>OX621196.1:1457248-2901996 GCA_951640565.1 Petrophora chlorosata | reverse complement strand
AATTAAAAGAACAAATTATTAAATCTGCTGAATGCGTTAAAAGAAAAGTTAAGCAGATGCGAAATTTTGAAATGGATAACAACAATGCTATTGAAACAGTGTTGAAGCCGATTACAGAACCACTACAAAAAATGGTGTCAAGAAACGTTTCACTTCAACCCAATAATGAAATAAATCATAATCTACATGATAAGTATACAAAAGAAGTAAAAAAGGATGATGTCAACCTGCAGTCTTCAAATTATTTTGATATTAATGTTAAAACTAGCAAAAATAATGAATCTCCTAGCGTCTATGAGTCAGAAGAAAGTTCTGGAAGCTTGAAGAGCAGTAATGAAAATCTGGACGAGAGCGAAATGTCCTTTAAATCATTAGACTCTAATGATCTAAGTTCTTGGTCATTATCTTCGCAAGTTTTTAAAGATATTCCGTATGGTGCTAGATTAGATCGGGGGAAACTGAAAATTGGAAATACACGTATTGCTCTAACTTCTGATACAATTTCTATTGCTGGTTCCACGTACAATAAAACGATGGGATTAAACGAATTATTATTTAAAAAGATTCCAGATTTAAGTTTTATATCTGAAAGCGATTTAAATAATTATAAACAAATTTTATTAGATACTAATGCTCACCGACGAGAATTCAGTTCAAAAAAAGCTATAAAAAGTAATAAAGGTACAAAATACCTCAAAATTATTAAACCGTTATTTAAACATTGTAAAGAACATACCAGTACTGAAAGCCTAGTGCATGGTTCTGGATTGTCATTACTAAAACAAGTGAAACCTAACGTAGACTTTGTATATTGGGATGATCCAAATGAATTAGTTGAAAGACTGAAACTATTAATTGCCTCGCACGATGCTGGAAACACCGGGTTGGATAATGAAATAATTTCCATTATCGAAGAATTACGTGAAGCGGATGTAATTCATTAGATATAAATCAAGTAAAAGAAATATTTTCTCAGTTCTTTATAAGTGGTCAACTGATTAACACATTATGAATATTGACAAGTTTGGACATCACGTTCACAAGCGGATGCGTTCAATGGAAACGTCTGATTTGTTTGATAAAAAAATGGTAAAACTCTTGAATGGTGAATGCGATCTAAAATTGAATAGTCTTAAAGTTTCTAAAATACCATTTTCTAGTGATGATGTTATAAATAAACAGTACGTTGATAAGATAATTACAGATTTTTATACAAAACATGAAATAGATATGCAATTGGAAAATATAAAAAGTTTAATTCAAGGATTATTGCATCAGTCACCAAACACGGTTCACAAGAAACACGAGCAAATCTATACCGTTAACCAATTATAAAAAATGAGCAAAGAAGGAATAATAAATGAAATTCACAGACATGCCCGAAAAAACTTTAAACGTTGTCATGTGGTACTAAAAGGAATTGATGATTTGTGGCAAGCGGATTTAATTGATATGCAAAACTTAAAGAAAATCAATGAGAATTATACGTTTGTTTTAGTTGTTATCGATACATTTTCTAAGTTTGCATGGACTATTCCAGTTAAAAGTAAGTCTAAAACTGAAATTTCAATAGCATTTGCAAACATATTAAGTACTGGTCGTAGACCAAAACATTTACAAACTGATTTAGGAAAAGAATTTTATAATGACTGTTTCAATAATTTAATGAAAAAATACAAAATTAATCATTATTCTACATATTCTGTAAAAAAAGCATCAATTGTGGAAAGATTAATCAGAACTTTGAAGAATAAATTATATAAATACTTTTATTTAATCGGAAATTATAAATGGGTAGGGAAGCCATTAAATAAAATAACAGATGAGTATAATGATACTGTGCATCGTATAACAAAATTTAAGCCTTTGAATGTTAATTCATCAAATGAAATGCAAGTTTTGAATAATATTATAAAAAGTCACAAGGTATCAAAACCTATGAAAGTTAAATTTAACGTGGGAGATCAAGTGAGAATAAGCAAATATAAGGGAATTTTTGAAAAAGGTTTTACTCCTAACTGGTCTACCGAACTTTTTACGATTGTCAAAGTAAATAATTCAAAACCTGTTACTTATCATATTCAAGATCAACGACAACAAAACATACTAGGAACGTTTTATGATCAGGAGCTAATGAAGACACAACACCCTGGTGTTTATTTAGTTGAAAAAGTCATAAGAAAAAACGGTAACAAGTTATTTGTTAAGTGGCTAGGTTTAAAGGACAGTGAAAATTCATGGATTGATAAAAAAGATCTTCTATAAAATTATATAAACAATGAAATGTTTAAGATTTTATTATTAGACTAATATCAATGGAAGGAGGTGGACTTGTGGATAAAATTATTAATAAGTTGCCGTTTGAGCTACATTTGCCTGGATATAATTATTGTGGACCTGGTACCAGGTTACGCGAACGTTTATTACGTGGTGACAAAGGAGTCAACGAATTAGACGAAGCTTGTAAGCAGCACGATATAGCTTACACCAATTATTCAAATCTAGAAGATCGTCATAAAGCTGATATAGAGCTTATGAATATGGCTAAGCGAAGGATGAAAGCAAAGAATGCTACAAAAGGGGAAAAGTTGGCTTCCTGGTTAGTCAACAATGTAATGAAAACAAAAGTGAAAGTAGGTGCAGGGGTGAAAAAATTTAGTTCCGTGATTGGTAGAATAAGTAAGCATCTTAAGAAATTTAAACCGAAAAATAACAAATCAGCTATAAAAATGGCACATTTGGTAGCTAAGAAATTATTTTCTAATAAAAAGGTTATTTTACCTCGAGTTATACCAATCCCAAAAGTTGGTGGAATATTACCTTTAATACCCATATTCGCTGGTTTATCAGCATTAGGTGCCCTATCAGGTGGTGCAGCAGGTATAGCGAAAGCAGTTAATGATTACAAAGTTTCTCAAAAAGATTTACAGGAATGTGAACGTCATAACAGAACTATGGAAGCTATTGCTTTGGGTAAAGGCATGTACATTAAGCCATACAAAAAAGGAAACGGGTTGTTTTTAAACACTTCAAAAAACTAAATAAAAAGCTACCCAGACGAGCACTTACAGATTTAGATATCTTGCAACATGCGAGTAACATACCATATTTCAGAGGAGTTTACATGAGAGACAGGTTACCGAAATTTCCTAAAAATATTGAATGTGGTATAATCAATTTAGATAATAGTGACAATGAAGGAACTCACTGGGTAGCTTATGTAAAAGATAAAAAATATTGTGAATATTTCGATAGCTTCGGTGATCTAAAACCACCTTTAGAGTTAATTAATTATTTAAAAAATAAGACAATATTATACAACTATACTAAATTTCAAAGTTTTGACACGGTTAATTGTGGACATTTATGTATAAAGTTTTTAAGACAATTTTGGAAAAACCGTATAAATATTGTAAAATATCAAAAGTAATTATCAGTAGCAACATGTCTTTCACACTGTCTATATCGAGCTGCACTTCAACATCAGTTACAAATTATTCACCTGCTCTTCAACTTGATGGTGAATATGAATGTGGATTGCTGTACTTCTCCACGTTTAACTCTATACCTAATATCGATAGTAAAAACAATAAATTTTACTATGGTAATGATCAAGTTGTAGAAATACCTGAAGGTTCATATGAGCTTAATGACATTAGTGATTATTTAAGGGAGAATGTTATAGATTGCAGTTTCAATTTGAGTTCTAACAATAACACCTTAAGAACTTCAATTATATGTTCTAAAGATATACATTTTGAAAAAAGTCCATCACTCGCAAAAATATTTGGATTCGGTGAAGAAACCTTGAAAGCTAATATATTAACAGAATCACGATTGCCCGTCAACATTCTATCGTCAACAGTGTTAAGGATCGAATGTGATATTATAAGAGGATCATATACAGACGGAAAACCTAGTCATATTATTCACGAATTTGCTCCAAATGTACCCCCAGGTTATAGAATTATTGAAATTCCCAAGAATATAATTTATTTTCCTGTTAATCAAAACTCTATCAGTTCTATATTGATCAGAATAGTAGATGCAAAAAATAATCTTGTAAATTTACGCGGTGAAGACATTCAGTTATATCTGCATCTCAAGAAAAAATGATCGATTTCAATAAAAACTCGGTTACTACAGCAAAACCAGTCACTTCTAGACACATTATCAAGAAAAACAGACCTAAAATTAAATTAACAAGAGAGAACAAAAAGTTTCTCAAATTAATTGGATTATTAAAATGAGTATATTAAATATAGTTGAACCTCTTGTTCAAGACAATTCTATTCAAAGTATTGAATATCACTCATATAAACCTTATGTAACTAGTTTTAATGAAAACGATGAGATACGAATACCAATCAATCAACAGGATTTGTATGTATTACCTTCGGCAAGTACCTTGTATTTGGAGGGCTGTGTCAATGTGTATAAAAAGGACACAAAAACCAAAGTAAGCAAAGTACAGTTCACAAACAATCCAGTGCTTTTCTTTTTCCAAGATATTCGCTATGAGCTTAATGGAGTAGAAATAGATAAAATTAAAAATGCTGGTATAACTACTATCATGAAGTGTCTATTATCCATGAATGACAACGAGTCTAAGGTGGCCAAATGTTGGGGGTGGGACATCAACGGTAATCCAAGCAAACATGAGGGAAATTTTACAGTGTCAATACCTCTTAATAAAATACTAGGATTTGCAGAAGATTATAACAAAATTGTTATGAACTGTAAACATGAACTTATTTTACTTCGGAGCAATACGTGTCTCAACTCACTAAAGTTAGACACTGGAGAAGTTATTCAAGATATAGAAATAAAGCAAATTACATGGCGTGTTCCTCATATAAAAGTGTCTGATCGTGAAAGAATTAATTTACTTAAATGTTTAGAAAGAGATCGTTCCATTAATATAGTGTTTAGAACTTGGGATCTATATGAGTATTCTGCACTTCCGCAAACCACTAAACACACATGGTCAATTAAAACATCATCTCAAATAGAAAAACCTAGGTACATAATAGTAGGTTTACAAACGAATCGCAAGCGAAGAGCAGAAATTGATATGTCTCAATTTGATCACTGTAATATCAGTAACGTTAAAGTATTTTTAAATTCTTGTTATTTCCCTTATGAAAATATGAACATCAAGTTTAAAGAGGACAAATTCTCGATATTATACGAGCAATATGCTAAATTTCAACAGTCTTATTATGGACGTCGTCCAGAACCGTTGTTAAGTTACGACGACTTTAAAAATAAAGCTCCTTTATTTGTTGTCGACTGTTCACGTCAAAACGAAAATCTGAAGTCAGGACCTATAGACGTACGTGTTGAACTTGAGTCCGATTCCAATTTTCCAGAAAATACTACTGCATATTGTTTGATACTTAACGATTGCATTGTAGAATATAAACCTCTGAGCAATATCATTAAGAAAATATCATGAATCCAAAATTGGTTATAGTTGATGTTCAAGGGTTTAAAGATTTATCTAATAACTTTATTGTAAAGGAGTTTGCACTAACCACGGATGAATATACACAAACGTTTTTAGTGAAACCACCATTTCCATTTTCTGATCTAACACCTGTCGAAAAGAGGCATGTAATGTGGATACAAAAAAACCGTGGTACTCGCTGGCGTGAAGGATATATTGAATGTCATGAGCTCAAACGCATAATCGCACCTTTTTTGGAAAATAAAATTATACTCGTGAAAGGCATGGAAAAAATTAAATGGGTAAAAACAATATGTAACAATTGTTCTATTATAGATATTAGTGAAAAAGGTTGCCCTAATTTATTTATGTTGTATAAAAAATATAATTTTAAGGACGAGGCATTATTAAATTGTATGTTCCATACAAAAGTGTGTGCATTAAAAAATGTAGTTATAATTAAAAAATGGTATAATGAGAATATGAATATGTTTTTGCTTGACGAAATCGAAAATAAAATAATAAAATTAAAAATTTAAAATAATGTGTAAAATAAATATATGTGATTTAAGAAATACGTTTTAAGAAATGTGTTGTACCTATTTAGTTTTAAATGTGTATTCTTTGATAATATAATTGATGTTTTCAGTACTGTTTGTTTTATTTATTGTTAGATACTTGAATTCGTCACATACCTATTATGAAATAAGTGCTCTCAATTCAATGAAGTTAGTGTAAATGAGTAACACAACAGCCAGTTGACTATAGTAAACAGGACGTGTTGTGAGTGTGATTTCTAATACTGATAAAATTAATAACTTTTGATGGAGCTCAAGCAGCCTGCTCACCCTCTTTATACTCTTCAAGCAAAACGTTTGCAAAGTTTTGACTCCTGGCCCCAAGGTTTAACTCAGACACCTCTAGATATGGCCGATGCAGGATTTTTTTATACAGGACTAAGTGATAAAGTTGTTTGTTACTTTTGTGGTGGGGGTCTTAAGGATTGGACCTCTGGAGACATGCCTTGGGAAGAGCATGCAAGTATCTTTCAATATTGTCCATATGTTTTATGTGTGAAAGGACAACAATACATAAACAATATAAACAAAGACAGAAAAAAATGTGATCAATTTGAAAACTCTGAAATATTTCAATTGAATCAAACGTTTGAGAGTGCTGTAAACATGAACTACAAGAACATGACATGTAAAATTTGTTTAAATGAAGAAATTTGTATGTGCTTTATACCTTGTGGTCATGCAGTAAGCTGTGCAAAGTGTACACTATCTTTAAATAATAAATGCCCGATCTGTCGACGTAAGTTTATTAAAGTAGTAAAATTATATTTTTAATTATCCTTCTAAATTGTTTCATTGACATACCTGTTCCTGTAATAATGATAAGTGAGGGTGAAATCAAAATATCACTGTTGTATTTAGCATTATTTGAATAAGAATCCTATTATTTTAATATATTTTTTCTTAGAATTAGAGTTATTAGAATTCACTAAGTAGGTACCCTAAAATAAAACTCAATATACAACAAACACTATTTTATTTAATTAACTTATTAACAAACATTGAATACCTAGATAACTGTATAGATAGATAGATAATAACTTTATTGTTAGAAACCTTAAAAATAGGTACATGAAAAACATGTACATTTATACACTTAGTCATTTAAAGCTTCCGACAATTTTTTAGATATTTTAGTTACAATAGTTTCAGTTAAATTCATTATATCGTCTATAGGATCCACTACAGTATACTGAACACGAACACTTTCACAATTAGCATTCAATCTTTCGTTAAAATCGTATATTTGAATTTTCACTACTCGATATCCTCTATTTGGCGCTTTACTGACCACGTATGATACAGCATCTTTAACTTTGCGCTTTCTCTTATTTTTTGTTTTGCTTGTGGGTTCTTCAGCCGCTACAGAACGTTGTTCGTTTCTCATAATCCTCTCATATTCGTCCCATCCAGCCAACGGATCTTGAGCATGAGGTAACCACATTGGATCCGGCTCTGCTGCCATTATTGTTCTGTAAACAAAGGAAAAAAATGTTAATTATAATAATAAAAAACTTTAATAAGCATTAAATATGTTGTATACAGTAGTAATGTACAGTAATAGGTGAATACTTACGCGTAGATTGTTGGGTAGGCGGGCTGTAACAATTATTTATTATTTATCACTTTTATTTTTGGATTTATAACGAGTGTCTCCTGCAGGAACTGATATTTGAATGAATTACTTAACTAGCGAGGCGTCTTCCTATCATGTTTCGAAGGCATACCTTTTTATTTTGTAATGTAAGCGAAATACTTTTCACTTTAATCAAACTCGATTCAACTTGTTCGTAATCTAACACTCGTGTTTAATAATGTTAGTAAGCTTATGCAATAACTGAAGTTATAAACATGATACCTATATATTCCATAAACCTGTTCAATCTTGTTTTGAATTAATAAATAATTAGGTGTTAGATGGAAAGTTACCTGCCTAATAGGATTCTTCTTTGTATCTATATTTTTTTTACTACTGTGATGCTAGGAATTTGAAATAAAAAATAATAGGTAATATTAAGTTAATTTTATTAGTACAAAGTACACAACATAATTCATAAAATAGTGCAATGAACAATATGGGCTTATTATAATTTAGGTGGTATTGACAGTTAACAATGTTAGAAAGTATTTTTCTGTTCAGCTTACGCTAAAATTAATATGTAAGAAACAGACACAATTTTATGCAGTACTTAACACCAGTTTTTATAAAATACTTATAAAAGGTAAAATAACACATCATATTTTTATAATTCTATGAACTAGATTTACTTTCTAAATTATACTTAGGTACACATTTACATTCTAATAATTCATATTTACATTCAGATTGAATTACAAAAATTATTAATAAAATTATTTTTTTACATTATTAGGCTTACGAATAACCTGGTTTGAACCCTAATATTGTGATATGCCCCCAAGAAACCGTGGCTATTTTATCTTTAGCAATTAAACGTTTGTCATCATTGTTAGATAATGCAACTTTGTTAATACTTCTTGTATATATCTCATGTTTTATCGACTTAAACAAAACGTTTACTTTTCTAACAATATTGCCTGTATATAAAGTGTTCTCATAGTCAGATATTTTTAAATCACGCACTACAGACCCCTTCACTCCTTTCGCTTTTTTTATAGTACACTCATCGGTTTTTACGCAATACAGTTTTGCGCGAAGACCTACAAATTCCATAATTATTTTACCACACATTTCGTCTTTGAAAAGGCCAGGTATCTTTTTATTTATTAAAGGTAGGCCAAATATATTATCAACACAAAAATTACTCGTGTCAAAGTATTCTAGAAATACTTCTTTAAGATCTTTATAAAAGTCTTTGGTTTTTATATGATATATGAAACTATCAGTATCAGTATAACACATTTGTAATCGCTTATTATAGTGAGGTCTCATGATCGAATAGTGAAAATCATACATGTGACTTTTAGACAATTCTAGAACAGTAAACCCTACGTATATAGGTTTATCTAATACCACGCGATCGGGTTTTAGCTGTATTGCTGCTAAATTCTCAGTAAAAATAGATGCACTATGAAAATTAGGGCTAGCGATTAACCTGTAAGCACATATTTTCTTTTTTGTTTTGTTCTGATCGTCATTCCATTCGCTTACTAACTTTACGTTGACTCTTTTTTCATTGTTTTCTAACGTTTTACCAAAAATACTATTGTTGAGCAGTTTAAAAAAGTCTTGTTCAAAACTCGATGTTGCTTTTTGGCGCAAAGTCGTATTAAAATCTATATACTTTTTTAAAAATGGTCTTTGTCTAAAAACAATAGCGCGATGTATTTTTTTTAAGACAAGACCGTGTTGGAGGCAAGTTTTTAAGTGAACATAATGAATGACATAGAAGTATTTATCATATAAGTTGGGTACAAGTTTAGGTTGCTTTCCTCCTGGAGGAATGCATTTTTCAGGACAAAACGGAAAATCATTATGTTTGCTATGCAAATGTTCTGGGTAGCAAAGATCAACTTCAAGTACATAACCATACTCAGCATCATTTGAGATGTTATTCACATCTAAATTATCTATTTCATTCCTTTCTAAGAGTTTGAAATCTGATATAGGCAATGACTGACACATACTAAATCCATACAAATTATTGCAATCAATATATGCAATATAGGAATCAGGCTGTGACTGATTATACTTAGGTAAATATTTGTTATTAGCTTTAGCATGTCTATGTGTACAGACGCAAATACCCCCTTTAATACCGCTTTGAAAAAGTTTTATGATTTCTAAATTATCAATGAGCTCTAATTCGACACCAGTTTGCAAAAGCATTGCATCAAAAGATAAACTTGGTGCGGTGACATAAAATCCTGGGTCTAACTTATAATGAACTTTGCAGGTCTTTCGGAAGTTTTCAAAAATATCTGTCAATAAAAGTACGTCAGTCTTTAGATATAAGTCTGTGTATTCTCCTAAATTTTGAATGTCAAATGTTAACCAAACTAATTGTGCATGCTTAAAATCTTTTTCAGAGATATTTTCATTGGTAAGTGAACTGTAAAAATATTTCTTAGCTGGAAGAGATTGCTCTTTGTACCGTTCCCATTTATCCATATACTCATACGGATACACTCCTTTACGGGTGACTAACCTCAATTCATCATCACTGGGAAAATAACTATTCGTGTGCCAAAACTCATCTTCATTCAAGGAACTTGTTAATTTTTCTAAGCTTGTTCCTAAAAATTTGAACGAGTCTATAAAACGAAGCTGAACAAACTCATTTTCTGAAACTGGAACGAATTTAGTAAAACAAATATAGTTTTCTTTGTTTTTTGGAATAATTTTCATAGGTCCTGGAGCTTCCCCTAATTTTTTTATAAATAAATGACAGTCATATCCTGACAAATTGTGGAAAACAATAGGTACAAACTTATGCAATTTATATTGCAAGTTACAATTACTATGAGCTGCTCCACGATATTGACCAGTTATGTGATTGTGATCTCTGACTTTATCTGAATATAGAAAATGGTCACATATATGGCAATGAGTTGCATTTTGAAAATGTACCGCATCGGTTTCACTAAAAAGAATCGGAACATTTAAGCTTAATGTTTTGTTGATCTCCGAAATATCATTATAAATTGACTCAATAAATTTGGTTTGACAGTCAGGTCCACGGTAAGACACATAGCGGTTTAAATTTTCATCGAAAGAGCACACAATATGATAACCGAATGCCGCAGGCACGTGATGATTTAATGTAGTAGTATTCGAACTGGAATTATCTAAATTTTGACCATTGTTCTGCTTTTCTAACAAGGATTCGAAATCTGCATAAATAATGAACGGTATATCCTGTTTGTGTTTATAGTTTTTAAATTTTATTACTGAGCCTTTCTCAGGTAAAACTGTTATAATACCCCCACACTCATGTTTTGCCAGCTGATCGTTTGTGTTGAAAAATACAAAACAAGTATCACACAAGTATAACTTGCCATGATGGTTTGTAATTTGACTTCTAACAAGCCTGGATAAATCTTTGATCAAACAATAGTGCGAAGAAGCACCATTTTCAAGAAATAATAAATGTATAGTTTTGTTATTGTTATTATCAAGAGTATTTGATTTATACAAGGGACCTACGATCATGCATTTATTGTTTAAACCGTAGATTATAAACTTTATCTTTGGATTATTTTTTTCAAACAGTTTTATGTCTGTAAATGTTACGGGAAACTGCATCCCATCCACGTTTAATATAGAACGAAAGTCAGGATATGAAGATACTCTCTCGGGATGTTTCAAAGCCGGATGAAGAAAAGCTGTTACACACCACATAAAGCAGTAATCATCATTGTTGATTATATTAAGGCATGCCTTTTTATTTTTTATTTTTTTAGGCAATACTATAAACTTTGAACCACCCATCGGTTGGTACTTATTAATGTTTATTTCTAAATGTGAGTTGTTCATAAAAGTCCAACCGCTATCTTGTTCCATAAATTCCTCAACCTTCGTCTTCAATACGCTACAAATGTCTAAAAATACCGAATCAAAATCGTAACTATTGTAAAGCACAATATTTTTAGTACCAAAAGACTTCATTTCTTGATTGTTATTCTTTAACATCAAAAACATGCCATAAAGTTCGAAGTTTACTTTTAAACAAGTGTGCTTATTAAGTGATTCGTTTAAAAGTGACTTTACCTTTTGACCAATTGTATCAAAAAAAATCTCTAGTGACCTTTGTTCGCAACCGTCATGAGCTGTTATTCTGTATGTTGCAATACGAGAGCGAAATGCTGTCGTCACAAT
Organism: Petrophora chlorosata; assembly: GCA_951640565.1. Classification (NCBI taxonomy): domain Eukaryota; kingdom Metazoa; phylum Arthropoda; class Insecta; order Lepidoptera; family Geometridae; genus Petrophora; species Petrophora chlorosata. Next base: position 2,890,172 of record OX621196.1, on the reverse strand, counting down.
GTCTACACCGTCGCTGTGTATTACATTGTTATCATTTTGTTTGTGCGCATTACTACGTAAATGTCCTACCCAAGATGTATTTTTAACAGAAACCTTACATAATGTGCAATACGGCATTATGAAGAATTAAAAGTAGTATTTTTAGACTACTTTTATAAATCTGTGTAAAATTATATTATCAGAATGTAAATATGTGTATACTATAATATAAACAATACTAAATTATCATCAAAACATCTATCTACCTGAGCTCACAATTATTAATAACTAAGTGAAACAATTCAAAATACAAGAACTCAGACAAGAAAATAAAAGTTAATAGTACATTTCATATACCACCTATCTAGGTATCTGAAAATAATCTATAAAGATTTCAATAAAAGTGCATTTTATGCATTTATTTCTTGGTTTTATTTAAATCTTTATAAAATACAGATTCGCTTTTTTCAAAACTCATATGAGCCAGCCCGAGAAAACGTTGAATGGCATCCCATTCTGCGCAATCAGAGTCTAATTGCAATTTCACGTATGACAAAGCTTTTTTGTAGCGCTCTTCGGGCTTGTATAACACCCAGTCATCCGTATTGTAAAGCTTTAGATCCACGAAAAACTTACCGCTCCGTACAGTTGTCCGCCTGACTTGTCCTGTTGATACTCGAGCGGTGAAACATGAAATAGTGGAAGGCTTCGCCTGTTGTAACTGTGCATTTGCAAGTTTCTCCTCTTCCGATTTGAGGATTGCGAAAACATCCGCTTCTTTAACCTTCCGCTTTTTTCTGTAATAAAAACATACATGTATTAATATATAGTAAATCGTGATATCTGTTAACCGAGAATAACTACTGATCAAGTCACTAATAGTAAATAGCAAGTTAATAGGTACATAAAGACGTTTGGTTTATCTAATATGGGTCCATGTCGAGGAAACATTTAATTACGACAGTAAGTAGGTACCTGATTGGAATGTGTACTGTATACAATATAAATCACTTTGTTGTTTAACAAGATAACAAAAAAAAAAAAAAAACTAATGAGATCTCAAAAAGTTCTTAACTATGGTAGTACAATGGAGGGTCCTATCACTTAAAGCGTATAGATATGTAAGGGTACTTACTGGATCAAGTCAGGCGATGGTGTATCGGTAGTTGATGTCGAGGTGCTAGCGGATGCCTTGCGTTTAGTCGGCTGCTTTTTTTTCAGCTTCGGTGTTTCTACGCGTACCTCAGTGGTAGAGGAGTAGTCTTCGTCATACTCTGCATCAGACCTGTAAAAATAATAATTCAAAATTCAAATTCAAAAATTCTTTATTAACTTATACAACATCAACACAATTAAATTAATATTAACACATTCAGATGTTGGTATATGGAATTAATTTTAAGTTGAGACTCGTCACAACAAAATAACAGAGCGAAAACTATAGTCAAATAAAATGTAATATTAAAAATTGTCAGAGGTAGGTTCATCTTGTCATTCAGTTACATAAAAAATAGAGAGAAAATCACTTACGTACATTATTGAAGCGTAATCTGGAGCAACTTGTCACTGAAGAGAATTAAATAAAAAGTAATTAATCTAGAAAGGAACCTGCCTTTTTATACAAATATGAAATATATTGTCAGCAATTTAGAAATAAAAATTAAAATAAACGTTAATTCAATAACATTTATGACCAATTCCGGGTGTAAGACATATGCTGCTTGTTACGTTTTTGTAATAATACAGGCGGCACCGTGAAACTTAGCGGCAAGTTAGTTTCCCAGCTCTGTAATGCTATATTTTTCAAAAACCATGGAATAAGCATAATGCACTAAATCAGCAATGCATTAAAATTTTAATCCAACAGACACATAACAGTACATCAGCTCTATTACTAAGTATACTGCTATTACGATGTTGTATTGTTTAAAAAGGAATAGATTACAGTTTTGAATGTCACTCGGTATTGTATCTAATATATCAAAACTAAATTTAGCTTTCTACGTATATCATGATTAATGGTAGTACAATATTATATGAATAATATTAATTATCAAATACCCCCAGATCAATTAACATAATGTGCGATTAATATGTTAGTAGATAGACAAATACTTTACTAATTTTGTCTAGTAAATTGCAGTAGTAACCATACAAAAAGTTGAAACAATAGGAGGCCTTATCGCTAAAAAATGATCTTGAAAAGATTAGGGTACTGTTTAGTAAATATACTGTAACATACATGGATACACACATAGACACTCCGTACAGTCAGATGCATATACGTTCTATAAGCTAGTTTGAAGTAATGATTTGTTAAACCATTTATAAATATTTGAATATAACTTTATAGATGGATTATGTTTGTTAGATTAATAATATTGTATAATTCAAGAAAGGATATCTGAAAGAACTTGCTTCTATCAATTATAACTTAAAAGAAACATCTGTACGTTGAACACATATTATGTAACTTAATTGATATAATTACATTCGTGTTATGGTTACTTGCTATTGCAATTGACTGTACAATCGTGAAAGTGATAGCTTAGCATTTTGATAAAAACCATAGTGTGCGTCCATGTAAATGTGGGCAGTCGAGTGCAAAATACATTTGACAGCTTTAATGTTGATGTTATAAAAACATATCAACTTATAGCGCAAATGTTTTTGATTATAGAGTCGATAAACATATATTATGTTATCAAATGACAAAGGTATATAATTATAATGATGATGATTTCTTTGATAGTTTAATCCTTTAAAAATCATACTTAAACATAAACTAAAAGTATTGTCACTTATTCAAATGTAAGTAAATTATATCAAATATACAATAGTTTTAGATTGCATATCAGAACAAATAATCTCTATGCCATGGAAGCAATGGAATTAACATTTTTGTTTATGACTGTACATTATGACAATTGTGCAGATGCATACTTATATGACGTCAAACCTGTAGGTAAATCAGATTCAAGTTACTTGTTACATTATTGTACCGTGAGAAAGACACCTTCGTTAAATTAAAATTAAATGTATATAGTATTTGATAAATTATAATAATAATAAGTAATAGTAATAATGTGTGATGAAATGTGTGATTAAACTGTTAAGTGATATTTAGGATTTGTGAATATATCAAACCGGTAAGTGTATTTTTAATATTTTTATCAACATTAAAGAATATGAACCAAACAGGTCTAAATTGAAAAAGCTATTTAAATTGGTGTTTTCTCAAAGGTGATATGGTCAGAATAGAATAATTTAATTTCAATATCCTCGAGAAGGATATGAGTCAATCTGGACTGAATTAAACGTTCTAATTTAAGTGTCTTCGAGTAGGACATTAACCAATCTAGTCTAAATAGAACATAATAAGTTTTAGATATCCTCGAGAAGGGTATGAGCCAATCAGGTCTAAATTAAGCATACTAATTTAGATGTCTTCGAAGAGGACATGTACCAAACAGGTCTAAATTAAAAAAGCTATTTTAATTGGTGTTTTCTCAAAGATGATATGGTCAGAATAGAATAATTTAATTTCAATATCCTCGAGAAGGATATGAGTCAATCTGGACTGAATTAAACGTTCTAATTTAAGTGTCTTCGAGTAGGACATTAACCAATCTAGTCTAAATAGAACATAATAAGTTTTAGATATCCTCGAGAAGGGTATGAGCCAATCAGGTCTAAATTAAGCATACTAATTTAGATGTCTTCGAAGAGGACATGTACCAAACAGGTCTAAATTAAAAAAGCTATTTTAATTGGTGTTTTCTCAAAGATGATATGGTCAGAATAGAATAATTTAATTTCAATATCCTCGAGAAGGATATGAGTCAATCTGGACTGAATTAAACGTTCTAATTTAAGTGTCTTCGAGTAGGACATTAACCAATCTAGTCTAAACAGAACATAATAAGTTTTAGATATCCTCGAGAAGGGTATGAGCCAATCAGGTCTAAAACTAAGCATACTAATTTAGATGTCTTCGAGAAGACATGAACCAAAATGATCTAAATTTAAAAATAAACCTGTTCCAATTGTGATTTTCTTGACAACCAATGTGCTTTGAAGTACCTATGTAAAAATATTAATTTAATTCAGATATCTTGAAAACCTCAACCTCATCTTAGTTAAGCTCATTTTAATTTAGATATTCTTGTAGTAGCATTGAAAAAATCTGTAGGTCTTTGTGACAATCTGGTTACAAGCAATTTTTCTTAATGACTCTTTTTTAACCTGAACTAAATTGTATAGAATGGAATGTATCTATAATTCAGCATGACCAGTCTAAATAACCGTTCTAATCTACCATTATTGTTTGTGGATTACAATTCTATGAAGATCCGTTCTACACCCGACTGAAAGGATAGGGTATGTATCTATACATTAAGTTCTACCTCCATCTGTATCAAAACATTTCAAACGGAGAGATCGCTAGGATCATTAATGTGCATCGTTACAGCGCACTCATCGGTATCGTCAATTATCAACTTTGGAGTACTACCGTATTATTGGGCATACTACCCAACCTGGAGAGAGCGACGCGAACGAAGTGAGCAAAGCGAATCGGAAGGTGGGGTAGAATGCCCAATAATACCCTACTACTGAGCTTCCTGATCTACTCTGCACCTGTTCATAGTTTATAAATGTATGTCTATAATTACAGTTCTCTAGTTTTATTTTGTTATTAAGTATTTATATTTTATTATTGTTATTTTTTTATATATATATATATTTTTTTTCCTTGTTATTTTATATACTATATATGCAATCTACAAGTATATATATATTATTATATTTTTTATATATATTGTTACTGATTTGTATGTATATATCTTGTTATTATTTTTGTATGGCCTTTTAATTTGTTTACTATTACTTTATATTTTGTTTGCACTACCTTATAAAATCTCCACAGTACACCGAGGTTAACTGGAAGATAATGCTCACTAGCATTAAGTTCGCCTATGTACTTACAAATTTGTTAGTGCAATAAAGAATTTTCTATCTATCTATCTATCTTTTCTGAGAGGAAAGCATGCATCTATTTTATTTCTTAAAATATTAATTATCGCCACAGCTAACGCAGCTGAGCCCCTATTTCGATTCTGAACTTCCAACCAATCTACACTATGTATGGAAGCCACAAAGTTGATTTTATTTAAATGTGTGAAAGTGCGGGCAAGGCGATGTCCCGGCGGCGCCAGCGCACGCTTTTCACACAGCAGCTCGTTGCGCACGGCGAGATGATCGCTGAGGTTGGTGACAACGGGCGCCGCGCTCACCGAGCCCTCTCGCAGGTTCGAGTACACATGGTCTAAGCAAGCGGAACTGGTTAACGTTATACGAGTGGGAACGTCGACCTCATTCCTTATGCCATGGGTGGACAGCAGATCTGTGAGGCGTTTAAGGTCGTTATTTAATTCGCCTAAACAATTCAAGTTCATATCACCTATAATAATATATTCACCAGTAAGTTCGCTAAGTTTTTCGAGCAGACGTTCTAAATTGTCAAGGAACATACTAGCACTAATTAAATTTGTCCGACATATGCAAATAATTGTGACACCATATTCAATCAAGTCTATAGCGGATAACTCACAGGCCTGTTCTACTGATAACCCAACTATATCCTGATTTTCAATGCACTTCGTACTATTTACTTGCATATATGCACGATCCACCATGCTTAATTGCTTTTCTGCAAAAACATGACGCTAATTTATATCCGGCGAATCGTTTCCCCGTACGTAATTAATGTCCCACCGATCGGTACGAAGCGTTTTGCAGATTCTTTCATCATGCGGACTCCTTAAAGAGTAGATCGCTCTACCAGCTGTTTGTTTACAAATAGCTACAAAGTCTAGAAGTGAATAGGCATCTCATTGGCAACCATGCTCCATTTTCGCATTCCATCAGGCGAGATGTCATCAAACAAGTACCCTTTTACCTATTTAAAAAAATATAGGTAGTCGACGCGAACGAAGTAGGGACATTTCTCTGTACAAAAAAAGACTCTACATCAGCGTTAAACTATAATCCACGTGAACGAAGTCGCGGGCAACAGCTAGTTTTACCTATGAAATTCATTATTTGGGATATACTTGGTACCAGGCGATCATAAACTTGTTTATTTATATATTTACTATCGCTTAATATTCTGCATTATGGTTTTTTTAACTTTGAGTGGTTAAGGTGTATAATTTCAGAAGTATAAGTTTGCTAAGTTATTATTGTCATTAATTGCTTTCTCTTACGGCACAGACCCACTTGCAAAGAGAAATCGCGGGTTGGGATTGGCTTGTTTTTTTATTAATAATATAAATGGTTAATGATTAATTAATGTGAACTTGTTGTCAGACAAACACCTAATTAAATATATTATATCTTAGGTTTCTACCGCGTGAATTACGATGATATGAACTGGGCGCTCCTCACTAGAGCTCTGAGGTCTGAGGAGAGGACCGTTATCCACGAGTACAACCGCGCTCAGGTAAAATATCTTATACCGTGTATTCGCACTAAAACTAGAAAACGAAAACATGATTACGATACTTATCTACATAATTAACAATCTATTTTTACATGTGCTTTAGTCTTTTTATCAAAATCATTTAATTTTTATTCAATAAATCATGAATTATGAAGACGTTAACCCTTTTGAATCTTTTCACAATTAACGTTTAGCCTATAAGTCCATGGCACTTATAGGGATTGTGAAAAGATTCAGAAAGGTTAACGCCTGAAGAATTGGTCAGATATATTATTGTGTTTATCTGGAATAGTCTTTAAAGTGGTCTGTTTCAACTATAATTATTATAATGGTTCGCAGATCGTCGATGACTTGTTCGCCTTCGCCAGAGCCACAATGACCTCGTACCAAAGAATCTTTAACATTCTGTCCTTCCTCGAGTTCGAAGACGCGTATGCACCCTGGCTCGCGGCCATCTCTGGTTACAACTGGCTGATTAGGAGGCTGGCTCACGATAATGACGCCTCCAATAAACTAAGGGTCAGTATGCTCTGATGTCGATGTTTTTTATCACTGAGTTTTCGTCATAGGTATAAATTATATACTCGCAAGTCGAGCTACCTAGTGATCACTTGATTGATTTAATAATTAAACTTTAGACTTACAAAGTTCTTTTTTCATATTTTTATTGTATTCAACAGGAGCAAATCATTCAGAACAGCGCGGCCGTGGTGGCCCGCCTGGGCTTTACCGAGCCGACGGGAGAGGCGTACATGCCTAGTCTCCAGAGGATGTACGTCAACCAATTCCTGTGCAACGTCGGTCACCAAGAGTGCATCGCTGCAGCCATGGAGAACTTCTCCAGGTGGAGGGCTGGTGGAGAGTAAGCGTTACAATTTTATATTGCTACAACTGTCACCTTAAAGTTATGAAAAATGTTTTATCCATCTCTGGCAGCCCCAAAAACTATGGCACGCCAGACTCATATAAGACTGAAATAAGACTAAACTTTGTGTTTTTATAGACTTGTTCCAAACATGCGCCCCTGGGTGTACTGCGCCGGTCTCCGCGCGGGTAACGCCGAAGACTTCGACTACTTCTGGGATCGCTACCTCAACGAAGACCACGCCAGCGAGCAAATAGTGATGCTGCAAAATGCAGGGTGCACCCTTGATGAGCCCAGCCTCGGCAGGTTCTGGGAAGCCATCACGTCTGATGAAACAGATTTCCCAATAATCAGACCGCAAGACATTTCTAATGCTATAAGCTCTGCTATCACTAGCAACGAAGAAAACACTATGAGGTCATTCGCGTGGGTGACGAATAATCTTGAACGGACTCGTAACGCGTAAGTTTTTTTGTTATTCATTCAATTTGGTTTTTATGATGAAATGGGCTCACGTTAGACAACTCACCTGCTGGTAAGCGTAGTTGCAGTCTAAGGTGGAGCATGTTTTCCTAAGAGGTGCCTACTCACTCTTTTCTTAAAGAGACCCAGGTTGTAATTGGAAGGAAATAAGTATTCGATGGATGGAATCAGATAATATCCTTTGACCACGATTATGTTTGCTTATCTAATCACTATTTTATGTTTTCAGAACTGGCCTTGCTACACCATTAAACACCATCATTTCACGACTCCTGAACGAGGATCAGATCTCTGAGGTAAAAAATATATCGTAATTTACCAAAATATATTACAGTTAAAACACAAATGCAATACAACAGATAATCAAAAATCAGCCACTTGTTATCTTGGCATCGCTAGCATAGTTGTCTTATACACAAAAACTTACTACTTTAAAAAACTACTTTAAAACTACTTTAAAAATTGTTTACAAGCTTAATGAAAACCAAAACCCAAAACCTTTTTTTCATGTTGCTGAATGACGACACGACCGACGATCACTTTTGCCTGATAGTAACAGCACCACCCAGTACTTTATTTTGCAAAATCCTGCGTGAAGCTGTATTGCGCTCGTCACCCTGAGATAATTAGCTGTAGAGTAATGCTTGCGCACGACTGCTTGGCGGCTGAATAACTGTCAAAGCGGTGGTACCCACCCAGACGGCCTCTCGCATACGAGAAACCTACCACCAGTACCTGCAAGCATTTCTTAAATATTTTTTATCGCTTAAACATCTATGTTTAGCTACTATGTCTCCTGATATTAAACGATGATGTGGCCAAAATAATTTAGTCCTGAATAAAAGTTTGGGCTTATCATCTACAGGTGAATACTTGGATCCTGGAAAACCAGGATGTTCTTGGTGAGAGCGCATACAACACAGCAGTCAACGCCATCAGCAGTGCTAGGGCCAACATTGTGTGGTACAACCAGAGAGTAGCCGAGTTCAACGCGTACTTCGAGACTGGCTACGTGGCAGATGAGATCGTCGACCCCCTCACCACGCTACCACCAACTGTACCCCCAACCGAGCCTCCAACTGAACCAGTAACTGAAGCGCCTACAACAACTCCTGACCCGGATTCAGCCAACGTCGCAGCATTGAGCGTCATAACTCTACTTGTTACCTTCAGTATAAATTTCCTTGTATAAATGTTATTATAAAAAGTAGCTTGTGTAGATATGGTTGACAGTAAAATCTTTTTGTAAGTTTATTTTTCTAGAAAAGATTATGTTATACATAATTTACATCATCATCATCAGCCCATCACGTTCCCACAGCTGGGACACGGGCCTTCTCTCATAGAATGGGGCCATAGTCCATCACGCTGGCCCAGTGCGGGTTGGATGTCACATGTCCTACACTCTTTGTGATCAATTCTTGGACATGCCAGTTTTCTTCACGATGTTTTCCTTCACCGTTTTAAGAGCGAGTGTTAAATCCGCACATAACTTAAGAAGATCAGTGGTGCGGGGGTATTCCAACTCGGGTGCGTCGGATCGAAAGTTGCACGTGCTCCCACTGAGCCACACTCGCTCATTACATAAAGAAATAATTTACATAAAGAATATTAAATATGATTAATTTATTCTAAGCCCCAGTCTCAAACAAATGACTCTTAATAAAATTGTTATCTCATATTGTATTATTTATGTGCGCGTTATGAGATAAGTAAGTTTGTGGATTAATAAATAGTTTTGTTTATAAATTATGTTTAATTTGAACGTGTTATTTGACGTAGGGATATTTCTGGATTACTTACTGTTCACGGGAAGCTTGTTTTACTAATTCTTCTTTCCTTCCGGGAAGAAGTAAGGAGGATTAGAAGAGGATAAGGAAGGAAAGAAGGAGGGATCGAAGGAAGGAAGAAAGAAAAGTAGGATGTATTCAAAATCAAAATAAATCTTATTTGCTAGAATACAAAATAATTATTACATACAGGTCTCAGGTTAATTTATAAACATTAATATTCAGCCTGCAAGCAGACGTGAAAATATTCAGCATTTATTTTTGTCATTTTGTCAAATTATCACCATGACTCTAAAAGAACCACTACTCAGAAGATACGGCAAGAAACTAGGGGCATTTTTTTAGAGATTTTGTTAATTTTTTTTAGTTTTCTATAAAGTTATGTATCTTATATACCAGTAATCCTACATTAATAACTTAAACGCGAAAGCTTGTGCGTCCATGCTCATATGTTTATTTGTTACGACTTACAGATTTTTCAGAAGGTACCTACTACTACCTACTGCAGGTCCTCTTTAAAGCAGAACAATTTTTAGGGAACAACATTACTGTTAACCGAATTCTACGCGGATGGAATCGTAGGTGTTGGTAGTAAAGATTATACCTTAAGATTTCATCAAAACGAATACATCACAATACAATACAATACAATGTAACACAATATAATATAATACAATCAATTATGCAATAAAGTGTGATTGTATTATATTGGAAAACTTCACAAAATTTTTAATATAATACAATCACACTTTATTGCATATCACAAACATAATACCATAAAAAAAGATTAAGCATAACTAGGGTAAGGCACGTTTGAATGTTTCATGCAACATTCTGAAGGATGCGATAGAACTCTCTGCTGCTATTACAGCGTATCAAAATCAAGACTTCGTTTCAAGGAATTAGAAGATTAGACAATGTTATTATAAATATTGTACTCCGTCAAGATTATGCTAATTATGATGGGGCTAGTTCTTAGCTTAGCTAGGTATACAGGATGAAATTGAAAGCAGTTGATAAATTGATATATAAAAGGTACCTTATATTGGTTGATAAGTGTCTCGTATGTTTTTTACAGCCGGTTCATTTGGTTTTTTTACATCCGGGCACGCCCAAAGAACCGGTCAGTAATTTTGTTTATACAATATTTTGGAACGATCTCTTTGGTCACGGAGCACTAAAGAAATATTCATGTTCTGAATTCAAATTCATTTCTGTCCTCTATAAAGTTTCGAAACTCTCTTGAAGAAAAAACGTATCGTGTCATCGTTTTTCGAGTAGTTCTTTCTTTCTTTTTTTTATCGAACTGAATAATGAGACGAGAAAGTCGTTCGCCTAATGCTAAGTGCCACGCCTGTCCATAACAATTGCAGTGCCACCCAGAACTTTTAATACCATAAAAATACTGCGTAGCACTCACTGCATTACGCGCATTACCCCGAGACATCAGCTAAGTCTCATATGCCCAGTAATTTCACTAGCTACAATGCCCTTCAAACCGGAACCCAATAATTTATTTATTTAATTTTTATTTCAGGCAACATTAAAATAAGTTACAGATGTTATTTACTTATTCTACGGCCCATATAAATATATAACTTAGAACTAACATACATATAATTTATATTTATGTGACACGTTTTGTTGGTGACGTGTGACACAACTGCGCGGTGTCAACTTGCGGTGTCAGCGGTGACGCTTGCAGCCGTCCTCTGAATCGTCTGAATGCTTGCGCACTACTGCTTGGCGGCAGAATAACTAGCAAAGCGGTGGTACTTCCCTAGACGACTTCCTGCATACGAGAGACCTACCACGAGTAATGTAGGGATGAAAACACCATTATATTGGTACTTTTAATTCGTTTTATATTTTTACTCACAATTTGTTAAACTAACGTCTGAATAGTAATTATATAACTTTATGAACGGGCTATATACCATGTTTTTATTTAAATCTCTAAGCTTATTTATTGTATAATAAATACGATGTAGTTCTACTAATCATGGTGCATGAGCTCCACATGTTTTGTAATCACTTAGATTTATTTTAAACTAGCTGCGCCCTACGGTTTCACCCGCGGCTTCCCTAGATAAAAAGTATGTATTTGTAGTAAGTTATTTTGATGTGTAAGCTTTATTATTGTAAAATTTCATCAAAATCCATTCAGTAGTTTTTGCGTGAAAGAGTAACAAACATACATCCATACATTCTTGCAATCTTTCGCGTGTATAATAATCATAATCAATTTATTGGTATCATTAATACAAGTCAGATAATATCAGTAGGAGTCAGCCTGTATACCATCTTATGATAATAAAATATATCGCGATAAGTAACCATATCCATATCAATATCCATATTATTATGGTATCATAAAGATATTGTTTTGATATGTTTATATCTACTTCTAACAGAATTTATTTTTATGGCTTGCTAAAATAAAAGATACACGTAAATTCAATAGGTATTAAGACACCTATTGAAGTCAGCGTCGTTGGCAATAAGTACGTCGTCAGTGTTTTGAGGACATTTTTGTAATTAAGTAAGTATTTATAGTATTCTAAATATATACGATAAAATTGAATTGAATTTTTATTTATTTATTTATTTATACTTTAGCACAAAACAGTTTGTACATGGAGGACTTAATGCTAGATAGCATTTTCTACCAGTCATCCAGGACGTGCAAGAAAAAATGGTAGCGGTGCAGTAAAGTGTGTTATAGGAAATATTAAACCACATAAACTTAATATATACATAATAGGTATAGGCATATTATGCAAGCCTAATTTTAAAATATATACTTAAATATATATACTTAAGTCATTACATAAATAAAAAGACATATACCAGCAATAATAAATGACTATGTCAATGGGTTAGGATAGGATTATAGATCTAGTAGCAGTTTATGGTCGACTTAAGGTTTTTTTTTATGCTTAATAAATCTATGTTTGGCCACTATCTCGCTTAATGTGAAGCTATCATGTGGCCCGTTTCTCTAGATCTATGTGCTCTATCTTAGGCCACATCATGGCTTCACATCAAGTGAGGTAGTGGCCAAACATAAATCTATTAGGCGTAAAAAAAATGGAAAATTCATCGTTGAAAGCTTTTACTAGATGCAATGGGCTTCTTGATATTAATTGTGACGTTTATTTTTCAGAAATGTCCAAGATTATTATCGTAGGCTTTGTGCTCTTGGCACTAGCAGGAGCTGATGATGATTTTCCCCTATGGAGCAAGGAGTTTGATCCAACGACTCGTCTCTTGGAAGACGTTTCTAGAAACGCGGCCGATCAGGTTTACAGGCTCCCTGAGAACGTGATTCCTTTAGAATATGACATTTACATCGACCTCTACTTTGCTGAAACAGTTGAAAGGCCTTTTAGTTATGATGGGAGAGAGTACATCATAATTCAAGTAAGTTAATGGCAAGATATTCTTAACATAATGCATAAGATTTTAAATAATTGAGTAGAAGAAAAATTATCTAAGGACATAAAAAAAACAATCTTTTGCTTTGTTTAAAAAAACACTAACGTTCCACTTCCTCAATGATTTTGTGAGGTTTTAAATCAATTCTATGTCATTGTAACCTACTTCCATTACCTATGAATATATTTACATGTAAAATTATACATAACTTATAAAAAACTCCTAAATTTAACCTTATAACGAATGTACTTAGCATTTACGTTACTTTTTTTTTCTTTCCTCTTTATGAGGAATTTGGCTTCGCACATTGTGCATTTGCCAATTTTGCCTTACAGTTACTATTCTTTGCTTATACTAACAAATTAAATATTATTATTCAATTATTACACAGCATGTGCACAATTATTGCATTTGCTATCTGTTTCTTTGCCTGATGCTATACGTAATAAGTCAGTTTTCGTGCTATAGTTTGACCGAAACCGCTGTACGGCGCCTTAGGTATGCGCGCGGTGAGACGGGGGGAGTATCAGCCGCTCCGTTCCGTCAGCCTGCCGCATGCCGCCGTCAACGGTCACGGCGGTCTCGGCCCCCACCACGCCACGCTTTCCTAAGGCGCGGTACAGCGGTTTCGGTCTAACTATAACTCCATGCATTTGTATTTGTGTTAATTATCAGATATGTTGTAAACAACCGCCACCGTCTTTCCGTTGCTCAGTGTATCGTAAAATATTATTCTATAAGTTAACTATATTATCTGATATATGTACATTTATTAGGAAGATATTTACAATTGTCACAAAAAAAAAGAAAAAATAACAAAAAGAGTGTTAATATCCTATTAAGACTTTATAGTTAACTTGTATTTCTTAAGTGAGTTATACTCTTTTAAAAAAATAAATATCTTAAACCGTAAAAATGATATTGGTCGAGCAGGGATCATACATGCGTCTTCGTTCTTCCCGTAAGACGATATAAAAAGGATAGGAAAAATTTGGTTACTTGAGTAGTTGGCTCGGTGGCCCAGGAGGTTAAGGATTTCGAAGACGCAGTTTTGATTCTTGCCCGAGTGAGATAAATTTTTTTCTACCTAATTATTTAAAGTCTTAGGATTCTTGCCTGGTATGCTCTAATGCATTAAATATCAAAAGTTATGAGTTCATGACATTTTTTTTATACGCATACTTATTTTCAGGCGGTTGAAGAAAATGTTACTCAGGTGGTCCTCCATGCCAATGTTGACAGAATCAACGAAGTTTCTCTCGCGTCGGGGTCAGGTCCTGTCCGCTTAAATAATATAGAGCCAATAACTCTAGAGCCTCAGTATCATTTCTTGAAAATAAACCTGGCTGAGACTTTGAATGCTGGTGAAAACTACACACTGTATATTGAGTATACTAGCACCATGAATGACGGTCCCATGAAAAGAGGTATATGGAAAGGATGGTATATCGATAACAGTGGAGTCGAAAGGTAAGCAGCTGTAGATAGATAGATAAATAGATGAACGCTTTATTGCTAACATTAAATTAAAGACATTACATAAAAACAATTAAAGAAAGTGTTACAATGGGCGGCCTTACTGCGCTAAAACTCAAAATGGTATAGAAATTTCCAAAAAATTTTAATGTTTCCTATTCTATTACCTACTACCCTTGTCTTTATAATATAACAATAGGTAGTACTAATACACTCGAGAGCAATGAATCCGGGTCACTTAAAGAATGTTAAAAATCTCGGAAACTAAAAATGATAGGTTAATGCAATAAATTGTATTTAATAGACAATGTAATATACTCCTTAAATGAAAGTAAAAAAAATATGAGTCACCATACATTTTATTAACACAAAATTACATAAAGAAAAAAACTGCTGATCTCTCCTTAAAACAAAAATAGGAAACATGAAATTTTTGAACTTTATTACGATTTTCTTGAATTTTAATACTTCGTATTGCCTCCTCGTGCTTCCATTACTGCGTTTACGCGGTTTGGCATGCTGTACACCAAGTTCCTTATACGATTTTGGGGAATATTCTCCCATTCCTCTGTGAGAGCAATTTTGAGCTCACGAAGCGTGATTGGGGGAGGGTTTCGTTGTTTTACGCATCTGCCTAGCTCGTCCCAAGCATGCTCGATCGGGTTGATATCCGGGCTGCGCGCTGGCCACTCCATACGAGTAATGTTCATCTCTTGAAGGTAGTCATTCACAATCCTACCTGTATGAGGTCGGGCATTGTCATGCATAAATATAGCATCCTCACCTAAATTGACCATAAATGGACCAACGTGATCATTGAGGATTTCTTCCACATATCTTACGCTAGTTAAAGAGCCGTTTTCTATGATCACCAGCTCTGTGCGACTTTCAGAAGAAATTCCGGCCCACACAAGTACAGACCCACCACCGTAGGCTACTTTTTCTTCGATGCATGCTTGCTTGAATCTTTCCCCTGGTCTTCGATACACTCTGTGTCTTCCATCGTGCTTGTAGAGCATAAATTTTGATTCGTCGGAGAACATAACTTTTGACCAATCTTCAATACTCCAATTTACGTGGCTCTGGGCATATCTTAGTCTCGAAATACGATGCCCACGCTCCAGTTTAGGGCCGTTTGCAGGTCTAAGGGGTTTTAAGTTAGATTCAGCAAGCCGACGTCTTACTGTCCATGCACTTGGGTTACTTCCTCCGAGGCGTCGAAACTGATTGGTGAGTTCAGTTCCTGTGAGAAAGCGATTTCGAAGCATGGTGTTCACCAAGTATCGGTCTTCTCGTGCTGTGGTACACCTGGTTCTGCCCGTTCCTGGTCTGCGTAGGTTAGAACCAGTTTCTTCGTAACGTCGGAGAACTCTTTGTACTGTTGACAGCGACACACCGACAGTCCTGGCTGTATCGCGCTGACTCCGGCCGGTTTCCAGCATTGTAAGTATTCTGGTGCATTCTTCAGGCGTAAGCGACATAATTTCAGCTTGAATAATGAATATAGAGCACTATCAACATGGTTTATGTACCCACATAAACGACACATTACAAACAAAAGCAAAACCAAATGCTGTAATTTCGTAGTTCCATCTTCGAAAGTGGCCCTTTTTCAAATTTGATTTTTTTATGATATAACTTTACAATAACTAAGAAGTTTTAATACCTTCATTTAAGGAGTATTACATTGTCTATTAAATACAATTTATTGCATTAACCTAGCATTTTTAGTTTCCGAGATTTTTAGGATTCTTTAAGTGACCCGGATTCATTGCTCTCGAGTGTATTTCTTACTAATATTATGTACATTAGTAAGAAATATTTGTTATTAGTTAGAAATTAGTAAGAAATAATTGTTAAAGTTATTAATTAGTAAGAAATAGTTGTATATGGATGTTTGTTTGCCAACCACGCAAAAACTACTGAATGAGTTTTGATGACATTTTGGTATGTAGGTTTTTAGGTCCTGAAAAGGACATGGGTTAATGCAAGCGGCCCGTGAAGACGAATGTGTAGCAAAGATAAGCTGTGGTAGCAAGTGCGGTTTAGTGCTTTGAGGTTGACTTGTTCGCTGGGCCGCTTGTGACCTGCAGAAAATGTTATTTCTTTATTTTTCTTTATTGCTTTCAGAATTTATGCAGCAACTCACTTCCAACCTTACAACGCTAGACAAGCATTCCCATGTTGGGACGAGCCTCTTTTCAAGTCTGTCTTTACTCTCCACCTGACAACTCCCGCGAACTATACTGGAACCTTCTCCAACACTGGAAGTGAAATTATCAGATTGTGAGTACTTCTTCATTCTTTCTTTCATTTTTCTTTCTTCACAATTTTTGAGAAGCAAAAGTGTCACTGATATATATTTTTTTTCTGTCTCAGCAGGTCTTCTACTCGTATCCAAAACAATTTCTACCCTACTCCCAAAATGTCTTCCTACTTGGTCACTTTCCTTGTCAGCGAGACAATGAAAGTCATTGCCGAAGACACCTCTTTCAACCCCCCAATAAGGATCATCGGCAGATCTAACACCGACGGTCTTGGAGACCATGCTCTGAAACTAGCAGTGGAGATGACGAAACATTTCGATGAATACTTTGAGATGCCTTATGAAAGTCTTCATCCAAATCTTATGAACGATCACATCTCGTCTCCCGATTGGGCTTCTGCGGGTACTGAGAACTGGGGAATGGTCAGTTACAGGTATGAAAAATCTCGCTATTTTTTGTACGATTTCGGATCAAAATTTGCGCTAGATACCGCTTGGTTTAACGAACACACCTCTAGTTTATAGGAACCGGGTAATAGTTATTTAAAAATGTGCAAAATAAAGACATACGAGCTGTTTTTATCAGTGACATTTTCTGGATTTTTTTATCTGATGTTGTAATATAATACATTAATGTTCATTTTTGTATGAATGTTGTCTTTCGTACTTCAGAGAGCTCTACCTTATCATCGACCCTACGGAAACGATCATGTCGGTTGAGCATTACGCGGCCACGCTTGTGTCCCACGAGCTTGCCCACAAGTGGTTTGGTAACCTGATCACTTGCTTCTGGTGGAGCAACACCTGGATCAACGAAGGTTTCGCCAGTTACTTCGGTTACATCGCAGCCCATGCGGTAAACACAATTTGTAAATATTATGTACTAGCTGCGCCCCGTGGGTCCACCCGCGGTTTCCCGCGATAAAAATGTATTATTCCAATGTGCTATTCCAAGTCTTATAGTACCTACGTACCAAATTTCATCAAAATTGGTTTGGTAGTTTTGGCGTGAAAGAGTAACAAACATCCATACATATAAACTTTTGCGTTTTCAATAACAGTAAGGATAAATAACAAACGATAGGTAACTATTAGCATTATAAAACTGGATGAACTAATTTTATTGTAATAAAACCTATACCATGGATTGATACCTATGTACATGATCTTAATCGTCCTGGAAAAGTTACAGTTCCTTAGTGGATATTGTAAGGTATATAATACATTGTATTTGGGATATTGTATTTCTAATTCCACAATATATAGCATTATTATTACTCTTACCTATGATCTATGATTATACCTATCTTAATTTTATTCTATACTCTAATTTCAGTATTGTTTGCATGAATAATAATTTCATCATTATTTTTAGTAACGAATCCTTGAAACTTAGTGTTCTATAGAGTATACAATACAATACAAAATACTTTTTATATACTTAAAAGCAAAATTAAGTAAATTGGCCGACTCATTGCTAAAGCTCTAATTACTAAGATTCTTCCAGTCAACTAATAATAGAGAATAGAGTAAATAATACAGAGTAATTAATATAGAGAAAGGGTCGGCTGTGTAAATAAAAAAAATCTTATTTTATATCATACCCATAATATACACTTATACAGGGTTCGGCACTCGAAGTGTTACTAACTTTACGTTGCTATAGCAACTAAACTGTTTACAGTATGGCGCCCATATTTTCACATTCCTTAGTCTATTGTATTGTTAATAAACTTACAAAAGCCTATTATTTTTCGTCGTTGTTAAAAAAAGTTTTGCAGATGGAAGTCAAACAAAACAGTGTCATATCTTTGTATTTGGCTGGAAAATCGCAGTCAGTCATCGTTAATGAGCTAGGACATTTACATTTGAACAAAATGTTTGTGTATCGGACCATCACGCGTTACAATGATACGGGTAGCATCAAAAACGCCATGGAGGTGGACATCCAACAACAGCAACATCATCAGAAATGGTTCGAAAGGTAAAGGCTAGAATTGAACGAAATCCACGACAAAGCGCAGTTAAATTGGCAAAAAGTCTTAATGTATCTGCCCGGAGCATAGGGCGCATATTGAAAAATAAACTTCAACTGAAGCCCTACAAATTACAAAAAGTGCATGACCTAACACTTGCACAAAAGGCAGTTCGTCTAGAAAGAGCTAAGAACATAAAGCACTTGCACGTTGGTGGCATGCTTGAAAATTTGGTATTTTCCGATGAAAAAATTTTTACGTTTCAGCAATATGTGAACAAACAAAATGATCGCGTATGGTTAAAGTGTAAATCAAATGACAATTTAGACCAACGAATTGCCTTGCGAAAGCAAGCACCAGCATCTGTGATGGTTTGGGCTGCGGTAACTGCCACGGGACGCTCACCTCTCGTTTTCATTGACCAGGGTGTAAAGATAAACCAGCAGATCTACCGTAAAAACATTTTAAACGATGCTTTGTTACCTTGGGCACGTTAACAATTTGGTAGAAATCATTGGACCTTTCAACAAGACTCGGCACCATCCCACAAAGCACGTGAAACCCAAATTTTTTACAAGAAATTCTTCCGAGCTTCATTTCTTCGCAACTATGGCCACCATATTCCCCGGACTTAAACCCAATGGATTTTTCCATATGGTCAATTCTAGAAGCCAAAGTGTCAACAAAAAAATATGAGACGGTCGACGCCTTAAAGATTGCTCTCCGCCGAGAATGGAACAAAATACCAGCAGACCACATTCGTGCAGCGTGTGAAGCCTTCTCGGTCAGACTCGATGCTGTTATCCGCGCTAAAGGTGGTCATATTGAACAATAATTTCTTATTTATTTATTTTATATGCTTTCTTTTCGATACTGAAGTTTTAAAATAAATATGCTCATAATTAACAAAATTACAGCATTTTGTATTAGTAACACTTCGAGTGCCGAACCCTGTATATAGATACTATATATGTGTATATTATATATATATATATATATATATATATATATATATATATATATATATATACATATATATATATATATATATATATACATATATATATACATATATATATATACATAGTTACTACAGGAAACATAATAAATAATTATATTAATTGTAAGAAATTGCCAGTGAATACAATATAAGGACATTTATGAGATTACCTATTAAGCTTGTCTAAATTACGCAAGTCTGTTTACTAGGCTGACCTGCAGTGCAATTGTCTATCTCAAACACTTATCCCGATCTCTTTAAATTTCAAATTTGGAAGACGTTAGGATCCTTCAAACTGCGATATCGATCATTTTTAGCGATCTTGATTGGGATGGGGATTGGGGCGCGGACAATACCGATCACGAGATATCTTTGAAAGCGATCGGGATCGGTTTTAGAGTTAAACGATTCCCCTGCAGGTCAACTGACTAATACAACGTCGTTTTGTTGTAGATGTTCCCGGAATATGAACTTCATGAGCACTTCAACTCTCGCTACCTCCAAAACTCTCTCTCGTTCGATTCTGGCACTGGAACCGTGCCATTAAACCACGACGTCAACACCCCCGCCCAGGTCACTGGTCACTTTGGCACCATAAGTTACTCCAAAGGAGCTGCTTTCTTGAGACAGACTGTCAATATTATCACGCCTTTAACCTTCAGAAAAGCATGCCAATACTTCTTGAGGACTAAGTAAGTAAGTTTTTCATTAAAATAGCTATAAGAGCGTAGGCGAGCGAATCGTAGCCACACTACAACTCCACCTCAGCCCCACTGCAACCGTACAGTATGTTTGGTTTAATGAAATGTTGAGTTTTATAACGACGTTGACAAGCTGCCAATCAGAGAAGTAACGTGTTTGCGGAGCGCACACAGCGCAACGTTCTCTCGTTCCAATGGCAGCCATGTATAAACCGGCCCTTAAAACTTGAAATGGGCTTCAGTTTTTCGTAGTTACCAAAGTAACTAAAAACAAAAATTTTAATTAGCCTTTCAGAAACAAATAATATTTCGAAAAATATTATTTGTTTCTGAAAGGCTAATTTTATATCCTATTAAGGGATATATATTATATCCTTGTGTTTATATAAATCTAAATAGTTACAAAAATAAACACAATATCTTGTTTTTCAGTGCTTTTGAGCCTACCGATCAATACGATTTGTATGATGCCTTCAAACAAGCTGTTGATGAAGATGGAACTTTGAACAATTATGATGACTTCGACTTCGAAGAGTATTATAGGATTTGGGTCAACGAACCAGGATACCCTATTTTGGAAGTTGAAGTTGATCATACTACTGGAGTAATTAACCTAAAGCAGGTGAGATTCAGAAAAGGCATATTCCTATGTATACACTTTATTACTACCCGTACTATAGTTACAGTTTTATTGTCACTGGCACCACGAAAACCTTTTAGGCATTCATGATTTACGTTAAACAAGATCAGCTGAACCTACTGTGCCGTCTTTTCTCTTTTTTCATATCTACACATTTGTACATACCTATATATTATTCACTTCCACGTTTCAGGAAAGGTTCTTCCTCAGCGCCACAGCGATAGTCACAGGCCAACTTTACCCGATTCCCATAACTTACTCCACAAAGAGCAACAGGGATTTCGAGAACCTTAGACCAATTATGATCATGCGAGGGGAAACAGCTGAAGTGACAAAGTCCGCTGGTGAAGAATGGGTTATCTTCAACCATTTACAACATGGTGAGTAAACTGTGTAAATAATCAGTAATAAGGAACGTTACAAAATGTATGGCTATTCATAACAAACGAAATATTTTCAAAAATTTTAGGACATTACAGAGTAAACTATGATGATAAGACTTGGCAATTGATCACGGACGCTTTACTTGAGGAGCCAGAAACAATTCATCATTTAAACCGTGCTCAGGTAAGAGTTCTTATATACTTATGAGTTACTTTGTAATTAAAATAACTTGATAAAATAATTTTAGTCTCACTTTATGATTTAATCGGAATAATTCCAACCAGTTATGTGTATACTTCATGTTTTTATTTGTCTCTATATTCGTTTTACATGAGTAAATCTTCCAGATTGTCAACGACGTCTTTGCTCTTATGAGGTCCGGTAGAATGACCCACGACTATGGTTTCAAAATTCTTCGCTTCCTGCGCGATGAGACCAACTTCCACGTGTGGGACGCCGCCATCACCGGCTTTACATGGCTCAGAAACAGACTAAGGCATTTGCCTGAAAGTCAGGCTGAGTTTGATGTAAGTTTTTATAGCTTAAGCTTCAACATCATCATCTGAACTGGTACAGTTAGTTATACTTGTTATTAGGCCTTTTTTACCTTTTATTTTATTTTATTTTATTCGGGAAACTAACAGCTAGTTAGAAAACATTGGTAATTTAACTAAATTCTTATGGCTAATTAAAAGTTTCTTTCTGTCCTTTATTCCTGATGTACTCTATTTCACCAATTTTACAATTTTAGGCGTTTCTCCTGAGCAATATGGAGCACGTTATCGACGAACTTGGATTCGATGTTAGTGATGAAGAGACCGCCACTGTAAGCCTAAACCGCCAAGCTATTCTGCACTTTGCTTGCACGCTTGGTCATGTCAAATGCATTCAAGAGTCCTATGACCGATTTGTCGCCATGAAGGATAACAACCAATGGTTAGTGTTTGAATTTGATTTGATTGAAGATGACAAATAAAGATAATTCCTAACATTCTACCATGACAATGGTTTGCAATATTAACATAATTTCCAATAATATAATCAAATGAAATTCAAATATCTTGGACTTTTGTTGCTTTTTACAGGATCAACCCGAGGCTACGTCGCAGTGTCTACGTGACTGGCATGAGAGAGGGAGACAGGTCTCACTACGAGTTCCTCCTGAAAAGGTTCAGGGAGTCCAACTTTGCCAACGACCAACTCGAAATGCTCAGGGGCTTGGGAGCTGCGAAGGTCTCTGAGCTGTTGACAGAGTTAGTAACATTGTAATAAAAATATCTGTACGTTTCACCATCACAATTTGACTCAAGAAACCTATATGTACACGGTAAAACTATTGACTAATGAAGTATATTTGAAGTAAGGAACAAGTCAAACGGCATTCAGTTAGGAAAAACAAACCCTGATTACTATCATTTTGAATAGTCTAGGTAACATTTAAATAAATATTTTGCAGGTACTTGGAGTTCACGTTGACCAAAGAGGTGCGGTCCCATGACAAAGCGACAGCATTCAACTACGCTCTCCTTGGCAACCCCGAAGGTGCCTATACAGCCCTGCAGTTTGTGATGGACACTATCGATGCTATGAGAGTCGCGTGAGTATCTAAGAGAAGTTCATTGTACTGGTCAAGTCCTGTTGATACGCTGCTTTATGTTTTCAATACTTGTGTAAGTTTTTACTAAGTATTCGTTTATGTTAATAAAACCAACAAAAAAACGAAAACTGACTTGTAAATGTATCTTAAAAATGTATCTTCGAATTCCAAGGTCAAATATCAATGAAATTTATATGGGACCACTTCGTAGCTATACTGAACCCAACGCAGAATTTTCTAAATCAGTTCATAAATGACGGAGTTCTGAGGTAACAAACATAAAAAAACTTCTATTTGAAGTCGTTTATAGAACAGCAACTTCGTAGCATTGGAAATCTACTGCGATGCTCCGAGAACTTTCTTCTAGCATTGAAATTTATAGGTACCTGCTATCCTAGGCTTTATTACGATTAGATAATTTTGTTTAAACATTGATACATTCAAAATAACCTACCGTGCCGTCCCCTTGTTTGCGTTGACTCTACTAATAATATAGCATACCTATAAATAATTGCATAAGTTTTGACGTTTTTCAATAAGTATAGCAAACCTTTGTTGCAAAGCGTTTGCTTCGACCTTTATAATGCGAACAGCTAAGGAATGGAACACCTTACCAGCGTCTTTGTTTCCCGATTCTTATAATCTACGTGTCTTCAAGTCTCGAGTAAATTGGTATCCTCTAGGGAAGCATGATCCATCGTTGACTGTAATAAAAAAAAGTGATGCTGAGACTAGAGAAGATTTTCGATTTAAATTGTACCTACTAAATGTTATCAACCAAAGTTAGACATGTCACAATTCAATTCAATAAAAAAAAACGGATAAAGCTATATTTTTGTGGCCACTATCTCGCCCGTCTTCAAATCCAGACACATCTTTTTAGAATTTGGATGTGTAAACGTAATATTTTTATTAGTTTGTTTGAATATTTATAAGAAATGCCTTTTTGTATCTAATCGAACACTGTTTTCAGGTATATTGAGGATGCTCCGGCTACCCCTGTCCATACCGTCTTGTCAAATCTTGCTGCATACTTGGACGAACCAGGACTTGTTCAAGTAAGACACATTTCAGTGTTAGCTATAGTACAACAAGGGTATTGGATGAACACGGCCAAAATTATTAACGCTATCGGCTGGTAAAAAATATGTGTATAAATTCAAAGGAGAACCATGTTCAGAGCAGACGGCCTCATGGTAAGCGGTTACCGTCGCCTATAGACATCTGCAACACCAGACGCATTGCTGATGCGTTGCTGACTCTTAAGGACTCTATTAATACCACTTCTAAAGGACTCCATGTTGTAGCTTTTCTCTCCGTCCACATTTTAAAAGTTTATTTTTATAGTGCATGCCAAGTAACTATTAGACTCTAGATAGCAATTTTGTTTTGTTGTTTTTGGTACGAGTATCGACGAGTCACTGCGCATGGGCATTCGTACCCACGTTTTCTTTGTATTGCGCGATGCTGTTACCCGCGCTTCATACTCTCCTTCAATCAGACCTAAACATCGGTCAGTGCTCGGGTTCAAGTTACGTACCGCACGCTATGCCTATTTCTAATTTACTAAGCGTTTTTAAAGAGGTTCTATCAGTTTTTCTTTATATCGATGTCAGCCACTAATAAAATCAATCTATAATGGAAATATTTGAAGTAAATAATATGCTTTGTTGATATTTATCAGGACCACTTTCATTCATAAATCTATTTTTACATAAACGAACCCTCGAAACATAATTCTCTTTTCTTTTCCACAGTACGAAGATTGGCTGCGCTCTACACAGTCCAACAGTCTCCAATTCAACTCTGCCATTAGTTCTATCAATTCTGCCAGGGCCAACATTGCCTGGGGCACAGCCAACGCTGACAATATCCTAAATGCTGCAAAAGCCAGTGCGAGTGTTGTATTGGCTTCCTTAACTTTGCTTGCAATCATGACATTGTTTGCGCTGTTATTGTAAATAGTTTTTAGGTTGGAGCTAACACAGGTGTCTCATAAATTGATGTTGAAACAAAAAGCGGGGAAGCTTGTGAGTAAATTTTAATATCAAATCAGATGAGTACAACATTAGGTAGATCTTTCACCGCCTGAGTACCATGCACACCTGAACTGAGCATGCCTGAGTAATGACAAATTGTCATTACAAAGAGTTAAACCACTCGATGCCCAACTTTTTTCATAAATAATCTAGATCTAAATGATCATGTCATGATCATTTAGATCTAGATTATTTATGAAAAAAGTATCTTATTTACATATTTAGGATTATGATATATTTTTACTTTACACTTCATGTTAATAATAAATGATATAGTGATAAGTATGTTGTTTTATATAAAAATGAGAATAATATATCATACAAAAATACTTTCTGACTCGAAACATTTTATGTAATGTAAAAGCAATATAAGTAGATATTATATACCTACAGTATATTGAAATTATGAATATTATAAGGACTTAATAAATATCAAAGTAGATTTTTTTTAAACTTTGTAAATAAAAAAACAATTTTATATTTCTGTGGTTTTAACTTGATTTTTTGTCACAAATCGATATACACATCGGCATTTTGCTGATCCTAATACTTTTCGCAATACGTAGGCTCTTAAAGCATATAATTGAAATATGTAATGGGCAATAGTACTCATTGTTATCGAGGAGTCTCTGAATGAGTATATCATTAAAAAGATGCAGTCAAAGACCTTGTCAGTGAGAGGGCATTGGAAATATGGAAGAAGTGGAAGATATAGAATGGAATATGGAATGGATTTACTGGTGGTAGGTTTGTCGTATGCGAGGGGCCGTCTGGGTGGGTACCACCGCTTTGCCAGTTATTCAGCTGCCAAGCAGTAGTGCGCATTACTGTGTTCCGGTTTGAAGGGGCATTGTAGCCAGCGAAATTACTGGGCATTATGAGACTCAACAGCTAAATGTCTCAGGGTGACAAGCGCAGTGCAGCGCCGCGCAGGATTTTGCAAAACAAATTTCTAGGTAGTGATGTTGTTGTTATGGGCTGGCGTATTGCTTACCATCAGGCAAACGACCAGCTCGTCTCGTCATTCAGTTACATAAAAAAAATGGAAATGACTCCTCTTTCTTGCGTCGTAAGTATTTATTCCTCATAACATTATTTATTAACATATTTTTTTCTGGCAATGTGGCCGAAACACTCAAATATCGTTTTGAGGTAGATGGTAGAGAGCCTAGTTTTGATCTTGAGCTTCGTTATGATTGATACTTTGGTCCAATGTGTTGTCCAGTATCCGCAGCATTCTCCTCCAACACCACATTTCGAAGGCATCAATGCGATTGCAGTGGAATGTTCCCCGTGGTTTGCGACCTCCCGTGGTCTACATGGAAGTCGCTTAATCGACTCCATATCAAGTGGGCCGCTGCAGGAGCAACATAATCCCGGTGGGTCACGATGTGACTGCGGTGCTCCAGCGCAAACAATCATCAGCAGATTGCTGTTTTGCCCATTGCCCCAACACTTGCACTTTGCAAGACCTATATGGAGCTACTCCTTCAGAGGTAGCAGTAGCCGAGCATTGGGCTAAAAGTATTTAACACATGTAACATAATATGGACCATCGTCACGAAGAAGAAGTGGGATGTCAAAGTCCATATCTCAGCACCATGGAGAAAAAATTAAAAAAATTAAGTTCTTGCTCATTTAGTCATTTAAGTTTATAGAAATTTTCTGTTCTTTCTATGTTCTAGGGCGTTCTACCTTTTATGAAGGAAGTGCCACCAGCCACCATCAACTCGCCGCAAATCCTATTCTCTTTGAATTAATTACTCCGTCTCTAATAAAAATAGTTTTTAAATCTTGATTAGGAATAGACAATTTTATTTCCGTAGCCGTTTCCGTACATAATAAAATGAATTCTACGTTATCACCCAACTCTAGTTTTAATCAATACTTAACTTATCTTCGAAGGTAATTTATCATGATATAAATGGTTTTATCATCGTCAGTATAATTGCGATAATCCTGATAAAAAGTATATTATAATAATAATAGTCAAATCAATAGATAACCCTTACTTAGGAATTTCATTTTGCAAGGCGTGCTCCTGAAAACAGGTAATGTGACTTATTATACATAAATTAGAAACATACATGTGAAAGTCACGAGACCCCATTACAACATTGTCTGTCATAGTCGTAATTATGTAGAGTTATAAATCCTACTTTGATTTTTGCCGTCCTACTAGCAAGGTGCAAATTTAAAGAGAGTTTCCTCTGAACGCCAAATGCAACGGTAGTATACTGTGCTCAAGTTACTGTGTTTAAGTTTTGCCTGTTTCCATTGAAATGATCGTCATACCTTTGAGCTGATGACGAGCGCCGTGATATGCTGTGTAGGAATTTGCATTTTGGATTGTACTGTTGTATTTAGGAGTCGTGCTCATTAGGCGCACGACCGTTCAGTTACCAATGAACTAATGATTCTATTTATTTTATATATGTTATATATGAATGACAAAAAGCAAGAAGAAATATTTCTTTTTCAAATCGTGATTCCAGACGAGATTCGAACCCAGTAAGTTCTTACCTATAGCCCGCATGTGCGAAGACCACTAAGCTTCTGACGTCAAATATACGTACTTTAAAATGAACATATTAATTACATTACAACAAGACTAATTTTTGTATTTATTTATTTTAGCGTCATGTCGAATCTTGTGACCTTTCTGGTCCTGACCGAGCTGCTTGCCCTGGTTGCATCTGATCTACCGGTAGAAGTTTATGAGAGCAACAGAGTGGATTTAGCAGTTACTGTTGCTGACCAGATATCCTACCGCATTCCTGAAGATTTAGATCCCATACATTTTGCAGTAGAGATTACTCCGTACTTTGAAACTGCACCTACCGGAAAAGATGCTTTTACTTTTGACGGAATCGTAAAAATTAATCTAAGGGTAAGTAAACAACTTTTCATTACCTTCCAATTTTTAAAAATCACAACGTCATTGACAACACATCAACTTCTTAAGTTAGATATTTAAGTACATCGTGCTATATATTCTAGAGTTTTAATCTATTCTCTTCCAGGCAACGAGAGAAAATATTTCCGCCTTTTACATCCAAGAAAATGTAAGAGAAATTCAAGAAATCATCAGCTTGACTACTGCAGGCACTCTTCCTGTACCTGTTGCCATCAACAGATTCAATCCTTTTGAAAGAAATCGGGCGTACCATTTTCTGAAAATCAACCTGGCTGACAATGTATTCTTAGAGAATGGAGAGGAGTATATCCTAACCATACGTTACATTGGCAATATCAATGAAACTCCACTCCAAAGAGGCGTTTTCAGAGGACCCAGATGGTACAGTTCAGTAAGTACAGCTACAAGGACCCAGATGGTACAGTTCAGTAAGTATATTGACTGAAATGAATGTTAAGGTTTAATATAAATAAATAATTTATTCGATTCTAATATATGGTGGTTCATGACAGAATGGACGTCAGATAATCATAAGTTTCTGTTACTAGGATGCGTCTTAGCATAAGATGAGGACAAATACCTGGGAAGCTGACGATGAATTTATTTTTAGCTGGTACGCCGCCACCCACTTGCAGCCAGTCAACTCAAGGCAGGTTTTTCCATGTTTCGATGAGCCTGGATTCAAGTCTACCTTCAATATTATCATCAACAGACCCGCTGACTTTGGCCCAACTTATGCCAACATGCCTGATAAAGAAGTCATAGAGTAAGTTATATTTTAAACTGTATTTTCCCCACTTGCCAACACAGAATACTTTACTCGGTTTTCCGGTAGGTAGAGCTATTATAGAGATAAGTTAGTTATTTTGCTCTTTTAATTTGAGGCATTTAAATTAATTAAGTCTACTAATTGGTCACCAACGAATCCATTTACTTAGGAAAACTAAACGAATTAATTTACTTTTAAAAGTAAACTGATGGAAAGGAAAAAATGACATAGCATCATCAGTGACATAAAAGTACCCCAACATAAAAAAAACACTGATAAATGTTTATATTTTTCGTTTATTTAAGGATGGCCGCGTCAAGGAAAACTTCCACAGAACTCCTAGAATGTCTGCCTACTTGGTGTCATTCCACATAAGTGAGACATTCAAAGTCATCGCAGACAATAACGATACTGAAAAGTCTTACCGCATCATTGCGCGCCCCACCGCCGAAGGTCAAGGAGAATACGCACTGGAAGTTGGGCCTCCACTAACAGAGTGGCTGGAACAGTACTTCGGAATTGATTACTACAAAATATGTGATAACACGACAATGAAGAACGATCAAATCGCTTCTCCCTGCTGGGCTTCGGGAGCCACTGAGAACTGGGGACTGGTTACTTACAGGTGAGAAGGAATAACGGTGAATTATTTTTTACATTATATAGGTACATGCTTTGTGTATTTGTACTGTTTCATCATGTCAATTGTAACTGTTTCGCTAACTTTAGAAACAAATCAGAGAATTTAGAAAATAATGGATACCATTTCATGCCATTTCTTTGAAACAAATAATGATTAGAACAAAAGTAGGTTGAAATATTCAAAAATACAACAGAAAACAAACGTGTTAGCAGTTCTCAATCATGTTAGACAAGTATCAATTATATGTATCACTCATTCAGGGAATCCCGATTACTCTACGAAGAAGGCGAGACTAACGCTCTGGACAAGATGTACATCGGTACTATCACGGCCCACGAGCTAGCGCACAAATGGTTCGGCAACCTGATCACCTGCAGGTGGTGGGACAATGTCTGGATCAACGAAGGCTTCGCCAGCTACTTTGAATATTTTGCCATGGATGGTGTGAGTACTCGTAGTTTTAATATTATGAGATTCTGCAGATCCACTTCCAAAGCCTGACTTCTGAGCACAATACAGCAAAATCCCTCAAACGTTGCAAATATTCAGGTCTCGATAGGGCAAATATTCAGGTCTCGATAGGGTTTACCTGTTTGTGCCGTTTGGGGAAGAGACGTTGAGCCCGGGGGTCTGGAGCGGTAGATAATTAATTTTTAGAAAAAAACAAAAACCGACTTCAATGTATCTTCGAAGTCCAAAGTCACATATCGATGAAATTTATATGGGACCACTTCGTAGCTATACTGAACCCAACGCAAAAAGAATTTTCCAAATCGGTTCACAACAGGAGACTGAGTTCTGAGGTAACAAACATAAAAAAAAAATAAAAAAAAAACACAACCGAAATACAACCGAACAGAGAACCTCCTCCTTTTTTAAAGTCGGTTAAAAATTATAAGGATTTGGCGGGGCGTCTGGTGGAGTCAACACGTGACTTAAATGCTGGCGTGTATTTGGCTCAAAGGATCAGCCTCGCTGTCCAGCAAGGCAGCGCCGGCCGCCAGTATTTTGGGCACGTTACCGGACCCTAGGTATCGGTTGAATTATCTGTAGGCCATTCAGTTGGCTCAACGGATACCCGTATGTAATTATTAATTACGTTCATTAACTTTAGTTTTCATTAGTTTAGTTTTAAATTTATTTAGCCTACTGTAAGTGTTTTTATATTTCATCTTAAACCTACAAAAAATGTAACGTTCTCACCTTGCCGCTTTAATTGAATAATTTTAAATATTAGAATGAATTATGTGATAAGTGATAACATTCCTTAATCGCTGACAGCCTCTCTGATATAGTGGAAGGGCAGGAAGGCTCAAAACTCATAAACCATATCGGTATAGGTTGAGGGCTCGGTTTCCGCTATGGCACTGGCTGTTATGTCAGGACCTGATCCAAATATTATTAGATAAGCAATTAGAAGCCGCACTTAAGAGTTACAAAGTATCAATATCTTGATCATTGTCTATCATTCAGATCATTTATTTTGTGTGATGTTGCTGGACTGCTTTTGGTGCTAATTAATTTACTTATGGAGTACAACATAATACAACTATTTGTCATATGTACCTAACATCACATTATATAAAAGGGTAAATAATATGTTACATATATATGTCGGTACATTTTATTAAAATCCGCTTACTACCTAGTTTTTGAGTGGTTGAGTAACAAACATTGACGATAATTTTATTACATCCTCCTAAACTTCCGCATATATATATATATATATTTTTATTAATTATTGGCTTGATGCGGTCGAAGATTTAGCACGCTTGCCTAGAAGAAACCTGCTCAGTCTTGTCGTAAAGACACCCGCAGATTATAGCTATCCGAAAATAAAGTTGAAGAAAAGAAAGAAAGAAAGCAAATTGACAGAACCTTCTGAAAGCGAATTATATATCAAAATTAAGGACAACATGGAAATAAGGTTGGAAACTTGTGAAGTTGAACGATTTAGACAGCTTTCGGACTGAACTGAGATCGGAATGGGGAGAAACTCATGGAAAAAGATGGAAAAGATCTAGGTTTATAAGTCTCGTACCCATTTTCTGAACACCACAGTATTTTGAGTTAGTTGTTTCAGAAAGTATAACAAAAAGCCATAATAAAATTCTGATGTATCTTTGAAGTCCGAATATCAACGAAATTTAAATGGGACCACCATGTCCTAAATTTTCCAAGTCAGTTTATAACTAACGGAGTTCTCAGGTAAGAAACATAGAAACACTACAATCGAATTGAGAACCTCCTCCTTTTTTGAAGTCGTTTAAAAATATAGCTAATCAAACCGCATTTATTTCGCTTTTAACATTGAACACATAATGACACGTGACCGAAATGCTGGCATTTATTTGGCTCAACTTATCAGTATTGCAATCCAACGGGGCAATACTGCCAGCATCTTGGGTACGCTGCCAACTGGTAGTGGGTTGGAGCATTTGTGCTATGGTCTGTGGGTTGTCCAATGGCTTCTCCCTCGTAAGTATTTAGTTCAGTTTTAGTAAGTAGAATGTAGAGTTGTTTTCAATAAAAAACACATAATTGAACATGATAAATTAAGGTTTGGATACTTTGTTTGTGTTTGTGGTTTGGATGTTTAATTAATTAAATCCTATCCTAATCTAATATATAAAATTCTCGTGTCACAGTTTTCGTTGCCATACTCCTCCGAAACGGCTTGACCGATTTTTATGAAATTTTTTGTGCTTATCTGGTATCTATGAGAATCGGCCAACATCAATTTTTTTTTTTATATATTTTTTTAATTTATATGGCAAAACAACGTTTGCCGGGTCAGCTAGTATATTATAATATTATAAATGCGAAAGTTTGTGTGTGTGATGTTTGTTACCACGTATCACCGTAACTACTTAACCGATTTTGATGAAATTTGGAATATCGATAGTTTAAATACTGAATTCAAACATAGGCTATGATAATTTGTAAAAATCAACCCCCAAAAGGGTGAAAGAGGGTGGTAAAGTTTGTATGGAGCATTTTTATTCCTTAGTTCAATTCGCTCAAAACTCGGTACAAATAAACTTTAAACTAAATAAAGAAACACATTTTCTTAATTTTTTTTCAAAACTGGCCCTAGGAAGGGTGCCTGGGAGTTTTAAAGTTTGTACGGTTTTTTTCAGTGTATACTTTATTCCGTGGTTTGAGTCACTCACAACTCAGAACAAATAAACTTTAACATATATTTTAAAACACGTGTTTTTTTATTTTTTCGAAACTGATTTTTCTTTGTTTCATAAACATTAATATTTGTATTAATGCTGACACAAATATTTTTACCCAAATAATAATATCCGTTTCGATAAGTTAATTCATAAGAACGAGTCTATCACTCCCGATGATCGTGGAGATAGGTAATTGTTATTATGAAATTAATGAAATAGGACAAAAGCAGGTAATAACATATGCTCCCACTGAGCTACCTTCGCTCTCTTGTTGAATCTAATTAAACAATTTTCTCGTTTTTCAGTGTCGGCTCGATTTCGACTCTCAATTTGCTGGTGAAGGTCGTCACGAGGAGGTTGAACCAACCGCATGAGTACGAAAAGGTAATAAATAACACCTGAGGGTAGGGCTGCCACCCTCATTATTGAAGAAAATAAGGTTCTTTTTTCAAAAATTGCAAAAGTATAGTACATTTGGAAAATTCAGGAAAAAAATGAACACACTTATTTTTAAGCGTTATTTATACTTCCATGTATATTTGTTATTACTCTTGCTTTTAGCCATCAAAATTCTATTATATTTAAAGCAAAGAATATTTTATTTATCTGTTGATTTTTAAATGTTTTAAAAGTAAAGGCCTAACTACTGGTAAAATATATTATTTACGTACTATATTATTTTTCTATAATATAGTACAATTTACTAAAATATAATGCGATTCTATTATATTGTGAGTCATTCTGGCATCGATCTATATAGTTTTGAATATGTATGAAAATAAAATATCGTCTTTGATCGAGTTCTAGCAATTTCAAAAAAAAATCATATCTACATATTATAGGTCCCTAAGAGCAACATATTCCATTTTCGCTATAATATTTTATTTGATTTTTGTAGATTTTATACAGATTTTCTATGAAAATATTCGATATTTGATGATTTTTTAGAAACCCGACTATTAAGTTTTAATAGGTTTTAAAAAGTAGACGGAACGGAAACAACAAATTTATCTATCTCTAACAGTTAGGATTATTGCCATAGAGATCCCTTATCAAAAACTCCTGTATAGCTCTTCAGTCATCTAGCCTAGTCCTTTTCAGAGCTTTGGCTTCGAGCGTTATTATCCTTAAAAAAAGGTTATTTTCTTAATTAGCTGTCTACTACTTAGCTACTCTTACAAGAAACGGAGTTCTAAAAAATGTTCAATTAACTCAACGCCCTTGTTTGTGTGATGTTTGTTGTTGGTATTTGCAAGTTTTGGTCAAAGTTGTATCGTTTAACAACTATGTATAGGTACATACATCGGCAATTGATATAATTGACCATTTTATATTATTGTTTTACGTTTTCATATTGAATGAGAAATCCTAAATTAAAACTATAGTCATAAAACAGACTTTAAGTTTATTTAACAAAAAGGATTAAACACTTAAAAATTAAATAAATTGACCTTTTAAAATTACCTTTTTCTTTCGAATTCCGAGAGCCTCTAAATAGGACTTGAAGCTTGAACTAGAATGAATGAATGAACGATCAACAACAGATGCCGGGGTACATTTAGTTACACATATGCTTGAAGCTTGGGAGAGTTCACAGGATGCCACTGGAGTTTTTTGTGACCTCTCCAAGGCGATTGACTGCGTAGAGCACAGTACTCTGTTTCGTAAATTCCACCACTCTACTAAATTCGTGGAAATGCTCTGGATCTTGTAGAGTCCTACCTAACTGAGGCAGCAAAAAGTTGGAATAAATGGCGTCACTTCATCTGGATCTTTAGTAAAATGGGTGTAGCACAGGGTTCAATTTTAGGGCCGTTCTTGTTCTTAGTGTACGTACCTTTTATGGTGAAGGACCTTGCAGACATTGTACTTTTTGCGGATGATATATCGATAATCCTTAAGGTAGATAGGAAGGATAGTGAACTAGTATACGTAAATAATGTATTAGATATTGTGTCAAATTGGTTCGCTACCAACAACTTGTTATTAAACGCGAAAAAGACGTAATGTTTAAAGTTCTCTTTGCTTAATGTTAGACATGTAGAGCCAAACGTAATGTGAATTAATAGTGATAAACTCAACACAGACAAGGCGATGGTATTCCTAGGTATAGGCATAGACTCTAAGTTGCAGTAGGGTCCGCATCGATGCTCTATCAGGAAAACTTCGTTCTGCTGCATACGCGGTTAGTAAAATAAGGCATTTAACGGATATAGCTACGGCTCGGTTAGTTTACTTTGCATACTTCCACAGCTTAATGTCATATGGCATTTTGCTGTGGGGGTCTGCCGCGGATATAGAAGCTATTTTTATTTTACAAAAGCGGGCGGTTCGCGTTATTTATGAGTTGGGTCCTGGAATCATTAAGAGAAGTCTTTGAACAAATTAATGTATCAAATTTACCTTCTCTGTATATTTATGAAAATATAGTTCGTAAAATCTGGACAAACTCAAGGTGAATAATGACCACCACAACATAAACACTAGAAATAAGGATAGAATTGCAGTACCTAGGTTTAGACTGAGTAAAACGAATAAGTCCTTCATGGGCAATTGTGTACGTTATTACAATAAAATTCCAAAATGTATAACGGAGCTCACAGAAAGTAGATTCAAATTGAGTGTTAAAAATATTTTAATGAAAAATGCATACTATACAGTTAGTAATTATATAGAAGCCAAGGATGCATGGAACATTCCGCTTCTGCCAAGTAGCCAACTGGCAATAAGAAAAATAATATTGTCAAAAACAAACATAAAATATTGTAACAAAAGTTCTAAAAAATATGCCCCTCAGTTTCTTGCCGTATCTTCTGAGTAGTGGTTCTTTTTCCGATACGGTGGTAGAGTCATTGTAATAATTGACGTTCATAAGTGCGTCTGTGACGACAAAATTGAAATAAAAAACTTTTGAATTGAATTGAATTGAATGTTTGAAACGACTTTTGAGTCTAGCTGTGGATAAGGCGTAAACTTAACAAAACAAACCACTAGTGTAAATGTTTCAAAGGACTTTTGAGCGTAGCTGCGCATAAGACGTAAGCTAAGCTAAACACTATTGTTTATGTTTGAAAGGGCTTTTAAGCGCAGCCACGGATTAGACGTAAGCTAAACAAAACTAAACACCAGTGTAAATGTTTGAAAGGACATTTGAGCGTTGCCGCGGATAAGATGTTAGCTAAGCTAAACACTAGTGTCTATGTTTGAAAGGACTTTCGAGCGTAGTCGTGGATAACGCGTAAGCTAAACTAAATTAACTGTAAACTGAATACTACTGGCCAAGTGTGATAGGGATTTTTTCAGCGGACTAGGTTATATTATGGTATGAATCAATATGAATAAAAGAGGACAATGTCATGTAATTTTATCACTTTTTAATTAAAAGCCTCGGCACGTGACTTAAAGTGACCGCAGTGAGGTGTCGGCGTTTTTTGCACACATAAAACTATTAACAAAACGCCAACGCCGCGCTGAGGTCGCTTCACGCTCGCTGTGAGGCCTTAAGACGTGTCACTATTTTGAAAGAAAACTGACAAATCAGTGATCCAGCAGTGCGTTTAGGGCATCCAACTAGGATAAAACTTTTCAACTAGATAAAAGTTAAATACCCCGTTTAGAGTCTCCAAGAGGTGAAAATGTATTCACGTATCAATGTATTAAGAATGGTCGTCTCACTGCAGGGCATAGCGAGTGAGGCCTTTTTTGAACAAAAGGGCATAATTATTATCAAAAAATACCTTTATTTTTCTAGTCGAATGTAGACTGTATATACTTTTTTGTTTTTTTTTTATGGAACTTAGTGATGAGACGATCAAGTCGTGCGCCTGATGGTAAGCGCTACGCCTGCCCATAACATTAGCAGTCCCGTAATGGTAGAAAAATGGGCGGCCTTATTGCTATGTGTACTTTTGTACAGGTAACCTAGTAGGCAGGAGTATACATGTTAATAAAAATCCCTATTTACCTTGATCACAGATTAATAGTACAAGATAGATAGATAGAACAAGATAGAATAAAATAGTACAAGAACCTTATATAACTACCATAGTCATCTGGGAAAGTCAATGCAACCTATAGATAAATAGCTATATTGATATACCAAGTTTATTTAATTTTGGATTACAGTTTCTAGGTTCTTCCTATCTGGCATGGTAACTCCAATCAGTAAGGATTAAATAAACACGTTTGTTGATAGTCTGTCTAATAAATGACGTCGTAGGGACGTACATCGTAAGCTAACACCGTGGTTTTATAAATCAAAGCTGGTGGCATTTTGGTAGCCATAATAATAGGGGATCGGACGACTTTTCAGAAAGTGTTAAAAATTAACCAGCTACAAAACTAGCCTATAAAATTAGTATTTCAATTAAATAAAGCTCTAAAAGTACCTAAAACTATGTTTCAAACTTTGCCGCGCAAAAATTCACCTCGGCATATGTGACGTCACATGAAGGCATAAAACAACAAACTTTACGAAAGAAAATTTTGCAAAAGGTTTATACGTTTTGTGAATTTGGGGACTATATTGTCGTAATTAACGAAAAAATAAACAACCATTAATTTTATGAATAGCAAAAACGTAAAATAAACACAAGTTTGACACACGATATTTGCCTTCAAATGACGTCATGCGCTGTGATTGTTGTTTCGTTTGAGATAAAGAATAGATCAAAAATTTCAGAATTATTAGATTTATTTATTGATTTAAAAATATTAATCATTAGATATTATTTCTCTAAAATATTGATTGGATGATCTTTCTGATTCGACGAACATTCGTTCTAACTACATTTTAGATTTTTTCTCGATTACTGTCCGATCCCCTATTCCCCTGTAGCCAGATAGAGCAAATCTAAATCTTTTTAAAAAGTATTTTAAGTTAAATTTGGATTAGTGGTGTTTCCCTTTAATGAATTGTGCATAAATATCTGGATAATGTTAATTTGGCGTAAGTAATATTATAACAATTGCTGGTAGACCTTTTTAAATAAATAAAAAATAAATAATGTCTAAGGTTGTATTCGTAAAAATGAGCTATTGACTTATATTTTCAGTAATATATTTACTTTGCAAGAATTGATCCTTATTAGCAACAGAATCCGTTGGAGTAATAATAAAGGGGTCATTTTTGAAAAACCAATCGACTATTATTTAATTTTCTTATTTATTTGCGCCCCAAGATACAATTTGCATATTGAGATGCTACGTCTGGTCTACCTTATTATACGGTTGCGAAACCTGGGTCCTACTCATGAAAATCTGCAAACTGTCGAAGGCGTTCGAGATGTGGACAATGTGCAGAACGGTAAAATACTTTGGACTAGCTCCACCTCAAAGGCCAAGGTCTCGAAAAGGCAATTCGTAACCGAGAGTTGTTGACGATCTAATGATCGTCAACAACTCTCGATTATGTGATGGAAGGCTGCCCTTTTTCGGACATCTTATGAGAGGATCCTAGTACGACGGCAAGATTCCGGGAAAGAAAAGCCCGGGTCTTCCACGATGTAAATGTTGGACGGCATCAAAGTATGGATTGGACTAAGCTACCAAGTTCGCAAAAGCGCAGCACTGGATCGCAAGAAATATTTCCTACTGACCTTCAAGCTTCAATCTAAAGATGGCACCCGATGATGATCATGAATTGACTATAATCTAAACTGTAGCTCAAGTAACATAAAAAAAGTAAATATGCAATTTTTGTTTTCTCGTAAATCAAACTCATGACCTCTAACACTGTTATATTTCTCATAGTTTTGGATTTGGCCATACAATCCCATCTCAAAAATCTACCCCTATAACAGTAATGTATATCTATAACAGTTAATCTCTCTCTAATATGTATCTGTGAGAATGCACCTAAAATATGACCAGAAAATAAGCATCTTTCACGTGCAACAGCCCGAAGTGGTCATAAAAAGTCGGCACAGCCTAAATCATCCGCCTCATAGTCTTTTTAAACAAGCGATTAAGTTATTGGCGATAATGCGACCGAAATCGATGTATTTAAGATTATGTACGTTGAAGATTACACAACTTTGATATTATATCTACCGATTATAGACTATTAGGTTAAATTTCAATAATTTGATTACAATAATCCAGTTGCGGGCGTACTTTTCGCTTCGGAGGAGCTGTCGCCATTGGTAGTTAAGGTATGTATTTCATTTTTAATTTTAAAAGGGCTTTTTGAGCGATATAACGCATCGTAGAGATAACTAAAAAGCTCTTAAAATTTTATAGCTGAATTTTCAATCAGTCTTTGGAGCAGTAAAGCTTTAGTTAGAAACATTCTAATCTTTAATTTCTGTCCACATACTTATGGTTTTGCAGCAGATATTTTTGATTTTCAATTAAATATCCAAATAGATCTCACAACGGACTTTACAAAATCGACACGATAGGGGTAGCGTCGGCTTACCAATTAGAATTTCTGGTAGATAAATTTTTGCATAATCATATTATTTTGAATTCAAGTTTAGTTTTGTTCACCATAGAAAGCCATCCATTAAAGAAAATAAATCATGGTCATATCGTCACCCATTAGCACAGACATGCTTAAATTCGCTTCGGCCAACAGCGTAACCAACAACCAACAACGTAATCGATCTTGATTGGCCGAAATAGTAGTAGGCGTATGTTTTACAAAGTTCGAGTTCAAAAGTTATTTAGTTTTGGCATCACAAACGAACTTATGAACGTCAATAATTACAATGACTCGACCACCGTATCGGAAAAAGAACCACTAATCAGAAGAAAAAAATCACTACTGGGGAGACGGGTCTGAGCAGCCGCTCAACTGCCGTCTTTCTCTAGATCTATGTGCTCCATCTTAGGTCACATCATCGCTTCACATCAGGCGAGATAGTGGCCAAACATAAATATATTAAGCGTAAAAAAAATTCAGACACTACTTACTTACACTCAATACTTTGCAGTTTTAAAACTGTTTAGTATGTAACTGTAAATTATCTTGTATCTATCAGGCTCAAACTATTCCTAACAAATAGATGTTACAGTTATTCTTACAAAACAGATTTGTAAATTTTTACCTTGATATGTATTAATTATGTCCAATCACTTAAGAAGTTTATATATTGATAAAATTGCTCTATGAAGGTTAGTATATACTGTTTGAACTGGATTATTAGGTAATTTTATTTATCTTCAGATACCTACTAAAAATTCGTCGAATCATATCGAAGTTTAGGCGATGCAAAGTTTATTAGTTAATTAGGCATATCACTTTGGATAAAACAAAGATAATGATTGCTTAAAATATGGTATCCACCAATATTTTATGACTATGTCATAAAGATTCCAGTCAATGACGCAAACAACTTTTTTTAATTGTTCGTGAATTATAACAACATTGTTAAAACAATATAAATATATGTCTAAATATAATACTCATTAAGATCTTAGAATATTTTTATTTTTAAATTATCATTCCCTCTAAATACATAATTATGTGATTTTTTAAGATGGCGACATTGAAGTTCGTCGTGCTTGCTGCCGCGTGCGTCTGCGCATACACCTTCCCCATGGAGCCCACCGTGCCCATGACTAGGAATACAATCTTCACGGACGAGAAGCTCGAAGGACAAATTTTCGAAAACCTTGACACATTTTCGCTTCTTGACGTAGCAAGAAACACTGACGGCTCTAGCGCATACCGACTTCCGACCACCACAAGGCCCAGGCACTACAATGTCCTGTGGGCTGTTGATATGAACACTCTATCTTTCAGTGGTATCGTTACAATCGATCTGTTGGCCACCCAACAGGATGTTAGCGAGATTGTCATCCACGCTTCTGAAATGAATATAACCTCCGTCGTGCTCACCTTAAACAACGCAGTTATTAACACCACTGAGGTTTACGATGAGGAAACGCAATTCATGCGTATTCAGCTCGAAAATGGTGCCCTTCAGTACTCTGCAGCTGGCATTATTTACTCTCTAACCATCGATTTTGCTGCTCCGTTGAGAACCGATATGTATGGTATCTACCGGAGTTGGTTTAGAAATAATAACACGGATACCGAAAACTGGATGGCATCAACTCAGTTCCAGGCTACGTCAGCCCGTTGGGCGTTCCCTTGTTACGATGAGCCCTCCTTCAAGGCAACTTTCGATGTCACCATCAGACGTCCGTCGACGCTCAACAGTTGGTTTTGTACTAGGCGTGAACGTACCGCAAACGTTGTCAAGTAAGTTTGAATAAATTATTGTTTATTTTAATTAAAAAGTCTTAGGAGCTATTTTACAGTTACTTCAGTGAGTTTACATGTTATTATTAAAAGGCAATTTTTTCACAATTTGAATGAAACTAGACTCATTAACCAGTTGAAAAGCTGTATCTTGAGAGACAGTATTCCTATAGTCGGGTTAAAACTATGAATGAAATTAGTATAATTCTTATTTTTTTTTAATGAAATGGTGTGGGTTCTCCACAATATTTGACCACAAAATATATTTTTCAGTGGATTTACAGACGACATCTACTATAGGACTCCAGTCATGTCAACCTACCTCTTAGCTCTTATTGTCGCTGATTACGAAAGCAAAGCATTTTACAATAATAATAACGAACTAATGTACGAAGTCATCGCTCGTCGTGGAGCAATGGAAGAAAATCAATGCGACTATGCCTACGATGTTGGAATGGAACTCCTGGCCGAGATGAGTGACCACACAGCTATGGACTTTTACGAAGTTCATTCTACTATCAAAATGACACAGGCAGCTATTCCTGACTTCGGTGCTGGAGCTATGGAAAACTGGGGATTGCTTACTTACAGGTAATGAATTAATGAAAACTGTGTTGCCTGATATAAAACCATAATCTTTATAATCATATTAATAATGTTTGTTATCACAAAAATATTTTATTTGCAGGGAAGCATACTTATTGTATGATGAGCAACACACTAACGGCTACTTCAAACAGCTGATCGCTTATATCCTGTCCCACGAGATCGCTCATATGTGGTTCGGAAACCTGGTCACCTGCGATTGGTGGGACGTTCTCTGGCTGAACGAAGGTTTTGCTAGATATTACCAGTATTTCCTCACACACTGGGTATGTAAAAAATACAACCATTATATTTTTTACATGTCATAGAATCTTTAAAACATAGAGTGAGTTCAAGTCTAGCAGTGAAACAAACAATTTGAATCAACGGTACATTTAAGCAGGTCTAAATCCTGAGAAATTCTTATATAGATCTTTGGTTACAAGTTATGTTTATTAATATTGAAGTTGTTGCATCAATTTTTTTGGGACGTATTCTAATTTATCCATACCTGTGACAGTAACTAACCAGAGTTTGTTATTTAGGTTGAGGACTACATGGGCCTAGAGACGCGTTTCATCACTGAACAGATCCACACCGCACTGCTGAGCGATGCCGCCAACAACCCGCACCCGCTCACCACCATCAACATCGGGGACCGTGCTTCCGTCAGTAGCATGTTCTCCACCATCACCTATAACAAGGGCGCTGCTGTCATCAGGATGACTGAGCATTTGCTTG
The DNA here is from genome assembly GCA_951640565.1 of Petrophora chlorosata. Classification (NCBI taxonomy): domain Eukaryota; kingdom Metazoa; phylum Arthropoda; class Insecta; order Lepidoptera; family Geometridae; genus Petrophora; species Petrophora chlorosata. Next base: position 2,847,990 of record OX621196.1, on the reverse strand, counting down.
GCTTTGATGTCCACAGAGCGGGATTGAGGAACTACTTGCGCAATAAGTAAAATATATTTTTAAGCAAATAAAATCTTTCCTTCGGTATTTAAGATACTTTTCTATAGTTATAGAAGAGTATCATATATACTATAGTAAAAAAAATCAGCCTACCCATAACTGTAAAGCAGTATTTAACATTTTGTTCTCTTTCAGAGCTTTTGGACTTGTTCTTCCTATCGACCTGTTTGAAGAACTCCAAAGCGTCGCTGTTTCGACTGGTGCTATCTCAGAATATGGATCTGATTTCAACGTCATAGACTATTACAAGTCCTGGACTGAGCAGGCCGGACATCCCGTTCTCAATGTCCAAGTCAACCACCAAACTGGTGATATGACTATCTATCAGGTATGATTGCTTGTATACGAGGGTCAAACTGAAAGTTTTTAGAACTGGCCACTTGTAAACAAAATAAATAAAAAAATAATTAAAATTTTGAAAATGGATCTCTTTGGCAATATTATTGAGTATGAATTTCATTTAATTGTCATTTGTTTTACGATTTGGCGGCAAATTGAAAATTGTCTGTGTCACGTCAGCATGAATTTAACGCGAGAAAATTTTCGTGCTATGATTTTTTATGACTTCCGATTACGTTTAAGTCAACAAGAAAGTTATGATAGACCACGATTGGCCTTTCACGATGAAGCCCCATCTCGTGCCACTGTTTACATCTGGTTAAATGAGTTTAAGCGTGGTCGCACTAATCCCACCGATGATCTGCGTGAGGGACGGCCTTCTACGGCGACGACCGAAGATAACATCTGTGCTGTGCGTCGTATGATAGAGACTGACAAAAGAATGACCTACCAGCAGATTCGGACAAGCTTAGGCATCGGTATGAGTCAAGTGCACAAAATACTCCATGAACATTTAGCGGTTAGGAAGCTTTGTGCCCGGTGGATACCTCATATTTTGACCGAGGCCCAAAAACTCCGTGAAATGCTTGAAAGATTTAACGGAGGTGACTAAAATGCTGTGTTCGACATACTTACGGGTGACGAAAGCTGGATTTACTGTTATGATCTTGAAACCAAAAGACAGTCTGCTCAGTGGGTGTTTCCTTCCGAGGAGTTGCCAACTAAAGTGAAGAGAGGTCGAAGCGTGGAAAAAAAGATGGTAGCGTCGTTCTTTGGAAGGACAGGTCATTTCGCGACAATTGCTTTAGAGGATCGAAAAACAGTTTCTGCGGAAAAGTACACCAACAATTGTTTGCCACTTGTCTTGAAAAAAGTTCGGGAGAAATGACCTCGCAGTATAATAATAATAATAAAACATTTATTTATTTTCTCTCACAAAGGTATTTTCTTATAGGATTTAAGACTAAAGCTAAGACTTACTACGTAACGTTGTGAGAGACTGGTGCCTGAGGTAGGTTCTAAAGAACCTGTATTACAGGTCACCAGTGCCCTCCCGCGGTTCGATATTACGCCGTAATTTCTCTATGGTCCTATATAAAAAACTATAGTTATACAGCTTTGTTTGAAACAAAAACAAATCTAGTGATACAATATCCTTGATACATAATAAGTAATAATGCAGTGCAGACAATGTGTGTTGGTAATGTGTAGGTGTCGAAAGGCATGGTAAGCAAAAATGTGTGTGGGGATAAGTGTGGTATGTGTGTTTGGGGATATGTGTGTGTTTATTAGAAGTGATATCTCTCCGCATCACCAGACTATAGAGTTTGGGTACGAGAAGAGTCACAGCCAATAAATGTGTTTATGGTTGATACGAGTAAGTATGCGGTAGGTGAAGCAATAGGAGTATATACATCAATGCAATATTTGTACGCCGGGCTTAATTTAAGGTTGACAATATAGTTTCAGATTCATGATAGTCAAGATTTTTAAGAAATTTGGTTATTGCCTATTTGCAGCTAAAAGAGTGTAGGGGAAATATATTTAGTTCGGAATTTAGCTTATTATATAAGTGCTGGCCTAGAAAACAGAAGAACTTGTGTGAGAAGGATGTGTTGAAGGGTTGAGGTTGCAGTAGAATCCTCCTTCACCACGACAACGCCTCGTCGCACACCACCAGGCGAACGATCGACTATTTGGCGACGTCAAACGTGGAATTACTGGGTCATCCGCCGTATAGTCCCGACCTCGCACCTTGTGATTTTTATTTATTCCCAAAAATAAAAGAAAAACTTAAAGGAAAACGTTTTATGGACGCTGAGGAAGCTGTGGCAGCGTTTCAAAAGGCCGTCGAAGAGACCCCTAAGGACGAGTGGGCAAAGTGCTTTTCTCAGTGGTTCTATCGGATGCAGCGATGTATTGACGTGAACGAACACTTTTTTGAAAATATATAATTATAGTAATAACTAGCTAGTTTAATCAGTTTTTGATTTTCTAAGAACTTTCAGTTTGACCATCGTATAAACCTGTGAGACTTTAAGCAAATTTAAGTTTTAAAAAACTTGTATATCATTATATGTAATGTTGGTCTGAGATGATATGCAACAGGCAAAAAACTAGCATCGTCTAAATGGTTTTTAAGTTTGATAAGGTCAACCACTGTGATTCTATAAAAACTTGATAATTCAATGATTGCTACTATTGTTTGACATTGTATTGTATGGTTCAGCGTCGTTTTAACATCAACACCGGGTACTCCAGTAACAACAACAACTACATCGTACCCGTCACCTTCGCCACCGCCAGCAACCCTGACTTCAACAACACTAAGCCCACGCACATCATCCGCGATGCCATCACCGTCATCAACCGTGGAACTGTCGGTGATGAATGGGTTATCTTCAACAAGCAGCAGACCGGTGAGATGCCAGATTTTTCAGTTGTGTCTATCATGGCTTTTAATAAGAAATAAATCCAAAGAAATCTTTTTTATTATGAAGACTAGTAGCTTCGGGAGAAATCGAGTTTGTTTAGTGAAACTTAATTTCAGAAGTATTTAATGTGTCCTATTTGTATAAGTAATTAAATACTGAATGCAATTTGTGTATGAATCAAGATTTTGTTTCTTACGCCATTTCTTCTAACAGGTTTTTACAGAGTGAATTACGATGACTACACCTGGGATCTCATTGTCATGGCCCTGCGTGGTCCCAACAGAACTCAAATTCACGAATACAACAGGGCTCAGGTAAAAAATTGCTACAATTACTCGAAATTATAACGATATTAGTTATATGAAATCTATCCAAGTTTAAGTCAGTCTTCTGAAGATGTCAGGGTGCTTGCTAGATACATAGAACTGTAACCTATGTCATATTTATCTTACTTTGTAGATCGTCAACGACGTGTTCCAATTCGCCCGCTCCGGTCTGATGAGCTACAGCAGGGCTTTCAACATCCTTTCCTTCCTCGAGAACGAGACAGAATACGCCCCCTGGGTCGCCGCCCTCACCGGTTTCTCTTGGCTCAGGAACAGGCTCGCTGGCACTAACTACTTGGCTGAGCTTGAGGTAAGTCAGATCGTCATTCAATTAAGCATTTATGGTGTTTCATCACACTGTTATTTCGTACACTTTGCAGTGTTCGTAGTTGCAGATAGATTTTTGTGACCACGAACGCCGCTGCAAGAATCTTAGAAAATTACTTACTATTAAAACGTTTGCCGTTTCACAGTAACGAGACGAGCAGAACTTTGTTCCATGTCATACCTATACATAAAAAGAGTATTGCTATCAGAATTAAAATTGCTCTCTCGCCAGATATGACTTTAGAGTTTCATATGCTCAGCAACTTGGTTGAATCCCAAAGATTCTTATAAATCTTTGGGATTTCGAGACATAGGTTTTCTTGACAAGCTGTTCACTAATAGCATGACTGACTGTGTATTTTGCCACTTACCAGACCCTGATTGCCAACTGGGCCACTACCGTGATCACCCAGTTGGGCTACTATCCATCGGCAAACGAATCGTTCATGACTTCTTACCTGCGCTACCAACTAGCGCCTACACTCTGCGCTATCAATGCTACTGGTTGCCGTGAAGCTGCCCTTGCGCAATTCAACGACCTCGTCGTAAATAATGTGGAGTAAGTTTTTTTGGAAGCCTATTTGATACATGATGACAGAGTAACCTGGTATTAAGTTGAACAAATATCAGGCATATAAATAAGTTAGAAGTCTTCTAAGTTATGCAGGAGATCCTAAGTCATCTATTGAGGAAATAAATAAGTATTTTGTAAATGTGGGGAAGAATTTAGCACATAAAATATCTAATACTAATACTGGTATTACTTCTAACATAAATGGAATAAACTCAAGCTCTAGTCTAGACACCATGGCCATGTTTGAAACAAGCTGCTCTGAGGTGGAACGAATTATTATGAACCTTAGACAAAACTGCGCCGTCGGATGGGATGGTATACCTACTAGAATATTGAGAGAAGCTCGGGAGGTTCTCGTACCACCCTTAACTTATGTCTTTAACTTGTGTCTTACAACCGGAACCTTCCCAAAACCCTTTAAAAAGGCACTGGTTCACCCCATCTTTAAGGGTGGGAATGGAGACATTGTCGGAAACTACAGACCTATTTCAGTTTTAACATCCTTGTCTAATATTTTAGAAAAACTTCTTAATTACAGACTTACTAGCTTTCTTGAAAAACATAATATACTTTCCCACAGACAATATGGTTTTCGTAAAGGTGTCTCAACCGACGATGCAGTAATGGACCTAACAAATACAATTATTAATCAATTGGACCAGAAACTTAAAACCATTGGAATATTCCTTGATCTTTCCAAAGCTTTCGACACTGTCTCCATTCCCGCACTACTCGCAAAGATGGAAAGACTGGGAATACGAGGCATAGCTTTAAATATATTTCATGACTATCTCACTGATCGAAAGTAGATCACAAAATTAGGGGATTTCATCAGTAGGGATGAAAATTTAAGCTACGGGGTCCCACAGGGAAGCATCTTGGGCCCTGTGCTCTTCCTGCTGTATGTTAATGACCTGTGTAACCTCCAGCTCCCTCACTGTGAAATCTTTACTTACGCGGACGATACAGCCCTCATAATAAATGGTAAAACGTGGACAGATGCGAAGTATCACGCCGAAGAGGCCCTAGGTGCAGTAGTCAATTGGTTAGCTTCGAATTTTCTCACTTTAAATATAGAAAAAACAAAATACATAAACTTTGCCCTAAACTCATCCGGTTTTCCAACTGCTAACTCTTTCTCCATAGTTGCTCATAATTGCAAAACCTCGACCCCTTCTGTATGTACGTGTCCTGAACTCACCAAAACTGATACCATACGATATTTAGGTGTCCTTATAGATGACAGACTAACCTGGAAAATGCAAATCAATTCACTAATCTCCAGATCTAGGAAACTGATCTATGTTTTTATAAAACTCAGAGCTGCTGCAGACTTCGAGACTCTTAAAATGGTCTATTACTCCTTAGCTCAGTCCATCCTCTCCTACTGCTCCACGATCTGGGGAAGCGCATGCGCCACTAACTTAATTCAACTGGAACGAGCACAGAGAGCAATCCTCAAGGTTATGACTAAAAAACCGATAAGGTATCCTACGACGCTTCTATACCAAGATGTGCAAGTCCTAACCGTGAGGCAGCTCTTCATTCTTAACGTTATTTTACGCAAGCACAAGTCACTCACGTATGATCCCAACCTAGACCAATCCAAACGAAGGCGAGGCCGTGTCTGTAAAGCCAACCCCCACCGTACGTTTCTAGCTCAAAGGCAATTTGAAAGTGTTAGTTGCCCACTGTACAACAAGTTCAATAAACTCCTCCACATTTATCCATTAGCATTATACGAAGTTAAAAATAAAATTACAACTTATCTATTAAAACAGACCTATACAGAAACAGAAAAACTTATTAAATCACCATCTTAGGCATTCTCATTACTGTTGTTCCGGCCACATATACACTCACACCCACTCAAACACATACACCTTCACACCCTCTCTCACACACTTACACATACACACACCATCACACACACACACACCATCACACACATATACACACTATCACACCATCCCTCACACACACAATCACATACACATGCAATGCGTGCGCAAACAAGAAACATTCTTCCAAATACATCTAGCTTTATAAATAACCGTTGTTGATGTACCTTAGACCTGTATCCTTGCGGGGGGCGTTGGTGTCTGTGACACAGTTTGAATAACTACTACAGGCACCACCGATCCGACTTAGATATTCTCAATACAGTACATATTCCCATCATGTTTTAAACTTAAATACTTACCTAATTAGAAACCAGCAAATTGTGGAAGATAAATAAATACTTTTATTTTATTATTATTTTTAGTTTAATATGATATCATTCAATAAATATAGTATTCCGCTTATCTATTCTGTATCTTCTTGCATGGATTCATGACATCCATGAATTATTTAACAGACTAAAATATTTCAATCAGAACCTCATCCTTACATATTAGAAATCTTTCGTGGTCATACTCGTAAAATTAAATTATTTGTAATCTATCATGGCCTGAGTTATAATAAGGTTTTTTACTATTCAGGGTGTTCGTAGACAACCGCAACTGGGTTTACTGCACTGCCTTACGCGAAGGCCCTGAGGCCAACTTCAACTACCTATGGAACCGGTTCCTCAACCACAACGTCTACACCGAGAAGATCCAGCTGCTCATGGTCTTGGGATGCACCCCTCATCGTAACTCTTTGAACACGTGAGTTTATTGTCAATTGTATTGATGATTGATTGATTGATAATACCTTGTTGTATACAAATAATATAGCAAAAGGTAAATGAAAAAATACAACTTGGAAACTTAAATAGTACTATGGGCGGTCTTATCGCTGGCAAGGCAATGTTTGAGTGCTATGTTATGAGTCTTAGACTTAAGGACGTAGTTAATGCATGCTGACTTGTTTAAATTTATAAGTTTTTTTTTTTAATATCTTTATTTAATTTAGGGACTTTTGTCCATCATGGCAAGTCAGTCCCATCGTAACCTAAGCTATTTTCTATCTAACACGTAAAATATTTTAATAATATCCTTAATTTAACATATTTACTAAGGAATCACTGATGCTTAACACTTTAGCTTTAAGTATTGTTTTGTAATTATTTCATTTTGTTGCGTGACAATAAAGCGTTATCTACTCTAATCTAATCTTAACCATTTCAAAAAGTAGCATTGCAGCTTCTGATGTCGGTTTTCCTAAAATATGAGTAAATACTCCAATATCAAGCTGGTTCAACTTAAGTGAAAGCATCAGTGAATCTCTCTGATTTTTGTCACGGACACACTCCAACAGCAAATGATGAACGTGAGACATTTTACTTGTTGCAATTTTTATTATTTATAATAATATAAAACTTTTATGATTAAGGCAATGTTTGAGTCCTATGTTATGAGTTTCTTAGACTAAAGTACCTAGTTAATGCATGCTGACTTGTGTAAATTTAAAAGTTAAGTACTCTAAATTCTCTTTACAAGTAAATAAGAAGCTGGTAACACTTCGATTAAAGGAAACTATATTTATGGATATTTTTTATATATTGAATGCATTAGCGCATGCTAAGCGAAAATCTTGAGAATCGTCCCCCTAAGGCGATTAAAGAAGCATAGAAGAAATTTGGTTGCTCGATCAGTCGGCTCGGTGGCCCAGTGGTTACGGCGTCGTGACGGTATTACGAAGGCGCAGGTTCGATCCCTGCCCGAGCAATACCATTTTAATCCTCCGACGCAAAAAGAAAGGGATAACATATGACGCAATAAGTTTGACCACTATGTGTGTTTGTCTGTGGTACCGTAGCTTTTAAACGGGTGATGCGATTTGGATGCTGTTTCTTTTATTTGAAAGCGGGTTTTTAGCGGTGATTTTTAGACATGTTTAACCAAAATCGGTTCAGCCGTTTTTGCTTTTTATAGGTTCTTTTGTGTCGGGGGTTTTTAAATTTTAGTTTACTGAAGTTCGCTTGTCTTCCTAATTATTTCAAATCGTATGTATCGCAGTTATTTCTGTATTTTGGTGTTATAATAAAGAGTTATTCTATTCTATTCTATTCTATTCTATTCTATTCTACACTCTAGTGCAATGAAATCGCACATAGCAACATTTTTTGCAAAATTTAATTTATTTTTTTTAAATAAAAAAAAATAATTTTTTTTTAATATGAAATTAAAGGTTATATCAAGACCTATCTAATGATACCATATAAGCGGTGACAAGTTCACTATTTTGCCAAAAAAAAAAGAACAACAACAAATTCATCTTTATTAGAAGTTGTTTGCAGTTCGAAAATTGAGGATTAATTAAAAAAAACACAAATTTTACTAAAAAAAAACATTTATTAATACGAAGTGTTACCCCCTCTGGCCCGAATAACGGCTTGACACCGGTTTTCCATAGACTCTACCAAATGTTTGATAAAGTCTTGTGGGATAGCATCCCATTCCTCCTTGATGGCATTTTGTAGCTCCTGTATATTGACTGGAGCAACATTTCTGCTTCTAACTCTTCTTTTTAATTCGTCCCACATGTGCTCGATTGGATTAAGATCCGTGCTGCGAGCTGGCCACTCCATCACCGGAATACCGACCTCTTGTAAGTACTGTCGTACAACAACAGCGGTATGGGGTCTAGCATTATCATGCATAAAGAGGAAGTTCCCTCCAATGAAACCAGTAAATGGTACGACATGTTCCTGGAGAACTTCCTCTATATACCGCTGAGATGTTAGTCCTCTTGCTTGTCGTCCTCTATTGGCCCCAGCAATGAAGACAAGCTCAGTTTTGGCTTCGAGAGAGATACCTCCCCAGAACATACACGAACCACCGCCATATGAGACACGTTCCGTGATGCAACACTGGGAAAATCTCTCTGTAGGCCTTCTGTAGACCCTTCCTCGTCCATCATTGCCATGAAGACACATCCTGGACTCATCTGAGAACAGGACTGCTCTCCATTGGTCGACAGTCCAATGCACATGTTCTTGTGCAAATCGAAGACGAGCCTGGCGGTGAGCTGGCGTCAGTTTTGGGCCATTTGCTGGCCTATGCGCAGTCAAGCCACCTTCAGCAAGTCTTCTTCTGACCGTCCACCGACTAACTTCCACTTCACGCACCTCCTGGAGATGCTGTGCAAGTTCAACGGCAGTCAGACGACGATTTCTCAATGCCGTCGTTACAAGAAATCGGTTGTCGCGCTGTGTTGTAGCTCTGGCTCGACCAGATCCTCGTCGTCGCCCATAGCCACCAGTCTCCCGATAGCGCTGGTACACACGACGAACGGAATATCGGCTGATATTCAGTTGTCGAGCTACAGCACTCTGGTTCTGGCCTGCTTCAATTAAAGCAACGACTTGAGCGGCTTTTTCTAGAGTACTATCCATTTTCTTCTGATGAATGCAGCTGTAGTCACTAGACGTCCTTTCAGGTTGAGCGTTGAAGAGCAAGTGACGACATTTCACTCAAAACATGTCTTTTTATACATGCAATTGGTCTCGCAAACTGCGGTGAGCTAAGCGAGCAATTTTGGGGTATTTTGTTGTCATTTCTTTTCGAGAGTACGGTAAACTCATCACCGCTTATATGGTATCATTAGATAGGTCTTGAAATAACCTTTAATTTCATATTAAAGAAAAAACTTTTTTTATTTAAAAAAAAATAAATGAAATTTTGCAATAAATGTTGCTATGTGCGATTTCATTGCACCAGAGTGTATGTATTTTGACTTTGATTATGGCTGTAAACATATTTTTGAATGTAAGTTGTTCTATTTGTAGTTTCCTGAGCGCCATCGTGGAGGAGAACTTCATCGTCCGTCCGCAGGACTACACCAGCGCCTGGAACTCCGCCGTCACCGGGAACGAAGGGAACACTCAGATCGTGTTCGAGTTCATCCAGAACAGGCTTGAAACTGTCACCAGAGCGTTAGTGTTCTAAATACATCCTACTAATAAATATTATGAATGCGAAAGTTTGTGAGAATGAATGGATAGATGGGCGGGGGTTTCTAAAAACTACCAAAATTATTTCGATGAAATTTGGTTTATAGTTTACCTAGGTCCTGGAAAAAAACATAGAATATTTTGCCCCGGGAAACTGCGGGTGGAACCGCGGGGCGCAGCTAGTCTATATATACAACAAAAACTCTTTAGAACGCAGTAGATCAGTAAACTATCTAGTCTGTTCTTGTTAGAATCTATAATAGACTAGCTTTTGCCCGCGACTTCGTTCGCGTGGACCACAGCAAATGGTTTAAGCTGCGGATTTTTGCCATTTTGCGGGATAAAATGTAAACCATAAAAGTTTCGGGTAGTTGATGAATTACTTTTTAGCTTCTATCAGAGTAAGTCACCTCAAGGTTCCTTATTATATGTTCAGAAAGGCGAATTTCATATTCTCCGAGTTTCTAGCGGCAGCTAAATTGAGTTTAGAATAATTTAAGCGCTTGTCTTCATCAGATTGACTTTCATTTAAACGACGAAAGCGCATTCTCTTCACGTGCAATGACAACGAAGAAAAATAAAGCTCATAAAGACGACACGTTGGTGGAAACCGGTCTTCAAAGCCTGGTACATCAAAGTGAAGTTGACAGCCTGTCGGTATTCCATAGAATACACTACGAAGAGTATGCTCTCAGGAACTGCATTATTAAAACCGCTATCGCCACTCCACCATTGGATACCAAGATGTACGCACCGGAACTAAGTGGAACGCACCGCCTAATCGTAGGAAGTATTTTGGCTCATTCTTCTTAATACCATACAGCGAATTACTGTATTTCTTGTTATATACAACCAGGGTATGTTTAAATCTAGAGTGAATAGATAGGTACTTACTTCGCAACCATGTTACATTTTCGTCTGCATCATTACTTCCCAGCAGTTGAGATCGTGGTTAAACGCTGGCCTAGCATATATGACATAAAATAAAGCAAATTTTTTTTGGAGACATTTTGAAAAACCTCAACTGAAAAACAACTGTTGACAGAGTGATCGTATCACAGGCTACTATTGCTCAGCCTGCCTACTAATTATTTTAAGCGGTTTGTTATTTCTTGTTATAAGCAAGCGTGGCGCTTACCATCAGGGGAACGACATGCTCGTTTCATTAATCAGTTCCACAAAAAGTACTTTATATTATGGAAGCACTCGAAATAATTAAATGTTATCTTGACTTCAAGTGAGTCAAGATATAAATCTATGGTAATATGTATTATATTTTGAGAGTGAGTGCGGCTCAGTGGGAAACCGTGCGTCTTTCGATCCGACGCACCCGAGTTCAAATGCCGCTGGCCCCGCTCCACTGACTTTCTTAAGTTATGTGCGGATTTAACACTCGCTCTAAAAACGGTGAAGGAAAAAATTGGGAGAAAACCGGCATGTCCAAGCATTCATCACAAAAATTCAAAAATTAATGACAGAAACGTGAGATTCACCAACACTGCACCACCGCACTGGGCCAGCGTGGCCATACTCTCTCATGAGAGAAGACCCGTGTCCCAGTAATGGGAACGTGATGGGCTGATGATGATGATGAATATTATATTCACTCGTGGTACGTCTCTCGTATGCAGGGTCTCGTATAGGTCATCTCGGTAGGTACCACCAGTTTGCCAGTTATTCTGCCGCCAAGCAGTAGTGCGCAAGCATTACTGTGTTCCATTTTGAAGGACATTGTAGCCAGCAAAATTACTGGGCATATAAGACCTAATATCTGATGTCTCGGGGTGATGAGCACAATGTAGTGCTACGTAGTACTTTTATGGTATTAAAAGTTATGGATGGCACTGTTACTGTTATGGGCAAGCTTGGCGCTTACCATCAGGCGAACGTCTTGCTCGTCTCATTACTCAGAAGTAGCAGTCTCAAAATTAGCTAAGTTACGGAAGCACAAAATGTGGGTTATCGCTATTCCTGCATGACTTCGACCGCTTATGTTAAGATATCTCAGCATTGCGATATCATAGCGCTATGAAACATACACCAGATTTTAAGTTAGGATATAGGCTATCAAACAATGAAAACCACATTAAAATCCGTTTGGTAGTTTTCGAGCCTATAGAAGCTAAAAATGAAGAGATTTGCTTTTTCTGTCATAATTCTCTTTTCATTCTCTTTTCATGTAAATTTACTGAGTTGTTTTTTACGACTTACTGAAATTGCTGAAATGTAGTTTTTGCCATGGTATTTTTTTATGTAAATACAATTTTACATGTATGTATTTAGATCATTTTCATAGTCTATACAGCGTTTCAAATTCAGACTAATTTTTGACCTATTTCCTGTCCCCATTGCTTAAGGAAGCTTAATATCAAAAAATCTCGGACCCGTATTCGTTAATTTTTAATTATAAGTATAAATTTTGAGTTCTAAAATTCTAGGACAATCTAATAACTTTTTTCCTCACAAACTTCACCCCCCATTGAATTCCCCTATATGCAGATTTTTCAAAATTTCATTAGCCTATATTTTAAGTCAAGATGTTTGCTATCAAAAACTAAAAACCGCATTAAAATCCATTCGGTAGTTTTCGAGTCTCTAGATAACAAACACACAAACAAACTAACAGATAAACATTCTAAAAACCATAGATTTGTGTTCAGTAAATACTAAATAGTCATACCCAGTTGGTTTCGCAAAAATATCTTCTTATTGGCTTTTATTCATTTTTATAAAAGATATATAGATTGTCGCTAATTAGTTTTTTTGAAAAATAAAACAAGAACCGACTTCAAGATTAAACTTATATTTTAAGCTTATGTTATTTTTTTCAAAAATGGCTGAATTAATATAGATAAATATAATTATTTATATGGGACCACCTCTGAAGTACGACTTACCAAACAAAAAAATAACCATGATAAATTATTTTTCAAAAAAAACTAAACTGACTTCAAAACCACAAATGGCACTCAAAAGTAAAAAATAAATTTATATAATTATCATAAGCGCTACCCACTCATATATTTGAAGTCGGTGCCAGTCAAGTCTAATAGGTAGTAGATAAATACTATGTATATAGTAAGTACTACTTGTAGGTCGAGAAGTCAAGAATCTTCTCCCTCTTTGAAGTCGGTTGAAAATAGTAACACGATCCATTTAACCTATAGCCGATGTACCTTTTGCATGTGGCCAATATTGTTTCACTTGTTTTTAAAATCGGGCGGAATACAATTTCTGTAGCTTTAAAAAGCTTAACTTGCTTTTTGTCTGGTTATACGTACGTAGTATATAATACCTATATAAGACGTACGTTACGAGCATAAGGAGTAAAACTAAAAACATTATCTTATCAATTACAGCTTCAACGACAATGCCGCCGTCCCTCTATCTTATGTCTCATCCAGGCTGAGGAGCACCGAGGAAATTGATGCAGTAAGTATCGTCATAGTTGGTTCAATTCTCACCGGCTATTTTCTAACGTGTGTAAACTTCAGATTTACAAAGGTCAAAGGCAAAGACCATCATATCATACAAACTATCATGGTTTTAAAAATGTTAAGCTTGGCTTGTAAACGAAATGGATTATGTATCAGAGGATATAAAAAAAATCTTTAAGCGGGATTTACACCGGCTGATCCACGTTCCGATCCATGATCGAACATTTGATTCTTTTGGTTCGTCATCACATTTAGGGGTCGCCTATTAATCACGTGATACTTTCACACATGTAGAGCCAAATGTATGGCTTAAAAGAGATAAACTCATTACAGACAAGGCGACGGTATTCCTAGGTATATGCATAGACTCTAAGTTGCAGTGGGATCCTCATATCGATGCTTTATTAGGAAAACTTAGTTCTGCAGCATACGTGGTTAGTAAAATTAGGCAATTAACGGATATAGCTACGGCTCGGTTAGTTTACTTTGCATACTTTAACAGCTTAATGTCATATGGCATTTTGCTGTGGGATTCTGCCGCGGATTAGCTATTTTTATTTTACAAAAGCGGGCGGTGCGCGCTATTTATGAATTGGGTCCTCGCAAATCATTAAAAGAAGTCTTTAAACAAATTAATGTATTAACTTTACCTTCTCTGTATATTTATGAAAATATAATGTATGTTCGTAAAAATCTGCACAAATTCAAGGTGAATAGTGACCACCACAACATAAACACTAGAAATAAGGATAGAATTGCAGTACCTAGGTTTAGACTGAGTAAAACGAATAAGTCCTTCATGGGCAATTGTGTTCGTTATTACAATAAAATTCCAAAATGTATAACGGAGCTCACAGAAAGTAGATTCAAATTGAGTGTGAAAAATATTCTAATGAAAAAAGCATACTATACATTCAGTAATTACATAGAAGACAAAGATGCATGGAACTTTCCGCTGGAATGGATGAAAAAATAATATTGTCAAAAACAAACAAAATATTGTAACAAAAGTTCTAAAAAATATGCCCCTCAGTTTCTTGCCGTATCTTCTGAGTAGTAGTTCTTTTTTCGTTACGGTGGTAGAGTCATTGTAATAATTGACGTTCATAAGTGCGTCTGTGACGACAAAATTGAAATAAAGAACTTTTGAATTAAATTAAATTGAATTAACTTTCTAGAACACAGCTATATTTTGTTGGTACAAAATATATTAAAATATTTCAGAATATTCTATTCTTCTTTTGAGCCTCACGATTAATGGACGATCTTTAACTTACAAGTTACTATGTAACGTCTTGTGCTTTTACCGTTTGGATCGGGCGAGTCGCGTCGACACTGACCGCGCGTTTCGATCGTGATTTTGCCTCGAGTGTTGAAGCTAACGTAGAGCGGCTGGTGTGGACCCGGCTATTCACGCCTACAGAATATCGATTCAAATTTAAATTCCTTCCCGATTATTTCCTGGTTTCTGGTTCTGAAACGCGAAGCCAATGATTTGTTAAATGAACCCATTCAGCGATCCATTGTGTTCATTAAACAAACCTGCTTAAGCTGCATCGTTCCTCATATTTCTTACTTCTGCAGTTCCAGGCATGGGCAACTGCGAACCAGCAAGACCTTGGCGAAGACTTCAGGTCTGTATACGCAACAGCCGAGGGCTCCCGGCAGAGCCTGCAGTGGGCCGCTGAAGTCCAGGACGACATGAACGAATATTTCGTAACTGGGGACTTGCCAGTTCAGTTCAGTACCTCGAGCCCTGAGGTCGTGGTTTCGGTCACTACCCTCTCTCCCGACATTCTAGTCCAGGCCTCGACTCCCGACCTCCCTGATTCCGCCGTTTCCGCCTGCGTCTCTATACTGGTGCTTGCGTTCGCCGTCATCGCCAACATTATTTTTTAAGTAGTTTTTAATTGTTATCTCAGTCTTGAAGACTACACTAAATAGCTAAGTAGGTATAATATATCAAAATGTTTTGCCTTCAAGATTAGCCAGGTCAGTACTTAAGTTTTACAATAGAGTGCCTCGTTCCACCGAATTGTAAATAGGCCTTAACTTATTAAAATATATTATATACTTTTATAAATGTTTGCCTTTTTCATTTTTTACCTCTTTCCTATTTTGATCAGAGTAAGTATCAAGTTACCAGCTTTCTAACGCCATAATCACGGATACTGGCGACGGACTGTGCAGATAAAACGAAAATTCAAAATAAATAAATACAATTGAAAACTTTCTGTGGATACAATTATATGACAGTTTTATTTATTTTATATTAATCATATACAATTATTAACAAATTTATACAATGATATAGGCTAGACTAACCTACAACAAAATTAAAAAGTAAATTTAAAGACATAAAACAGAATTTAGGCCACGGTTCCAAGGAATTACCGTCATGCCGTCGGGTTTCT
Source organism: Petrophora chlorosata (assembly GCA_951640565.1). Taxonomy (NCBI): domain Eukaryota; kingdom Metazoa; phylum Arthropoda; class Insecta; order Lepidoptera; family Geometridae; genus Petrophora; species Petrophora chlorosata. The sequence continues at coordinate 2,832,197 of OX621196.1, read as the reverse complement.
TGCCATAGTCACGTGAAATACGAGTACGATTCGGTTTCAAAACAACCAGCACGTTTATAGTAGCAAGGGCCCGACGAATGACGTCATTAAAGGCGACGTTGCGTTAAAATAATAATTAGACTATGCAATTATTGCCACGAATTTGAAACTGTCACTAGAGCGTTATTTTTGCGTGTGCTGTAGGAGCAGGCTTAAAAAACATGTCATTTTAGTCACTGACTATACTAAAGTCCGCTAAACTCATGAGTAGAAGTCACGTTCAGTAGTTTTTGCGTGATTGAGTAACAAACATCCGCACATCCATTCTCACAAACTTTCGCATTTATAATATTATAGTAGGATAGGATTATATGGCCTCTCCAAGTCGAGCCATCATCATCCACAGCCCTTTAAATCCCACTGTTGGGTATAGGCCTCTCTCATATCATGCCATTCGCCTCGACTCTACGCCATTCAAGTCCAGGTTGACTCGCAATTTTTGCTATATCGTCGACCCATTTTGCTTCCGGACGTCCAACGCTACGCTTGCCCTGTCTTGGCCACCATTCAGTGAGTATCTTACTCCACCTGTTGTCACTCTGCCTGGCACCTGTTGTCGCTACCCTTTTTCCGACGTCACGAACTTTCGTTCTTCGCCTGATTTCAACATTAGGTACTCGATCTTGTAGTTTCATATCAAGCATGGCTCGTTCCGGTTAATCGGGAAGTGCTCTAAATTTGAGTTGCAAGATTCCACCCGGAACGACAGACAGACAGACAAGAAAGTAACATAATAGAGCGAGTGTCGCTCAGCGGGAACTTGTGCGCCTTTCGATCCGACGCACTTGGGTTCGAATCCCGACTCGGTCTTGCACCAATGACTTACAGTTAAGTTCAGATTTTGCACGCTCACTCAAAACGGTAAAGCCGCTTACGCGCTTTGGAGTGGTAGGCTCTGGCCGTGGTTGTAATACCACCCACCAAACAAAGCCATGCCGTCAAGCAACCTAGTCGTGTTTCGGGATGATGTTCGGTGAACCATTGGGGAGACGGGTTTGAGCAGCCGCTCAACTGCCATCTCTCTCTAGATCTATGTGCTCCATCTTAGGCCACATCATCGTTTGACATCAGGCGAGATAGTGGCCAAACATAGACATATAAAGCGTAAAAAATTAATATTACGTTTCGTGCAATTACACTATCACATCACTTTTACACTTGCAAAAAATGCGAAAGTTTTTATGTTAGTCTTGTTAGTATGTAAGTACGTTTGTTACCTTTTCACGCCCCAACTGTTGAAAGGATTTGAATGAAATTTGGAATGAAGATAGCTTACAACCTGATTAATACATAGGCTTTGTATCCCGGGAAACCGCGAGTGAAACCGCAGGGTGTAGCTATTATATCAATATTTTCACCCTAAAGTCATAGAAACTTAAAGAAAAGAAGGTTTAGGGTTACAGTGTGCAGCAGCGGTTATCAGGTAATTCGTATAAAGGTAGCAAGCACCATTCTTGATCCTATGCAATAGGTATTATAATAACTTTATTATTTTTTTACTCTCACTACTGATCGCGCAAATGACACAAAATTGTGGTACCTACCCAGACGCCCTCTCGCATACGAGAGACCTGCCACGAATAAAATTTATTTCTAAAGCTGTGTTCTAGGCACCGGCGCCTAACTGGAATAAAATAAATAAGCTAAGATTGCAGCAACATAAGCAATAACAAACATTTTTGATACTGATAAAAGTTGAGACTGTAAATTCGATAAATTTCGATTTTGTGAACTGTTTAGATTTTATTTTTAAGTTATACACATATTGTTAATAATGTTGTATGTTATACCCGTGTAATGTAAGCATTAGAATAATATTGTATTTATAAAGTGGTTTTCTACCCACCTAGTTTCTAATGGAGTAACGCATTAATGCTAATGCACATGTATATCGAAAGATTGTGAATAAAAGATTTTAAGATACAAAGTTGTGGTTTGATTTTAATCTACATATAAGTGAAACTTCCAAAAGCCATCGATGTGATTATTTTACTAACAGAGTAAATGTGATGATTTTTGAATTTCAACCCAACCTAAACACACATATATATTTTTATAAGAAATTGTACCAGGTACTATTTTGGATGGACATTTCGCAGTCTATTCCGTTCAACATCAAAGTAATAACATTAAGTACACTCAAAAGTTAGTCTTCTTCAGCATTAGAGCGACAGATGTGGCCAATATTAACATAGTCATAGGGAAGACGGCAGTTGCAGAGGCTCTAGCAGCCTTAAGTACTATTTCGGCGTTCGCCGTGCCCCAATCCTGGCTGCTCCTGGCGCTGGCGATGCTGCTTATCGCCAGGTTGTACTCCGGGATGGCGCTCCGGTTATCGCTCAGCCATTCTTCCATCTATAGGTAGAGGTACAAGAAAGATTTTAATTAAGATAAGAAAAAAACATCGAGAGTGAACAAGTATCTTCTAGGCGAGTGTGTAACATCCGTAAAATCATTGCGTCATTGTTTACCATCAGGTGAGATAGTGGTCAAACGTAAGCCGATCTAAATTAAAAAGTATGACATTCGATTAAATCCTTCGGCTCCGAACAATGCAAAATGCCTGATTGCCTATATTTTACCTAAGATTCCAAAATATTTAGAAAGAAGAAAAATGTAAACCTTAAGGCAGGGCTTGAAACTGCATCTTCAAAATACTGTCACAACGCCTAAAACAACTGGGCTACCGAGCCATGTGCAAATAAATTTCTTATGACCTATATCTCGTCTTACGAAGGCAGTTCTACGTCATCTGTTGTCATACAAGTATGACCGGTTTAAAAGCAACTTTTGAACTTACTTCATCCAAACCATCAACGTCCAAGTAGGCAGCCAAGTTAGAAATGATATTGTTGAACCATGTCTGCAGGTAAACCCTGTAATAGGATGTCAGTATACAGTGCATGCTTGTGGAACTAGGCCACTCGTTGTCAGCGAGATTATCGAACATTTGAGATTAGAATGCAAGCAATTGTAAAGTGTGGCATGAGGTTAAAATTTACCTTCTAGGTTTAATGTAAAGGAAGCGTGTAAGGTTCAGGAGATAGCGGGGCAATGTTAATAAAAATAAATAATAAATAAGTAACGCTGAACAATTACATAATTACGAGTATAATATAGTATTGTATTGCGAGTTAGTAGTTATGCCCTTCGTGCCTTACCACCTGCGCCATGAAGAACCTTACAGAGGCATCCGAAAATGCAGTATATTTGGCAACTTAATTTCCTATTTTATTTGAAATGAAATGATATGAAATTGTTTTATTTGCTTGAATAGTAGAACCAATTGACACGATAAGAAGAAGAAGACGCACATAGTGGTAGTAAATGACAATATTGTATAGCATAACTTACCCTTGTCTGATTTCATTGATGTTGTCCTTGAGGAACTGCAGCACCACGTTGGCGTTGGAGCGGTGCCCCATCATCAGGAAGGTGAAGGCGTTGACTCGGTCCTGCGCCTTGACTATGTCATCGTTCAAGATCATGTCCAGATACCTGTGGAACGAATTTCATTCTTTAAAGTTTGGATGTGTGTTATGAAAGTCACATACTATTTTATAAGTAAGAAATGAACATATTGTTGAAATATGTGAGCAGCATACACAGACATAATAATTATCTTAATATTATTTTTAAATCAGTCAAAGTTTGTCAATTATAATTACTTTTTAATGTCAGAAGTTTTTTCTAAAAGGATTTTCGTTGTCTACTTACTCTAGCCTGGCTTGATCATCAGTGGTGCACCCCAGAGCCCTAAGCATAGCGACCTCATCGCCCTGGTTATTTGAGGCCTGGTGGCGGTCGAAGATGAACTTCCACTCCTCGTAGCCACCGGCGAGGATGCCCTGGCAGAACACGTGGCGGCGCAGGTTGGGGTTCACGCTGGTGAAAATTATTTTACGTTATAAAAATAATAAGTTATAAAAATAATAAACGTTCCTAATATAGGCACTTGCTGGTGCTGAGTATCTCTTAAAATGCACTATATTAATACGAACAGTAAAACATCTGGAGATGATTTTTGTTTCTTTATAAGTATCTAGTGAAAGTTCTGGAGTTTCTTAGCTCACCTGACTCCATTATCCTTCAAAGCCTTGAACTTTTCCTCAACATTTGTGAGACAACCCTCGTGGCCGACATTGCATGCAAAGTTGAGGATGAAGAAACGGTTCAGGGTCCTGGTCAGAGGCTCGCCGTCGACGACGTCATAGCCTACTTCGGTGACGACAGCATCGAGAGAGCTGACGATAATTTCCTGGAAAAAGATAACAACATATGATTGTATAGTCTTTATCATGTAGTCTATATATACTATTATACTATTATTATTATATTATAGATTATAATATTATAAGTATTATTATTTACCATATTATAAATATATTATAAAAGTGAAAAAGAGCCAATTCTATACATTGAAGATATTTTTGCAAAACTAACTGGGATGGCCTACCTACTTAGAGGATACTGAACACGAATCTATGGTTTTTAGAATGTTTGTCTGTTTGTTTGTGTGTTTGTTACCTATAGACTCCAAAACTACTGAACGGATTTTAATGCGGTTTTCAGTGTTTGATAGCCTTTATCTTAACTTAAAAACTGATGTATGTTTCATAGCGCTGGGACATCGCAATGCCGAGATATCTTACCATAAGCGTATGAAGCCATGCAAAAAGCTTATTCTCACATGTTTTGCTTCTATAGACTTGAAAACAACCTAACGGATTTTATTGTAGTTTTCAGTGTTTGATAGCCTACATGTTAACCTTAAATCTGGTGTATGTTTTATTGCGCTGGGACATCGCAATGCTGAGATATCTTTACATAAGCGTACGAAATCATGCAGAAAAAGCGAATATCCAAATTTTTTGCATCTGTAACTCTTAACTAATTTCGACACAGATTACCAATGTTCGGGTGACTCAGCCGACGCGCTCACTACTTAAAAAATGCAGGTCCATGGTTCGATACTCAAGATGGTGAATCTTTTTGCATATTTTGGGTTTTGTTTTAATAATAATGGATAAGTAGAAAATGTGTGCAGTATACTGTCTGTATACTGTACTAGGGCCACTTAGAATGAGTAACAAAATATATTAAAACAGTTTTAATTTTATTTTTGTGTTTGATTGTTTGAACTTCTATAACTTAAAAACCACTGACGAGATTTTTATAGTGTTTCCACAAATGTGTTTACTTAAACCTTGATTCTAATTTAGCTTATCTAAATTTGGAAAAAAAAATCTTATGGGCGGTTAAATGAGGAGTAAAGTTAGTATGAAAAAGTTATTAGATTGTTATAGAATCGTGAAACTCAGAATTAATATTTTAGTGTGAAAGTTTTCGTGAGTTTGATACATAATAAAAACTTACTACTGAAAAAGCTAAAACATAAGTACAGGGGTCTAGGCTCCGAATATGATTTTGTCCCATTCGGTGTCGAGACCCTTGGTCCGTGGGGTCCTAGCGCTATAAAGCATTTTAAAGAAATAGCAAAAAGGTTAGTCGACATCACAGGAGACCGAAGAGCTGGCAGCTACCTCGGACAAAGAAGTAGTCTAGCTATTCAAAGGGGGAACGCTGCCAGTGTCTTCGGAACCTTGCCTAAAGGGACTCCTTTTAATAACATATTTTAGTATTATATTTTTTAAGGTTTTTAGATTTCCGAAGCACTGGTAGAGTCAGTTTCTTTTCCCAGACTTCAATTTGAGTATGGGATATCATCAAAATATTAAATATTACTCTATGTATTAATCTATAACAAAGAAATATCTAAATCTGGTCAGATAAATCTCTAGGTTTTTAGATTTAGTTTCATATTATTAATTGGTTACATTATAGACCTAAATAAACAGAGATAGTTCATATAATATAAAAACTTATACTCAGAATTAATACTTACAATGTCAAGTTAATAAATACGGGTTCGAGCATTTTCGTAATAATGCTTAAAGCTTCTTTAAGCAGTGAGGACATAAAATTGGCAATATTAATCTGAACTTTAAACGCTCTACAGATTATGAAAACGGATGAAATACATACATGAAAATTTTTATTTACGTTAACATATACTATTATTTCAGCGTTTTTAGTAAATCTTAGAAAACACCCGGGTCGTTCGCCTGATCGTTAGCGCTACGCTTGCGATCAGGCGCCTTAACAATTGCAGTGCCACCCGTTACCTTATACCATAAAAAGTACTCCATAGTACTGCATTGCGCTCATCACCCCGAGACATCCGATATTAAGTCTTTTATGCCCAGTAATTTCGCTGGTTATAATGCCCTTTAAACTGAAACAAAGCACACAGTTTGGGAGAAAAATAATTGCCAAAGCGGTGTTAGCGATAATACCTAATCAGACGGCCTCCCGCATACGAGAGACCAACCTACGAGTAAATGGTCGGTATGTACCTCTGAAGCGCCGTGGCGAATTCTGGCTTTTCTATTGACGAACGACACCCCACAGTCCTACATTTAAACTGAGACGTTCACCTCGAAAGTGTTCGACTACGTTTTAGGTGTTTTTTAGGTTTTGCCAAGACGATGATTGTGCCAAAACTTTAATGTACGACGATGTTCCATTGTTCAACAATAAACAAACTGGTCTATTCAACAGACGACGACGTGGTCAACCGGTGGAGGTGCACTACGTGTCTAGAAGGAGCATATTTAGTATAATATGCTCCTTGTAACAAGGAATGCTACTATTATATTTACGGTTGCTCATACACACTGTCTGTCCTATGGCAGGCCTATCTTATTTGCGTTCCTCAGAACATTCGATGATGGTGTTGAACACTCTACGTTCCACGCAGCCTTCATAACAAGGCGCCTCCTGGAAGACGACCAATATTGGGACGAAACTCTGTAGCAAAAGCAGTTGTTAGTGATAGCTCACAACGTGTGAACCATTTGTTTGTTATGATGTTGGTGTTTTGTGGGTTCTAGAGTCCAGTGTTCTCGCTGTCCGTTCTGAGGAACGTGGACGTGGACGGTATCAGACGAGACGGTCATAAATCGTTGTTTTACTATTCTACAAGATAAAGTGATGACTATTGATGGCAATTCATTGAGCCGCGTATGCCCCTTAGAATTTTTGAACGCTTTGAGTGCATCCGGGCTCCCAGCGCAATCTATTATGTTAAAAATCAGAGTTCTATGGAATTATGCTTGTTCGAAAATTGACCCCTCCAAAGTTGTGTAATAGAACACGGCTGCGGTAGCGTCGCTACAGAGGAACCTCATTGAGGCAGGGATTCTGGCAGGCCGAACAATTTTCCGTTCCAATGCAAGCGCGTGCAGTTTTCTGTGAGCGTCTACTTTACAATGACTGAAGACAGTATGTTTCTGACAGCTGTACGTAGCCTTCTCACGGGCGTAGCGATCTGAGAGTTTTAACATGCTTGTTCCCGATAATCAGACCCCTAACACAGTGTACAGGGTTTGTAAACAACATGTGGTGTATATGTATAATCTCGCAAAAAATTCAACTCTAAACTATAGCCCACGCGAACGAAGTCGCGGGCAACGGCTACTACTTTATAAAACTGTACATATGAAAACAATTTCTTGCTTCTTTTGTTTGTAAATATCTATGCTAGACGTGACAGTAAAATTTCATGTTTAAATGGGTATTACCTATGGGTTGGTACCTATGGGTATTTCTCTATAGGAAGAACATATTTAAGATATTACTTTTTTCCTGAAATTACGTGGTTCTCTAGCCTTAAGAGTATTTCAACTAGTAGGACATTTTTTGTAATTCTATAGACAGGTTACGATATTATCATTCCACCCGTAACTCGTGATTTTCACTAAGCAAGAGTTCTAGAAACTTAATATTCTTGCCTTAGTTCTAGAGCTTTGGTGATGAGTGAGTCATTAACAGTAAGTGATGTTTGATTTTTATACTTACATCGAATTCAGCCAGAACATCAGGAAGGTGTTGGAACCTATTTCGCAGCCAGCTGAAGCCGGTGATGGCAGGGTACCAGGAGTAGTAGCTAGTGTCCTGCTTCAGGAAGTCGATGACTTTGAAGCCGAGCTCATAGGTAATTCTCTCAGAGCGCATCAGAGCAAACACGTCGTCAACGATCTGTTCAAAAAACCATTTTATTGTATCGTTACATATCATCATCATCTCAAAAAAATCATTCCTGTTAACACCTTCCTAACCTAACCTAAATATTATTTTCATTAGGGTTTGGAAACTATCGTGAGTCGAAATATTCATTATAAATATATGCAGTTACACTCACGGAGTTTACACACAGCTACGGAGTTAACATGCAGACTAGTTTGCGCCGCGATTCCAAAGCGTATAACTCCCGGAAGACGGACGTCCTAATTGTCCGAAACCTGGTCGGAGTTATTCCGACACAATCATAACTTGAGTGTAACCGTTTATATTTATAATGATTATTTTTTATTTTATTTTATAATTGTAGAGAAAGAACAAACCTGAGCTCTGTTAAGGCGGTGAATATCGTTGTAGTTTGCTTTCAGTGCTTCTCCAAGGAGTTCCCAAGAACGTGTATCGTAGGTGACGCGGTATATACCTAAAACAGATTGGTTATTATTATTACACCATTTTTCGCTTTCATTTATACTTTCCTTAGTTTATTGCCTTTTTTTTCTTTCTTCGCTTCTAGTGTTATTCGTCTTCCCATCACGCGGCTCGTCTTATTCTTTGTCACTCCTTCTCAAACAAATAAAAATTCAAATACCTTTCTGCTGCAGATTGAAGATGACCCATTCTTCCTGACCAGGTTCCTTATTGAACGTGTGACTGCTTCCTGTCATTATGTTATTTTCTGGGACGTTTAAGTCGTCAAAGTTAGGGTTACTGCCAGTGGTGAAAGTTAAAGGCAATGGCCAGACTTGTTCAGTGTTTGCTGCAGAAGCGCTGATAAGGAACCGTGTCTGTGTCGTAAAAAGACTATAATTAAAGAAACGAAAGTAAATATTTGGTTATAGATATATATCTAGCTTATAACAAATAACATTATACAAGGACGGATTTAAGAAAGAAATAAGAAGGAAAAGAAAGAGTTATTTCTGAAAACGAATCGTAGCACCACAGAATTCAACATTGAGAATCAAAATCATACCTGTTTCACGTCAATGACTCCAGTTGCGGTATCGACTGTGACTTCGATCACGGGGTATCCAGGCTCGTCGACCCAGTACCGCATGAAGGATGTGATAAATTCGGCTGAAATGTGACTACTATCCTCTGCCACGGCGCTGGCGAAACCCTTGTACAGGTCGTCGGGGAAGGCGTACTGGTATGACCTGTACAAATAAAAAAGTAAGTTATTAGCCCTGTTGATTGTAAGCAGGTGAAGGGTTAGTCGACATAAAAGCTGACGAAAAACTTATGGCTACATGTTAAATTAGCTGTGTCCCACGGTTTTACTCGCGGTTCTCTGGGATGAAAAGTCCTTCGACCACTTCCAGGACTTAAAGTATCTACATACATCATCAAAATCTGTTCAGTAGTTTCTGGGTGATTGAGTGACAAACGGATGTTTGCACTTCTGAGGAAGTAACAAATATTTAAATTCTACATTGTAGTTGAAGACTTACGTATCGGTCAAGAAGTTGTACAAAGCTTTCTTGAAAGTGGGTTCAGTGACAAAGTGCTTCAACATCAGAAGCAGAGAAGCACCCTTGGAGTAGCTGATACCGCTGAAGTGGCCAGTGACCTCAGCAGGACTGTTCACGGTGTGCTGGAGAGCCCTGGTATTGAGACTCGCGTCAGATGATAGTGCACTTTGCACATACATAATGTTGAACTGGTCTTCGAGTTCCATTGTTTTGTCAACCTGGAAAAATGCATTTTATAGTGGTAGCGAATTAAAGTTCAAAAGTTCTTTATTCAATTTTGATATTGCAGACGCACTTATGTACGTCATTTATTACAATAAATCTTCCACCGCATCGAAAAAAAAATACATTACCGTTTTGCTTTTCTAACTCATCATAGGACAAGAAACACTAAGTATTAATAATTTTTTTAACTTCTGTTCCTACGCACTTCGCCTCCTATTAATATTTAAATTTAATTATAGTATCAACCTTCTCAGGTAATAAAACAAAAACAATAAAAGTGCTTGCAGTATCAGTAGATATGTCGTAGCCTGACACCTAGCTGTACTTAAAAACTTACCTACTAACTGAAGCTCTAAATCATACGTCATTATGAAAAGACAAGAAGAATGTAAGACTTTGACCGCCAAGTCTAACGAGGCCTAATAATTATTAAACTACTGGCAGTATTGTGCTCAGAAGTCAGGCTTTCGAAGTGGATCTGCAGGATCTCATAATATTAAAACTACGAGTACTCACACCATCCATGGCAAAATATTCAAAGTAGCTGGCGAAGCCTTCGTTGATCCAGACATTGTCCCACCACCTGCAGGTGATCAGGTTGCCGAACCATTTGTGCGCTAGCTCGTGGGCCGTGATAGTACCGATGTACATCTTGTCCAGAGCGTTAGTCTCGCCTTCTTCGTAGAGTAATCGGGATTCCCTGAATGAGTGATACATATAATTGATACTTGTCTAACATGATTGAAAACTGCTAACACGTTTGTTTTCTGTTGTATTTTTGAATATTTCAACCTACTTTTGTTCTAATCATTATTTGTTTCAAAGAAATGGCATGAAATGGTATCCATTATTTTCTAAATTCCCTGATTTGTTTCTAAAGTAAGCGGAAACAGTTACAATTATTTTTAATAGGCTTGTTTTCAAGAACACAAAGCATGTACCTATATAATGTAAAAATAATTCACCGTTATTCCTTCTCACCTGTAAGTAACCAGTCCCCAGTTCTCAGTGGCTCCGGAAGCCCAGTAGGGAGAAGCGATTTGATCGTTCTTCATTGTCGTGTTACCATATATTTTATAGTAATCAATTCCGAAGTACTGTTCCAGCCACTCTGTTAGTGGAGGCCCAACTTCCAGTGCGTATTCTCCTTGGCCTTCGGCGGTGGGGCGCGCAATGATGCGGTAAGACTTTTCAGTATCGTTATTGTCTGCGATGACTTTGAATGCCTCACTTATGTGGAATGACACCAAGTAGGCAGACATTCTAGGAGTTCTGTGGAAGATTTCCTTGATGCGGTCGTCCATCCTTAAATAAACGAAAAATATAAACATTTATCAGTGTTTTCTTTATGTTGGCGTGCTCTTATGTCACTGATGATGCTATGCCGTTTTTTCCTTTCCAGTTTATTTTTAAAAGTAAATTAATTCGTTTAGTTTTCATAGGTAAATTGATTCGTTGGTGACCAATTAGTTTCAGACTTAATTAATTTAAATGCCTCAAATTAAAAGAGCAAAATAACTTTAACTTATCTAAGCTCTATCGAAAACCTAGTAAAGTAGTCTAGTAGTAGTAAGTATGTTGTGGCAAGTAGGGAAAAATACAGTTTAAAATACCTAACTAAATAACTTACTCTCTCTCTTCTTTAACAGGCATGTTGGCGTAAGTTGGGCCAAAGTCAGCGGGTCTGTTGATGATAATATCGAAGGTAGACTTGAATCCAGGCTCATCGAAACATGGAAAAGCCTGCCTTGAGTTGACTGGCTGCAAGTGGGTGGCGGCGTACCAGCTAAAAATAAATTCATCGTCAGCTTCCCAGGTATTTGTCCTTATCATATGCGAAGACGCATCTTAGTAACAGAAACTTATGAATACCAGAAGTCCATTCTGTTATGAACCACCATATATTAGAATCAAATAATTTATTTATTTATATTAAACCTTAACGTTTATTTCAGTCAATATACGAAAGAGAAAGAGAATATAGAGAAAGAATGTATATAGAGAAAGTGAAGAAGTTCTACCTGGAAGATTGCTGACGTTTCTTTATTTATTTTATTGCTGTGATATATTATATGTATATAGATATATATATATATATATATATATATATACATATATATATATATATATATATATATATATATTGTATATATTATATAATTATTTATGTAGGTTTATAATATAATGTGTAATAATGTGTACCTAGTATATGTATGTTTATGCAGGCATTCAGCATGTTGCTGTTGTTTTGTATGTATTATTTAAGTTTATTTTATTGACATTGTTTATGTTTATGTTATTATTGTAGACCTTACATCCCCATATTTAAGATAATTCCTCTCTCATCGAAAGGTTGCCTGGAAGAGATCGCTTTAAGCGATAAGGCCGCCCATTGTAACACTTTCTTTAATTGTTTTTATGTTATGTCTGTAATTTAATGTTTGCAATAAAGCGTTCATCTATCTATCTATCTATACTTACTGAACTGTACCATCTGGGTCCTTGTAGCTTCCTCTGAAAACGCCTCTTTGGAGTGGAGTTTCATTGATATTGCCAATGTAACGTATGGTTAGGATATACTCCTCTCCATTCTCTAAGAATACATTGTCAGCCAGGTTGATTTTCAGAAAATGGTACGCCCGAATTCTTTCAAAAGGATTAAATCTGTTGATGGCAACAGGTACAGGAGGAGTGCCTGCAGTAGTCAAGATGATTTCTTGAATTTCTCTTACATTTTCTTGGGTGTAAAGGGCGGAAATATTTTCTCTCGTTGCCTGGAAGAGAACATATTAAAACTCCAGAATATATAGCACAATGTACTTAAATATCTAGCTTTAGGAGTTGATGTGTTGTCAATGACGTTGTGATTTTTTCAAATTGGAAGGTAATGAAAAGTTGCTTACTTACCTTTAGATTAATTTTTACGATTCCGTCAAAAGTAAAAGCATCTTTTCCGGTAGGTGCAGTTTCGAAGTACGGAGTAATCTCTACTTCAAAATGGATGGGATCTAAATCTTCAGGAATGCGGTAGGACATCTGGTCAGCATCAGTAACTGCTATATCCACTCTGTTGCTCTCATAAACTTCGACCGGTAGATCAGATGCAACCAGGGCAAGCAGCCAGGTCAGGACCAGAAAGGTCACGAGATTCGACATGACGCTAAAATAAAAAAAAAAGATAATTAGTCTTGTTGTATTCTTCTTGTTAGCGAGTCGATCCTTCGGCTTAGTATATTTTATTGGACCAGTACTCCGCCACAAGCACAGCGTTGTCCTCTGCATTGTATGGGTCGTCGCATGTACAGATGGCGGGACACGCAGGGCACGACAAAAGGTGTGCCATAGTCTGCAGAGAGACACCGCACTCGCATTCACTATCCGAGCTGTAGCCCCACCTGCACATGTTTTCCTTGCTGCGGCCGACTTGGGTCCGAAGTCTGTTTAAAGACTTTCATGTCGGCCAAGGCAGATTGTGTCCATAGAGGAGTTTTTTGGAAAGCGAAATTGGTGATGCTGTTAGTCGCGCCTTGGAGGCATCTTCATCTATTGGTAACGGAAGGACCTCTTTGATAAAACTTTCAACGACTTTCAAGCCTTGGCACGGGCATGTGGTGGAGCATGGGGTGCCGTGGGGTTGTTGTAATGTAATTAATAGGTATGTACATTTCAAAGTACGTATATACGTCAGAAGTTTAGTCGTCGCACATGCGGGCTATAAGTAAGAACTTACGGGTATGAATGTCGTCTGTAGTCACGGCTTGAGTAAAAATTATGTCTTCTGCCTTTTTGTCATTCATATAACAAACAAATATAAAATAAATAGAATCATTAGTTCATTGGTAACTGGATAGTCGTGCGCCTAATAAGCACGACTCTTAAATACAACAGTACAATCCAAAATGCAAATTCCTGCACAGCATTTCACAGCGCTCGTCATCAGCTCAAAGATACGACGATAATTTCAATGGAAACAGGCAAAACTGAGACACAGTAACTTGAGTACATTATACTACTGTTGCATTTGGCGTTCAGAGGAAACTCTCTTTCAATTTGCACCTTGTTAGTAGGACGTCAGAAATCAAAGTAGGATTTATAACTCTACATAATTACGACTATGACAGACAATGTTGTAATGGGGTCTCGTGACTTTCACATGTATTTCTCTAATTTATGTATAAACAGTCGAATTACCTGTTTTCACGAGCACGCCTTGCAAAATGAAATTCTTAAGTAAGGGTTATCTATTGATTTGACTATTATTATTAGTATAATATACTTTTTATCAGAATTATCGCAATCCTACTGACGAAGATAAAACCATTTATATCATGATAAATTAACTTTGAAGATAAGTTAAGTATTGATTATAACTAGAGTTGGGTGATAACGTAGAATTCATTTTATTATGTACGAAAACGGCTACGTGTTCTACGAAAATATTATTGTCTATTCCTAATCAAGATTTAAAAACTAAGTTTATTAGGGACGGAGCAATAAATTCAAAGAGGAAAAGCTTTGCGGCGACTGGATGGTGGCTGGTGGCACTTCCTTAATAAGACTTAGAACGCCGTAGAAAATAGAAAGAGAAGAAAATTTCTATAAATTTAAATGACAAAATGAGTTAGAACTTAATTTTTTATTTAAATTTTTCTCCATGGTGCTGAGATATGGACTTTGAGAATATTTCACTTCTTCTTCTTCGCGAAGATGGTATATATTATGTTACATGTTTTAAATAATTTTAGCCCAATGCTCGGCTACTGCCACCCCTAGAGGAGTAGCTCCATATAGGTCTTGCAAAGTGCAAGTGTTGGGGCACTGAGAGCAAAACAGCAAGTAATGTTTTTGCTGATGATTGTTTGCGCTGGAGTACCGCAGTCACATCGTGACCCACCGGGGTCAATGTATCTCCATTTGATTATGTTGCTCCTGCAGCGGCCCACTTGGTATAGAGTCGATTAAGCGACTTCCATGTAGACCACAGGAGGTCGCAACCCTCGGGGAACATCCCACTGCAATCGCATTGATGCCATCGAAGTGTGGTGTTGAATGAGAATGCTGCGAATACTGGACAGCACATTGGACCAACGTATCAATCTTAACAAAGCTCAAGATCAAAACTAGGCTCTCTACCATCTACCTCAAAACGATGTTTGAGTGTTTTGGCCACATTGCCAGGAGAAATAATATTAATGAATATATCATCATGAGGAATGAATTACTTACGATGCAAGGAGGAGTCATTTCCATATCTTCCATATTTCCATAGCCCTCTCACTGATAGGGTCTTTGATTGCATATTATTAATGATGTACTTATTCAGAGACTCCTCGATAACAATGAGTACTACTGAGTGCCAATTACATATTTAAATTAAATTAAATGCTATATAAGGGCCTACGTATTACAAAAACAAATAAAAACCACAGAAACATAAAATCGTTTTTTTATTTACGAAGTTTCTTTAAAAATCTTCTTTAATATTTATTAAGTCCTTATAATATTCATAATTTCAATATACTGTACGTATATACTATCTACCTATATTGCTTTTAAAAAATGTTTCGAGTCAGAAAGTATTTTTGTTCGACATTATAAAAAAATTTTTAAACACTTAATATATCTATGTTTGGCCACTATCTCGCCTGATGTGAAGCGATGATGTGGCCTAAGATGGAGCACATAGATCTAGAGCCGGTAGATGAGCGGGTCTCAGACCCGTCTCCCTGATTCTTCACCGAACATCATCCCGATGGGTGGTATTACAACCACGGCCAGAGCCTACCACTCCAAAACACGTAAGCGGGTTTCACGGTCATCACGATGTTATCCTTCACCGTTTTAGAGCGAGCGTTGGATCGAAAGGTGCACTAAGTATATTAAGTAAAAATATATCATAATCCTAAATATGTAAATAAGATACTTAATCTAAACCTAAATGATCATGTTAATTATTAACAAAGAGGTAAACCGCTCGCTGCCCACTTTTTCACAAGGTGCTCCCTCTTGCTTGATGCAATTGTTACATTACAAGTGAATGCTCAGTTCAGGGTAAGTAATAGTTAGTTTTCTTTGATTCAGGTGTGCATGGTACTCAGGCGGTGAATGCTCTACCTAATGTTGTACTCATCTGATTTGACATTAAAATTAACTCATAAGCTTCCCCGCTTTTTGTTTCAACATCAATTTATGAGACACCTGTGTAAGCTCCAACCTAAAAACTACACTCTGGTGCAATGAAATCGCACATAGCAACATTTTTTGCAAAATTTAATTTATTTTTTTTTAAATAAAAAAAAATATATATTTTTTTTAATATGAAATTAAAGGTTATATCAAGACCTATCTAATGATACCATATAAGCGGTGACAAGTTCACTATTTTGCCAAAAAAAAAAGAACAACAACAAATTCATCTTTATTAGAAGTTGTTTGCAGTTCGAAAATTGACGATTAATTAAAAAAAACACAAATTTTACTAAAAAAAAACATTTATTAATACGAAGTGTTACCCCTTCTGGCCCGAATAACGGCTTGACACCGGTTTTCCATAAACTCTACCAAATGTTTGATAAAGTCTTGTGGGATAGCATCCCATTCCTCCTTGATGGCATTTTGTAGCTCCTGTATATTGACTGGAGCAACATTTCTGCTTCTAACTCTTCTTTTTAATTCGTTCCACATGTTGCCGATTGGATTAAGATCCGGGCTGCGAGCTGGCCACTCCATCACCGGAATACCGACCTCTTGTAAGTACTGTCGTACAACAACAGCGGTATGGGGTCTAGCATTATCATGCATAAATAGGAAGTTCCCTCCAATGAAACCAGTAAATGGTACGACATGTTCCTGGAGAACTTCCTCTATATCGAGAGCTCTATATCGAGAGCGCAAAATACATAATAATTGTAATAATTAGGATGATCTTTCATTAGCCTATATTATGATTACTTAAGATTGTAACTGAATCTCTTGTATAAGCTGTTGATCATCTAATAATAAATAAAAATAAAATAAAAATAAAATAAAATACCGCTGAGATGTTAGTCCTCTTGCTTCTCGTCCTCTATTGGCCCCAGCAATGAAGACAAGCTCAGTTTTGACTTCGAGAGAGATACCTCCCCAGAACATACACGAACCACCGCCATATGAGACACGTTCCGTGATGCAACACTGGGAAAATCTCTCTGTAGGCCTTCTGTAGACCCTTCCTTGTCCATCATTGCCATGAAGACACATCCTGGACTCATCTGAGAACAGGACTGCTCTCCATTGGTCGACAGTCCAATGCACATGTTCTTGTGCAAATCGAAGACGAGCCTGGCGGTGAGCTGGCGTCAGTTTTGGGCCATTTGCTGGCCTATGCGCAGTCAAGCCACCTTCAGCAAGTCTTCTTCTGACCGTCCACCGACTAACTTCCACTTCACGCACCTCCTGGAGATGCTGTGCAAGTTCAACGGCAGTCAGACGACGATTTCTCAATGCCGTCGTTACAAGAAATCGGTTGTCGCGCTGTGTTGTAGCTCTGGCTCGACCAGATCCTCGTCGTCGCCCATAGCCACCAGTCTCCCGATAGCGCTGGTACACACGACGAACGGAATATCGGCTGATATTCAGTTGTCGAGCTACAGCACTCTGGTTCTGGCCTGCTTCAATTAAAGCAACGACTTGAGCGGCTTTTTCTGGAGTACTATCCATTTTCTTCTGATGAATGCAGCTGTAGTCACTAGACGTCCTTTCAGGTTGAGCGTTGAAGAGCAAGTGACGACATTTCACTCAAAACATGTCTTTTTATACATGCAATTGGTCTCGCAAACTGCGGTGAGCTAAGCGAGAAATTTTGGGGTATTTTGCTGTCATTTCTTTTCGAGAGTACGGTAAACTCATCACCTTTAATTTCATATTAAAAAAAAAAATTTTTTTATATAAAAAAAAATAAATGAAATTTTGCAAAAAAACGTTGCTATGTGCGATTTCATTGCACCAGAGTGTATTTACAATAACAGCGCAAACAATGTCATGATTGCAAGCAAAGTCAAGGAAGCCAACGCAACACTTGCACTGGCTTTTGCAGCACTCAGGATAATGTCAGCGTTCGCTGTGCCGCAAGTAATGTTGGCCGTAGCAGAATTGATAGAACTAATGGCAGAGTTGAATTGAAGACTGTTGGTCTGTGTTGAGCGCAGCCAATCTTCGTACTGTGGAAAAGAAAAGAATTAATCCTTTGAGCACTTGTTTACGTAAGATGAGTTGATTTTTAAATAAATATGCTCCTGATAAATATCAACACGGTAGATATATAATTTACTTACTTTTTTGAAGTATATACAACATTACCACTATCGATTCGCTTCGATCGCCACCAGGCTCTATATAAAAAAACTGTTTTTTGAAAGCGTTTAGTCAATTGAAAATAGTGCGCATCATATAGCTTGATCCCGTTGATCGATTTTTATGTCTGATTAAAAGGAGAGTTATAAAGCGCGGGTGACAGCATCGGGCAACACAAAGAAAACGCGGGTACGAATGCTCATCCATATTCGTAACAAACATAACAAAACAAAACCGCCTGCTAGGGTTTAATTATTTGGAGTGCACTATAAAAAGAAAGTTTTATGTTGTGGACGAGGAGAAGAGCTACAATATGGAATCCTTTGAAAGAGGTTTGAATAGAGTCCTTAAGATTCAGCAACGCATTAGCAATGCCTCTGGTGTTGCAGATATCTATAGGTGACGGTAACCGCTTACCATCAAACGGGCCGACTGCTTGTGTGACGTCGTTAAAAAAGAAGAACAAAATGAAACCTTATAAAAATACTATAATGAGTTGTAATAACAATACTGAGTTGTGACAAGGGTGTTTGGAAAACAAACCTTTTTTGGGTTGTCCTGGACCTGCGTGGTGCACCGGGCCCGGGACGTCAATATGTTTTTTTTCTTCTTTTTGTTTTTGGTGGTCACGGTAATTTTAATTCGATTTTGAATTCGATATTTTTTCTGTACAATACACGACTATTCAATTTTTACTTTTATTTTATTGTAACTCGATCAAGCCCCAACAAAGGGTCTGCATGAACATGGTTCGGGGCTCTAATTTGACTTTATACATATATTATTTATAACCAGATAACGTTAATAATTTTGGCCGTGTTTATCTAATACTTTTGTATGATTATATGGTAATATGGAAATGTTTCTTACTTGAACAAGTCTTGGCTCGTCCAAGTGTGCAGCAAGATTTGACAGGACGGTATGGACGGGGGTAGCCATCCTCAATATACCTAAAAACGTTGTTCGATTAGAAACAAAAGGTATTTATTATAAATATTCAAACGATCTATTAAAAAAATTAAGTTTACACATCAAAATTCTAAAAAGATGTGGCTGGAATTAAAGACGGGCGAGATAGTGGCCAAAATATATAGCTTCATCTGTTTTTTTATTGAACTGAATTATGAAATGAAATGAATGAATGAAATGAATGAATGAGCTTTGGTTGATAACACTTAGTACAATCTAAATCTAAAATCATCTTTAGTCTAAGCATCAGTTTCCAACAAAGCTATAGACAATTGCATAAGTTTTGACGTTTTTTACTAAGTGTAGCAAATACTCAAGTATAGTCAAAACTTATGCAATTATTTATAGGTATGCTATATTATGTATTAGTAAAGTCAACGCACACACAAGGGAACGGGTGGTACAGCACGTTATTTTAAATGTAATAATGTTTAATGAACATTATTTAATCGAAATAAAGCATAGGTAACCTATAAATACCAATGCTCGGAGAAAGTTCTCGGAGCATCGCAGTAAATTTCCAATGCCCCGAGGCTCTTGTTTTATAAAAATAAACGAATGCTTAGTGCAAATTTACACAAGCATTGAAAACAGAGTCGCTTTTAAACAATGCTTGACCATTATAATAAACTTCATGTAGGTACTCACGCAACTCTCATAGCATAGATATTGTCCATCACAAACTGCAGGGCTGTAAAGGCTCCTTCGGAGTTGCCAAGGAGAGCGTAGTTGAATGCTGTCGCTTTGTCATGGGACCGCACCTCTTTGGTCAAGGTAAACTCCAAATACCTGCAAAATATATATTTAAATGTTACCTAGACTATACCTAACTGAATGCCGTTTGACTTGTTCCTTACTTCAAATATACTTCATTAGTCAAAAGTTTTTCCGTGTTCATATAAGTTTCTTGAGTCAAATTGTGACGGTGAAATGTACAGATATTCCTATTACAATGTTACTAACTCTGTTAACAGCTCAGGGTCTTTCGCAGCTCCCAAGCTTCTGAGCATTTCGAGCTGGTCGTTGGCAAAGTTGTACTCCCTGAACCTTTTCAGGAGGAGCTCGTAGTGAGACCTGTCTCCTCTCATGCCAGTCACGTAGACGCTGCGACGGAGTCTCGGGTTGATCCTCAAAAAAGCAACAAAAGACCAAGATTAAAAATGTCTTTACAAGAGGTTTGACAGATTTATTGCGTTAACCTTATAGGGAAATATGCAAGCCAGTAGAACACAGTTATTAACTTTAAAAATATATATTTTAGGAGAGAACTGGCTTAAGTAGAGCAAAGCAACATCAAAAATGGGTGCTAATCAATCAAATCCAAACACTAACCATTGGTTGTTATCCTTCATGGCGACAAATCGGTCATAGGACTCTTGAATGCATTTGACATGACCAAGCGTGCAAGCAAAGTGTAGGATAGCTTGGCGGTTTAGGCTTACAGTGGCTGTCTTTTCATCACCAATATCGAATCCAAGTTCGATGATAAAGTGCTCCATATTGCTCAGGAGAAACGCCTTAAATTGTAAAATTGGTGAAATAGAGTATGACGGAGTAAACGGCTCCAACAGTCATTTTAAAAAGTGTGACGTCATCACTGGTGACGTCACTGTCATCATCGTCATGGAGATCGCTCATACTCCAGGAATGAAAGGCTTGCAGGTAGTCTTCGATTGGTTTTATTCAGTTTCACAATTTGTTACAATTACAATTGAGGAGCTCCGAACAGTCCGGCGGCTCGAGCCAGACTGAGCTGCGATCGGTCGGGCGGTCGTATTTATAGCAAACCTAAGGCTCGCACAAACATTGTTTGCAAAATCTATTCAAACTTGCTTGCGAGTGTCTTAGTTCAATTTTAACAATAAATCAATGTTACAAAATGATGTTTTAAGGTGTAAACAGTTAACTCAATCAGTTAAATAAAAAGTAAACATAAAAGTAGTGAATTTCATCATTTAACAATGAATTCATTCTAAACAGTAGTTATGCAATCAAAACTATTAGTAGTAAACTAATAGTTTACCAGTGCGTTATTTTTAACAGTTTTTGAAGTTTGTTAGCGTCTTTGCGCCGATAAGTACATCAGAAATAAAGGTAAAAAAGGCCTAATAACAAGTATAACTAACTGTACCAGTTCAGATGATGATGTTGAAGCTTAAGCTATAAAAACTTACATCAAACTCAGCCTGACTTTCAGGCAAAAGCCTTAGTCTGTTTCAAAAAGCCGGTGATGGCGGCGTGGAAGTTGGTCTCATCGCGCAGGAAGCGAAGAATTTTGAAACCATAGTCGTGGGTCATTCTACCGGACCTCATAAGAGCAAAGACTCATTGACAATCTGGAAGATTTACTCATGTAAAACGAATATAGAGACAAATAAAAACATGAAGTATACACATAACTGGTTGGAATTATTCCGATTAAATCATAAAGTGAGACTAAAATTATTTTATCAAGGTTATTTTAATTACAAAGTAACTCATAAGTATATTAGAACTCTTACCTGAGCACGGTTCAAATGATGAACTGTTTCTGGCTCCTCAAGTAAAGCGTCCGTGATCAATTGCCAAGTCTTATCATCATAGTTTACTCTGTAATGTCCTAAAATTTTTGAATATATTTGGTTCGTTATGAATAGCCATACATTTTGTAACGTTCCTTATTACTGATTATTTACACAGTTTACTCACCATGTTGTAAATGGTTGAAGATAACCCATTCTTCACCAGCGGTCTTTGTCACTTCAGCTGTTTCCCCTCGCATCATCATAATTGGTCTAAGGTTCTCGAAATCCCTGTTACTCTTTGTGGAGTAAGTTATGGGAATCGGATAAAGTTGGCCTGTCGCTGTCGCTGTGGCGCTGAGGAAGAACCTTTCCTGAAACGTGGAAGTGAATAATATAGGTATGTACAAATGCGTAGATATGAAAAAAGAGAAAAGACGGCACAGTAGGTTCAGCTGATCTTGTTTAACGTTGATCATGAATGCCTAAAAGGTAAGTTTTCGTGGTGCCAATAACACTGTAACTATACTACGGGTTGTAATGAAGTGTTTACATACGAATGTGTCTTTTCTCATTTTCACCTGCTTTAGGTTAATTACTCCAGTAGTATGATCAACTTCAACTTCTAAAATAGGTGTCCTGAGGGCCTACTCCGAGTTGCTTTCGTTCGTTCGTTCGTTCGGACTAAAAGAGACACTCTTATGCCTGTTGTATAGCGCTGTCCCTTTCATCCGACAGACGAAGATCGTAATTACTTTTTCAGAGTAAGGCCCCTGGTTCGTTGACCCAAATCCTGTAGTACTCTTCGAAGTCGAAGTCATCATAATTGTTCAAAGTTCCATCTTCATCAACAGCTTAATTTATTAGCATTAATTTAAGATACTGTACATTATGATTATATCAATCAACTAAACATATAAATGAAGTATACAAATAAGCAGTACCTGAACTCCATAGATTTGTCATAGAAAAGGTACGTTTATGAGAAGTTAATTTTATTAGATATTATTTGACTAGATACTTTTGATAAAATTATGTGCCGTAGATAAAACTATGCCTATCATATCAACATTAGTACTTTATTTTACTTTAACGATTATGATTTTTTACGATTATAATGTTAATATAATTATGATACCTAGGTCCTTAGGTGGTATTATCATTATACTTAGTTTTACGATCGCAACTATATGCATATGGGAGCACAAATAAAAATAACTTAAATAATCAAAACTTATTTATTTATAATAAAATAACCAACAAAAATAGCATTTCTTATAATAAACATATTATTTAAAAATATACTGACTTATTTACTTAAACTATATTAATTAGAACTATGATTTATATAACTATTGTCATAACTATAAATTATATACAAATTATAAATAAAACATAATCAAACAATAGTAACAATAAATAATAAAATGATCATACCTGACAGTTCAGAGCACCAGGTCGTGCCGTGCCCGCGACTGGACAACTTCTGATCTGTCGATAGCTTGCGCGGCCTTTTTATATCAAAACCAGACTCGTCAATGGCGGGAAAGCAAACTAGTCAATTGCACGACTTTTAAAACGGAAGTTAACCATAGAGAATAAATTTATCAAAGACTAAAAATACCACAGATTACAAATACAACCACAGATAATTTAAAATAATACCATAGACTAAAAATATAACCACAAACAAAAATAATTGAAATTTATCTTCCACATGCATGCACTAAATAAAATCAAGGTATTGCATGTTTATCATGGTGAGCTAGAAAGATTAATAAATCAAGTTACTGTTCTATATTTTATGTTTCTATCATGCATCGCAACAAACTTTTGCTGCTATTGCTTAATTTATAGAGTGTGCTTTCAATCTACTTAATAAGGTTCTAATTAGGCCGACAAGCTTAAGTATTAGCTACCTGATTAATTAAGTACTACTATCATCAGCGATTTGTATAGAAAAAGGTGACATTGCTTTTTCCGATCACGTGGATTGTTTCTGAATATGGAAATAGTACATACGATTTTGTCCTATTTAACGCTAGGCAGCGCATCCAGGAACCACACTTCTTTCGAGGAACCAACGGTGATATAACCTACTAACAAGAAATACTGAACAAGAAATCACAAAGCTGATAAAAATGTGAGTACCGAATAATTTCACTTCGTTAAAGTCTATTTCAATAGTTTCTCTATTCGAATACATTGTCTATTTAAAGAAATGATGTATTCAAATTGTTTGTCTATTTAAAATGTTCATCTATTCCAATTGTTTGTTGTCTGTTCAAATGGTTTGTCCTTTCAATTTGTTTGTCTATTTAAATATTTTATATATTCCAGTTGATTATCCTAGTCTGTCTATTTATAAAGATTGACTTTTAAAGCATAGTAGTAGTAGTCAAGTAGGTATAATTTATTATGATGTTAGTAATTTAATATAATGGTTTACTATTCCAGGTCGAAACATATGCAAGAAAAAGCGGATCGTCTCTTCCCCTCAGAAGGTGAAGAGTCGAGTGAAGAGGTCGAGAAGATCGAGAAAAAAACGTCAAAGAAGCGATCCTCCAAGCCTCCAAACTTGCCCGGCCACCCAGCACCGAAGAAAAATAAAATGATCACCATCAACCCCATCAGTCCCACCATATCAAAGTCAACAGCCAAAGATATGTTTGGCTCCGACGAAGAAGTGGTCCCCTCAACATCCGGTAAAAAACCATATATTTATTCCTACATCACTAGACGCCTGGCGAACGGACACGCTCGTCAGAAAAACTCGTCCAAGAAAGGCTCCCATTATATAGAGATCAAAGTATATAAATGCGACGAGATAGAAAACGTGCTCCCCATTAATCGATGGCGCCAGGCTGTCGTCACAGTCAAAAATAGGACTGATGATGACACAGAGGCCTGGCAGCACCTAGTGAAGTACATTTCGGCAACACGAAGCGAGTTTAAAGATTGTCCGCAGACCTTCGTTAGCTCTTACTTTTAAACCCCTTACATTACTTAATTTGTACCTAATCATTTTATTATTTGTGGCTTATTTACACTTTGAATAGCATAGTAAGAGAAGCAGACACAATGTGCTACCGATTAATTATAATGATGATTATTATTTCATCTTGCCCACTACACCTACTATAATATTCAAAGTGTAAAATAAACTAGAAATATTTGATATGTCTATTGTTAGAAGTGGTGCCGCAGCTTGCAGCAATGGACTCGGACAATGCTGATGAAGCCACCGAAATATTATTTTATACGGAGAATATTATTGTAGTTCAAAGGAGGCGCAGTTAATTTAACATGTATAACCTTCATGTATTAGTTTATTTTTCATTCCGTTTGCAAGCGCCGATGTCAAAGAAGAAGTAAGGGTTTTTGGCATGTTGTCATCGGACGCTGTCAGAGAAAATGTTCTGTCTAGCCTTGAAACCATTCTTGAAACCATAATTTACATAATTAACTATATTATTCGTATATTTTAAAATTATTCAATGGCTATTTTTATTTTAAATGTTTACTCATAGTTCTTAATAATTATATTTTACAGCTATTTAAATAAATGTAGAATATATTACAAATAATGTGGATTTCATTTCTTTTCCAGTTGTATTACCTTGTCATCCAATCCCGAGGTCAGAAGAATTATCTAAATATTGTGACAAATGCAAAGTTTTACTACCTGAACATAAATATAGATATCATGTAAGAACAAATTTACATAAATCAAATTGTTTACTAGAATCTGAATTTGAAAATATCTATATTATTGGCTGTGCATTCAAAAATCGAATTGTTACATATCGTATGAACCCACCACCGGGAGTCGAGTATCTTACCCCAGAGGCATTCTTAAGTGATAATCAAAGTGATGTTCTCAAACTGATTAATATGTCATTAATGAAACACACTTGCCTTAAACTGAATTTTGAACTGTTCGCTTATTTTGTCTTACCACAGACGGGTGAAAAACAGCTAAAATCGTCTAATTCAAAATTTCAGACGATATGCAACAATAGTGATATGAACTCCGTTTACTCGAATATATTAAATATTTTCAATCAAAAATTAGCCGAATTTAATCATTGTAAATCTGGGTGGTCTTTTCAATCTATGAGTCATTTAGAGATCAACATAAATAAATATAATCCCATGCGTGGTGGTACCTACATTCCATTGCCTCCGAGAATAGCGAATACTAAAAGTTGTTTGAATATTAAGAACGATGACGACAAATGCTTTTTACAGTCCATCAAATCTAAGAGGTACCGTTTGACGTTTCATATTTTTCAAACCGAAACAACTTTGTTCATACGTACATTATTCAGTTTCGAACCTTTTTCATAAAACCATGAATTTAGAAAGATTTCATTATTGTATCTAAAAATGTACAATTCTTAATATCTAAATGTAATTGAAAACTTTCAAACAAAGCAAAATAACACATATTTACACAGTAAATAATTTCTAATAGTTATATTCTTGACCTCATTACAAAGTTACGTAGTTAGGTCACTGCACGTAGTGTTGCGACTCTTCGGATACACTTGTATGCAAAAAAATCGTTTATATATACGAAAAATCGAATGTATTATTTACAAATTACACTTGACAACCAAACAAATATTTTTTCATGTGAATGGGATTTATCTCACATATTACGATTACATAACTAAATAGTTATGTAATCGTAAAATATGAGATAAAACCCATTCACCAAAAATACGTATTTATAAATCAAATATATTTGCTTCTTTAAAAAGTTGTCGAAAGCGATTTGTCGATTTTTGATTTTCGCGCCCAAATAAGTCGGGGTTTCTCGCGCTAACGCTGTCGAAATAGTAAATGGAGTCAGGGATAGTGTTTTTTACATTTATTTTTGTGTATGATAGTATGGGTTTGCATATTACAGAGAAATAAACAAATTTTTAACAAGCACATTCATTGATTTTACAATTACAATTTTTTCTTCTAAGTCTTATTTCTACGTCTAAAACTAATAAAAATAAGGTATGTAGAACCCATTCACAAAAATGTTGTTGCCTGATGTTATAAATTAACGACGTTACTGCGCGACCGCATAATGCACTGAATACACAGATACCCTAAAATAAATTAATTTAATTATTTTTAGGTCAATAGGCAAAATCGCAGGTGTCCAAGTCTCTACAATTTTTTTTTTCTGGCAACACTGCCAACTACAAGCGCACGCGGTCCGCTCGGTCGGTTCGGCGTCAGCAGTCTCTCGCCATCTTGGAAGCTGACTGTGCGCGTACTTGCTTTCTCGTTTGTGTTTTACAATTTGTGACTTGGCTATTACTTTTCTGGACTGATCATTCTTTATCCGTTTACCTTGGCAATATTTATACTGGACTCCGAACTAAGCAAGTGTTTATTAATAATGGCGAAAAGAGGACGTACTTTGAACAGCCAGGCTCGTGAATTGGTGGTGAAATTACACGAGTATTTTGAGCGTGAATCTCAAAATGGTGGACTTCTACTGCCAGTTACACAAGTTCGGGATCGCGTCGGTGAAGCTCTCGGTATTGGTAGCCGCACCGTTGGCAAAATATTAAGTGAAAAATATGGGCCTTCGGGGAGTGACAGTAACGTACTTCACACACCGAAAAAACGAAAAAGAAATAAACCTGTGACAGGCATCGATGAATTCGATAGTCATGCTATTAGAAACCATATATACGGGTATTTTACAAGAGGCGAATTTCCAACATTGGCAAAGTTATGTGCAACTTTAAAAGATGCCGGGCTGTATAAGGGAAGCATAGAGTCGTTGAGAACGGTAATAACAGGAATTGGCTTCAGATACAAAAAAGTTGACAAACGAAAAATTGTTATGGAGCGACATGACATAATTATGCAGCGACTAACATTCCTGCGCGAAGTTAAACAAATTATAAACTGGGATAATGTAATATTTTTGGACAAAACCTGGCTAAATTCCAACCATTCTGTGCCGAAAACATGGACTGATGATTCTGAAGCTTCGTGCTCGAAGGTGCCGATAGGAAAAGGTGGACGCCTCATAATATGCCATGCTGGGTCAGCGTCTACAGGCTTCGTGGAAAACTCTTTATTAGCTTTCCAATCCAAAAGCACTAAAGAGTATCATGAAGAAATGGACGCAGTAAGGTTCCAAGAGTGGTTCTTAAATTTATTACAGAATATCCCTCCTAACAGCACAATTATAATGGATAATGCCCCATACCACTCTGTGCAAATTGATAAAGCACCTACGTCAGCCAATAAGAAAGCAGATTTGGTGGCATGGCTGCAAAGAAAAGGAGTGGATGCCGACATGTCACTATTAAAAGCTGAATTATTACAGTTAGTGAAATTGCATAAACCACCAAAACCGACATATGTAATTGACCAATTGGCCGAAGAGCACGGGCACAAAGTCATACGACTTCCTCCGTACCATTGCCAATATAATGCCATTGAACTGATTTGGGCCCAAGTTAAAGGTAATATTTTATAATATTATAATAATAACACGAGTACTTCTAACATTTATAATTTAAACAATGGTTTTCGTCTGCTATCAAATAGTTACATTATTGTTTTACAGGTTATGCAGCAAGACACAACACAAAACCACCCTTCAGTGTCAAGAAAATGGAAGGTTTATTAAAGGAAGCATGTGCCCAAGTTACACAGGAAGATTGGAGTAAAGTAGTACAAAAAACAAAGAAAATAATAATGGACGACTTCGAAAGAGACGTACACTTTGATAATGTAATGGACAATCAACTGGTCATTAATTTAAATGACGATGATGACGAAGACGACGATACTAGTACTAGTAGTGAATAAAAAAATATCCTAAACATTTCTTTTATTTAATTATAACAATTGATTTCTTAAAATTCGGATATTATAGTAATCGATCTCTTAAAGTTCGGATATTATAGTAATCGATTTTTTCATCCCATCCCTATCATTCAATTGTCAGAACTGTCAAACGGTACTTCTTAGATTTGACGGACTGTATGGTGTATTACCGCGTCATTATTCCCGTCACAAAACAATGTGTGTCGAACAAGTTCGTATCCACATTATGCCAACGTTCTGAATACAAAGAATATGGCATTTCCACCATCTCCTTGTGATATAAAAACATTTGAAAAGAATAACTCAAACATTAGTATAAATATATATGGATTAGATAAAAAATGCCATATCACTGGTCCTCTTTATTTAACGAATTCAAAACAACAAAATCACATTAATTTGCTTTATATTGAGAAAAACGGTGTTGGTCATTACTGTTTAATTAAAGATCTCAAACGCTTAGTCCGACGTCAATTTACGCAACATAAAGGTAAACTTTATTTTTGTGATTCTTGTTTACAATTCTTTACGACTGAAGCCAAAAATAATTCACACAATTGTTCGAAAGTATTACTCTCATTACCTGAAAAAGATAGTAAAATATATTTTAAGCACTTTGAACGACAACAAAAAATTAGTTTCGTTATTTATGCTGATTTCGAAAGCTTACTTACAAATTGTGTCATTCGTTTGTTCAAGAATTAGCAAAACACGAAGGTGACATACGAATCATAGCTAAAACTAAAGAAAAATACTTATCAGTCACAAAAATCATCGAAGTCTCAAAACCTCATCGACCTATTCAATTAAAATTCATAGATTCGTTTCAATTTCTGAGCTCTAGTTTGGATCAGTTGAGTAAAAGTTTAGTCGAGACAGAATTTGTGTATTTGTTAAAAGAATTTAGTGATATTAAATAATTTAAATTATTAAGAAATAAAGGACCTTACCCATATGATTATATGGATTCTTGGTCAAAGTATGATGAAACTGCGCTTCCCTCAAAAGCTGATTTTTATAACAGTCTTAAATTTGAACATATCTCTGACGATGAATATATAAGAGCACACAAAATATGGCAAGCTTTCAACATTCAATCGCTTGGTGATTACACGGATTTGTATTTGAAATGCGATGTATTACTGCTATGCGACATATTTGAAAATTTTAGAAATATCAGTCTGAAGCATTATAACCTCGATCCCGCTTATTATGTTTCCTCACCAGGCTTAAGCTGGGATGCCATGCTCTTATGCACTGGAGTTCAATTAGATATCATTGACGACATAGATATGTATCAAATGCTTGAAAAAGAAATACGTGATGGCTTAGCTCAATGTTCCCTTCGTCATGCGAAAGCAAATAACAAGTACCTTCCAGAGTATGACGACTCAAAATCAGATTCTTATCTTATTTATCTGGATTGTAATAATCTTTACGGTTACGCAATGATGCAAAAAATACCTGTGTCTGATTTTCGTTTCTTATCAGTCGAGGAAGTTGCTAGTTTACTGCCTCGGTACTGCCTCTATGCCCTGTAATGTGCCTGGTAATTTTGAGGTATTTAGGAAAGACCAGAACACAATTTCAAGTGATGGGAACGACAGCAGTGATGATAACTTTTGGCCAAAAAAGAGCATTCGCCAACCACCTGATCAGCCAGTATGGCGTATGTGTTTACCAACATATTCTTCTACAGCTCTAGAAACAACTGATGTGCCAGACAGAGAGTGGTAAAAGAACAGCTCGAAGGTCTCACTCCAGTACAAATATTTGAAAAAATATTCCATCCATGCCAAGACAAAGATTTCGGGATATAAAAAAGAATCTTCATTTCGTCAACAATAACGAAGGTACTTTCAGGGACAAAATGTTCAAAGTTCGGCCAATAGCTAATATTCTAATAGATAAATACATTTCTACAGTGGGGTGTGATACACAAACATATTTCAATTGATCGATGGTGAAATTTGGGCGGAGTGGATAAGTTAGATCAATTTATTTCACTTTACAGGACTGCTATTCACGGAAAAAAGTGGTGAAGAGTTTTGTTAACCTACATGGTATTTATGGCTATCGGAAATGCCTGGCGTTGGACACTATCCTCAAAATCTTAAAAAAACAATACGATGCGTTAAATGTCATGCAAGAGTTCGATGCATTGAGGAATGTGTGAGACCTCAATGGTTCGATGGCAATGCAAAAAGTGTCTCAAAACATTATCTGTCAAAAATCAATGCTTCGAAAATTTTCACCTGTAATACGCCACTGTACCCAATCGAGTACACCCCCTAAGGGGGCCTAATTATTTTTGTCCGATTTTTTATACTTTTGCGTTTATATGCCTTTGTAAACAATAGTTAAATAAATGCTTTGTAAAAATGTCACTGCTGTTTTCATTTTGGCGGTTAATGGGTTAATTGCGTAAATAGTTAATTATTAGAAGCTTTTATTTATCTTACAATGTTTGGGTCAAATCTTGCAACTTGAATCAGGACCACTACCTCTTATCCTACGGACTTGAAATTTTGCATACTTGTCAAAGTCCGATGACAATGCATTATTATGGTGACAGCCAGCTGATCTGATAATGGAAACGGAAGGTGGGCAGTGGAACTCCTTGATGCATACCACCTCAAAAATAGGCACATTATTTATTGGTGGCCCTTCTGTTATTAACTGTTCTCATAAGATGAGAGCAAAGGCCATTGACCTTGTCACAAAACAGCTGTTACATGGTTATCACGTTGTAGTTTTCTTAATAGAAAAATCTTTACGAGAACTTTTCATGAATGAAAAACTGCGAAATTTCAAAACTTGTAGAACTAACATTGTTCGCCGTGACGTGCAGAATTTGCACCCTTCGGGCTTATACACATATTATGATACATATTGTATACAATTAATAACTCTGAAATAAATGAATATATACCTTGATAGTTATATATATACTAATGGTTATATACTTTTTCTTTGTATAAGGCAGTACAGATATTAAAAAAAATACTGGCAAGTGTCAAGTCCTAGATAAAAATTGTATATACGGTGTCAAGTGTCTTAGGATTATGCCTAGATAAAAATAGAGATCTGTTGTAAGTAAAAAGAAGTATTCTTGTAAAGATTAAGTAGGATTCCGAGAATTCGGATTCATCCCATGTTATTACCGTTGCATAAGACGGAAACAAGGAAGGAAAGAAAAAGAAATGAGGTAAAAATGGCGAGAAGGAAGGAAAACAAAGAATGCAAAAAATTAATACTTCCTTCGTACCTTCTATTCTTTCTACCTTCCTTCGTTCCCTCCTTCTTTCATTCCTTCTCCTCTTCTTTTCCTCCTTACTTCTTCCCGGAAGGAAAGAAGAATTAGTAAAACAAGCTTCCCGTGAACAGTAAGTAATCCAGAAATATCCCTACGTCTAATAAATATTGGCATGTATAATTTATTTAGGATCAAATTAAACATAATTCATAAACAAAACTCCTTATTAATCCACAAACTTACTTATCTCTTAACGCGCTCATAAATAATATAATATGAGATAGCAATTTTATTAAGAGTCATTTATTTGAGATTGGGGCTTACAATAAATTAATAATATTCTGTATATAAATATTTTTTTAATGTAAAGAGCGAGTGTGGCTCAGTGGGAGCACGTGCGACTTTCGATCCGACGCACCCGAGTTCGAATCCCACTGGCCCCGCACCACTGACTTTCTTAAGTTTGCGTTGTGCGGATTTAACACTCGCTCTAAAAATGGTGAAGGAAAAAATCGTGAGGAAACCGGTATGTCCAAGAATTTATCACAAAAAGTCAAGGACATGTGACATCCACCAACCCGCACTGGGCCAGCGTGATGGATTATGGCCCCATTCTCTCTCTATGAGAGAAGGCCCGTGTCCCAGCAGTGGGAACGTGATGGGCTGATGATGAATATGTAAATAATGTATAACATGATCTTTTCTAGAAAAATATACTTTTAGAAAAATTTTACTGCCAACCATATCTAAACAGGCTACTTTTTATAATAACATTTATACAAGGAAATTTATACTGAAGGTAACAAGTAGAGTTATGACGCTCAATGCTGCGACATTGGCTGAATCCGGGTCAGGAGTTGTTGTAGGCGCTTCAGTTACTGGTTCAGTTGGAGGCTCGGTTGGGGGTTCAGTTGGTGGTAGCGTGGTGAGGGGGTCGACGATCTCATCTGCCACGTAGCCAGTCTCGAAGTACGCGTTGAACTCGGCTACTCTCTGGTTGTACCACACAATGTTGGCCCTGGCACTGCTGATGGCGTTGACTGCTGTGTTGTATGCGCTCTCACCAAGAACATCCTGGTTTTCCAGGATCCAAGCATTCACCTGTAGATGATAAGCCGAAACTTTTATTCAGGACTAAATTATTTTGGCCACATCATCGTTACTATCAGGAGACATAGTAATTAAACATAGATGTTTAAGCAATAAAAAATATTTAAGAAATGCTTGCAGGTACTGGTGGTAGGTTTCTCGTATGCGAGAGGCCGTCTGGGTGGGACCACCGCTTTGACAGTTATTCAGCCGCTAAGCAGTAGTGCGCAAACATTACTCAAAAGCTAGTTATCTCAGGGTGACGAGCGCAATACAGCTCCGCGCAGGATTTTGCAAAACAAAGTACTGGGTGGTGCTGTTACCATCAGGCAAACGTGGTCGTCGCTCGTCTCGTCATTCAGCAACATGAAAAAAAGGTTTTGCCTTTTTATCATTTAGTTTGTAAACAATTTTTAAAGTATATGTTTTGTGTATAAGACAACTATGCTAGCGATGCCAAGATAACAAGTGGCTGATTTTTGATTATTTGTTGTTTTTTTGTTACCCTTAATAGATCTGTGTTTGGCCACTATCTCGCCTGATGTGAAGCGATGATGTGGCCTAAGATGGAGCACATAGATCTAGAGAGAGACAGCAGTTGAGCGGTTGCTCAGACCCGTCTCCCCGATGGTTCACCGAACATCATCCCCAAACCCGACTGGGTCGCTTAACGGCATGGCTTTGTTCGGTGGGTGGTATTACAACAACGGCCAAAGCCTACGACTCCAAAGCGCGTAAGCGGGTTTTATCACAATGTTTTCCTTCACCGTTTTAGAGCGAGCATGCATAATCTGCACTTAACTATAAGTCATTGGTGCAGGGCCGAGTCGGGATTCGAACCCAGGTGCGTCGGATCGAAAGGCGCACGAGTTCCCGCTGAGCCACACTCGCTCATTGTGTTTTAACTGTAAAATATTTTGGTAAATTACGATATATTTTTTACCTCAGAGATCTGATCCT
Source organism: Petrophora chlorosata (assembly GCA_951640565.1). Lineage (NCBI taxonomy): Eukaryota > Metazoa > Arthropoda > Insecta > Lepidoptera > Geometridae > Petrophora > Petrophora chlorosata. The sequence continues at coordinate 2,798,358 of OX621196.1, read as the reverse complement.
CGTTAAGGAGTCGTGAAATGATGGTGTTTAATGGTGTAACAAGGCCAGTTCTGAAACATAAAATAGTGATTAGATAAGCAAATATAATCGTGGTCAAAGGATTTTATCTGATTCCATCGATCGAATACTTATTTCCTTCCAATTACAACCTGGGTCTCTTTAAGACAAGAGTGAGTAGGCACCTCATAGGAAAACGTGCTCCACCTTAGACCGCAACTGCGCTTACCATCAGGTGAGTTGTTGTCTAACGTGAGCCCATTTCATCATAAAAAAACCAAATTGAATGAATGACAAAAAAACTTACGTGTTACGAGTCCGTTCAAGATTATTCGTCACCCACGTGAATGACCTCATAGTGTTCTCTTCGTTGCTAGTGATAGCAGAGCTTATAGCACTAGAAATGTCTTGCGATCTGATTATTGGGAAGTCGGTTTCATCAGACGTGATGGCTTCCCAGAACCTGCCGAGGCTGGACTCATCAAGGGTGCACCCTGCATTTTGCAGCATCACTAGTTGCTCGCTGGCGTGGTCTTCGTTTAGGTAGCGATCCCAGAAGTAGTCGAAGTCTTCGGCGTTACCCGCGCGGAGACCGGCGCAGTACACCCAGGGGCGCATGTTTGGGACAAGCCTATAAATACACAAAGTTAAGTCTTATTTCAGTCTTATATGAGTCTGGCGTGGCAAAGTTTTTGGGGCTGCCATAGATGGATGAAACATTTTTCATAACTTTTAGGTGACAGTTGTAGCAATATAAAATTGTAACGCTTACTCTCCACCAGCCCTCCACCTGGCGAAATTCTCCGTGGCTGCAGCGACGCACTCTTGGTGACCGACGTTGCACAGGAATTGGTTGAGGTACATCCGCTGGAGACTAGGCATGAACGCCTCTCCCGTCGGCTCGGCAAAGCCCAGGCGGGCCACCACGGCCGCGCTGTTCTCGATTATTTGCTCCTGTTTGAATACAATATAAATATGAAAGAAAAACTTTGTACGTCTAAAGTTTAATTATTAAATCAATCAAATGATCACTAGGTAGCTAGACTTGTGAGTATATATTTTATACCTATGACGAAAACTCAGTGATAAAAAACATCGACATCAGAGTATACTGACCCTTAGTTTATCGGAGGCGTCATTATCGTGAGCCAGCCTCCTAATCAGCCAGTTGTAGCCAGAGATGGCCGCGAGCCAGGGTGCATACGCGTCTTCGAACTCGAGGAAGGACAGAATGTTAAAGATCCTTTGGTACGAGGTCATTTTGGCTCTGGCGAAGGCGAACAAGTCATCGACGATCTGCGAACCATTATAATAATTATAGTTGAAACAGACCACTTTAAACACTATTCCAGATACTTAGACACAATAATATATCTGACCAATTCTTCAGGCGTTAACTTTTTTAAATCTTTTCACAATCCTTACAAGTTCCATGGACTTATAAGCTAAACGTTAATTGTGAAAAGATTCAAAAGGGTTAAAGTCTTCATAATTCATGATTTATTGAATAAAAATTAAATGATTTTGATAAAAAGACTAAAGAACATGTAAAAGTAGATTGATAATTATGTAGATAAGTGTCGTAATCATGTTTTCGTTTTCTAGTTTTAGTGCGAATACACGGTATAAGATATTTTACCTGAGCGCGGTTGTACTCGTGGATAACGGTCCTCTCCTCAGACCTCAGAGCTCTAGTGAGGAGCGCCCAGTTTATATCATCGTAATTCACGCGGTAGAAACCTAAAATATAATATTGTTAGCTGTCAAGTAGTCAGTGAGCAGTAGTGGAGCGCAAACCCTATAAAAGCCATTGTGACAGTTTTTGATTAAATTTGTATTTTTTTATTGATATTTCACTTCTTACCTAAAAATATATTTAATTAGGTGTTTGTCTGACAACAAGTTCACATTAATTAATTATTAACCATTTATATTATTAATAAAAAACAAGCCAATCCCAACCCGCGATTTGTCTTTGCAAGTGGGTCTGTGCCGTAAGAGAAAGCAATCAATGACAATAATAACTTAACAAACTTATACTTCTTATATTATACACTTTTAATCACTCAAAATTAAAAATTCCTTAATACAGAATATTAAGCGATAGTAAATATATAAATAAATAAGTTTATAATCGCCTGATATCCCAAATTATGAATTTCATATGTAAAATAATTCAACTTTAGGTTTTATTATTGCAATTTTCTTAAGTATCTCTATTTGTTTAGAAAATAATTGATAGCCTATGTTACTTCCTGATAATTAAGCTTTCTATTGGTGAAAAAATGAGTTAAAATCGGTCCATTGGTTTTGGAGCCTATTCGTTACAAACATACAAACAAACAAACAAAAAATCTTTCCTATTTATAATATTAGTATAGATAACTATTGTACCTATATCATCCTATAATTATGTAAAATAGTAACGAAGTTATTAATTTTAACAATACAAACCCAAATCCAAATGAAGGCATGGAACAAGAAATAAAATAAATACCTACAAATGTTAGAACAATTTTTGTTCATGAAGTTAGTGCCAGAAAATCATTGATAAATAATAAAAAAAATTAACAACAACTTACCGGCAACCTGTTTATTGAAGACAACCCACTCTAACCCAGAGGTTCCCCTCTCGAGGACGGAGACCTGAGCGGTGATGATCTGGGAAGGCTTGAGGTCGGTGAAGTCAGCTGCGTTCTGCCTACTCCAGGTAATAGGAATGTGGTATAAGCTTGGGTCTTCGGAGTATCCAGTATTTCGCTCCCAGCGGGACTGAAAAGATAATTGATTGATCATATTTGTGTGGTAAAAAAATAAATACTATGTACTTAACGAATTTTTGTTACTATCAGATTTTTATAAATTGAATATGAGTTCAGTCTAAATGCATTAACGTATTTTTCATCCCATCTATTCGAAAAGGACGACTTGGTTCGCCTTTATGTGCACCCAAAGGTGGTGTTTTCTATAAGAAACTTTTAGCGGGCAGTAATGAGTTTTTAATCCTCTTTATAAGTGCGCCGCAATTATCTTTGCCACGCACTTTTTGAATTTGGAACATCTTAGTGTTCAGCACCAAAGAAATCGAACGCAAATATTGTTTGAATAAAGACTGGCTGATACGACGGCCCATAGTCACGCCGCCGGATGAATGAAAAAAAAAAATATGAGGCGCTTTTATTTTCTCATAGTGGGTGATGAAAAGTAGAGTGTATCACTCGGGCGCAAAATATATTTTTGGCTCGGGCGACGTACTTTGAATCCCTCGCTACGTTCAGGATTCTACTAAAGAATCCCTCGCTACGCTCGGGATTCTACTCTAGAATCCCTCACTTCGCTCTGGATTCAAAAAAGCGCCCTCGCCGTAAAAATATTATTTTGCTCCCTTATGATACAATCTACTATAACTCAACACTAGCTTAAAGATTAAAATGTAAAAGAAAAATAAGTGAAGAATAATAGATAGCATAATATTCAATATTAATAATATCATATCAGCAGTATTAAAATAGCTTGGTGGTACAAAACTATGCAGAAGTCGAATGTTGAGTCGTGTTTGGGTGCATAAATAATGTCACTTTTTCATCGCAAAGTAGACAAAACTATTTATCAAGAAAGATCTAAACGTTGAACAAATCTCGCTAGATGTTATTACCTACCTGAACGACAGTCATGCGTCCAGTGACTTGATCGACAGAGACAGTAAGCAGGGGATGGCCGGCCTTCTCCGACCAGGTTCTAAAGTACTGGTCGATGGTAATGCCGCCGTACGCAGACAGAGCTTCGTCCTCCAACGCAGCGGTGTCGAGAGCGTTGAATAGGTGGTGGGGTTCAGCGACGTTGTACTGTCTGGGAATATCATAATTTTTTTTTTTTTATTTGTTAATTGGCTTGCGTTTGACCACTATGTCACCTGATGGTAAGCGACGATGCGGTCGACGATCTAGCACGCTTACCAAGATAGTACCCGTTCACTCGAGACTTGAAGATTCCCAGATTATAGCTATCGGGAAAGACTGACTCTGGCAGGGAGTTCCACTCGTTAGCAGTACGCATAATAAAAGTGGAAGCGAAGCGCTTAGTACGCGCGGGAGGAATGTCCACCATGAACCGGTGGCGTATTGCCGTACGTCTTGTAGTCCGATGATAAAATGGGGTTGGGGGAATTAGTTGGTGCAATTCCGACGCACTCTCTCCGAAATGTATCCGATAAAAAACTGATAGCCTGGCAATTCTGCGTCGATGTTCAAGACTGTGTAGTCTTGACTCTTGAATTGATATTTTTTATTTCTTTAAAAAACATCTAAATCCGTATACAAACATCGTTGCCTTTAATAATTACCTAGTGCCTAGAAAACCACGAACTACAAAGACTATACAAAAATATCCCACTATACACATAAAGCGTAGTCCCCACCTGTCCCATTGAAATCACCCGCAATCTCCGTGAATAAAGTAAGAAATCAGTGTGAAATAAAGTAAGAAATCTTTCATACTAATAGGGGATCAGACAACTTTTCAGAAGGTGTTTAAAATTAACCATAATGTATATATATAGCCATAAAAATAATATCTTAATTAAATAAAGTCCTAAAAGTATCTGAAATTATGTTTAAATGTTATGTTTCAAATATTGCCGCGCAAAAGGTCACCTCAGACGTATGATGTCACTCGCTGGCCAACGAAACGACAAGCTCTCTGAAAGCAAACTTGCAAAGTGATTTATACGTTCTTGTGAAGTTTTTTGAATTCATACGTGTTTGTTTGGACTTCTATAACTTAAAAACCACTTATGGGATTTTGATGATATATCCACGAATATGTTTAACTGAACCCTGATTCTAATATAGGCTATCTAAATTTTGAAAATGGGGGGTGAAGTTTGTATGGAAAAAAGTTATTACATTGTCTTAGAATCTTGAAACTCAGAATTAATATTTATAATTACAAATGATTAAACACGGGTTCGAGCATTTTTCAATATTCAGCTTTTTTATGCGATGACAACAAAAAATAGATAAAATTAGTCTGACTTTGAAACGCTGTGTAGACTATGAAAATAAATGAAATACAAAGGTGTAAAATTTTATTTAAATTAAAAAATATCATGATAGAAATATAATTCCAGCGTTTTAAGTAACTCTTAGAAAACAACTTGCATATTTTACATGAAAATACCTATAATTATTTCAACTCTTGAAAATTCATTTATGCAATTGAAACTAGATGGCGCTTGGAGTAAAATTAGAACACACAAACTATTTTTTTATGGAGTGCACCTGACACGGTGAATATAGATAAACGCTTTTCTTCTGTTTGGTTTGACGTTACCTGTTTTTTTTATGGTATTGGGTGGTGAGACGAGCAAGTCGTTCGCCTAATGGTAAGCGCTATGCTTGCCCATAACAATAGCAGTGCCACCCAGATCTGAGTCATTGTCTTGACATCAGATATTCAGTCTCATATGCCCAGTAATTTCGCTGGCTACAATCCCCTTCAAACAGAAACACAGTAATGCTTTTGCACTACTGCTTGGAGGCAATAACTGGAAAAACGGTGGTACCTACCCAGATGGCCTCCCCCATACGAGATACCTATCACGAGTACTTACTTACATGGAAAATATTGTCGGTATAGGTTGAAACGGTGTAGCAAATTCTGGCTTTCTTTATTCACGAAAGTTACGCCACCGTCATTTATTCAAACATAGTCGTTCACCTTCAAAATGAACGAAATTTTTTTTCATCCCGGAATCCGTCAGATAACCCTCACCAGACCACATTTCTGGCGTTTTTTAGGATTTCAAGAGGGTGATTTTGCCAAAACTTTAATGTATGACGAAGTGCCAAACAACGACTTCACCGACAAACAAACTGGTCCAGTTAACAAACGACGACTTGGTGGGGGCATCGGGTGTTTATCAGGAGCATGCTCTTGGCAGTATGTAGGTACACCCTCCATGCCATTATCAATGTATGCTACTATTTACGGTTGCTGATACACACTGTCTGTCCGCGGCGCTACATCATTTGCGTACCTCAGAACAGTCGATGGTGTTAAACACCCTACTTTCTGCGAACAATGGCCTCAATACTGGTAAATGGTCTAAGAGAATCGGAGACCTGTTCTCGAGTGCTAGTCGACGAGGCGCTCATGAACCATTTTGGGGCCATTGTGATGGCCATACGCATCACAGGCGCCAGCGAAGCCCTCCTCATCGGCGACAACAACCAATTGCCCTTCATCGACAGATGGAACCTCTTCCGACTACGCTACAACCGCCCAGACATGGTAACCACCGTTCACCACGAAATAGTCCGCACGCACAGACTCCCAATGGACGCAGCGTATGCGCTGAATCAGATCTACAGCGGCATATACTCGTCCAAAGCCCGAGTCCGGTCCCTGACGCTAAAAGCGTACACGGGTGCAACCATCCCTAAGATCCTTGAAGGCGTCCTATATCTGAAGCATACCCAGGCTGAAAAGGAATTCCTGATCAGCCAGGGATACGAAAACGAAGCGGGATCACGCACCCTGACCATACACGAAGCACAGGGACAAGCGAGCGATAGTGGCGGTGACGGTGGTGATAGTGCGTACAACAACAGCAAAACTACAGTTGCACAGCAGCGTCCCGCACGCGGTGGTGGCGCTATAAAGACAGTGGCAGTTGCATCTACTACACGGATTGCAGTGAGGAAGACGCAATTGCCCAGCTTATCAGACGGGCGAAAGTGGCCACGGACGAAGCCATCTGCGAATACAACCTGAAAATGGCAATACGCAGCAGGGACTCGGGGGTCGTGGAGGCAATTGCACGACAAAGTAAACACAAAAACAAAGCCAGGAGTGACACGGTCTCCCACGCCGGAGACTAAAATCTAAATTATTGTAAAATAAAAATAACAATAACAAGACCGTAACAAAAAAATAAAATAAACTATATATATAAACATTTTTTTTTATATCCGTTCACTTTTGGATTGTATAATATGTATGTTAATTATATATTGTATGTATGTATGTATATCAATTAGGTATATAAGTTTATTCATATAGTCATATATATATATTTAAGTAATTAGATTATATATTGTATATCATATGTAAGCCCTTAGTAAGTCTATTATATTTTCTATCGCCACCGTCTGTGTATGTTTCGTTATTCCTCTCCATCCAAAGTTTGGCTGGAAGAGATCGCTTTAAGCGATAAGACCGCCCATTGTTACACCATTGTAAACATTTGACTTGTACTTTATCTCTATTTTTAAGGTGAATAATAAAGTGTTTATTTATCTATCTATGAATTAATGGAAAGAAAAAAGTAACATATATAATACATAGCTTATAATAATAATTAAGTATCTTGAAATAAATTGTAACTTCGTAACACTAGAAATAATAACTAATACAACTAAATATAATAAGTTATTATTATAAAAATTATAAATTTACTGCGCGGTAGTAGAAGACAACATGTTATATAATAAAGTAAGAACAAAATTAAAAGGTACGGATCCCGGGGTCTATAGAAAGTAGTTTTATTCAGAAAAAAAACACACCCTTCATTCCACGCAACCTGCAGAGCAAGGCGCCTTCTGCATGACGATCAAAATTGGGACAAAACTAGCAAAAGCAGTCATCAGTGATGGCTCACGACGTATGCGCCATTTGCTTGCTTTTATTTTGGTATTTTGTTGGCTCTCGAGCTCAGTGCAACTGTGGGAGAAGTATTTACCCCATCTTGCTGAAGATATCCCGCCTATGTTTTGAGGGACATTGAACAGGACGACGGTGAGGATAGTGGCAATTCACTACCGTACCCCGTAGAATATTTGAAATCCGTGAGTGCATCCGGGCTTCCAGCGCATTAAATTAAAAATATGGAATTAAAAAATATGCTTTTTCGAAACTTGACCCCGCCGAAGTTGTTAACTTCGGGGAGATTAGTTGTGTAACGGAACTCGGCTGAAGATAGTGTCGCTAGAGACGAACCTCACTGAGGCACTGAACCTCACTTACTGATAGCCCGTGGCGCTGGTGAGTCAGTTTTTGTATACCTATTAGTATTAATCTCTTTCATCTCGAACAACTTTCCGTTCCAAATCAAACGCGTGCAGTTTTGTGTGAGCGTCAGCTTTGCAATGACGATCAACAAGTCGCAAGACCAGACGCTCCAGGCTACGGCCGTTGATCTGAGGATAGGATGGTTCACACAGAGACAGCTGTACGAAGCCTTCTCACGGGTGACGTGATTCCAAAGTCTTTACGTGTTTGCTCCCTGTACAGGGAGTTTTTTAAATAACATGTGTTGTACACAACCTCAAAAAAACCTCTCTACATCAGCGTAAAACTATAGTCCATGCGCGGGCAACAGCTAGTATAAAACAAAAACAAGCTTCGCACTCGGTACTTACTTTGAAAATGAAATTGAAAATGAATGAAATGACGTCATGCACTGTGCTGGTGTTTCGGAACAGATAAAAACAAGCTTCGCACTCGGTATTTACTTTGAAATGACGTCATGCACTGTGCTGGTGTTTCGGAACAGATAAAAACAAGCTTCGCACTCGGTATTTACTTTGAAATGACGTCATGCACTGTGCTGGTGTTTCGGAACAGATAAAAACAAGCTTCGCACTCGGTATTTACTTTGAAATGACGTCATGCACTGTGCTGGTGTTTCGGAACAAATAAAAACAAGCTTCGCACTCGGTATTTACTTTGAAATGACGTCATGTACTGTGCTGGTGTTTCGGAACAGATAAAAACAAGCTTCGCACTCGGTATTTACTTTGAAATGACGTCATGCACTGTGTTGGTGTTTCGGAACAGATAAAAACAAGCTTCGCACTCGGTATTTACTTTGAAATGACGTCATGCACTGTGCTGGTGTTTCGGAACAAATAAAAACAAGCTTCGCACTCGGTATTTACTTTGAAATGACGTCATGCACTGTGCTGGTGTTTCGGAACAGATAAAAACAAGCTTCGCACTCGGTATTTACTTTGAAATTACGTCATGCACTGTGCTGGTGTTTCGGAACAGATAAAAACAAGCTTCGCACTCGGTATTTACTTTGAAATGACGTCATGCACTGTGCTGGTGTTTCGGAACAGATAAAAAGGTCAGATTTATTAGATTTTGTTTATTGGTTTAAAAATATAAATTATTATTATTTTACAAAAATATTGATTGAATGATATTTCGAATTCAACAAACATTCGTTCTAACTACATTTTAGATTTTTTTTCGATTACTGTCCGATTCCCTATTATAATCACCAAAATAGTGCGGACAAAACATTCTCATTAATCTTACCTCTCCTTCAGATAGATTCGCAGTCCCTTGACAAAGGTTGATTCTCCTAATAAGTACTGAGTCATCCTCAGAACTGCGGCTCCCCTGGCGTAGGTGATGGTGGAGAAATGGGCGCTAACGGAGGTGGGGTCGATTACGCTGGGGTCGGTGAGCGGATGCGCACTGTCCACGGAGTCCGAGAGCATGGCCGACTGTACTTGCTCGACGATAAATCGGGTTTCGTAGCCGAGTTCAGGTTCAACCTATAAATAATTACATGTTTGAGATTTTTGCTTTATTGTTTTGAGATTGGAGTGGCTTTTTGATCTTTTTACAAGCTTTTATTTATCTTGCAATGTTTATTAATTGTTTGTTTGGGTCAAATCTTGTAAGTTAAATCAGAACTACTTCCTCTTTTCCTACGGAGTTGAAATTTTGCCCACTTGTCAATGCAATATTATGGTGACAGCTAGCTGATCTGATGATGGAGACGGAAGTTGAGCTATGGAACTCCATGACGGATAATCGTAAACTACTAGTGTTTGAACTCATTTTAATCGGCTTCCGATGACGAATTTGTTGAAAGCTTGTCCTGAATTATTTATTTTGCAACAAAAAAATTATTTAAAAGATAGGTGAGAAGGGTCTTCAAAGGTAGGCAACGTACGTAAGGCCTCGAGTTTTGCACCTATGTTCTTAGGCGAGGGTGGCCGCTTACTAGGCGGGCCGTTAGTTTATTTGTCTACAAGCTGCACCGCGCGGGTGTCTGGGATAAAATATTCTATGTTCTTTTCCAGGATTTCAAGTACATACATACCAAATTTCACGAAAATTTATTTATTAGTTTTTGCGTGATTAAGTAATAAACATCCATCCATCCTGGATGGATCCTCACAAAGTTTCGCATTTATAATATAAATGAAAACAAAAAACATTCTAGTGGAGTTCCACCCATTGAGCACCCAAGAGCCGGCACAAATTTCATTTATCGGTTAGGTATAATAACGCATTTATTATGAGTCTAATGTAATGGTACATAAACTGACTTATCAGCTTATCACTCAGTAATCCTGTAGTAATGGTGGCGGAGCTAACATTTTATGTAGGTGTATGAAATAATTCCATATGTAAAAGATAGCGTTTTCTTACATTTATTAAAATACCTATTACAAGAGATATAGTAAACGGGACCAAACTAAACGTTTTCAATAATTATATCGCTGACAAAATCTCGAAGTCACGCGTCACCTTGACGTTGACGATTGAACCATCATCATCTAAACGTAGTCCACAAAAGATTTTTGTTGAAGTCGTTGGCTCTTGAAGTTTGTTTTATTCATTTAATTATTTATTACATTACAAGTAACGTGAAAAAGGAGAACTTAAAGCTTAAGCATTTTCTGCCATCCAGTACAGGCAAAGGAATACATTAGAAGCGTGCCTCAAAACGTTAAGAAATTCACCTTTGCCGTTAAGAAGTACGTGTAGAATCTAGCGAAACCTTCGTTCAGCCAGAGGTTATCCCACCAGGCGCACGTGACGAGGTTCCCGAACCACATGTGAGAGATCTCGTGGGACACAATGTTGGCGATACGCTGCTTAAAGAAGTGGTTTGATTTAGCAACATCGTAGAGCAGGAGAGCCTCTCTGTTTGGGAAAAGAAACCTTGTTAAAAACTTAACGTAACATACAGTTGTTTAATCCTCGTCAAGTCATTTTTGAGCAATCTTCAAAATAATTGTTAATGCATGTCGAACGTGTCACGTATAAGGTAGGTTTCTGTAAGAGAAATAGGGAACAGGGTTCTATAGCTATTTCAGACAAAAGCTTTTATTAGGCCTTTGAGCTAGGTCTTTATATATCTCAGTTTTTTAACTAGAACTCAATAAGCTTATATATGATCGAAATAATTTTAGAGCGTGTTTAGTGTTTGATATCACAAGTTACCGTGTCGAAATAGTCAGAAATTAGGGGATTCACATTCGTTTGTACCTATAAGAGTTACCTCTAAAATGTATAGCTAAAATATTAACAGATTAAAATTTAAAAAATACAATAATTTCCATTACGATTGAACAAGCAATATCTCAGCTCTTTTATCTTTGTCATGAAATAATAGAAAGAAATACTTTGAAATATTTATGCATCCTAAATAATATTATATATGCGAAAGTTTGTGTGAGTGATATTTGTTACCACGTATCACCGTAACTACTAAACCGATTTTGATGAAATTTGGAAATCGATAGTTTAAATACTGAATTCAAACATGGGCTATGTAAACTTTTAAAAATCATCCCCCAAGAGGGTGAAAGAGGGTGGTAAAGTTTGTATGGACAATTTTTATTCCTTGGTTCAATTCGCTCAAAACTGGGTACAAATAAACTTTAACATACATAATTAAACACGTATTTTTATTTTTCAAAACTACCCCTAGGAAGGGTGAATGGGAGTTCTAAAGTTTGTACATTTTTTTTCAGTGTATACTATATTCCGTGGTTCGATTCACTCACAACTCAGAACAAATAAACTTTAACATACATTTTAAAACACGTGTTTTTTATTTTTTCGAAACTATTCCTAAAAAAAGGGTAAGGGCGTTTTACAGTTTGTATGGTTTTTTTTTTATTTTTGTTTCATTCAATCAAAACTTGGTACAAATAAATTTTAAACTAAATAATGAAACACGTATATTTTATTTTTTCAAAACGACCCCTAGAAAGGGTGCATGGGAGTTCTAAAGTTTGTACGGTTTTTTTTAGTTCATTCTTTATGCCGTGGTTCGATTAACTCACAATTCAGAACAAATAAACTTTAACATACATTTTAAAACACGTGTTTTTTATTTTTTCGAAACTACCCCATAAAACGTGTAAGAGCGTTTTAAAGTTTGTATGTTTTATTTTAATTTTAGTTTTATACATTCAGAACTCGGTACAAATAAAGTTTAAACTAAATAATGAAACATGTATTTTTTTATTTTGTCAATACTACCCCTAGGGGTGTGCAATAAAGTTCTAAGCTTTGTACGGAAAATTTTAATTCCTTGGTTCAATTCGCTCAAAACTCGGTACAAATAAACTTTAACATAAATAATCAAACAATTATTTTTAATTTTTTCCAAACTACTCCTAGGAAGGGTGCATGAGAGTTCTAAAGTTTGTACGGTTTTTTTCACTGTATACATTATTCCGTGGTTCGATTAACTCACAACTCAGAACAAATAATACGAACCTGTAAGTCAGAAGACCCCAGTTCTCCATAGCTCCAGATGAGAAGTCAGGAATAGCCGCCTGTTTCATGTTCAAATTGGTAGCCATACCGTAGTATGAATAGTCAGTGTACTCTTCCATCTCCGCCAGTAGCCTTTCTCCAACGTCGAGCGACCAGTCTCCATCGGTCCCGATGTTGTCTCTCGCATAGATTTGAAAGGGTCTGGTCTCATTGTTGTTATCAGCGACAACTATATAGTTGGACACAATGAATGCCACTAAATATGTCGATGTCAGAGGTGTTCTGTGGAAGGTTTCTGTAATGCGCCCGGCTGAGACTCTGGCGAAGAAAATGTATCAACATTAGTACAATAACAAAAAGGTATATTGTGATACAAGAACAAATGTTTAAAGTTTGGTTTGTAAAAACTATGGCTAACAAAAGACGTACGTAACTCTGTCTGGTATAAGAAGTTCTACCAGCGAAATCAATAAATGTTATTATTCATACTAGAAATACTTACGGCGATGTGAATGCAATAGGCATGTTAGAGATGGTTGGGCTAAAACTAACTTCCCTCGAGATGCTAATATCAAAGAAGGCCTTGAATCCAGGCTCGTCGTAGCATGGGAAGGCCTGGCGCGCGTGACCTGGCTGGAACTGAGTAGTAGCCATCCATCTAGAAGTCAAAAAATCGTTTTGGTCAGTATTTGAGTGCTTCAATATTTTGGAATTTCACTCCAAATGAAATTGAACTATTTTTAGTTGAAAAAAAAAGTCGAAATATCATTACAAAAATAATGATTACCTTTCTCCTGTACTGTCTCTGTACCAACTCCTATAAAATCCTCTCATGTTTGTCTGTAAATGTCCTTCAAAGGTGCTAGTCACTATGTACTCCTGATTTAGTTCCAGAGGAACATTGGTTCTGATTCTCAAGAACTGAAGCGTTTCATCACATTCGAAAGTCTGTTCCGGAGCTGTGATATCGATAGGTGTGTCAGTAGGACCCCTATAGGTGACGGTCAAGTCAGAAATAGTCATATTATTACAGTGCATGACGATTTCATTCACGTTCTCTTCTGTAGGAGACAGGTAGATGTTCACACTCCCTAGAAAGCTGAAAGGCCTGATGTTTGATGTTTCGTCGACCTCGAAGTACGGAGCCAGCGTGACTTCGTAGAGACGAGGGCGGGTGGTAGTCGGCAGTCGGAACTCAGGGCGTCCCAGGCGTTCAGTAAACTGCGTCCATTCTTCTTCCAGACTCATCATTTCAGGGATGGGACTGAAGGAGAGCGAGCCATGGAGGATCGCCACTCCTAGGAGGAGGGACAACCAGCGGCAGTTCGCCTACAAGAAATTAACAAACATCAACAACAAGCAATGACATATTTCTATTTCGCCATTCATAATGACTAAATCTTAGTTCAAAAACACAACGATGCTTACGAATACGTCTGCAGAGACGTCTTTACTTTAGGGCACTTAATTAAATTGCAGGGCCACTTGATTAAACTGCGTCATCATCAGTAATTTCACTGTGATGATTCATCGTGTATTTTGATATTTATGGGGAAATGACATTAATATTTGAAGTATGTAAACCGACATTGAATATATAAAACGAATATTGTTTAGCTTACCATAGTCGCGCTGGTTTGTCTATCTTAACAGGAATAAATGGAAACCTTACGTACGTTCGATATATATTAATATCCAAATATTTCCGTTAATCTTTTTTATCTTATCCAAATTACAATAAACTTAATGATGAAGATAACGGAACGCAAATTATCGCAGATATTGGTAAAAAATACTAGTTTTATCGCCTCCCTTTAAGTTTGTTTATAGGTATATGTAATTATCAGGTAATTCAAAACAAATAATTTATAAAATTATTTGTTATGAGTTTTTGACATTTCGGCACCGTTAACGGCGCCAATTTGTTCGTGATCATAGTGGTAACGGTGACGTAATATCGAAATCTCAAACGGGATATTTACTAGGTTCATTCTTGGCAAATATCCCGTTAATAAAGTACAATATTAAAATGACAACCCCTCAAATCTTACAATTAACGCAGCATTTATGACTATTGTTTGAGAACATTCCAAGTAGGTACCTAGATTGGCGGACTTCTTTGAGTAGAATATCGCTATCTAAAGCGGGTAACGGCTTACAAAAACCTGGACCACATTTTGACTGAAGAGAACGGATTTCATTATCCGAAGATGGACCATCTTCACTTCCAATAGATTAACAGTGCTCTATGATTGATAATCTCATCTCAATATTTTTAGAATACGACTATAAGACATTATGTTAGCAGTTCTATTAGCATAGCTATTTTTTGTAGATCTACAAGCTCTATAATTTTCACTCAGTGTTGGCGAATCTACAATCTTATCTTATCATTTTTAGTACTGTAAGTTTGTAACAACATTATAAGTATTGTTAAGCCAATTATATGTAGATATATTAAGTAGGTGTGTATCCTATATTATATATCTTATTTATGCATATTTTGTAATTTGGTAAAACTGCGGAGCTCATAGTCATTAATAATACTTAGGTATTTTACTTAGACTAGTTCGGCTCCGCAGATTCATGCACAAGGGAATGTTAGACCAGGGAATAAGTTATCTCCATTCTGAATTTCACTTAAATCCGTTGAGCAGTTACAGCATGGAGAAGTTACATACATAAGTAGGTACTCGTTTGAGTATACTCGTATTTGTTACTCTGACCTCATTTGAATCTAGAAGCCACCTTCACATACTCAATCACTCACTTACAAACTTTCATATTTCTAATATATTAGCACAGTTTTACAATCGATACAGGTCGCAACGAAAGTACTTAAGTAGAGCAACGGCGGGGATCTCGCGGGGAGGCGGACGGTGGGGGCCGCGTCCAGCAAACTAAGCGAGTTTGCTGGACGCGGAACAAATACAAATACAAATACAAATACTCTTTATTGTATACCAGTAAAATAAAAAAAAAAATGACTACAGATAAACCTTATAACTAGGGTAGTACAATGGGCGGTCTTATCGCTTAGAGCGATCTCTTCCAGACAACCTTTGGATGGACAGTATCGGAAGAAAAGAAGTAGACGGTGGTGTACAATAATTCATAAATAAATAATACTATTATACCATTATATACTTATATAAATATAAATCCTAATAAATGAATAATAATATAACTATAAACTAATATATATTCATAATAAGTATAAACACAATTTTATGATAGCCTTAGAAAGCAGTGAACATTGAGAGCAGGGGGCCTACTCCGAGTTGCTTTCGTTCGTTCGGACTAAAAGAGACACTCTTATGCCTGTTGCATAGCGCTGTCCCTTTCATCCGACAGAACGAAGATCGTAAGTACTTTTCAGAGTATGACCCCAGAGGCGGGCGTGTATTTTTACGAGTGAATTTTAAGAGAATCGTTGAATACGTTAATTATAATGGTGCACACCTGTTCTGTGTACAGATGTACCTTGACAACGAAATACATAGATTTTTCCGTGACGCGAGGTAAGATTTTCCTATAATTTCATAATAGGTACTATCCTCTATCTACCTTCAATCTACCTGCAATCTGAAGACTATAGTGGAACTAATATCGTCTAGTACCTACTAGTATTTATTTTGTACTTAATTATACCTAAGTATACCTACATATATTACATATAGTAATAAAATAGAATTGAGTTAGGGCTACAGAAAACCTCACACGCGTGAGCCACTGTTGTACCTCGGGTAACGCGTTCCGAAGAAAACACTACTTTGTACTTAAGTGGGTATATAGGTACGCAACACATGTAAATGTACATATTAGGTAGGTACTTGTAAATAAAACAACAATACTTAATTTTCTATTTTGTGACAATCCTTGCACATCTGCGTAGGTTAACACTGGCGGCGGTTGTCACCTGACATCAAAGGCGTTGCGCTACTGTATGTGTGTGTGTACTTCATTAAACCGCAGATTTCCAATATAATGTCGACTTTTATGTTTACTTCAAAATTACAAGTCTTTCCTAATCCTGTAATCGTATCGTCGTGCGCGCCTCTTCTTTCTCTTTCCTTCCCATGCTGCCCCTTTCACTCCACTTACGTTCCATTTTTCACAGTAATAACGTTCCATTCCTCATATTTCATGCATCCTACATATATATAGTGTTAATTAAAAATACACAATTACCCAATATTATAGTTACAAGCACTTTCAAGAGATTGCGTGATAAGACGCTATTTGCATTAAAAAATGAGCCGATCTAATCATGTGAAGTAAACGACTTAATGTTATGAAATAGAGGAAATTGACCGAGCCTTCTAAAACCGAATTATTTATCAAATTTCAGGGCAATATGGAAAGGTTGTGTCTTGTGGTAGTAGGTAAGGAAGATTTAAGTAGGTAAGTACCTACCTGTGAAGTAGGATGATTAAAACGGCTTTCTAGCTGGACTGAGATCGGATGACGATCGGATCGGATGACGGAGAGACGCATGGAAGAAGATAAAAGAGATTTAGGTCTCGTGCCCATTTTCTGAACACCCACAGTATTTTGAGTAACTTGTTGCAGAAATTATAACAAAAAAAACACTAATAAATAAAACCCTAATAAAATTCTGATGTATGTTCGAAGTCCGAGGTCGAATATCAACGTAATTTATATGGGACCACCATGTCCCATATAAATTACTTGAGAATTTTCCAAGTAGGTTTATAACTAACGGAGTTCTAAGGTAAGACACAGGAAAAATTCAATCGAATTGAGAACCTCCTCCTTTTTTGAAGACGTTTAAAAATAAAGCTAATCAAACCGCATTTATTTTGCTTTTAACATTGAACACATAATGACACGTGACCGAAATGCTGGCATTTATTTGGCTCAATGTATCAGTATTGCAATACAGCAATACTGCCAGCATCTTGGGTACGCTGCCAACTGGTAGTGAGTTCAAGCATTTCGGCTATCTATCTTTAGGCCTTTAATGGTCTGTGGGTTGTCCAGCTGCTTCTCCCTTGTAAGTATTTAGTTTAGTTTTAGTAAGTAGAATGTAGAGTTGTTTTCAATAAAAAACACATAATTGAACATGATTAATTAAGGTTTGGGAACTTTGTTTGTGTTTGTTTATGTTTGTGGTTTGGATGATTAATGAATTAAATAAATAATAAATGTATTAATTATTATTTTTCCATAGTCTAGCATCTATCATAGTAAACCGCGAGAATTCATACTAATTTACATTAAAGTATTAAGTAACTTTTACATAAGTTAAAAATATTAGTTGGCTATGTATTATAAAATATTAATATTACAAACACTGCTGTAGTAAAGGCTACTCATAACTTGCGTAAAGTTGTGTGACAAAAAGATCTTAGTACTTCTCATAAAGTTATATGATCTTTATTATGAAATGTGTGCATTATTAATGTGAACATTATTGTTACTTCTGACATTTTTGATTGATGATAATAATTATGATCTCCTCTCCTTTGTACATGTAGTTTATAATCCACGATGTAAATGTTCTGACAGTGTAGTATTAAGAATACCTATAAGAATTACGTAAGTAATAGTCAGTATTATTTGCTAAGAATGATTCTTATAATTTAATATATTGTATTTTTGACATCTGTTATTATTTTATTTTTATTTTGATAAACACTTTATGAGCGAGTGTGGCTCAGTGGGAGCTCGTGCGACTTTCGATCCGACGCACCACTGACTTTCTTAAGTTATGTGCGGATTTAACACTCGCTCTAAAAACGGTAAAGGAAAAACATCGTGAGGAAACCGGCATGGCAAAGAATTTTTCACAAAACGTCGAGGACATGTGACATCCACCAACCCGCACTGGGCCAGTGTGGTGGATTATGGCCCATTCTCTCTCTATGAGAAAAGGCCCGTGTCCCAGCAGTGGGAACGTGATGGGCTGATAATGATGATGATGATGAAACACTTTATAATGTTATTGTATTCTGAAACATAATACCTAATCCGTATATTGGATTTACCTGGGATTTACTGACTGACATTATTATTGTTGATATTATATTATTACGTTCTTCGATCATATATGATCGAAGGAAATAATAATAATGTCGTATGGGGCAAGTAATTTTGAGCGTTAGACTTGTGAAGATAAACTTGAATTTCACTAGACGCCACCACGGATGCAATAACTTTTTTGTTTTTGTTACGTCATTGATGAAACTAAACCTTAGCGTACTGCAATAAGGTTGAACATTATTAAAATATTTAAATGATTTTGTGACATTTTTTGTATTATTCTAAGGATGTCCCTACATCTGGTACATCTCAATAGGTAGGAAGGTATAGTAAACGCACGCCGTTTTCGTGCATTGTGCCATTAGGTAATGTTGCATCTAGGGTATATATGATCGAAGATTACGTTACTGAATGAATGAGTATTTGAGATTTAAATTTAGTATTAACAGAGAAAAATTAAAATTAAAATAAAATAATTAACAAAGTAATATTTTTAATTATTTCATTGTATTTTAAGCTAAAGTATAAACAAAACCACTCGCAAATATAAATAAGTAGTTTACTACTTCCAGAAGCGTAGAAGGCTAAACTTAATCACACAAAAAGGTAAAAATTCGACAGTCAGAGCGGATAAATAGTGCTATTACATCGTTAGGAAAATTGTTTGCAGGTCTGTGGTGGACCTTGGACCGTCGCAATATGTAGGTGACTTCGAGACTTGTGCTTACCAATGATATTGGTGGAAACGAGTCAAATTCAAATTCTCTCTATTCAGTTTTGGCATCATCACAGAAGCACCTGTGAACATCATTTTATCACAATGACTCTACCACCAAGGAGTGGAACTCTCTGCCAGCATCTGTGTTTCCGGATAGCTTTAATCTAGGTGTCTTTAAGACAAGATTCAACAAGTTTCTTCTAGGCGAGCGTGCTACATCTTCCACTGCATCGTCACATAACAACGGGTGAGATAGCGGTCAAATGCAAGCCTACAATAAATAAAAAAACCCACCAATCGGAAAAAGAACCACTACTCAGAAGATACGGCATGAAACTGAGAGCAGCCAACTATCACCGTACAAAACCTTTAGGTTCTGTTTGCACTACATGTAGTTTTGAATGATAAGCAAATAAAAAATACACATCTGAATGATAGCTGTTGTTTCAGTGACAACCTAATTGTAGTAGTTTATGATGTACAATCAGCAGGTCTTTACGCGTTTGCTTATACTTAATAGGCGGAGATAGTATCAACTTTTGATATAGATAAAAAATGACGGTGACTAAGATTCTTAGCGGAGTAGCAAGCAGAAGTGACAGTGGTCTGGTAATATTTGCCATAGAACTGATCACCGCTGGGGTAGACGTGTCAAGGGTGGAGCAGTAAAATCAGCAAACGTTGTGTAGGACGTTCTGCGACTAAATGGATCGACGATATACGCAGGTTCGCTGGTAGGGACTGAAAAAGGAAACCGGAATGTCAGGCTCAGTGGGGCGCATTGGGAGAGACCTATGGCCAGCAGTGGACTGATGTAGGCTGACGATGACGAGGATGCAAGAAAAACGTGTGAATAGGCAGAATTATAAAAGAAGTTGGATCCAGAAGTGGTTCAAGCAAGACCAACGCTATGCTGGGGAAATCACAAGATTTCTTCACAACGTGACTAAAAGTATACAGTGACAAAGTACTACATATTTAAGTTACATCACAGAATAAACAATAGTTTTAGTAATATATTGTAGACAAAACTACGACAAGGTTATAGTCTTGCGCACAATTTCAGTCTGGGTACTTCACGGACGTTTATCTCAGGTGTTCGTGATAACGTAACACTTAAGATGAATCTTATCAGCTATTCTGAACTAACGACACTTCAAACAGACAGTAGTGGTGCATTAGTTTACAAAATAATTTAACAAAGTGAACACATCAGGTGAGTTAAATTTATTTTGATTATTTATTCAGTTAATAAGCCTTATTTATAACTAAACTTTACTAAAAAACTAATAATAGTTAAAATAAACGCTGACTTCGAACAAGGTGCTTCTGGCCATTAATCTATACTTCAGGTAACTATCAGTTGATGACGTACCCAAGATGCTGGCAGCATTTTTCGATTTGCAATTCTAAATATATACTTTATTTATAAAATAGTTGTACATCTATTTTATATCGGTACAGATAATATGTTTAAAATTAATATAATATATGATAAATAAATAAAAAATAATATTAAATAGATAAAATAAATAATATAGTTTTTAAAAGCTCTACATACAAACCAGTTATATCATACTTATTACTCGTAATATACATACATAAATAAATGTAATAATTATAATCGAACAAAGATTTAATTATTGGTTCTTAAATTTGTTCTATACGTGTATTGTGGCTAGATTTAAACGGCACAGCTGCAAATTTGCGGCATTATGGTTTATTTGAATGTTTTTTTTTTCAGCTATGTATCGCACTTTGTTAGTTGTAGCTCTAATATCTGCCTTAGCAGGTAGAGCATACAGCGATTCAAATTTTAGGCTCAACGTCCCTATTAAGCCTAAAGCGTACTCTATTGCTATCACCCCTTACTTTGACACCGGCGACGACAAGGCTTTTACCTTCGAAGGAGAAGTGGACATCACCTTCATCACTGAAGCCGTAACGCGGGAGATCAAACTCCACTCGCAAGATCTCACGTACGGAGTTTCAAATATAGCTGTCGTCAATGGCGCCAACAATATAAATCTAGATGCTTCAAATCCTCTAGAGTTTGACAAGAACTACACGTTTGCATACATTCATCTTCAAGAAGAACTCCAAGTGGGAGTGGAGTATTCCTTGAAAATAACGTACAGAGGGCCGATAAGAGAAGACTTGAATGGGTTTTATAGGAATTACTATATTGAAAAGGGGGTCAAAAAGTAAGTACCCATTTTCATTATAATAAGTCGAAATAGATGAAGTCTTCTTCTTCTATCATGTAAGTGTGTGGCCAACTCTGGTCTTTTTAGACCACCCGAAGGTATCCGACATGGCCCATTGGTTGTAGTGTTAGGACAACAACTCCTAACATTACAACCGGCGCCGACGGTTTAAGTTGCTCCACGAAGCACGGTGGCGCTCAGATGTAAATACTATATAGATAAACGGTCCCACAATTACAGCTGTTATTTGACAACAGTTAATTGGGCATTTATTTGTCAGCCTTTGTGTAGGTTTGTCCGACATTTTAGCGATTGACAGCTGTTAGCGTTAGCAAAAGATAATTCGTAAGTAAAAATCATCTATAGGAATTTCAGGAAGAACATTAAATAAAATGCAGAAACGAATTTTCAATAATAAAGTCATGTAAGTCGTCATATACATTATTTATAGTTATAACAGTAGATATAGTTAAAATCATAAAATATTTATCAGGTACTAACTCTTGCAATAGAATGGTACCTTCACTTCACATCATAAATGATAACGTTCGTCATAGCTAGGGGGTTTTACCAAAAATACAAGAACCAGTTTATGATCTAATAATAAACATATATTATTATTATGTCGATCTTTCTCACGGGTCATACACCCGGTCCTTTGGAAGGCTTGCGCGGGGAATGAGTCCAACACGTAGAGGCCTTTTAAAGCATTTATAAATTAAATGCTCTAAAAGGCTATCTAAAAGGATATGTAATGGGCAACACTTATCGGGGACTGTCTCTAAGTGCATCATTAGAAGATACAATCAAAGACAGCCCCCGATAAGTGCGAGGACTAGTTACTAGACTACTTTATTATTATTATTATTAAACTCTTTATTTCAGGCAATATTAAAGTACAACAAATTAAAATTAACAGAGGCACATAGAATATATACCTTACAGACTAACATACATACAAAAATATAACATTACATTAAATAAATCACACACACTACTTCACAGGGTTCAAAAATTTCGCTCCTTCCCTGTATCTCCGGTATACTACCCCTACAGGCCAGAAGTCAGAATTCAGGAACAGTTCCTTATGCACCGCTGGAACTTGGAGCCTATAGGACTTAAATTCAGTGGTCCTAGTCGACTCCAGCTATCCATTGCTATCTGTCCCTGGATCCGTCCATGAAGCGTTTCTTTGACATACTTCAACACTTCATCCCCTGATGTTTCGGGGTTCAAACGGGAGAGGTAGATTGATACTGCCTGTAAATGTCAACAAATTTTATTAAATTGCCTTTTTAAGTACGTATTATGATATCATATGTATTTTTATCATTAAGATAAATAAGCAATGGGGTCACCAATGTGGAGCGTAAGTTGATAGTGGATAGGTAAGTAGGCAGTTAAGGGTACCTACTGTAGAAGCGCCTACGTTTAATAAGGACTCAACAGCTAATTGTCTCAGGGTGACGAGCGCAGTGCAGCGCCGCGCAGGATTTTGCAAAACAAAGTTCTGGATGGTGTTGTAATTGTTATGGGCTGGCGCATTGCTTACCATCAGGCAGACGACCAGCTCGTCTGGTCATGCAGTTAAAAATAAAAAAAGTAAAAGGAAGATCTTCCGACCGATGCAAGTGTGGTTGGCCCGCGAACGAACTGTTTTGTCATAATTATATTGAATTCACATATAAATATAATAATGATAATAATAATATATAATATAAAAATAATATATAATATCATACCTGTAACAAATTTATAATATGTAAATAACAGTAAAAATCATAATTGCACTCGTTCTGTTCACATTAATATTTTCCTGGTAACTCGTGGTCAACGATGCTTGTGCATCTATTTAATATAAACTATTTAATCATTTACTCATATTATTATTGTGTACTGTTTGTAGTATCCTGTGTATCCTTAAATAAATAAAAAAAAACAATATATAGTATTGAGGTCAATGACATCACATTATCATCACCACGGCAATTTTTTTTTATGTAACTGTATGACGAGACGAGCTGGTCGTTTGCCTGACAACTCTCGTCGTTTGATCGTTTTTGTTTGGCAAAAATATTACAATATTTGTTTTTTTTATTGACAAACACACAAATAATTGGTACGAGCCTTCGCTATCAGTGGACTTGGTTGTCAAAGTATCATTTTGAAATTGTTAAAATTATATTGATGCAGCACTCGAAGCTGCCATAAAATGCATTGTGTTGTAAAACAATTGACAAATCTTATCTCTAATACACTTAACACATCATACATGTACCTACTCATCTCCAGCATCAGCATAGAGTGAGTGTGGCTCAGCGGGAACTCGTGTGCCTTACGATGCGACGCACCTGGGTTCGAATCCCGACTCGGCCCTGCACCAATGACTTATTATAGTTAAGTGCAGATTTTGCACGCTCGCTCTAAAACGGTGAAGGAAAAACATCGTGATGAAACCCGCTTACGCACTTTGGAGTGATAGGCTCTGGCCGTGCTTGTAATACCACCCACCGAACAAAGCCATGCCGTCAAGCGACCTAGTCGTGTTTCGGGATGATGTTCGGTGAACCATCGGGGAGGCGGGTCTGAGCAGCTGCACAACTGCCGTCACTCTCTAGATCTATATGCTTTATCTTAGGCCACATCATCGCTTCACATCAGGCGAGATAACGTGACCAAACGCAAACCAATAATCTATATAAAAAAAACTTCAATGTGCATTAAAATATTAAATTTAATACGGATCTATTAAGCGTAAAAAAAATCTCTATGATCACAAGATGATACAACTAGACGTTAGAAGTATGTGAGCGAATAAAGCCGCAAAGGTAATACAATACAATACAAGGTTTAGACTGAGTTAAATCAATTGATTGTCATTAAAAAAATTAATTGAATTCATTAAAGCACAAGTCCGGTGGTGTGTAGAGTACTGCTCTCACTTTTAGGATGGATCAGCTAAGTACCAGCTTGAAGCACTAGAGGCAATCGAAAGGCGAGCCAAGACTCATTCCACAGTCTTAAACATCGACGCAAAATAGCCAGTCTATCGGTCTTTTATCGGATACATTTCGGCGGAAATTGCACCAATTAATTCCCCCGTTTCATCATCGGACTACGAGACAAACGGCAATGCGCCACCGTTATATGGTGGACATACCTCCTGCGCGCACTAAGCGCTTCGCTTCCACTTTCATTATGCGCACCGCTAACGAGTGGAACTCCCTGCCGGAGTCAATCTTTCCCGACACTTATAATCTAGGAATCTTCAAATCTCGAGTGAACAGGTACTATCTTGGCAAGCGTGCTACATCGTCGACCGCATCGTCGCTTACCATCAGGTGAGATAGTGGTCAAACGCAAACCAATAATGTATATAAAAAAAACTTCAATGTGCATTAAAATATTAAATTTAATATCTAAGCTATTAAATTAAATTAAATTTTAAACTTCATCATCCACAGCCCTTTACATCCCACTGCTGGGTATAGGCCTCTCTCATATCATGCCATTTTCCTCGAGTCTGCGCCATTCGTGTCCAGGTTCGGCCCGCGATTTTTACAATATCGTCGACCCATCTTGCTTCCGGACGCCCAACGCTACGCTTGCCCTGTCTTGGCCACCATTCAAATTTTAAACTTAAAACAATATAATTATAATGGTGTAGTTATGATTCTCATATTAGCGTTTCTGTATTGATGCACTTATGTATGAATAACATCATTTACATCTAATTAAGCTGTTTTAATTTATGGTAATCTATAATTTGCCTTATTTGTATAACATGTACATGTTATACTTCTTTTTTTTTCTGTAACGCTGTTGATCGCCTCAATAAATAAATAAATAAACTAATAAGTTCTTCATGGGAAATTGCATACGTTTTTACAATATAATTCGGAAACTTATAACGGAACTCACAGAAAGTAAATTCAAATTGCGTGTGAAAATTATTCAAAGAAAAAAGTAAACTATGCAGTTAGTAATTACATAGAAGACAGATGCATGGAACATTCCGCTTCTGCCAAGTAACCAATTGGCACATGGAAACATAATATTGTCAAATACAAACAAAACATTGTAACAAAAGTTCTAAAATAAAATGCCCCTCAGTTTCTTGCCGTATCTGAGTAGTGGTTCTTTTTCCGATCCGGTGGTAGAGTCATTGTAATAATTGACGTTCGTAAGTGCGTCTGTGATGCCAAAAACGAATAAAGAACTTTTGAACTTCGAACTAAAACTATTGGTCGAATACCAAATAACAGTAAACGATAAAATAAGTAAAATGCTGGTAGTACAATAAGTGGCTCACAACATACTAGCGATTCTAGCTCCGTACAAATGCTGTCTGATAACTGTCTTATTTGTTTATCTGGTTGAATCTGAGCAGTCACTCAGCATATCTTCAGCCACATCGGCGTTATAATCAAATCAGTGGCAAAACATTTTTGACTAAGCGATAAAATAATGTATTACTACTAGTCTTTGACAATAATATTTTTCAATAACTGCTTAATTCAAAAGTTCTTTATTTCAATTGTCGTCACAGACGCACCTATGAACGTCAAATATTACAACGACTCTACCACCGTATCGGAAAAAGAACCACTACTCAGAAGATATGGAAAGAACTTGAGGGGCATATATTTTAGAACTTTTGTTACAATATTTTATGTTTGTTTTTGACAATATTATTTTTCTTGTGCCAGTTGGCTACTTGGCAGAAGCGGAATGTTCCATGCATCTTTGTCTTCTATGTAATTACTAACTGTCACACACACATAAATAACACCTACTTTGTTAACAGGTTCCGAAAATAGGAGGAGGTTCTCAATTCACCCGTTTTGTTTTTTTATGTTTGTTACCTCAGAACTCCGTCATTTACAAACCGATTTGTAAAATTCTTGGGCTCAGTATAGCTATAATGTGGTCCACTATAAATTTCATCCATATTCGACTTTGGACTTCAAAGACACACCAGAATTGAAATCGGTTTTATTTGTGTTTAAATAAATTATTATAAAAAATAACGTAGAATGAAGCCTTTTTCTTCATAAATTCCAAAAACTATTTTATCTGAAAGTGGTTGTCTAAACACAATACATATTTATGAAATTGTACCACACCGGAAAAGAAAGAAAAGAAAATAGATTTATTCGACAACCACAAAGAATAAATGAAAAAGACACACGTAAAAATACAAAGACAGATAATAGTACATTATGTTACTAGAATGTAATGTTGGTGATTACCGCTGAGACGCCATTGAGACCCGAGCCGTTAGGTGAGGGTCTTAAGAGAGCCGAGGACGGTAATCATCAATACACACGTGTATCATACGACGTTTTTCAACACACTAGTGAATAAAATAACAATGAAAACTCATTTTCAACAGTGAAAACGAGTTGTGAAAAATGATTCGCTATGGCGGGAAAAATTAATCAGTTTTCCTATGCGCGCGCATTGCGATCAGCCACAGACTAAACGGATGAGGTTTTTTTTTTATTTTCCGCGCATAGGATTTGCGCCTATTCTGCCACGTACAAAATGTGGAATTTAAAGTTTTCTTTTATTACAGAGAAAACAAAATTTATATTTGAGTGAAAGTTTTATTTATTAAACACGTACGAGTTAAAATTATCTATTTAAATAAGTAGTTGCATGAAATGAGCAAGCAATAGGAACATTAATTTATTTGTTCTATTAAACACGATCTTTTTTTGAATAAAAACTTTTTTAAGAACAAAGCACCTTAACCAATAAAATTTAAAAAAAAATAACTATAGCTCACTAGTCAGTTATACATTGAGGTCTTACACTCCTCAATGCAGTTATAGCAATGAAAAAGTCACAGTTTGATTATGGGTGTCATCCTGTGCCTAATTGCGGTGACCATAGAGCCACTTTATTGACTGACTGACATGAGCAAGTGTTTTGAAAAGAATATAACAAAACAAGACGATACGAAATACAATAACGAAAATAAGTTAATAAAGGGACTAGCTCAGCACATATGACCAATGTCGATGACATCAGATGCTGGTTTTCAGCATAACCCGTTTAGGTTTATGGATATTCTTAGCTTCAAAAGAACATAAATAGCATTATACATAAAATATAAATATACACAAGAAATGTACTATTTATTCGTTAAGGAAAACTACAGTTAATCTTAGTATAATGTGGGTATAAATGTATGGACAGGTTGATAGCTTATGAAAGTTTCCACAGATGGACAATTAAGTACACAATACATGAATGCAGTCTATAAAACTTAAACATGTAATACTGTAACATACCTATATATAATTCACCTATCCATCTGCATCTATTGCATCAAACGGCTGTTATACGATCCTACGTTAAATAAGTATGTGCGTAACTACAAGCTTTGTATTAACTATTAAGAGCGAGTGTGGCTCAGCGGGAACTCGTGCGCCTTTCGATCCGACGCACCTGGGTTCGAATCCCGACTCGGCCCTGCACCAATGACTTATAGTTAAGTGCAGATTTTGCACGCTCGCTCTAAAACGGTGAAGGAAAACATCGTGATGAAACCCGCTTACGCGCTTTGGAGTGGTAGGCTCTGGCCGTGGTTGTAATACCACCCACCGAACAAAGCCATGCCGTCAAGCGACCTAGTCGTGTTTCGGGATGATGTTCGGTGAACCATCGGGGAGACGGGTCTGAGCAGCCGCTCAACTGCCGTCTCTCTCTAGATCTATGTGCTTCATTTTAGGCCACATCATCGCTTCACATCAGGCGAGATAGTGGCCAAACATTGATCTATTAAGCGTAAAAAAAATATATATATATTTTATATAACTAATTATACATAAAAGCTTGCAAAAGCGTCCCACCATTACTAATAATGCATGTTTACAAACAACATCAATCTACTTAGACAAACCAATCTAAATAAGGGCATGTACTGACAGGTCACCTAATTCCAGATGGCTGGGGGCTACGCAAATGGAGCCAACACACGCGAGGAAAGTCTTCCCCTGTTTTGATGAGCCGGAGCTTAAGGCGACGTTCACACTGACCATTGACAGGCCTCGGACGTATAAGCCTTCATTGGCTAATACTAAGATGCAACAACGTGTGACTTTGTAAGTGAAACAGTATTAGTTCAAGCTATAAAATGTTAATTACATTATTTTGCACGTTTCTAGCTCGCGGCGTGTGTGCGAGTATGTAGGTTACTAAGGGCTGAAACCAGCAGGTCGTTTGCAACATGGTGAGCACCACGCCTGACCATAACAGTTGCAGCGTCACACAGAAGATTTCCTTTTGCAAAATCTTACATGACACTGATCTTAATGCGCCGATTAATAACCTGAACTGCGTTAATCAATGACTCGTATACCTACAGATCTGATCCTACTTCCAACTAACCTACTAATATTATAAACGCGAAAGTTTGTAAGAATGTATGGATGTATGTTTGTTACTCTTACACGCAAAAACTAATGAAACGATTTTGAAAAAGATTGGTATGTATATGAAGTCTTAAACTTTGAGCAGTGATGTGGTTTTATTATTAACTAGCTGCGCTCCGCGGTTCCACCCGCGGTTTCCCGAGATAAAAAGTAGCCTTATTCCAAGTCCTGAAGTACCAAATTTCATCAAAATCGGTTCGGTAGTTTTTGCGTGAAAGAGTAACATCAATACATATAAACTTTCCCGTTTATAATATTAAGTAAGGAACTAAGAATTAGTCATCAGTGGTGATGTGAGTAAATTCCCGAAGGTAGTGCAGAGGGCGGATGCGTATTTCTTAAACAGAGTAAATATCACTTCACACACAAGTGTTTCTGTGAGACACTGACGTCAGTACCTACTTAATGGTTTAATATGTTGCTGGATATAATCGTTGTTTATTGTTCAGCGCCAATTACAATCAAATAATCAGCTAACGGCAATGAAAGCAGCAACAAGCAGCAGTTCTATTGATTTATATTACTTACTATGGGCTTCACACCTTCGGCGGAACAATAACTATAGCCAAGTACTTAAAAGTAATCGTATTATTATTTAATATTCATCATCGTCATCATCATCAGCCCATCACGTTCCCACTGCTGAAACACGGGCCTTCTTTCATAGAGAGAGTATGGGCCATAATCCACCACGCTGGCCCAGTGCGGGTGGATGTCACATGTCCTTGAATTTTTGTGATAAATTCTTAGACATACCGGTTTCTTCATGATGTTTTCCTTCACCGTTTTTAGAGCAAGTATTAAATCCGCACATTACTTAAGAAAATCAGTGGTCAGCGGGATTCGAACTCAGGTGCGTCGGATCGAAAGTCGCACGATCTCCCACTGAGCCACACTCGCTCTGTATTAGGTATTCTCGTATTCGTTCTCGTATTTAATATTAATACATTTAAAACATTGTGTTGCAGAGCTAACGGCTACGTGAGAGAAATCTTCTTGCCCACGCCAGTCATGTCCACGTACCTAGTAGCTTTCCTGGTCTCCGAGTTCGAAGGTGTGGAAGCCGTATTCAACGGCACCACCAACGAGTTTGGCGTCTTCGCCAGACCGGAGGCTGTGAACCAGACAGACTACCCGTTTGACTTTGGAATGAGGGTCGTCGAAGCTCTTGGAGACTACTTCGGGATCAGTTATTATTCTACAAATTCTAATTTGAAGTTGGATCACATAGCGCTGCCTGATTTTAGGGCTGGTGCTATGGAGAACTGGGGGCTGGTAACGTACAGGTAAAACCCTTTGACCTTTAGACATTTTAAGCCTTCTTGATTTTTGAATAGCCAAATCGGGATTTGAACTAAGCAATATTGAAGTTTTTCACATTTTCTTGAGAGATGATCTTTTTGTTTTAGGGAATCTCTCCTACTTTACGTGCCTGAAGATTCAACGCCGTACTACAAATACCGCGTGGCTCAGATAGTGGCTCACGAGACCACTCACATGTGGTTCGGGAACCTCGTCACTTGCCACTGGTGGAGCAACACCTGGCTGAATGAAGGTTTTGCCAACTACTTCCAAGACTATATCACTTCTTTGGTAAGATAATTTTTAGTTTTGGATTACTAAACATACTTAGTGACAAAAAGGGATCAAATCAAATTAATCAAATATCACTTATTTGCATAAACATGTATGTTAAATTAACAAAATGTCAAACTAGAAGTGCGAGTGAAATGTCTCATAATGTCACAGAATACTAAGGGACAGAAGCATCACTCCACAAAGAAAATTAAACAAATTGCGCCTCTTGCTATGACGCAATAAAATTCAATTCAGCTAGCGTACCGCTGCATACCTACCAGTCATATTAACCTACAGAGCGGCTCTCTTTCTATCGCATAGCTCTTGTCTCTTCTGACGCGGCATGTGTAACGACGCGCGACCCGCCGTCGGTGTCCGGCTATGTACTTGTAGCTTCGTACCTACAGTGCGGAGTGCGCTAGGCCTGGTAATAGTTCCTTTAGTATTCTGTGGTAATAGTTAGTATTCTTTGGTCAACGTATCAGTAACAGAAAAATAACAAAAGGTATAATATAGATACTTACAGTAGCAGTGACTAGAACAGACCAGTCCCCAAAAGCAGCACCCGTTTACGAGTATGACTTGTGGACCATGCAGCCATCATCCTCCTCAGCCATATTAGAGGGAAGGGATGGAATGCAATAAGAATTAAATAATTAGAAAGTAGTTTATTTTAAAAAGAAATATATATAACCTTTATTATTGCGCCATTAGCCAGTTTAAAAAATCATTAAACAAAATTTTTAGAAATTTTGGTCTCAGCTATATACATTGTATTTTTATATCACCCTTAATATATATACACATCACAATAATATAAAAATATGAAAGTTTGTATGTAAGTGCTGGCGCAGTAACTATTTAATCATCTGTGGTGTTAGTGTTTGTTACTTGTTCACGCTGTAGATTTGAGTGGAAGTCGGCATGGAGATAGCTTATATCCTGGATTTACATAGTATACTTTTATCCCGGGACACCGCAGGTGAAACCTCAGGGCGCAACTAGTAAAAATATATATCTCAAGATATAATAAACGATACTAGCAAGGACTGCAGTCACAGGATTGCCTGTATCTAGGAAACCAGGAACAACGAGGATCATGGTCCCACAACATCCAGACAGAGTATAAATAAAAAATTTAAAAACCCCGACACAATAAACCATGTCTAAGAACCACTGCTAGAAAACCTGCTTTTTTTACCCTTTATAGATGTATGTTTGGCCACTATCTCGCCTGATGTGAAGCGATGATGTGCCCTAAGATGGAGCACATAGATCTAGAGAAAGACGGCAGTTGAGCGGCTGCTCAGACCCGTCTCCCCGATGGTTCACCGAACATCATCCCGAAACACGACTAGGTCGCTTGACGGCTTTGTTCGCTTTCAAATAAAAAAATTCGCATCCAAATCTGTTCACTCGTTTAAGAGCTACGGTGCCGTGTCCAGACAGACACAGTGGTAAAACTTATTACACCTCTCCTTTTTGTGTCAACAGCTGCAGTTTACTATCAATCAATCAATCATTTATTTTCAATAAATATACAAATACTTGAGTTTCTTCTAAGTTAATCACTTGAGATTTTATTATAAATTTTTACAGCCATGATGTTTGGGCCAGAACTGTGTATTTTTAATCTTGAAGAGGGCAATATTAAATTATGTTTGTATCTAGTTTCATAACGTCGCGGTTTGTCAATTTGTTTGTCAAAAAATATAGGGTATTTTCTGACGAATTTGCAATATTCTCAAATGTAAATAGATGTTATTGGCAGTGTTTTGATTATTATGTAAGTACAATTAGAAGTGTCGCCAGTAGTCGTACTATATTTTGCATCCGATCATAGCCTTTCATTATGAAATTTTACGCATTCTCATTTTCCTCCAGATTGAACCTGAAGTAGGTTCAGGCAATATCCTCGTCACGGGCTCAGTATACTCTGCCTACGATGCCGACAGCACCCCATCATCAGCGCCGATCACCAACGACAACGTCAACTCGCCATCGGAAATCAGCGGTCACTTCGGTACCATCACTTACCAGAAAGCTGGTTCGGTGATCAGAATGATGCACCATTTGATGGGTGACGATGCGTTCAAGATGGGATTGAATTACTATTTGGAAACCAAGTAAGTGCCCATACTGAGTATAGGTGTCTCAATTTTATGCAACGTAGACGGAAAATGATATATATAAAAACAAATGACCTCATTCCTTTTTTAATTTTATTCTAAAATTAAGACTGACCAAATATTTACGTTAGTTTTATTAGAAACCTACCAAGCAAATAAATATATGAGCAAAGTCTTAAAGATCAAAGTTAAGTTATTCATTTAGTTTTGGCATTACAGACGCACTCATGATCGTCAATTATTACAATAACTCTACCATCGTATTGTAATAATAATCACTACTCAGAAAATACGGCAAAAAGCCGAGGACGATTTTTTTACAAGCTTTTATTTAACTTGCTATGTTTGTTTGGGTCAAATCTTGCAAGTTGAATGAGAACCACTTCCTCTTATCCTACGGAGTTAAAATTTTGCATAACTGTCAAAGTCCGATGACAATGCAATATTATGGTAACAGCCAGCCGATCTGATGATGGAGATAGAGGTCGGGCAATGGAACTCCTTGACAACAAATCGACATATCGTAAACTACTAGTGTTGAGCTCATTTTAATCTGCTCGCGGTTCCAATTTTATTACAAACTTGGTAAAAGTCTTAAAAAAAAATTTTTCATCAAAAATCTTGTTTTTCAATATGTTTATAAAATTGTAACACACTTTTTAATGGTTTTGCTTTCATTTAAGGATCATTTATTCTGTGTAACGGACTTCTTTCTTCACATACGTCTACTTCGACGTGTTATGTATACGCCTGATATTTTTTCCTTAGCAAAGTATCACAGTAAAACTTTTGCAAACAGTTCTTTTCTTTCCAATTGTAACCTTTTATTAATCTCAGTTTGGCATATTTGTTTTCAGTAAATTTAGTTCAGGTTATCCAGAGAAGATGTACGAAGCACTCGATGTCGGAGCGAGGAACTTCAGCGCCTTGGCCGCGTATCCTGACACTGATGTGACTGAGGTGATGAGCTCCTGGATCTCACAAGCTGGACATCCTCTCTTGTACGTTGAAATTAACTATGAAGATGACACTGTGGTTTTGACGCAGGTACCTATATATTGTTCAGTTGGCAGTAAAAAGCATAAGTAGATATATATTTTAAAATTAGGATTATTTTAGGTACCTATATATTAATTGATGTGGATTTTTTTTGACAATAATTAAGAATATTTAAAATTTCTAATATAATATATATATATATATATATATATATATATATATATATATATATATATATATATAGCATAAAGAGGAGATTATATATATAGCCTTAATCCTATATATATGTGGCATTAAGAGGGAACGGCACGCTGAAATTTTCATACAAAAAGAGAAAACGTTTTTCTACCCCTAAAAATTAACCAAATTCGATGTACAAACTGGTTTGTGCTAAAGTATAAATAAAAGGTGGGATTCAAAGTTATTTCAGTTCTGAAGGGTAGTTGAAAATAGGGTTCAGCATTGATTAACAGATTGTTTTTTTTTCAGGTAAATTATATTAGATTCAAGTAGTACCTTACAATGATTATAAATACTTAACAATACTTACATACTTATAAAGTTCCTGAAAATGAAGTATATTTCCATTTTTATAGTATGATAAGTAGGTACTTCTTCAACCTCTGCCTAGCGATTTTAATCCCCGCTTTGGCTATCCGATTTCCTCTCTCTATAGTATGATAAATTATTTATTTTGAAGAACAGTAACTTGCAGCTGAGGAGTTCTAAAGGTTCAGTGATGGAGTTAACTGATACCTACCGTTTTTAACCAAAACATTTTTTGCAGAAACGTTTCTACATAGACTCCACTTACTCTACGAACGAAACCTACAACATACCAATTACGTACACCACTCAACAGTCTCCGGACTTTGACAACACAAAGCCAGCTTTCATCATGATGAATAAGACGCAAGAATTCTCGATAGCCAATATTAGTCAAGACCACCGGTGGATCATCTTTAACGTTCAAGAAACTGGTAATTAACAGAAGTCCTTTACAAGAAATTCCTACAGTATTTTTATTATTACCGAATAGGCTAGCGTTTGACCGCAGTCTCACCTGATGGATCGTTCAAGAAACAGGTAATTAACAAAAGTCCTTTTCAAGAAATTCCGCAGTCTCACCTGTTGGAAAGTGACGACGTGATCGACGATGGATCATGCTTGCCTTGAAGATACCGATTCACTCGAGACTTGAAGAGACTTAGATTATAAGAATCGGGAAACAAAGTCGCTAGTAAGGTGTTCCATTCCTTAGCTGTTCGCATTATAAAGGTCGAAGCAAAACGCTTTGTTCAAGCAGGAGGAATGTCTACCATGTACGTATGCCGAGTTTCCGAGTATAATCATAGTATGGCCTACTCAACCTACTTCTTACTAATTTTAAAAATGTGAGTCTGTCTGTGCATGTGTGTCTTTGTTACCACTTATGACTTACACTTATGACTTACACTTATGTCACACTTATGAACCACTGAACAGATTTTGATCTTCCTCTTTTCTCGTGTAGGTGTGTGTGTGTGTGGCCAACTCTGGTGTTGGAGTTTTTATACCGCGTGAATTTGATGAAATTTGGTATGAACGCACTTAGTCCTAGAAAAGGGCATAGGATACTTTTCATCCCGTTCCCGAAGCAACTATAAACCGATTCCTACGAATAAAACTCCGCAGTGCAGCTGGCCAAGAATAAGTTTTTATACATTTAACTACCAATGTCATAATAATGGTTTCGATAACAAGGTATTTGAGCATATGTCAAATTAGTGATTAAGACTTGATGATGGTTCTAATAGTTATACGTCATAGTGATGTTGAAGATTGTCGGCTGTAAATACGTAAGTATCCGTCCTTCCTTAAAATTGAGAAGTTCCTTATTTCAAGTATTTAATTTTGTTGCAGGACTTTACAGAGTTAATTATGATGATCACTCCTGGCAAATTATTTCAAGTGCCTTAAAAGGCGCCGATAGAACGAAGATCAATCATCTCAATCGTGCTAAGGTAATGTATAGGCTCAGATATACAAATAGTAACGCCTACAGATCAGGGGAAAATACTATTTCACTCCTAAACTCTGGAGAGTCTAGCGTCTGGTTTTGTTTGTTGAGCCATTCAGATTTGGAAATATGCCTATTACAGATTGTCAACGACTTATTTGCGTTCCTCTACGCTGATGAAGTAAAGATCGACCGATTGAAGAATGTCCTGGAATTCTTGGCTAATGAAGAAAATTACTCAGTGTGGTATGCAGCTATCCGTGGACTTAACAAACTGTGGCACAGTTACCTTGGCAGCGAGGCTTTGGCTGATATTGAAGTGAGTGCCTGATTTATTATGCATTTTAATTTACAAATACTGATTTATTCCTAGTTACCGTAAAGTAATTAAAGTTTGGAAACTATCGTGAGTCGAAATATTCATTATAAATATAAACGGCTACACTCACGTTATGATTGTGTCGGAATAACTCCGACCAGGTTTCGGACAATTAGGATGTCCTTCTTCCGGGAGTTTACTCTTTGGATTCGCGGCGCAGACAGCCTGGCGGCCTAGTCGGAGTTATCCCGACATAATCATAACGTGAGCGTAGCCGTTTATATTTATAGCGTAAAGTAGTTTCATACATTACTAGGTGGTACCACCGCTGTGATAGTTAATCTGCCGCCAAGCAAAAGTGTGCAAGCATTGCTGTGCTCCGGTTTGAAAGGCATTGTAGCCAGCCAAATTACTGGCCATAAGAGAGTTAATATTTGATGTTTCGGGGTGACGAGCGCAATGCAGTGCGCTTTGTTCGCATCCAAACTGGAGATACCTTATCCCACCAAGTGTGTTACACCCTAATGGGTGTGCGTACAGCTTTTGTTTATTATGTGCTTGCGGTTGAGTGGTTGAGGATTTGGTAAACCAACTTAATAGTAAGATACTTTTCAGCTCGTTAATGGAACAGTTTCCATTGGGATTAGGTATTAACTAATATATTTTAGTCGCCGATATCAACTTGTTTAATAAAATAAGTAATAATAAAATACATTTTCTAGGCATATGCTCTCGGTTTGCTAGAGAA
This sequence comes from Petrophora chlorosata, assembly GCA_951640565.1. Taxonomy (NCBI): domain Eukaryota; kingdom Metazoa; phylum Arthropoda; class Insecta; order Lepidoptera; family Geometridae; genus Petrophora; species Petrophora chlorosata. The sequence goes on along the minus strand of OX621196.1, from coordinate 2,761,679 downwards.
AGCCATCGAAAAATTGAGTTACGAAGTCAGATCAACAGATAATTTTGAAACCCTGAGGAACCGCATGCAAGTTCTGGAGTTCGCGTGCAAGCTTGGACACGCAGGTTGCTCAGAGTACGCAGTGAAGCTGTTTAGAGGTCTCAAGGAAAACGGAACGGAGTAAGTACAGAATAATTAATAGTATAAGTACAGCAAAGGCTCATAGCACTCGTAGTGCAACTTGTCCAGTCTAGTCGTTCGTAACAGATCTGCTAGGTGCATATTCGCTGCAGTCACAACTTGGATGGGTGACCATGGTATTTACATTTGATTGCTACCATGCTTTTGAATATTAAGCCATCGATCCTGGTTGTTGCCTTAGGACAACAGTCGTTAGGCCATGGATCCTTTAGGCGATGTCTGTAACACCAGGGTGGCACAGGCTTATATAATTATTAGCAGTCGGTATAGTCAACTGCTAGATACGAGTATGTATGCAGCAATTCCTATGTACCCAACTGGATTGGCATCTCTTCTTAAGTAGTTGTTTACTTAGTGCAGTTTGTGGCTTCGTCTGGCCAGAGAGCGTAATATACGGTCTAGGTAAATTACTCCAAACTACCGTTTTATTGGAAACAACTATCATAACCAGCTTATAAATATATACAGATAAACTGAGTGAAACACTACGTTTCATTACTTCCTTTCTCTACAATAACATGGCGCTTGAAGCTTATTTGTTGAAAGCTTACTAACCCTTTTAGCTTTACGAGCTGTAAACAAGAACGTACAAAGTAATAGTTTAGCTGGTATGGCTTTGTATGCTAGTAGGTTGTTTTATTCTGATCAATAGGTTTGGTTTGTATGTTAAAAAATAAAATGATGACAATTTTATTTAGGTTAGATTTATATTTTTTTTAACAAATAACATATTGCTGTTTCTCTAGTTTTAGCGGGCTCTCTAAGGCAACTGCACATTGTGTAGATTGCCCTCAATTTTCATAATTACACATACATTGCTTCTCCACTAGGATCACACCCAGCTTACGCCCTGTCGCGTACTGCAATGGACTTCGCTCCGGCGATGCTGACGATTACGACTTCCTTTGGCACCGCATGGCGACCACCAACGTTGCCAGTGAATCTCGCATGATCGGAGACGTGCTTGGCTGTACATCTGACGAAGGCAGGCTGAAGAGGTAGGTGGTGTGCATGGAGGTAGCGGATTCAATTCTTGCTATGGGAATTATTATACACAGAAAAAAACGCAAGTATTTCGTGCAAGAGTGTTTACCATCAGGTGAACGACACGTGCTGTTTCATCATTCAATTACATATTGCGCACGCACCCCCCATGAGCAATGAGCAATTCCCCGCGGGTTGCGACCTCCCGTGGCCTACATGGAAGTCGCTTAATCGACTCCGGACCCAAGTGGGCAATTGCAAAAGCAACCTAGTCAAATGGGGCTACATTGACCACGGTGGGTCACGATGTGAATGCGGTGCTCCAGCGCAAACAATGCAGCCCTTACTGTCTTGCCCTCAGGGCCCCAACACCTGCACTTTACAAGTCCTGTATGTAGCTACTCCTCCCGGGGTAGCAATAACTGAGCATTGGACTGAAAATATTTAAAAATTATAACATGGACCACCGACATGAAGAAGAGACAACTACATGTGTTATAGTTGGGCGGTCTTTACAAATTGTCTAATTTTAGCTACTTGGGATCGATGCTGGTCGAAAACAGTCCGATCAGAACACAGGACCTAACGGTGCCGTTGTCGAGCGTGCTTTCCAACTACAATAACTTGCACATCGTCATGACTGAACTGAAGCAGAACTTCACGTATTGGAATGTCATGTGAGTATTGCTTATTAAAGTAAATTAAGTAAAGTAAGTAGATTAAAATTACGTGTGAAAATTATTCTAATGAAGAGCATACTATACAGATAGTAATTACATAGAAGACAAAGACGCATGGAATATTCCGCTTCTACAAAGTAGCCAACTGCCACATAAGAAACAATAATATTGTCAAAAACAAAATATAAAATATTGTAACAAAAGTACTAAAAAAATAAAAAAGACGTGTGGCACTCGGAGACTGCCGCGGTAAAGCTATTGCATAGCATTCGGAGTGGGGGGTGTTAGGTTATTTTCGTTACGGAATTTCTGGATTCGGTCTCCACGCTCAAGGCCCGCGATAGAAGCTATGCAATAGCTTAATAAAAAATGCCCATCAGCTTCTTGCCGTATCTTCTGAGTAGTGGTTCTTTATCCGATACGGTGGTAGCGTCATTGTAATAATTGACGGTCATAAGTGCGTCTGTGAAGACAAAACTGAAATAAAGAACTTTTGAACTTTAAATACATAAAGGTAAAGGAAGGAATCTCGCTAAGCAACAACTGAAGCATAGATGATATAGGGAATCTCAGTTAGGGGCCAGGATCTAGTTAAAAAAAAAACTGCTATCGACTATGAACATTGAGCAAATTAATCATCACTGCACTGATGGATGGATGTCGCTTAATACCTACATCGAATTGGTTAATGTTTATAGTTGGTATTCAAGTTTAGTATCCATTCAGCTTAATATACTCCGTCCAAACATTTATTTAACTTTTGACATATGCACTACGAAGCTACGTAATTATTGAAGTGATGGAACATAAAAAAATGCAATACTTTGTGGTTTTGTTTTTTACAATAGTGACGAGACATGTTAAATCTTCGATATTTTTTGAGACCATAGATTGATAACCAAAATTATTAAGGTGATTTTTACATAAAAAAATATTAAACGAAGTTGAATCTTTTCATTTGTACATAATTATTATTGATCATAAAAGGTTAGATATTAAGATATAACGTCAAATAAAGTAACCAAAATAATTTATAATTTTTTTATGAATACATACAATACAGTCATAAACACCTGATTATATTTATAAAACAACACAAAAGTTGAGCCAAAATGGAATATCAATTTGTTAAAGCGATTAAACTTATTTATAAATAAAGTCGATTGTTTTCATAAATCGAATCAGTAACGCATTAGGACATTACCAATCAAGCTGTCAAAAGATAACTAAATGTTTGGACGGAGTATAGTCAGTCAAGTTTTTAATATGTATAATTTTACTATTTGTTTTATTTTTTAGATATAGTTCTTCTATTGATACCGTACTGTCTACAGTCGCTTCAGTACTGCACACTGAAGCCGATTTCACGGAGGTAAGCACAATCAAGGAAGTTTCAAACAACCGTATATTCCTATAAATTTTGTTATAGGTAGACCACTTGTGGTTGATTATCGACCTCGAGGTTGTTCAGTTTATAATGATGTTAGGAAACTCGGCATCCGTGTATAATTGACATTCCTTTTAGCCGAACAAAGTGTTTCGCTTCGACTTTTATAATGCGAACAGCCAGGAAGGAAAACCTTTACCAGCGTTTTTGTTTCCCGATTCTTTAAAGTAGTGTGTTCAAGTTTACAGTGATGAGCAATAAAGTCAATAAGGACTTGCGTTGACCAGGATTACCCCGTAGCTCGTTATCGCTATTTTTTATGAAGTGCTAGCTGACCGGCGAGCTTCGTACCGCCAAATATAAAAAAAAGACGTGTGGCACTCGGAGACTGCCGCGGTAAAGCTATTGCATAGCATTCGGAGTGGGGGGTGTTAGGTTATTTTCGTTACGGAATTTCTGGATTCGGTCTCCACGCTCAAGGCCCGCGATAGAAGCTATGCAATAGCTTAAAAACTGTTTGTTTTTTTTTAATTTTATTTTATACAAACCTTGTCCTGACATTTTGGTGCAGTCGTTCGGAAGCTATAAGCGTACATACATTTCGGTGATTTATTTTTATTTATATTGATTAATCAAAAGTTACAAAGCTGTCAATCAATACTGACAGAGCTAACTGACAGAGTTATTATTGAACGCAAATTGAACCTTTTAACCCTGATGGTTGACGCAAGGCCCACTAAGACACATAGGTTCAAGTTAACATAATAAGCCATATATGATCTGGAAAATCTTTACAATATACTTTCTTTACCTACTAAAGGCCGTGAATAGGTCATCCAAGCCCAAATCACCAGTAACCCCTTTCATTAGCCGACCCTCCCTGGCAAATGTTGACTGTCGCGAAAGCGGTTTGTAAACTATAGATAATGTATGTTATGGAATAACTTAATGAAAATTAATCATTAATAAAATAAATAATACAGAATAAATTTCATGAAACTAGCTGCACCCCACGGTTTTCCCGCATCGACAGTTTTTTGGAATAAAAGTATCGTATGTGTGAATCCAGCCTATAAGCTCCAAATCTCTATTCCAAATTTAATCCAAATGCGTTCAGCCGTTGTAGCGTGAAAAGGGAATAAGGATATCTAATTATTCTGCCGCTAAGCAGTCGTGCGCAAGCATTACTGTGTTCCGGTTTGAAGGGCATTGTAGCCAGCGAAATTACTGGGCATATGAGACTTAATAACTTATGTCTCGAGGCGATATTCGATGCAGTGCTATGCAGTGATTTTTATGGTATTTAAAATTCTGGGTGGCACTGCAATTGTTATGGGCAGGCGTGTCGCTTACCATCGGGTAAATGAATTGCTCGCCTCATCACTCAGTTCCATATAAAAAAATCTAAACAAAATATTTCTTACATACATAATCTTAGATTAGATTGGATTTTTTTTCAGACCAAGATCCATATGGGTTAGAAACAAATAAGACCTTACATACTATGTTAGTCAAATGACATTGTATTATTTTATATGATATTCAAAAATAAAATTCAAGATCAATATATCAAAATGTTTTTTTTAACTAGCCTATACTGTCCCACTACTGGGCAAAGGCCTCCCCCAATTCCTTCCACCTATCTCGGTCCTGCGCCACCTCACACCATTTTTTTGGTGTGCGCCGAGCAAAAATTTGAAATTAAAATGCAAAATCAAAATTAAATGTCAAAATTAAAAATCAAAATTAAAATATAAAATTTAATGATTTCCTAAATCAAAGCTTGAAGTCCAAGTCTAATGTGTGTCATTTTGGGTGTGACCATAACGATTTACACCCGAGTTAGCAAAGAGGTCGCTTCTCAGAATCAACTCCCTTCATTACATCCGTACAAACACGCTATCACTCAAATGGAGTGTCCAGTAAACACTCATTCAGGTCAATGTTCTTAATTAAGGGAGGGGTTATCCATTGTTTTGCTTGTCGTATCAATACTTGCGAAGCTGTCAGTAATTGAAGCTAATGATAATACCAGTAGGTACTTTTATTATATTGTATTGTTTAGACTTTTGCGATTCGCGTATACCTACGTAGTTTTTAGCCAAACCACACATGCTATATTTAGTATCCGCGATCGGGGTTTTTGCAATCGAGTATCAAAGTCTCGCGTCTTAGTAATTGCTTCTATACTTTTTTACGGTTAGATATACGATACGATAGAATAGATCTAGAGAGAGACGGCAGTTTAGCGGCTGCTCAGACCCGTTTTCCCGATGGTTCACCGAACATCATCCCGAAACATGACTAGGTCGCTTGACTTTGTTTTATCACTAAATATTTTTTGAAAAATAGTACTCGGCACAGATTACAAACGAGAAACCTTCTACCAGTAAAAGTGTGTTTAACCGACTTGAAAAAAAGAGGAGGTTCTCTATTCAGTTGTATTTTTTTTTTTCACAGTTTGTTACCTCAGAACTTAGTCGTTTATGGATCGATTTGGAAAATTATTTTCGCGTTGGGTTCAGTATAGCCACGAAGTAGTCCCATATAAATTTCATCGATATTTGACCTTGGACTTCGAATACATTGAAGTCAGTTTTTTGTTTGATATAACGTATACTTGCTAGATAAGTCTTCCCACGTCTACACGAGAGTTTCATCTTATATTTATCAGGGGATACTTAGTTTGTAATTATTTTCAAAAATCAGGAAACCAAATTATTAAAAATAGTTATAATTGTATCATAAATAACCAAGTGGCTTGTAAACAGATTAAAGCCAAACCATAATATAGTCAAGGTGAAACGATTACTCACCGCGTGGCTCTCAGCCAGCAAACGTGGAATCCGATGCAAGAATTTAATGATCATCATTACGTTCCTACTGCATCTACAGGTCTTTTCTCCCAGGGAGAAAGTACAGTATCCACCTGGGCCCTAGTTCACTATGACAAGTTAGCGATTCCTTGCTTCGAAATCACGTCGATTCCTTCATTCATAAACGACATCATTATCTATGACGCGTCATTGAGAATACAAATTTCGCAGATGTTGTCTATTAATTAAGGAAACGACGCAACTTCCCAGCAAGGAAGCGCTAACTTGTCATAGTGAACTAGGGCCCAGGTAGTGGGTTAGTGAATTACATACAGTTGGTGGTCAGCACAAGACATGCTAGATTATATTATGTTATATTAGCGAGATGATCTAGAAGCACACCAAGAAAATTGGTATGAGGTGGCGCAAGAGCGAGACAGGTGGAACGAATTGGGGGAGGTCTTTGCCCAGCAGTGGGACAGTACAGGCTATTTAAAAAAAATGTTAGTAACATACCCTATACTGATGTTGATGTAACATTATGTTACATCAATATCGGTTGGATGATTACGAAGATACAGCTTGACCTCTTCGTAGTACGCGCTCTCATATACAAGGGAGGTCTTGCTAAAATGGTTTTATTAAAATGTTCTTGGAAAAAGCAGACGCGGGAAAAAAGCTAGTCTGTAATTAAACTAATTTTATTTCAGTTTGAAGCGTTCTTGTCATCCTGCAGCGAATGCACAGAAAGTGCGAAGACCAGCGCAACGTCTGCGCTTCGCGAGGCTCGCAAGGCCACCGCCTGGGCTGACACCCACAAGGAAGATATACTGACCAGCCTGAGGAGTCACAGCGCGATGATGACGCCATCTATGATGATGGTCATTACTGTCACCGTGTTCTTCGAGATGCTGCAATGTTTTGCGTAGAAGTTCTGGATTGATTTATGACAAAACAATTATCTGTACTTATAATAAAACTGTAACGAGGCGGCTACTGTACATTGAAGATATTTTTGAAAATGTATTTTTTAAGAGTATTTAGGAGCAACAGAACTCAATAATACAGGTTTTAAATTTTTGTCTGCGCCTGACTGTCTGTCCGGAATAAACTCAGAAAGTAAGACACGAATTAAAATGCAATTTTTTAAATATATTATACGGAGTCCGGCGCTTCACATAGGCTTTGTTTCATCAGCTAGTTGTTGACATATTCTTGTTGTAAAATATTTAAAATAAGAATTACTTATACTTAATTACGTTATTACTACCTACACAATCATGTAGGAAAATTTGTATAGTTCGGTAAGTATTTTTGTAATTAGGTAAGATGAAAGAAGAGATGCTTCTCCACTATGAATTTAATTATAATTAATGTAAGGTTTGCAAATGCGACTCCATAGGTTTTTTAGTTACATAACATATTGTAATATTCACAGCAGGTAAGTTAGAAAATATCGTTATCAAATTTTTGTAAACTTGACAATAGGCGAAGAAATATTTTAGAAAAGAACAAATATATACGTATTTTATATTTCCTGTGTTTATTTATTACCTATTAGATAATAGCCAGCAGATCTGATAATGGAGACGAAAGGTGGGCAATGGAACTAAAAATAATATATTTTTCAACAAAAATCTTGTTCTAAGGTAAAAACTGCCCTATAATTATCATCATCAGGCAAACGATTCGCTGGGACACGGGCCTTCTTTCAAAGAGAAAGTATAGGCCTAAGCCGTCGCAATGGCGCAGTACGGATCCTTGAATTTTATGAATCTTTGACTTGCCAGTTGCTTCACGATGGTTTTTCTTCAACGTTATTAGAGCAAGTGCTAAATCCGCACATCACTTTATGAAAGTATTTTTTTACTAGGTATGCGTTTGATCTCACCTGATGGTAAGCGATGATGTGGTCGAAGATGTAACACGCTCGCCTAAAAGATACCTGTTCTCTCTCGATTTGAAGACTAGGTTTAATAGTTGTCAGGAAACACAGACGTTGGCAATGCGTTCCACTCCTTGGCTGTATGTAAGATGAACGTGGAAGCAAAACATTTTGTTCTTATAGGAGGCATGTCTACCGTGTATGGATGTCGCATAGCTGTGTTATGATGGAATGAAGACGGTAGCATAAGGTTATGATGAGGCATTGATGCGAAGTGACTGAGCGGTGATTTGAACTCTCAGAATGGACAACAACTGTAGCTAATTTCACGCCAAGCCCGGTTTACCGTAATGAATCAAAAGGTCAGAACTTAATGACTCTATTTATTATAGATAATAGAGTCTATTATTAAACAAACACTGCACAATTAAAATAATAAACTGGAGTAGAATTCATGCTGTCATCCAAGGTCACGGTCCATTTATGCGTATGATGTCATTCGCAACTGTTTCTAGGTGAAATCCATAAATAAACATGTGTTTCTGAGTAAACAGTACTCAAGAAGTCTGTTGAAGAGGTATGACTAAGTATATTGACCGTGACCTAATATCGTACTCTAAGAAGGGTAGGTTGGAAAAAGAATGACGCGTGAGCTATTGAGATTAAACTTTGTTTGTTCTCTATGCGTTCCTACACCATTGACCCGATCGTAATGAAAATTTGGTGGATTCTTCTGTGTACGCCCGCGAGGGTTCCTGGCCCATCTTTTTTTTTGCGTGGCTTTGGAATGGATACAGCTAATAATATATAAATATAGACTGGGCATATGAGACTTAATATCTGATGTCTCGGGGTGATGAGTGCAATCCAGTGCTAAGCATGGAGTTTAATGGTGTTTAATGTTCTGGGTGGCACTGCAATTGTTGTGGGCAGGCGTATTGCTAACTATCAGGTAAACAAACTATCCATCTCATCACTCAACTACATAAAAAAAATTAAAATTGTACGTCAAGTGAGAACATCGAAGTACCTATCGAAGAGCTAACAACTCTACACCACTCTACCTGATTTATACTACTACAATATATCAGCAATGCCTCTAGATGTCTATAATATAGGCCGGTACCCGCTTACTATCAGGCGGGCCGTTTGCTTGTTTGCCGACACATTTAATAAATAAATAAATAATAAAAATTTACTAAGATGGCGCAAGCGACCCAAAGTCTTGGCCTCCGATAATGAGAGTCTTTACTTGGATCTGTCTTGCGCCACCTCCTTCCATTCCTTGACGTGGAGTTCGCACAAGTCCCTTTCGAGCTCATCCTTCCAGCGATACCTAGGACAGCCGACTGGTCGACGACCAGCCGGCCCGGCCGTCCCAAGTAAGCTCGATCTTCCCCCATTCTTTCATGGTGGCCGAGCCAACGGAGTTTGTGCGCTTTTATCTCACCGATTATGTTCGGCTCAGCCACTAGTTCTTCTATTTCCCAATTCTTTCGTCTTCTTTATGTGCCAACCTCTGCCTGAACTGGTCCTACAATCTTTCTCAGTACCTTCCTTTCTGCCACTAGAAGTTTACCTGATTAATAGATAAGGTATAACTTTACGACATATGATTGTACTCTCGCCTACTCTTTGCTTAGAGTAGTAATAACCGAGAAAGTTCGTGACAATACATTAAAAAGTATTTTGTAGAGCGTAGGTGGGCAGTGAATAGCTATTGTCCATCGATAGACGTATGTAAGTGCATCAGATTTCTAGTGATGTACTCTACTAACATTTATATGGACTTTCAAACGACAATTCAAGCCTTTTAAATGGAAGGTGAAAGAGAAAAAGAAATAGAAAAAGAGAGAAAGTGAGTAATTTGACAGCCTCTGTGTAGTGGTTGGGCAGGTTGGCTCAAATCACATACAAGGTTGCGTGTTCGATTCTCGCGACGGGACAAATATTTGTACAAGCGCAAGCATTTGTTTCGTGTCGGGTTTTGTGGAACCATGGTCCTCGCAGTTCCTGCTTTGCTAGATACAGAGAATCCTATGTAGGGGCTGAGATCAAAGTTAAAATTACCCGCGACTCCGGGAACTACTTGTTTTTCCGGGCTTCTATATCCTATTGCAGGATCTGAAATAACAAATATCATCAAAATTATTTCAGCCTTTATGAAACTAAGTAGTAAAAAAAGAATTACTAAGAACAGATTAGCGCAACTGGCAGAAGTTCTTGACACGAGACGTGATGCATATAAATTTGAATATAAACGACCGGATGAATGAATTGTTTTGTTAGAATACTTAATCATTTTATTTTTGGATGTCTGCCAATTGACAGACACTTTAAAATGATGCTAAGAAATTGAGTTTACTCTAAGAATTAGCGCTTTATTAGAAACTCTTTTAGTTGACATTTAATGATTGAAAAATTAAAATTCAAAATTAAATTCTGTCAAATTCTGTCCTAATTCAAATCCTGTCAAAACTTTTTTGTAATGCTACATCACTGAACAAATATTTTGGATTTTATCGATAAAAATTGTGACAGTCATACCTCCTACGCTAAAGAATTGTCTTTTACCGGTTGCTGGTGGTACTGCATACGTGTGTTTATAACTGCGGTTAGATAAGCGCATTGTTAGACTGCTCTGCAATGCGTAGGTTGAACTGGACAAAAAATACCTCGCCATATGGCTTAGAATATGTATTGAAAAAAATAATGAATCGAAGTTTGTAAGAAATAAGATAGGATAAACAAACTGGTGGTAGGTTTCTCGTATGCGAGAGGCCGTCTGGGTGGGTACCACCGCTTTGCCAGTTATTCAACCGCCAAGCAGTAGTGCGCAAGCATTGCTGTGTTCCGATTTGAAGGGCATTGTATTCAGCGAAATTACTGGGCATTATGAGACTCAATGGCTAATTGTCACAGGGTGACGAGCGCAGTGCAGTGCCGCGCAGGATTTTGCAAAACAAAGTTCTGGGTGGTGCTGTTATTGTTATGGGCTGGCGTATTGCTTACCATCAGGCAAACGGCCAGCTCGTCTCGTCATTCAGTTACATAAAAAAAAAAAAAAAAGAAGAAGAGTTCTTCATTTCCTCCAAATATTTTCAATAGAGTTCAACAAGACTTTTGTTGAAAAATATTTTTCAAGACAATGTTTTAACAAATTCGTAAATGGCACCGCCAACAAATTAAAATGAGCCCCAACACTAGTAGTTTATATACGATGTCCGTCAAGGAATCCTAATGCCCACCTTCCGTCTCCATCAACAGATCAGCTGGCTATCACTATAATATTGAATTGTCATCGGAATTTAACAAGTATGTAAAATTTCAACTCCGTAGGATAAGACGCACTTCCTCTTCTGATTCAACTTGCAATATTTGACCCAAACAAACAAACATTGCAAGTTAAATAAAGCTAAAGCTTGTAAAAAAAGCAATAACACACATGACACTATTTTGGTACAAATGTCTTGACGTCATTTATATTGTTTCCTTATTTAGAAGCTCTTTAGAGCAAACTTCGATAATCTCATCCTTATTTAGACCACAAAACCACTCGAAATCATTCAAAGGTAACGTATACTATACACAGAATACGCACTTTAGGTAATGGCAACAAATGTAGCAAGACCTGTGACCTTATACCAGAGCGCTCTTTCCTTTACGTAGTTTCATATGAGGTAGGGGGAACGGCGGCTCATCTTATACTGGTGTATACAGTCTGGCGCCAATCCGATATGGTGAGTGGACACGAAGACCGAATTGGCGCGCACCGCGTGTGGACGTATTTCCCGCGTTATCGAGAATTTTCGCGGGAAATGCTCCGTTTCCCGTTTCAAAGATAAACTATTCGTTTATTATCAATTGAGTGATGCTATTTAATTTTTAGGAGTTTGTGTTAAAAATGAGAAAGAAGTTCCTTGTGTTGCCATAAAAAAGTGTTACAATTTTCACTGGCTGAATAGACTCGTTTAAAAGTGAAAATGATTGGCGCGCTTTTGTTTTTCTTTTTCGCCTTTTCGGCAAAAGCGGACCTCATTGAAGAGTGCATGAATTACACGATTTACCCTTTGCAATATGAATTAATTATCACACCGTACATTTTCAAAGACAGTTCTTACTACTACTGTGATATAACTATTGACGTGTTTGCGAACGCTCCAGACATTAGAATTATAGAGATGGACGCTAAAGATTTGGAGATTCGACAAGGTTCAATAAAAGTGTACGACGGAAGAACAGACATCGTAAACGGAGCAAGACCTTTTGAGTATGACGAGAGAAATGGAAAATTGTACATCCATCTGCGAGAACCGTTGAGAAAATATGATGTAAAGAACAATCAACACGTTTATAAAATTCACATGTCTTTTACGAAGTACGTGACCGAAGACACGCCTGGAGTGTTTTTGGTGAAATATTATGATGAAGAAAGTCGGGAATACAAGTAAGTTTAGTTTATTTTGACCGATTTTAAAAATAACATGTTTTTAACCAATTTCAAAAATAGGTTTTTTTTTTAATTTTGTTTCCTCAAACCTTTGTCATTTATAAACCGATTCAAAATAAAATAATTTACTGTAATATAAACTTATTTAAACACATTAGTAATTTAACTTAATTTTATTAATTCTTAATTTTTAATATTTTTATAATAAATTGATACTGATATAATTATTGATAATCAACTAAATTTTATTTACCAGAACAAAACTGGAAAGAAGCTAACTGCTAAAATACAGGTGTGTCAACACCTACCACCACCACCACCAGCCACCGTTTGGTGGCTAGAGTCGCAACAAATTGTAATTTGTACTATAATTAAATAAATATTTTTTAATGAATTTTGATTAGGAAAGTTCTTTTTGTGTTGGGTTCAGTATATCTGCAATGTCCCATATAAATTTCATCGATATTTGACCTTGAACATTAAAGATACGTCAGAATTAAAGTTGGTTTATTTTTTGTTATAAAATCTATCACTTTTTTACAAGAATAACAAGAATATTTTATTAACATAATATTTTCTTTAAATCAATAACTTTAATAACGTATAAACAATTATGTAATCATATTTAATTTTATAATCTTACATATTTTTTTCTAACTATTGTCAGCCGTTTAAAAATGTTACCATTTACCACTGACAAGTTTCGTTCAAGTGTCGAAACTTTTCAACAGTTTTTCGTAAGTGCTTTTCTTATTGTTTGTGTTTTTACCCCATTTTCTATTTTTTCTTATGCGCTGTAAAGTGCATTAGTTGATTCAAACAATGTTAAGTGTTTTCGTGCTATTTACAAACATAAAAGTAATAAGTACAAATACAATACATACAATAAGTTTTATTGCATACTCGTTTTGTTCAAATCAGAACTCAATTTTATACCGACTTAAGGTAGTTTTTTCAAAAACCTGCGTTACACAAACCAGAATACACTAATGCTTGCGCACTACTACTTGGTGGCAGAATAACTGGTAATGCGGTGGTATCAACCTAGCGGCCTCTCACATACGGAAGATTTACCTAGTATATTATTAATGCATTTCATTATGATCCCTGTCGGGTACAGCAACTATGTAGGAGAGAGAAGGGCAACTGTATTATTATAATAATTATTATACGTTAATTACTTATAATTCATCAATAATTAGATTAGTTGGCAATTTATGAAGAACTTAAAACAAATTTTGCGCTAAATAATTCTGAGTTTGGTGTGTATAAAATGCACACAGCTTTGCTAGTTATTCTGCTCCAGCAGCAGTAGTGCGCAAGCATTTCTGTGTTTCGGTTTAAAGGGCATTGTAGCCAGCGAGTTACTGGGTTAATGAGACTTAATATCTCATGTCTCGAGCACAATGCAGTTCTACGCAGTGCTTTTCATTGTGGCACTGCAATTGTTATGGGCAGGCGTGGCGCTTAATATCAGGCAAACTATTTGGTCTCAGTTCATTAAAAAAAAAGTATACCGAGTGTATCTTACACTTATATTTTGTTAATTATACAGGTTGGCAATTTGAGATGGGGCATGAAGCGAAGCAAATTTTGCCCTATAGAATGTATGGGAAAAGTTTGATGTGATTTAAACCTCAGTCTCAAAGACTCTTTTGATCCATAAAGGGAACCGGATTGATTGGCTTCAAAAAAATAAACAGATAGAACTTCCCATTTTCTTGCTGAATGTAACCTTTTTCAAAATCTGTAAATGCTGTTAAAAATAACTCCGAATAACAATTCTCCTTAGACCTTTATCCTGTATTTTCATGATTTATGTAGCTATCGTTTATGTTCCATATGAAATTTCCACTCTGTATAGGTTGTAACAGGAGCGAGTGTGGCTCAGCGGGCACTCGTGCCACTTACGATCCGACGCAACTGAGTCCGAATCCCGCTAGCCCCGCACCAATGACATTATGTGCGGATTTAACACTCGCTCTAAAAACGGTGAAGGAAACCATCGTGAGAAAACCGGCATGTCCAAGAATGAATCACAAAATTCAAGGACATGTGACATCTACCATTCCGCACTGGGCCAGCGTGATGGATTATGGCACGTACTCTTTCTATGAGAGAAAGCCCGTGTCCCAGCAGTGGGAACGTTTTGGGCTGATGGTGATGATGATGATAAGTTGTACCAATATCATAATTATCCTGTTTAAGTAACATTGTTACTGACTTGTAGAAGTATAAACCATACATTGTTTAGGCATTCAACGAGCGCTGATGTAATTCGCGACTCACTCGGGCAGAACCAATTGCCGCAAATTGCAATTATCTCATTTATAGCTTTAATTACTTATTGTCGTTTGTAGGTTGTTTCAATGTGTTTTTAAGTTCAATTTATTTATATTAAAATGATGATTTTAATAATGTTAATTGTTGGTACTCGTTGCTATATATATAAATATATATATATATATATAGTTTCAATTTTGGAGTTTATTTTAGGTAGGTAGGTAAGTGTATATCACTTAAATCTAATTAAATCATTGTCATAACGCACACACACCATCACACACACACACATACACCCTCTCGCACGCAGCAACACACTCAATTTCTCTCAAGCTGGTAGAAAACATAGCTGTTACTGCTCATTTATATTAAGAATAATTGTGTAATCCTGTTTTGGCCTTATTTTAAGTTTGTTTGTCTCTAGCTTGTATTATTATGTAACGCTGTTGGATTACCTAAATAAATAAAATTAAAAAAAGACACTGCTTTATAGTCAATGATGTAAACGCTATCTTCTTCTGTCGTGTGGGTGTATGGCCAACCCTGATGTCGGAGTTTTTAGACCGCCCGAAGGCCTCCAACAACATGGCCTAACGACTGTTGTCCCAAGATAACAACAGGGACCAACGGCTTAACGTATCCTCCGAACCACGGTAGCGCTCAGATGTAAATACCACACAAACGGTCACCCATCCAAGTTGTGACCGCTGCGATCTGTTATACGTTTCATACGCCGCAATAAGTGAACATATCAACATAATATAAACTAAGAATACATTATTATTACATAATACTAATATGAGCGAGTGTGGCTCAATGGGAGCACGCGCGACATTCAATCCGACGCACCCGAGTTCGCATCCCGCTGGCCCCGCACCACTGACTTTCTTAGGTTATGTGCGGATTTAACACTCGCTCTGAGAACGGTGAAGAAAAACATCGTGAGGTAACCGGCATGTCCAAGAATTAATTACATTTCAATTAATGACATGTGACATCCACCAACCCGCACTGGGCCAGCATGGTGGGTTATGGCCCATACTCTCTCTATGAGGGAAGGCCCGTGTCCCAGCAGTGGGAACATGATGGGCTGATGATGATGAATATGTACACTATTGGCGTATCATATTAAATAAATTAAATAAATATCACGCGCTAAAACTACCGGCAAGTAAGTCGGTAGATAAAATATATGGCATCGACACTACACTTGTATGTCCAAATGTAATGTGGGTGATGACCCTATTAGGCCACTGCAAGTTTTTATAAGAAACATGCTTATCCGCCATGCTTCACGACGTAACGTGACGTATGTATATAACTTAATTAAGACCAGCTTAAGCTTAAGAGAGCGAGTGTGGCTCAGTAGGAGAACGTGCGACTTTTGACCCAACGCACCTGAGTTCGAATCCCACTGCCCCGCACCACTGACTTTCTTAAGTTATGTGCGGATTTAACACTCGCTCTAAAAACGGTGAAGGATAACATCGTGATGAAACCGGCATGTCTAAGAATTTATCACAAAATTCAAGGACATGTGACATCCACCAACCCGCACTGGGCCAGCGTGGTGGATTATGGCCCAAACTCTCTCTATGAGAGAAGGCCCGTGTTCCAGCTGTGGGAACGTTATGGGCTGATGACGATGATGAAGACTAGCTTTTGGCTGCGTCATTAACTTTCAAACTATTGGATTGTTGCCTCTACTTATTTAGAATTGGCAACTTTGCCGTGCTTTCAATATATATACTTGTTCTGTAGTTTTACTCTATTTGTTTGTCTATTTTTACTGTATTTGGTCTCTAGTTCTACTACGTAGAAATGTTTAGTTTCTTTGTTTCTACTGGATAGCTATCGAGTAAAATGACTTTTAATCATACGGCATACCATCGTTTAGTGGCATCGCTTCTACGGCTTTATCTTAAGCTAAGCTGTCAAGAAATGTGCGTTCTTTTTACCAAGTTCAAAAAAGGAGGAGGTTCTATGTTCCACTGTATATTATTTTTAATTTTTTTATTTATGTTTACCGATTTCTCCAACTGTTGACCGATTTCAAAAACCATTTTTGCGTCAGTTTAGTATAGCTATGAAGTGGTCCCATATACATTTCATCGATTTGAGTATGGGCGTGAGTAATAGTTATTTTTTTTGGTATGGGAAGAAATGGGTAAACATACTTACCTATTCTTTCAAAGTCATGTTAACTTAAGTTACAATTTTTAACATATTTTTAATTTTATTTGTATTGTGTTTATGACGTTTAAAAGTGCACTTTTGTGCCTATTTAATTAATGATATTGACTTTGTCTTTGGTATGTGACATTGGACTTCAAAAATATTTTACTGGTGGTAGGTTTCTCGTATGCGAGAGGCCGTCTGGGTAGGTACCACCGCTTTGCCAGTTATTCAGCCGCCAAGCAGTAGTGCGCAAGCATTACTGTGTTCCGGTTGGAAGGGCATGGTAGCCAGCGAAATTACTGGGCATTATGAGACTCAACAGCTAATTGTCTCAGGGTGACGAGGGCAGTGCAGCGCCGCGCAGGATTTTGCAAAACAAAGTTCTGGGTGGTGCTATTATTGCTCAGACAATGCTGTCTACTAGAAGTATTATTGTTATGGGCTGGCGTATTGCTTACCATCAGGCAAACGACCAGCTCGTCTCGTCACTCAGTTACAATTTTTTTTTTATTAAAGTCGGGTTTTTTGGTAAAATGTACCTATACTTATAATTCTTGAAAGCAGAAACAAATTTCACAATTGGCCAAGCATTTTAGTTGGTTACTAGGTTTTAAACGATTCACTATAAATTCACACCATAATTGTTTTTTAAATTATACTGAAGAATTTGATGAACAGACAATACCAAAAAAAGACGTGTGGCACTCGGAGGCTGCCGCGGTAAAGCTATTGCATAGCATTCGGAGTGGAGGGTGTTAGGTTATTTTCGTTACGGAATTTCTGGATTCGGTCTCCACGCTCAAGGCCCGCGATAGAAGCTATGCAATAGCTTAAAAAAAATAAACGTACAAACACACACAGACATACAGTTTTATAATGATACAATAATATACCTACATAGATACGTATCCGTAGAGTAATCGACCTTCTCTCCCACGTGTGGTCTAGATCTCGGCGCAAACTATGAATATTATAACAACAATTTATATTGATATGTACTAATCGGGGTTTCTAGTTTCCGTGGAGGAGGATACTTATCACTTAGTAGGTTCGTATGGCAATGAAATAACTTGGTTTTCCTTGAATAGGCTTTACTGTTTACATTTATTTATTACCAATTTATGTGTTTTTTGTAAGCGGTAAACTAGCTCACAGATATCATTTGTTACATGCCACTTCCCTTAACCAAGTAAACAAATAGTAGGTAACTAGATTTAAGACTCTTTTCAAATGAAGCAAACGCTTTTCAACGGATTAACGCGTATATTTTAGACCATTTACATTTTTAGCACGCTTTTTATACGTACTTAGTGGTGAGACGAGCAAATCGTTGACCTGATGGTAAGCAACAACAACGTTGCAGCTTTCGTGGTCACGAAGACACTTTTTAAGTTAACAACTCGAGCGATTGTTTACGTAAACAATAATAGATTTACGATATCTTTTTTTTATCATTTCAAAATAACATTACAATTGTAAGTTGCATGTCATTCGTAAACCACTGAGGTTTGTGTTCAATACCATATTTAATCTACATCGATATTAGGTACACAATCATCTAATAACTCTATTTATGAAGATAGAAAATTGGTAAGTACATTTCTTAGCAATCTTAACATTCAATGTGTTTCAAGAAGTGAGCCTTAAGTTTAACTTTAATGTTTAGTTGTGTGATATCATTAACCAAATCTGGAGGTAGATTATTAATTAGTCGAGGAACCAGGTAAGACGATGTCCGCTCGCCGTATGCATTGTTCGCACCTATTGTACAAAGCCGGTTTCGAACGAGCGACGGCCCGCGTGTATACAGTATGTTGGATTTCTTTCTTTAACTCCTCTGTAAAAAATTGTTCTTTAAGCAATGTATATTTAAATTGTGTATGAATAGGTCGGATTTTGTAATGATCAAACAACCGAGAGTCATCATTTCAAAATTGTTCTTTAATTTTATTGGATACAATATTTTTAAGTATTTTTAATCTGCAAGTACCTAGTAAAATAAACAGATGCCTGATGATAGCTCCGAATGAGTCATTTAGCGAAACCAACAAAGTCGCAGTTAATGGCCCAAATAAATCTTCGAGACGTCGTTACGGAACGTTAGCGACTGCAAATGGATCGTTGATACCTCTATTTGAATGAATAGGTTCAATTCACTGAAGAACTGTCTTTTGAGTAAGCTATATTGACTATCTACCATGGATTATAGCTATACATAATATGTACCTATATCAAAGAAAACTTAATATTACTACGTACCTATATGTTATACATGAACTGACGAAATAATAAAAATCTAATTGATTTTTCGTAGGTACCTATATCCTTACATGTATGGTATGGAAGCTAGATAAAAATAATAATATCAAAGAAAACTAAATATTATTACGTAAAGAAGCGACACTCCCACCCCCCCGCTAATTTGTTGTCACCCGCAACAAACCGATGAAAAAATCGACAATGCCGTGCTTGCGTCACTCGGTTGTCACCGCTCGCTGCGAATGACTAATGAGTGAGATTCAAATGTTTATTTTATATGTGCGAACAATTATGTTATATGAGGTTGTTATGACCTTTTTGGATGACGACGACGACCTGCTATACAGTAGAGCAGGCCGGCTGACTATTTGACTTTGACACATCCTCAATGCTTTGACATATATAGACGAAACATATTGAGAAAAATACAACCGAATAGAGAACCTCCTCCTTTTTTGAAGTCGGTTAAAAAGACGAAGAACGGCTGAAGACGGTGGAGCTGACCAGGACCGTGTGACGTGTGGTAATAATAGCATATATTTTTACATATAGGTATGTAAGATTTTTCGGCAATCATTAAGATTTTTTTAATATTTCCATCACGCACTTTACTGTACCGCTACCATTTCTTCTTACACGTCCTGGATGACTGGTAAAAAATGCTAGCATCAAGTACTCCATGTACAAGCTGTTTAATGCTAAAGTATACCTAAATAAATAGGCTTTTTATCTCGGGAAAACGCGGGGCGAAGCTAATATAATAAATAAATAAATGACGCCCAACGATCACATACATAGATCCTGGCCCCTAACTAGGATTCCCTGTATCTAGGGATACAGGGAATCCCTAGATACAGGGAATCCTAGTTAGGGGCCAGGAACCAGGAACTATGAGAAGCATGGTCCCACAACACCCAGACACGAAACAAATGCTTGCGGATTTTTTTTCTGTAAACAAACATTTGTCCCGTCGCGGGAATCGAACCCGCAACCTCAGTGGTGTATGCGATTTGAGCCAACCTGCCCAACCACAACACCACAGAGGCTAGGGTGTTTGATAATATACCTACCTACCTATTGTAGCAGTCTAAACTAGCACAGTATCTGTGACAACAAACTAGTACATATTCTTCATGGCCTTGCGGATGCAAACAGCTAACCATCTGGATGGTTAGACGGTTTCGCAAATACCAATTTGCAACGTTTACACTTCCCGTACCATTGAATGTGTTCCATGTTATGAATTCACGCTTAGTAACAATTTAGGATAATTATGTATATTGACAATGCGTGTGTGACCCTTTTTTGATACTATCTGACCACAACGTAGACTCGAAAATGGAATGAAATGGAATTCAATAAGATGTGGTAAATAAATTAATTCTACAGTAAATCCTTAAGCCATTGACAGACTCTGTAGTGCAGTCGTTGGGTTGGCTCAAGTCTCATACTCCACTGAGGGTGCTGGTTCGATTTCCGCGTTGAAATCAATTTTTGTGCACAGAAAATAAGCGCAAGCATTTGCTTCATTCCTGGCGGTTGAGGAACCATGGCACTGGTAGTTACTGCTACCTTAGAATAGATAAAATAACTCTCTATTTTACAAAAACTACAAAAAAACACAGTACAAATAAAAAATAGAAATTAAAAATTAAAATTGTACAGTGAGCGGTCTTATTTCTAATAAGCGATCTCTTCCAGACAACTCTTGGATGGAGAGGATTCCTTAGGTACAGGGAATTCTAGCTAGGAACAAAAAACTAATTCTATTATCATGTAAAAAAACCAGAACGAAATTGGGAAAACCCTAACTACCAAGTTATCTACAGGTCAGATTATTAACAGGATATCTGTATCTAAAAGTTTGTAAACGCCTGATTTGGTGGCTGGAATCATAACAATTTTATTTGCAATGTAATGGAATCAGGCGTGACGTTGCGGAAATCCATGGCGCGAAAAAAAGACCCGGAGGGATTATTGAAATATATTTTAATTTTAATTAATTTTACATTTGCTATCTAGCCCCATACATAATATGTTACTAACTGCACCCCGCGGTTCTACCCGCGTTTTCCCGGGAAAAAAGTAGCCTATGTGCTATTCCAAGTTATTTCCAAGTCCTAAAGTACCTGCATACCAAATTTCATCAAAATCGGTTCGGTAGTTTTTGCGTGAAAGAGTAACAAACATACATCCATACATTCTTACAAACTTTCGCGTTTATAATATTAAGTAGCATTCTAACAACAACCTACTATAATATTCAGCGGAATTACTCTACATATTTTCATTTCTTTTCAATTTTATTTGTATCTATAATTTTATTATTTACGTCATGAATCTGATAGAAATAAACGATCACCTCTACCTTATATCGTTGTTTCAGATACATCTACACCACACGGTTCTCGCCTAACAAAGCGAAATACGCCTTCCCCTGCTTCGACAACCCTCGCTTCGAAGCGGGTTTCAAGTTCAAGGTGTATGTGCTGCCACAGCGGCCTGACTTGCAGTACACCAATACCAGTCTCGTCATATCTGAGATTCTGAAGAAAGAGAGGTAAGTCAACTACACCTAGACGAGAGATCACTGGCCAAGGGCATACGCCATGTCCTTGAATTTTTGTTATAAATTCTTGGACATTCCGGTTTCCTCACGATGTTTTCCTTTACCGTTTTTAGAGTGATGAAATCCGCGCATAACGTTCGAAGCTCGCTGGCCCCGCACCACTGACTTTCAGTGGTGCGGGGCCAGCGAGCTTCGAACTCGGGTGTTTCGGATTGAAAGTCGCACTTGCTTCCACTGAGGCACACTCGCTCTCTTACTATACTTATGCAAACAAATAAACGTTACACATAACATGGTAGGTAAACGTGTTCAATGAAAATGAACTGGAACGTAAAATATAGGTAGTTATACTACTAAAGCTTTAATTATCTCAAGATTATATATCAAAGATACAAGTAACACTGTTGTCGTCCTTGCGGTATACCTAAGTACATTCATTATTAATTTACCTATTACACGTGAGGGGGCGTCCATAAATTACGTGAGAAATTTTCTGTGTGGTAAGATGCCGTGAGATTTTATTCAACCCCCATCCCCCAATCTCACGTGAGACTTCAAAATGTGGGTAAATTTCTTACGTAAACGCGTTGGATTGTTATTGTAAAAAGAAAAAAAAAATACTTCGTGCTTTTATTTACGACTAGTTAGTAATCAATATTGCTGAGAGTTTAATTATAATGTAATAAACGATAACGCTTAAGATTAAATCTTAAGTATGTACAATCTGGAAACCTTCTTAAGCAACCTCTTCTTAAACACCTTTCGTAATTTATGGCCGCCCCCTGACGTGTATAATAGTTATTTTAAATCTAGAACTAAATTCAGACAGCGACCTCAAAAAAAGTTTCTCAATTCGATTGTATTTTTTTGTTTGTTACCTCAGAACTTCGACATTTATAAACCGACTCGGAAAATTTTAAACTTCAGAGATACGTCAGAATAGAATTCCGATTTTTTTTGGTATAAAACATTGAGTTCGTGTCATTCCTCAATGGTATAAAATGAATTATTGATTTTGTTGTAGGTTAGTTTAGTCATTATCACTATATATACACATATTTATAATTTTTTTGAAGATACCTTGTAAAAATTGTTAATAAAATCCAGAACTTAATCCAACCTGAGATGAAACCTATAATGATAATGATTGGGAAAGCCTCCGACCGCGCAACAAATTGCTCTAACCATAAAAGCATCAGTAATAAGCTCAACAAGTTTTTCTCGCAGTTTCCACGATGGACTGACTTTCTCTGAGTATTTTTCTCGATAAGGACAACAGTTAGCGGAACTGGAGATAAAAAATAATATTTGATTTCTATCGCTTTTATTTGTTCAGTTTTTGTATCTTTTTTGCAATCTTTTTAGTTACTAGCTGCGCTCGGCTCGTGGCGGTTCAAAAGTCCATATATCGTATATCAAGGCAATTATCGCATTAATAATTAATAAAAATAGTTAGGAGTAAGTATAAATGAAATATGTCGATCTTTATGTGGAATTTTAACAAATGTTTTAAATTTTTATTATTTTTTTTATAATACATAAATATAAACTTTAACGTTTATAAATCAAATATTGTAGATAAAACATACTTATATAGAATACGACCACTGTTGCGCCAACAAACTAGTGCCAAACTGCAATATCTCAAGATGACTATGAACTAAACATTATAATTATAATATACTTACCTGTATGGCTTATTAAGATTTCCGCTTGCTTAAGGCATACCCTGGCGCTACCCACATACGGCGGCGTCCATATGCGGACGCTGAGAATTGTGTCAATTATTGTGATCGATGTCTCGCGCTCTCGTGGCGTACCGGTTATAATGTAATCCGATTTGTCCCTAAAAACCAGACTGTGTGGTCAGTTTCTTATTTCAAGCCATGCCAGTTTAAGCGTTAGTGAGTTCAGTTAGAGTTTTTTTTCGATTTATGTATTGTTGTCAGTAGTTTGGAATACATGTACGTAATCAATAGGATTTTTTTATAACAAACAGACTCATTTATGTCGATACATTTGATAATTGACCAAAATACTGCAGTCCTTGGTATACTCATGGAGTATATAGAGAGCCTCACTGCTGGTCAGGGACGCGGACGGAGAAAAGGCATTTGTGATTGGCCAATAAAGAGGACACTCACATTATTGAATGCTGCATGCTTATATGTTTTTTCGTAGTCTGCAGTGTGCGTGCACTCTTATCGTTAGCTATTGGACACCCACATTGTGAGAGAAGTGTGGTTTTGATTTATGGCCCTCTGACCAAATAGGTATGTAAATGCTTACTTTTAAGGATTTCATTGTCATAAACTTATAATGAATATGATGGTTCTATCGCCATATTGATAGGTCTACCTCTCGTCTTGAACGAATAAAAAAGACAGACGGAATCTTGATAAGCAACAACTGAAGCAAAGCAATGGCAGTGCAGTTATGT
The DNA here is from genome assembly GCA_951640565.1 of Petrophora chlorosata. Lineage (NCBI taxonomy): Eukaryota > Metazoa > Arthropoda > Insecta > Lepidoptera > Geometridae > Petrophora > Petrophora chlorosata. The sequence goes on along the minus strand of OX621196.1, from coordinate 2,737,568 downwards.
TTGTTTGAGTGGACGGAGGGCCGATGTCAAGCCCATGTGACGGTCGATCCCGCATAGCATGATTTAAATGTGTGCGTGAGGCTTGTGTACGAACGAGCGAACCGGCATAGTTTGAATGCTTCACTTTTGAATTTGGAGACGAAGCGTTTGCCTTTATTCGTTCAAGCCTATTAACTAAGCAAGCCGTCAAGCGACTTAGTCGTGTTGCGGGATGATGTTCGGTGAACCATCGGGGAGACGGGTCTGAGCAGCCACTCAACTGCCGTCTCTCTCCAGATCTATGTGCTCTATCTTAGGCCACATCATTGCGCATCAGGCGAGATAGTGGCCAAACATAGATCAATTAAGCGTAAAAAAAAATACTTGGAGAGAAATTACATACCTACGTTTATTGCTGAAATTTAAAATAAAATATCCTCTATATTTTATTCAACAACAAGTATTACGTGTTTAACACGTAAAAATAATTAAAATTCTTAAAACAAATAGCTAAAAATTATTTTTTATGGTATTTTATATTTGCCGAGCATTTGGATAAACTAGAACACAATATTATTATGGTTTTTAAATTATATTTTACAGTGACAGCAACAATTACCTGGCCATCAACTACATGCCCTCCCCTCAAGTAGCACTGCACCAGCTCGGCTTCCATTTCTCGCAGTTCGCCAGCAACCAGCTCAGGGGCACCCACACCAACGATACGCTGGTCGTGTGGTCACCAGCAGACGAGTTGAAGCACTACAACTTTATACTGTACTATGGAGTGGCAATCATCGACTTGATACATGAGTTCTCCAAAACAAACAGGCCCTTGCTAAACGGACCAATAAATCTAGTGGCGGTACCGAAGAAGCTGGATGGATATGAGATATCGAGCTGGAATCTATTGACTAACAGGTGAGCGACAATAGGGGATCGGACAACTTTTCAGAAAGTGTTTTACATTAACTACAATTAATATATATAGCCATGAAAAATTACTATTTTAATTAAATAACGCTCTAAAAGTACCTAAAACTATGTATAAATATTATGTTTCAAATATTGCCTCGCAAAAGGTGACCTCAAAACTTGTGACGTCATATGTAGGTAGAAAACGACAAACTCCTCGAAATAAAACTTGCAAAAAGATTTAAATACGTTTTGTGAAGTTTGGGGACGATATTGTAGTCATGGAATGAAAAAATTAGGAAAAATACATTTTATAAAAAGCAAAAACGTATAATAAACAAGCTTGACTCACGGCACTTGCCTACAAATGACGTCATGCGCTGTGATTGTTGTTTCGTTTGAGATGAAGAACAGATTAAAAATGTCAGAATTATTAGATTTTATTTATTGATTTAAAAATAGAAATCATTATTATTTCACAAAAATATTGATTGAATGATCCTCCAACAACGTGCAGACACCCTTTTAAATCAAAGTATCAACAGAAGGTTTTGTGCTAAGAGTGAAACAGTGTCTTCAACCCGTTTATTATTATAATTCATAAACTTTATTTCAGACAATATTAAATTACAACAAATTAAAATTAACAGAAGCCCATAGAATATATACCTTACAGACTAACATACATACAAAAATATACACACTACTTCACAGGGCTCAAAGTTTATGATTGTTTCAGCAATTTTTTTGACTTGCTTAAGCTAGTTAATTTTAGAATCGATTTCATTCGTTTCGCTCGAGTTTAATTATTATTTATGTCCAGTTTTTTACCATTCGGTCTTTCTAAATTGTATATTACTTTTTTTATATTATGCTGAGTCACCAGAGAATGTTGGAAAACCCATTGAGGTGCACCAGAAAAGAAAAACGTCCGTCTACAGACTACCTATATACATAGATAGATACACATACACGAACATATCTGTAGTAAGTACGTTTCTCTGTCATCACAAACGCGATGCAGTTCTGGGCTAGATTTAGTAAATTCAATTCAGGATTTGCAATCTCTTTTTAAGCAAAGAAGTAAACAGTCATAAGGTCATACGATCAATTCAATATGTAAAAACGTTTAAATAGTATCTAGATGTATTTTAACAATAGTAATTTAGAAATGTATTACTATTATGCACTATTATATATGTACTGGTAGTAGGTTTCTCGTATGCGAGAGGCCGTCTGGGTGGGTACCACCGCTTTGCCAGTTATTCAGCCGCCAAGCAGTAGCGCGCGAGCTTTACTGTGTTCCGGTTTGAAGGGCATTGTAGCCAGCGAAATTCTTGGGCATTGTAAGACTCAACAGCTAATTGTCTCAGGGTGACGAGCGCAGTACAGCACCGCGCAAGATTTTTAAAACAAAGTTCTGGGTGGTGCTGTTATTGTAATGGGCTGGCGTATTGCTTCCCATCAGGCAAATGACCAGCTCGTCTCGTCATTCAATTACATAAAAAAATGTTCTCCAAATAAAATTAAATAAAAAAATACTAAAAAAAAAAGTCGTGAGGCACTTTCATCTCAAATCACGCTCTTCTCACGTATCAGGCGATGTTCATTCCTGAGACATCTAAAATCCCCATTTGATTTCTTAGTAACGATTACATGACCTACACGCGCTATTTTGGCAATAGCGTCTATTTTTGCACAGAGCAAGGTCAGATCTCAATGTTAGTTCGCACAAAATGTTCGTCAGATTCATTCTCTCATACTAGCAATGTAAACACCTGTGCGGTTTCTAGAAGGTGAATAATGTCAAGAAACTCATGATGTAATCAAGGAATACTAACTATTAATTACGATATAATCAACGTCCTTAGTTGCAAAAGGGCAAGTGTAATTATATCCATTTCGGGGCTTATCGTACTTTTTGTTCTTTGCACTAAACAGATTTGATATTAAATGCAATAGTATACTTGGTTTAAAGTAAGGTGAAGCATAGGATATATATTTCAAAGACACCAAATCCATTTTCGTATCCACGAACTCGTGTCTTTTCAGAAAGAAGATAAACGATTTACTTAAGCGGGACCTATTTCAGCATGTTAACTATGTATATAGAGCGTTAACAAAAGTACGAGGACAAAACGGTACTGAAGTCAGAAATTTGTGAAAATTTATTCAAATGTTGGAGAAAGTATCTTAAGAAGATTTCCTTTAGCTAGCGTTCAAGCTCTTGCATGTCTGATGTGAAATTTCCGCCTTATACAGCTTTTTAAACAGTCTTATTTCATATGATTTCAGTGCATTTAAAATTGCGAATATACAAGACTTGACGAGCATCAAGCAGACAGAGCAGATGAAATTCGACCTTGCTCAGCAACTGAGCAGACTCTGGCTTGGGAACCCTGGGGAGGCGCAGGTCACGAGGTGGCGCGAGGAGTGGTTCAAGGAGGGAATGGCTACGTACTTGGCTTACTATCTATTAGCTCAGGTGAGAGATTGAATATTGTTGTAATCCGTGACGATGTTGTTAATTTCAAAGTCAAGTTTGAATTATTTCTTCCAATCTTGGGTCAAATCAATTCTTAGGCAAACATACGAGTAGATTCAGATTCCAAATTATATCGATAGCCAATTAGATAAGGAAAAGTAAAAGGTTATTTAGATTGTATTTGGTGTAAGAATGTACTTATTTATCGTAGGCAACGTCCTAATGGTTTAGAATCAAATATAAAAATGTATATTTTTTTTACTTGAAAAGTGGAACGGTGGGAATAGCGTGTGTTATTTGTTTTAAATAACAGCGACGATATGGCGCCGTAAATAAGACAAAGTTTTTTTCAGTACAACTACGGCTCTCAAACCATAGGCTTCAAGCGGCCTCTTGGTGCTTACGGCCTTCAAATGAAGCAACGAGCCATGGCCTCAGACTGGCACCACAGCACTCCAGCCCTGGCCAACTTCCACAACGACTTGGCCGTAGAGATACCCTCGCGGTACAGAGAGCTGGTGACGATGAAGACTGGCGCAATCTGGTGGATGCTGGAGAACTGGTTCCAAGCCAATCAGCTGCATGAATCTTTGGCCAAACATATCAATGCTATGTAAGTGTATTTTAAGTTATTGGTTTTGGTATGTGTACATGGTGAGCCCTTTATCTTCAAGGTTCTTGAATTTTTTTTATTAAATTATGACCAATTTTATTTGATTGATATCTAACCTGGAAATTACAAAATGTGACGTTTAGTGTTAATTTAAAAACTTATAGTTATAACTGTATGATGCCGATCCCAATCCCACAGCAAGAGTTCTCAATTCTGTGTTTCGCATTCACTGTAATATATGCGACGCTAGTTAGTAGGTACTACATCATTATTACCTATCTATTTTGTGAAGATGCCTTGAAATGCGACGAGAACTTCACATCTGGAACTCCGAATTCATCGGCATCTCACTAAACTAACTTACAGTGTATACTATTATTTGGTTCGCTGGTTAGGCACTCATGTTAAATAGGTTCTCTAGATTCTGAGTAAATTACTTATAAACGATGAACATTTTATTTCCCGCATATTCCAGGAGAGGCCAGTACATTTCCATCTGGCAGCTCATTGGCGCTATCGACAAAGACACCATCGAGTGCAGCTATCAATTCTTCAACGGGTCAACGCCCTCAAGGATCCTGAGCTCCTGGTTCCACCAGGCCGGGTACCCTGTCGTCTATGTTAACGTGTTAAGGGATAGAACTCCGAATGCCATTCAGTTGAAACAGGTACTTAATTTAAAATTATAATAAATTATTTTTCAAAAAAAACTATACCGACTTCAAAACCACAAATGGCACTCAAAAGTAAAAAATAAATTAATATAATTATCATAAGCGCTACCCACTCATATATTTGAAGTCGGTTACTATATACATAGTATTTATCTGCTACCTATTAGACTTGGCTGGCACCGACTTCAAATATATGAGTGGGTAGCGCTTATGATAATTATATTAATTTTTTTGTTACTTTTGAGTGCCATTTGTGGTTTTGAAGTCGGTTTAGTTTTTTTTGAAAAATAATTTATTTTACCCTTTTCAGTAAAAAACAAGTTTTAATTAAATTAATTCAAAAAGTTTTTAAAGACAAGCTTTTATGATCTAGAAGCCACATCATGACGAAGTTTAAAACGGGCTATCACAATTAAATGCATGTACAAAAAAAAATCATGTCTGTCCTATATCTCTGTTGAGGAGTTCCCTCGCCGGAAGTCAATCCTGGGTGTATCTGCCATGTCATGATGGAATTTAGAACAGGCTATTATGGTTAAATCCATTTACGAAATGTTGTGTCTGTACTATTCACCGTTGAGGAGTTCCCTCACCGGAAGTCAACCCTGGGTGAAGCAGTCGAATACAAACCTCCACCTTTAGAAAGTTGGTTACGAAAAAAACAAGGACCGACTTGAAGATTAAACTTATATTTTTTGTTTTTGCATTTTTTTCAAAAACTACTGAATGAATTTCGATAAAATTTATATGGGACTACCTTTGAAGTGTTGCCTACCAATCAAAAAAAGAATCATCGAAATCAATGCATAATTGGCGGAATAATCGCGTAACAAACACACACAAAAAAAAAACATATCGTCGAATTGTAAACCTTCTTCTTTTTGAAGTCGGTTAAAAATAACGCATGTAGTGGTTAGGCAGATCAAATTAAATCAAATCATACACCGTGAACTTTGCGGATTTGATTCCCACTACGAGACATATGTTTGTTTGAGCATAGAAAAAAAAAGTGCAAGCATTTGTGTTGCCTCTGGGTGCTGTGGGACCATGGTCCTCGTAGTTAGGGACCAAGATCCGTATGTGATCATTGGGCGTTATTTATGTATTATTATTATTAACTTTAAAAAGCACAATAACTTGTTTGTAGTCCGTCCGATCCGATTATGACTGATTGACTCTGGCCTGTTCTTAATGAAAGTCCATAATTCAATATGCTAAGTGCAAGCTCAAATTTAATTATTTTGAGTTTTGAGTTTTACTCTAGAAATATTCCTTTCCTCTTTCAGTGAGTGGCAATTTAATATTTTCTTCAATCTCTATTTTCTATTTTCAGAGGCATTTCAGCTTCACGGCGCGTAATCGTGAACCCACTGACTTCCTGATCCCAATATCGTACCTCCTCCAGAGCAGCGACAACTGTTTCAACTGCCACATCCCACGGTTCACCATCAACCAGACTTACACCTTCAGCGAGAACTTGAACGGTGGCTGGATTGTACTCAACAGAAATGCTTCAGGTAAACTCAAAACTCGTATTGGGGTGATGCTCTTTTTTAATAATGGGATTAGTAACTTTTTGCAACAACTTATCTGATGGTATCTTAGTGTAGTTGCGATATAAGTAGAGCATGTTTGCCCATGAAGTCCTACTCACTCTTTTCGTATGGAAATGGAAGTGTGTGTGGATGTGGGTGAACATGAAAATAAAAAAAGTCTAAAAGTGTAACACTTTTATCCATTATCGCCAATATTAGTCCTTGGCCATAGAGTAAGCAATTATTCTATTTCAGTTCAAACCCACGCTTGTTTTCAAATACGTTGAACACATTTGTTTGCACAGTAATGAATGGTTTTGTAAAAAAATTTAGAAGAATTATAAAATTACGATGAACGTCATTATAAATAAATTAATAAGTATCAGAAACAAGTGGTGTTAGATTCCTTCCTTCTGAATTTGAGAATGTTATAAATAATATGCACACTATTTCTTTTAACAAGAAATAACTTTTGGGCACTGTTAATCAATTATGATCCAAACAGCTCAGCTGAACTCAAACTCAGCTCAACGTGAAGCTGAAATAGATGATATCAAATGATGATGACAGTAAATGAGAGATTATAATGTTAACAGGTATTTTGATTAGCATTATCATCTGACTTCATACAACTAAAATACGACTTCTGTGATAACCCAAGCTGAACTCTACTCTTGTACCCTTTGTGCCCACAAAAGTCCGTACCTGACTGAGTCAACTGAAAATATTTTTTAAAGATAGTTAACCCTTTTATCCAACCTTATTTAAATCGTCAAACCAATGATACGCTAAAAATATTATAGGTATCTAGCAAAACTTCCAGGGTCATATAGAAACAGTCAGTGACTAATGACGATATTTTAGAGATAAAGTTCACAATGACAAAATATTAATAGATTTTGGCAGCAGTCGATTTTGTTGATGGTTTCCTCAGAAGTCATAAGTTCATAACTCATTGAGCCAATACCTTGATTCCTATAATATATATAACTGATGATAACTGATGATTATTGTATGCTTTAAGAACAAGCGTACGATCGTAAGCTTTCCCCGTTTCCTATAAACATCTGTAACACAGTGTAATTTTATAAACTGGTTTTCCAGGCTATTATCGAGTCAACTACGACACGGATACTTGGAAACTCATCGCAATGTCCTTGAAAAATGATCCATCCTCTATCGACGAAATGAACAGAGCTCAAGTAAGCAAAAACGAAAACTATTTAGTATCCTATAACATACATTAAAAATATACATTATTAAATGAGAATACAAAATTTCAAATTTTAACCGACATGATAGGGTGAAAATATCTACAAATATATTTGTTTGCGTACAATTACTTTTCAATAAAACACAAAATACTACTTTTGTATTCCATTGCAGATAGTAAATGATGTTTTTGCTCTCTATATGGCCGGAGACATGGATCGTGCTCTCGCTGAACACATTCTAGAATATCTTGACAAGGAGAGAAGCCCGGTTGTGTGGGATGCGGTCATTGACGGCTTCGATATATTAAGGGTAGACGGTGCAAGAACCTATATGACGAAAAACCTACTTTGGGAGTGGGAGGTGAGCATAATATTTTTTTTTGTGAAAGATATGTTTTTTATTTGAAATGATGCATGAATATTGACAAGAATAACTTCTTGACTGCAATATGGTTATAGATAGCTATATTATTTGATACACTTACAGTTTTCTCTGTAGTTCTCTTTTTCTCTTCTTTACTTTCGATCAAAACATTTTTCGTATTTATTATTCACGCCAAGGTATGTAAATGTTGTTATTGTACCATACTTAATATCTTGCATAGTTCGTGAAATAAGTATTCTGAAAATTTGTCATATTTACAGGAATTTATTGGAAAGAAAATACAGCCAATATTCAGCATCCTAGTAAAGAATGGGGACAAGCATCCAGAAACCAGATTATTTAGAAGCAATATCATAACGTTTGCAAGTGAACTTAACTACGAACCTTGTTTAAATTACTTACGAAATGTCCACGAAGCGTACAGACTGGGAAGATTTAGGTAAGAGCATGTTTTCTTACATTGATCTATGTGATGCATTTTATCAAGTTAAGATGTTAATCTAAGTCTCTAATCTATTAAGACGGGCGCTAGACCCAAAAACACAACATGATAAAACGTTTAATTTTTCTCTTGCTACGATGTCAGTCAGACAAACTAATAGGCTTCATACAATAACAACTTATGCATTGGGGATGAAACCATGTCTAAAGATCTATCTCGTTGATATATTTGTGGTTTCTTATCTACGGTGAGGATTATCATCTTTTAGAAATCAACCACATACTATCAAAAGCCTTATCACTTGTTACATGCATCGGCTTTACTCAAAGTGTCCTTTAATTGGTAGATACCTGAGACCTCGATAATTGAGGAGAGTGATTAAACAATAAATATTCGAGTACACTAATATTATAAAGACGTAAAATTGTAAGTATGTTTATAGGGGGTGATCTCTTGAACTACTGATCCAATTTTAAAAATCTTTCATTGATAGTAAGCTACAATACCCCTAAATAACGTAGGCAATATTTTATTATGTTGACACAAACGAAGTCATGAGCGGTTGCAATGTGATATTGAATGCGCATGCATGGCGGCGAAAATCTATTTTTTTTTAATTATTAGGTAGAAAATGATATTGCTTGGGCAGGAATCAAACCTGCGTCTCGGTATACCATCCTGACGCCTTAAGCATTTGGCCACCGAGCTGGCAGGTCGAGCTAAATTCCTTCTATCCTTCTTATATCGTCTTACGGTACGGTCTTGCGGGCGTCCCTGCCCGAGCAATATCATTTTTCTTCTTCCTAATCCTTAAAAAATCTTATTTTGTATCACAGTTATATGTACTCGGACTCTTTTTTTAAGTGATATAAATTAATATTTTCCTTTGCAGACTTGATCCCAACATTCGTGAAGCATTATTCTACGTGTTCGGAAATCGTACTAACATCGGTATTGTGAACAGCAAACTAAGTCCCATCGAATTGGAAGACAAAATGTTGGCGGAACATAGAATGTGAGCATATCATTCTACAAAAAACACCCAGCAGTCTTTTATCTTCCCTCATAAATCGAGAGTCTAAATAATTGCTCCCGTTTTATTTTCAGACGAGAAAGGAACAGATTCCTGATGCGATTGCCGTACGGTGAACCGCGACCGTTGCCGATGGTGTCGACAGAAATAGTAAGTTTTTGGAGACATCACTGCACTGCAGAGCTTCTCAGTAGACAGTTTTTACAAGCTTTTATTTAACTTGAAATGTTTGTTCGTTTGGTTGACCCAAACGATCTGAATGGTGCTGAATCAAAACCATTTCCTTTTATCCTACGGAATTTAAATTTTGCATACTTGTCAAAGTCCGATGACAATGCAATATTATCGTGACAGCCAGTTGATCTGATGATGGAGCCGGAAGGTGGGCAATGGAACTTTTTGACGGATATTCGTAAACTACTAATAATAGGGCTTATTTTAATCTTATCGCGGTTCCGATTAAGCTTGTCTTAAAAAATACATAGTTCAACAAAAATTATAGCTAGTATTGCTGAAAATACCTTCCGCTATGTTTCATTTAGAAATTAAACAGATTAGAGATAGTATTCCATTTTCCAAATTTTGTAGTCATAATCATCATCATCATCCTCTACTTATCACGATCCCACTACTGGGACACGGAACTTCTCTCATAGAAAGAGTATGGGCCATAATCCACCACGCTGGCCTAGTGCGGGTTGGTGGATGTCACATATCCTTGAATTTTTGTGATAAATTCTTGGACATACCGGTTTTCTCACGATGTTTTCCGTCACTGTTTTTAGAGCGAGTGTTAATCCGCACATAACTTAAGAAAGTCGGTGGGGTGGGGCCAGCGAGATTCGAACTCGGGTGCGTCGGATCGAAAGTCTCACATACTCCCCACACTCGCTCTAATTTTATAGCACGTAACACTAAAGAGTAAATAAATATTTTTGAACATCTGAAAGTGTATTCTATAAGGAGAAATATAATGTTCTGTTAAACTTACGTGGTATTTTGAAACCAACCGAGCAGGTCGTTCATCTAATGGTAAGCAACACGCCTGCCCATAACAGTTGCAGCACCACCCAGGATTGTTACACAAAACCCTCCTCGGCATTGCAGTGCGCTCGTCACCTCTCGTCGCTATTGTCTACAAAAGCTCTTAAATCTCATAATGCCCCATAATTTTCATTTCATGTAATAAGGTTATTTCCGCAATACCGATAGGATTTCTAAAATATTAAACTTTAGTACACAGTATCACAATTTTAAGATGTGTTCCTTTACAGCCAAAGCAGGTAGCAGTGACGGAGAAATACGAACATCTTCAGCAAGAAGGGTCTTCAGCAGTTACATATTTAGGATCTTTAACTACTTTAGTTGTTGCTTTAATATTAACTTTGTAAATTATTATTTTTGGCAAGCACAATTTTAACAAACTTATTTATTTAATAAAATAAATAAATAAAATATTATTTAATAAAATAAAAAATGTGAATGATGAAGGGATATAAGTCATAATAAGTGTTTAGTTCTAGTCACATATATTAATTTATTTTTAATTTAATAATGTATGCAAATAGCAGCTGTGCACGGACTTTAAGTTAAGTGTAGCAAAATAATTTTAACACTGCTGATTAATAAACTACAATTAAAAATAATGTAAAATAATGTTAATTAAACAATCGGACTACTTGGTGGCCATTACAAGCCTTAATAGTATAATATATGTACACGTCTCTACTATACAGTTAGTTGCGTGTGTGTTATGAAGCTAGTACAATAATTATAATTATAATTTATAATTATAATTTATAATTATAATTATTTATTATAATTATAAGAAAATCATATCTTGAATTAGTAAAAACGTTTTTTCTTTAAATCATGTCGTAATAGTATTGAAAAATTGCATTTAAATTTGTCATTGCTTAAATATTTTTATTTATTTATTCTGTGTTAGCTCTTACGTGTTAAAATAACTATTATAGTATAAAATTTTTAATTATAAGATTGTAACAATTGACAGGTCATTGGAGTAGAATAAAAAACTTCCTTCCCTTATATCTATTGTTTAATACTTTTTTGTCATTACAATCCAATATTATGTACATATAATCAAATTCTTTATATCGTATTTAACTTTTAAGTGCCTATTTAAATAAATGTATTAAACATAATTTAATTATATTTAATATAGTAATATCTTAATTATTTATTATAAAATAAATTGTTCGTAACATATTTAATTTAAAAAATAATCATTTACGTTTATACTAAACTAGTATTTCGCCGCGTGCGCGAGCTGCTAAAGCAGCTCGCGTGGGGGGGAGGCTGCTGTTTTTTTTTAAAAGCTTCCTATCGATTACGGTTCTAAAGTTTTGTTTACCCTTTTTGTTTTGAAATCAAACTTTTGTATGATGGCCATCTTGAAAAAAAGCTGGATTTCAAGTGATTGTGTGGCGTGCGCGAGCTGCTAAAGCAGCTCGCGTGGGGGGGGTTTTGCTTTTTTTATAAAAGCTCCCTATCGATTACGGTTCTAAAGTTATTTAAGTTCAGTTGTTCTGAAAAAAAGACTTTTGTATGGCGGCCATCTTGAAAAATGGCGGAATCCAAGTGATTTTGTGGCGTGCGCGAGCTGCTAAAGCAGCTCGCGTGGGGGGGTGTTGCTATTTATTTATAGACGCTTCCTATCGACTACGGTTCAAAAGTTTTGTTTGGCTTATTTTTCCGGAAAAAAAACTTTTGTATGGCAGCCATCTTGAAAAATGGCGGAATCCAAAATTTTTTTTCATAACCGTAATCCACGACCCAGAAAACCCCCCGATGCAAAATTTCAGTCGGATCGGAGCAACTTTCAAAATGGCCGCCATTTTTTTTTCTTTTTTTTTAATTTTTCCAACTTTTTCAAATTCCCCTTATCGACCTCTATGACATTTGGTCGAGCACCCTATACCTATCTCTGACCATTCAAAAGTTATTTACATTTTCATTTTGTATGGCGGCCATGTTTTTTTGTATGGCGGCCATCTTTTTTTTCAAATTTTCAAAAATGGCCCAGGTTTTGGGGCATATTTAGTTCAAGCGGTACCCCCATCCGATTTATAGTTTTCGAGATCCCTTGAGCAGTTCCATCATGGAAACCACTTTCTGGTGATTTCGGATTTTTCTGGTTGGTTTCAAAACACCCTCTATCCAACGGTACCAAACACTCCCCCCCACCATATCGGCAAGTAGCACTTCTATTTCTGTCAATTGTCAGTCAATGCCCATCCAGTTTTATATAATATAACTAGTATTTCGCCGCGTGCGCGAGCTGCTAAAGCAGCTCGCGTGGTGGTGGTGTTATTTTTTTTTATAGAAACTTCCTATTGATTACGGTTCTAAAGTTATCTAAGCCTTTATGTTCTAAAACCAAACTTTTGTATGGCGGCCATATTGGAAAATGGCGCAATCCAAGTGATTTTGTGGCGTGCGCGAGCTGCTAAAGCAGCTCGCGTGGGAGGGTGTTGTTTTTTTTTTATAGAAGCTCCCTATCGATTACGGTTTTAAAGTTATTCTCTTTGTTCGGAAAAAAATCTTTTGTATGGCGGCCATCTTGAAAAATGGCGGAATCAAAATTATTTTTTCATAATCGTAATCTACGACCTAAAAAACCCCCCGATGCAAAATTTCAGTCGAATCGGAGCATGTTTCAAAATGGCCGCCATTTTTCTTTCTTTTTTTTTAATTTTTCCAACTTTTCCAAATTTCCCCTATGGTCCTCTATGATATTTGGTCGAGCACCCTTTACCTATCTGTAACCGTTTAAAAGTTATTTGCATATTATTTTCACCTATTTTGTCATGAAAAAAAACATTTGTATGGCAGCCATCTTGAAAAATGGCGGAATCTATTTTTTTTTTTCATAATCGTAATCTAAGACCCAGAAAACCCCCCTATGCAAAATTTCAGTCGGATCGGAGCAACTTTCAAAATGGCCGCCATTTTTTTTTCTTTTTTTTTAATTTTTCCATCTTTTCCAAATTTCCCCCATCGCCCTCTATGACATTTGGTCGAGCACTTTATACCTATCTCTAACCATTCAAAAGTTATTAACATTTTTATTTTGTATGGCGGCCATGTTTTTTTGTATGGCGGCCATCTTTTTTTTCAAATTTTCAAAATCGGCCCAAGGTTTGGGGCATATTTAGTTCAAGCGGTACCCCCATCCGATTTATAGTTTCCGAGATCCCCTGAGCAGTTCCATCACGGAAACCACTTTCTGGTGATTTCGGATTTTTCTGGTTGGTTTCAAAACACCCTCTATCCAACGGTACCAAACACTCCCCCCCACCATAACGGCAAGTACCACTTCTAATTCTGTCAATTATATGTCAGTGACCTTTCAGTTTTATATAATAACTAGTATTTCGCCGCGTGCGCGAGCTGCTAAAGCAGCTCGCGTGGTGGTGGTGTTATTTTTTTTTATAGAAACTTCCTATTGATTACGGTTCTAAAGTTATCTAAGCCTTTATGTTCTAAAACCAAACTTTTGTATGGCGGCCATATTGGAAAATGGCGCAATCCAAGTGATTTTGTGGCGTGCGCGAGCTGCTAAAGCAGCTCGCGTGGGAGGGTGTTGTTTTTTTTTTATAGAAGCTCCCTATCGATTACGGTTTTAAAGTTATTCTCTTTGTTCGGAAAAAAATCTTTTGTATGGCGGCCATCTTGAAAAATGGCGGAATCCAAATTATTTTTTCATAATCGTAATCTACGACCTAAAAAACCCCCCGATGCAAAATTTCAGTCGAATCGGAGCATGTTTCAAAATGGCCGCCATTTTTCTTTCTTTTTTTTTAATTTTTCCAACTTTTCCAAATTTCCCCTATGGTCCTCTATGATATTTGGTCGAGCACCCTTTACCTATCTGTAACCGTTTAAAAGTTATTTGCATATTATTTTCACCTATTTTGTCATGAAAAAAAACATTTGTATGGCAGCCATCTTGAAAAATGGCGGAATCTATTGTTTTTTTTCATAATCGTAATCTAAGACCCAGAAAACCCCCCTATGCAAAATTTCAATCGGATCGGAGCAACTTTCAAAATGGCCGCCATTTTTTTTTCTTTTTTTTTAATTTTTCCATCTTTTCCAAATTTCCCCCATCGCCCTCTATGACATTTGGTCGAGCACCCTATACCTATCTCTAACCATTCAAAAGTTATTAACATTTTTATTTTGTATGGCGGCCATGTTTTTTTGTATGGCGGCCATCTTTTTTTTCAAATTTTCAAAATCGGCCCAAGGTTTGGGGCATATTTAGTTCAAGCGGTACCCCCATCCGATTTATAGTTTCCGAGATCCCCTGAGCAGTTCCATCACGGAAACCACTTTCTGGTGATTTCGGATTTTTCTGGTTGGTTTCAAAACATCCTCTATCCAACGGTACCAAACACTCCCCCCCACCATAACGGCAAGTACCACTTCTAATTCTGTCAATTATATGTCAGTGACCTTTCAGTTTTATATAATAATTTAAAGCAAGAGGACGCGTTTGCTTCAGATTTAGTGTAAATCTAATCTAATTTGAATAAACCTATTTAATAAAAAAACAAAAATAAACTTTTACACCTAGATGTTAAACACTTATTTAATTGTTAACGCAATAAAATAATAAAACCTTCCCCTATGACTAATATAGTTAAATTAATCTTTATTTACGAGTGAAAATGCAGTAAAAAAATCTAGTTCTAAGTCTTACCCTAAGTTCTTATAAATACGAATAAACTTTTAATTATTAATATTCATAGTGTAATTCTGATTATATTTTTAATTATTTTATATTTCACTTATTTAATATAATATTAAATTTATTTTCTTGATCCGGGATCAGGAAGAAAAAAAAATACTTCACTTGGTACGTGACGGTACCTACTATTATAATAAAATATTATTAGTAATGTAATTATATATTATACTAGAATTATGCTATATTATTTGTCTTAAAGTAATTCACTTTGTGCAATTCTAAATATCTTAACGCCTGTACCTACCTAGTTACTTATGTCAATACAGAATACTTTTATAAATTATATTAATAATGCAAACATTCTTAATACACATATAATGTAAAAAGACGTGACCAACGCATTCAAACTCCTTGCTCACTAAACAAACGAAATCATTTTTCTAAGTACAAAATAAAATTCAATAAACCAAAAAGCTAAGAACTCTATTTTGTACAAATTTTTGGCGTTATCGTGTTTTATCTCCGCAGTCCGTGATATACTCATACTTGTTATCAATACTTTAACGAAATTCTCGATATGTTCTAGTCAGCATCTTCTGAAACATCAAATGCTATCACAAGGATAGTACTGAGTTTCCATTCACTCATACCCGTAAACTATACCTATATATTCTAGACTTAAATCGTATGTAACTAATAACTGATATCGAAGAGTCATTTTTTAAGTTATGCTTTCTAATCTACCAATTTATCATAAAAAAAACCCAGCCACCAAATTAATCGATTAAAATAGACATCGGTTAAGAGTAAATGAATCGACTTATTCAGTGTCGATAACAAAATCTTACATCTGATGAAAGTATACCACCAACTAGTTTTTTCAACATAGGCATCTGTTTTCGTCAATTTATTTTAAATGCTCAAACATCTTTCCCTTCATGCTATCAAAACTGAACAAATTGATTACAATTCTAAACGCCTAGGCTTATCCAGAAGTCTTAACTTAACAATTGCCATAATAGTAATCTTAAATAAATGATTAGTGATTAAATAAGGTAATCAAGCCAGATATACTAATCAATATAAGTGACACAACCAATGTAGGCGCATCGTTTTCGTCGATCCACTCGTATACATAATCCATATAGCGTTCGTTCCACTCTGTGTTCTCCGTCACTCGAGCAGCCGCCCGCTCCGCTGCCATCTGCGAGTCCTCGAGGTTGTTGTTCTGAGCGTTCACCCAGATGTTGAACTGGAATTAGGTGAAATGTTAATATTTTGATTCGGTTATCTTCATCAAAGACGGATTTAATCTCAAGTTAAGTTACAATAAGTACTTGGTTTTATCGCTAAAAGTTTTCGCTGAAGAAGATTAACAAAGAAAACAAAGAAAACAAAGAAAGAATATACGAACGTCATTTGCTTGACCGAAGTCGGCCATGTTTTCGACAAGTGAGTGTATCACTTCCTCTAATTTCTTAGCGCCGCCATACCTAAAACAAAAGAATGAAAGAATGAACGCTTTGTTGATGTACCACAATACAATAAAAACATTTCTAAATAAAAAACAAAACAGAGGAACGTATCACAGGAAACAAAGGAACGTATTTATAAATTTAAATGAATAAAAATCATATTTTAGTGGTAATTTCTACAGCAATTAGACAGAAAAGACTCACATGTTCCGGATCTCATTCGTACGACGACTAATGAAGTTGATCGCAGCCCAGGCGTTTTCGAAACTACTTTCAACCACAGCTTTGAAGATCTTGACTCTTTCTTCTACAGTATATGGACTGTTCACTGCTATGGTCTCTTCAAGGAACCTGTAAGGGAAAACACTCAGTAATGAAAATTATGTAACTAGTATAGCATTTATTATAGTAATTTATATTTTAGAAAGTAAAAAAAATGTCTTGTCTTAAAAAACTTGACTTTAGAAGGAAAGCTAGTTCCATATTCATATGACTCACGTTCCGATGAAGCCCTCATTCCTGGAGCAAGCGAGTGACTCCAGAATAACGACTCGCTCCCACATACTGACTTCAATATCGAGTCTGTCG
This sequence comes from Petrophora chlorosata, assembly GCA_951640565.1. Lineage (NCBI taxonomy): Eukaryota > Metazoa > Arthropoda > Insecta > Lepidoptera > Geometridae > Petrophora > Petrophora chlorosata. The sequence goes on along the minus strand of OX621196.1, from coordinate 2,720,514 downwards.
TGCAACGCGTTGATGACGTCATCATTACCCTCACGCACCATCGTGCAGAAGACCGCTGGTCGCAAGTCGCTGGGGATGTTCGGATTCCTGATGAAAAAACAAAGATTATACAACAAATATCATTGAAAACTACTTATATCGGCAGCTGGTATGCACTTTTAAAGTTTTTAACCGACTTCAAAAAGGAGGAGGTTTACAATTCGACGGGATGTTTTTTTTTTTTTTTTATTATTATTTTTTTTTTGTGTGTTTGTTACGCGATTACTCCGCCAATTATGCATTGATTTCGATGATTCTTTTTTTGATTGGTAGGTAATACTTCAAAGGTGGTCCCATATAAATTTTATCGAAATTCATTCAGTAGTTTTTGAAAAAAATAGCAAAAACAAAAAATATAAGTTTAATCTTCAAGTCGGTTCTTGTTTTTTTCGTAACCAACTTTTTTAAGGTGGAGGTTTGTATTCGACTGCTTCACCTGCTTCACCCAGGGTTGACTCCGGGTGAGGGAACTCCTCAACGGTGAATAGTACAGACACAACATTTCGTAAATGGATTTAACCATAATAGCCTGTTCTAAATTCCATCATGACATGGCAGATACACCCAGGATTGACTTCCGGCGAGGGAACTCCTCAACAGAGAATAGGACAGACATGAAATTTTTTTGGACATACATTTAATTGTGATAGCCCATTTTAAACTTTGTCATGATGTGGCTTCTAGATCATAAAAGCTTGTCTTTAAAAACTTTTTGAATTAATTTAATTAAAACTTCTTTTTCACTAAAAAGGGTAAAATAAATTATTTTTCAAAAAAAACTAAACCGACTTCAAAACCACAAATGGCACTCAAAAGTAAAAAATAAATTAATATAATTATCATAAGCGCTACCCACTCATATATTTGAAGTCGGTGCCAGCCAAGTCTAAAAGGTAGTAGATAGATACTACCTACAAGTAGTACTTACTATATATATAGTATTTACCTGCTACCTATTAGACTTGGCTGGCACCGACTTCAAATATATGAGTGGGTAGCGCTTATGATAATTATATTAATTTATTTTTTACTTTTGAGTGCCATTTGTGGTTTTGAAGTCGGTTTAGTTTTTTTTGAAAAATAATTTATGTTATTGTAATATTGATTTATAAGGAAACACGTCGTATAAATAGTATTTCTCGATATTTTCGCCGTGCCATCAAATTCAATAGTATCATATGGTATGGGCAGACCCCCAACAGTCCATACAAATTCGCCGACCTAACTGTCTAGTACTACTACTGACGCACCGGCCTGTCCGCACACGTTTTGTGTGTGTGCGTAATTATTGTAGGGATGAGCTAATACGAATCGAGCGCGACAAGGACAACGCTATACGTAAGCAAGCTAAGTGTTTCTCTTTCACACCCACTATCGCTTGGCTGGGAGACGCAAAAAACCAAAAAATCTTCGATTCTTATTTGTGTAAGTGGTTTCTTTGCATCCATACACAGAACAATAACGAACCATTTTAAAAGTGATAGGCAGACCTCCGTCAGTCAGGTCAGGTCCTGGTCAGCTCCACCGTCTTCAGCCGTTCTCCGTCTTTTTCTCAATATGTTTCGTCTATATGTCAAAGTCAAATAGTCAGCCGGCCTGCTCTACTTCTGTAAAGCAGGTCGTCGGCGTCATCCAAAAAGGTTATAACAACCTCAAATAACATAATTGATCGCACGTATAAAATAAACATTTGAATCTCACTCATTAGTCATTCGCAGCGAGCGGTGACAACCGAGTGACGCAAGCACGGCATTGCCCCATTGAGGAATGACACTACCTCAATGCATTGCCCATGTTTTTATCGGTTTGTTGCAGGTGACAACAAATTAGCTGGGGGGTGGGAGTGTCGCTTCTTTACGTAGTAATATTTAGTTTTTTTTGGTATGGGGCTCCTCTCCACAGAGCAATTTTCCCTAGTAAATGTTATGTCGTTACCGCAAATTCTGTTCACGGAGGCAACATTAGGGTGTCCAATGAAGCATTACAAAATATCCAATTTGAATATCTACTACGATGATAGAAGATAGAGAAATAATGTAAGTAGTATAACTGGAAAGCAACGTCAATAATTATGACTTACACTACAGGATCGTTGTTGCTAGGATCGTAGAACCAGTCCACGGCTGCAGCGATGCAAGGCTGGTATCCAGCTCTGCAAGCGTGGTCCATGACCAGGCCTCGTGTCAGTGACGTCATGGCTGGTTCGGTAATTAGAGGGTCTGGAGTGAAGCCGATCTCTTCCTCGAAGGTAACGATGGCGCGGCGTACCATACGCTGAGATCAAATTAAGAAAGTTTAAACACTATAAATAGTTTTCATACGAAATGCAGCCCTTTAAATTCCGTATTAAAGATTTTTTGACTGTGTTTCTATTTTAATAAATGATTTGTTAGAAAGTTCTTCAATTTTGAAAACGCTTGATGCGCCCTGAAGACAATGTACTTTAACCAATATATGTAAAAATCTAGTCGTGTTATTGTAACCGACTCCAAAAAGGAGGAGGTTCTCAATTCCATTGTTTTTTTATGTTTGTTATCTCAGAACTCCGTCATTTATATACTGATTTGGTAAATCTTTTGCGTTGGGTTCAGTATAGCTCTATTAAGATGGTTCCATATAAATTTCATCGATATTCGACATTGGACTACGAAGATACATCAGAATCAAAGTATTTGTTATAAAATGAATTCTTTACTGAAATTAATATCAAGCAAATTAATAACTTACAAGATAAATATCAGGGTCTAAATCTTCATCTTCTGAAACTAGAGCAACCAGGCGTTTCTTCAAGAAGTTCATATTCCTGATGTAGGCTTTCCAAGGTGCATACTCAGTCTCGTGCTCCATCGTGAGAGCTACTCTAAGTGGTATTCCGTAATCGATCCTTCCAGCTCGGGCCAAGTTCAAAGAATCATCTATCAGCTGCAAATTATAACCGAAAAATACAGTCAAAATTGAGTAAAATGATAAAATTAATTAAGGTTATTAATAAAATTGACGTTTACCGTAGCGCGGTTCAAAGGATGAATCTCCGCTCGGCGACCCGGGTCGTTCAGGGCTTCAATAATTCTATCCCATAACACGTTGTCATAGTTTACTCGGTAGTAACCTGGAATAGTTGAAATTCATGAGTGTATCATACTCTTGTGGGATTTTCCGTCGGATATTAGGTAGGCTTTGTACCTCTTCTATTTCAAATACGAGAAGATGTCGTTGTTGAGTTCAATCTTTATTCTTATTTTCCGGAAGATAACCAAATACGAGTACTAATATTATTACATGCGTCCGTCTGGTTGGTAATTTGGTACCTATCATATTATTTATTACATGCGTCCGTCGTTTATCTAAGTATTGGTACACATCTTTAGCAGGTCTGGTAGAGACTAGTTATTTGATATACGGGGAATCATATTGAAATAACTATAAATTGTTGCAAAATTTTGCAAATTAATTAATAAAGGCCCATTAGCACCAACGTGAAAACGCTGTATACTCGCTGTTAATTATCAATTTTCATCCAAAAAACAAGTTACCTCATGGGGTTAATCTCGATCAGGTACAGGTTGGCGCAAGTGGCTCTAATAATTTATTTGTATAATCAATATATTTTGTGTTAGATTACTAACTTATAAATAAAGAATAACTTTATGCATACAGTGACACTACCTTGACCCTGAACATTAAATAGCACGAAGTCTCCCTCCTCTTCGTCCAGTAACATGTTAAAGGTCATCGTGCCCTCCATCATCTCGATGGGGTAGATCTGGCTGAGGTCGTAGTTGGGATTGTTGCTGGTCGTGTACGTGATAGGTACGGTGTAACCGACGTAAGGCTGGGTGGAGTAGCTGAAGCGTTCCTGCAAATTGGATAAAATGAAGTTAACGTTTTGTGATGTTTACCAAAGAAACTCTCTGTGTTTATCTTTTTAGCTTATGCAGTACTATTGCTTATGTGCTTAAACCTCAAACAATGTTATTGCCATGTATGGATTCACGCAAATTATTTTAGTAAATTCGTTTAATTTACCCTGTTCGAGCAAGTATTCGAGACAATGCGTAACTACCTCAGGATGACATTTTACGTATAAAAAAAATATTTTCCATGCAGATAAGCAACCTAACCTAAACCCATTATAGACTATAAAGTAGGTTTCTTCAGCCCAAAAGAAGATGAGATGCCAAATTAACATTGAAACAATATTTACCTGGGTGACAAGAACTCCACCCTGTCTCAAACCGATGTGAATGAGTGGGAATCCATTGTTCTCAAGCCAAGGTTCCAAGAAGTCAGCCACGTCACCGACACGACCGTTGCCGTTGGGTTGCCAGTCGCTGTTGATGGCGTCGATGAGGTTCATGGAAGTGACTGTTTGGAGAGCTCTGTAAAACATTAAATTTCATAGTTCTTAAATATTTTTGAACAACACCAAATAAGAATTGATTGTGAATTGTAAATTACCTATATTTTCAGAAAGATAGTCAATAGATGCAATAAAAACTGTACGGAATTTAAGAAACAAACTAAGAAAGCGAACTTTGGCGCTAGCAAACTGTAGTTTGTCCCGCAAGCAAGCAAAAGAAGAAATGAAGTTAATTCATGCATTTTTCTATATCTGTATTCTGTACGTTAAAAGGCTGTTTTCTGCCAAATAACATTAGATACAATACCATATTATCATGTTATAACATGATAATATTATTGTATATATTATTGGAGATTATATAGTATTAAATTCATTGGATCAAACATTGCACACGCTTTATATAAATAGAGATAAGAATGCTACATAGGTATGCAGATAACAATATCGATCACGAGCTATATTTATCTCAGAGAAATGTTTATCTTGGAATTACTCACCTGCCCGCTAGAAGAGCTCTTCCAGCCGATTGGATGAAATCTTGTGATTCGTCTCCAAGAACTAGTCTCAACATTCTGAGAATTGCTGGAGCTTTGTACTTATGAATGTCGTAGATGTAATCTCTGATCTCATCTTCTTGGAAGAGGTTTTCGGGTTGTTCTAAGATGTGAGCGCTTGCGTAACCGTCACGATAGAGACTCTCCTGGATCACTTCAGTGACAAACAGAGTATTGACGTCCAGAAGAGAAATGTCTATGCCCGTAGGATCGTTTTGGAACTGAAATAAATAATTAAAATACAATTGAAAATACAAATGAGCTCAATCAATTGTATTATCAAATATTCATAGTTTAGATACTCACTTCTCTCAAAAGATCATACGCTGCATATGAAGCTAAACCAGAGACAACCCATTCATATCGCCAGTTTTCTGGATAGATCACCTGGCCGAACCATTGCCTTGATAATGATTCAGCAATCTTAACTAGAGCTTCGTATCTTTGTCTCGTTGAACACGTTGTCTCCATGAGAATATAGGGTTCCCTAAACGAATGAAAGTTATTTTTGTCGTTTTAATAATGTAGGTTTCTCAAAATAAAGATCCCATAATAATGAATCACGAGCATATAACTTGCTAAAGTCAGAGACATTTATATGTATGTAACACTTTGAAATTAGGTTACTGTTTTATTGTTTGCACTTACCAAATAGCAACCGTAGAAAGGCCAACCCAGTCTCTATCCACATCAGGTAATGCCAAGACACTCAATTGGGCAGCCTGGTTGACGACAATTTCAAAGTAGGGCTTATTGGTCCATTCATTGAGAGCATTGAAATAGAAGTTCAAGGCTACGGAAGCCTGGTTCTCTTGGTTGCTGATGCCAGGTCGGATATAAAGGAATACTCCAGGGGTCGGAACATTGATGTTGTTAAGACTGTGAGCGGCCATTGACCAGAGGTTGGGTGGACCCTGTAGTGTTCTAAACTGATTGCTGAGAAAAATAAAATAAATAAGTTATATTTAAGTTGCCGTACACCGCAAGCTACCTAAGAAACCGACTTGAATCGAACACTGAGTCATTAATTGCATGTACAACACGATTCCGAAAAAATAGATCATTAGGTAAATGTGCAGCTTTGGTATGTTTTGAGATCAAAAATATTAGCACGACGCGTAAACATTACGTTATGTTAATATGTTTTAATTCATATTTAACTTACTCAGTATTATCCTCAAGCAAAGAGTTAGACATGAGGTGGTTGTATTCAATGCCATTGAATGTGAAGCTGATTAATGAGCTTTCAGTGGGTTCATCCATGCAAGGGAATACGCGCCTTGCGTGCGTGGGATGAAGATTCATTGCTAGGTAGTCACTGTAAATAAAAAATAAATAAATAAAACGAACCATACGCGAAAGATATATAAAAAACACTTAACGACATTTTATTGTATTCGTTGTTTTGTTTCATGTATGATATATTTATTTAATAACTTATTCAAATTACAACTATCATCACAGGAATTTCCAATTCAATAGTGTATGTCAACATTATAATTCATTTACATCTACAATAGTCATTAGTTATTTTCCATTATAATTCATTTATATCTACAATAAGTCATTAATTATTTTTAATTTTAATTCACTTACATATACAAAAATTTATTATTCTTACCATAACATATTTCAAATAGAATTGTTTTTTTTTAATTCCACTACTGAACATATAAATATGTCTACATTATGAGTAACAATAAAAAACTCTGTGTAAAGTCACTTTTATACGTAGAAATAATACTTACAAGCCATTATATTCTCCTCTGTAGAATCCTTGGCCAACCGTCCGCAGACTTCCACTGTAATCGATAATGAGAATAAAAGTAGACGCCAATTGAGCTGGCGATATTTCTAGCACACCGTCGTCTAGGTTATAATCAGCTATCTGAGCATTGGCTTGACTGAATACCCCAGCTCTCACTTCGTTGATTGTCAGACCCTCGACATGTAGTAGAATAGGGTCTTCTCTAGTTGCAAGATCTAGCTCTACATCAATAACAGCTCTTCCAGTAAACGAATCTCCATTTACTGTCAGATCTATTACATATTGTTGAACTCTTTGGCCAGGTCTCACGTCTGTTCTCATGACTGCATTCCTCATCACACTGAAAGCATCCGTAGAGTTTCCATCGGCCACTTCGGTAGAATTGTCAGCAGTTGGCAATTCTGTTGTTAGAATAATATCATCGTGTTCTACAACTGCAGCTACACGACTTCTTAAAGAGTTAACAGCTTCTTGGATTTCTGGAGCATTGGCGTTGTCAAAAATGGTGTCGGTCGTCGTCAGAGAGGGTAATTTTGCAGTAATTGGTAAAGACTTTATGCACACACTCACTAATATTAAATAAGAAAGGAAAATGAACTTCCATTTGAACTTTGTCCTAGCCATTTTACTTATAAAACAATGGCTTTAACCTCACATCTGTTCCACAGCACTGTCACCAAAGAAATGGGGACAGTCAGGAGTGCTGCTGAAGCTGATAGTATGATATGAGATACGGAGATCTCGATAATGTCAAATATAGATTTAAAAGAGATAAATTCTCGAGTTGTCGTATATTACGCACTTTAGGATTGCTCACTATATTGGAACGTGAGATACTCATGCTCATTTCAGGAAAACCCAATGTGTTGTGCAAGAATTCATGGCGTGAACTTTGCATTTCAGTGCTTATAAGTTAGCAGAACAAGAATAGTGTAGTAATTTAAAAAATAAATATCATAGAAAATATGTAGTGTAATTCCGCTGAATATATATTCAGCGGGATTACACTAAATATTTTCATTGCGTTTCAGTTTTTAAATAAAATATCAGTTTTGTTTACATAAATTGCAATATATTTTAATTATATTAAATATTAATAGTAAAATGTCATAACATACTACTTAACTCTGGTTAATGTTACCTTTTTTATTAGGCATTGCGTTTATTGCACATGGTAAGCGATGTTGATTCCTGTTCACCCTCGACTTGAAGACTCTCAGGTTGTAGTTATCAGAAAACACAGTTGATGTATTTCACTTCATGTGATGAATGTAGAATAATAATCATATGTACATACATTATGGTTTTTATTGTTTATATTACACCAAAATGTATTTAGTACAACTTGGTACCAAAAAGTTCTTCATTCAAGTTTTGTAATGATATTTGTAATTGAATAATAATATTGGCATCCATGCCGTTTTCGGCAACGGCGACAACTTCTACGATTTCATTAATTAGTTGAGCTTGTAATCGAATAGGTTAGAGTTAAGTCGTAGACACAATAAGCAGTGCCCGTTATATTCATTTCTTCCATCTTTATCATTTTGTACCTGTTCCAGTACCTATATCTGAAGTTGATAAAAATAAAAAAGCTGTCACACATTCGCTGCCTACGTTCGTTGTCATCTAGATCTTATCTCGTTATTCACAGAGAAATCAGGCACTTCAACGCCTTACAAGAGACGCGCCCACGCTATCTACGGTTGAGACTGCAAGATAACAGCTGAGCCGGAAAACGTCTTGTTTAGTTTAGAAGGAAACTACTATAAAAAATGTTGATTATTGTGCCCTATGAAACTATTTCATGTTTTATTTTTACATATAGAATCATACAGAGGATGGGTTTCATTCACAAGAGCATGCAGTGTAGTAAGTATATCGACTCTACATAAACTACGATAGTTGTATCAAAACTGCGGCATCTTTATTAACCGACTTCAAAAAAGGAGGAGGTTCTCTATTCGGTTGTATTTTTTTATTTTTTTTATTTTTTATGTTTGTTACCTCAGAACTCCGTGATTTGTGAACCGATTTGGAAAATTTTGCGTTGGGTTTAGTACAGCTACGAAGTGGTCCCATATAAATTTCATCGATATGTGACTTTGGACTTCGAAGATACATTGAAGTCGGTTTTTGTTTTTTTCTAAAAATTAATTATTATCAGTAGTTTGGTATTGTTCTTTCCCATGCAATATCATCGTTTTCTTTATTTAATCAGGTTTGATAGCATACAGGATATCAAGTTTATGTAGCTAGTTTTATAATATTGGGTATCTGCTGCCGAAAACAGTTCATAGGCTCATTGCCCGTATTTCAGCGCATAGTGTCCTCTTGGGTTATAGACTAGCCTCATTATTACCATTTCATTCGATTCCATTTTAGGCACTATGTCATTATTGTTATGTAATGAGCAAGTTTGTACTTGCTCATTATTTGTATAATGTCTCAACTGTACATGAAAAAAAATGAACATTTCGCTACTAATGTTCTAATAGGTTGGATAATATAAACAATAAAAAGTGAAAAAATATTTAAAAGTATGTATTAAAACAATATTTACAATTTTATTGTCATTCACAGTAATCTTATATAACATTCTATTGAAATTTAATTATGTTTTTCTTATTGCTAATTTAGTAGTTAAACATAGCGATGACAATGGACACGAGGACTAACAGAGTGGCGGTCACAGCGCTTGCGTTGCTGCCAAAGTTGTCTAACAGCCAGGATTCCACCACAGCACTGTTTTGGTTGCCCCATCTGATGGAGGCTGCGATGTTTTCCCTGATAGCTCCAATAGCAGCCACCTCACCGGCGGTGAAGACGCTCGAGTGACGGGTGACGAATTGCTCTACCTGTTGAAGATATTTATTGACCATTACGTTTTTGCTCATTGCTTTATGTAATATCAGCAACGCCCCGCAGTTTCTGAGCATAAAAGTAGTGTAATTCTTATTCAATTCAATCCAAAGTTCTTTATTTCAATTTTGTCGTCACAGACGCACTTATGAACGTCAATTATTACAATGACTCTACCACCGTATCGAAAAAAGAACCACTACTCAGAAGATACGGCAAGAAACTGAGGGGCATATATTTTAGAACTTTTGTTACAATATTTTATGTTTGTTTTTGACAATATTATTCTTCTTATGTGCTAGTCGGCTACTTGGCAGAAGCGGAATGTGCCATGCATCTTTGTCTTCTATGTAATTACGAACTGTATAGTATGCTTTTTTCATTAGAATATTTTTCACACTCAATTTGAATCTACTTTCTGTGAGTTCCGTTATACATTTTAGAATTTTATTGTAATAACGTACACAATTGCCCATAAAGGACTTATTCGTTTTACTCAGTCTAAACCTAACTTAAACTTAGGGTATTTATTAGCTATCTGAATTTCAAATTTTACTCAAATCCGTTGAGTCATTACAGCGTGAAGAAGTAAGAAACACACTAACATACATAGAAACTTTCGTATTTATAATATTATTAGTATGATTTATGCTTAGAAATTTCCCAATTGTAATGTAGTAGGTAATACGAAACAAAACACAACAACTTCTTCCATTTCCTAAATATTGAGTAGATTGAGCAATACCTTCTCGGATTGTTCCTGAGTCGTAAGACGAGTAGCGAAGGCGTTGAGAATACTGGTGGTGCCAGAAATTCCTTGTACCCTAAAAAAAGAAAATGATTTAATCCTAAAGATTTTTATGGTAACCTTACTTTTAGCTTTTTTTAATGGATTTGATAAGGTGTGGTTTGATGTGATGAGACCAGCAAGTCGTTTGCCTGATGGTAAATGTAGTAGATGGTAGAAATACAAATAGTGTCCGGGTTCCGAAAAAGTATATATCACGAGGTTAAAAAAATTTCACCTTGGCTGAATTTCCGGCCAGTGTTCATAGCAGAATTCCAGAGCTACTTCCATATTTTCTGGGCTAGAATTGATGACAGAGACAATGATAGTGTGCTTGTCCTGCTCCCGTACGAGTGAGTCATCGTTGATGACTTCATTCAGGTAGCTGTTGAAGAAATTGAAAACGAATACATAACTGTAATCACCATTATTTACACACGTAATAATTGAATTATAGGCCTTATTGGTTTATGAAGATATCCGATCAGATAAATAGCTGAAACATAAAAGCATGGTCTTACAAAGTACGGCGCTCCTCATTGGTCGTGCATCCCATAGCGCTTAGCAGGATGGACTTTTCACTGGAGTCGGAAGTGGCGATGTATTGGCTCCAGAGGAAGTTGAAGTTATCAGCGTCTCCTCCGCGAAGTCCCAAACAGTAGACCGTGGTTTGTATGTCAGGGTTCAAGCGGTTGCCTGTGTAAAAAAGGGGTTATTAAAACTTTGCTTGCTATTAGGTAGTTGATATAATCTTTGGTTAAGAGTATCTCAAATTGACTCACTAGGGTTATTCCTGAAGTCTTGTAGCAGTGTGGTGGCGGTGTCGACGCATTCTTCGTTCCCAAACCTGCAGTTTATGTCCAGGATAATGTTCCTATGATACGCAGTCACGTGTTCTTCCGTTGCAGATGCTTCAAAGCCAAGCGAGGCGTACAGAGGCGCGGTTAGCGATAAAACGTAAGTCTGAAAATAATCAAATATTATGATTTCACTTTGAATAGTTGTCCAAGTCAAGGTGTCAGTTTTGTTCACTTAAAAGGGGATCGGACAACTTTTCAGAAAGTGTTTTAAATTAACTATAATGAATATATATAGCCATGCAAAATACTATTTTAATTAAATAACGCTCTTAAAGTACCTAAAACTATGTTAAATATTATGTTTCAAATATTGCCGCGCAAAAGGCTACCTCAAAACTTGTGACGTGATATGAAGGTAGAAAACGACAAACTCATCAAAATAAAACTTGCAAAGAGATTGAAACACGTATTGTGAAGACTATATTGTATAGTGACGAAACGAAAAAAATTGCAAAAATACATTTTATAAAAAGCAAAAACGTAAAATAAACACAAGCTCGACTCACGGCATTTGCCTTCAAATGACGTCATGCGCTGATGATTGTTGTTTCGTTTGAGATGAAGAACAGATTAAAATTATTTCACAAAAATATTGTTTGGATGATCTTTCTGGTTCAACAAACATTCGTTCTAAATACATTTTAGGTTTTTTCTCGATTACTGTCCGATCCCCTATTATGTTATTTATAAGAAGTACTTACCTTGAACGTCTCATGTTGCGAAGATCCACGCAGCACTAGGTCAAGGTAGTTGAAAGCACGACTGGCAGCTGCCCAGGGGATGTAGTCACTTTCTTGCACGAGGTAGCGAGAGAGTTCTAATACATATCTGTAGTTCTGAAAAGTTATTATTACTATCACCTCGGAGACCTTGCTGCTGTTTAGAGTCTCAATAGCTAAAATTTACTTTGATGTTATGAGATAAATTCTATCTATGGACCATGACGTCGATTTCAGAGATAATAAACTCAGTTTCAGCTTTTTCGCATACTGACCGGTTTTGGTGAATATTTATATTTTATTTTCTATTTACCTGTATATATTTTTATTATCTGACAAACCTCGCTTACAAACAAATGCATACTATTTTCGTTTCTTTATTTCTACCTAAGTGTAAAAATAAGGCACCAAATATCTCTCAAAAGTTATATAACTTACTAGGCGTCCATTTCGAGCCAGATTGAAAGCATCATCCAGGAGTTGAGCTCGGTTGAGTACGTGGATTGATGCGAGACTAGAGCTCAGTTGGTTGGCCAGAGCTACCCAGTTTTCAGGGTCGTAATTCACTCTATAGTAACCTGAGGAAAAATAACTTTATAAGAATTTATCCCAATTCCATAAGTTAAATCCAGAAAGAAGATCTTGTACTCGTATAAACAGGCCTCATAATTGACAATAGGTCTCTATTTAAATATTTTTTATTGTTTTTAGCTTTCTTACCAGTCTGTTGCTTGTTTACGATAAACCAGTCGGCGCTGGACATGCCAGGGATGTCGAAAGATACGGCGGGAAAGGATGGAGGCACCCAGCCTTGGGGAGCTGTGTCTTGAAAGTCAGGGTCCGTGGAGAGCACCCAGTTGATGGGGATGTGCCAGCGGTCGTTGGAGCTCAAAGTGTTGTCGGTAAGGAACCGTTCCTGGAATTTTTTTTTTACCCTTTATAGATCCATGTTTTGCCACTATCTCGCTTGATGTGAAGCGATGATGTGGCCTAAGATGAAGCACATAGATCTAGAGACAGACGGCAGTTGAGCGGCTGCTCAGACCCGTCTCCCCGATGGTTCACCGAACATCATCCCGAAACACGACTAAGTCGCTTGACGGCATGGCTTTGTTCGGTGGGTGGTATTACAACCACCACTCCAAAGCGCGTAAGCGAGTTTCATCGCCATGTTTTCCTTCACCGTTTTAGAGCGAGCGTGCAAAATCTGCACTTAACTATAAGTCATTGGTGCAGGTGCCAAGTCGGGATTCGAACCCAGGTGCGTCGGATCGTAAGGCGCACGAGTCCCCGCTGAGCCACAGTCGCTCTTAAAATAATAATACTTTTTACTGATGTTACTTTATCTGACAAGAATTTTGGTGGGTACCAACATTAATTATTGAAGAAACAAATCTGTTAGTCCAAGAACTTTGATTAGGTAACTCTCTATGTGTGAATTGTTTTTTTATGGAACTGAGTGAGCATGTCATTTGAATGATGGTAAGCGCCACGCTTGCCCATAACAATTGCATTACCACCCAGAACTTTTAATACCATAAAAATCACTGCGTAGGAATGCCTTGCGCTCATCACCCCGAGATAAGTCTCGTATATGCCCATTAATTTTGCTGGCTACAATGGCCCTTCAAACTAAAACACAGTAATGCTTGTATTACGTGTACAGTATTGAACTAGATACTTTTTTTTTTATTTAACTGAATGACGAGACGAGCTGGTCGTTTGCCTGATGGTAAGCAATACGCCAGCCCATTACAATACCAGCACTACCCAGAATTTTGTTTTGCAAAATCCTGCACAGCACTGCACTGCGCTCGTCACCCTGAGACAATTAGCTGTTGAGTCTCATAATGCCCAGTAATTTCGCTGGCTACAATGCCCTTCAAACCGGAATACAGTAATGCTTGCGCACTACTGCTTGGCGGCTGAATAACTGATTCTATTCTATTATATAACATTCCTGAGTAAAAAATGCGATTAGGTTCTTGAACTAACACTTGACATAAACTGTTTCTAGAGCCAGTGGCTTTTCCCAAAGACGCAGTAGTGTTCACGCAAGTAAAATCGAACACAAAAAGATGCCTCCAACTCTAAGGTTTATAGACTGCATAGGTATTATAAAACACAGACACCCGAGATCTCACAGACAAAAGTCTAAAACGGCTTTGGAAAAATTACTGCTTCAGCACATCCAATGCGGACGAGAAGCAAGCTGATTAGGCCCGCTTCCGTCCCACGCAAGCTTATTATAGCCTAAATGAGTCTTACTCGGCGATACTGTCTGCAACTGGCAGTTTATAGTTTTGTAGCTATTATGATGATTTGAATATCATAATAATATCCAGTCCAGGCATAGAAAAGTCATGAATAGTATAAAAACGCTAACACCCCTTATAATGTTTTACTTGTGTACAGTTCAAAGACGCATTACGAATGCTCAGGGGGTTTACCACCAACTTTTACAAGACAATCATGCTACAGGAGCGTTTTATTTGAAGCCAACAAACATATTACTCTGATTCGTACCATGAGCTTCATAAAACAATAATGTTTTTGTTCTTGCAAAGTGTCAGCTGTCAAAAAACACCTGAATGAATGATTTACGATGACGTCACCAAAACTTCTGAACAATACAATATCAAAGTAAGCTTTTTTTTAGGACTTCGTGGTACGAAAAACGGAAGTAAGCTTAAGATAATACTGGTTTAAGAGATGGTGGTACGCCTGCAGAAGGAAAGTCAGCTATCAGCTATGCTATCTAGCAGCAACGTGTGTATATAATATGATCTGTAGGTACAATCTTACTGACCTGAGATACAAAGATAGAGTCCGCAGACGGAGAAGACCTCCTCACGGTGATGACGGGGAATCCTCCCTGGTTGGTCCAGCGGTTGAGGACGGTGCTTATTGTGTAGGGGATGCTGTGGTTGGAGGCAGTCAAGGCTTGCTGTAAGGCGGCGTACAGGTCGGTAGGAGCGGCCGCGCGTCGTGAGCTGTACAATAGCATATGCATATATAAAAAAATACAAAACATTAAATACAAATGGTTGTAACTGAGTACCTAGTAAATTATTGGAAGGAAACATCACTGTAGTAAGGAGTCAATATGGATAGCAATTTATTCTAGAATCTCCCGACGTACGGTAAACAATTTCCATAATTTATTGACCTTTACTCCTTCTTCACGTCTTGATGGTTCAGCTTTAGTAAAACGGTGTTTAGTAAATAGGTCCTCTAAAATTGTTTAATCTTTTAAAATACGCTTTCGGCCCAAAGATAGACTCCACAGACGGAGAAGACCTCCTCGGGAAAACTTCCTGGTTGGTCCAGCGGTTAAGGACGGTGCTTACGGTGCACCGTAAGTATCACATTATACTGATATTGTACATGCGAAAGTTCGTATGTAAGTGTGTTTGTAACTTCTTCAAGTTATAACGACTCTACGGGTTTGAGAGAAATTCAGAATGTAAATAGCTTATACACTGGATTAACACATAGGCCACTTTTTACCTCGGGAACCCGCGGGTGAAACCACGGGGAGCAAGACCATTAGAAGGTTTGTCACATTGCTGGGTAAAGGCCTCCATACCCTCCTTCCACTCACGTTTCTGGGCTATTGTTGGCCATTCCATCAAATAGGAGTCCAGTTCATCCCGTCATCTCTTTCTGGTCCTGCAACATCGTCGGGCAGCGTTGCGTGGAGTACACTCAGTTGTGAGTTTGACCCATCTGACATACGGCAGATGTGTCCAGCCTAGTCCCATTTCAGGCTGGCAGCTGTTTGACCAACGTCGGCGATTTGGGTCTTAGAGCGCATAGACATACTTTAGTATTTAAATTAATTCAACACAAAATAATTGAAATCTGGAAACTATCGTGAGTCGAAATATTCATTATAAATATAAACGGGTACACTCACGTTATGATTGTGTCGTCAATGCAAAGTTGAAGCAAGTCAGAGACGTACTCGAAAGCAACCGCTACAGTTCGCGTCAGTGTTCCCGTTGGACCGGCCCCAGTATGCAACAACGCACATACACTGTCCAACGGTCTCCAATTTACCTGTCTTTCGTCAAGGGTGTAACTGACACAATCAGTTACCGCCTAAAACGGAAGTACGGTATCAAGACTGTTTTCCGCCCATCAGGCCAAATTCGGAGATTGCGGTCGCCAAAGGACAGGGAGTCACTGAGTGGACCAGGAGCCTACAAGATTCCCTGCGACTGTGGAAAGTGCTGTATTGGCGAGACTCGGCGTAACATATCCACCAGGATAACGGAGCACATTAGGTGCATAAAGAACCTGGAGACTGACAGATCGGCGGTTGCAGCCCATGCACATAGCTCAGCGAGATAAGCCGTCATTCTACCTTCAACCAAGACTCTGAGTTCTGTATACTACTAGCATGGAAGCCGATTCTCAGTGGCTCTTGTTTCGACAGCAACTTGTGGAGCCGCGAAGCGGATATAACGTGTGCATTATGCCAGCAACTGATTGGTCAAGACGGTGATAACTCGACGGATGAAGACAACACACCACCGAACATGGCTGCGCGGGATAAACAAACCCCCGCGGCGCCCGCGTTTCCCGCGCCTGCACCGGTTTTAGCAACGCGCTCGCGGCGACAGGAACGAGCGGAGGCGCGCAGTCTGCGCCGCGAATCCAAAGCGTAAACTCCCGGAAGAAGGACATCCTAATTGTCCGAAACCTGGTCGGAGTTATTCCGACACAATAATAACGTGAGTGTAGCTGTTTATATTTATACCAAAATAATTGGTTCAAATACCAACTTGTTCTCGATGTAGATGACCAATCCCTGTCTGAATACTTCAGGAGTCAGGAAGTGCTGTATCATACGGATCACGGAACCAGCTGAAAAAATAAAAAGATATTAATTGTGTCACAATAAACGACATAGGACATTCATTTGGAGGTCATTTATTAGCAACGTTTACTCGTGGTAGGTCTCTCGTATGCAGTAGCAGCAGTAGTGCGTAAGCATTACTATGTTCCAGTTTGAAGCCAGCGAAATTACTGGGCATATGAGACTCAATAGATATTAATTATAAAATATATTGATATTGATGTCTCGGGGTGATGAGCGCAATGCAGTGCTACGTGCGTATTGCTTTTTATGGTATTTCGTTATGGGCAGGCGTAGCGCTTACCATCAGGCGCACGACTTGCTCGTCTCATCACTTAGTAACATAAAAAAATGTGCAAGCTGTGATCAAAATTTGGCTGATTTGACGGTACCTAATTTCTTTTTGTGACGATAGGTACTTAATCTCTTCATTATAATTTTAATCAAGCGCTGTAAAATGTCTTGTACCTTTAACTAAGTGGTAGGTCTCTTGTATGTGAGAAGCGGTGTGTGTTGGTACACAGATTTACCAGTTATTCTACCGCCAAGCAGTAGTGCGCAAGCATACAGTTTAAAGGACATTGTAGCTAGCGAAAATATGATGATATTATGAGACTTAATATTTGATGTCTAAGGGAGACGAGCGCAATCCAGTGCTATGCAGTACCTTGCATGGTATTCAAATTCAAATTCAAATTAATTTATTTTCGACCAACATGGATCATTATATATACTATAATATACAATAATACATTACAACAAATTAATATATGTTCAATGTCAATAATAATAAAGATGTAATAAAATAATAATAATAAATGGAATTAGATTAAAACAATATTTTGACTTTAGTCAGTAAGTGTACCATGTTACAATGGTACACATACTGACAGTCGAACCGTTCCGCAAATGCCTTTAGGATGCTGTTGCGGCTGGTCCGCACTCTGCGCACCAGGGATGTGCACCGTTTGCGCATGATTGTGTGAAAGCAATCTACACGTGCTTCGGCGAACATCCCTGAAGCACTACAAAAGCGGGGCAGCCGCAAGAGCACTCTAAACGCATTGTTGTACTGGACGCGTATAGCGTTGTACTGTTTTAGCGTATAACACACCCACAGGCTGCTCGTGTAGAAAGACGCACAAAATGCCCTGAACAGGGTGATCTTGACGTCTCTCGAACAACGAGCAAATCTGCGGGCTATCATATTAGCTGTAACAGACAACGCCCTACGCTCTCTCTCAATGTCAGCATCGTCTTTCAGGTCCGAGGTTACGAGATGTCCAAGGTACTTAAATTTTTTGACTCTGTTTAGAGGACAGCCGTTAAGGCTTACAGTTGGTATGTTACCTAAACATCTACCTCGAGCCCGAAAGACCATGCATTCACTTTTTTTAACACTGTACATCAATCCGTGGCTGTCAGCATATTTTTCGCAAATGCCAAGCAGCTTCGACAGACCGCAAACAGAAGCACTCAGCAACACCATGTCATCCGCATAGCTAATGTTATTAAGACAAATTCCGCCAATATGGCAGCCGACATGCGTGTTGCTGAGCTCCTCTATCAGCGCATTCACATACAGGTTAAAAAGTTTAGGTGAGGTATCTGTACTTATAATAAAACTGTAACGAAGCGGTTACTGTACAATTAAGGTATATTTGAAAATCTATTATTTTAGGAGTATATGGTAGCAACAGAACCCAAAAATACAATTTTTAAAATTTTTGTCTGTCTGTCTGTCTGTCTGTCCGGGATAAACTCAGAAACTAGGGCACTAATTTGAATGCAGTTTGAAATATGTTCTGTGGAGTCCGGCGCTACACATAGGCTTTGTTTCATCAAAATCGGTCCAGTAATATTGAAGTTATGATGCAATTTAGGAAAAAATATACATGTCCACTATAAGTTGAACCACGGAACATACCGGACCCTTTGTGCACAAGGCTCAGCTTAAACTGGTTTGTACAGGGGTTGACATGATGGTATTCTAAAAAATTGTTTGTAGAGTCCTAGGCCATATAACAAACTTCCTAATCCTTTCCTAATCATAATCTATGTTTATACATATAATAAAATTGTAGAACCCAAAAAATCTGTACTAGGAAGATATTCGAAAAAAAAAATCAGCCCGGGCGATATAAAATGAGTAACTAAACATATTAAAACAGTTTTTAAAATTTTTGTTTGTTTGTTTGTTTGGACTTCTATAACTTAAAAACCAATGACGGGATTTTAATGGCGTTTCCACGAATATGTTTAATTAAATTCTGATTTTAATATAGGCTATCGACATTTTGAAATATCTACTTATGGGGGGGTTAAATGGGGGCCAAGTTAGTATGGAAAAAAGTTAGTAGATTATCCTAAAATCTTGAAACTCAGAATTAGTTTATATAATTAAAAATTAACGAATACGGGTCCAATATTTTTTGATATTTACAGTCCATCAAATCTAAGAGGTACCGTTTGACGTTTCATATTTTTCAAACCGAAACAACTTTGTTCATACGTACATTATTCAGTTTCGATAACCTTTTTCATAAAACCATGAATTTAGAAAGATTTCATTATTGTATCTAAAAATGTACAATTCTTAATATCTAAATGTAATTGAAAACTTTCAAACAAAGCAAAATAAAACATATTTACACAGTAAATAATTTCTAATAGTTATATTCTTGACCTCATTACAAAGTTACGTAGTTAGGTCACTGCACGTAGTGTTGCGACTCTTCGGATACACTTGTATGCAAAAAAATCGTTTACATATACGAAAAATCGAATGTATTATTTACAAATTACACTTGACAACCAAACAAATATTTTTTCATGTGAATGGGAATTATCTCACATATTACGATTACATAACTAAATAGTTATGTAATCGTAAAATATGAGATAAAACCCATTCACCAAAAATACGTATTTATAAATCAAATATATTTGCTTCTTTAAAAAGTTGTCGAAAGCGATTTGTCGATTTTTGATTTTCGCGCCCAAATAAGTCGGGGTTTCTCGCGCTAACGCTGTCGAAATAGTAAATGGAGTCAGGGATAGTGTTTTTTACATTTATTTTTGTGTATGATAGTATGGGTTTGCATATTACAGAGAAATAAACAAATTTTTAACAAGCACATCCATTGATTTTACAATTACAATTTTTTCTTCTAAGTCTTATTTCTACGTCTAAAACTAATAAAAATAAGGTATGTAGAACCCATTCACAAAAATGTTGTTGCCTGATGTTATAAATTAACGACGTTACTGCGCGACCGCATAATGCACTGAATACACAGATACCCTAAAATAAATTAATTTAATTATTTTTAGGTCAATAGGCAAAATCGCAGGTGTCCAAGTCTCTACAATTTTTTTTTTCTGGCAACACTGCCAACTACAAGCGCACGCGGTCCGCTCGGTCGGTTCGGCGTCAGCAGTCTCTCGCCATCTTGGAAGCTGACTGTGCGCGTACTTGCTTTCTCGTTTGTGTTTTACAATTTGTGACTTGGCTATTACTTTTCTGGACTGATCATTCTTTATCCGTTTACCTTGGCAATATTTATACTGGACTCCGAACTAAGCAAGTGTTTATTAATAATGTCGAAAAGAGGACGGACTTTGAACAGCCAGGCTCGTGAATTGGTGGTGAAATTACACGAGTATTTTGAGCGTGAATCTCAAAATGGTGGACTTCTACTGCCAGTTACACAAGTTCGGGATCGCGTCGGTGAAGCTCTCGGTATTGGTAGCCGCACCGTTGGCAAAATATTAAGTGAAAAATATGGGCCTTCGGGGAGTGACAGTAACGTACTTCACACACCGAAAAAACGAAAAAGAAATAAACCTGTGACAGGCATCGACGACGATACTAGTACTAGTAGTGAATAAAAAAATATCCTAAACATTTCTTTTATTTAATTATAACAATTGATTTCTTAAAATTCGGATATTATAGTAATCGATCTCTTAAAGTTCGGATATTATAGTAATCGATTTTTTCATCCCATCCCTATCATTCAATTGTCAGAACTGTCAAACGGTACTTCTTAGATTTGACGGACTGTAACTTCTTTAAGCGAGGAAGATAGACAAAAGGTAAAATTAGTATGAATTTGAAACGCTGTATACACTATGAAAATAAATGAAATGCATACAAGTAAAATTATATTTATATTAAAAATATCTTGATAGAAATATAATTTCAGCGATTTTAGTAACTCTTAGAAAACACCTTGCAAACTTTACATGAAAAGACCTATAATTATTTCAACTCTTGAAAATTCATTTATGCAATTGAAACTAGATGGCGCTAGGGGTCGCTAAAACATGCAAACGATTTTTTTACACACACGGTGAATATAAATAAAACATCTTTTTTAAATTTGTTTAGTTTGACGTTACCTGCTTTTTTATGGTACTGAGTGATGAGACTAGCAAGTCGTTCGCCTGATGGTACGGGCTACGCCTGCCCATAGCAATAGCAGTGCCACCCAGATCTGAGTCATTGTCTTGACATCAGCTGATATTGAGTCTCATATGCCCAGTAATTACGCTGGCTACAATGCCCTTTAAACGGAAACACAGTAATGCTTGCGCACTACGGCTTGGAGGCAGAATAACTGGCAAAACGGTGGTCCCTGCCCAGACGGCCTTCCGCATACGAGACACCTATCACGAGTAAAGTTACGCCACCGTCCTTTACTCAAACATGGTCGTTTACCTCCAAAGTGATCGAATTTTTTTTTTCGACCCGGGATCCTTCAACTAACCTCTTGAAAACCCTCATCAGACCACAATTCTGGCGGTTTTTAGGTTTTGTCAAGAGGATGATTTTGCCAAAACTTTAATGTATGATGAAGTGCCAAACAACGACTTCAACGACAAACAAACTGGTCCAGTTAACAAACGACGACTTGGTGGGGGATCGGGTGTCTATCAGGAGCATGATTTTGGCAGTTTGTATGTACACCGTCCATGCCAGTAACAATGAATGCTACTATTTACGGTTGCTGATACACACTGTCTGTCCGCGGTGCTACCTCATTTGCGTTTCTCACAACAGTGAACTGTTCCTCAGAACAACGATGGTATTAAACACTTTCCACAACTTTCCACTTAGCCTGCAAAGCAAGGCGCCTTCTGAATGACGACCAAAATTGGGACGAAACTAGCAAAAGCAGTCGTAAGTGATGCTCACGACGTATGCACCATTTGTTCGCTTTAAGTTTGTTGTTTTGTGGGCTCTCGAGCCCAGTGCAACTGTGGAAGTCCAGCCTATAATGTTTTGAGGGACATTGAACAGGACGTTGATGTATAGGACGACGGTGAGGATGGTGGCAATTCACTACCGTACCCCGTAGAGTTTTTGTACTCTTTGAGTCCATCCGGACATCCAGCGCACTCTATTAGATTAAAAATTTGGAATACAAAATTATGCTTTTTTGAAATTAGACCCCGCCGAAGTTGTTAACTTCGGGGAGGTTAGTTGTGTAACGGAACTCGGTTGAAGATACTGTCGCTAGAGACGAACCTCACTGAGGCACTGAACCTCACTGAGGTATACTGATAGCCCGTGGCGCTGGTGAGTCAGTTTTCATATATTAGTATTCATCTCTCTCATCTCGAACCACTTTCCGTTCACATTCAAACGCGTGCAGTTTTGTGTGAGCGTCAGCTTTGCAATGACGATCAATAAGTCGCAAGACCAGATTCTCTAGGCCACGGCCGTTGATCTGAGGACAGGATATTTCTCACAGAGACAGCTGTACGAAACCTTCGCACGGGCGACGTGATCCCAAAGTCTTTACGTGTTTGCTCCCTGTACAGTGTGTTTTTCAAATAACATCTGTTGTACACAATCTACAAAAAAGTCTCTGCATCAGCGTTAAACGAAGTCTACGCGAACGAAGTCGCGGGCAACAGCTAGTTAGGTATAAGTTTTGAGCGGCAATGCAATTGATATAGGCAAGCGTGGTGCTTGACTGACTTATTGCATCGCTCAGATGCATCAAAAAACCAATCATAAAGTTTCGTTTGAATGTTTCCCGATGTTCGTTTATATGCCTACACGTGTTTTCAGAACTATGTGATATTGCACGAGAGCATTTCATCACGTTGAGTACGTGTAACTACACTTTTGATAAACTGAATTTCGGGATAGCGTAAACACGGATGCCACGTTTTATTTTATTTGCTTCCGGAGTCGATGGATGGCATTACATAAACGTGCAAATTCTCCTCCATGGAATACTCAAATATGTCAATGTACAATAAACAATTGACTACATGGAAAGGTATCTCCATTGGAAAAAAGAGAATATAGAATCGGACTCTTCTTCTAACTCTTCTTTTGTCTTCTCTCTTCTCTTCTGTAGTGAACTATTTTAGTTTTACAACAGAGAGATATCGCAAAAAGTTAATTAAAAACATCTTTTTAAATCAAAACTTTTGAAGACCAGGATGGTTTTAGTTTAAAATGTTAAAAAAATGTTTAACCATACACATTCTATTACAATGATAAGAATCGGACACTTTCTTACATTTTTGATAAGCAACAGCGTTGAAGGTTCCCAGGACCTCGGACGGCGTATAAACCGGGTGAGTCATGGGGTTGACGCTGAGCACGGCGTCGGCTTGGAACACATTCTGCATGGCGAGGACGAACTGGTCCATCATGCGCCATCCAGGTAGCACCTTAGAAACAAGAAACTTGTAAGATGTGGAACGACTTATCTACGTCGGTATTTCCTTTGAGCTACAACATGGAGTCCTTTAGAAGAGATATTAATAGAATCCTTAAAGGTCGGCAACGCATCAACAATGCCTCTAGTGTTGCACATGTCCACAGGCGACTGTAAACGTTTACCATCAGGCGGGCCGTCTGCATGTTTCCCGCCATTTTAAATTAATAAAAAAGGTAAATTACACATTAGTGCCCTAATTTTAAACCATAACTTTTAAGACCTGATTGTGCAGCCTCTTTTAAAAGTGTATCGTAATTCCTCGCATGATTTTGCAAAACAAAGTTTTGGGTAGTGCTGCAATTGTTATGGACAGGCTTTTTGCTTACCATCAGGTGAACGACCAGATCTCGTCACTCAATTCCATAAAAAAGAA
Source organism: Petrophora chlorosata (assembly GCA_951640565.1). NCBI lineage: Eukaryota > Metazoa > Arthropoda > Insecta > Lepidoptera > Geometridae > Petrophora > Petrophora chlorosata. The sequence goes on along the minus strand of OX621196.1, from coordinate 2,696,579 downwards.
AACCATTTTAAAGTACCTAAGCAAAGCGATGACGCGTAGATATTACTCGTATTTAGGCAAAAATCAACTGTCTGACCAGGGTCGGACCCCTTTTTAACAAAAAAAATGCCTTAATTCTACAATAATAATTTTACTTCTAATAAACCAGATAGCAATCTGAAGCATTCCGACTCGTAGCTTTACCTGTCCAACCCCTGGGTTTCTTTAAAATGTGAAGCCAGAAGTTAGTAAGGTGAGTTAAGACGCTTACAAGGTCTGTAGCGAAGTTCTCAAATAAGTTAGCGAAGCCTTCATTGAGCCAGGTGTAGGCCCAAGACTGCGGGCTGACTTCGTTGCCGAACCACTGGTGCACGTTCTCGTGGCAGATGATGCGTCCGATGTTCTGTCGCACGGACGTCGTGGTCACTCCCTCTTGGACGAGGAGACCTGCTTCTCTGTTCGCAAAAATGATCTAATAAGACATGAGATAAGACTTTACTTCACTGGAACAGACACTCGTAATGATGGATATAACAGACAAAGCCCAGGCCATAAAAGAAAAGAATCTATAAAAAATTATTGACAATATTGGAAGGGACATACAGAGCCGAACCAATATTATATATTTATAGGTAGGCGTGGAGCTTAACATCAGGCGAGCGACTTGCTTGTCTCATCACTCACTCAGTTCTAAAAAAATACATATATCAAACACAACAATAAAGTAAACACATCTTACATACCCATTTCGAAACACCACAAGGCGTGAGGATAAGGTCTCAATATTTAAAAATGCTATAGGTATGCTGGCACTTATTTAGCTCAACGTATCAGTATTGCAATCCAACGGGGCAATACTGCCAGCATCTTGTGTACGCTGCCAACTGGTAGTGGGTTGGAGCAATTGAGCTATTTATAGGCCTTTAATGGTCTACGGGTTGTCCAATTGCTTCCCCTTGTATGTAGTTAGTTAAGTTTTAGTAAGTAGAGTGTAGTTTGTTTTCAGTAATAAAGGTATTCGCCCGATAAAAAAAAATTATATAACAAAATGTATCATCATCAGCCCATTACGTTCCCACTGCTGGGACTCAGGCCTTTCCTCGTAGAGAGAGTATGGGCCATAATCCACCACGCTGGCCCAGTGCGGGTTGGTGGATGTCACATATCTTTGAATTTTTATTTGTGATAAATTCTTGGACATGCCGGTTTCCTCACGATGTTTACCGTAACTTAAGAAAGTCAGTGGTGCGGAGCCAGTGGGATTCGAACTCGGGTGCGTCGGATCTAAAGTCGCACGTGTTCCCACTGAGCCACACTCACTCAAAATGTATACCTATAGCATTTTTCCTAAAATATTGAGATATTATCCTCACGCCTGGTGGTGTTTCTAAATGGGTATGTAAGATTTGTTTACTTTATTTTGTGTTTGAGATATTTTCTTATATCTGCCTCACATCACAATAGCCTTCAGTGATTATTTTGCCGCCACATTTGTACTATCACTCGCTAAATGTTACAACCAACAACAACCCATAAAATCAAATGAAAGGGATGTGCACATTGTACTGTCTGAAAGGGCCAAAAACTGCCTTATAAACACACATAACATTCTCTCGTCGTTTCCGTAGAAAACTGTTTAAAATATCCATTCATAAGAGCAATCCTTTGTCCAAGTTTGTACAAAATTATTAGCATAAAATATGAACGTCTATATATCAGCTCCTTTTGACAACGTACCTTTATCACTGCTCGTGAAGCGCTCTTAAGCGTTGAAATTTCTCACAAAGCTAATTAAAATAAAGAACTCATTTTCTCAAACTACTATCAGTGAAATGATGTCTCTTTTGATAATTTCCTCAGGGAATCTGCAGTTAATTTAGTTTATTGGACAAATGGGATCGAGCAAACGAAATAGAAGTAATTAGTATTTTTACAGTAAACCTCTAAAAACATAATTTTTCTAGAACTCCATAGGCTCTTGAGTGCCTCTGTGGTATAGTGGTTGGGCAGGTTGGCTCAAACTTATACACCACTGAGGTTGCGAGTTCGATTCCCGCCATGGGACAAATGTTTTGCACAGAAAAAAGCGCAAGCATTTGTTACGTGTCTGGGTATTGTGGGATAGTTCCTGGTTCCCTAGATACAGGGAATCCTAGTTAGGGGCCAAGATCATGGGTCATGTTTTTGTAAGCAGAGCTCGAAGGTGAAAATAAAATTTATTTTTTTGCAAAAATAGTTACATTTCACAGTATCATATTTACTCCTAACTTAAAGTGACTAAATAGTACCTAACTTAAAGTGCAGTAGCTCGTAAAAACTACATTCTTGACGCGTGAACAATATTAATAATTGTGTGTATGTGATGGTGCGTGTGTATGTGTGTGTATGTAAGAGTGAGAGAGAAAGTGTATTTTGAGTAAGTGGTTAAGTTAAATATAATAAATTCCATTCTTTTTATACACCACGACAAAATATTCAATACTTCATTGAAGAAGATAAACCGACAATCCTTATCATATAAGATATCGTAGAAATAATGTAGGAATGCGTAATCGCGTTATTGTGTCACTGTTATTGGCGTTTATTTGAAAAATAAATTGAATCAAGTATTGGACTTCCTTAACAGCAATGTTTTTTGGGAGTTTTTACTCATTTGGCTTCGATCATATGATCGAAGTCATTTGGTTAAAGTTTGTTGTTACGATAAGTATACAGGGGAAGAACTGAAAATCAGCTCACTATAATGGCTCTTTATGCTGACTTGTATCCTCTTTAACTGACTTCAAAAAAAAGGAGGAACTTAGAACTTTGTGATTTATGAACCGATTTGGATAATTCTTTTTGCATGGGGTTCAGTATAGCTAACGTGGTCCTATTTTGTCCTATTTCATTTCATAATTTCTTCGGTATTCGACTTTGGACTTCGAAGATACATAAAAATTGAAGTCAGTTTTTTTAATTATATAATCTAGTATACTTGTATCCACGCCTTTATTACCTCTTTTTTTAGTATAAGATGGTTAATAAAAAAGTAATTTCCTTTTTTTTTTGCGCTTAATATATCTATGTTTAGCCACTATCTCGCCTGATGTGAAGCGATGATGTGGCCTAAGGCGGAGCACATAGATCTAGAGAGAGACGGCAGTTGAGCGGCTGCTCAGACCCGTCTCTCCGATGGTTCACCGAACATCATCCCGAAACACGACTAGGTCGCTTGACGGCATGGCTTTGTTCGGTGGGTGGTATTATAACCACGGCCAGAGCCTACCACTCCAAAGCGCGTTAACGTTCTTTCATTAATTTATTGCAGATAAAATGTTGTCGCTATCTCACTACTATGATTATGTTCCTGAATGACATAATAACACGTGCCTTGGTTTGTGCACGTGTACTACAATAGTAGTTTATAAAACAGGTGTATTACAAGGGTTAGTTATTGAATTAGATACTTCAAAAATCGCTGTTAAATAAGAAAGTGACAGATAAAAAAATAGCTTAAAACCACGTTTTTATGCGCCTTTTGTGGTTAGGTCGGCATTCCATGCTAATAAATCGATCGATTTGTGAGCTACCCTGAAAGTTTCAACCGGATAGCTGATTGAGAAGTGCTTGAAATTTCAGTTCAAGACTCCACCCGGAATGACAGACAAACAAGAGAGTGCCTTAAAAGAAACATGGTAAAAATAACCAGCCAAGTGCGAGTCGGGCTCGCGCACGAAGGGTTCCGTACCATTATCTATAAAAACTGCAAAAAAACACGTATAATGTATGGGAGCCCCTTTAAATATTTATTTTATTCTGCATTTTAGTATTTGCTGTTATAGCGGCAACAGAAATACATCATCTGTAAAAATGTCAACTGTCTAACTATCACGGTTCATGAGATACAGCTTGGTGACAGACGGATAGACAGACGGACGGACAGCGGAGTCTTAGTAATAGGGCCTTTTGGGTACGAAACCCTAAAAAATGCTGAAGACTTCAACTGACATACTTCGAAGACCCATATTGGTTGATTTGGGTAGACACTTGAATAAATGCGCACTTTTTATACACATGCGCGTTGTTATCGATTAACTAATAGCACAGAATACTAATGGACAGAAGCATGACTCCGCAAAAAAATTTAAACAAATAGCGACTCTTGCTTTGACGCAATAAAATTCAATTCAGCTCGCGTAGCGCTGCAAACCTACCAGTCACATTAATCTACGGAGCGCCTCTCTTTCTATCGCATAGCTCTTATCTCTTCTGACGCGGCACGTGTAACGACGCGCGACCTAATATAATAGGCCTGCTAATAGGCAATGTAAAAAAATTACGCGAAAAAGAATATCTTAATCTCACCTGTATATAACCAGTCCCCAGTTCTCCATAGCGCCAGCGGCAAAGTCAGGTACAGCAGCTTTATCCATCTTGGGGAACAGGTACGGGAATTCTGTGTATTCTTCCAAGGCCACCATATTCCGTTGTCCAAAGTCAAGAGCAAACTCTGCGAAGGTCTGAGTACCTGTGAGGTAAAATTGAGCAATAAAAAATCTGTAATAGATTAATAACAAAAACAAAACCACAAAATATAATAAACATATATAATATAATATAATATACAAAATATATATAACCACTAAATATTAAAAATAAAACCACGTTTTTTATTTATGAATTAGAATGCATTGCCATCGAGCTCACAGGCTACCCTGAAAGTTTCAGCCGGATAGCTAATCGGGAAGTGTTCAAAATTTGAGGTGCAAAATTTCACCCGAAACGATATAGACAGACAGACAAACAAGAAAGTGACTTAATAAAAACGAAGAAACATGAAAATTAGGAATTATAAAGTTATGTTTCAATTCAAATTCATACGTAATAGATGCTACATCATCATCATCATCATCATCAGCCTGTATTCGTCCACTGCTGGACATAGGCCTCTCCCAATGAACGCCACTGAGCCCGGTCTTCGGCTCTTCTCATCCAGTTTCTTCCGGCCGCCTTTCGCAGGTCGTCGCTCCACCTGGCCGGTGGGCGTCCTACACTACGCTTGCCGATTCGCGGTCTCCACTCAAGGACACGTCTGCTCCAACGGTCGTCCGTCCTTCGAGAGATGTGACCAGCCCATTGCCACTTCAGCCTGCTAATTCGATGGGCTATGTCGGTTACTTTGGTTCTCTGTCGGATTACCTCATTGCGGATCTTATCTTTCAGAGAAACTCCGAGCATAGCCCTTTCCATAGCTCGCTGAGCGACTTTGAACTTATGGATCAGTCTCACTGTGAGTGTCCACGTCTCGGCTCCGTAGGTCATTACTGGTAGGACGCACGCATTAAAGACTTTTGTCTTAAGGCACTGTGGTATGGACGACGTGAAAACTTGACGTAGTTTACCGAACGCTGCCCAGCCTAGCTGAATCCTTCTATCGGCTTCCCTCTCGAAGTTGTTTCTACCCAACTGTATAGTTTGCCCAAGGTAGACATATTCTTCGACAACTTCAAGAGGTGTACCATTGACGACGATGGGTCTCGGGGTAATAAGATTGCTGTACATGGTTTTAGTCTTATCTAGATTCATCCCGAGCCCAATACGTCGTGAAGCATCAGCCAGACTGTTTAGCAGATTTTCAAGGTCCTGCACCGATTCCGCCATAAGGACTATGTCGTCGGCAAATCGTAAGTGTGAGATGTTTTCACCGTTTATATTTATGCCCTTACCTTTCCAGTCCAGCGTCTTAAACATATCTTCTAAGGTGTTAGTGAACAGTTTCGGAGATATAACATCTCCCTGTCTCACTCCCCTGCGTAACAGGATATGCTTAGACTGCTGATTCTGTACTTGGACACTCATAGTCGCGGCGTCGTACAAACATCTCAGCACTTCGATATACCGCCAGTCCACTTGGCACCGCTGCAGTGACTCCAGAACAGCCCAGGTTTCAACGGAGTCAAAGGCCTTCTCATAGTCCACGAAAGCAAGGCACAGAGGCTGGTTATACTCTTCGGACTTCTGTATAACCTGCCTCACTGTGTGGATGTGGTCTATGGTGCCAAATCCTCCGCGGAACCCAGCCTGCTCCGGAGGCTGAAACTCGTCAAGTCTTCTTGCGAGACGATTAGTGATGACCCTCGAAAACAGCTTATAGACATGGCTCAGGAGTGATATGGGACGGTAGTTTTTCAGGAGGGCTTTATCCCCCTTTTTGAAAAATAGTACTACAATACTCCTGTTCCACGCCTTTGGAGTTCTCCCAGTGAACAGAGCGGAATTGAATAGCTTCTGGAGCTCCCGAAGTACAGGTTTACCTCCTGCTTTCAGAAGCTCGGAAGTTATTCCGTCTTCCCCTGGGGCTTTTCCATTTTTAAGCTGTCCGAGCGCCATCCCTACTTCATCCAGGCTGATTTCCGGCAGTTCTTCGGTGTAGTGCCGAGTGAGAGTGGCTCGAGCATCGTCTCTGATGGAGTCGGGTCGTAAAGCATGCGTGTCGTAGAGCCGGCTATAGAAATCTTCAATCTCGGCAAAGACCTCCGGCTTTGAGGAAACGGTTTGGCCACTGGATGTTTTTAACTTAGTCAGATGCGAGCGCTTCAGTTGCTGGGTGAAAACTTTTGACCCCCGATTTTGCTCAATCGCCTTTTCAATACGGCGTGTATTGGAGCATCGGAGGTCACGTCGCACCAGCTTTGTTATCTTAGAATTGAGCGCCCGCTTTTCTGACGTCGTGGCTTGTGTGTCCTCCCGTCTTTTGTCCATAAGCCGAAGGGTCTCTGCCGAGAGCTTAGATTTTGTGCCCGTACGCTGGGTCTGGCAAAACTTTACACCCTCTTCCCTTAAAGTACCCACTACATGTTGGAGAGCCTCGTCCATGTCCTCGGTGGTTTCCAAAACAGCGAATCGGTTTTGTAGGTGGAGTTGGAATTGTTCCGATCCCACAACGGTTTGGAGCAGATTAGGACGGAGCGAGGACTTCATCATTCGACATCTTTCGAGCTTAAAGTTGATATTCAGAGAGCCTCGAACAAGTCGGTGATCGCTTCCGGTATTGAACCTGCTGATCACTGAGACGTCTCTGAATATATGCTTCTTGTCCGTCATGATGAAGTCTATCTCGTTTTTTGTCACAGTATCGGGGCTTTGCCACGTCCACTTCCTCTGGGGCTGCTTCTTAAAGAATGAATTCATCAAGTACAGCCCCTCTTTTTCCAAAAAGTTGACGAGCATTTGCCCCCTGTGATTTCTGCATCCGTAACCGTGTGGACCTACCTTCGATTCGCTGTTAGCTTGTATTCCCACCTTGGCATTGAAGTCCCCCATGACAACATTGTAGTGCGCTTTAGTGGTGTTATGAAGCGCCGAAGATATGTCCTCATACATATCTTCCACTGCGTCATCCGAGTGTGCCGAGGTCGGTGCGTATACCTGTACAACCTTGAGATTGTATCTCTCGGTGAGTTTCAGTACGAGGTATGCTACCCTGTTCGACACACTGGAGATCTCTACAACATTGTCAGCGAGGGCCTTGTTGACGAGGAATCCAACGCCACCCTGGGACTGCTGGTCGCCCTCCCGGAAATACAATAGGTGACCTGATTCCAGTGTTACGGTGTCCTCTCCCTCTCTTCGGACTTCGCATAACCCCAGAATCTGCCATCTTATTTTTTCGAGTTCCGTTTCTAACTGTGCCATGTGTTCATCTAGCCTGAGTGTTCGTCCGTTATACGTTGCCAAGTCGAGTGGTTTTTGGTGGCCTACCGTCACCCGGGGATTCTTCGCACCCCCTGCCCCGCCGTTACCATGACCGCCACCTTGGTCAGGAATAGCAGGGCGACCGGGAACTGGGGGCCTTTTTTTGTTTGTGCCGTTCATATTAAGGTTTTGTCCATAGTACATTTGTCCATAGATGCTACAGTTGTCTTAAATTACACTAGCAAAGCTTCAAGCAATACACATATTTATTGTGCTACTAGCTGCGCCCCGCGGTTCCACCCGCGGTTTTCCAGGATATAAAATAGCCTTTGTGCTGTTTCGAGTTTTAAAGTACCTACATACCAAAATCAAAATTGGTTCGGTAGTTTTTGCTTGAAAGAGTAACAAACATCCATACATCCATACTTACAAACTTTCGCGTTTATAATATTAGTAAGGATGAGTTTCAAGCCCAATGTGGGATCCAGGTGCCCCACACACACACATATATATATATATAGGTACACATATACATATATACCTATATATATATATATATATATATATATGCTTTTTTATGCTAATATTTTATTTTTATTTTTATTTATATATATATATATATATATATATATATATATATATATATATATGCTTTTTTATGCTAATATTTTATTTTTATTTCGCACGTTACTTTATAGTTTGTAATATATAGTTTACATTGTATGATATAGTTTATATTGTAATGATACTAAATGGGTATCGACGTAGAACAAAAGGAAGATTTGCTTCTTTATCGTTCTGAAACTTGCCAGGTCTGGAGTACACTCTGAAGGGAACGTGGTAGAGAGGGTTGATCTCGTTATCGATATAGTTGAAGTTAGAGACCAGGTATGCGTTCAGGTATGTGGACATCACTAGTGTGTCTTCGAACTCATGCTTGACCCATCCGATTACTTCGTCCCTGTAAGCGAAACAGACATTTTACAAGTATACATTTTACCAAAAACAAAACTGACTTCAATTTATCTTCGAAGGCCAAGGTACAATATCGATGAAATTTATATGGAACCACTTCGTAGCAGAATGCAAAAATAATTTATGAAATCGGTCAGCAGTTGGTGGAGAAATCGGTGAACATATGAAAAAAATACATATACAGTGGAACATAGTACCTCCTCCTTTTTAAAGTCGGTTAATAAATATTTTCAAAACAAGTCAAAATCTGTCATTTTAAAATCAAACTGGATATTATAATTTAAAGTTGCATTGCAGCCAGCGAAATTACTGGGCATTATGAGACTCAACAGCTAATTGTCTTAGAGTGACGAGCGCAGTGCGGCACCGCGTAGGATTTTGCAAAACAAAGTTCTGGGTGGTGCTGTTATTGTTATGGGCTGGCGTATTGCTCACCATCAGGCAAACGACCAGCTCGTCTCGTCATTCAGAAACATAAAAAAAAATTGCAATGTCAACGACTAAGCTCCAATCTTTGAATTAATACAAGTACAAAATCTTTATGCTCATGCTTAGATGGCAGTCGGTACGCATGGATTTTCCAAAACAGGATAAAAAAAATTGAAAAATTTTAAAGCTCACAAACAATTTAGACACTTACTGCAAAGTATCGTTCCTGATGATGGTGTTACTTCTAATTACGTTGTACTCAGGAGGAGCGTAGATGGTAGTCCTGAAGATGGCTTTGAGGGCAGGCTCATCGTAACATGGGAACGCGCGACGAGCAAAGGTAGGCTGCAGCTGGGAAGTAACCAGGGACCTAGAAGAGAAAACAATACATTTCTACATTCTTTTACCTCCTCTGTACCTCGGGCTGCGTCTGTTTCGCCGATACTATGAGAAAATTGAAGACATTTGATTTCACATTTTAAGTGAAAATGTTTATTGTGGTTGGTTTTACGTATTGCTTGCATCTCAGAGTCACCATTGTGTAAAATAAAAAAATAAATACGCCCAACGATCACATACATGTAGATCCTGGCCCTAACTGTAACTACGACAACTTTTGACCATGGTCCCACAACTTTTTTTTCTGTGCAACTTTAGGCTCGTTGTGGATCGATCCCGCAACATCTGCGGTGTATTTAATTTGAGCCAACCTGTCCAACCACTACCCAACAGAAGCCGTAATATCACACTATATAATAATATATATGCGAAAGTCTGTATGTTGGTGTGTAAGTGTTTTTTTAACCTCTTCACGCCGTAACGGCTTAACAGATTTGGAATGAAGATTGCGCATACTCTGGATTAACACATAGAATACTTTTAAACCGCGGATGAAACTGCATGGCGCAGCTAGTGTTATATAAATACAATCATAATAATACAAAATTTTGAAAAGTTTCGTGAGTGTTATAATTCATAATTGATATAAAACGGCTAAGACTCACTGTAAACGTTGAAAATTACTCCGACCAGGTTTAGGACATTTTAGAAGTCCTTCTTCTGGGAGTTACGAGATCAAGCCGCGGCGTAGGTCGCGAGCGCTCGCACGTTACGTGCGGACGGAGTAATTTTCGACGTTTACAGTGAGTCTTTGCCGTTTTATATCAATTATGCATAATAATACTTACACAGTTTCTCCATCCTCTTCATAAGTCGACAAATAGACGCCAAACATGTTTGCTGCATACTGTCCAGTATAGCTGATATGTATAGTATACGGCCGCAGAGCCACAAGCTCTTCCGTGAGTTCAATCCTCAGAAAATGAGTATCATCAGTAGCAAGCGTAAAGCGCGAAAAAATATCAGTATCTGGATCTCTGTCACTGAAGACTTCCACTTCGTCAATCACCATTGCCATAGCCTGCAGAACAATTGTGTTAGTAGGAGCATATGATGATATTCGGATGCTAACATTTCCGAAAAAGTAGTCCGGGTTGCCTGGGTCGAGAAAGAGTCTGACATCATAGAAGGTTGGAAATGTAGTAGAAGGTAGCACGTAGAGGGCGCTCAGGTCCCGGGAAACTTCATTGGTGGTGAGTGGGACGCCTGAAGCGGCGCCCAGGAAGGTTAGGCATACTAGCAAATACATGTCTGTAAAGAAAGAACAGAATCTTAATAAATAAATAACGCCCAACGATCACATACATAGATCTAAACCTCTAACTAGGACTCTCTGTATGTAGGGAATCAGGAAGTATGAGGACTATGGTCCCACAACACCTCGACACGAAAAATAAATGCTGGTGCTTTTTTTTCTGTGCAAACATTTGCTCCGTCGCGGGAATCGATCTCGCAACCTCAGTGGTGTATAACATTTGAGCCAATCTGCCCAACCACTACACCACAGATACATCACATTTTACACAATCTATGTACATCTTAGATAATGATTCATCGTTTTTGATGCAAGTACCTATTTATGTATGCGTGTATAATATAATCGTATATAATAAAGATTAACGTACCTACCTACATTCCAGAAACCTATTGAAATATATCAAGTCATTCCGAGTTTCTACTTAAAATAAGCTTCATTTATACTCGTGCACGCACCGACAATGTTTAATTCTACTGGGAAACCCAGCAGACGCGTATAAAAAGGAACGCTTAAAAATAAACAACCATCATTATTTTCAGTACAGCTACAGAAGAAACAAAATTAGATGGTATAAAAATCCAAAATAATTAATGGTCAAACCAAGCCAAGATAATTTAAAAAACAAAACCAGGGGAAAGAGATCATAACGGCTAAAAACAAACCCGTTTTGTTATAGAAAGCGATCAAACAAAATAGGCACATTTCAATCGCTAATCAAAAAATATTTACTTTGTAAATTTCATCACGTCCTCCAGAAAAATGCATCATATTTCTTCGTAATAAGGTTTAAAGTTCGACTGTTTCTGTTTATCATGGTCTGTACTGTTAGGTTTTGTTGATCTTCGTTGGGTAGGATCGATCAAATATCCACAATGAGGATTTGAGGTCAACTTTTCTACTGGAAAAAGTTTTGGGAGCATCAAAACAAAATTGGTGCGGGTTGCGATTAAATTAACGTTTCTTAATTCTGATTGCCCTATTTCGGAATAAAATAGTTCATTTACTTATTATTAATATTTAGTTATTTCGCTTCAGGAATATGTTTGTTGTGTTCTATGCGTATCATCAATGCACTACTTTTTCACTATTGGTCGTAGTGATTTAAAATTCGAATGGGGAGCATGCAGTAGTAAATAGGTATTACTAATTAATTAATACTCTAAATAGGTATTAGATTTTTTACCGACTTCTAAAAGGAGGACGTTTTCAGTTCGACTGTATGTTTGTTACACGATACAATAATGCATTAATTTTGATAATTCATTTTTTGTTTGGTAGGTCAGACTTCGGAAGTGGTCCCATATAAATTTTATTGCAATTGATTCAGCGTTTAATGAAAAAATCAACAAAAACAAAATATATAAACACAGATGACGTTTGGTTTGTTTTGTTAGTTTAAGGTAGTAATATTTAGTTTTCTTTGGTTTAAGTTTGTACATTTTGGTGTAGTCTTGAAGTCGGTATCTGTTATTTTTCAAAAAATCAACTGTTCAAAGATGATATATAGGGCTGCCCCGCAACTCTGTTCGTATTTATGTATGTTTGCTGATTGTCCTCTGACAATGGTGACAGAGCCGTTTTGCAACCGGTGAAAGGAAACTGTTTGCAACCCTATTTAGAAGCGTCTCAATTTTATTTTACATAATATAATGGAAGCCGAACATCGGCTCGTGCTTCTGTGAATGTATTTATTCGAGGCGGTGCATTAGAAATCACTTTGACTTATTAGTTTCGGTAATAAGTAATTAGTGCTTCTTCTCATTAAACTCTACATAATATTTTCCCGCGTCTTACCTAAAACTACAGTATCGTGCAAAAATATGTACCTATCTTAAAATATTTGAGTTAACTTTATCTCTTTCTAAAGTCTAACGCTGATATCGACCTAAAACTGTAGGATTATCCATATCTATATCTTGATAAGGAAGTGATAAGAAGGAGTCCACTTGAGTAAGTCACACCAAGTTGCCCAATCGGCTGGGAAACGTGCTAGATTTGAACATTATAAAATAAATTTTAAATGCCCTTAAATACTTAGAGAGAAAGAAAATGTATAATAAAAAAAAATATTTATATCAAATTAATCCATAGCTGTATTAGTAACCATTTTTGTTAAGCCTATGTTAGTAGAGTGAAAAGATTACATGAATTATTTGGTCCTGCCCATGACAATCTCTTACCAGTATCTCTGGATAGGACAATCAAATCGGGATGCAATAATTTGCAGAACTCTGTTGGAGCTACCTCGTAGACGGTAGAACATTGAGGCCACTTTTTTTCGCATAATAGCGTAAAACTTTACTTTACACCAATATTCCAAAATTTGCTAGGTACTTACCTATTTGGTTTTTGGGTAGAAATTTATGAATGAGACGTCCTAACTTATTCTATTCAGCCTTTTCTGAATAACCAGACTGATCATCATCATCATCAGCCAGAAGACGTCCACTGCTGAACATAGGCCTCCCCCATAGATCGCCATAACGAGCAGTTGTTAACTTAACTTTGTTGCCTAACTTATTAGTAAGGAAAAAAGCTAATTCCTCCATCTCCTTTCCACCATCGGACATCAAGACGTACGGAAACTCAGCATCCGTACATGGTTGACATTCCTCCTGCTCCAACAAAGCGTTTCGCTTCGACTTTTATAATGCGGATAGGACAGCAAAGAAATGAACACCTCACCAGCGTCTGTGCTTCATGATTCTTATAATCTCGGTGTGTTCACCGACTGAATCGGTCTTTTCTAGGCAAGAATGACCCATCGGCGACCACTTCGTCATTTTCCACCAGGTGAGATTGCGTTTAAACGCTTGCCTAGATGATTATAAAAAAAAATCACTGGATAAAAAAAAATACTTACTGAATGTATTTACTTGTACACCCACAATATAACGACTGGATTATATTAATGTATTTAGGCGTTTAATGACTTTTATCTATTAAAATATTATCATGGATAAATATACTGATACTGGCCAGATATCTTTATGAATTATAATTATACTTTTATCAAATATTTTTTTACAATGGATGTAAATACATGTACATATCTATCATCATCATCATCATCATCAGCCCATCACGTTCCCACTGCTTGGACACGGGCCTTCTCTCAGAGAAAGAGTACGGGCTATAATTCACCACGCTGGCCCAGTGCGGATTGGTGGATGTCACATGTCATTGAATTTTTGTGATTAATTCTTGGACATGCCGGTGTCCTCACGATGTTTTCCACCGTTTCTATAGCGAGTGTTAAAATCCGCACATAACTTAAAGAAGTCAGTGGTGCAGGGCCAACGGGATTCGAACTTGGGTGCGTCGGATCGAAGGTCGCGCATGTTCCCACTGAGCCATACTCGCTCTATTATATAATATATATTTGATGGAAAATGAGCGATGGTTGGTAATATTAAGCTGGTTACATTGCTACAAAAAAGCTCTATAAAGACACCTACTATCTATATAAAATATATATCTATAACAAAGTTTTAAATGGGTAAGAATAAGTAAGGTAAGTATTATTGGTAAGTGGACTTAAGTACAATTAGGTTGATTAATTACTAGAACAAGAGGATAAAAATGCTTATCAACAGTTATCAGATAAAATATAGTTTCAAATGATACTTATAAATACGCAAATATAAATATGCAAATGGCATTTACATAATATCACACTAATTACACCGTCACACTAATATTAGAAATGCGAAAGTTTGTATGTTTGTGTGTATGTTTGTCCCTCTTCACGCCGCAAAGCTGAACGGATTTGAGTGATGTTCGAATCCTAGGTCGTCTAGTAATCCAGGGCATATACATACAGGGCATATATAGGGTGCTGGTGGTAGGTTTCTCGTATGCGAGAGGTCGTCTGGGTGGGTACCACCGCTTTGCCAGTTATTCAGCCGCCAAGCAGTTGTGCGCAAGCATTACTGTGTTCCGGTTTGAAGAGCATTGTAGCCAGCGAAATTACTGGGCATTATGAGACTCAACAGCTAATTGTCTCAGGGTGACGAGCGCAGTGCAGTGCCGCGCAGGATTTTGCAAAACAAAATTCTGGGTGGTGCTGTTATTGTTATGGGCTGGCGTATTGCTTACCATCAGGCAAACGACCAGCTCGTCTCGACATTCAGTTCTACAAAAAAACAAAAATATACTCTGAATTACTAGGCAACCTTTTATGCCAATTTAGAAATCACAGACCTGCATAAGAACGTCTATTATTACAATGATTCTACCACCGTATCGGTAAAAGAACAAAACTCCAGAAAATACTTATCGTTGAATAGGTCTTTTAAAAGGAAAGTAAAGCTTATAACATACCCGCTGACCCGACAGTCGTTGTCCTGTTTATACAAAATCCAAAAGAAAAAAGTTTTTTTGTTGAAAAATATATATTTTTACGACATGCTTTTAACGAATTCGTAATCGGAACCGCGAGCAGATTAAAATGAGCCCAAACACTAGTAGTTTACAAGTATCCGTCATGGAGTTCCATTGCCCACCATTCCACCATTCCATTGTCTCCATCATTAGATCAGCTGGCTGTTACTATAATATTGCATACTCATCGGACTTTGACGAGTATGCAAAATTTCAACTTTGTAGGACAAGAGGTAGTGGTTCTGATTCAGCTTGCAAGATTCTACCCGAACAAACACAAGTTACATTCATACCTACATACATTGCAAGTTAAATAAAAAATAATGAAAAAGCTTTCTTTTTTCCATATTTCCCAATTTTTCGGCAACTTTTCCAATGTTTCTTTCCAATTAAAACCAAATTCAGACAATTACTCAATATAATAAATAATTTGCCAAATTGGTCCAGCCGAACTCAAGTGATCAGCTAACCAACGAACAGCTTTTCATTACTATTTATATAGAATTATAGATAGATAGATAACGTTCAACTAGTATTTGGCAATCAGTATTTTTATAAACAACTCATAAACGAGTCAATTGGTAAATAATAAAAACAACCAAGTATCTGTTTAGGTTTTTTATTTAAATTAAGTTTAGTAAAAATATAAAATGTAGAATTTGTCAATAGCTATTGAGACAAGTCAGGTTCGTTTAACCCGATTGTCCATTTCACAAATAAATAAATGACTATTTTGTTTGGTTATAATAAAAGTTTCAGAATCCTCAAGAAATGAAAAGTGGCATTAATGAATATGTACACAATATTTACAGCCTGTCCTGTCTTTTATAGTAATCCAATTTAATTTCACGCTAATTTAAAACTAATCAAAGCTAATTTAGCGATTAAACAGCGCGTTGACGACCGACATGGAACACTTGACTGGCTGTGACTATCATAATCAAGTTCAACTCAAAACGGCATTCATTATTTTCATGAACAACCCGTGAACGAGTCTATTGGTAAATTATAATAAAAATATGTAAGTGTTTAATTCGGTCTGATAATTTAATTACTTTTAATACAAATTTTAATGTAGACAAAGATACTTGTCAATAGCTATTTACATAATATTTACAGCCTGTCCTGTCTTTTATAGTAATCAATTTATTTTCACTCTAATTTAAAACTACTCAAAACTAATTCAGTAGTTAAATAGCGCGACGACGATAGATATGAAGACTAAAAAACTGGCGGTGATGGCGTTGCCGCTATTTCCGATAATCTTAAGCCAGGCTTCCACAGCAGCGGCTTTCTCGTTCTTCCACCGGATGGATGCAGATACGTCCTGCCGGATGGCATCGAGTGCGGTCGACTCAGCAGATGTCAAGACTCCCGAGTGGCGGGACAGGAATTGATCAATCTGTCGAATGATAATAGTATTATAAACTAGCTGCGTCTTGCGTTTTTACTCACGGATGAAAAGTATTCAGAAACAGAAGAAGAATTATAATATTATACCCTGGCGCGGTGTCCTTCAGTTGTGAGCCGACCAGCAAAAGCGTTGAGAATGTCGATGGTGCCAGTTAGTCCTTGTACCCTGGAAATAGAGAAGATAATCATAATTACCATTATTTCAATTCCATGGCCACTGTTGACGCTCTTAGCCTCTAACATTGTTGTTATTATATGTGCTACAGTCACTGGTGGGTAGAAGTCTGGACTCTTTCTAACTTTCACATTCAGAATCCATCGCTAGTTTGGCCCTATATTTCATAATGTGCTCCAAGGTTTACTCAGCTGATGATAGCTTTTGCCTTATAATAATAAATAATAAATTCATTTATTTCAGGCAATACAGTTCAACAAATTAAAAATGCCAGAGGCCCATAAAATATATACCTTACAGACTAGCATATATACAATTTAATAACACTAAAGCTACGATTAGGGAATTAACTTCGGCTTCGCCTCCCTGTAGCGCCGGAATACTATGCCTTCGGGCCAAAACCCAAGAGCCAGGAACGTCTCTTTACACTTCGCTGGAAGCCGGAGCACGAAGGACTTGAAACTCGTCGTCCTCGTTGACTCCAACCTCGACAGCGACAACAGGTTCAGCTCCTGGATCCGTCCGCCGCACCTATCCTTTATATTGTAACGTTTTATACGTACATGTATATTTCTAAGTCATCGTAAGGTATATTTATCTTAAATTAGAAGCTTAAATACCTACGAAATTATTTACATTTAACTAAATATTTACAATTAAACTTAAAAACTACTTACTAAATAATAATTTAATACATCATCAACACGTTCTATATTGAAAGTAGCATTTTAAAACGTCCAATGGACGAATCTATTGTTCTCCGCATCGCGCGATCTTGCGTCATCGGTGGAGTCACAGTTTAATGTATAGTACGCTGCGCAGGCACACCGGCCGTGCGCCGCACTGGTCGCCGCCCGGCCCACAGACGCCCGATACTTGCCAAGTCGAATGCACGTCGCTTAACTCGGTCTCTGCTACGTTCGCAATTCCTTAAAATAATTGTTTTTCGTAACCGTTTTATAGTTGACGTCACTAGCGTTCCTTGGAACCTTGATTTTTAAGTGTCCTAAGTGTAATTTTCTACCCCAGATTGGGTAAGTGGTGCACATTTTTCTAAATGATAGGTAGATTGTGTGACTTAACGTAGTTTCTTTTCTTTGCTTGGGATTTTTTAGCAATTTTTTTATAAAGTAATAACCATTTCGTAGTAACCATTTAAATCCATCATTTACATATTATTGCTACAGTAGATAATGGTTTTCTATGCAAGTGGCTTATTCACTCTCTTCATTTCTTTTCACTTCATTTTATTTCCACCCTCGCATTTTCACAAAATAATTTAATGTAGTATTTCCTTTTGTTTTTATCTCAAACCATTATTGTAATCTCCGTTTCTGATTGTGAACATCCACGGCAACACCACTACTTTCCTAGTGCTTTCCATCTGCGGTTGCCGTGGGCGCTCACAGAAGTACTGGGACAGGCCTTAACGCTTTTTTTAATGGCGCGTTCCAGGGTTCAAAGATCGGACTCCGAAATTTGGGTTACATAACCGAACCCACCTGCCATCCATCCATCCTGCTTTGCTTCCATCTGGACTGTACAGCAAGCAGAAGCTGCAACCCTGATCCTGGTCTTCACGACGAGCGCCCACCTACATCTGCGGCCGCCTAAAGGATAGTACTGGACCAGTGAAGGAAATTATAATCAGCGTACCTATTGTATGTCGCTCGAAACCCACACTTGTGTTGACCCCTCTGGCCGAGCTTACCGCCTTTAATAAATTTGTTGCACGAACTCTGCCTTCTCACTTAAACTCCCAAATACACAGGGTAGTTAGGAGGTAGGGAACCAATACATACCGTGACAATATACCGAACGACATCGTCTCCTGACGTGCTCTGGTCAAATCGGGAGAGGTATATTGCCGTCCTGGGCCAGAGCTCACTCGCAGCGTGCTGCAGACAGCACGAAGCGTTGTTGTTGTGGCTGCAGGAAGAGCGGTACCACGTTGGTTTCGGGCCGGCCGGGGTCGACGTTTTCTCTCCACAAGGGTGAATCCATCCTTGTCGACCTTGCTCATTTCAGGCACGGGTGGTGGATTATGCAGTATCCCGGGGTCCCGGGAGATCTGCGCGAACGTCTTTTGGGGCCTGGTTGGTGCTTGCGGCGCAGTAGAAGTAAGATCGGGCTGACGCGCAGGCTAAATCGGCGATTTATCGATGATAGAAATCGAACGAGTGGCGCGATTAGCAACCTGCGGCGAAACGGTGTCGGGTGACGGTGACGCTGACTTGCTGACCAATGCAGGCTTCACGGGTCATCGACACATAGTAATATTTTGTGCGGACGGCGGTGAAATTGACGACGCATCGTTTTTGTTGCGCAATTCTGTCTTCAGAATCGTTACGGTTTGCTCGTCCTTATCCCGTAGAGTATACGGAAAACAAATGATTGATTTTTGCCTCAGAGCGCAATATCGTATTTCATAATTCCTTTAATTCGTATCCCAAGATGCAGGTGTTGCACTACATCGTTTGCTGGAAAACTTAGTATGGACTACTCTTATGAATTCTTACCTATTCTTAATAGCAGGCCAATGTTCATAGCAGAAATCCAGTGCTGCTCCTGCATTCTCTGGGCTGGAGTTGATGACAGAGACGATGATAGTGTGTTTGTCCTGCTGCCTTACAGGGGAGTCACCATTGATGACTTGGTTTAGGTAGCTGTTGATATACGTATGAAGATAAATAATATAGAAAATTGTTAATAGATTTAAAACTAAAGTCGCAGATTCAAAAGCTTCAGTGACTTTTTGATTCTTGGCATCTATGGATGTATCTAAGACCGTGTATACCTAGACTTCATTAAAGTGTTAACCACCAGTGGAAACCAGATTGTAGTGGAAAGAAAGAAAGAAATTAATAAATACGTCCAACGATCACATAGCTCCTGTATCTACGGAACCAGGAACTATGAGGACCATGGCCCTACAACACACAACTACGAAGTATAACTAGTAGGCCAGTATTTATTTAATTATTTAGAAGACCAACAGCGTTATGATAAAATAAACTACTAATATTAAAAGGTTACACTAATAAAGCCAATTATAGGTCTCCTTATATAAATACAAACGTTATTTCCTACATACAACTTTGTTGACATAGCTAATGATTAAGTATATAGTGAGACAGAAAAGGACAATATACGATAATAATACGGGTAGGTATAGTGTTTATGTGTGTATGTATGTTAGTGTAATGACTGGAATGTGAATTATGGTAGGGGGTGTGTGTAGGTGTATGTATGGTGTTTTATATAAAATACTAGCTGACCCGGCAAACGTTGTTTATAAATTAAAAAAAAATGTTAAGGGTGAACAACCCTTATCACTTAGGGGTATGAAAAATAGATGTTGGCCGATTCTCATAGATACCGGATAAGCACAAAAAAATTCATCAAAATCGGTCAAGCCGTTTCGGAGGAGTATGGCAACGAAAACTGTGACACGAGAATTTTATATATTAGATTAATCAATTTATAATTAACATGTATAATAATTAATACATTTATATATATATATATATATATATATAATACTAATGTGTGTGTATACATTACAATTAATAACAAATAATACAATAATTATCATATCTATTCAATTCTTCTATTTAGAAGAATTTCCAAAACTTTCGTTTTATAAGTATTTTTAGACAAATTGAATATGTCGAGATCAGAAAATCTTTTATTATAGGTTAAGGTGATTCTAGATATGGGTGCGTTATGCGCGTAATTAGTGTTTTGGATCGGAGGTGCGAAGAGGGCAGTGTGGCGCGTGCGCTTTTTAGGGACTCTAAAGTTAATTGCTGCGAGTAGGGCCGGGGCGTCCAGATGACCATTCACTATTTTATATAGCAACATACAGTCCAACAGGGTACGTCTGTCTTCGAGTGGCATTATTTTGTGTCGGGTACAACCAGAGATATAGTCGGAGCGTGTAAAGGTTCTGTTGTTAAGGTGTTTTATGAATTTTGCCTGGATTTTCTCGATACGTTGTTTATGGATTATGTAGTGGGGAGACCAGGTACTGCTCGCGTATTCTAGGATATAACTAGTTTCCTACGCTTAAAACTAAGCAAAGTCAAAGCCTGAATTAAGCATTGCAAATTCCTGCAAATCAGTATTTATTTTAAATTCAAATTTTTCGCTAACTGTACGTCATCGTGTAAGTTAACATCTTAAACTTATTCCTAATTCTTACAAAGTACGGCGCTCCTCGTCGCTCGTGCATCCCAGTGCATTTAGTAAGATTAACTTCTCGTTAAAGTCGAATTGGTCGAGATACTGGTTCCAGAGGAAGTTGAAGTCATCAGAGTCTCCTTCGCGAAGAGCGGAGCAGTACACCGGGGCTCGGATATCAGTGTCCGGACGGTTGTCTGCGTGACAAAAGATCTCAAATGTGAAATATTCAGGGAAAAAAGAAAGCAGGCAATTGTTTTAATTATATTTTTCTATTTATTTATCTAAACAAACTTTTCAATTAATGAACATATATGGTTAGCAATGTCTTAAAATCTAGGTCAGGTTTGTTTAGACATACGACTCTCGATGATTTTATTAATGTTTAATAAAATAAGTCTTACAAATTGATAGGCACCTTGGTAGAAACCAATGCTACCTAATTGAAAGATTATCCTGTCCGTATTTTGTTGTATATTTGTATCTGACAATTTATTAATATGATGAGGTGACTTTGTTCAAATTACGCGTAAAGACTGTTCTAATGAGAAAAGCATACTATACTGTTCGTAATTATATAGAAGACAAAGACGCTTGGAACATTCCATTTCTATAAAGTAGCCAACTGTTACGTAAGAAACATAACATTGAAGATATCCAAAAGTTTTTAACAAAATCTCAAAAAAAAGTGCCACTCAGCTTGCTTCTTGCCGTATTTTCTGAGTAGTGGTTCTTTTTCCGATACGGTGGTAGAGTCATTGTGATAATTTGACGTTTATAAGTGCGTCTGTGATACCAAAAACGAATAAAGATATTTTGATTTGATTTGATTTAACGTGATAGCCCTATAACCTCCAGCATTCAGATTAGACTACACTAAAATTATAAATGCGAAAGTTTGTGTGTTAGTTCATTTTTTGTTTACTCTTCACGCCGCAATGGCTAAACGGATATTGATGAAATTTGGTATAATGATAAGAGTATCATTATACCAAATATATAGAGAGGTCCTGAAATAGCAAATAAGATACTTATTCGGGCAAAACCACGGAACGCAGCTAGTTATGTTAATAAAACTTACTGATGGGATTATCCCTAAAGTCTTGCAGCAGCTTCTTAGCATGGTTGACGCAGTCTTGGTTCCCAAGCCTGCAGTTTAAGTCCAGGATAATGTTCCTGAGGTACGGAGTCACGTGTTCTTCATTCTGGGATGCTAGGAATCCGAGCGAGTCGTACAGAGGTGCAGTTATGTTTTGGATGTAAGTCTGTAAAATGTAAAAATACGACGTTTTATTTATTATTAAAGGGCGAATGCTTTTATTACGAAAAACGATTCTACACTCTACTTACTAAAACTAAACTAACTACTTACAAGGAAAAGCAATTAGACAACCTATTTAATACACATAGTTTTTAGTTTCGATATAAGACTAGTAAATGAGGAAGCAGTTTTCGAATAATCCCTTAATAATATAAAACAACCTACACAATTTTCAGCGGCATTACGCTAAACATTTTTATTGCATTTCAGATGTGTTAAATCCAATGTTTACCTTAAAGTTTTCATGCTGCACAGAGTCACGTAGCATTAAGTCGAGGTAGCTGAAGGCATTGCTGGCAGTCGCCCAAGGAATGTAGTCAGTCTCGTGCACCAGGTAGCTAGACAGGTCTAACGCAAGTTTATAGTCCTAGAAAATAAAGAGGTCATAAAATAAACTTCGCAATTTGATTGTAAGGCAGCGCTTTTACTTGTTATAGGTCTGTAGGCGGTCTGGTTAGGTACCATAGCTGTGCAAGTTATTCTGCCGCTAAGCAGTAGTGTGCAAGCATTGCTGTGTTCTGGTTTAAAGGGCATTGTAGCTTGTGAAATTACTGGGCACATGAGGCTTAATATCTGATGTCTCGGGGTGATGTCCGCAATGCAGTGCTAGTCAGTGTTTTTTATGGTATTTAAAGTTCTGAGTGGCACTGCTTGTTACTGGCTTAGCGCTTACCGCCAGGCGAACGTCTTGGTCATATGATCACTCAGTTCCATAAAAATAAATTTGAAATGATAGAACTAAATTATTTACGGTCAACCAAGCGTCGTGGAGCCTGATACCACAATCATGTCGTATCGGGGATATTTCAAATTCTCAAAGCGTTGGATATATTCAATATCATGCATCTTGACGGCATTTGCAAACAAGTAGCTATCGTTATCGCTATGGCTATTATAAAAATGGAAAAGAGCCAATTCTGTAGTCAGTGCAGTTGCATATCCACGAGTATCCACGAGTATCCACGAGATTCATAAATACTAAGTGACTAACGTACCTCAACTACCACAATATAAATAACATTCCATGTGTATCTTTTAACAGTGCTCTAACATACGTGAGATGGGCTTGAGTACTAATAAACAAGCAACACAAGTTGCTTACAGATACCTAACTCAGAGACAAACGTTTCATTATTTCAGATACAAAAACAAAAAAAGGTAAAGATGTTTATATTGGTATTGACTTGTTCCAATTTATTAACAGATTTGCTACAACAGACTACGAGCAGTTGCGATGCGATTGCCTCCTCTGCTCCGTGCTACAACGGTCAGGGCCGTATCGGGCTAAAGTTGCAGAAGGCGAAGCTATGCTTGATACAACATCTATACCGACGACACAATATCTTGCCGTAACCGTTGCTGTAGTTATAGTAGCATCTCAAACTAGAATAAGACTTCTACTAATTGATAAAGTTATTCTGACACCATTTCAATTACTAACTTCTATTTAGAGAACATAAAATGGGAGATGAGATGAAAAAAAGAGAGAAAAAGACGTGTGGCACTCGGAGACTGCCGCAGTAAAGCTATTGCATAGCATTCGGAGTGGGGGGTGTTAGGTTATTTTCGTTACGGAATTTCTGGATTTGCTCTCCACGCTCAAGGCCCGCGATAGAAGCTATGCAATAGCTTAAAAAAAACAAATCCTGCAAGAATCCGATGTTGTGTGCCACGGCGGTAAACACGAACCAAAGTATGATAGTGCAAGCGGCGTTGAAACACGACCCCGAGTCAAAGTAACCAGAGGCGTTAAATACACATGACTCAAAGTATCATGAACCGAAGGCGTTAAAACGACCTGGTGCATAACATCGCCTAAGAGAAACTTTAACTATGAGTGTGTGTCGACACGTTCATAATTATAATGAATATCCATCTTAACATCATCTCATCTCCACCTTATCAACCGTTGCCATTAATGCTTGTAGAAAGGTTATGGCATGAGGCTATGGTACTAGCAACAGCAGATACCTAGTTCAAAGAGAATTTAGTTCCAGCCTGGTGCAGAGCGCGCACCGGCTGTCAGAATGGCCGTATCGGCGCAACGACGCTAACAAACTTCAAAAACTGTTAAAAATAACAAAGTGATAACTATTAGTTTACTACTAATAGGTTTAATTGCATAACTACTGTTTAGAATCATCACTTCATTGTTGAATGATGAAAATCACTACTTTTATGTTAACTTCTTATTTAACTGTTTAAACCTTAAAACATCATTTTGTACTCGTCCTCTTTTACTTTTTTTTTTTACCCTTGTTAGATCTGTGTTTGGCTACTATCTCGCCTGATGTGAAGCGATGATGTGGCCTAAGATGGAGCACATAGATCTAGAGACAGACGGCAGTTGAGCGGCTGCTCAGACCCGTCTCCCCGATGGTTCACCGAACATCATCCCGAAACACAACTAGATCGCTTGACGGCATGGCTTTGTTCGGTGGGTGGTATTACAACCACGGCCAGAGCCTACCACTCCAAAGCGCGTTAGCGGGTTTCATCACGATGTTTTCCTTCACCGTTTTAGAGCGAGCGTGCAAAATCTGCACTTAACTATAAGTCATTGGTGCAAGGCCGAGTCGGGATTAGAACCCAGGTGCGTCTGATTGAAAGGCGCATGAGTTCCCGCTGAGCCACACTCGCTCTAAGCTTACTTTTTATTTACACCGCCGACCTCTCTCACTCATTTAGTTCTTTCCATCCAAAGGTTGACCGGAAGAGATTGCTTTAATATTACTATTATTCCGGGAAATCGCGAGTAAAACCGGGGGGCGTAGCCAGTGATGTTTTGCCACATTCAACTTACATGAAAATGTCAGAAAAAGGGAACAGTCCTACGCAGTGCTTTTTATAGTACTAAAAGTTCTGGGTGGCACTGCAATTGTGCAAGCGTATAGGTGTGGCTTACCATCATGTGAACGAATTGCTCGTCCAACTCAATTCCATAAAAAGACTAAAAAAACTCTAGGTCAAAGCTTAACTCACCAGATAGTTTCGGGAAGATCTGGCTAGATTAAGGGAATCGTCGAGAAGCTGAGCTCTGTTGAGAACGTGGATTACTTTGTGGTCGGAGTGTAACTGGGTGATCAGGGCCTCCCAGTTGTCAACATCGTAGTTCACTCTGAAGTATCCTAGAAAATAACATTTCTAATTAAAAGCACAAAACTCATTTATTTTATATTCAAATTATAAACTTTTGAAATCATATTAGTACAAAATTTATATTTATTAAATGAAAAATGTAGGCCCTTATTAATAAACGGTGTTGTGTGTTAAACAATGTTTATCATGTTTTGTCACTCTTCAACTTACGTTGAAACAAAAGTGTTAGTAAGAGACAAAATGCCCATCCAAACGATCACAAACATAATATATGTCCTGGCCCCTAACTAGGATTATATGTATCTAGGGAACCAGGAACTATAAGGACCATCCCACAACACCCAGATATTAAACAAATGCTCGAAAAAATATCTCGTCGCGGGAATCGAACCCGCAACCTCATTGGTGTATGAGATTTGGGCCAACCTGCCCAATTACTACAGCACAGTGGTTAAAAATTAAATAGGGTTTTAAACAGCGTTTATTAATAAGAGCCACGTTTTTTAATAATTCATCATCAGCCGATCACGTTCCTTTCACACGGACACGGGCCTTTTCTCATAGAGAGTATGCGCCATAATCCGCCACGCTGGCCCAGTGCGGGTTGGTGGATGTCGCATGTCCTCGAATTTTTGTGATTAATTCTTGAACATTATTTTTACGTTTCCTCACGATATTTTCCTTCACCGTTTTTAGAGCTAGTATAATCCGCACATAACTTAAGAAAGTCAGTGGTGCACGGCCAGCGGGATTCGAACTCAGGTGCGTCGTATCGAAAGTCACACGTGCACTGAGCCACAGGCGCTCTTTAATGTTGGCTAGGATGTTTATAGTTTTTTACCAGTTTGTTGCTTGTTCAGCATGTACCAGTCGGCTTCCGCTAA
Source organism: Petrophora chlorosata (assembly GCA_951640565.1). NCBI lineage: Eukaryota > Metazoa > Arthropoda > Insecta > Lepidoptera > Geometridae > Petrophora > Petrophora chlorosata. The sequence continues at coordinate 2,670,405 of OX621196.1, read as the reverse complement.
GCCTTCAATGACGGGCGTCGGGGTCGCCCAGGAGCTGGGAGGAATTGCCCAGCTGCTGGGACTGGTGTCTTCGAAGTCAGGGTTAGTAGAGAGCACCCAGTTGATAGGGATGTGCCAGTGATATCTATCGTCCTGAAGTGCACCGGTGACGAAGCGTGTCTGTAGAAATTAACAGAAAATTTATGTATTACTAGCTTTTTCCCGCGACTTCGTCCGCGTGAACGATAGAAGAAGCTCATTTCCTTATTTCTCACAATATCATCTTAGCAAGACCTCCCCAGTATATGACAGCGCCTACTACGAAGAGGTCAAGCTGTATCTTCGCAGTCACCCAACCGAATTTGATGTAAAATACAAAAAGAAATCCAAACAGCTGAAACTATAGTTAATAGGATTGGATATTGACGTGACCATCGGTAATACAGTGCAACGGCATTACAGTACTCAGGGTTGGAAAATCATTACTGGAATGCTAGATGGCGTTGAAGTAGCTAGGATTTTGAGATTTTTTGACAAACAATTCTATTATCTTTCGCAAAAATTATATTTTTTTTAATAAAAAGTATCCTTTGTTACTTCTAATACCTCCAAGAATATGTGTACAAAATTTTATGTTGATCGGTTAAGTAGTTTTCGCGTGAAAGCGTAACACACATACTTACATTCACATTTATAATTTTATAATTAGTAGGGATGTATTTAGTTGCGCCCCGAGCAACAGCAAAATTTCATACATTACTTATTACTACTAATAGTGAAATAAAGAATTTAATAAATAAATAACCCTATATTTGACTTACCTGGGTCATAGATAAAGTCTGTGAGTCCCGATTAACTCTAAACACGCTGACGACGGGGAAGCCTGGCTGGGTGATCAAGCGAAAAATTAAAAAGTTGATTTCTAATGTATGAGTGCTGTTGGCGGATTCCATGGTTTCCTGCAGTGCAACGCTGAAGTGCGCCGCAGTTGCCGTATCACGTGCGCTGTGTAATAAAAAACGAATAAATTTAAGAAACCTATATAAATGTATACCAATACAAGAAGTAAGTTGAATAGCAATATTGATCTTGCTCGCAAAGATTTAAATAAAGAAATGAAATTAAATGAAACAAAACAAAACGAAACGAAACGAAACGAAAGGAAACGAAACGAAACGAAACGAAACGAAACGAAACGAAACGAAGCGAAGCGAAGCGAAGCGAAGCGAAGCGAAGCGAAACGAAATGAAACGAAACGAAACGAAACGAAACGAAAAAATAATATAAATAGTATACACAGTCAGGTCATAAGTATTGTCACACGGTAAAAACTTTTCTTTTAGAATGCTGGCCACAAAAAAGTTTATTGAATTCGAATTTCGAATTGTTCATGAAAATGAAAATGTATACTTTTTAGAATTTTACTCATTTTTAAATGTAGAGTAGACGCTTAAAGAAGACCGTGTTGCAGTTATTGCGTTGCATCGTTGCGGTTACGCGCCAATTCAAATTTTTGACATACTGAAAAATTTTAATATAACCAAAAGATTCGGTTATCGTACAATCATACGATACAATGAAGACTCTAGTGTAGATAAATAAGAGGATAATAAGACAGGTCAAGAAGTGGTCGCCCTCGGTCTGTTAGGACTCCAGCAGTGATAAAACCTGTGAAGGCGCGAATTCAAAGAAATCCCAAACGTAAGCAGAAACTGTTGGCCCTTCAGATGGGGTTAAGCAGAACCACGGTGAAAAGGGTGTTAAATGTAGTGAAGAAGCGAGCAACCGTATTCCGCGTGTCCAACGAGGTCATTTTCCATCCTCGCTCATGGTATGGTTGGGAGTTTCTTATTGGGGCTTAACAGAGGTACATTTTTGTGAGAAAGGTGTAAAAACGAATGCAGTTGTGTATCAAAATACAGTCCTGACGAACCTTGTGGAACCTGTTTCTCATACCATGTTCAATAACAGGCACTGGGTATTCCAACAAGATTCGGCGCCAGCTCATAGAGCGAAGAGCACACAAGACTGGCTGGCGGCGCGTGAAATCGACTTCATCCGGCACGAAGACTGGCCTTCCTCCAGTCCAGATTAAATTTGAGTCCGTTAGATTACAAGATATGGCAACACTTAGAGGAAAAGGCGTGCTCAAAGCCTCATCCCAATTTGGAGTCACTCAAGACGTCCTTTATTAAGGCAGCCGCCGATATTGACATGGACCTCGTTCGTGCTGCGATAGACGACTGGCCGCGCAGATTGAAGGCCTGTATTCAAAATCACGGAGGTCATTTTGGATAAACTTTATTGTCATAAGAATCTATGTTTTGTTAAGTTCATTTTGGTATATAAATGGTTACATAATGATGAAAATAAACTCTTTTCAATTATTTTATATTAAACATGTGACAGAATTTATGACCTGACTAGGTATAATATTTAATTTAATTATTATGAATTTAATTAATAATAAATAATATTTGCAATACATGGTGGTACATACTCGTACATTAAAGATGTTATTTTAAATACGATTGGATCCAAAACATATAGTCAATTATATGACATGCAAATAATTAATAAATAAAATAACAGTTTAATAACATTTATAAGTCAATTTCATTCAGAATTACATTATTATTATTATATTAAAATTACAATGCCAAAAATATATTTATACACGATTGAAATTAATTTACATAATATGGATATGAATTTGATTGCAATAATATGTCAATAAAATAAAATAAAAGTTATTCAAAAATAATAATTCTTCGACATGAATAAAATATTATAGGTAATGTCAATTAAATCATATCAACTTGGGTATAATTTTTATGCTGGTGTGCGAATCCAAAGATTCACTCTTAACTCAATAGATGGCGTACACGTCACGTACACGTTGGCTTGGTGACCATCTTAGCTCAATTGGGCAGAGCCCTTCCCGTGCTTTGGAATATTGTGATGCGGGTTCCCAGCCGGTGGTCGTATTATTTCTTTCCGAAAGACCTTCTTTGAGTTTTTCGCTTCACATTCGTTAATACTTTATATAAATATAATGAGAAAGAAATAATACTACCTACTGGAAGGTGTGGAGTTATTAGACAATGCATCATGATTCAATCAAACTTACTTCCTCTCGATGTATCTGGTCAATCCCTGTCTGAATAGTTCCGGATTCATAAAATGCTGAATCATGCGTATAATTGAAGCGGCTGAAATAAATAATTGGAAATAGGTTATATTCCAGTCATTTGGTAGTTTTACCTGGAAAGTTTTCCGGGAGTTTTGAAAATGGTAGTTTTATAGATCTTTCTGAATTTCAACTTTACCACCTCGTATTTTTGCCGCTCACGCCGCCATATCGGAAATAAAAATCTATTAAATTGCCAATTTTCAAAACTCCCAGAAAACTTTCCAGGTAACCACTAATTTTTGAAACAAGTGATACAGTCATTTGGTTATTATATTCTATTAGTACCTTGAACAATTTATTTAAAGAGTCGTTTGTTTTTAACTAATTTCGTTAAGCCTAGCCAAGTCACACGTCGCTTTTAGCGATATGTTCGCCCATTTTAGTTGAGTTTGTAAGTTGTTTTCATGTACATACTGATTCTTTTTGTTTGTTGTACAATTAAGTATATTGTGTTTTATTGTACACGTAACCTAGTCATACTACTTATATATTGTTGCAGAGGCGAGAAATTGAGCTGCATTTAGCAATGATCTAGGAATATAATGGGTATGTTTCTTTACCTTTCTGATGAATTATAGGATTGAATACTCCAAGAATGTCGGAGGGGGTGTACACTGGATCGTTAAGGGTGTTGACACTGTACACTTCAGATTGGAACACCTTATGCATAGTGAGGACGAACTGGTCCATCATGCGCCATTCAGGAAACACCTGGAGAAGTAAAATATGTGAATTACGCATGGGATTATTGTTGAATTGCGTTCATCATCAGCCTGTATTCGTCCACTGCTAGAGATCGACCTCTCCCAATGAACGCCACTGAGCCCGGTCTTCAGCTTTTCTCATCCAGTTTTTTCCGGCCGCCTTTCACAGGTCGTCGCTCCACTTGGCCGGTGGGCTACTTTGGTGAATTGCGTTAATTGGTTCAAATTGGCGAAGATGTTAAAATCAAATTATTTTTTTTTCAAATCAAATCAAATCAAAATGTCTTCATTCAGTTTTGGCATCACAGACGCACTTATGAATGTCAAATTATCACTCTAAGTACCATCGTATTGTGAAAAGCAAACACTAATCAGAAGATACGGCAAGAAACTGACGTGCATTATTTTTGAGATTTTGTTACAATTTTTGTTTTTCTATAATATTATATTTCTTATCAGTTGACTACTTTTCAGAAGTAAAATGTTCAGTCTCTTTGTCTTCTATATAATTTCGTACAATATAGTATGCTTTTCCCATTAAAATAGTCTTTACGCGTAATTTGAATTTACTTTTTACTTTGTAAATAGTTATTAGTTATACAGCTGAAATTACGGGCACATTATAAGATAAGAGCCACTGTCTCAGGGTGCAAGTGTAGTATTTTGCAAGCAAAGTTCTAGGTGACGCTGCAACTATAATGTGCAGGCGAATTGCTCACGAACAGGTGAACAACCGGCATTTTCATGTTTGTTACCTCAGAACTCCGTCATTTATAATCTGATTTGGAAAACATTTTTGCGCTAGGTTTGGTATAGCTACGATGTGGTCGTATATACCTAAATTTTATCAACCTTGGACTTCAAATATAAGTACATCAGAATTGAAGTCCGTTAGAAAAAATGATGATTTGTGTATAAAAAGTCCAGTTACAGATTTATATATATTATCTTAAATTTTAATATAACTTACAAGGTCGGTAGCGTAGTATTCGAACAAGTTCGCTAAACCCTCGTTGACCCAGAGGGCGGACCAGGACCGCGGGCTGACCTCGTTGCCGAACCATTGGTGCGCGTTTTGGTGGCAGATGTTGCGCGCGACATTCTGCTTCGCGGCCGTGGTCATCACTTCCGTCAGGACTATGGCAGATGTTTCTCTGTACACAACAGTATTGTGAGAAAACAAAGTAGTTACAAATGTATATTTCTAAGGCCTTATTAATAAACGGTAAAAAAAGTTAAACAATGTTTAACATGTCTCTGTTCAAATTACGTTGAAACGAATATGTTAGAAAAAGACAAAATATTAAACATTAATTTTTAAGAAACGCTTCATGGACGGATCCAAGGACAGATAGCAATGCGACTTTCGAGGCTGGAGTCGGATAGGACCACTGAATTCAAGTCCTATAGGCTCCAAGTTCCGGCGGTGCATAAGGAACTGTTCCTGAATTCTGACTTCTGGACTGTAGGGGTAGGGGTAAGGACCGAAATTTTTAAACCCTGTTAAGTAGTGTGTGTGGTTTATTTAATGTAATTTTATATTTTTGTATGTATGTTAGTCTGTAAGGTATATATTCTATGAGCCTGTGTTAATTTTACTTTGTTGTACTTTAATATTGCCTAAAATAAAGAGTTTAATAATTAAGTAAGATTAAGGTTATAAGACCGCCCATTGTAACACTTTGGTTTTTAAATTTATTATTTTTCCTTTTGTTGTTATAATATCTGGTGGTGTAACAATAAAGAATTATCTTAACTGAAAAAATACGAAATTCGTTAATTTTAGATAATTTAAAGTTAAATTTAGGTTTAGAGAATGTAACATAGAATCGACTTTATTATATGCCTAATGTCAAAGAAGCGCCCGCAATCTATGTTCACGCATATTATTAATCTATGTCCAATTTCAGTAATCTTACCTGTAGAGAACCAGTCCCCAATTCTCTGTAGCGGCGGCGGCGAAGTCAGGCACAGCAACCATGTCCATCTTGGATATCGCGTACGGGATCCCGATATACTCTTCCAAGGCCGCCAAGTTTCTTTGCCCAAAGTCTACTCCAAACAACACGGACGAACCTAATTGAGTACCTGTGATTTGAGATGTACTTGAGTTATAAAATAAGTCATGAATAATTAAGAGAGATTTTTTAATATACAATTTAGGATATTTTTCATTAGGAAGTTTGTGCTATTAGAAGTGCCAAAATTATAAATAAGTATAATATAATTTGACAGCCTCTGTGGTGCAGTGGTTGGGCAGGTTGATTCAGATCTCATACCCATTGAGGTTGCGGGTTCGATTTCCGCGACGGGACAAATGTTTGTGCCCAGAAAAAAAAGCGCAAGCATTTGTTTGGGGTCTGGGTGTTGTGCCATGGTTCTCATAGTTTAGTTCCTGGTTTCCTAGATACAGGGAATCCTAGTTAAGGGCCAGGATCTATGTAATGTGATCGTTGGGCGTTATTTATAAAAATGTGTGAGTGTATGAGTGAGTGTGGCTCATTGGAAGCATGTGCGGCTTTCGGTCCGAGTTTAAATCCCGCCAGCTACCACTGACTTCCTTAAGTTTTGTGCGGATTTAGCACTCGCTCTAAAAACATAGTGAGGAAACCGGCATGTCAAAGAATTCATCACAAAAATTCAAGGATGATGACATCCACCAACCCGCACTGGGCCAGCGTGGTTGATTATAGCCTCTACTCTCTCTTTGAGAGAAGGCCTGTGTCCCAGCAGTGGGAACATAATGGGCTGATGATGATGATAATAAAATTATTTATTGGCCCGTAGAATCAAAGAATTACAACAATAATACATGTTTCTTTTTCTTTTCTTTTTTCTACTCATATGAGGTTGACTCTGAATTCTATTATTTCTTCTATTTAATGAATACAATGTCATTTAAATAGATGAATTGCAAAAGCTAGTAGATAAGTAGTTTACCAAGTCTTGAGTACAACGTAAAGCGTTTTTGATGGATAGGGTTAATCTGGTTATCCAAGTAGTATAAGTTGGAGACCAAGAATGCGACCAGGTATGTGGACATCATTGGTGTGTCCTCAAACTCATGCTTGCTCCATCCAGGTACTTCGTCACTGTAAAATGAAACGTTAAGAAGTAAATAAATAAATCATGGAAATTTACTTAATAGTAGTTTAAAAAACTGGTTCAAAGTTCAAGTTTCAAATGTTTTTTTATTAAATTTAAGCATCACAGATGCAATTATGAACGTCAATTATTACAATTACTCTACCATCGTATCGAAAAAAGAACCACTACCACAGAATACCATCGGACAGAAGCATCACTCTGCAAAGAAATTTAAACAAATAGCAACTCTTGCTATGACGCAATAAAATTCAATTCAGCTCGCGTAGCGCTGCATACCTACCAGTCATATTAATCTACAGAATGTCTCTCTTGCTATCGCATAGCTCTTATCTGTTCTGACGCGGCACGTGTAACGACGCGCGACCCGCCGTCGGTGTCCGGCTATGTACTTGTAGCTTCGTACCTACAGTGCGGAGTGTGCTAGGCCTGCCACTACCCAGAATATTACAGATGTTATTGAAACACAAGCGAGAGTTTCAAAATTAAGCTATTAAAGTATTTAGTATTTATTGTTTTGCCATTTTGTTATGATACGTAGTAATGATTATAGTTTATGTTGGCTATTTTTTTTTATAATTAATGCATTAGCGCATGCTAGGCGTAAATCGTAAGATTTTAATTAAGTCTAAAGAAGACAATTTATATTGCTCGGACAGGGATCGAACCTGAGTCGTCGGAATACCGTTACCACGCCTTAACTGCTGGGCTACCGAGCAATGTGAGCAAATATAAAATTTTGAAATTATTTTGATTTGATACCAATGAACTGATTATATTGATTTATTCAGCGTAAGCGTCCATCGTATTGTTAATTTGTATATGCCTCACGGCTACAAAGACCAATGTTTCAATTAAAGCACTTACTGCAAAGTATCATTCCTGATGTCAGTGTTACTCCTGACAGTTTGGTATTCAGGAGGAGCGTAGATAGTAGTCCTAAATACGGCCTTGAAGTCAGGCTCGTCGTAGCAAGGGAACGCGCGGCGGGCAAAGATCGGCTGCAGCTGAGACGTAACCAGGGCTCTGGAAGATAATGTATTTACTCATCACCTATTTATAACTAACGAGTTTTCCAAAGAAATTGCTTCGAGTCACATTGTGATCAACAGAAAGTCAACAAGTATCTTCTAGGCGAGCGTGATGCATCTTAGACCACATCATCGCTTTATACTGGTGGTAGGTTTCTCGTATGCGTGAGGTCGTCGCCAGTTGTTCTGCCACCAAGCTGTAGTGCGCAAGCATTACTGTGTTCCGATTTGAAGGGCATTATAGCCAGTGAAATTACTGGGCATTATGAGACTTAACAGCTAATTTTCTCAGGGTGACAAGCGCAATGTAGTGCCGCGCAGGATATTGCAAAACAAAGTTCTGGGTGGTGCAGTTACTGTTATGGCCAGGAGTATTGCTTAACATCAGGTGAACGACCAGCTCGTCTTGTCACTCAGTTAAATAAAATAAAAACAAATACCATCAGGTGTGATGGTGGCCAAACGCAAGCCAATAATTAGTAAAAATAACATAATTACCTAGCAGTTCCATTCCACTCTTCATATGACGACACATAGAGGCCGAACATATTACTTGCATACTGTCCAGTGTAGCTAATATGTACAGTGTATAACTCCTGGGGCTGAAGCTCTTCAGTGAGCTCAAGCGTCAGGAAATTTGTGTCATCAGTAGATAGATTATAGTTCAACAAAATATCAGTCGAGTTACTGTCACTGACTTCAACTTCGTCTATCTCCATGTCCATAGCGTGTAGAACGATTCTGTTAGTGGGTACAATTGTTGAGATAGTGATGCTGACATTTCCAAAGAAATAGTCTGGATTGTCTGGGTCGAGAAAGATTCTGATGTCGTAGAAGGTTGGGTAGGTCTCTCTGGGTAGTTCGTAGACAGCGCTCAAGTCCCGCGAGACTTCGTTGCTAAGTGGGATGCCCAAGACAGTGCCCAGGATGGCGAGGCATGTCAGGTAATACATGTCTGCAAAAGAAGAACATGATATCAGAAGGCATATATTTTTATTTTATTTTGAAGTTGGCGCGTCATTAGACTGCGTTTGTCACCCTGGGTCATTAAGTGCCGCGGCAGCGGCCGGCGATGCGCCAGATGAAGAATAGGCCAAAGTCATATTTATGTGCGGTGACAAATGCAGTTAACAAATGGAAATATAATAATAGATTTCGATGTTTAATTACGTATGTTTTTTTCAAATTCGAATAAAACATTAGTATTGTGTAGTGAATTATATATTTAATAATTGTTGTTTCATTTGCGGAGTATATCACATGATTTAAATTTTATAAATAGTTTACTTTTAGAATGTGTTTTGAATTTCGATCAAAAGTTTATTATATGGAATTTATAATAGTCATAATGATTGGTATATCAACCGTTTGTATTTATTTTTTAAGTATAAATTTTTAAAATTGTTACTGTTTACCCTTACAACATACTTACTTGTTATTACTTACCCGAATTTCTTTAAATAAATTGTTTTTTACTTAATGCATGAAAAGCGAGTGTGGATTATGTGCGACTTTTGATCCAAAGAACCCGAGTTCGTATACCGCTAGCCCCGCACCACTGACTGTCTTATGTTATGTACGGATTAAACACTTGTTCTAAAAACGGTGAAAGAAAAATCATGAGGAAACCGGCATGTCCAAGAATTCATTACAAAAATTTAAGGACATGTGACATTTACCAACCCGCACTGGGTCAGCGTGGTGGATTAAGGCCCATACTCTCTTTCTATGAGACAAGACCCGTGTCCCAGCAGTAGGAACGTAATGGACTGATGATGACGATGATAACTGTATCCATAAAGCTTATTTACTTGTCATGAAGTTTGATTTTCGCCGTCTAGAAAAAACTAACCGCAAGTATTCACATGCTCACCAATTTTAAAGGACTGAATTATTCAATTTGTATTGGGGCGTTCAATGTAAATATGCCATGTTTATCTACAAAAATTAGATTAGATACCTACCTCTATACATTTTAGTAGGTAAAAAATGGTTGCCTGTAAAGTCGGTTTTACGGGCGAAGATTTTACGTGACAACGTCTTTTGGCGGGCCTCTCTCTCGTTCGGTGACTCATCGTAACGTTACCGAGCGTTACACTTTTTCATAAGTGACTCCCAGCCGCAACCTAATTTAAGACGTTGTCACGTCAAAAACGATAACATAATCTTTAATAATCTGTGGTTGTTATTGGAATCCGAGATATTTTGAAGATAAGTAATAAATAGAAATTAGATACTGGGCCTTAATGCCCCAAAGACAAAGCCATTATCTTAGGGTGACGAGTGCAATGCCGCGCAAAAGGTACCTTTCTCGTGTAGGTGTGTGGCTAACCCTGGTGACGGAGTTTATAGACCGCCCGAAGGCCTCCGCAATAATGTAATTTCTGACTGTTGGCCTAAGATAGCAACCGGAACAGACGGCTTATCGTGCCCTCCGAAGCGCGGTAGCGCCGAGATGATACATACCACCCAAACGGTCACCTATCCAAGTAGTGGCTCTAGAAAGGTTGTTTAACCTGCTAGATCTATTACGAACAGCTCGGCAAACCACGTTATAAGAGCTACAAGATAATGATAAACTCGAAGTTACACTTTCAAAAAGGATTTTTTATATATAATTTAATAGAAAAGCAATGTGCATAAGTAACTTTTTTTCTTTGGGCGGTAGGTGTGAACTTTATGAACCACAAATAATTCATAATTCATTTATTTCATTTTCATTTAAATTTTTATTTATTTTAATTGTTATTGTATTTTTTTATTTTAATTTTGTTTATTCATTTATTGCATTCATTGTACATTCATTACATTTAAGTTAAATTAAATATGCTGTTATAGTACGTATGTACATTGACCCTGTGAGGGTGTTTGCAATTTAGTGCGCGACAGTGGGCCATCATTATTTACATACTTATAATGATTCTTTATTTTATTTTGTTTCCAGTCAATTTGTTATTAAAAATATTGCTATATTAATAAAATTATAATTATTTTTTCTTATTATGTGTTGGTACCTATATAAAAACCTTTATTTTCAAAAAATAGAACTTACGAGTAAATACAATAATTACAATAAATTAATTAATTAATTAAGCCTCAGGGGAAACCGGAATAACTTCAGAGCTTCTGAAAGCAGGAGGTAAAACTGTACTTCAGGAGCTCCAGAAGCTATTCAATTCCGCTCTGTTTACTGGGAGAACTTCAAAGGCGTGGAACAGGAGTATTGTAGTACTATTTTACAAAAAGGGGGATAAAACCCTCCTGAAAAACTACCGTCCCATCTCACGTGGCTCAGCCATGTCTATAAGCTGTTTTCGAGGGTCATCACTAATCGTCTCGCAAGAACACTTGACGAGTTTCAGCCTCCGGAGCAGGCTGGGTTCCGCGGAGGATTTGGCACCATAGACCACATCCACACAGTGAGGCAGGTTATACAGAAGTCCGAAGAGTATAACCAGCCCCTGTGTCTCGCTTTCGTGGCCTATGAGAAGGCCTTTGACTCCGTTGAAACCTGGGCTGTTCTGGAGTCACTGCAGCGGTGCCAAGTGGACTGGCGGTATATCGAAGAGTTGAGATGTTTGTACGACGCCGCGACTATGAGTGTCCAATTACAGAACCAGCAGTCTAAACATATCCTGTTACGCAGGGGACTGAGACAGGGAGATGTTATATCTCCGAAACTGTTCACTAATACCTTGGAAGATATGTTTAAGACGCTGGACTGGAAAGGTAAGGGCATAAATATAAACGGCGAAAACATCTCACATTTACGTTTTGCAGACGACATAGTCCTTATGGCAGATCGGTACAGGATCTTGAACAACTGCTAAACAGCCTGGCTGATGCTTCACGATGTATTGGGCTCGGGGTGAACTTAGATAAGACTAAAATCATGTACAGCAATCTTATTACCCCGAGACCTATCGTCGTCAATGGTATACCTCTTGAAGTTGTCGGAGAATATGTCTACCTTGGACAAACAATACAGTTGGGTAGAAACAACTTCGAGAGGGAAGCTGACAGAAGGATTCAGCTAGGCTGGGCAGCGTTTGGTAAACTACGTCAAGTTTTCACGTCGTCCATACCACAGTGCCTTAAGACAAAAGTCTTTAATGAGTGCGTCTTACCAGTAATAACCTACGCAGCCGAGACGTGGACACTCACAGTGAGACTGATCCACAAGTTCAAAGTCGCTCAGCGAGCTATGGAGAGGGCTATGCTCGGAGTTTCTCTAAAAGATAAGATCCGCAATGAGGTAATCCGACAGAGAACCAAAGTAACCGACATAGCCCATAGAATTAGCAAGCTGAAGTGGCAATGGGCTGGTCACACCTCTCGAAGGACGGACAACCGTTGGAGTAGACGTGTCCTTGAGTGGAGACCGCGAATCAGCAAGCGTAGTGTAGGACGCCCACCGGCCAGGTGGAGCGACGACCTGCGAAAGGCGGCCGGAAGAAACTGGATGAGAAGAGCCGAAGACCGGGCTCAGTGGCGTCCGTTGGGAGAGGCCTATGTCCAGCAATGGACGACTACAGGCTGATGATGATGATGATGATGACAATAAATTAAGTACATACAGTGGTCACTAATGGTCCCCGCACTAGGGCAAGCCTGTATCGCGGGAGGCCTGGACTGACCTAGGCTCCAGTATTTTTTTGAGATCTACGGTACCTACTAACTAAAAATAGAGTATGAGTGTAGAGTATACAAGGTTACGTGTGCTTATGTTAGGGTATGAGGGTGTGTACGCGTGTGTGTGAGGGTGTGTGTCTGGGTTTGAATGTGAGTAGATATCGTAATTATATAATCATTTCTGAACGATCATTAAGGATTAAGGAGTCAGTTTCGTCGTAATCTAGTGTTAGAAGCCATTTCCTCACTTTGACTTTAACACTATGCAGGGACATAGTTCTCCTGTATAGAAAAGGAATATCTATCTATCTACCTTATAATTATGTTATTATTTATTTAATATAATATTTAAAACATGTCAAATTATTTTATATTAGCTACTGTACATTTCATGTCATCATAATTCATTATCAAATATTTTTATTAATAAATTGTATTATTTTAATATTAATTTGTCACTAATCTGTTAAAGTTATTAATATTTATTTGAGAATTACAATATTTATTTATTACACCAATAACCTACCTATATCGCAATTGTATTAGTTCTCAGTATGTTCGTCATTCTAAAATTCTTCTATTGTACGTTAACATTTTTGATTAGATAACATTTCAGTTTCTTTATAATATCTGGTTCCATTTTCCGGTATTTTATATATATGGATATGAATCTATAATTAGGGCTTTTGCCCATTATTAGGAAGTTTATTGTTTGTAGCATAAGTTTATATTATTTTGTCTATTATAGTTTTCGTTTCGTTCTCTGTATGAGTTGAAAAAGTGTCGGTGTTTTCGTACAAATAAACATAATTGTAGAATATACTCGTATAAGCACAATAGGCTTAATATTTTTTTCTCAATTAAGTGCGGTTTGCAGCTTTCCAGACGCTTAATTTTTTTTTTTGCATTGAAGAGATCTATGAAGTTAGTGCTTTCGCCCTAGAGGATAATGCCGTAGTTCAGCCAAGGATACGCGTATGTATAGTATGCTGATAGCGCGGTTTCATAGTTAGTGTTTGTTTTTAGGATACTTAAATAATTAATTATTACTTTACTACTAACTGTAACACAGTCTGCCCACGAGCATCACGCCGCGCCTAGCTGGGTGCCAGCCATGAGTTGCTGACCTACCTGTTGTATAGGTTCCTACCTAAACTAAAAACTTAAATCTGTACTTATGTATTACTCTTATTCCAAGACTGTACTAAAACTAGTCAAATCGCAACTTCAGGGCTGATTGAGATTTTAGAATAAAGCGCGACTCAGGTGAACTACGATCAAAAAACATCGACTGAGGCGTGGTTTTGGAATAAAAGCTCTACTTAATTCTAGTTCTAAAACGAGATTTAGAACTGAGAATTGTTCTGCAATACGGACCATAGAGTTTAATATTACAACGCACCACGTCCTACAATAAGTAGGTCACAAAATAGGTGAAAAATGAAGGTAAAATAAATCGGACCTACAAATAGTCTGACGTCGGCGAAGGCTAAGTTAAATAATAAAAACTCAAAGTTAATAATAAAATAAGTTTAATAAATATGTAAAACGTACATATATACGAGTATATATACATTCAATGATATTTGTAAATTGTACACAATATTTACAACGTTATGTCATTCACATTAATCATTTATGTAGAGATTATAAACTTAATGTTAATCTCACTAATACACTCGAGAGCAATGAATCCGGGTCACTTAAAGAATGTTAAAAATCTCGGAAACTAAAAATGATAGGTTAATGCAATAAATTGTATTTAATAGACAATGTAATACTCCTTAAATGAAAGTAAAAAAAATATGAGTCACCATACATTTTATTAACACAAAATTACATAAAGAAAAAAACTGCTGATCTCTCCTTAAAACAAAAATAGGAAACATGAAATTGTTGAACTTTATTACGATTTTCTTGAATTTTAATACTTCGTATTGCCTCCTCGTGCTTCCATTACTGCGTTTACGCGGTTTGGCATGCTGTACACCAAGTTCCTTATACGATTTTGGGGAATATTCTCCCATTCCTCTGTGAGAGCAATTTTGAGCTCACGAAGCGTGATTGGGGGAGGGTTTCGTTGTTTTACGCATCTGCCTAGCTCGTCCCAAGCATGCTCGATCGGGTTGATATCCGGGCTGCGCGCTGGCCACTCCATACGAGTAATGTTCATCTCTTGAAGGTAGTCATTCACAATCCTACCTGTATGAGGTCGGGCATTGTCATGCATAAATATAGCATCCTCACCTAAATTGACCATAAATGGACCAACGTGATCATTGAGGATTTCTTCCACATATCTTACGCTAGTTAAAGAGCCGTTTTCTATGATCACCAGCTCTGTGCGACTTTCAGAAGAAATTCCGGCCCACACAAGTACAGACCCACCACCGTAGGCTACTTTTTCTTCGATGCATGCTTGCTTGAATCTTTCCCCTGGTCTTCGATACACTCTGTGTCTTCCAACGTGCTTGTAGAGCATAAATTTTGATTCGTCGGAGAACATAACTTTTGACCAATCTTCAATACTCCAATTTACGTGGCTCTGGGCATATCTTAGTCTCGAAATACGATGCCCACGCTCCAGTTTAGGGCCGTTTGCAGGTCTAAGGGGTTTTAAGTTAGATTCAGCAAGCCGACGTCTTACTGTCCATGCACTTGGGTTACTTCCTCCGAGGCGTCGAAACTGATTGGTGAGTTCAGTTCCTGTGAGAAAGCGATTTCGAAGCATGGTGTTCACCAAGTATCGGTCTTCTCGTGCTGTGGTACACCTGGTTCTGCCCGTTCCTGGTCTGCGTAGGTTAGAACCAGTTTCTTCGTAACGTCGGAGAACTCTTTGTACTGTTGACAGCGACACACCGACAGTCCTGGCTGTATCGCGCTGACTCCGGCCGGTTTCCAGCATTGTAAGTATTCTGGTGCATTCTTCAGGCGTAAGCGACATAATTTCAGCTTGAATAATGAATATAGAGCACTATCAACATGGTTTATGTACCCACATAAATGACAGATTACAAACAAAAGCAAAACCAAATGCTGTAATTTCGTAGTTCCATCTTCGAAAGTGGCCCTTTTTCAAATTTGATTTTTTTATGATATAACTTTACAATAACTAAGAAGTTTTAATACCTTCATTTAAGGAGTATTACATTGTCTATTAAATACAATTTATTGCATTAACCTAGCATTTTTAGTTTCCGAGATTTTTAGGATTCTTTAAGTGACCCGGATTCATTGCTCTCGAGTGTATTATAAATGCCAAAGTTTGAGAATGGATGGATGAATGGATGGATGGATGGATGGATGTTTGTTACTCAATCACGCAACAACTACTGAACGGATTTTGATGAAATTTGATAGGTAGGTTTTTGTGTTTTGGAAAAGGACATGCTACTTTTTATCCCAGGAAACCGGGGTGAAACCGCGAGACTCAGTTTTAATACTAAACAAATATAATTTAACAGTTTAACAGCGTGATGACAACAGACATGAGGACTAACTGATTGGCGGAAAGGGCGATGGTGTTGCTGCCATAGTTGTCAAACAGCCAGGATTCCACCATGCCGGCATTCTCAGTGACAGTCAACCCCATCTGATTGAAGCTGCAATGTTTTCCCTGTTGGCTCCAATAGCAGCCAGATCACCGGCGGTGAAGATGTTCGCGTGACTGGTGACGATTTGCTCGATCTGTTAAATGAAGTAGACTTATTTGTGCCAATTCTCATTGATACGAATGGTTATTTTTTTACTAAGGTAAGAATAAAAAATGTTCATATAATACATAATGCACACTAAAACTTGCTGCGAGAAACATTTGTGGTTTCAGTTTGTGTTGCGCCTATAATAATATGGCGCTATCAAAGATGGTGTTAGTTTCACAGTGACACATACCTAGATAAAACCAATGATAGTTCCAAAATGGTGTTCCATGTTACTGTGAAATTTATGCGTCACAAAATAGAAGATTAACGAGTTTTATCGTATACTGTCTTCGATCATATATACCGAAGTATACTGTAGATACTACAACAATATCTACTAGTCGATAAGAACTTCAAGAATATCCATTCCATATAAATCGATTTTTTAGCTTGACATGTTGAGACATTGTTGTAAAAGCATTGAATAATGAGAATGGTAGAAGCTCACTGTACAGCGGTTGCTTTATAATTAAGATAAAGGTGAGTTCAGAAAACACCACACACAATGGTTTCTTTCAATATACCATAGTGCACCCCATATCATTATGAATGTTATGATGAGTATCAGAATCGTACTCTTTCAGATTGTTCCTGAGTCGTGAGCCAACTAGCGAAGACGTTGAGAATGTCGGTGGTGTCAGTCTGTCCTTGTACCCTGGAGATAAGACACATTAATGTACATTTATTATGTTTGTATATAAACAACTAACATTCATGCGATAATGTATATTATTTCCACTTGGCTAAATAAGTTTGGCGTTTTAGCCGCTAATTTATCATTATATTAATAACCGTGTGTAGGTTTTAAGCTATTGCATAGCTTCTATCGCGGGCCTTGAGCGTGGAGACTGAATCTAGAAATTCCGTAACGAAAATAACCTAAAACCGCCCACTCCGACCGGCACAACGGTGATACTTTTTAGTTTTGCCATCTATCGATGAATAGCAGAACTTTTAATGACTTTTTGAAATATCACGCTTGTCTCTATAGTTCAGCAAGTCACCTCTAGGTGGCATTGGTTGTATCGGCGTTACTGCGTAAGTATAATTGCATAAGTTGATAAAAAATGCTATGCAATAGCTTTACCGCGGCAGTTTCCGAGTGCCACACGTCTCTTTATTTGTTTTTATGGAACTGAGGGATGAGACGAGCAAATCATTCGCCTGATAGTAAGGTGCACACATGCAGTGCCACCCAGAACTTTAAAAACCATAAGAAGTCCTGCGTAGCACTGCATTTCGCTTAACACCCAGGATCAGATATTAAGTCTCTTATGCCCAGTCATCTGCTTGGCGGCATACGAGAGTTTTCAAAAGTTTCACATTTTAACCTAGATTAACTTTTTTACGATCAACAGTATGGCTTTACTAAAGATCGCTCGACTACGGATGCAGGAATAGGGCTCTTAAATCTCATTTCGATGCTTGGGAGAGGTCGCAAGATGCTATTGGATTTTCTGTGTCCTATCTAAAGCATTTGACTGTGTAATTCATGATACAATAATATGTAAATTATGATATTACCGAATTCAAGGGAAAGATTGAAAAATTTTATCTTGTCTTCTCGTATCTTAGCAATAGAATCCAGAAAGTTGACGTTAACGGGGTAAAGTCGTCCGGAGCTCTCACTAAAATGGGAGACCCTCGGGGTTCAATATTAGGGCCATTTCTATTCTTAGTTTACATTAATGACCTGCCTTATTTTGTGAAGAACTTATGTGATTTTGCTTTGTTCGCAGATGATTCATCTCTTTTATTTAAGATTGATAGAACAAAAAATGACTTTGGTGATGTGAACAAAGCCATTTCACTTATTCTACATTGGTTTACCACTAATATTTTACTATTGAACTCAACGAAAACTAAATGTATTAAATTCTCACTGTCCAACGTTAGAGGAGCTTTTGCTCCTACTAATATATCAGTAAATGGCGACTCTAAGACCTTTTTGATTCAACGTAATTCTTGGCCATTAACTTGAACTCTAAATTACAGTAATACATAAATATCTATAGCTGGGGATTGAACTCAGCAGCCTATGCAGTAAGTAAAATTCCATAGTATCATATCTTACAGAATATTACTATGGGGTAAAGCGCATCTACGTGTCCCGCCTATACTTCTCCATCAAGGCTGAAGATGTTACTGAGTACGTCGTGAAGAAGACTAATGCTTCTCTGAGGGTCGTGTGGTTGGAGTCGCGCCACTACGTGAATTTTAATTCCCTTGTGGTGCGAGTTCCCACTGAATATCTGTCGACCTACTTGAGTCAGGAATTCTGACCAATTGGTATCGTGTTTCGGTAATTCAGAGGACGGCCGCAAGCGTCACCGCTGACACCGCGCAGTTGTCTCACACGTCGCCGACATAAACGTATCGCATATACGTTTTAATATAAATTGTATGTATGTTAGTTCTAAGGACTATAATATATGGGCTGTAGAATAAGTAAATTGCATCTGTAACTAATCTAATGTTGCCTGAAATAAAGATTAAATAATAATAATAATAGCCGTGGAAATACAGTATATATTGGTGTTACAAAACAGAGCAATTAATAACATGAAAGCTCGTGACTCTCTTAGGGAACGCTTTAAAGAGATCAGCATTCTTACAGTGGCTTGTCAATACATTTATGAATTTAATGCATGCTCGCAAAAACATTAGCAACTTTAATGAAAACAGTGACTTTCATAATTATAACACAAGACATAAGAATAAATTGTATGTACCTAGATTCAGGTTTTTTCTGGAAACTGGTGTGAAATGGTTCGTTTATGGGGACTGTATACGTTTTTATAATAAATTACCTGAGAGCATTGAAAAATTACCAATGCGTAGATTCAAATCATTTATCAAATCTAATCTTATGAAGAATACTACACAATCAATGAATATGTTAGTGATAAAAATGCATAGCCTGTATACCCTAAGCTCCATGATGATAAAAGTTAACAGTGTTGTGCATCATTATAATAATGTACATAATAAAAACCACCAAGTATTTTTTAGGTCTTATAATTAAATTTAATTACCTTTAGTAAAAATATAAAAGTAGACAAAGGGTTAATAGCTATTTACACAATATTTACAGCCTGTCCTGTATTTATAGTAACTAAATTTAATATCACGCTAATTTAAAACTAATGAAAGCATATTTTAGCGGTTAAACAGCGCGATGACGACCGAAATGAAGACTTGATTGGCGGTGACTATCATAATCTACCTAACATTTAATTCAAACCGGCATTCAGTATGTTCATGAACAGCCCGTGAACGAGTCTATTGGTAAATTATAATAAAAAGTATTTGTTTAGGTCTGATAATAATATTACATTTAATAACATTTAAAATGTAGACCAAGGGGCTCGTAAATAGCTATTTACACAATATTTACAGCCAGTACTGTCTTTTATAGTGATCAAATTTAATTTAGCGCTAATTTAAAATTAATCAGTAGTTAAACAGCGCGACGACGATAGATATGAAGACTAAAAGACTGGCGGTGATGGCGTTGCCGCTATTTCCGAAAATCTTAAGCCAGGCTTCCACAGCAGCGGCTTTCTCGTTCTTCCACCGGATGGATGCAGATACGTCCTCCCGGATGGCACCGAGCGCGGTCGACTCGGCACTTGTCAAGACTCCCGAGTGGCGGGACAGGAATTGATCGATCTGTCGATTAATTATAAAAATATATGATATTGAATGCATTAGCGCATGCTCATGCATTTTGAACATTCACATATGACAGAGAATCGTCCCCGAAAGACCATATAAAAAGGATAGAATACGTTTGATTGCTCGAGCAGTTGGCTCAGTGGCCCATGGGTTAAGGCGTCGGGACGGTATTTCTAGACGCAGGTTTGATCCCTGCCCAAGCGTTTCCTAATTAATTAAAATCTTAATAGTAAAAATATATAAAAATAACAATGCCTGGTGTGTTTGTCAGACTTGAATATTTAAGTTAGGTACTACGACCTATTACATATTTATGTAATTTGTCCATTTTTTTTATGGGCTCATGTGTACTTGTGTTGTAAATTAGACTAACGGATGCAGAAAGTCATCAGATTAAGATAAGATTAAGAGCAATTAACCACAAAATTATAATTTGAATGAACCACATCGACTTATACACCGAGGTAGAACCAGCAGATCCAGTGACTCAGGTACCCCAAGGAAGTAAACTGAACGGATTTTGGTTAAATTTAGAACAGAGATAGCTGACGTACTTTTCTCGGGATAAAAAGTAGCCTATGTGTTAATCCAGCGTATAGGGTTAACACATAGGCTTAATTCTTATCCCGAGAGAAACCGCGGGGAGGAGTTATTACGTCATAAATAAAAGAAAAATAATTTTAATATTATACCCTGTTGTGGTGTTCTTCAGTTGTGAGCCGACCAACAAAAGCGTTGAGAATGTCGATGGTGCCAGTTAGTCCTTGCACCCTGGAAATAGAGAAGATAATTAATGATGATCATAATTATTATCAATAATTCAATTCCATGGCCACTGTTTATGCTTTTAGTCTCTAAAATGGTTGTTATATGCCTGGACTCTTTCTAACTGTCATATTCACAATTCATTGCTAGTTTGGTCCTATCTTTTATGTGCTTCAAGTTTCACTCAGCCAGTGGTAGCTTTTGCCCTCGACCCGTCGAGCATATGGAAAACAGATGTTTAGTTACGTATTTCTTAATTATTTTAATTCGAGTCCCGAGAACGTGTTGTACTCCATCATTTTCTGGAAGACTTAAATGGAGTTCTTACCTATTCTGAATAGCAGGCCAATGCTCATAGCAGAATTCCAGAGCTGCTTCTGCATTCTCTGGGCTGGAGTTGATGACAGAGACGATGATAGTGTGTTTGTCCTGCTGCCTTACAGGGGAGTCGTCATTGATGACTTCGTTCAGGTAGCTGTTGATATACGGATAAAGATAAATAATATAGAAAATGGTTAATAAATTTAAAGCAAAGGTCGCACATGCAAAAGGTTTAGAGACTTTTTGATTCTTAGCATATATTGATGTACCTAAGACCGAGTGTACCTAGACTTTATTAAGGTGTGATTTCGAGTACAGTAGAAACCAGACAGAAGTGGAAAGGAAGAAATAAACTACGGAGGAACTAGGATTCCCTGTTTTTAGGGAACCAGGAACTATGAGGACCATGATCCCACAACACCCTGATACTTGCTAGGCTTAAAAGTAAGTAAAGCACATCAGCTTTTATTTTAAATTCTTATTTTTCGCTGTCTAGACGTCCTCGTTGTATATTAAAATTTTAAAGTTATTCCTAATTCTTACAAAGTACGGTGCTCCTCGTCGCTCGTGCATCCCAGTGCATTTAGCAGAAATAACTTCTCGTTGAATTCAAATTGGTCGAGGTACTGGTTCCATAGGAAGTTGAAGTCATCAGAGTCTCCTTCGCGAAGAGCGGAGCAGTACACTATGGGTCGGATATCAGGATCCGGACGGTTATCTGCGTGACAAAAGATCTCAAATGTGAAATATTTAGGGAAAGAAGGAAGCAGACAATATTGTCTATTATTATATTTATTATTTATTTAACAAAACAAACTTTTTAATTAACGAGTATAGTTAGTAATGTTATAAATCCTAGGTAACGTTTGTCTAGACATCCGGTTCTCAATGATTTTATCGCAACAATTTAGCAAGGTAAGTCTTACAAAGTACCTATACTTTGGTATAAACCAATAACATTATAATGTGCTAATAAATTGAAAGTAAATCCTGTCCACATTTCGTTGTATTTGTATCTGACAATTTATGAAATCTTTTGTTCACCCCAGACTGCTTTGCTGTTTTGTTCGATTTGAATATGAATATGATTCATGACTAGACTTAACAATTTTATTGTCAACTAGTTATTCATTGAGAAGGTGTTCAGGGGTCCTTTGCAGCTTGTGACTTATTCGACTCACCAACAGGGCCCCAATTCACTATGACAACTTGGCGATTCCTTGCTTCGAAATCACGTCGGTTCCTTCATTAAATAAACGACATCTCTATGACGCATTCATATATTCATAAATAATGATGCGTCATAGAGAATACAAATTTCGCAGATGTCATTTATTAATGAAGGAATCAACGTGATTTCGAAGCAAGGAATTGCCAAGTTGTCGTAGTGAATTAGGGCGGCCCAGAACTGATATCAGACTTTACGTTTGTATTTTAGTAGCCTTCTGACTTTAATGTTGATAATCTCAAGCAGTTAGATAAAACTCTTGCGGAAGTTCAGTTCCATCTATCTAAATAGATGCACTGTAGCTTATTTAACGTGATAACCGTTTACCTTCAGTATTCGGATTAGTATCACACTAATATAATAAATGCGAAAGTTTGTTGCGGCAAGGAACACCACCTCTCCGAAACTCTTCACCAATGTGTTAGAGGACGTTATGAAAACGCTTAACTGGGAGAAGAGAGGCGTCAATGTACATGGCCGTCGCATGCATTTTGCGGATGAATTGTTCCTCCTAGCTGAGAACGTGAATAATCTCCAGTGTATGCTCGCAGAATTGCATGAAGCGTCTCTGAGAGTTTGCCTCAGGATGAACATGACCTAGACCAAGATCATGGCAAACCATCTCATCTCAGTATCTAACATAAATGTAGGTACCAGTACTATAGAGCCTGTAAATGAGTATGTTTATCTTGGACACTGTTTATCCTTTAGCCCAGACTCTCAGATGAAAAAATTATCTAGACAAATACAGCTAGGATGGACTGCCTTCGGGAAGTTAGAAGACGTCCTAAAATCTAAGATACCGCATTGTCTGAAGACCAAGGTATTCAACCAGTGTGTTTTGCCCTTTCGCACCTATAGATCAGAGACCTGGCCTCTAACAAGAGCATACGCCTAAAAATTAAAGTTACACAGAGGGTATGGAGCGGGCTATGCAAGGCATATCTCTTTTAGATCACATATCCAACATAGAATCGACAGCGAACAAAGGTCGAAGATGTGGGTATACGAATAGCGAGGCTAAAGTGGAGATAGGTGGGACATCTGACTAGAAGAGAGGACGGTAGATGGACCAGGGCAGTTACAAAATGGTGGCGATGGGTAGAGAGACGGGCGAAGACTAGTAGGCGGACCACCGGCCAGATGGTCCAATGATATAGTAAAGAAGGTAGGAAATCTATGGACGCGAAATGCACAGGACTGGAACGAATGGCATCAGGGAGAGGACACTCAGCAGTGGGTGGACACGGGCTGAAATTAATGAAAAAAAAATTAATGATGAAAGTTTGTGTGTTAGTTTATTTGTTCTCTTTTCACGCTGCAACGGCTGAACAGATTTTGGTGAAATTTGATATATGATACTCTAGGTCTTGAAATAGCACATAGGATACTTTTTATATACAGGCAAAACCACGGAACGCAGCTAGTTATGTTAATAAAACTTACTGATGGGGTTATCCCTAAAGTTTTGCAGTAGCTTCTTAACATGGTTGACGCAGTCTTGGTTCCCAAGCCTGCAGTTCAAGTCCAGGATAATGTTCCTGAGGTACGGAGTCACGTGTTCTCCATTCTGGGATGATTCGAATCCGAGCGAGTCGTATAGAGGTGCAGTAATATGTTGGATGTAGGTCTGTAAAATTTAAAACATACGACGTTGACGTGTTATCTATAATTAGTATAAAACAAAGTCGTTAACCGTATCCTCATTTCTGTTTCTCCACTTACTTCTTGATACAGTTTTCACTCTTATTTACAATTTTTTTTTGCGAAAGCTTAGTATGTACAGTATATTTTAATAAAGGTTTTGTATAGAAAAGAAAATTCAATTTTTTGTAATCAAGTAGCCAAAAAAAACGATGAAATTGTAGGTCTTTAAAAAGCCTAGAAAAATGTCCGCGACGGCATATAATATGTCCTAAGGTTGACTCACAGTAACCATTTTTATCCTTAGATAATCAGATAATCTTTTTATTCGTACTAAAATACATGTCAAAAGTTAATTTCAATAATAATTGTATAATTATAATAATTAGTACGAGTGTCAATATCAACAAAACATAGTAAGTATCTAATTATAGTTTAAAGTTTCAACAACATTACAATTCAACCAACACAATATTCAGCGGAATTACACTAGATGTTTTCATTGCGTATCAGATGTATTAAATTCTATGTTTACCTGAAAGTTTTCATATTCCGAAGAGTCACGCAGCATTAAGTCGAGGTAGCTGAAGGCATTGCTGGCAGTCGCCCAAGGAATGTAGTCAGTCTCATTCACCAGGTAGCTAGACAGGTCTAACGCAATTTTGTAGTCCTACAAAATAAAGAGGTCTTAAAATAAATTTCGCAATTTGATCGAAAGCCTGCATTTTTACTTGTCTCTCGTATTGTTTGTTGGTCTCTCGTATACGGGAGGCTGTCTGGTTAGGTACCACCGCTTTGCCAGTTATTCTGCCGCCAAACAGTAGTTTGCAAGCGTTTGAAGGGCATTGTAGCCTGTGAAATTACTGGGCATATGAGACTTTATATATGATGTCAGTGCTACGCAGTGTTTTTGTGGTATTTCAATTTCTGAGTGGCACTGCTTGTTATAAGCAGGCGTGGCGCTTACCATCAGCTGAATGACTTGGCCGCATGATCAGTCAGTTTCGTAAAAAAGAACTGGAAAACTTAGAACTAAATTTATTACGGTCTACCAAGAGTCGTGGAGTCTGAATACCGCATTCAAGTCGTATCGGGGATATTTCAAATTCTCAAAGCCTTGGATAGATTCAATATCATGCATCTTGATGGCATTTGCATACAAGTAGCTATCGGTATATATGAATAAAAATCTACGATGAAGGGAAACGCCGAGTCTCTGAGGCGATCGTGGGGAGATATTGAGGTTTCGTATACTCAATGATCTCGCAAAATGTACAGAAGGTTGGATATCTTTTACATACTTATGAACCTATCCTATTTATTTTAGTATAGTTCTGTTCCTAGACAGACACAGTCCAACTTTGTAAATGTGTTTGAATTCATAAGCCCTTATTAATAAACGGTGAACACAAGTTAAATAATGTTTGATATGTTTTGCCACATTCAACTTACATGAAAATACCCGAAAAGGGAACATGTTTAACGGTAAATAAGGATTTTATTCAAGTTCAAGTACAAAAGTTCTTTATTCAATTTTCGCATCACAAACGCATGAATGTTATGAACGTCAATTAGTACAATGACCTACCTCTACCACCGTATCGGAAAAAGAATATTAAGTATTCTGTGCCACTACTCAGAAGAAACTTTATTATGTTTCTTATGTGCCAGTTGGCTACTGCAGAATCGGAATGTTACATGCATCTTTGTCTTCTATGAAATTATATTATTATTAAAGTTGTCCCAAAATTAACGCAAGATTTGAATTTGTCGTCATTTGTGCATTAATTGTTGGCAACCCTGAATTAATTAACAATATGTCAGTTTTTGAAAAATTGTGTTTTCTATTTTATACAAATCTACCCACGGGTAAACCCATCCTTTTCTCTGCCAGACCCCCCTAATTCCACTCATTCGGCCATGCAAATCAAAATTGAAGACACTTTGGATGCAATTATGTCGTTCCCAAATGGTTCTGCAGGTGGCATCGACGGGCTCACTCCCCAACATCTTAAAGATTTGATCAGTTTGTCCACCTGTGACACTGGCAGGACATTGCTGAGCGACATAACAAAATTGTGTGATATAATGTTCGCAGGAGACATTTCAGACCATTGACGACATGACCATTTCTATACGGTGCACGCTTATGTACTTTTAATAAAAAAGGAGGAGGAATCCGCCCCATTGCTATTGGCTGTACTTTCCGAAGACTAGCTTCTAAGCTAGCCTCTAAACTAAAGTCACTTTTCCAACCTTTTAAATTAGGTTTTGGCAGTCGAGGAGGATGCGAAGCAGCAGTACATTCGGTTCGTACTTTTATGTTGCAAGACAGCGAGGCGGATGTATTGCTGAAAGTTGACGTTAAAAATGCTTTTAACTGTTTATATTGGTCTACCCTGCTGAACGAAGCCTCTATTCATATTCCGGATGCATACAATTATATTTGGCAATGTTATAGTTCTCCATCAAAATTATTCTATAATGACAAACAGATTTCTTCAGAAGTAGGCGTTTAGCAAGGTGACCCACTAAGACCGGCACCCTTTAGCTTAGGTATCAATCCCATAACCTCGAATTTAAATTCTAAATTAAATGTCTGGTACCTAGATGACGGGACCTTAGGAGGTAAAGCCGATAAAGTTCGAAATGACTTTATAAAAATTATTAATAACTTTAGAGATTTAAATTAGGAACTAAATTTTGGAAAATGTGAACTTTATCTCTCAGGTTTATCTCTCGGCAAATTCAACGAATCTGATCGTTCAAAATTAATTCAAAATTTTCAAGAAATTGCTCCTGAAATTAAAATATTGGAAAAATCATCGCTTCACCTCCTAGGAGCACCGCTTCTCGAGGAAAGTGTTAGGCCTCTTTTGGAAAAAAAAGCGAATATACTTTTAGATAATGTCAATAGATTGTGCCAACTAAATTCTCATATCGCATATACTATTTTAAAATACTGCCTGTTTGTTCCAAAATTCACATACCTACTAAGATCTAGCCCAATCTGGAAACATACGGATATTTTTGAAGACTTAGACGCCACCCTCAAAAGTACTCTAGAAAAAATTCTAAATTTAAACCTCGAAAATGATTCATGGACTCTACCTATTAGAATGGAATATGGAAAATTTCTAGTGTTACGCTTCCGGCTTTTCTATCATCTGTGCACAGTGTGTCGACACTTTGCTCTTAAATTTTAAAATCAACTTCGATCGAGACTCACTGTGCAGCTGAAGCGATAGAAGCTTGGAAGTCTCTCTGTCCCAATGAAAATATCCCCAAGGAACCAAACCGTCAAAAACTTTGGGATTTTTCATTGGTGCAGAGAATTTACAAAGATCTGGCTCAAAATTTTTCCAGTGATCGCGACCGCGCACGTTTTCTAGCTGTCTCCGAGCACGAATCAGGGCAATGGCTTCACGCCCTTCCATCAGTTAACCTCGGCACACTGCTCGACGATGGCAGCTTCCGCATTGCCGTCGGTCTGCGTCAGGGTGCGGCAATTATGGAGCGCCATCGGTGTCCATGTGGCAGCGACGTTGACAGGGACGAACTTCATGGACTTTTTTGCCAGAATAGTGCTGGCAAATTCTTCCGCCACGGCTCCATAAACGACATCATCAAACGGACACTTGCCACCATCAACATCCCTTCGCGCTTCACCCTTTGTGCTAGAACCGGGAGGGGTCGTTCGCGATTATGGTAAGCGTCCGGATGGCATGACGCTGATCCCCTGGGAGCGTGGTTTTAGAATTTTCTCAAGAACTTCCATTTGATTTGAAGGGTTTCTTTGGGGGAAATGCCCCTGATGAAAATAGAATCGATTAAGTCAAAGTTGTATTTTTTTTTGAGACATTCCGTTTTAGAGCCTGACTAATTTTTTTCGAAAGTCTCCAAAATTCAACCGATGTTTCCGACGAACAAAAATTCCTCGTTGCAAGGGAAAAGGTACCTGTCAACCCTGAAAGTCCCACCATTTTGTATATGTATAGTAGGTACATACTATCTAAAATTTCATATTTTTTATTCCTCGTCTTGTAAAAGTATGAACTCGATTATTTTATTACAAATACTGAAAGAATTTTAGGAAACAGTATTCTTATCACGAAGTCTGTTGATCAAAGCTCACCAGATAGTTTTGGGAAGATCTGGCCAGGTTGAGAGAATCGTCGAGAAGTTGGGCTCTGTTGAGTACGTGGATCACTGTGTGGTCGGAGTTTAGCTGGTTGATCAGAGCTTCCCAGTTTCTAACGTCGTAGTTTAGTCTAAAGTATCCTAGAAAATAACACTTCTAATTAAAATACTTCATTGCACAAAATCTCAATTTATTATTACCACGTTTTTATTAAGTCACTTTTTAATTTGTCTGTCTGTCAGTCTGTCTATCAAGAATATTTATGTCGGGAACGCGTGAAGGTATCGAGTTGAAATTAAAACCACATACTCCGGTCCTCAAAGCTGTGAAAAAATCAAACTTCTTAGTTAACGTAAAAAAAGATACGACCGTTTATGCCCCAAAAAACTTATATGTATATCGACACTCTCAAGGCAATCAAAATTTATAGGGTACCTTCCGTTGACCTAGAACTATTAAATGTATTAGTAATATCGTCTTATACTACAAGTACAGGGAAAAATCCATTTGTAGTTATTGCAAACCATACATTTGTAATTAAATCATGAAAAATATGGTCTTTATTGACAGAACGTAATCAATTATCGAGGTTAAAAAACTGCGAGACTCGATTCCTGAACTATTTATAATAATGTACCTAAAAATTGTACGGAACCCTCGGTGGCCGAGTCCGATTCGCACTTGTCCGGTGATTTTTTAGAATAATTTTATTAGATAATAAGCTAAGGCGTCTAATAAATGAATAAATAGTTTCCTTACCAGTTTGCTGCTTGTTCAGCATGTACCAGTCTGCTCCCGGTAAGTCTTCAATGAGGACCATCTGGGTTGTCCATTGATCGGCAGGAATCATCCAGCTCCTGAGACTAGTGTCTTCGAAGTCAGGGTCGGTAGAGAGCACCCAGTTGATGGGGATGTGCCAGAAAAATCTATCGTCCTGAATGGCACCGGTGACGAAGCGTGTCTAAGGAAATTAACAGAAATTTTATGTATTTACTAGCTTCACCCCACGGTTTTACCTGCGGTTTATCGGGATAAAAAGAAAGAAAGAAATAAGAAAAAAGGAGAAAGATAGAAGAAAGAAAGAAAGCTAGAAGAAAGAAAGAAGAAGAAAGCAAATAAATAAATCAATAAATATGTAACAGATGAACATCGATGCTGGTACATAACTAGCTTTACATTTACGATACTTCGGTAATTCTATTTTTTTTTTGTACTGTATGTTACGTAAAAATACAAGTTTCATCAAAATATATTTGGTAGTTGCGTGATTGACTAACAAACATCCATCCATCCGTCCGCACAAACTTTTGCATTGACTAGCTAACACTACCTGCGCCCTGCGGTTTCACCCGCAATTTCGGCAATTTTCGCACGCGGCGGAAGCGACGAGAAAAGGATAAAAGCATAAGAAAGTGCGAATCGGTGCGGTCAAATGTCGTTCAACCCTTATTCGTCTTTGGGTCATAAGAAATAAGTTCTAAGATCGCCTATTGTACTTATCATATATTAAGAAAGTATGTTCAAAATGTAATTCCTTCTTAAGTGCAATAAAGTGTTTTCTATTCTATTCTTATCTAAGATCCTGGTAAAGTTTTTCAACTTTCTCTTACCATCACTAAATAACCGGTAGAAAATGTTTTACCATTGTGTTGTCCTTTTGTACATTACTTATTATTAGTAATAGTGCAATAAAAAAATAAATCAATAAATAACCCTATATTTGACTCACCTGTTTCGTAAAGAGATACTGGGAGTCAAGGCTATATCTATTCACGTTGACGACGGGGAAGCCTGGCTGGCTGATCCAGCGAAAAATGAAAACATTTATATCTAATAAACCAGTACGGTTGGCGGCGACCATGGCTTCCTGCAGTGCATTGCCGAAGTGCGCCGAAGATGCCGAACCACGTGCGCTGTGCAATAAATTTTAAATAAATTTGTGAAATATTAATCTTTGTATATAAATTAACACTAAAATATGTAGAAAGTAAATTGAATGGCAATATTGATCTTGCTCATAAGGGTTCACTCCTAACTCAATAGATGGCGTACATATCACCCCTGTTACATTTAAATAATAGAAAAAAAATACATTTGTCTCAGTGACTATCGTAGCACAATTGGGCAGAGTCATTCCCGCGCTGAGGGATTGTGATGCGGGTTCAAGTCCCAACCGGTAGTCGTATTATTTCTTTCCGTAAGACTTGTTTGTTTTTTTCGCTTGGTATTCTTTATATAATAGAATAGAAGTTTGAAGAGGTAACGATCAACTGATCACTATGTGAAATCATTCGTGACATAATAGATGCCCCGGACCTACATAACGAGCTAGTGCGTTTCTACGCACCGTTTCTATCGCCGTAACCGTAAACACAAATGTTCCTTTGTGTCGCCATGAAGATCTGTCGCACGCGCTCGATGTCCAATCCCGCGAACCCTCACCACGTTAAGTGCCCTTCAGGACTCAAACAAATGACAGTTTCAAACAGAGGAAGAAGAGTGACGCGCTAGTATAGTAATCTAAAAGCTTGGGCTCGCTGCTGCACAGAATACATAACAATTTCTTAGACCGGCTACATCTCGACGGCGACGGCGGCGCACGAATAATTCCGAAACTCTCTGACTACGCAAGTATTCAGTGTGTATAACAAGGATGGGTAGAGGCGCCAGTCAATGCGTGCGAGCGAGATGTAACTAAACTTCTATCAAATAATATCACGTATCGTGTCTCTCACTTCTATTACCAATGGCTTACTCTCTCTTACAAATATGGTGGAACAAGAATATTAATATTTTATTATTTATCAAAATATCGTAGATATATCATACCTACGAGTGGAAAGTAATCTCTTGTGACTTATTTTACTTTCCTAAGTGATTATAACACTTTCTAAACAAGCACGCAGGCATCTTTTATGAGTTTTTGTTGAAAGTACGACCACGTAAAGCACAAACGTTCACGACCGTGGTCTAAGCGCGACTAAGTGCAAGTGTGTTGCGAGACACACTTAAGAAGCTCCATCTTTGAAACTGTGTCACTCGTCTTCTTCTGTTTGAACCTATTATTGACTCAATCCCTGAATGTGATGTATTAACGGATGCGTGGAAGGTTATTTTGAAGCAGTGCCTTGATTTCTGTGAGAAGTGTGCTTGAGAGGTTTATATTATTTTATCTCATATATCTTTTTAATTTGTTCAATTTTATTTTACCAATGTTATTATATATGTGATTAATAATGTTAAACATTTTTGACACCCATTTTTAATTATCTACTTCAATTGTGACATATTTGTTTGTTTTAGTTATTTTTGACATACTTCTGTTTCTTATCAAATATTGTAAATTATGTGCGAATTAGTGTAATTGGTTAAGGCTGTACTAGTTTGTAATAAATAAATAAATCTAATAAGAAGTAGTAACAGATACTATTGGTAGGTGTAAAGTTATAAGAGAATGCATCATGATTCAATCAAACTTACTTGTTCTCGATATATTTGGTCAATCCCTGTCTGAACTGTTCAGGATTCATATAGTGCTGAAGCATGCGGATAACTGAAGCGGCTGAAATAAATAATTGGAAATAAGTTAGTGTCTACTTATTTAGAGACTCGTTTGTTTTGACCTAATTTCGTTAAGCCTAGCCAAGTCCAATACACGTCACTTTTAGCGATAAGTCCGCCAATTGTAATTTGGTTTATAAGTTGTTTTCATTCTCGATAGTAGAATGCAAGCATTATCTAGCTAACTAATGTTCCGGTTGAAAGGCATTGTAGCCATTGAAATTACTGGGCATATATGAGACTTAATTTCTGATGTCTCGGGGTGATGAGCGCAATGCAGTCCTTTTTATGGTATTAAATGTTCTGGGTGTCACTGTAATTGTTATGGGCTGGCGTGGCGCTTACCATCAGGCGAATGACATGCTAGTCTCAAATCTCGGGCCAATAAAAAAAATTGCCAAACTTTCACTGATTTCCATCATGACTGAATAGATTTCATGAATCAGCGTCCCCGCAAATTCAATCGTGCAAAGCCCAGTATATTTTTTATTAACCGACTTCAAAAAGGAGGAGGTTCTTAATTTGACGGTATGTTATTTTTTTGTATGTTTGTTACGCGATTACTCCGCCAATTATGAATTGAGTTTGATGATTCTTTTTTGTTTGGTAGGTGATACTTCAGACAAAGAATACTAACTATTACCTTCGGCGGTGGTCCCATATAAATGTTATCGAAATTGATTCAGCACTTTTTGAAAAAATCAACAAGAACAAAAAATATAAGTTTAGTCTTGAAGTCGGTTCTTTCGTCCGATTTCTTCGTCATTCGGTTTTTTCCTTAAAATTAATTATTATATTTACTACTACTTATACGCACCAATACCTATCATCGTCACCGTTGGCATCGCGATCATGAATTTCTTTTTATTACTATGAAAAAGCTTTATATTTATTACTGACCAGAATTGAGTTATCTACCTAAGAATATATTGGGCTTTCTTCCGTTACCTTTCTGATGAATTACAGGGTTGAATCCGCCCAGAATTTCGGAGGGGGAGAGCACTGCATGATTTAGGGGGTTGACACTGTACACATCAGATTGGAACACCTTATGCATAGTGAGGACGAACTGGTCCATCATGCGCCATTCAGGGAACACCTGGAGAAGACAAATATGTAAATTACACCTGGTATTATTTTTGAATTGAGTTAATTGGTTGCAAAATTGGCAAAAAGACCTATGAAGTTATGTACAAACGAAATTACGGGCACATTGTAAGATAAAATTACAACCGTTCTCTTAGGGTGACGAGTGCAGTACAGTGCACGCTAGATATTGCAAGCAAAGTTCTAGGTGACGCTGCAACTATAATGGCTTACCAACAGCTGAACGACCGACTCGTCTTCTGTATAAAAACAGTACAGATCAAGTCCAGTTACAGATTTTAAAAGTTACAAGTTAAAAGTAACCCAAAGAGCGAAAAGAAATTAATAGGCATAACACTGAGGGACAGAAAAACGAATGAGTGGCTAAGACGTAAAAGCAAGGTTACAGATATAGGTAAAAGAACAGCCAAACTGAAGTGGGAGTGGGCAGAACACATTGTCCGGAGAAAAGGTTCGTGGCGTAAAACACTGTTGGAGTGGAGGCCTTATGGTTACAAAAGGCCAGTAGAACCACAGATGAGATGGAAAGATGACGTTATAAAAGTGGTGGGCAGCAACTGAACTCTCACTGCCCAAAACCGGAAAAAATGGAAAAGTTTAATCAGTCCTAAAGAAGAAAAAGAAGAAGATCTTAAATGTATAAAACTTACAAGATCAGTCGCGTAGTACTCGAGCAAGTTTGCTAAGCCCTCGTTAACCCAGAGGAAGGACCAGAACCGCGGGCTGACCTCGTTGCCGAACCACTGGTGCGCGTTTTGGTGGCAGATGTTGCGCGCGACATTCTGCTTAGCGGCCGTGGTCATCACTTCCATAGGGACTATGGCAGATGTTTCTCTGTTCACAACAATTTTGTGAGAAAACAAGGTAGTTAAACATTTTGAGTAGGTTAAAATATATTTTACTAAATGTGTGTGGTGCCATCAATCGAACGACTTGCTTATCTCATTACTCAGTGACAAAAGTGATTCAAAACGCATGGTACCAGTGTTGCATGTTTACAAAAGTTTGATTTGCACTCTATTTTAGTTAGGTATGAGTCAGAATTTACAAATTTTAATTTGATGATTCAAGATGAGTGTTTAAAATAGGGGAACGGACAGTAATCGAGAAAAAATCTAAAATGTAGTTAGAACGAATATTCGTCCGGACCAGAAAGATCGTCCGATTAATATTTTAGTGAAAAAAAAATGATTCATATTTTTTAATCAATAAATAAAATCTAATTATTCTGATATTTTTAATCTGTTCTTCATCTCAAACGAAACAACAATCATAGCGCATGTCGTTATTTAAAGGCAAATGCCGAGAGTCAAGCTTGTGTTTTTGCTTTTCATAAAATGTATTTTTGCTATTTTTTTCGTTCTATTACTACAATATATTCACCAAACTTCACAAAACTTATTTAAATCTCTTTACAAGTTTTGTTTCGAAGAGTTTGTCGTTTTCTACCTTCAAATGACATCACATGTTTTGAGGTGACCTTTTGCGCGGCAATATTTGAAACAATATTTTAACATAGTTTTAGGTACATTGGGAGCGTTATTTAATTAAAATACTATTTTTCATGGCTATAAATACTCATTATAGTTAATTTAAAATGCTTTCTGAAAAGTTGTCCGATCCCCTATTCTTTTAGGTTGTGTTACTTGGACTGTTAGCGCGCAGATTGAACCAACTAAATAGTCTGGTTGGTGGTGAGTGCGCAGACAGCAGCCAACAGTCAGCCGATTGCTCTAGTTGCTTGAGCGGTCGAGCAAAGTAAGTTCATAACATAATGCTCTAATACAACGCAGAAGGATTAAAAGAGCAGAACCGAGAATTTTTATTGCATCCCGTCGACAGTAGTAGAATATTGCAAGAAAGTTTTACGTACATGACTCAAAATTTATTGACGCGATTTTTTCACATTTCGTAGAATGAGAATAATAAGATTCAATAAACTTGTTAGGTATAATTTGATGGGACTAGCAGTGCCTGTGCCAATTACAAACATACGTATCCAAGGCACGACCGTTTTGTTCAAAACTTGGAGCGAGGTGTGACTATCGGCTAGGTCAGATTACAAATATAGATGAGTGTGCGCGCGTGGAAGAGCACTATACCTACTAGTCGGCCGATATTTGGCTAATAGATTAGTTTGAAGACAATCGTGTAGCCCATAAAACTTTTTTATCGGCCAATACCGATTCGGTATAATAAAGATGCGTAATGTCTAAGAACCGCCCGCAATCTATGTTCATGCATATACATTTTCATTAATCTTACCTGTAGAGAACCAGTCCCCAATTCTCTGTAGCGGCGGCGGCGAAGTCAGGCACAGCAACCATGTCCATCTTGGAGATCGCGTACGGGATCCCGATATACTCTTCCAAGGCCTCCATGTTTCTTTGTCCAAAGTCTATTCCAAACAACACGGACGAACCTATTTGAGTACCTGTGAGATATATTTAAGTTATAAAATAAGTCATGTAGAATTTAGAGAGATTACTTACAGTTTTTATTAGGAAGTTGTGCCAAAATTCCAAATAAAAATAATAAACCTAATTCAAAATAATAAGAACGAGTGTGGCTCAGTGGGAGCACAATGCAGTACAATACAATAACACTTTATTGCACACCGAGTAAACATACAAAACAAAAAAGAAAAAATAAAGACAAAACACACTTTTCAATTTCTTATGTTGATCAGACGCACCCGAGTTCGAATACCACCACTGACTTTCTTAATTAATGACGCTCTTAAAACGGTGAAGGTAAACATCGTGAAGAAACCGGCATTTCCAAGAATTCATCACAAAATTCAAGGACATGTGACATCCACCAACCCGCACAGAATCATTGTGGTGCATTATGGCCCGTATTAGTATCTCTTTGAGAGAAGGTCCGTGTTCCAGCAGTGGGAACGTAACGGGCTGCTAATTATGATACGGGCTTATAAATATTTTTATTAATATCATCGTAAATAAAAATATTTATTAGCCCGTAGAATCAAAGCATTACAACTAACAAACATAACCTAATACATGTTTCTTATTCTACTCATAGTTAAGTTTATTCTGAACTATATATTTGTTTTATTTTGAACTATATGATTTTTATCTGAAATAAATGATTTAATAATAATAATATTTTATTAAATACAATGTTAATGAAAAAATCCTAATACCTTGATGAATTCCAAAAGGAAGAAGATAATTAATTTACCTAGTCTTGAGTACAGCGTAAAGCGTTTTTGATGGATAGGGTTAAGCACGTTATCCATGTAGTATAAGTTGGAGACCAGAAATGCGACCAGGTATGTGGACATCCTTGGTGTATCCTCAAACTCATGCTTGCTCCATCCCGGTACTTCGTCACTGTAAATATGAGATAGGCATATGAGACTTGATATCTTGATGTCTCGGGGTGAAAAGCGCTATGAAGTAATACGCAGTACTTTTATGGTATTACATTTTCGGGTAGTCGTGGTAGCTCTTTACTCAGTCCTATAAGTAAAATAAGAATGTAAATTTTCATAAAGTACTAATTTGAGGTGCATTACAGGGGTTATTAACACACGAGTGAGAGTTTAGAAACTGAACTGTCAGCGAGGCTATTAATTGTATCACATACGTAGTTTTCTGTAATTTTATACACTGCTTTCTCTACTTAAATTTTTGACCATCTAAAACACTCACTGCAAAGCGTCATTCCTAATGACAGTGTTACTCCTGACAATTTTGTATTCAGGAGGAGCGTAGATGGTAATCCTGAATACAGCTTTGATGGCAGGATCGTCGTAGCAAGGGAAAGCGCGGCGGGCAAAGATCGGCTGCAGCTGGGACGTAACCAGGGCTCTGAAAGATAATGTATTGTAATGCAATGGAATCAGGCGTGACGTTGCGGAAATTCATCTTAAAACTGAAACGCAATGAAAATATATAGTGTAATATTCAGCGGGATTACACTATATATTTTCATTGCGTTTCAGTTTTCAATAATGTATTGTAATGTAATGTATACATCAAATATTTACAAGTAATGAATTTACCAAAGAAATTGCAACGAGTCGCATTATGATCATAGTTACATCCAATCGAGAGTGAACAGGTATCTTCTAGGCGAGCGTGACACATCTTAGACCACATCATCGCTTACCATCGGGTGAGATAGTGGTCGAATGCAAGCCAATAGCTAATAAAAAAACATATTTACCTAGCAGTTCCATTCCACTCTTCATACGACGACACATAGAGGCCGAACATATTAGTTGCATACTGTCCAGTGTAGCTAATATGTATAGTGTATAGCTCCTGAGGCTGAAGTTCTTCCGTAAGCTCAAGCGACAGGAAATGTGTGTCATCAGTAAATAGACTATAGTTCAACAAAATATCAGTCGAGTTACTGTCACTGACTTCAATTTCGTCTATCTCCATGTCCATAGCGTGTAGAACGATTCTGTTAGTGGGTACAATTGTTGATATTGTGATGCTGACATTTCCGAAGAAATAGTCTGGATTGTCTGGGTCGAGAAAGATCCTGATGTCGTAGAAGGTTGGGTAGGTCTCTCTGGGTAGTTCGTAGACAGCGCTCAAGTCCCGCGAGACTTCGTTGCTGAGTGGGATGCCCAAGGCAGTGCCGAGGATGGCGAGGCATGTCAGGTAATACATGTCTGCAAAAGAAGAACATGATATCAGAACGCATATTTTGAAGTTGGCGCGTCACTAGACTGCGCTTGTCACCTTGGATCATTAGTTTTGAAATCGCAAATACACTAATTATAAATAATAAATAACGATGACATACCTAGATCTAAGATTCCCTGTGTCTGCGTAACCATGAACTACGAGGTTCTACAATAGCCAAGGACAAAACAAATACCTACTGGAGGATGGAACAAAATTGCAAAATCCCATACAAATCCTACATCGCGCAAACGAAGTTCACACGACAGATAAAAACCTATACTAGTTCCAAGTAAGTTATCGCAAAGCTGTCCCTGATCCAATAACACCTGGCCTGGTCGGAAGATCTTCCCCTTTAAAGGGAGTCACAACTGCAGCCTGGTCACTATCTACAGAGGATCCTACCTACCTACCTTTTTATCCGCCACCACCCCGCACCCTCCTTCACTGATGATAAACTCACTTTGACTTTGTAATCTCTAGATTACGATGAAGTTCTTTGAAAAAAATGTTTTACACTGAACTGCATAAAGCTTATAATACCCCGGCTTATGTCAAAATTGATTTTCCTTGTCAAATTACAGAAAATACTAACCGAACGTATTCACATGCTCACCACTATTAAAGAACTGGATTATTCAATTTTATATTGGGGCGTTTAATGTGAATATGCCATGTTTATCTATAAAAATTAGATTAGATACCTACCTCTATTGATTTTAGTACGTAAAAAAGATAACAATCTGTGGTTGTTATTGGATTCCGATATATAAGTATTTTAAGGATAAGTAATAAATAGAAATTAGATACTGGGCATTATGAGACTAAAAGCGATTGTCTCAGGGAGAAGAATGCAGTGCAATGCCGAGCAAAGTAATGATCTTTTATCTCGTGTAGGTGTGTGGACAACCCTAGTGACGGAGTTTAGAGACCACCCGAAGGCCTCTGACCTGGCCTAATTTCTGACTGTTGCCCTAAGATAGCAACCCGACGGCTTATCTGCCCCCCGAAGTACGGTAAAGCTGAGATGTACACACCACCTATACGGTCACCTATCCAAGTAGTTACTGCGGAAAGGTTGTTTAACCTGCTAGATCTACTACGAACAGCTCGGCAAACCACGCTATGAGAGCTACAAGATAATGATAAACTCGAAGTTACACTCACGAAAAGAATTTCTCAGATAATTTAATTTAATAAAACAATTTTTTACTTTCTTTAAAACAAACAACAAATAATTTAATACTAACTATAACTCAATCTGCCCACCAGGAACCCGCCACGTCTTTTGGTTAACAGTCACGCGTTGCTGTGATATAGGTTTCTATCTAAATAAATTTCAATAAACTGTTTAAGTTGTATAACAAAAAGTCAAAGTTATTAATAAAAAAGCTTTAATAAATATGTAAAACATAAATATATGTACCTATATTTGTTCATAGTCAAGCAGGTTGCCGCCCCCGCCCCCCCCGCGCCCGCGCACCCCACGCCTCAATTCCCTATCGACAGCTCACCGGAGCGCATGCATCTCTCACATAATATGTACTTATTTTATCTGCACCCGTGGCTCCATCATTGTACTGCCTATCAATAAACCTTCAAGACATAAGACGTCGTTTTCATTCTCTACAATATCTAAGGTTTTTACACTTATAATAATATTTGTAAATGGTAAACATTATTTACAACATACTCAGTTAACTTAATTAATGTTAATTTAATTCGAAACAAAGTTAATTTAACGATTTAACAGCGTCATAACAACAGACATGAGGACTAACAGATTGGCGGAAAGGGCAATGGCGTTGCTGCCATAGTTGTCAATCAGCCAGGATTCTACCACGCCGGCATTCTCATTGCCCCATCTGATTGAGGCTGCAATGTTTTCCCGGATGGCTCCAATAGCAGCCAGCTCACCGGCGGTGAAGATGTCCGAGTGACGGGTCACAAATTGCTCGATCTGTTAAATGAAAAGGACTTATTTGTATCAATTATCATTGATATAACCTTAAACAAACAAGAAAAAGGCAGTTGCCCCATGACCACATTCAAACGTGAAGCACTCAAGCTATTCCGGTCCGCTCGTTCGTACACAAGCGTCACGCACACTTACAGCATGTTATGCCGATCGGCCGTCACATCGGCTTGACATCGGCACTCCGTCCACTCAAACAAATATAACGTCACCGCCATTGCTATGTTTCAGTTGTTGCTTAGCGAGATTCTGTTCTGTGTGCGTGTGTGTGTTTCTGTGTGTGTTTCTGTGTGTGCCTTTTCCATTCGTTCAAGTATATAACTGCATTTTAATAAGATAAAATTTAGACATGCTTTTATGATATATAATGCACACAAGAACTTGCTGTGAGAAATATTTACTTGTGATTCCAGTGTTGGTTGCGCCTATAATAATATGGCGCAATCAAAGATGGTGTTAGTTTGATAGTGACACATACTTAGATAAAACCGATGACAGTTCCAAAATGGTGTTTCTACGTTACTTTAAAAATCATGAATCATAAAATAAAAGATTTACGACTGTTATCGTATACTGTAGATACTTTTATATCTACTAGTAGATAAGAACTTCATTATTCATTAGTCGTTGTAATGTATTCCACATTATGATGAATATTGCTTTTTTCTCGTATCGAAAGGACTGTTTTGATCTCGAGTATCCGTTTAATTTGAATTGGATTTTTCAGCTTGACAAGCTTATTGTTGTAAAAGCATTGCGTAATGAAAATGGTAGAAACTCATTGCATAGCGGTTGTTTTAAAAGTAATATAAAGGTGAGATCAGAAAAAACCACACAAAACGGTTTCTTTCAATATACCATAGTGCACCCCATATGATTAATGGTATAAGAATCGTACTCTTTCGGATTGTTCCTGAGTCGTGAGCCGACTAGCGAAGGCGTTGAGAATGTTGGTGGTGCCAGTCAGTCCTTGTACCCTGGAGATAAAATACAATGTATATTTATTATGTTTGTATATAAAACAACTATCATTCATGTGATAGTGAATATTATTTCCATTTGGCTGAATAAGTTTGCCGTTTAAGCCGCTAATTCATCATCAACTTAATAAACATGTTTAGCTATTTTATTGTATTTATGGAACTGAGTAATGATACGAGCAAATCATTTGCCTGATGGTAAGAGCCACACCTGCCCATAACAATTGCAATGCCACTTAGAACTTTAAAAACCATAAGAAGTCCTGCGTAGCACTGCATTGCGCTAATCACCCCGAGACATCATATTGGTTGCTCAAATGCCCAGTAATTTCGCTGGCTTCAATGCACTTCAAACCGGAACACAGTAATACTTAGCAGAATAACTACCATAGTGGTCGTACTCCCGCACGCAAAAGACCTACCACGAGTAAAAAATTAAGAGTCATATCATTTTACAGCGCTCTTAAAGTTCTCACCTAGGTTGAATATCAGGCCAACGTCTATAGCAGAATTCCAGAGCTACTTCCATATTTTCTGGGCTAGAGTTGATGACAGAGACGATGATAGTGTGTTTGTCCTGCTGCCTTACAGGGGATTCGTCGTTGAGAACTTCATTCAGGTAGCTGTTTAAAAGCAGAAGATGCATGAAAATTATAAATAAACAATCATCAAAGCCTATGGCTTATTTTCTGACAAGTTGTAGCATTTAAACAAGTAG
Organism: Petrophora chlorosata; assembly: GCA_951640565.1. Classification (NCBI taxonomy): domain Eukaryota; kingdom Metazoa; phylum Arthropoda; class Insecta; order Lepidoptera; family Geometridae; genus Petrophora; species Petrophora chlorosata. Next base: position 2,629,278 of record OX621196.1, on the reverse strand, counting down.
CAGTAGCTTATATTATAAATCAAAATAATCTATTGATACCTACATACGTTTCAGTCTCAATTTAAGTAGTATCAGGCCTAGCGCACTCCGCACTGTAGGTAAGAAGCGCGTCGTTACACGTGCAGCGTCAGAAGAGATAAGAGCTATGCGATAGAAAGAGAGGCGCTCTGTAGGTTAATATGACAGGTAGGTATGCAGTGCTACGCGAGCTGAATTGAATTTTATTGCGTCATAGCAAGAGTCGCTATTTGTTTAAATTTATTTGCGGTGTGATGCTTCTGTCCCTAAGTATTGTGTGGTAGTACATAAATACAACATATGTCTATACCATTGCAGTTATCACCCAGTAAGTAGGTAATACTTTGAGTTCTACTTTGCCAGAATTTTGAATCGCTTAGTTGTGCGTGGCACAGACATATTGACATCGTTTCAAGTCTAGAATTTATCGATGGCGACACGATCGGTAGACAATTGTAATCTATTGTTGCTGTTGCTATTGGTGTTGAATATGTATTTTATATTCTCTTTATTTGGTTCAACTATTGTTAGAACCTGTTTAAATCATTTTTCAATATTTTAGACAGCCGTGCTAGTCAAAATCATGCCTAGATTCCTGAGTCTTACAAATCTCGCCGGTCTCCATTGGTCGTACATCCCAAAGCATTTAGCAGGATAGACTTCTCGGTAGAGTCGGAGGTGGCGATGTACTGGTTCCAAAGGAAGTTAAAATCAGCAGGGTCTCCTTGGCGAAGAGCGGAGCAGTACACCGTTGCTTGGATGTCAGGGTTCAGGCGGTTATCTATGTGACAATAGATTTGGTATGTTAATTCCAAAAAGAAGAAAAACATGTAAACATGTAACGATTTAGGCTGCGTTATCTAAACTTCTTATCTGCTAGCTTTACTCTCATACTTACAAACCGATGAAATGTATTGTCAGGTCCCAAGGGAAAGTTAAGTTAAGCAACCTAGCGGTCACTATTCAGACCTTGCATTACTAAAAAAAGGTTAATTATCTGCTGAGTAGAGTTTTATAATGCTTTCTATCAAATCGTCATCAAGAACTTCGACCTCACATTTTTTTCATACCATGTCGTGATATTTGTAAATTTGACACTGTGCCCTTCGGATGACGCCTTTACTTACTTATCAACTGCAAAGATTAGTAAATTGATATTGTCTTTGGTTTAGAAATATGAGTTTATGTACATTGATGACATAGTTATTACACTCTGAAATTTCCAATCATCTCAAGAAAAATACAAAGGACACACACACGAACGTCTACATTTTTGCATAATGTACAAAATTTTGTTCCATCGGTAAAGTCAATTCAAGTTAATATGACTAACACGTTTGTACAATTTTCTATTAGGTACCACTCAGTCTACGGCTTGCGTTAAAAAAGGCCACTACGGCGTTAGCATCGTTTGTGGTTTTTCTTAAGGCTAGAATAATTAATTTTTAGAAAAAAACAAAAACCGATTTCAAGGTATTTTTGGAGTCCAAGGTCATATATTGATGAAATTTATATGGGACCACTTCGCAGCTATACTGAACCCAACGCAAATAATTTTCCAAATCTGGACATAAATAACGGAGTTCTGAGGTAACAAACATAAAAAAAAACATCCGAATAAAGAACCTCTTCCTTTTGAAATCGGTTTATTATTTTATACCTAAAGTAAGTAAATAGTAGTAATATGACTCACTAGGGTTATTTTTGAAGTCTTGCAGCAGCTTCGTGGCATGGTTGAGGCAGTTTTCATTTCCGAGCCTGCAGTTGATATCCAGTATAATGTTCCTGAGGAATGGAGTCACGTGTTCCTCCTTCTCGGATACTTCAAAGCCGAGTGAGGCATACAGAGGCGCGGTTAACTTTAGAAGGTAGTTCTAAGAATTAAGGAAATATATTTTTATTTGTGGCTAGCTGTTCTGACGTAAGACTAGTCAATAAACTAGATAATGGTATAAAAATGTATATATTTTTATATACCTTGAACGTGTCATATTGCGAAGACCCACGCAGCACTATGTCAAGGTAGCTAAAAGCACGATTGGCAGCTCCCCAAGGGATGTAGTCACTTTCTTGCTCGAGGTAGCTAGATAACTCTAAGGCGTTTCTGTATCCCTGGGAAATTATAACCATTATGAACGGCTCTGGTGATTTTTGGAAGCTTCTTACTGGCCTTAAAATTATGAATGCTATAAAGTGATCAGAGCGAAAGTTACACCTTTAGTAATATTTGACAACCAAATCACACTTTAACCAATCATGAGCGTGTTAACTCGATTTCATTCCTAAAATGCATTATTATCAATGAAAATTGTGCATAATACATTCATCATCATCATCAGCCCATTACGTTCCCACTGCTGGGACTCGGGCCTTCCCTCGTAGAGAGAGTTTGGGCCATAATCCACCACGCTGGACCAGTGCGGGTTGGTGGATGGCACATGTCCTTGAATTTTTGAGATAAATTCTTGGACATGCCGGTTTCCTCACGATGTTTTTCCTTCACCGTTTTTAGAGCGAGTGTTAAATCCGCTCATAACTTAAGAAAGTCAGTTGTGCGAGACCAGCGGTGTTCTTAGTGTAGTACTCATTATACATTAGTGGGATTAAATAAATGCAGGTGTAGAATTGATGTTTCTTTTTAACCGACTTCAAAAAGGAGGAGGTTTACAATTCGACGGTATGTTTTTTTTTTTTTTTTTTTTTTTTTTTTTTTTTTTTTTTTTTTTTGTGTTTGTTACGCGATTACTCCGCCAATTATGCATTGATTTCGATGATTCTTTTTTTGATTGGTAGGTAATACTTCAAAGGTGGTCCCATATAAATTTTATCGAAATTCATTCAGTAGTTTTTGAAAAAAATAGCAAAAACAAAAAATATAAGTTTAATCTTCAAGTCGGTTCTTGTTTTTTTCGTAACCAACTTTCTAAAGGTGGAGGTTTGTATTCGACTGCTTCACCTGCTTCACCCAGGGTTGACTTCCGGTGAGGAAACTCCTCAACGGTGAATAGTACAGACACAACATTTCGTAAATGGATTTAACCATAATAGCCTGTTCTAAATTCCATCATGACATGGCAGATACACCCGGGATTGACTTCCGGCGAGGGAACTCCTCAACAGAGATATAGGACAGACATGAAATTTTTTTGTACGTGCATTTAATTGTGATAGCCCGTTTTAAACTTCGTTTTAAACTTCATGATGTGGCTTCTAGATCATAAAAGCATGTCTTTAAAAACTTTTTGAATTAATTTAATTAAAACTTGTTTTTCACTAAAAAGGGTAAAATAAATTATTTTTCAAAAAAAACAAAACCGACTTCAAAACCACAAATGGCACTCAAAAGTAAAAAATAAATTATATAATTATCATAAGCGCTACCCACTCATATATTTGAAGTCGGTGCCAGCCAAGTCTAAAAGGTAGTAGATAGATACTACCTACAAGTAGTACTTACTATATACATAGTATTTATCTGCCACCTATTAGACTTGGCTGGCACCGACTTCAAATATATGAGTGGGTAGCGCTTATGATAATTATATAATTTATTTTTTACTTTTGAGTGCCATTTGTGGTTTTGAAGTCGGTTTTGTTTTTTTTGAAAAATAATTTATTTCATAACCATACTGTTGCTGAGCTACGAGAGCTTAACATCGGAAAACTTTAGTTCATCTTCATTGAGCAAATCCTTCCAAAGAGGCAATATATAAAAGTAATTTTAATTCTTTTCATCCCAAGGCCATTATATAATACAAGTTCACCTAAAGTTTAGTAAAACTTACCAGGCGTTCAGTTCTGGCGAGATTGAAAGAGTCGTCCAGGAGTTGAGCTCTGTTGAGAACGTGGATTAGTTCGTGGTTGGAGCGTAGCTGTCTACTCAGGGCCTCCCAGTTACTAGGTTCATAGTTCACTCTGTAGTAACCTAGAAGTAATTAAACAGTAAAAAAAGCATAAACGATATGTGTGTAATAGGGACCATCCATAGTATCTTCTATAAAAAGAGTTTTTTTTTTTTATATATGACTAATAGGCAAACAAGCAGACGGCCCGCCTGGATGGTAAGCGGTTACCGTCGCCTATAGACACCTGCAACACTCGGGGCATTACTGGTGCGTTGCCTACATTTAAGGACCCTTTTCACCCATTTCATGATATATATAAAAGTTAAAACAGTCAAATCAAAAGATTATTTTAATAATCTACAAGAACTCTTTTTTTTTTATTAAATGTGTAATTTCTGGGCAAATGAGACTTAATACCTGATGTCTCGGGCTCTCGGGGAGATGAAAGAAAGAAAGATATAATCAAAGATTGGATTAATGGCAATTTTTGGAGGTTTTTAAGTTTCCCACCTGTCTGCTGTTTATTTACTATGAACCAGTCGGCTTCCGTGAGGCCCTCGATTTCGTATGCCAAGGCCATCGAGACGGGGAGAACCCACGACTGGGGAGCAGTGTCTTCGAAGTCAGGGTTGGTAGAGATCACCCAGTTGATGGGGATGTGCCAGCGGTATGTAGACGTTAGATTGTTATCGGTGAGGTAGCGCGTCTGGAAAGAGAAAATATTTTTATTTTTTGTAAAATACAAGATAGCTGGATGAAAATAATTTTAATTGCAAATGTGAATACTAGGCAAATAGATAGTTGTTTAAATTTCAAAAGCTTTAACACCATTTAATATATAAATTTTGGGATTTTCTGTTTTATTTTCAGTTTGACTCATCTAGTACTGCCACGTGACATCAGACTAATTGCTGAAGACCGAGACGATGTCGAGATGATGTGATGATGATGAAAATGTCCGAAACCTGGTCGGAGTAATTTTTTCGATGTTCACAGTGAGTCTTAGCCGTTTTATATCAAATTATGAATAAAACCCGAGATGATGCGTCAACTTTTAATGTACCATTGCTTGATTTCGTCCTCTCAGAGGCTCAAGGTCGAACTCGCATATGAATATCTAAAGGAAATTCTTCAAAATATATAGCCGTTCAAAAGGAATTGTTAAATTAGTTACACAATAAAAACTGTTATTCTATAAGTGAATATTTAAATCGACTGGAACTGCATAATAAATTATGCGTATTATTGTTTTGTGACTAAAACTGAATGTAATAGTTTCTTATTTTTAAAACTGACATTTCAATTGTAATAATTATTTTGACTATTGACATTGAAATACTTATAAATAGGGAATTGAATTTTCGACAGCATGTTAAATAATATAATATAGATTTAATAATACAATTAATAATGTTGCACACCCAGAATAGGGTTGATTGTACAGGAATGAATGTATAAATCTGTAACACCCATAAAACTTACAATCTAGTAACAATAAACATGTCATTTGATTTCATTACGAAAGATGCCTTTTACTTCTTTCTAGAGTAGACACGATGACAGAAACCATGTTCCTAAAATAAATGGGCTTTCTTTCTTTCTTTTCTTTCTTACCTAACAGATTTAGTTTGACTAGGAGTATATAGGAAACCATCACCACCATCACCACCAACCAATAATAAGAAAGAAGAAAAATGATATTACTATATTATGACTTCCCCGTAAGACGATATACGAGTAAGAAGGATAAAAAATGTAAAACCCTTTTTGGCTGTCAGTTACATTATACTAAGTTATAATTAAGATTTTTTTTAAGAGCTGTGGTTTTTGTTGTAAATCTATACTTATAATAAAACTGTAACGAAGCGGTTACTGTACATTGAAGATATATTTGAAAATCTATTTTTTTGGGAGTATATGGTAGCAACAGAACCCAAAAATACAATTTTTAAAATTTTTGTCTGTCTGTCTGTCTGTCTGACTGTCTGTCCGGGATAAACTCAGAAACTAGGGCACTAATTTGAATACAATTTTTTGAAATATGTTCTGTGGAGTCCGGCGCTACACATAGGCTTTGTTTCATCAAAATCGGTCCAGTAATATTGAAGTTATGACGCAATTTAGGAAAAAATATAGATGTCCACTATAAGTTGAACCACGGAATATACCGGACCCTTTGTACACAAGGCTCAGCTTAAACTGGGTAGTACATGGGTTGACATGATGGTATTCTAAAAAATGGTTTGTAGAGTCCTAGGCCATTTAACAAACTTCCTAATCCTTTCCTAATCCTAATCTATGTCTATACATATAATAAAATCGTAGAACCCAAAAAAACTGTACTTGGAAGATATTTGAAAAAAAAATCAGCCAGGGCGATATAAAATGAGTAACTAAACATATTAAAACAGTTTTTAAAATTTTTGTTTGTTTGTTTGTTTGGACTTCTATAACTTAAAAACCAATGACGGGATTTTAATGGCGTTTCCACGAATATGTTTACTTAAATTCTGATTTTAATATAGGCTATCGACATTTTGAAAAATCTACTTATGGGGGGGTTAAATGGGGGCCAAGTTAGTATGGAAAAAAGTTAGTAGATTATCCTAAAATCTTGAAACTCAGAATTAGTTTATATAATTAAAAATTAACGAATACGGGTCCAATATTTTTTGATATTTAACTTCTTTAAGCGAGGAAGATAGACAAAAGGTAAAATTAATATGAATTTGAAACGCTGTATACACTATGAAAGTAAATGAAATGCATACAAGTAAAATTATATTTAAATTAAAAATATCATGATAGAAATATAATTTCAGTGTTTTTAGTAACTCTTAGAAAACAACTCGCAAACTTTTTTATGTGGTGCACCACACACGGTGAATATAAATAAAACATCTTTTTTAAATTTGTTTAGTTTGACGTTACCTGCTTTTTTATGGTACTGAGTGATGAGACTAGCAAGTCGTTCGCCTGATGGTACGGGCTACGCCTGCCCATAGCAATAGCAGTGCCACCCAGATCTGAGTCATTGTCTTGACATCAGCTGATATTGAGTCTCATATGCCCAGTAATTAAGCTGGCTACAATCCCCTTTAAACGGAAACACAGTAATGCTTGCGCACTACGGCTTGGAGGCAGAATAACTGGCAAAACGGTGGTACCTACCCAGACGGCCTTCCGCATACGAGACACCTATCACGAGTAAAGTTACGCCACCGTCCTTTACTCAAACATGGTCGTTTACCTCCAAAGTGATTGAATTTATTTTTTCGACCCGGAATCCTTCAGCCAACCTCTTGAAAACCCTCATCAAACCACAATTCTGGCGGTTTTTAGGTTTTGTAAAGAGGATGATTTTGCCAAAACTTTAATGTATGATGAAGTGCCAAACAACGACTTCAACGACAAACAAACTGGTCCGGGTAACAAACGACGACTTGGTGGGGGATCGGGTGTCTATCAGGAGCATGATTTTTTCAGTATGTATGTACACCGTCCATGCCAGTAACAATGAATGCTACTATTTACGGTTGCTGATACACACTGTCTGTCCGCGGCGCTACCTCATTTGCGTTTCTCACAACAGTGAACTATTCCTCAGTACAACGATGGTGTTAAACACTTTCCACAACTTTCCACGTAGCCTGCAAAGCAAGGCGCCTTCTGAATGACAACCAAAATTGGGACGAAACTAGCAAAAGCAAAGTAAGTGATGCTCACGACGTATGCGCCATTTGGTGTTTTGTGGGCTCTCGAGCCCAGTGCAACTGTGGAAGTCCAGCCTATAATGTTTTGAGGGACATTGAACAGGACGTTGATGTATAGGACGACGGTGAGGATGGTGGCAATTCACTACCGTACCCCGTAGAGTTTTTGAACTCTTTGAGTCCATCCGGACTTCCAGCGCACTCTATTAGATTAAAAATTTGGAATACAAAATTATGCTTTTTTGAAATTAGACCCCGCCGAAGTTGTTAACTTCAGGGAGGTTAGTTGTGTAACGGAACTCGGCTGAAGATACTGTCGCTAGAGACGGACCTCACTGAGGCACTGAACCTCACTGAGGTATACTGATAGCCCGTGGCGCTGGTGAGTCAGTTTTCATATTTTAGTATTCATCTCTCTCATCTCGAACCACTTTCCGTTCACATTCAAACGCGTGCAGTTTTGTGTGAACGTCAGCTTTGCAATGACGATCAATAAGTCGCAAGACCAGACTCTCTAGGCCACGGCCGTTGATCTGAGGACAGGATATTTCTCACAGAGACAGCTGTACGAAACCTTCTCACGGGCGACGTGGTCCCAAAGTCTTTACGTGTTTGCTCCCTGTACAGTGTGTTTTTCAAATAACATGTGTTGTACACAATCTACAAAAAAGTCTCTACATCAGCGTCAAACGAAGTCCACGCGAACGAAGTCGCGGGCAACAGCTAGTAAATAAATAAATGGAAGAAATTTGGTTGCGCGTGCAGTTGGCTCGGTAGCCCAATGGTTAAGGCGTTGGAACGGTATTCCATAGACGCAGGTTCGACCCCTGCCAGAGGAATATATTTTTTTTCTTCCTAATTATTTAAAATTTTCAGATTTTCGCCTAGCATGCGCTTACGTTGATGATGTTTTGTGAAGAAATTTTACTTAAATGCCCTGGTCTGATGGTCCTGAGGTCTGCCAAATCATGTTATGACGGCCCATTATAATCAAATAAACTTACCAGGTCAGTAGCATAGTTCTCGAAGAAGTTTGCGAAACCCTCGTTAAGCCAAGTGTAGGTCCAGGACTGAGGGCTGACCTCGTTGCCGAACCACTGGTGCACGTTCTCGTGGCAGATAATGCGTCCGATGTTCTGTCGCACGGACGTCGTGGTCACTCCCTCTTGGACTAGAAGTGCTGCTTCTCTATTCACAATGTTCATCAATGTTATTATGAAAAATAGCATAAATACTTACACAAAAATATTTAATGAATGAAATAGATATACAAAGCACTTTTTTCAGCTTTTACGAGTTTCTTGTTGTTCAATACATTTAAACAATCCTTATTTGCAGTTCAGATTAAGACAGAAACACGGCCATGAAGCATTAGCCGCATCTTGTTTAATCAAAGGCCTTTGATAGAGTTCGATATAAGAACTTATCCAACAAGCTTCCTGTATATGGCCATTCTTGACAATCTGTGTTTGGATTGAAAACTTTCTTAGAAAATGATTGGTTTAATCTGTAGTCATTGACAGCTGTTCAACATAGCTTATGTCAGTGTCTCTCAGGGGTCTTATCTTTCAGTAACTCTTTTTAAAATGCACATCATTAGAAATCTTATACCTGTATATAACCAGACCCCAGTTCTCCATAGCACCAGCGGCGAAGTCTGGCACGGCAGCTTTATCCATCTTGGGTAACACGTACGGGAACTCTATGTAATCTTCCAATGCCATCATGTTCCTTTGTCCGAAGTCCAGAGCAAACTCGGCGAAAGCCTGGGTACCTGTAAAGTATAAAGGAATTACAAAATTAAATAATAAGATACTAAATAGAAACGAATGTCAGCTTTGCATTTGCCGAACCGAAACCGAACCTTTAGTAGCAGTAGTTCGGTTGTCAGTCCGGTTAACCGAACTTGTGCAACGCTTCAGTTGCAGTAGTCCGGCTATCTCAAATTGGCTACCATTTGGTAGCGAATGGTCCTCGAAACATTAGACTTGGCGTCAAATAGTTATCAAATAGAAAATTTAAAATTAGGTGTTGAAAATGTGTAACTTACCAGGTCTAGAGTACACCCTGAAGGGAACGTGGTAGAGAGTGTTGTTCCCGTTATCAATGTAGTTAAAGTTTGATACCAGGTACGCGATCAGGTATGTGGACATCACTGGCGTGTCTTCAAACTCATGCTTAATCCAGCCGGGGACTTCGTCTCTGTAAGCAAAACGTAACAAATTAAATCGATAAAACCTATCGATTATAAGAACGACATCACACTTGACAACTTAATACTTGATTATGTCCAAAACGATGGTTTCGCAAGCCTTCAAAGTCGACTCATATAAAATTAAATTTAATAGATGTTGGAAAGAGGTTTGTAATAGTTTACCTTGAAACTGGCTGGTATGACAGAATGATATTTGAATAGAGAGTGAAAAGTGTTTTTTATGTCATTTATGTGTTATCGTTTCTTCTTTATAACTGTCATGAGAATAAAAATATTATGTGTTTTAAAATGTATTTATAGTTCTTTGGTCTTACATCCATACTCTGCTAGTGGGATAAGCCCAGAGAGAAGAGTCTCGCCGTAGTTTTTCTCACAATAAATATATTTCAAAAATTGACAAAGATCAAAGTTTGCCGTGTTGGATTTAAACCATCGTCTATTGGAATACAATTCAGTTGCTTAAGCTCTGAGCATCTATTTCTTCATTATGCACCTACTGCAAAGCATTGTTCCTGATATCGGTGTTACTCCTGATCACGGAGTACTCAGGAGGAGCGTAGATGGTGGTTCTGAAGACCGCCTTCAGGGCAGGCTCGTCGTAACAGGGGAACGCGCGACGAGCAAAAGTAGGCTGCAGCTGAGAAGTAACTAGAGACCTGGAAGATAATGTATTACGTGTTTTATTGAAGGAATTAATTAAATTGAGTGAAATTAAACTCATGTCCAACAATACTTACACAATAGCTCCATTCTCTTCATATGTTGACACATAAATTCCGAACATATTAGTTGCATACTGTCCAGTGTAACTGATATGTACAGTGTACGGCTGTAGAGGCTGAAGCTCTTCCGTGAGCTCAAGCGTCAGGAAATGAGTATCATCAGTAGCCAGATTATAGTTCAAGAAAATTTCAGTGTCTGGATTACTGTCACTGACGACTTTCACATCGTCAATATTCATTTCCATAGCGTGTAGAACGATTCTGTTTGTGGGTATATTTGCTAATATTGTGATGCTGACATTTCCGAAGAAGTAGTCTGGATTGTTGGGGTTAAGGAAGAGTCTGACGTCATAAAAGGTTGGGAAGGTCTCAGTGGGCAGCACGTAAAGGATGCTCGCATCCCGAAAGACTTCATTGGTGAGTGGGACACCTAAGGCAACGCCCAAAGTGGCTAGGCATAGCAGGAAATACATATCTGTAAAAAAAAAGTATCAAGTCATAGGGTTTGAAAATAACTGTATATTCATATGCTTAGCGTTTCCTGGCTCAATGAATAGGCCTGAGTTTGATGCACACCCGAATCTTTATTAGTCTGAATTGTTTTCGATATAGGCATTTGTGTAAGTAAATGTACGGTTGTCTATTACACACATGGGATGAAATTTCTTCACTTCGTTCCACACAACTTAAGGGACAGGCCTTCTCTAAACAAGGCGAGGTTGTTATACATTGCGGATTTTGTCGGATTAGATTTACAAATCCAAAGAAAATCCCGCGATGTAAGCATAGACCTTCGCATTACTACGTCATATCTAAACTCTTTCTAATAATTAATCTGTTACTATTGATAGATAGATAGATGAACGCTTTATTGCAAACATTAAATTACAGACATTACATAAAAACAATTAAATAATGTGTTACTATTGGTGTTAACTGTGGGATTTATTCTCTTTCTTGATATGGACTTGCCCAAATCGATTAAAAATCATGCTACTTAGGTAGATAGAAATTGAAATGTGGTTAGTTTTTTTTTAATCATGATTATAAACTTAATGTCAAACGCCGTAAAGTTTGTAGTTGTTTCAACTTCGAATTACAAGGTGCTACTCGTACACTAAAATGCCTTTATAGTAATAAAATCTCGCGGTGGCTATAATATTGTGAATTAGATGAAATGATGATTAAACTGATTTTGCCGTCGATAAATCAGAAACACTTACCAAATGTATTCACATGCACACAACCAAACCACTATAAAAGAACTGGGTTATTTTAATTGTCTTTAGGTGTACGTTAATATGATATGGTTTATCTAAAAATATTATCGGTGATTATTATAGATACCTCCAACTCGTTAGTGGAAATAATCAGAGCCTTGGAACAGAACGCTTCACAAACGTTTTTGTTTGGGTTGGCAATCAAAATTAGTCTTTATGGAAAAGTGTTGTAAAAGTCACTAACCGCAATAAAGTTGTATACCCTTATAGTCGTTAATTATATGGCGACTTTGATTGAACATTTGACTATAAAGTTGCTGCGCCCCACGCGAAAGCGCTTTCAGTTTTCCCTAATTCCCCAGTTTTGCAAGCGACTCCTATTTTTCTTACCATAAAAATCTAAATCGGACTATTACGAACATTACAATAATGGCCAAATCGGTCCAGCCGTTCTGAAGTGATGCGCTTACTAACGAACATCATTACATTTATATTTATGTAGTTAAACCCTAATACAATTATATAGGTACCGTTTCAAATGATTACCCCAGTTTTAACTGATTATTCATGAAATGAAAATGGTACTACCTTTTCATATTTAAAAAAATCCATTCCTAGAAAATTGCTAATTTCAATGCCAATTTTGGAAACCCTCAATATTAACTACCCCATAAATTAATTAAGTAAAAACGGCGGGAACGTTATCAAAATGGGGAGAATGAAATATTATCATAATTAATTTACTTGGGGCAGTACGTCCCTATTTATTTTGATAAATAGAGGATTAAAATGTATTATTAGCTATCAGATATTGAACAAGACGCACGTATTTTCAGATTAAATAATAATACTACGTGTTGAAACTATTTCAATTTGTTACATGGCCATTTTTCAATTAAGTTTTTAACTTAATAGTACAGTCATTTGGTTCGAAAAATAGTGGGTACCTCGAAAGTTTTCCGGGAGTTTTGAAAATTGGTAATTTTATAGATTTTGATGTGCTCTTTCCGAATTTCAACCACGCCACCATATTGAAAAAAGGCGCCTAAAAGCAGTTTTTTGACAATACAGGAGGTATTGTCAAAAAACTGCTTTTAGGCGCCTTTTCCAACTTATTTTATGATAAATAGTTATATACAAAATGAAACGAGAGACAATTACCTACAATTTATGTATCTACCCGTAACAAATATTATTGTTGTGAGCCATCTCTCCAAAAATATATTATTCGTACTCTTAATAGGGCAACGACATGTGCAAAAACCTAGTGAGTTAAGACCTTACGTGCCGTCATGTGTGTAATGCAGTGTTTTTACAACTAAATTATATTTATCTTTATTGTTTACGTACCACTACTATCATTATATTCTGTAGTAGCCTCAAATTAAGGCCTATTCACACAATTCAGTGACGACACAGAGCGCACCGCGTCCGCACAATTCCGTATCAGTGCTACAGTGACACCACAGTGCCTTCAATTCACACACGTCAGTGATTTCTCGGTATTTTGCATACAAAAATATAAAGCCTAGCCTTCCATGCTTGTCGGTGCCGCCAAAAAAGACCGCTCATCTTCTTTCCAGAAATAATCCAGGAATTCCCGGACACACCTTCCTATAGAGAAAAAAATAAAGAGCTTTAATACACTCGAGAGCAATGAATCCGGGTCACTTAAAGAATCCTAAAAATCTCGGAAACTAAAAATGCTAGGTTAATGCAATAAATTGTATTTAATAGACAATGTAATACTCCTTAAATGAAGGTATTAAAACTTCTTAGTTATTGTAAAGTTATATCATAAAAAAATCAAATTTGAAAAAGGGCCACTTTCGAAGATGGAACTACGAAATTACAGCATTTGGTTTTGCTTTTGTTTGTATTCTGTCATTTATGTGGGTACATAAACCATGTTGATAGTGCTCTATATTCATTATTCAAGCTGAAATTATGTCGCTTACGCCTGAAGAATGCACCAGAATACTTACAATGCTGGAAACCGGCCGGAGTCAGCGCGATACAGCCAGGACTGTCGGTGTGTCGCTGTCAACAGTACAAAGAGTTCTCCGACGTTACGAAGAAACTGGTTCTAACCTACGCAGACCAGGAACGGGCAGAACCAGGTGTACCACAGCACGAGAAGACCGATACTTGGTGAACACCATGCTTCGAAATCGCTTTCTCACAGGAACTGAACTCACCAATCAGTTTCGACGCCTCGGAGGAAGTAACCCAAGTGCATGGACAGTAAGACGTCGGCTTGCTGAATCTAACTTAAAACCCCTTAGACCTGCAAACGGCCCTAAACTGGAGCGTGGGCATCGTATTTCGAGACTAAGATATGCCCAGAGCCACGTAAATTGGAGTATTGAAGATTGGTCAAAAGTTATGTTCTCCGACGAATCAAAATTTATGCTCTACAAGCACGATGGAAGACACAGAGTGTATCGAAGACCAGGGGAAAGATTCAAGCAAGCATGCATCGAAGAAAAAGTAGCCTACGGTGGTGGGTCTGTACTTGTGTGGGCCGGAATTTCTTCTGAAAGTCGCACAGAGCTGGTGATCATAGAAAACGGCTCTTTAACTAGCGTAAGATATGTGGAAGAAATCCTCAATGATCACGTTGGTCCATTTATGGTCAATTTAGGTGAGGATGCTATATTTATGCATGACAATGCCCGACCTCATACAGGTAGGATTGTGAATGACTACCTTCAAGAGATGAACATTACTCGTATGGAGTGGCCAGCGCGCAGCCCGGATATCAACCCGATCGAGCATGCTTGGGACGAGCTAGGCAGATGCGTAAAACAACGAAACCCTCCCCCAATCACGCTTCGTGAGCTCAAAATTGCTCTCACAGAGGAATGGGAGAATATTCCCCAAAATCGTATAAGGAACTTGGTGTACAGCATGCCAAACCGCGTAAACGCAGTAATGGAAGCACGAGGAGGCAATACGAAGTATTAAAATTCAAGAAAATCGTAATAAAGTTCAAAAATTTCATGTTTCCTATTTTTGTTTTAAGGAGAGATCAGCAGTTTTTTTCTTTATGTAATTTTGTGTTAATAAAATGTATGGTGACTCATATTTTTTTTACTTTCATTTAAGGAGTATTACATTGTCTATTAAATACAATTTATTGCATTAACCTATCATTTTTAGTTACCGAGATTTTTAACATTCTTTAAGTGACCCGGATTCATTGCTCTCGAGTGTATTTCATTTTTGAAAGAAACAAGCAAAACTTTTATAAACGACAATGCTAATGTTACTAGGATACTATAGTAGGGGAGCCCATGAGGCTAAATGGGGATTTACTACGAATACAGCATTTTTAAAGATATCGATTCCTTATTTAAAGTAACAATCGTATTATTCTAAATTTGAATTTATACTGCAAAATAAAAATAAACAGTATAACGCAATCAGCTCCGTCAGCTGTATACAGAGTGTTCTAGTTTTGTATGTACAGCGTGTTGTTATACTCTTATATAGCGTGTTGATTTAGCGACGCTGCAACTTGGAAGCATATGCTGTTGTATGCAACATTACAATGTTTACGCAAGCACAGAAGCGAGATAACTTCAGTTTATATAAACTGCTATTCATGTTTCAAAATGACTAGAAAATACAAGACCAAGCCACTGGTGTATCTACATGAAAACTGAAGTATGGAAGTTTAATTTTTGAGATTTTATGAAGCTTAGAACAATAAAAACTAAGCACATGTTACGTATAAGAAAATAAAAAGAACATTATTTTAGTCTGCAGCTCTGATTTTGTTTTTATTATCATTTATTTGCCAGAACTTAGCAGATGGTGATAATTAAAATAAGACCAGGACATTCTATACAATATTGTCAGCATAACAATATTGTGCAAACATATGTTAGGAAAAATTTAAATAAAATTATTGCATTAAAATTTCAAAACAAAACCGGCCAAGTGCGAGTTGGTCTCGCGCACGAAGGGTTCCGTACCATTATCTATAAAAACGGCAAAAAAACTTGTCTGTTGTATGGGAGCCCCCTTTAATATTTAATTTATTCTGTTTTTTAGTATTAGTTGTTATAGTGGCAACAGAAATACATCATCGGTGAAAATTTCAACTGTCTAACTATCACGGTTCATGAGATATAGGCTGGTGACAGACGGACAGATAGACAGACAGACCGACAGACAGACAGACGGACGGACAGCGGAGTCTTAGTAATAGGGTCCCGTTTTACCCATTGGGTACGGAACCCTAAAAATAAATTTAAAAAAGGAGGAAAACTTCGTACCCATAATTTTTTTAGTAAGGTTTAATACCATTTTTTATTATGTAATAAAACCATGTATAAACATGCCTGCCTATTGTAATGTGAAATTTCAAGTTACTTCTCATTTGATTCAATTTCGTATCATATAACTTTAAATTTTAATTAGAAATATTTCATTTTATAATTAAACGACTACGACTTTAATTCTGATATATGGGACCACTTCGTAGCTATCTTGCTCGCAATGCAAAAATATTTTTCATAATCGGTTTATAAATGACGGAATTCTGAGGTAACAAACTTAATAAAACCACACACAATTGAAATGAGAACCTCCCTCCTTTTTTAACCGACTTCAAAAAAGGAGAAGGTTCTGTATTCGATTGTATTTTTCTTTAATATTTTTTTTATGTATGTTTAGAAAATTCTTTTTGCGTTAGGTTCAGTATAGCCCGACGATATACGAAGTGGTCCCCTATAAATTTCATCGATATTTGACCTTGGAGTTCGAAAATACATTGAAGTTGGTTTTTTTTTGATAAAACGTATACTTGTATAATTATTTGAAGTCGGTTAAAAGGTAGCGACACATTTCAGTCGTTAGACTTTCTGCAGACTGTAGTCTGGCTGTCGTGTGGCAGTTACCATACCCGAAGAGTCTTAAACAGACGAAACGGCTAACCACTCCCAAAACTGTGCATGGGCATTTAAACTTTTGGGCATTTGAACACCTATTTGCCTAGAGATAGAATTTCTAATTTGAGTGGTTTTCATTCAGTTAGATAGATAGATAGATAAACACTTTATTATTCACCTTAAAAATAGAGATACAGTACAAGTCAAATGTTTACAGTGGTGTAACAATGAGCGGTCTTATCGCTTAAAGCGATCTCTTCCAGACAATCTTTGGATGGAGAGGAATAACGAAACATACACAGACGGTGGTGATAGAAAATATAATAGACATACTAAGGGCTTACATATGATATACAATATATAATCTAATTACTTAAATATATATATGACTATATAAATAAACTTATATATCTAATACTACCTACTTATATACCTAACCTATAATATAATGTGTAATAATGTGTACCTAGTATATGTATGTTTATGCAGGCATTCAGCATGTTGCTGTTGTTTTGTATCTATTATTTAAGTTTATTTTATTGACATTGTTTATGTTTATGTTATTATTGTAGACCTTACATCCCCGTCTTTAAGATAATTCCTCTCCATCCAAAGGTTGCCTGGAAGAGATCGCTGTTAGCGATAAGGCCACCCATTGTAACACTTTCTTTAATTGTTTTTATGTTATGTCTGTAATTTAATGTTTGCAATAAAGCGTTCATCTATCTATCTATCTAACCAGTTATCTCGTTTATTTTGATTTCATAATTTAATAAAAAGTATATAAATGCTCTCAGTATTAAATAAGTGAGTTAGCAGATGAACACATCCTCTTCCTTCCAACGAAGGTGCTTCATTGCCAAAAAGCAAGCATAAATACAGCTCAGACAGAAAATGGACCAAATGTTAGTAAAAAAATGTGTATTTAACAGTTTAAGTTTTTAAACAAAATTATTCAATACGTGACATTAAATGAATGTAGTGAAGCGCGCATGGACATAAGCCGATTTAAGCTGCATTAACAGCAGTAAACAAGCACACACAGCATTTTAGCATTTAATAACATGAAAACACGATATGAATTGTACTTTGGGATTAAATGAGACTGCATACGTGTCCTTAATTAACCAAATAGTACACATTAATGACGAGAAATAGTAACGTACGCATTGCAGTATCACCTATAGAGGGTAGGTTAGTAGTAGAAAAGTTGTTTGGTATGGTTACATATCCACTATAGAAGATTTTCCGACCGAGCCAGGTGTTGTTGGCCCGGAAACAGCAGCGACATAAGTACACTATTTGGAACTGCATAGATCCTATCGTACATTTTTCGAACAGCTGCAGTTTGCGAAGATCCTTCTCGACCTCGCGTAGCCCGCGGTATTGAGGCCGTCCGACCAGGCGACGACCCTTGGGTCGACCCAGGAACGCGACCCAGGAGATGCGAAAACGGGCACAGCACGCCTTAGTCAAGCGTGATGCACCTACCACACGTTTCTTATACTCTACTCATAATTAGACTATAATAGACCTATACCCAAACAGCCTCTGTGGTGTAGTGGTTAGGCAGGTTGGCTCAAATCTCATACACCACTGAGGTTGCGGGTACGATTCCTGCGACGGGACAAATTTTTGTGCACAGAAAAAAACGCGCAAGCATTCATTCGTGTCTGGGTGTTGTGGGACCATGGTCCTCATAGTTCCTGGTTCCCTAGATACAGGGGATCAGGATCTATGTATGTGATCGTTGGGCGTTATTTATTTGTTATTATTATTAATTTATATAAACCTATGTAATTATCTATGCACATGAATACCTATACCTATAGTTAATTTATGTTCTAAGAACACGACAGTTCTATTGTTCTTCCGTTGTTAAAATTAACAGTTATTTTATCTATTTATAATACTCGTAATAGCTCGGATATACCTATAATAATAGTACTTGGCATGTAATACTCATATAATATTTTTATTTTTAGTTCATTCATAATAAAAAAATCAGTATGTATGTTCAATCTGCACCACTGACTTTCTAAAGTTATGTGCAGCTCTAATACTCGCTCTAAAAAACGATGAAGGAAAATGGTGAGAAAACCGGCATGTTCAAGAATTAATCACAAAAATTCAAGGACATGTGACATCCAGCAACACGCACTGGACCAGCGTGGTGGATAATGCCCCATAGTATCTCTAAGAGACAAGGCTCGTGTCCCAGCAGTGGGAACGTGATGGGCTGATGATGATGTTCAATCATAACTTGTTCATTGGTATTTCAGAACTTTGGGATTTAAAATATAGCTCCTTCATAAAGTTAACAATAAAAACCCAAATTGCTAATAAATCTAACATGAACTTATCAAATTGTCTCCGAAATGAGTTATGTCCCTAAAAATACATCTAAAAACAGTTTAGGGCGACCTAATGGGTAGAAACTGAAAAATGGTTTTACAAATTGTTTTTTGCTAAATTACTTTGTAATGGCTTTAGAATATATTTAATTTTACGTGTTGTGTTTAAATAACACCTAGGGGTCGCGGTTACTCGCGGAGTCAAGGTCAGCAAATTAAATATTATAGCTAAGTTAGTATTTTTATATAAAGAAACCTTACAAAATAAGAAAAACTTAAAGAATTTTTATATATATTTATTAGACGGCCGTAGCCAATCACCTAATAAAATTATTCTAAAAAATACAGTAAAAATTAAAAGGCACTCAAAAGCGAAAAATAAATTATTATTATTATTATAAGCACTACCCACTCATCTATACACACTCACTTACTCACTCACTACATACATACTATCTATCTATTACTTATTAGACTACGATGACCAGATTATTGCATTGTTACTAAACTTTACTTTACTAAGCTTTGCCAGTTATTCAACCGCCAAGCAGTAGTGCGCAAGCATTACTGTGTTCCGGTTTGAAGGGCATTGTAGCCAGCGAAATTACTGGGCATTATGCGACTCAATAGCTAATTGTCTCAGGGTGACGAGCGCAGTGTAGTGCCGCGCGGGATTTTGCAAAACAAAGTTCTGGGTGGTGCTGCTATTGTTATGGGCTGGCGTATTGCTTACCATCAGGCCAACGACCAGCTCGTCTCGTCATTCAGTTACTTAAAAAAATAAAAATAAAAAATCTTACATAAGTATGCAAAATTTCAGCTAAACCGGAAAGTTGGGCGAATTTTTTTTTTTTAATATTAATTTTTTTATTCATTTAGAAATGTTGGTACAAAAAACTTAATATAAGAGCACTCGGAAACTTATTCTAAGGTTTACAAATAGGGTAGGAATAATAATTAAGTTATTTAAAGTCCACTAGTTCCCACACTAGGATTCCCTGTGTCGTGGGACACTAGTCTCTTCCGTAAAACGTGTTAATTAGTCTATAGGGATCTATATTCATAGTTAGGAACATAACTAAATAAATGTGAGCTAAAACAATAGGTAGGTTCAGATATAATAATTGACTTCTAAGACTTTAATATATTGTTAGGTCGTTAGTTTTCCTCGATTTCCTTGAGATTCCATCATCAGATCCTGGGAGTATACCTTTTCGAACTAAAAAAGATTTTTTTAAATCGGTTCTCTATTGGCGAAAATATCGATGAACATACACAAAAAAATACATACAGATGAACATAGAATCTCCTCTTTTTAGGAAGTCGGTTAAAAAATAAATATGTCAAACAATAATTACAAAACAAATAAAATTACAGATAAATAAGTTATGTCAGTCAAAGGTAATTAAATGCATGCTAGGCGGAAATTTTAAGATTGTAAGTAATTGGGAGGAAGAAAAAATATTGCTTGGGCAGAGATCGAACCTGCGTCTTCTGAATACCGTCCCGACCCTCACCCACACCGAGCCAACTGCTCGATCAAATTTCTTCTATTCTACTTATATCGTCTTACGGGGACGATTCTACGTCATCTGTCGTCAATGTTCACATTGATGAACCCTGCCCGAGCAATATATTTTTTCTTCTTACTAATTATTTAAAACCTTAGGATATCCTATTTATTATTGTCAATAATAATAATGAAAGTAAGGTAAAGCATAAAAAAAAATGTATTCTAAATATCTTTCCAAAAGGCAAACAACTGGTTAAAATTCGATTAAAATCTCGTAACACAAATGTATTACGGTGTATATTGAGCTTTAAAGCTTAGTCGGGCTATGTTGCCTGTTGCGTCGTAGCTGCGTAGCACCGTAGCACCGCTACGGCTTGAAGCCTCGTAGCACTCGTAGCCAGTTATCTCGCGCGCCTCAGCCCTTCCGCCCGTATCGCGCCACCATTCAGCCAACTAACCTACTTATTATACGTCAGTTTCATATTTATATTTTTAAAAGTTAATGTTCTAACTTCAAATGGAGATTTATTATAAGTGATTTTTTTTTCCTAATTGAGTTTGGTTTCAAATGAAGACTGCTTATTTTAAAGTGGCCAGTTTGTTTTGAGCTATGCATGTTCAGTTTGGAACTTTTTGCTGGAATAGGTAAGCTTAAAACTTTTACGAATTTAAACCTGGATTTTTTATTGTTATACTCAAAAAAAAAGTATATTTTAAAACACGAGTATTTAGTGTGATGTTAAAAATTTTTTATAATATGTGTGTAGATTAAAACCATAATTTAAAAAAGACTACTCAAATTTTTTATCTGATTTGTAAATGAAGAGTTGTTTTTTTTATATGGTTTTGAACACTAAGTGATATTAATGATTCTTTAAGCCATGACATTTAAATTGGAGGTATTAAATTTTGTTTGAATAAATGTAAGCAGAATACCATTTGTAAATACTTTTAGTAGAGACATTTATTCAAAATAATGAGTTTTAATTTGAATAGTATGTGACTTGAGTTTATTATTATTAAAATTTTTAGAATAATAATAATTCTATAAAAAAAACAAAGTATGATCCTCCTTTACGTAAGGAACTCAATACATATTAAATTCAAAATTTGTCACTCATTAGCATATTTATTATTAACCATACATATATATAAAAAAGCGAAAGGATTACTTATATATATTTTAATTTAGATTAATTTTACATTTACTCTCAACCCCCATACATATTATTTTATTCTAACAACAACCTACATAATATTCAGCGGGATTACACTATATATTGTCCTTGCGTTTCAGTCTAAAAAAAATATATAACAAACATACCCATCTCAGTTTATCGAAAACTTAGGTATTTTAAATTAGTTACAGATGAATATAGCGGTATATAATATACTAGCTGCGCCTTGCGGTTTCACCCGCAGTTTCCCGGGATAAAAAGTAGCTTATGTGTTAATCTAGGGTATAAGCTATCTCCATACTAAATTTCATCAAAATCCATTCAGTAGTTTTTGCGTGAAAGAGTAACAAAGGTACATCCATACATCCATTCTTACAAACTTTCTCGTTTATAATTTTAGTAGGATACATATAAAAACATATTTTTTAAATACCCAATCTAAAACTTTAGCATTGATATGAAAATGAAAAAAGAAACATCCCTACAGTGCTATCTTCTCTAGCGGGCGTATTTCCGAAGCACTGGTAGAGTCAGTTTTCAAATTTCTTTTCTAAGCCCAGACTTCAAACTAAGTATGGGAAAGAAATGGGTAGACATGCATACCCAAAATCAAGATATCTTAAATTACAGTTTTAACGTTTTTTGATTGATTTGTGTTATGTGTATTGGACGTTTAAAAGTGCGTTTTTTGGGCCATATTAAAAAAACCGGCCATGTTCGAGTCGGACTCGCGCGTGTTAGAAACGGGGTGACTCTACATAATATAGATATTGCTATTTATCAAAAGGATTTACCTACCTAGCTCAATTAACCAAAATGATTTGTTATGTCAGGAAGAGGCGGGTAGTTAGAAATAAAATATAGAAAATACTCATCAACTAAATGGGATTTATTACTTTTATGCAAATAAATTACTCAAAATACCATTTCCAAAGTTATCATTTATCCATTCAAATATTTTCCATCATATTACATTATCAACAAACACAATTTATTACATATGCGAATTGTACATGTTCTAATACTTCTACAGTACGTACATTTGCTACATAATCTGGTAACTACCAGATAAATGGGCTTTACAGAATAAAATATGATTGGAAACATAGTACATGAATTATTCACCATCAGTATATAATTCAAGCACATACTAACAACATGACAAGCAAGAAACTCTTAGAATATTGCACAGAATTACACAGAATAATAACAACAAAATTAGCAGACAAAGTAAATGGTACTTAGCTTTGTTCTCGAGCTCCCAGTGAAAAACTACTGAACTGATTTTAGGAAATACCTCGCTTTTTATAGAAACCTTTTAATACCCCCAGATTGGTTATAGAAAAACATGACCCGATTTCCAAATCTACCAATCATGAGACATCAGCGAAGTCTTCAAAGTCAATACTCAACTACTTTACACAAATAACATTATTTTAAACAAATTATCCTTATACAACTAGTATTACAAATTATAATCATATTTTACACAGTCGTTTAAATATTCTATGAACATAAATCAAGTCAAATATATCATCATCAGCAAAGTACTATAACCTACCACTATGTCAAGACACAGACTTCCTATAAAAATAGTACTTTTCATATACAATATCCTTATGTAATTAGTATTACAAACTATATTTATATTTTATGTTATAGTTTTAATATTCTATCGATACACATCGAGTTGTTAAACAAAAACATTAAAATACCATCACGTACTACGAAGTCAGAGCACAAACTTATAATATAAAAATAATACCTTTGAAACATTATCTTTAAAGTTATCAGTATTACAAACCATAAATTCATTTAACACAACAGTTTAAATATCATACCAATGCAAACAGATAAATTCTATGTTAGAACTTTCCCATTGTTCAAACAAGAGATTATCAACTTTCAAAATAATCATTAAACGAAATAGTCGTAAAAATAATTAAAATAGCAAATTGTATTCTTATTTTTAATAGTGTTTGCACACCAAATTACTTTTATTCTGGTACAATTACCACAAAGAGTCTTACTTTTGATAAGAAATATTATGTAGTTCGCAATCGGTCACCAAGTGTCAAACGTCAAACATGTCAAAAACATCAAGTCGGAAATGTCATGTCATAAAGTCATTAAAAACGTCATGTCAAAAATGTCATTTCTAACACGGCCATACTGACAATTACTTTGTCCTCAAAGTACACATTGTCACATTATGCCATTTATCGTATCAGGATTCAGGATTATGGACAGGATTATAGATATAATACATGCTAACTTGTACCCGCATGAGAGCCGCATCACCCGCTGCCTGTGATGTTCGACAAACAGCATACAAGCAGACCACAGCGCAAACCTGCCAACTTGTACCCGCATGAGAGCCGCATCACCCACTGCCAGTGATGTTCGACAAACAGCATACAAGCAGACCACAGTGTAAACCAAAGGACATAAGCAGAACGGGTGGGAATACGTGGCATTTAATAATTTCATCAAAAGTCTTCTTCTCGTGAAAAACGAAAAGTCTCTTTCCAAAAGAAGAAACCAAAAGTCTCTCTCCACGATCAATGCAACTTGATCGAAACATCGAGATTAGTCAAAATGTTATTTTCATAAATACATACCCGATAAATTCTCAATATGAATACAATTTGCGAAAATTGAAAAAGTACTTCGTCAAAAATGTTTTATCAAAGAAATGTTATTCTTAAAACAAGTGTAACATACATTCAGTAACTTCGTGATGTTTCGTTTGAGTAACCTTTTTCAACAGCAACACCCAACAATACCTCTGGCCAATACCTCAACCTATATTAATAAGCTATCAAAATGTTCGGCCTACCTGACATAACTATCACAAGCGGTGGTAATCATATTTATTATATGACCAAAGGGAGTATCAAATAAGGTCCTGATCATAAATTTCAGGTAATGATATAATTCTTGTGCCAATAAAATTCTCAATTTTATCAATAGACAACATTTTGTAAATCCATCGATAAGTATACTGACTATGCTTTTAACTCATACTACAGTCATTTTGAACAAGAGATCTTATTAGCCAGTATACAATAGGACTTATATGTCATGGTGTTGTATAGCACATAATGTCCCAATAAGAAGCTGAGAAAAAAGCCATCTTTATCCTCAATTAAAAGCACAATTTTATATAAACGGTAAACAATAAAAATCATTGTAAGTAGGTATGTAATCATAAGTAAGTTGTTATATTTTGATCAGAAGAAGAAAAAAGATGTCGATTATAAATAAGAGACATTCTAGCCATTGTACAATATGACTTCTATATCAGGGTGTTGTATAGCATAATGTCCCAATTAGAAGCTCAGAATAAAA
Organism: Petrophora chlorosata; assembly: GCA_951640565.1. Lineage (NCBI taxonomy): Eukaryota > Metazoa > Arthropoda > Insecta > Lepidoptera > Geometridae > Petrophora > Petrophora chlorosata. The sequence continues at coordinate 2,604,251 of OX621196.1, read as the reverse complement.
GAAACAATCTTATCTTCAATCAATATAAAAAGCACAATTTTATATAAAAGGCAACCAATGCATTCTGCAAAAGATTTATCATCATGCTGTAATTAGCATCAGTATCAAAGGACATTTTATAAGAATCATTGTAAGTAGGTGTCATCATAAGTAGGTTGTGCTATTTAGGTTAGGAAGAACAATGATGACAATTCATTTTAAATAGATCATCTTTCTAGTTAATGTACAATATGTCTTCTGTATCAGGGTGTTGTTTTTGTTTAGTATAATGTACCAATAAGAAGCTCAGAATAAAAAAAGTAATCTTTAGCTTCAGTCAATATAAAAAGATACAATTTTATGTAAACACGGTAACCAATGCTTTTTGGTACAAAGGATGTTTTATAAAAAAAACATTGTAAGTAGGTATGTCATCATACGTAAGTTGTGATATTTAGGTCAGCAAAAGAACACTGAACAAAGATGTCTTATAAATAAAATATATTTTTTAGCCATTGTACAATAAGAGTTCCATATCAGGTTGTTGTATAGCTTAATGTCTCAATTAGAAGCTCTGAATAAACGAAGCAATATTTACCTTCAATCGATATAAAAAACACAATTTACATTAATGCTGCAGTTGGCATCAATATCAAAAGATTTTTTTATAAAAATCATTGTTAAGTAGGTATGTCATCATAAGTGAGTTGTGGTATTTAGGTCAGAAGAAGAACACTGAACAAAGATGTCAATTTATTTTAAATAGAAGATCTTTCTAGTTAATGTACAATATGACTTCTGTATCAGGGTGTTGTTTAGTAAAATGTCCCAATAAGAAGCTTAGAATAAAAAAGTTATCTATCTTCAATCAAAGAACAATTTATAAACTTACCAATGCATTTTGCGAAAGACTATTATACTGCAATTAGCATTAGTATTATAAGATATTTTATAAAAGTCATTGTGAGTAGGTATAACTTATAAGTTGTGATATTTAGGTCAGAACACTGAACGAAGATGTTAATTCAGAGGCAGAAGTTATGGTGCTGTTGTAATATGGCATCATTAACGATGTAATGCTAAACACACTCAATTATTATAATTCCGTAAATTAGTTATCTACATTAACTAATAAATACGTTAAAACATTCCAAAAATTTTTTTTTTTTTCGTTTCCATTTTACACTTCGAGACTTAGAACTTTATGCAAAAGTTCTGCCAAGATCTATCCTCTAAAATGTTCCACGATCCCAACCGTAATGGTGCGGAGCCTTACCAGCTTTAACAACCATTGTTATACTGCTCCAGCCGAACTCCTTCCCAGGAGCCACGAGTAGCCGTAGCTCGAAGAGTGGTTGCAGCTCGAAGGGTGGTCGTAGTGCGTAGGGCAGCTGCAGCGCATATGACGCAGCAGCGCGTAGGGCGGCCGCAGCGCGTATGGCGCCGCAGCGCGTATGGCGCCCGCAGCGCGTATGGCGCCCGCAGCGCGTATGGCGCCCGCAGCGCGTATGGCGCCCGCAGCGCGTATGGCGCCCGCAGCGCGTATGGCGCCCGCAGCGCGTATGGCGCCTGCAGCTCGGAGGGCTCCCCCCGCAGCTCGAAGGGCTCCCCCCGCAGCTCGAAGGGCTCCCCCCGCAGCTCGAAGGGCTCCCTTGCAGCTCGAAGGGCTCCCTTGCAGCTCGAAGGGTTCCCTCGCAGCTCGAAAGGTTCCCTCGCAGCTCGAAGGGTTCCCATGCAGCTCGAAGGGTTCCCACGCAGCTCGAATGGTAACCTGAAGGGTAGTAGGGTAGTCTTAACCGTCGAGACACCCACAGTATTCTAAAAAACCAGTTAAAATAATTAGACACTACATTTACCAGGTAGGAATCCCACTTCTGATGTTAGAAACGGGGTGACTCTACATAATATAGATATTGCTATTTATCATAAGGATTTACCTACCTAGCTCAATTAACCAAAATGATTTGTTATGTCAGGAAGAGGCGGGTAGTTAGAAATAAAATATAGAAAATACTCATCAACTAAATGGGATTTATTACTTTTATGCAAATAAATTACTCAAAATACCATTTCCAAAGTTATCATTTATCCATTCAAATATTTTCCATCATATTACATTATCAACAAACACAATTTATTACATATGCGAATTGTACATGTTCTAATACTTCTACAGTACGTACATTTGCTACATAATCTGGTAACTACCAGATAAATGGGCTTTACAGAATAAAATATGATTGGAAACATAGTACATGAATTATTCACCATCAGTATATAATTCAAGCACATACTAACAACATGACAAGCAAGAAACTCTTAGAATATTGCACAGAATTACACAGAATAATAACAACAAAATTAGCAGACAAAGTAAATGGTACTTAGCTTTGTTCTCGAGCTCCCAGTGAAAAACTACTGAACTGATTTTAGGAAATACCTCGCTTTTTATAGAAACCTTTTAATACCCCCAGATTGGTTATAGAAAAACATGACCCGATTTCCAAATCTACCAATCATGAGACATCAGCGAAGTCTTCAAAGTCAATACTCAACTACTTTACACAAATAACATTATTTTAAACAAATTATCCTTATACAACTAGTATTACAAATTATAATCATATTTTACACAGTCGTTTAAATATTCTATGAACATAAATCAAGTCAAATATATCATCATCAGCAAAGTACTATAACCTACCACTATGTCAAGACACAGACTTCCTATAAAAATAGTACTTTTCATATACAATATCCTTATGTAATTAGTATTACAAACTATATTTATATTTTATGTTATAGTTTTAATATTCTATCGATACACATCGAGTTGTTAAACAAAAACATTAAAATACCATCACGTACTACGAAGTCAGAGCACAAACTTATAATATAAAAATAATACCTTTGAAACATTATCTTTAAAGTTATCAGTATTACAAACCATAAATTCATTTAACACAACAGTTTAAATATCATACCAATGCAAACAGATAAATTCTATGTTAGAATTTTCCCATTGTTCAAACAAGAGATTATCAACTTTCAAAATAATCATTAAACGAAATAGTCGTAAAAATAATTAAAATAGCAAATTGTATTCTTATTTTTAATAGTGTTTGCACACCAAATTACTTTTATTCTGGTACAATTACCACAAAGAGTCTTACTTTTGATAAGAAATATTATGTAGTTCGCAATCGGTCACCAAGTGTCAAACGTCAAACATGTCAAAAACATCAAGTCGGAAATGTCATGTCATAAAGTCATTAAAAACGTCATGTCAAAAATGTCATTTCTAACACGCGCGAAAGGTTCATAAAATCGGCAAAAAATCAGGTCTGTTGTATGGGAGCCCCCTTAAATATTTATTTTATTCTGATTTTTAATATTTGTTGTTATACCGGCAACAGAAATACATCATCTGTGAAAAATTTCAACCGTCAACTATCACGGTTCATGAGATACAGCCTGGTGACAGACGGACAGACAGACAGACGGACGGATAGCGGAGTCTTAGTAATAGGGTCCCGTTTTACCCTTTGGATAAAGAACCCTAATAACAAACAAGAAATACGATAACCCAGAATCACGGATTCTACGATAAAAAAACATCGACTAACGGAACGAGGAAAATTATATTTAAAAGAAATATAGAGGCCGCACGGTTTGAATACCAAGCACTAAAGACTCAACTTAACGAGGCCTCGCTCTGTTTCTGTACTAAGCTATACAAATGCGTATTTTATTTTACTATTACAATTTCTAGTAGCATAATACTAGATAACTACAGTCGTACTCGTTTTAGAGCGAGTGCGGCTCAGCGGGAACTCATGCGCCTTTCGATCAGACGCATCTGAGTTCGAATGCCGACTCGGCCAATGACTTACAGTTAAGTGCAGATTTTGCGCGCTCGCTCTAAAACGGTGAAGGAAACCGTCGTGATGAAACCCGCTTACGCGCTTTGGAGTGGTAGACTCTGGCCGTGGTTGTAATACCACCCACCGAACAAAGCCATGCCGTCAAACGACCTAGTCGTGTTTCGGGATGATGTTGGGTGAACCATCGGGGAGACGGGTCTGAGCAGCCGCTCAACTGCCGTCTCTCTCTAGATCTATGTGCTCCATCTTAGGCCACATCATCGCTTCACATCGAGCGAGATAGTGGCCAAACATAGATCTAAGAGTAAAAAAAAAAGAAAGTCGTGATTATGTGTATCTCTACAAATCTTTTAAAATATCCAGAATACCTAATCCTGCTTCTACCTTTTAGTATGCTAACTTGGTTTTTTTTGATATGAGTGATGAGACGAGCAAGTCGTCCACCTAATGATAAGCACCACACCTGCCCATAACAATTGCAGTGCCAACCAGAACCTTCAATATCACAAAAAGCACTGCGTAGCACTGCATTGCCCTCGTCACCCCGAAACATCAGATATTAAGTCTCATATGCCCAGTAATTTTGCTGGCTACAATGCCCTTCAAGCCGGAACACAGTAATGCTTGCAAACTGCTTGGTGGCAGAATAACTGGCCAAGCTGTGGTACCTACCCAGACGGCCTCCCGCATACGAGAGACCTACCACGAGTAATAGCCACACACCTACACCAGCTTCTCGTTAGAACACAGCTTGATTTGCACCCGTACGTATTTGAATTAAGTAAAAACTTAAAGCGCAAAAATATCATTTTTAAGCAATCAACTGTTTTAATTTCCTTTTATAGGCGCTGTTTTTAAGCTTGTTGTTTTAGTACCGTGAGTTTTGAACGCAATTCTTCATAAAACTGACCTCAATACTAAAGACAATACTCTCCAGATGAATGGGAAAGCTTTTTAATAAATCAAATAGTTTGCTTCCATCGGGTCGAGTGGGAAAGTTCTTAATGAGTCCAGTAGGCTTCGTTAAAACTAAGCCTAATGTTAATGTTATTTTATGAGGAAAATAACACAACAAACTTGTGCTTGATGACTAACACGTCTGTTATGCGCATGAAAGATTAACATAGTGCGTGCGTTAGGAATAACTTTTAGGAAGAATATTTTTATTTAAATCTATGATGGGGAATGTTATGAGGAACTATTCGATCTCATTCTTCCGTCACGGTTTTGTACACCGTACTGCCCGATATCGCGCGAAAGCCCATCCACATATCATAGATCTATGGAAATCGCATACTGTCTGATTCTGCAGATCTTGCTTGCCGCACACCTGCAAGATATGGAATGGGCTACCGCCCGAGGTTTTCCCGCAGAGCTATAACATGAGGTACTTAGAAAAAAAGAAGGGTAAAAAGAGTCTTTAAAGGTAGGCAACGCACTAGTAATGTCCCGATTGTTGCACGTGTCCATAGGCGACGGTAACCGCTTACCATCCAGGCGGGCCGACTGCTTGTTAGTCTATAAATCATATTAAAAAAAAAGTTATGTACCTGCTACTAAGAACATGCGATTTTACCCATATACTATCAGCACTATATATTATAGCCTCTGTGATCAGTTGCCGAGAAATTTTTACCTCTATATAGAGGGTGTTGTAGGACCATGGTCCTCGTAGTTCCTCGTTCCCTAGATATAGGGAATCCTAGTTAGTGGCCGAGATTTATGTAAGTTTTAAAAAGAAAAAGATAACACTATTTGACCGTTTGTCTTCCTTCTTTGCTTAAAAAATTCAAGTTGACTTCTAAATCCTTTAGTTGGACTGCAATGCACTTGTCACCTTGAGACGAGCAGACTTGCTAGTTTACATATTGAGGTTTTGGTATTTACTTCAAATCCGCGGTCACTACGATCATCACAGAACCTACTGTTGACAACGCCTGCTCATAGTACTTCCTTCTATGATTCTTCCTTCACTGTCAAAGCTGTTCGACTATGGAACGCCTTACCTCTTTCAATTAAACTAGCTCCTTCTCTTGAAATCTTTAAAAATCGTGTTAAGCAGTTTTATCTTGCACAATAGCTGCTACCTATGCTTCGTCTACTGTTAGTATTTATGGTTTCATTAGTAATTTTGTATATTTACCTATGTTTAATTTATTTGTATATTTTATGGTAAAGTATTTATTATGTATATTTTATTAATTATGTTATGTATTTTATGTAATGACTTTGGTTTATGTAGGTATATTATATTATATAACAAAATTATTTTAAAGTAACACCGTCCATTTCTGTATACATTCCTTCACTGGTGGGTTGTCTGGAAGAGATCGCTTTGAGCGATAAGACCGCCCATTGTGACATTATTATTAAGTTAGTTGTTATTTTAGTTTTTAATTATTTCTGTATTTTGGTGTTACAATAAAGAGTTATTCTATTCTATTCTATTCTATTTAACGCCAAATAAAATAATAAATGAGTTTATTTGCATAAAAGGTTTACAAATTAATTTTGAATCCATAGGCTCCCGAACTAGTTAAAAACTGTGTTTCGGGTGCCAGTGGCTTCTCCCATCAAGATGTACTTATTATAATATTTGCAAAATTATTTAAGAGTATAAAACAGAAAACAATTGAATATGGCCCTGAAGTACTTACAATTGTCTTAAAAACCGCCCCGCCATTAGCGTCAACATCTTTCAGTAGTATATTACCATATAATAAATCAGAATATCTATATGTACTTCAACAACAATGTCATATACTGTTATCGCTATCTTAAAAACGAATAGTTATAACCGTTACTGTCGTATCTATTATGCAATTAGTTTTTTATCGATAACGAACATTTCATAGTCCATTGTTTCAAGTACATAATGATAAAAACAGATTCGTTATCATTATCGATTATATATATGCTGATAATTAGTATATTTTTCAAACATCTCAATAAATTTCGCTAAGGGGAAACTAAAAATTGATAAAGACTCAATACTAATCATAATCTTTGAAAATACTACTCATAATGACACTATCTAGATACATGTTCTTCCAATGTATATCTCTTAATACATTATAAATATATACGGCTACACTCACGTGATGTTTATATTATATTTTAAGCCTCTGTGGTGTAGTTGTTAAGCAGGTTGGCTCAAATCTCATACACCACTGAGGTTGCGGGTTCGATTCCCGCGACGGGACAAATGTTTGTGCACGGAAAAAAAAGCGCAAGCATTTGTTTTGTGTCTGAGTGTTGTGGGACCAAGGTCCTCATAGTTCCTGGTTCCCTAGATACAGGAAATCCTAGTTAGGGGCCAAGATCTATGTATGTGATCGGTGGGCGTATTTATTTTATTTATTTCATCATCATCATCAGCCCCACTGCTGGGGCACGGGCCTTCTCTCATAGAGAGAGTATGGACCATAATCCACCACGCTGGCCCAGTGCGGGTTGGTGGATGTCACATGTCCTTCATTTTTTGTGATCAATTCTTGGACATGACGGTTTCCTCATGATGGTTTCCTTCACCGTTTTTAGAGCGAGTGTTAAATCCGTATATAACTTAAGAAAGTCAGTGGTGCGAGGCCTGCGGAACTCGAACTCTGGTACGTCGGATCGAAAGTCACACGTTCTTCCACTGAGCCACACTCGCTCACACTCGGTTATTTATTTATTTATAATTATTATTTCAACTCACGATAGATGTCATAAATATTAAGTTTCTTTACCCTCTGCAAGTCCTCTTTTTGAGGTTATATTACAATTCTGAGATGTGCTGTTGACAATTTACTATTCCCTATTTCTCTGAGCAAGTCTGACGAAAATTGCACATCGAAAAACCGGCAATAACTTCCAATTGCCAATCAAAAAGGCACACTTCGTGTATAAATAAACGTACATCAGCATACGTAGACTGTTTCTACGTACATATTCGCAGAATTTTGATGAAAGTTCGCCGTAAGCAAGTCCGGTGCATGTATACATAGCAAGTTCGGAACTCATATCGCGCGTTGAACAAACTTACCAGCAAATTTGCGCCTTCAGGCACATGTAGATATTGTACCGAGTTTTCCTGTATAATTAATTACAGATTATAATAACTCTTTTCATCTATTTATGTTATGCTAGAAAGAATTACATAGATTAGATAACTCTTAATGTAAAACGCTCTAAATATATAAATATGCTTCAGCCATTCCAAAACATAATACGGCAGGTTTTAAGAGTTGCTTCAAATATCAGGCTTCTAAGATCTGGAATAATCTGCCACCGCCATTAAGAAAAAAAATTTCTATTGATACCTTTAAAACTCGACTTAAATTAAATTTACTGATTCGCCAAAAACACCATTATGAAGCAACTTTTAAAACTCAGACCTAATAATATACTTACATATCTATACACTATTACACATACACAACCACGCACGCAACACATATATGTATATCACGCTCAATACACACATACCTACACCTTCACCCACACCCTCACACACACCCCTCTCATACACACATATACCCTGAAGAAGTTATGAGCTGCAACGCGGACGCGTACACAAATAAAACACTTCTTGACAGACTTAACTGGTGTATTGTTCTGACTCCACAAATGTTTTACAATTGCACTAGTTAGTTTTTACACTATGCGAAACACCGTAAGTAATCCTAGCTGTCTGGCGGCCGTTAGTATTCTTTTTCTTCTCCAGACAGCTGTCATTGTGACTTACATCTATGTACAATCTCGGGCGTGTGATTGGCTGTTCAACAATTTAGCCAATCACCGCGCAGTTCTGATGAAGTGGTGGCGCAGTGTTGCCGCCACACCACCCCCCTACGTTGTAAAAGACCCCATATTAATTGAATGATGATGGAAGAAGGAAAAGAGAAAAACTCTAGACGTCTATTGGCATTTTGAAACGGACATGGCGCCCGGATCGCGAAACGTACGGCTTTGGCAGCTCTGAGTCTGAAGTTTTAAGTAAAGGGTCAGTAGGAGTTGGAATGGATGCGATAGGAGAAAAGGGAGCAGATTCGTTACAATTAGGCAGTGTCGGTTGAACACTCGGAGTATGGCAGGGTGTTGATCCAGATGCCTGAATGTTCTCCATAAAGGCTGGCTTTACCCGATCTAGACTTACCTGGACATCCCTATTTCCTACCGTTATAGTTATGGTCTTCTCATCTCTGGTAATAATTTTATGAGGACCAGTGTAGGGCGGCTTCAAAGATGCCTTTCCAGAGTCGTCCCTTAGAAAAACGTGTGTGGCGCCTGGTAAATCTTTATACATAAAGGTATGACGTTCTGTATGGCGTGCTGCTGGTACCGGCTTTAGGTTGGCCATATGACTACGTATTTTTGACACGAAGTTGTGGATGTCCACAATGTCATGTGCGGTGGTCGATGGAGCAACAAACTCACCGGGAAGGCGAAGAGGTTCACCGTAGACTAATTCAGCGCAGGATGTCTGAAGATCTTCCTTGAGGGCAGCTCTCATACCAAGAAGTACCAAGGGTAAGGCGGTACTCCAAGTGCCTCCGTGGCACATAAGAGCAGCCTTTAATTGCCTGTGCAGCCTTTCTACCATGCCATTAGCACACGGGTGGTAGCTTGTGGTGCGATTACGCTGTACGGAGCAATGATTCAATAGTGCTTTGAATAAGGCGGATTCGAACTGTCGGCCTTGGTCTGTTGTGACAATGGAAGGGACGCCGAAACGAGCTATCCACCCGCACGTAAAGGTCTCAGCAACTTCTTCGGCCGTTATACCAATCATGGGCCACACTTCCGGCCATCGGGTAAAACGATCAACGGCAGTTAGGCAATATTGATAGCCCTTGCTTGAGGGCAAAGGACCGATGATGTCGATGTGGACGTGTCGAAAGCGGTTTGTTGGAGCTGTGAAGTTGCCTAAGGGTGTAGAGATGTGCCTTGTCACCTTACTTCGCTGGCAAGCAAGGCATTCACGCGCCCATTGGCGACAATCTTTATTTATGGAAGGCCACACAAACCGGTCAGCTACTAAGCGCGCAGAAGCTTGCGCGCCAGGGTGGCCAAGGTTGTGCAATTTGTTGAAATAGCTTCTGCGGAAAGAAGGTGTCACGTATGGTCGTGGTTTTCCCGTGGACGTGTCGCACATGATGCTTACATCGGTACCAGGTATTGTGACCTTCTCTAGCTTAAGGGACGAATTAGTAAGAGCATTTTGGAGCTCTTCGTCGGTAATTTGTTCTTTAGCTAGTGTTGAGTAGCTGTCTTCAAATGAAATTACCTCAATCCTGGACAAGGTGTCAGCGACTACATTGTCTTGTCCTTTTACGTGGACAATATCGGTAGTGAATTGGGATATGAAAGATAGTTGGTTAAGCTGGATGGGAGGGAGCTTTTCTCGGCGCTGGATGAAAGCGTAGATCAGTGGTTTGTGGTCCGTGTATATTGTTACATGTTGAACCTCGAGTATATGGCGAAACTGCTGAACGCTTTCATACACTGCGAGGAGCTCACGGTAGTATGCAGGCCACTGCGCTTGTTTGTCTGTTAACTTCCTGCTGAAAAACGCCAATGGTTGCCAGTGGTCATCCACTCTCTGTTGAAGGCAAGAACCAACTTGTTGTGAAGAGGCATCCGTGAAAAGACCCAGAGTAGCATCACTGACTGGGTGAGCTAGGAGGGTGGCCTTAGACAGGCTCTCTTTGCAATTCTGGAAGGCAAGTTCTAGTTGCGGCGTCCAAGGGACCGGCTTAGCTCCTTTAAGCTTGGAGGCAGCCAGAACGTTTATAAGCGGTGCTTGTAATTCTGCCGCGTTTGGGAGAAATCGGCGATAAAAATTTATCATGCCCAGGAACCTGCGGAGACCTTGCACGGTTTTCGGCAAGGGAAAACTCTGCAGGGCTTCAATCCTCTCGGGTGGAGGGCGCGTGCCATCCTTGTTAATCCGATACCCTAAAAAGGTTACCTCTTCAGCACCAAAAACACACTTGGATGCGTTTACTACAACACCATATGCCGTGAGCCTTTGGAACAAGATACGTAGGTGCTCCAGGTGTTCTTCTGCTGTCCGTGAGAAGACTAGTACGTCATCCACGTACGGGTAGCAGAAATCAAGCCCCCTTACGACTTCGTCAATGAACCGCTGAAAGGTTTGCCCAGCATTGCGAAGACCGAAAGTCATGAAGGGGAACTCGAAAAGGCCGAAGGGTGTGGTTATTGCAGTTTTGCAAATATCTGCTTCGTGGACTGGGACTTGCTGGTAAGCCTTTACCAAGTCTATAGTGCTGAACACTTGTGATCCCGAGATGTTGTGCGAAAAGTCAGCAATGTGCCGTACAGGGTAGCGGTCCGGTATTGTTCTGGCATTTAGGGCGCGATAGTCCCCGCAAGGTCTCCAGCCATTCTCACCCTTCCGTGCCATGTGTAGAGGTGAAGCCCATGGGCTGTCCGATGGTCTGGCTGTACCGCACCTAACCATGTCTTCAAACTCCTTTTTGGCGGCTATGAGCTTTTGAGGAGCAAGACGGCGTGGGCGGCTAGATATTGGGGGTCCAGCAGTGGTTACAATATGATGGACCGTAGTATGTTTGGTCTGCCGCGGAACGCCAGGGGGACGAGTCAAATCAGGAAATTCCCGAAGAAGTCTGGAGAAAGGTGAGTCATCCTCGACAGACACGGCTTTAACGCTGGTTTGGTCTACTAGGGCAATAGATGCCACGGTAGTAAGATTCGTCATTCCATCTATAAGACGTTTGTGCCGCAGGTCAGGCAACAAGTTATAGTAGGCCAAAAAATCTGAACCTATAATTGGAGTCCCTACGTCGGCAATGATAAAATGCCATTGAAAGTCCCGCCGTAGGCCAAAATTAAGGCGAAGAGAAATGGTGCCATAGGTTTTGATGTTGCTTCCGTTTGCCGCAGATAGCTGGAAATTTGATCCTGTTATATGACCTTTGGATAACTTATAAGGAAAGCAACAAACGTCACTACCGGTGTCTATGAGAAATCGGCGAGAAGTTGTCTTATCCGAGACAAATAAACGGCGGCTTGATATATCACGGTCAGTCGCCGCATCTACTGACCGTTGCTCACATTTCCCTCATTCTTCCAAGCACATGGGGTGGTGCATCTAGTGGCTTTTGACCCAAACTTCCGGTGGTACCAGCAAATATCTTGGGAAGAAGAGCGAGATGCAGAGCGAGACCTATTGTTAACGCTTGGTGACCTCGAACGCGAGGCCCTGGAGTCAGCGCTGAGCGCTTCGACCATTTTCGTCAATTGCTCGACACGTTGGGTAAGCTCTAATAGTTCTGATGAAGGTCCTTGCACTGCATGAACCGCTACCGGCACGGCCACTTCAACTATTTTATCAGCTATGTCCGCAGCTTTTTCCAGAGGTAGGTCCTGAGCAGCTAAAATGGCCTGTACGTTGTTGGGCAACCGGCGCATCCAGAGCTCCCGGATGATGTCATCACTAAATGCCGTCCCAGCCAAAGAACGGAGGTGGCGGAGAAACTGGGAAGGTTTTCGGTCTCCCATGTCTTCATCTCCGAGGAGACGACGCACTCGGTCCTCTCTCGAAGCAGAAAGACGCTTAATTAATTCCGTTTTCAAGTGTTGGTAGCAGTTGTCTTCGGGTGGATTTTCTATTATGTCTGCCACTTCACCTGCAATTTGAGCATCCAGCATAGCTACTATATGGCTATATTTTGTGCGTTCATGCTTGATGCCCGCAAGCTCAAACTGAGCCTCAGCTTGACCAAACCAAACTGTAGGCTTATCGGCCCAAAACGCCGGTAGCTTTACCGACACTGCCATAGCTTTTCGGTCTTGGTTGACTTGTAGCAATCTCAGTTGCTCTTGCAGCAATCGAATCTGTTCTTCCGCAGTAGCCATCGTGACAGAATAGAATTGAAAGGATGAAATGGAAGTGAAAACTCTGTCAAGTTAGGTAATTTCCCCTCTACCGCTACACCAGAACCGAATACATATAGGTTTTTTTTTTTTATGTACACAAACACAAAAGCACAAAGAATTATAGGCAAAAGATTATAATAAACATACACACAACACACAATATAACACAAAACGGAAAACAACACAAATAACAAGTTTTTATTTTTCACCGCTCCGCTGTAGAACAAACAACTTAATTTTTTATTTTAAACAAAGATGGGTGTAAATGACCCTTTAAATCTATGTAAATTATAATTGTTGTACCTACCCAGTATTGTTAAATTAAGTTTGGATTGGAACGCTATACTTCTATACAAAATACTACATATTTTCAATATATGAAGTTATAAGCGGTGAATTTATAATAAAATGAAAACTATATCTATGAGGCTTATCACTCAATAGTAATGTCTGTACCTATAACTTAAGGTTCAGTAGTTGAGGAAAAAGGTGCAACAGTGTCACCACCACTATAATGAATGGTAGGTACCTACTGCACTTTAGCTAAACAACAGTGAACTTGTGTGACAATATCTAAGGGAATTTCCACCAAAATAATAGTTTGTTCCGACACTTAGTGACTTAGTGTATGTTTATGTGCGAAGTAAATGCACTATTTATTCACTTAGACCGAGACACAAGAAATTACCATCAAAGGATCGAGTTTGATGCGCACTTTTTCGACGTCAATTCTCACGTACAAGTTTGTTGTTATTAACTCACGGACTCGATGCTGGAAGGCGATGCGACAGCGACGGCCGAAACGGTGGTGGCCTCAAAAGCTCGGGGGCCGTAGCAGCCAGGGGTGCCGGTGGAAAGTAACTACAATACCGGCGAGCAGCGCCAGCGTTAACGGCCTGATACGTGGTGCGAACAACCCGGCAAGCGTTTGCCGGTTGGGCGGATGTTTGTTTCGCCGTCTTGTTCAAGCGATGTTGGCGGAGCGCTCGTGGGATGGCGCCGGCTGGGCACGTCGACGTCGGCAAGTCAAAGCACCAGCAGACAACTTGGCGGTGGCTTGGTAGTTCGATGGCGCAGTGCAACTTCAGTTGTAATGTGTTAGCCGCGCGCGAACGAAAATTAACGGCGAAAGATATGCACCGCACTTTTGTTTGGACTGGACGTCAACACGACAGTGCACCGTACATTAGTCACTGCCTATAAAATAGTGTTAGACGAACGTAGGTAGCTGAGTTCGTTTTCGCGGGTCACCACTGAAGAAGTTATGAGCTGCAACGCGGACGCGTACACAAATAAAACACTTCTTGACAGACTTAACTGGTGTATTGTTCTGACTCCACAAATGTTTTACAATTGCACTAGTTAGTTTTTACACTATGCGAAACACCGTAAGTAATCCTAGCTGTCTGGCGGCCGTTAGTATTCTTTTTCTTCTCCAGACAGCTGTCATTGTGACTTACATCTATGTACAATCTCGGGCGTGTGATTGGCTGTTCAACAATTTAGCCAATCACCGCGCAGTTCTGATGAAGTGGTGGCGCAGTGTTGCCGCCACAACCCTATGCTCACGCCTTGTCATTCTAGTTCGAATATGGCATACTGAAAGCTCTTCTGGTTACTGCGACTTAAATATAATTCATTGTTAATAATCTGGTATTGAATGTAACCTGCTATACCTACCATCTCGACGAAAACCAGTTCGAGCACCGGTGTAAATTGAAAAACAGCGCTGCGTTCTCATCTACGATGTGAACCCAGCCCATGCTGAATTTACTCCATTTGCACTCTGACTGTAGGTACATTGCTTATATTGTATAGTTTTAATTAGATACTAAGAACTCGAAGAAGCTTTGTATCTTTTGTTTGTAGTTGCAAAAAAGAATGTCTCATCTTATCTTATCTTAATTGTTACACCACCAGAAATAATTACAGCAAAATAAAAATTTCCAAACTTAAAGATTAAAGTGTTACAATGGGTGGTCTTATCGCTCAAAGTGATCTCTGCCAGACTACCTTTGGATGGAGAACAATAACATTATTTACATAACAATACTAAAACTTTTTTATAAATAAAAAAACAGGACTTAAACAGCCCGTCTTATCGCTAAGAGGTATCTCTTCGAGACAGCCTTTGGCCGGCATTTGGAACGAGTTCAAGTTCAAGTTCAAAAGTTCTTTATTCAGGTTTCGCATCCCAGACGCGTTAATGAACTTCAATTTATTATTACAATGGCTCTACCACCTTATCATAAAAAGAACCACTACTCAGAAGATACAGCAAGAAACTGAGGGGCATTTTTTTATAACTTTTGTTACATATTTCTTTTTTACAATATTATGTTTCTTATGTGCCAGTTGGCTACGTGGCAGAAGCGGAATGTTCCATGCATCTTTGTCTTGTATGTCATTACTAACAGTATAGTAAGCTTTTTTCATTAGAATATTTTTCACACGCTCAGACACAGATATCATCATATCAGATTTTCTTAGAAAATCCTCTTATATCCGATAAATTACGCTTTACACTAAATTTAAATCCTAATAGGATTACACAGAATACCTATGTACATAGAATATCATCTTAATTCGATAATTAATACTAGATATTGTTACTAAAAATATGGGCGAGTAATGACAACAACAACTGGAGGAATGAATTATGCAGGTCAATTTCAATCCTATAAAATAATAAAGTTTATGACGTATCTGCACTATGTTAAATTCTACCAAACCAACCAAACACGCAAGTCTATCTATCTCTCTCTTTCTTTGAGATAAAATGATGATCTCTAAATAGTATAAAAAAGTCGCTATCCGCGTAATCATTTCTGTTTTTCCGCTTACTTCTTCTAAACCACATTTATAGGCATTTAGAGTTTTTTGTACGGAAGGTTAATATGTACATTTTATTTATTACTACAATTTTATTACAATAAGATTAAGACACCGTGTAAACATGCCTAAAGTTGTTCACACTATTGTCAGAACCAATCTACATATACCCACCGAACTAGTGTTGAACTGTATGACGGCAGGGCAGTGTTTCTCGTCCCGCAATGTGCACTGTGTTCATTACCCATGACGTATTTTTTTAGCTTACGTTAACTGTAATCAATGCTGTTATAAATTAAATATAGGTAGGTATTTATTATAATTAAGTTTTAGTACAGCAGAGAAAATTCAGTGTTTTGTAATCAAGTCTTCAAAAATGATACCAGAACAGTAAATTGCATCAGTGCGAGACCAGGGCTGGTCGCTGGTATATAATATATTTAACAGCAACGTTGATGCTCTTCTGCTCAGTAAGCCACAGTCCACCATCGCGTCGCACTAAACCGAGCGTAGTTTCACACAGGCTGATGTCGTCCTAAAACTCTCAGCGATCAATATCCGGCCATATCTCACGTTGATTATCTCCTTCCACTCAAACGTCAATCACAAGCCAATACCCCGGGATTGATGCTCCACGACAATGTGGGATATTGCAACGTATTACTTAAAAGTTTACTTGAAATGACTTTCAGAAATTGTCTTAGTGGATATGTAAATAAATAAATAAATACGCCCACCGATCACATACATAGATCCTGGCCTCTAACTAGGATTCCCTGTTTGTAGGGAACCAGGAACTATGAGGACCATAGTCCCACAACACCCAGACACGAAACAAATTGCGCTTTTTTTCTGTGCACAAACATTTGTGCCGTTGCGGGAAACCAAAGCAACCTTATCGGTGTATGAGATTCAAGGCAACCTGCACAAACACTACACTACAGAGGCTGTTTGTATATGTGGAACAACTTATAGTAAATGGTTATGATTTCTTTTATACATATATATGTAAATAGGATTACTATTAAAAAAACTGAAGTTTGGTCATGTTACAACAGAAGTATGTTATACATTTTGTGTCGATGAGAAAAACGTTTGACTCCAGACTTATGCCACAACATATGTGATGATGAATCGCGAAGCTATTTCAACTTTATCTTTGTCGAACTCCATTTCGTTTCACGATGATTTATTTGAGAAGTTTCCGGTGGTTACAAATCAACTGCTACGGATGAATCGAACGAGTCAAGTGTAGATAGATTTACCGTCATATATTGGCGTAAGAAAAAGGGTTCAAGTTCTTGAATTAGTCGCTCCTTCTCATCACTCCTTCTAATAAATATCTAGATTACAAGTATAAAATTTATAAAAAAAATACGACTTCAATGTATTTTCGAAGTCCAAGGTCAGATATGGATGAAATTTATTTCGGACCACTTTGTAGGTAGAATTTCCCAAATTGATATATAAATGACGAAGTTCTGAGGTAACAAACATTAAAAAAACAATGGAATTGACAACCTCCTCCTCTTTTAGAAATCAGTTAAAAATACTTTAGCTCGTTGCACAGTGAAATCATAATTAGCATAATATATTCCCACAGCCGAGACACCGGCATTCTCTCTCATCGTCGATCAAAAGTTACAGAAGCACAAGTTATTCATCCCAACGCTCTGGCCAGCAAAATTCATTGCATTCTGGCCAAAGGGTGTTGTGTTTCGACGATTCAGAGGACGGCTGCAAGCGTCGCCGCTAACACCGCGCAGTTGCGTCACACGTCGTCGATAAAACGTGTCACATAAATATTTTAATATAAATTATAAATGAATGTTAGTTCTAAGGTATATATTTATATGGGCCGTAGAATAAGTAATTAACATCTGTAACTTATTTTTATGTTGCCTGAAATAAAGATTAAATGAATAAATAAAATCACATACCCTAAGAATTAAGCATAAGCGTTTACGCGCCAGCACCAATAGCAACCTGGCCACTTTGGCGAACCGATGGGACACCCAGATGTTTGTCCACTGGATGCGCTTGCACTCTGTGGCGCAACTAGATGGTCAGCACTCTGGGTGCCTGGCAGCTCGTCTTTAATTTCAAAGATTTTTAATTAATATCGTAGTTTTAGTTTTTAAATACAAATGAGTCCTTGTTACTTTAAATAAATGAATTAATAATAATAAGCAGGGACCAGAGTGGTTAGAAAACCGTTTAAAAAAACGTCGTTTACCTCCTAAACATCTAGTTCTTGTTTACGCCTTTACGCGTAATTTGTCAACGTCTGCCTTCAGAGGAGTCTTTCCTATCCGTCGGGGAACAGGATGGGAATGCGGGCGGTTACAAGTACAACCTTTTATAAATATAGAAACAGAAACCATTTGCGGTTTACAATTTAGGGCAGAGCGAGGTTTTATGCTCTCTCTACAAATACAAACAAGATTATTGTAAAAAAAAATTTTGCAGGACAAGATTTGAACAAATTAGTAATTGAATCCGCGAGCAATTCAAAATGAGCCCAAACACTAGCAGTTTACGGTTATCTGTCAAGGAGTTCCATTGCTCATCTTCCGTCACCATCATCAGATCCTCACAGATCGGCTGTCTGTCACCATATTGCATTGTCATCGGAATTTGACAAGTATGCAAAACAACTCTTTAGGAAGAAGAGGAAGTGGTTTTGACCAACTTGCAAGATTTGACCCAATCATTGCAAGTTAAATAAAAGCTCGTCAAATAATTTTGATAGTTTTTATATAGTTCAGTTAGCGTGTTTCTTATGTGAGCGTATTGAACTATCAAAGGAAACATTATTTAGTACCTGATATTATTTTATGGTAAAACGGAAAGTACTCGCAAAAGTCGGAGTACGTCGTCGTATTGATACGTCACGTGGCTCGCAGCTCATTGGTCTATTCTTGACACATAGCTCATCCTGTTGGTAGATTTTATTGAATCACAAACACACATTATGTAGCGTTATAGAGCAATTGTAGCGTAAACAGAGAAAGAAGATCTTGGGTTCTCATTTTGACGTTTTAGAGCGAGTGTGGCTCAGCGGGGACTCGTGCGCTTTTCGATCCGACGCACCTGGGTTCGAATCCCGACTCGGCCCTGCACCAACGACTTATAGTTAAGTGCAGATTTTGCACGCTCGCTCTAAAACGGTGAAGGAAAACATCGTGATGAAACCCGCTTACGCGCTTTGGAGTGGTAGGCTCTGGCCGTGGTTGTAATACCACCCACCGAACAAAGCCATGCCGTCAAACGATCTAGTCGTGTTTCGGGATGATGTTCGGTGAACCATCGGGGAGACGGGTCTGAGCAGCCGCTCAACTGCCGTCTCTCTCTAGATCTATGTGCTCCATCTTAGGCCACATCATAGCTTCACATCAGGCAAGAGAGTGGCCAAACATGGATCTATAAGGCGTAAAAATTGCGTGCATGCGGAATATTCTGATTGTGCTGCCCCCGTACCCATATGTCCCTCAAGCGCCAATCGTATATCGTGTTGAGCTCAAATTAAGGTATAGCTTCACTGCGACTAATGAGATTTGGTCTAGTTATTGTCGATTCAGACAAGAAAACGAATTAATCTCATTTATTTAAACCAAAATATGATAACTACAAGTTGAGACACACTTAATGGGACAATATATGGCATCATAAGATATTATCGTAGTGAATCTACACCTTAATCAGATCTCAACACGATATACGATTGGCGCTTGAGGGACATATGGGTACGGGGGCTGGTATTGTTCTAAAAGGTTCAAATAAATTATTATAAACTAGAATATCTTTTAAAAAATGTTGCAATTGTATATTTTTGGGTAAATTACAGGTTTAGTGCTATGCTGAATATCAAATGAAGACAATGTCTGTGCTGTTATTGTTATGGGCTGGCGTATTGCTTACCATCAGGCAAACGACCAGCTCGTCTCGTCATTTAATTACATAAAAAAAAAAGTTCTTTTATAAAGAGTGCTACCCGTAAAGAACACAAGAACATAGTGACTTCGCCTTAATAGAGACAATAAGAAAAGTGTTGATGGACATATTCTTAGTTTTACTCTACTTAGCAGTTTAAGTTAAATTCAAATTACTTATTAGCCTTATTAGGCTAGATTGTAATGTTAATGAAGTGAAATTTTGTGACACGACATTAAAAAAAAAAATGTAGTGATAGAAATGTCAAGCCAGACAAGGAGGACGGAGGACTGAGTCACATCATAAGAGTTCCACGCTATAGATGTGTTCTTAAAGCATGGACTGAATACATATATTTCGGAAAACATATCAAATTCAATTCCACGGAGTAGTATGACCTTTGAAAATCTTGCTTGAATCATGTTTACCTCATTTTGTTGTATAACTAGGGTAACGAACTTGGCTCCCGACAGTGCAAGTTGATGGAGAAGCCTAACTAACTGTTACCTGCGTCTGGATCTTTGCTTGAGAGCTTGTATCAGATCTGAAGTTAGTTTGCCTTTTATAAAATATCAAGATTTGTGTTATCTCTATTTATAAAAACCGGCCAAGTGCGAGTCGGACTAACGCAGGAAGGTTTTCTTACCATTATCTATAAAAAAGGCAAAAACATCATGTCTGTTGTATGGGAGACCCACTTAAATAATTTTTTATTTTAATTTTTAGTATATGTTGTTATAAGAAGAAATACATCATCTGTGAAAATTTCAACTGTCTAACTATCACGGTTCATGAGTTACAGCCTAGTGACAGACGGGCGCACAGACAGACAGACGGACAGTGGTTAGTAATAGGATCCCGTTTAACCATTTGGGTACGGAACCATAAAAAGGCAATAAGAGTTATATAGCTTTAAACGTTTTTACAAGGTGTGTTTAATACCTTTGTGGATAAGATGTGGCTGTATGTTGAATTATGAAGTACTCCTAACTATAAAAAACTTGATATGGACTTCATGGACGCTCAAAACTGCCTGTATTTATTTTGTTTAATATCACAGAGCGAGGCATAGCGTAACGGATTTTAGTGCACAAGATTCGGCATGACCGATATGTCTGCTTACGTAGCTGCAATCGAAACCTTATGACACATATATTCAAACCACAAAGTCGGCTGCAGTGTTAAAAGGTAATTAAAATCTTAGTGTATACAGGGTGTGGCAATATTTTGGGACTTTCAGGGTAGGTATCTTTTCCCTTGCAGCGAAAAAGTTTTGTTTTAAGGAAAAATCGGTAGATTTTTGGAGAAAATTAAAACTGCACTTTTGGATTTTTGAAAAAATCACTGTCTGGCTCGAGTCTGGAATTTCAAAAATATACAACATGGTCTTTATTTCCCTTCAGGAATAATACAATACAATACAATAATACTTTATTGATCACCAAAACAGGAAACAGAAGCTTACAGTTTCAAATAATAGTGGTAGAACAATGGGCGGCCTTATCGCTATGTGCAATTTCATTTCAGGAATGTTTCCCCCAAAGTAACACATAAAATCAAATCGCAAATTTTTGAGAATTTTGTTTTCCCGTTTATAAAAGATAAATATGTGTAATATGTACAATATATGTAATATAATATAATAATATAATATATTTTTTTTACATCCTGTATACCTAATGTCCCGCCAACTATTATAATTTTTTTTTTTAAATTCACAATACAAATGAAAGAGAGAAATTAAGAAAAAGCATATTTTTATTTAAATGTATCCTCTATTCAATCTCAAAACAAACATCCCAAATCCTCTCTAAATCAAATATAGGTATTACATCTTATTTTTACAGCCAAATAAACTGCGATGGAGGAGCAAAATGTACGAACTTACGCGAAGATTGTTTCAATTTTATTGTCCAACATAAAAATGTAGACGTCGGTGACAGGGGCTCGCCATAAGAAATGCTTATTGGCTGATTTGCACAGGACCAGCTAGTGGGCGAGTTGAAATGGTCTGCTACTGTCATTGGGTACACAGAATTATATACAAGTACAGATCTGTTTCAGGCTCAATGGGAACATGTGCGACTTTCGATCCGCCGTACCCTAGTTCGAATCCCGCTGGCACCGCACCATTGACTTTCATAAATTATGTACAGATTTAACACTCTGCTCTAAAAACGGCGAAGGAAACCATCGTGAGGAAACCAGTATGTCCAAGAATTAGGTAATAAGAAAAATTCAAGGAAATGTGACATGCACCAACCCGCACTGGGCCAGCGTGGTGGATTATGGTCCATACTCTCTCTATGAGAGAAGGCCCGTGTCCCAGCATGGGGAACGTGATGGGCTGATGATGATGATGATGACGGATCTGTTCTTTCACATAGGCACGGCACCTACCACAATTTTGTTAGCGTTGAGAACCTACATCATTCATTTGGATTTTGTTATAAATTCTAGTCTTTAGAAATACATTTAGATATTTTGTAATACCACAGAATTAAAATAAGTCCAAAGCGAGTCAACAGGTCAGCCAGATCATTTATGTAAACGAGGCATAAATCTGAACTCGTACTCATTTCACCTCTTTACCGTTCAAGGGTATTTTAAAGTTGAATTTTGTGTTAGATGTCGACGATCGTAATACTTTATGAAATAAAATGCCAGTGAAAAATGTTTATACATTTTCAGAATATGTGTGTGTTTCATCATCATCATCATCATCAGCCCATCGGGTTCCCACTGCTGAGACACGGGCCTTCTCTCATAAAGAGAGTATGGGCCATAATCCACCACGCTGGCCCAGTGCGGGTTGGTGGACGTCACATGTCCTTGAATTTTTGTGATAAATTCCTGGACATACCAGTTTCCTCACGATGTTTTCCTTCACCGTTTTTAGAGCTAGTGTTAAATCCGCACATAACTTAAGAAAGTCAGTGGTGCGGGGCCAGCGGGATTTGAACTCAGGTGCGTCGGATCGAAAGTTGCACGTTCTCCCACTGAGCCACACTCGCTCCTGTGTGTGTTTATTATAATTTAATAAGTTAACTCAAATAGCGCAAATAAAGCATTACTGTGTTCCGGTTTGAAGGGCATTGTAGCCAGCGAAATTAATGGGCATATGAGGCTTAATATCTGATGTCTCGGGGTGATGAGCGTAATCTAGTGCTACGCAGTGCTATTTATGGAATTAAAAGTTCTGAGTGGCAGTGCAATTGTTATGGGCAGGCGTGTCGCTTACCATCAGGCGAACGACATGCTCGTCTCACCACTCAGTACAATTAAAAAAAACCGTTTATTTAAAGATTTTTCGAAACTATTTTGAGACTACCAATTAATTCAGCGACAATAAATGGATCTTTTTGTCAAATAAGATCGTACTTAAAGTACATTCAGATAGACAGATAAACACTTTATTGATCAAACTCTAAAAATAAGTACATGACAATCAAGTACATTTCAAAGTAATCAGTAAAGCAACAGGCGGTCTTATCGCTCAAAGCGATCAAAATCAAAAAATCAAAATCTCTTTAATCATTTTGGCATCACAGACGCACTTATGAACGTCAAATTATCACTATGACTCTACCACCGTATCGGAAAAAGAACCACTACTCAGAAGATACGGCAAGAAACTGAGGGGCATTTTTTTTTTAGAGATTTTGTTACAATTTTTTGGGATTTTACAATGTTATGTTTCTTATGTACCAGTTGGTTACTTTGCAGAAGTGGAATGTTCCAAGCATCTTTGTCTTCTATGTAATTACGAACAGTGTAGTATGCTTTTCTCATTAGAACATTCTTAACGCGTAATTTGAATTTACTTTCTGTGAGCTCCGTTATACACTTTGGAATTTTATTATAAAAACGTACGCAGTTGCCCATAAAGGACTTATTCGTCAGTCTATAATATCTAAGAAATAAGGATAGGATAGGATTGTTGTACCTAAGTACAACAATCCTATCTTTATTTCTAGTGTTTATGTTATGATGGTCACTATTTACTTTGAATTTTTGGAAGTTTTTGCGAACATGCATTATATTTTCATAAATATATAAAGAAGGTAAAGTTAATATATTAACTTGCTTATGCGATCTCCTCTAGACAACCTTTAATTGTATAGGTAGGTACAAATAAGTTATATACTCGTACCCTGTTAAATCACACGTTAAATGCTGCATCCTTGTGCTTCAGTCACCTGTGGTTACATCTCAGTGTACTGGAAATGTAACTGCACTATTATTAGATCACTTTAATATGCACTCTGATCGGATTACCCAAATTGGCGAAACCAAATTAGTTCGAGCCAATCAAGGGAACTAATAGATGAAGTTCGATTCCCGGTAGATATGACCAGATCGGGGCATTGTTTCGCAACTACATGAGTTTTAGATATGAAAAGTTAAATTGACTTTGAATATGTTGCCTTTTGTACAAAATACTAAAAACTCCTTCTTGAGTTCGGGTATATTAACACGAGATTACATGTGCAACACGTCGTCACAATTTTAGGGTTCCGTACCCAAAGGGTAAAACGGGACCCTTTTACTAAGACTCCGCTGTCCGTCCGTCTGTCTGTCTGTCTGTCTGTCCGTCTGTCACCACGTTTTATCTCATGAACCATGATAGTTAGACAGTTGAAACTTTCACAGATGATGTATTTCTGTTGCCGCTATAACAACAAATGCTAAAATAAATATTGAAAGGGGCTCCCATACAACAGACATGATTTTTTTGCCGTTTTTATAGATAATGGTAAGGAACCATTCGTGTGCGAGTCCGACTCGTACTTGGCCGGTTTTAATTCATCATAAGTTGCTATCAATTATACAGATTCGTTAATTAAAACCGATTTCGTCTCGCTAATACTTTAAATATGCATCACATAATTTTTCACAAACAATAGCAAAATAGAATAGAATAGAATTCTTCATTGGCCATAAAGTCCTTTATACAAGTCATGTCTATAAATAAATAATTGACTGAACACGCAAGTATGTTACATATTTGATTTTTTTATTAAAAACACATGAATGTATTGTTCTTTACGTAAGCAAGCGCTTGACTAGACACAAAACTTTGTAAACCTTATTTTTTGTTTACCCATGCTGTCCCACTGCTGGGCAAAGGTCTCCCTCAAGTCTCTCCAGCCGTCCCTATACTGCGCCTCCTCACACCAGCCTACTTGTTATGCATCCAGATCCCTCCATCTCCTTTTGGACCAACCAGGGCGCCGTCTTCCAACTTCAGGCACCCATTCTGTTGTGACTTTTGCCCACCGATCTGAACGCATACGGTTTATGTGACCCGTCCAATCCCATTTGAACCTGGCAGTTTTCCTACCCTGTCAATTATTCCCGTTTTAGAGCGCAGCGTAGTATTTCGAATCCTGATGTCTGTTCTTTTAACACCCAGGATGCTGCGCTTCATTGCTCTTTGGCAAACTCCGAGGCGGGACTTTTGTGATTCAGTGAGCGACCAGGTTTGCACAACACCATAGGTTAGGATGAGCAGGATACGCATTTCGACGAGTCGGCGCTTCAGAGAGATTGGAAGATCTCCCTTTATTAGCGTCTTCTTGGACCAGTAGCTTTTTTTATGAGGCGTCATAGAGAATACAAATTATTAATTAAGAAATCGACGTGATTTCGAAGCAAGGAATTACCAAGTTGACATAGTGAATTGGGGCCCATTGGGCTGTACGATTGAGGATATAAGTGACTAATGATACGTTTTAAAGAGGGTAGGTACTGAAAGCTTTCAGTAAATGCACTACGGCACAGACTTCATTTGTATATCTCCGTTCCATCATTGAACACAGACGTACGGCATGCATCGCAGTTGCGTCATCCATTTGAGGTTGACATTTTTCTTACGCGTGCATACCAATACATACCATACCATACTGTTGTTTGTTATAGGCAGGCGTGTTGTTTACCATCAGTCGTAAAGTACTCAATGTTATACAAAAACAAATTAACTACACTTTGATAACCGCGCGACAGTAGCAATATAGATACTTTCTTTATGGACCGAATGGTACCTTATCAAAACAGGACTAGGCATTTGTTTTAAACTAATCATAGCTAAACATGAACTGCAGTGCTGGTTACATCATTGGCAAAACCAAAACACGAAACAAAATAATACCATACAATAATTGTTCAAGTGACAGTTCTCTTTCCTGAAGGGTTTGCTGGAAGAAAACTCTTCTTTGAGTTGAGCTCGCCTTCGTACATGTACTTTATATTCCACGATGTAAATATTCTGACAGTGTATAATAAATAATATGAGAATAATACTTTATTGAATACCAAACACACAAGAAAAATAATACAATAGGCGGCCTTATTGCTATTCGCAATTTCTTACAAGCAACCTTTGGATGGACAGGAATTTTAATAGAAATATTGCGGTCAGTGTGGTGTACATTTTAAAACTCCAATTATATGTTAATAACATGACACTAAAACTAAAAACCTTAAAAAATATAATACTAAAATATATTATTAAATGGAGTCCCTTTAGGCAAGGTTCCGAAGACACTGGCAGCGTTCCCCCTTTGAATAGCTAGACTAATTCTTTGTCCGAGGTAGCTGCCAGCTTTTCGGTCTACTGTGATGTCGACTAACCTTTTTGCTTTTTCTTTATATATTAAATTAGTACTAATTATAATAAATAAATTAAAAATTGTTTCTTTCGGACAATAACATATCTATGTTTACAAATAAAAAAGGAAAAATGAAAAAATAAATAAAAAATAATAACAATTACACCTTGATAGCAAGTATAGGTAAACCTCGCCGGACTAGACACTTCCAGAGCGGCGAGGTGAACCTATCTGCTACCGTCTTTAGGATGCTATTGGCACTGCCCCGAACTCTGCGGATTAGGGATGCAGTATTCTTGTGGATGACGGCGTGATAGCCAGTGAAAAACTGCGCAAACATTCCTGACGCACTACAGAAACGGGGAAGTCCCAACATCATCCTATTATGATATACTATTAAAAATAAAATAAATATAAATATAATGTGGCCTGTACTCTACACAGGTACCCGACCCTCGGTTATTTTGCGTTGTATTTTGGTTGCGTAACCATTTATTCAATAACTCTACCCTTCGCGTCGCCAGCGACCTCGAACCGTGTTATTTTGAGACAGTACCTTCGGGGGTAGCCATCTGTATCGGTGAATCCATACATAAGGCCTATTAGGGGTACTAAAATTGTGTTTACTATACAGGGGTTAAGTCGAGTGTCTTTACAAAACGAATAGGATTAGATTTGACGAGAACATGCGACACGTTGCCAAAGAATAATTAATATGCAGCGGAATGAAAAAAATGAAAAAAATTTTTTTGTTGAAACACAGATAATTAAAAAAGTAACAATAACAGCTTATTTATAGTGTAACAGTTGGTGGTCTTATTGCTAAAAGCAATCTCTTCCAGACAACCGTGCAGGGAGAGGAATGACGCAAAAATAATGGATGGTGGTTTTCAATATCTTTCTACACTTACATAAACCAGTTACATAAAATACACACTAATAAAATAATAAATAATCTAAATACATACAATTCTTTTAAAATATAATACACATACATATACATTAATATATATGAATATTACATACATTACAATAATTCAAACGTTCAAAATTGTCAAATCCCTTATATTTTATTACGTTTTTATTAATTCATTTTCTTGTTTGTCTGTCTGTCAGTGTGTCTATGTGGAATCTTGCAACTCAAATTTTGAGCACTTCCCGATTAGTTATCCGGCTGAAACTTTCAGGGCAGCTCACAACGCGATGACAATGCATCTTATATCCATTTATCACCTTGAATAGGTGACCTAACCTAAAAGGCGCATAATAACGTGGTTAATTATGTTTTATTTATTTATTGTACCTACGACGGAGATATCGACGAACACAGTCAAAGTTAAAACTAAGCTTGTCACCCTCTAATCTCATGATCCGTCATAGTTAGACAGTTGAAATTTTTACAGATGATGTATTTCTGTTGCTGCTACAACAACGAATACTAAAAAAACAGAATAAAATAAATATAATATATTTAGAGGGCTCCCATCATCATCATCATCATCAGCCCATCACGTTCCCACTGCTGGGACACGGGCCTTCTCTCATAGAGAGAGTATGGGCCATAATCCACCACGCTGGCCCAGTGCGGGTTGGTGGATGTCACATGTCCTTGACTTTTTGTGAAAAATTCTTGAACATGCCGGTTTCCTCACGATGTTTTCCCTCACCGTTTTTAGAGCGAGTGTGAAATCCGCACATAAGAAAGTCAGTGGTGCGGGGTCAGCGGGATTCGAACTCGGGTGCGTCGGATCGAAAGTCGCACGAGCTCCCACTGAGCCACACTCGCTCTACAGGGCTCCCATATAACAAACGTATTTTGCTTTTTTATAGATAATGGTACGGAACTCTTTGTGCGCGAGTCCGACTCGCACTTGGCTGGTTATTTTATTATTTATAAAATAATGTGTATTCATTATGAGTCTTCTAAGCAAGAGAGTGCTGCATCTTCATCGCGGTTCATGACCCTGTTAATTTACCTCGACGATTAAGTTTAGTCTAGCAATAAAGTTTAATAGAAACTTAGGATTAAAGTAAACTTATAAACTTTTATTGCATAACCTTAGCTTGTTACTGAGACATTAATCAAATGATTGAAGGAGATCATGGCATTTTGAACTTAATAAAGTCCTCTGAAGCTACAGTTTGAATATCTTAATATCCCTGTCGATCTTGTATTCCAGACACGATCTTAAAGCTCATCTGGGGATCTGACCTCTGACCCTGGATTATCCTAAAACATTTCGGGGCAAAGACGTAGCACAGACAAAGCGAGGTGCTTACAGAGGACATATAAGTACATCAAAATTACACATTCTCATGGTATCTCTTTCATGTGCTAATGTATAAAATCCAAAACTTCAAGAAACATAGGTATTTATAACGTAGCATAAATGTTTTTATAAATACCTTGAAATCTGGATATAAAATTATGTTAGTTCCAATAAAAAAAACAATTCCAAAAAGTAATTTTTATAATAATTTTTAATCAATATATTGTCATTCTTAAATATTATATAATTTCTTTTGACTGACATATCTCATTTATCTATAACTGCATTTTTTTTTATAATTGTATTTTTTCTTAGAATAATCTTTATTAGGTTTATATAAATAAATAAGATGTAGTTGATATCATTGCAAAATCCGCCCGCTGCAAACAAAATTCTAAGCACATTCTGAGTCATACCCTCGACAAGATACATAGGTACTAGTAGACAAGATACTAGTGTTACAGTTTTACTTACGAATATCCTGACTTCAGCATTCTAAAAACCTGAAAAACTTTGTTTGAGTTTTTTGCTTGGCATTCGTTAATGCTTAAAAATATAATTAGAATCAATATGGGTTCGAGTCATCACAGAGCAAGTATTCAATTGCAACATTGATCTTGCTCGTTGAGAAAAAGGTTCACTCCAATCTCAATAGATGGCGTACACGTCACCCTTAAGATGGTTAAATAACGGAAGAAGAAATTCGACACTCGAGTTGGTGTCCACCGTAGCTCAATTGGTAGAGCGACTCCGTCTGAGGGAAGATTGCGTTGCGGGTTCGAGTCCCAGCCAGTGGTTGAATTTTTTCTTCCCTAAAAACATTGTTTCAGCATTCTGTCGGTGGTAGGTATTGCCTTGGAATAGATTACATAACATAAAAAAATTGATACCGACTTTATAGAGGTTTATGCCGTTTTGTATGCATGAGATGTTCTTCGGGTTTGCGATAGCCTATGAAGTGTACAGAATATAGTATTGTAAACTATCGTAAACAGGTCCAATGTACGCCCTCGGAGAAAGTGCTAGCGCTACAAGGCCCTCAAATCTCTATCCAAACTGCTTAAGGCAATGTTTAATCATAAACAAGATTTTTGTTGAAAATATATTTTTGAAGACAATCTTTTAACAAATTTGTAATCGAAATTGCAAGCAGATTAAAATGAGCCCAATCACTGACAATTGTCCGTCAAGGGGTTCCATTGTTCACCCTCCGTCTCCATCATCAGATCAGCTGGTTGTCACCATAGTATTGCATTGTCATAGGACTTTGCATACTTTGCAAAATTTCAACTTCGTAGGTGTAAAAGATAACTTTTTGTGGTTTTTAAAGGAAAACACTTGGATTAACTATTTAAATCAATTAATTTAATGGCACACGACACGTTTACTTGTACATGAAAAAGGTGAGACAGAGAAAAAATATGTCAGTGTTGCCAACACTATTTTATGTTCTTAACATAACTGCGGGGGCCGACAATATGCCAATTTACGGTAAAATTTTACAAAGCTATATGAAGATAAGCTACCTAATTTGCAACACTGTATAAGCTAAGCTTGACATAAATATACACATTAATTTGCAATCAACATTTAGATACATTTTAATAGGTACTGGCAATAATAGAACCTATATCTTTATTCTATACAGCTAAATTTATATTTTTATTAAGTAATAAAACATTTTTTGTTTACATGACACATTGTTTTTACCTCCTATGTATCTAATTAAATTTCTTATATATTATTTTATATTATCAACAATCAATATCATTTTACTCTTAAGACATTTAATTTTAGTTTTTATTTCAGAATTTAAAGTTTTTGAAGGTTAGTTTTGTTTTTAGATAAGTATTATTATAGTAGTTATTGATTATTGATAGGTATGATTGATAGGTAGTACATTGATGGTACACACACATAACAACATAAGGATTATTCAATTGGTAAAACTACAATTTTGGACACAGCTCGAGTGTGCAATTTGCCATTGGAAGTTTTAATTTCTACGACCCTTACATTATTATCATTGCCACAAAATACCTTTGTGACCCTGCCCAGGGGCCAATGGAGAAGTGGTGTATTAGAATCTACTAATAAAACTATAGTACCTTCCTTTAGGTTAGGTAATACTTTTCTCCATTTAGTTCTCTGATTAAGTGATGATAAATAATCTCTAGATCAAACCTTCCAAAAATGCTGTCTGACTTTTTTCTTGAAGGCCTTGATGTGCTCATTCAAGATTATGACAGCTCAAGCTGACACCTGACAGCTCAGAATGCAATCAAGTGTGTTTTCATTGGTCGCGCACCGCGTATGTCAATTGTATCGATTTGGTATCGATTGTCCGACAGACCAAATCGGCTCGATTGTAACAAACGTGCAAGGAGAACGAACTTGCTGATGAGGCAAATGGCCGACAATTAACCAAACCGGCGAACAATGGACAAATACACAGCACAACAGTTTCCACACGAATTATGCGAAATAGCACGAGATATATAAACTGAATTGTTTCGGCACCATGTAAAAGATAACTTTTTGTGGTTTTTAAAGGAAAACACTTGGATTAACTATTTAAATCAATTAATTTAATAGCACACGACACGTTTACTTGTACATGAAAAAGGTGAGAGAGAGAAAAAATATGTCAGTGTTGCCAACACTATTTTATGTTCTTAACAGTAGGATAAGAGGAAGTGGTTCTAATTCAGCTTGCAAGATTTGACTCAAACAAACAAATAATTAACATTGCAAGTTAAATAAAAGCTTGTCAAAATAGGCTGCCTCAGAATACTCTGAGCTTAAGTCCTGCAAATAAAAATTATTTCAAATTGTAATTTGAGAAAAAAATAAACGTTAAACTAAGTTTTCAACTTTAATACAAATATTTGGACTGTGGCGGTCTTCTTTGATGTAATGTTCTTAATAGAAATTGGCATCTGGTTGATGAAGGCTAATGGCTTAAACCAGAAAATTCAACCAAATTTTAACCCGTCACATAAATTATACAAACAATCCGTCCAACCTTTTTCCTAATTTTAAGGGATTATTGGCAAAATTGGGAAAAGTAGATACACGTAGAAGTACTTCTTCAATCCAGACCATTTATTGGTGAAATCGGGCAGCAACTAGCATTTTAGTAAGCTCTTATAATAGCAAATGTTAAAATATCATTCGAATATTTTTGCTTAATTCTCTTGTTTTTTATGCGTAGGTTACACAGGAAAAAGCGTATAAAAGGAATAATGCATAATATTAGCTTCACTATCCGCTAAAAAAATTAAAAAGAACAGAAATTAATATTTCGTTCTTAGAATAATGATAGAAATCAATATCCGAGATATGTTAAGTGCTATACCAAAGTACCCAAGTATTTCCAATAGTGTATCTAGATTAAAACCTACTTGTTTTTGGGTGAAGAGCGCAGTGTAGCGCCGTGCAGGAATTTGCAAATCAAAGGTACCACCACTTTGCCAGTAGTTCCGGTTTGAAAGGCATTGTACCCTATCTGCTTGGACTATTGCTCTGATTCTTCTAAGCTAACAAAAAAAATTGTCATAACATTGCTGTTACCTACTGTAAAACTGTAAGCTTTGGAGAACAACTGAATCTGATCATACAGGTTATAATCCTAGTTTCGGATTCAGCGGTCTCATAATTTTAGTTGCATCCCAACAGCCTTTCATACCTACATAAATATAATTACTGTTTATTAAGCTTAAATAACTTAAATTTATATGTGGCAATGTGTAAATGTGGCTTTGAAATAAACATTGTATTTATTTACTTATTTACTAGCGACCCACCCCGGCTTCAGCAAGGTAGTCCTATATAAATTTCATCGATATTCGACCTTATACTTCGACGTTGGACATCAGAATTGAAGACAGTTTTTTATTAAATTATATTAATTATTTTTATTATATTTGCGATGGTTATTTATTGTAACATTTTATGAGGGAAGTAAAATCAAGAGTTAAACTAAAACGTCTATCTACTATACTAAAAGTATAGACCAGAAGGGCGATCATGTATTTATTGTTTCAATCAATTTCAATAAGAGCCGTATTACACAGTAAAATTGAATAGATTGGGCGTATACATAACGATTCAAAGCACAATCTCGCTTTGTAAATTTGTCGGGTAACTGGTTTTTTCATTGAAATTGATTGAAATAAAAGATACATGGTCGCCCTGCAGGTACCTAAATACACTTCAAAAGCTTATAAACTAATTTCACATTAGTTACTATTTTGTATTATATATTATCACTAGCGACCCGCCCCGGCTTCGCACGGTTATTATACATATAAACCTTCCTCTTCAATCTATCTATTAAAAAAACCGCATCAAAATCCGTTGCGTAGTTTTAAAGATTTAAGCATTCATAGGGATATAGGGACAGAGAAAGCGACTTTGTTTTATACTATGTAGTGATTGTAGCCAGCGAAATTACTGCGCATTATGGGACTTAAAGAGTCTTAGGGCAAGCGAGGACGAGCGCAGTGCAGTGCCGCGCAGGATTTTGTATAACAATGTTCTGGGTGGTGCTGCAACTGTTATGGTCAGGCATTTTGCTTACCATCAGGTAAACGCCCTGTTCGTCTCATCACTCAATTCCATATTTTTGGCAAATGGATTGTCATGGATCTTGGGCAAGTCATTGCAAATAATCTGGCTGTACCAAGAATAAATTAATCATGAGAGAGTGGCCGTCATCTGTTGCGTCTCATGAAATCCCAATGCGAATGTAGAACGGATGTGCATTAGAGCGGATGTGCACTATGGCTTGAATACTTGATAACCTGGATGACACTTGAAACAGAACTTGCTATTATCTATCTATCTTATCCTATTTAGGAATGGAATTTTATGTTACCTATTGTTATATATGTTTATTTTTATATAAGTTTTTTTTTTACAAAATATAGGCCTACGTTTGACCACCATCTCGCCTGATGTTAAGCGACGATGTGGCCTAAGATGGAGAACGTAGAACTAGAAGATACCTATTCACTCTGGCCTTGAAGATACCCAGATTGTAGTTAGCAGGAGACAGAGAAGACGGCAATGAGTTCCATTCCTTAGCAGTACGCACTATAAATGTGGAACCAAAACGCTTTGTACGAATTGGCGGAATGTCTACTAAATAAGGGTGATATTTGGCCGATCTTCTACTCGTCCTGTTCTCGTTCTGTTTCTGTGTAAGTTCTTCGCTAGGTTAAGTATTCGTTTAGTTTTAGTATGGTAAATAGATGTACCTCTCGATTATGCTTACAGTCCTGGTGGTATCTTTTATTTTTGATGTTGGTCCATGTTTTCCTAAAACATTTAGTGCGTTTGATACGATTTGCTGTCCCGATCAATGATATATATTTCCGACACCTCACCACTTTTGCAAGCACATTTTGTGTGTTACCGAGTGCAGTTGTGCACTATTTTATTATTGCAAAATGTACGCATCATTTCTTGAAGTTTGTGCAAGGTATTCTATAGGTGTAAACCAATTTCTATTTTCGTTAGTATAGCAGGCTACCCTCCAGCTTAAGCTGTTTAATTACTGTCTGCTTGCCTTGCTGCACGTTTCGGACGAAGTTTGCATCATGTGTTGCCTGCGCAGGATTCATCTTTTCTATGGTTTTTTTTTATGTTACTGAATGACGAGACGAGCTGGTCGTTTACCTGATGGTAAGAAATATGGCAGCAGCCCATAACAATAACAGCACCACCCAGAACTTTGTTTTGCAAAATCCTGCGCGGCACTGCACTGCGCTCGTCACCCTGAGACAATTAGCTGTTGAGTCTTATAATGCCCAGTAATTTCACTGGCTACAATGCCCTTCAAGCTGGAACACAGTAATGCTTGCGCACTACTGCTTGGTGGCTGAATAACTGGCAAAGCGGTGGTACCCACCCAGACGGCCTCTCGCTTACGAGAAACCTACCACCAGTAAATGGTGAAAAATATTGATCATTTCATGACTTGAGGTTAAAAATGGTACGTGGCGTGCATGCGCCACGCACAGGTGATTGTCTCACCTTAGTTCACCTCACAGATAATGTAGTTTTGTTCACTTGATTCACTTCACTTCACTTCTTGTTTGAATGGCATTTGTGGGCATGCATTGTGGAGTTGCCATGTCACAATATTACTTCTGTTTACTGGTTACTTAAAAATACCTTAGCGTATGCTGGGTCCGAACCTTTTCCTGACATCGCGCAACATTTCACTGTGTTGTATGTATTGTCTTTGTTTTTCCTGTATGTTCAGTGTAATGTTGTGTGATGTCCTGAATAAATGTATTTTCTTTATTTCTTTCTTTCTTTCATTATCCAAGAGAGAAGTAATCCCAGCGGTAGGATAATAAACAGAAAGATTTCGTTTATTTTCTTGTCTTTTGTAACATTTTAGAGTATAATTTACACTGTTTATTGGTGTTATTAAACTTATAGACTTTAGAATATGTAATAAATCACCACATATAATAGTAGCTACATTATTGTAAAGGCCGTGAAATAGGCAATTGCTGGTCGAGTATGAGTTTGAAGGCCCAGCCGTACGCGAGGACTTTACTAATACGAGACAGACAATTGCCATTTCCGCAGAGGCATATATAGTGCTTTTCTCAAAAAAATGCAGGAAAATAAAACATACCTTTAATATTATACATTTAATTTGATTTAGTAAGTATTTATGTGAATTTTTAGCTTTGCCGCCAATTTTCAATTTATTATCTGTGCCGAAAGGCAAACGCATTTATGGCTATGCTGCCACGTGAACGCAATTTGTAATAAGCAAAGAGACTTACTTTGGTATGCCAAGAAAGAGTATTTAATAACCCCAGCACACCGTTTCATAACATAGCTAGAGCCTTGTAATGTTCCAAATTCAAAAAACGCTACTGCAATGGATCTGATTCTCTTTGTATGTAACTTATATACGATACTTCGCGTGTTCTTTTTTCGAAAATAATGAAAATATTTCCATGCATGATGAGGAAAAGTATTTTTCCATGAACCATTATATTCTAAAAAATAATGTGCGTATGTTATTGCTGGCTTTTACCTTTTCATTTAGTTTTCTTTCTAATAAACTGTAAATGTGAAGTTTGTCCAAAATGCTGGGACTTATTTGGCTCAACGTATCAGTATTGCAATCGAACGGGGCAATACTGCCAGCATCTTGGGCAGGTACACTGTCTACTGATAGTAGGCTGGAGCAATTGGCCTATCTATAGGCCTTTAATGGTCTGTGGGTTGTCTAATTGCTTCTACTTGTGAGAAGTTAGTTTAGTTTTAGTCAGTAGAGTGTACAATTGTTAAATAATAATTTATTTTTACAAAAAAAACAGAAACCGACTCCAATGTATCTTTGAAGTCCAAGGTCAAATATCGATGAAATTTATATGGGACCATTTCGTAGCTATATTGAACCCCACGCAAAAATAATTCCAAATCGTTTCATAAATGACGGAGTTCTGAGTTAACATAAAAAAATGTTAAAAAAATACAATTGAACACAGAACTTTCTCCTTTTTTTAATTCGGTTAATAAAGGCATTTGCCCGTTGAACAAAATAGTTTATCAGAGAGATTTACACGTCGTTAGCGGCCACAAAATAAACGTTTCCCAGCCTCAAAATAAGCAGCAACCCTTACATTAACTAAGCCTGTCACAGTCGAGCGATCAAACCGTGTCATCAGCGCTTCCTTTACAGATGAAATAAGGCCGTGAGCGCATGGATGGGGACGCGCGCCAGGCCCGGACGGCCGCCCGTCTGCCGCCCGCCTTATCTACAGTGAGTATTGTGTCTGACTATCAGTGACGGGACGAGATGTGTCAGCATGGTAATGAAGTTGACAATGTACAAGTTAAATTTAGATCGTTCCGTATTTAAGTAAAGGCACTGGCTAACAAGTTTTGAAAAGAAAACATGTATACATTTTACCAAAAAAAAAACTGACTTCAATGTATCTTCGAAGTACATAATCAAATATCGATGAAATTTATATGCGATTATTTCGTAGCTATACTGAACTCAACGCAAAAGTTTTCAAGAATTTTCCAAATCGGTTTATAAATGACGGAGTTCTGAGGTAACAAAAATCCAAAAAAGAAACCGAAAAAAATACTATCGAATTGAGAACCTCCTCCTTTTTTTGAAGTTGGTTAAAAAGCATGTACCCTGATTAACCTTTTTTTGAAGTTGGTTAAAAAGCATGTACCCTGATTAACCACCATGTCAGCGTTGCTGGCCTGCAAGAGTAGTCCTTTAGAACTAAAGGTTGATTTATATTGAGCTAGTAACTTACGCCAGCAACGTCAGTGCTGGCATGGCGGGCTCATGTAAACACATTCCATATATTATTCCATAAATAGTTATGCCAGTCTACTGGTTCACTAGAAACCCGCTGTAAGGTAAATTATTAAAATTAAAATTGTCTGAAATTATTGTTATTATTGATAGTTTCTAGTAAAGACATTCGTTTTAATGGACACGGTTGCAAGCTCGTCGCGTTTTTATAATAGCTTGTTTTATTTTATGTATAGTTCATTTAGATGTAATGTATAGGTTAAAATTAACTATGTGGTACATATTTATTGAAACACACAGATAATTTAAAAAAAAACACAAACAAAACAAATTAAAAATACTAATAACTAATCTAATCTATTAAACCACTACCAGTGGGCAACGTTCCCAAAATGCTGGCAGCATTGCCACGTTGAATGGCAATGCTTATCCTAAAATTAACTATTATATCTTCAACATCATCTTCATCTTTGGTATGCGATATCGCTTTAATAATCTAGTAAAAATATATATTTTTACCTTAGTAACGATTCATTGAGCGAGTGTGGCTCAGTGGGAGCATGTGTGACTTTCAATCCGACGCACCCAAATTCGAATCCCACTGGCCCCGTACCACTGACTTTCTTAAGTTATGTGCGATTTTAACACTTGCTCTAAAAATGGTGAAGGAAAAAATAGTGAGGAAACCAGCATGTCCAAGAATTAATCACAAAAATTCAAGGACGTGTGACATTCACCAACCCGCATTTGGCCAGCGTGGTGGATTAGAAGGCCTGTATCCCAGCAGTGGGAAGGTGATGGGCTAATGATGATGAAGGATTTAATACAAAACACAATTCATGTAATTACCATGCAAACAAAACCACGAAAAGTATGGATAACAAAGGTACTTAGGAACGTGGATTACTAATCCAAATGATTGTGTCATTTTACAGGAAACGATTGATCTTTCACCTAAATTGATTTTACAGTAATTTGTAACTATTATCCCCATAAGCCATGCCGTCAAGCGACCGTGATCATTAGTCGTGTTTCGGGATGATGTTCGGTGAAGCTGAGCAGACGCTCAACTGCCATCTCTCTCTAGATCTATGTGCTTCATCTTAGGCCACATCATCGCTTCACATCAGGCGAGATAGTGGCCAAACATGGAACTATTAAGCGTAAAAAAAGTGATACCATGGACCCAAGGTCTATGGTGATAAATCATAAATTTTTATTGCCAGAATATAGGTAGGTCATCTAGGTGTTACAATTATATATATTGTCATATAGTCTACCCTATTTAAGGGTGTGCAATACAATTCACATAACAATATTTTAATTAATTTACAAGACGTAATTTACGTATCAGTATTGCAATCCAACGGGGCATTACTGCCAGCATCTTGGGTACGCTGCCAACTGGTAGTGGGAAGCATTTGAGCTATCTATTATAGGCCTTTAATGGGGTATGGGTTGTCCAATTGCTTCTCCTTGTAAGTAGTTAGTTTAGTTGTAGTAAGTAGAGTGTAGAGTTGTTTTCAGTTATAAAGATTTACAAGACATAATTTTATTATTTTACATTCTACGGATGATACGGAGTGTGCTTTCAATAGAAAAAGATGCACCAATACGTAATGCGTGTAGTTATAAACGATGTTTACGCAACAGCTTGTAAGATGTTTTGCAATCTTAAAGTAATAAGTGTTATTTGTAACCCACCCCCGTTGTTCCAGATGCGCGGTCCCTGAACGGTGTCCCGACTGTCTCTCAACTCGACAATAATAGCGCCTTACCACAATGAACTCGACGGAACTCGCCGACGTCAACCGCTCCACTACTATAGTTACCATAGGCACCAACTTCATAACGCAATGGTACGCATACTACGCTATAATCCGTCAGATATGTTCGTGATATGTTTACATATTAAGAAGGGCCGTGGAAGTCAGTTTGAAACTCGCCGAAGTCGTACACTCTTATTAATAAATGGTAAATTAAGTAAAGCAATGTATTGTCACTATTCAACATACGTTGAAATGAATATGTTAGGAGTCAAAATGTTAAACGTTACATAAGGATTTAAGCAGCGTTTATTAATAAGGGCCGTAGACATTAGTCCCGATCGGCATTTATTTAAAGTTTAGTTTATAAAAAGCTCCATCAATTACAGTCACGATACGCCTACAGGTTGTGAAGCGGTGAGGGGGGAAAGGATGCCATCAGTCCAACTCGTCACTGATAGAACCTTACCACAATGTACGCAGTTAGTATGTTGATGAGAGAGCCGAATGAGCCAAGCACACCACAATATGCTAATTAAGCATTTATTGGTAAGATAAGAGCGACGTGCGGTCGGCATTACGCTAATCGGTCTATTCATTTGCTACGATGATTCACAGTAAATATCTGAGTAAAGATCTAAGTCAAAGTCAAAATATATTTGTTAAATAGATACGAAAATTCCCTTTAAAAATTCATAATAATACAATACAATAATACTCGGGGAGACGGGTCTGAGTAGCTACTCAACTGCTGTCTCTCTCTAGATCTATGTGCTCCATCTTAGGCCACATCATCGCTTCACATCAGGCGAGATAGTGGCCACATAGATAAATTAGGCGTAAAAAAAAAAAAACTTTATTGTACACCAAAACAGGAAACAAAAGTTTACAGTTACACATAATAGTGTTATATGTAACTGTAAACACATATAATATATAACAATATATTAAACATTATATGTAGTTAATATAATGAATAACAAGAAAGCATAAATTTAACAAAAAGTGAAAATTCATTTAAAATACTTTATATAGTTACTTGACTTATTACTTTTACAAAATGTCAAACTATATTTGCCAATGAGACGTCCCATAGTCATAGTATCAGTGCGAATGATGATCAGCGATGGGAACGCTAACTCATAGTCTGCTGTTGCCCGAAACATTGCAACGCCCGTGGTTAAAGTTTCATCTTGTCCACAAATGCGGTTGCTTTGTGCGCGGTGCGGGGGCAATGGACCGTGCCAGACTAGCCAGCTACTGCGTGTAATTACGCCTTGTCCTTGTCACGCTACGTCCTTTTGAGTACCATGGTCATTACATAAACTGTCGCTAAACTTCATCTTCGACGTCTCATCAATTACTCGTACTTCATCTTTTCTACATTTCGACTTTTACTATTAATAATATTTCGAGTACAGCTGGCGCTATTACAAACACAAGATTTACAAAAATATCTTTATATATGTCTTAGATCTTAGTAGACACTTTTTCCCCTAAACGGAAATCCTATATCCAAGACAAAGTACTCCCTAGTAAGAGAAAGTAGATTGTTACGTCGCTTGACATGGCTCACTATCCTACATATTTTATACCGCGCACAAGCATTCCTACGACTCTTACGAACAATTCTCGAGAAGGTACTACAACGTCCCATTCTAGCATTTTCAATGTTAGAAAATGGCTGGTGAATATTAAATTTTACGACCAAATACTATACGAGGAGTTGGTGCACTAAATTTGGGGTTATGTGAATTATACAATAGATGCTAGACAGTTCATTTCTAATGGGAAACGAACGTGCAGCGCAAGCGGATGATTTGCCACTAGTGTATGATAGTGCCACAGAATAGATTACAGTTGATATTACTTTATTAATTTGTTCTGTGGTTTACGGTGGGTAATATATTTAAGACATGTCAAGAAATGATTACGAAAAAGTATAAGGCAGTATTAAGTAAGAAGGCATAATATTCCGGCGCTACAGGGAGGCGAAGCCGAAGTTAATTCCCTAATCGTAGCTTGTGTTTATAAATTGTATAAATGCTAGTCTGTACGGTATATATTTTATGGGTCTCTGGTACTTTTAATTTGTTAACTGTATTATTGCCTGAAATAAATGTATTAATTATTATTATTGTTATTTATGTCGCTCTTTCTCATGGGTTATACACCCGGTCCTTTGGAAGGCTTGCGCGGGGACATGAGTCCAACAAGTAGAGGCTTCTTAGAGCATTTAATTTAGATATGTAATGGGCAACACTTATCGGTGACTGTCTCTAAGTGCATCATTAGAAGAGAATCAAAGACAGCGCCCGATAAGTGCGAGGACTATTATTGAAGATATGAAAATAACTTATGATTGGGCTATTGAGGTGAATTTTTAATGGATGAGAGCCGGTCTATGATATGAGACCTCGGCACCTGCCAGTTCCGCCTCATAAGAAAATATTTTGGCAGGTGGTAACTCGCCACCCATTAAACGGGCCCCCAATAAGGGCAATTAAGTAATATACCATAATATATATAATTAAGTTATTGCCCCCAATTTATTATTATTAAGGTAAATGTAAAGTTAGCGTAGCTTACTTGTTTAAGACGAACAACGACTCGCTTTGAGTCTGAAGTGTATAATTTTCCAAACACAATTTTTCTAAACGAAAAAAATCCGCTCTAACAATGGAATTACTCTAAACCGTTTAAAGAATGCCATAAAACGGCACTTGAGCAGTAGTTGCGGAATCGCGACACTCAACGACTCCCAGCGGCCTCTCGATATTTTACGAGCGACAACGTATAAAAACTTTATAGACTATCAGAAACGCTGACAAAAAATGGCCGTTGGGATCCATATAGAGAAGTCCTTACATGGACGATTCAATTATGCTTTGATTGTTGGTAATCTTATTTAGAAATGCTTGGGAAAGCCATTTATTTTTCTGCCAACTTTTATATTATTTCAATACGTATTACAAATATGCTGATATAATGAGTATGAATATATATTTTCTAGATAATATTTTCAAACCAAATAGAGAAATAATAAAAATAATCAATAGCACTTTTCTGCTATTAGTGGGGAGGAGTCGATTGACCCATGGGTTCGTGTCGAGCGCCGTGCCATGCCTGGGTGAAAGACAGTAGAACTTTACTGACCGTATAGGCTTAGATTATGTGCACAAAAGCAAACAACAATCTTTTACAACATTAAGAAAAATAAACCTTAAAGGTAGGTAGACGTCCGATACGGTGGTAGAGTCATTGTGATAATTTGACGTTCATAAGTGCGTCTGTGATGCCAAAATGATTAAAGAGATTTTTAATTTTGATTTTAGGCAACCAACCGGTAATGCCCCGAGTGTCGCAGATGTCCATAGGCGACGGTAATCGCTAACCATCCAGGCGGGCCGTCTGCTTGTTTGTCTAAATATCATATAAAAAAACCCGCCAAGCTAGGTTCACTCCGACGAGAATTTCTGACACTGACAAGAAGTAATTTTTTTTCTAGTTCATCACATATTTTGTTTACAATTCAATTCAAAAAGTTATAATGTTAGTGCGGGATTAGCTCTTTTAACTTGAACTACGTGAGAAACTTAAGACGGTATAATACTTATAATTAAGTTACTACTAACTTATAATTTTCAGCCGCCCGTGCTCGGCACTAATAACAACCAAGAAAAACAATTTTTATTTTCGTAACAACGTACATTGGAGGCTCACAAAAAGAGTTCATTTTACCCTAAACCTAAGGTTCGGAAATTTAAAGACGCTGTTTCTTCACCTCCACTATTTTTATTAAAAGCTTGAGCAGTTATCAAGCTCTAGTTTTAAACTGTTGAATTACAGTTGTTAGAGCGTTGAATGCCAAAGAAAAAGCTTTATACAACATGCAGCAAACTAGCTTCAAAACATTTACAGCGCATTATGTTAATTTCTTCGCGTGATTTTTAACTAATATTTATTATATGAGATTAAATTAGAACTTCTTTATTGCTCTCAAATTTTTCGTAAGTATATTATTATAACATGTTTAGAGTGATAGGTGGTACAATAAAACAGTTTTGCGAATCAAGCAAGAATTAGAATTACCTACCGCCTATTGTACTTATAGGAAATGATGTAATTAATTATTTACCAACAGTAATTCTGTTTTCTTTTTTTTAGGTGCAATAAAGTGTTATCTATCTTTCTATCTATCTATATATCTTAGACAGCAGAATAATACAGCTAATGTCTCTGAAATATATCCGTAGATCTAGTGGTCGGGTTCACTGTTGTAGCATCGTAGCACAATCTAGTTCTACGAGCGTAGCACAATGTTGCTACAAATCTTGCTACGCTAGCTACACGGGGGATTATTGCGTTAATATCTACCCTCACTCGGCTAGTTCTAAGCGGTCGGAGGCGGTTCGAAGCGGATCGACCCTATTCTATATTGATCAAAACTGCGCTTAGTTCAAAGATAAAGCTTTGTGTGATCGTTGCCTGTGGGAGAAGGCTACTGGGAAAAGAGGGTAAGCGTAGGTGTTTCGGCGCTTTCTGGGTTGTCTACTACGGCTGAAAAGAGCAGGCAATCTAAAGCTACCTAATCAAACAAAAGCTCTGCGTGATGTGTACAGTAGTAGACTATCAGCTATTGTACACAATTCCATAGAATTGCTTCACTCACTTGTCTTGCTGCACTTACTACCTAATAATGAGAATAGTTATGGAATATGGAACGCACAGAGTTTGCTTTTGTGTAAATGAGGTATAAAAGTAATAAATGGTCTGTTCAGTTATAGTAGCTATTTAGTAACATGAACTATATTACCTTTTTTGTATCTGCATGACTAGACGAGCTGGTCGTTTGCCTGATGGTAAGCAATACGCCAGGCCATAACAATAACAGCACCACCCAGAACTTTGTTTTGCATGATCCTTCACGGCGCTGTACTGCGCTCGTCACCCTGAGACAATTAGTTGTTGAGTCTCATAATGCCCAGTAATTTCGCTGGCTACCTCTGTTAAACATTTACAATAATTAGTACTTCTGTAGTTTTACAGAAAATAACTCTTCTCAGTTAATCAAAGAATTAATCAAAGATTAGAATTTATAGAGTGGACGAGTATTGTTTTTAAAATAGAAGGAAAAAAATATTTTGATAGTTAATGCTTTAATAACGCTTGGCGAAAATATAAGATTTTAAATAATACAGAAAAAGAAGTGGGAGAAATTCGGACTCGTCTACGAAATACCTTCAATTTTTTGCATCTAAATATTTCACCTTATTCATGACCTTCCCAAGTACCTATTTCAATCAGAGACGACAAAATTGTTTACTTTCTCCAATTACAAAGTAAATCTCAACAGATAAACGAGATAACTCATCAATCTCCAAGTTTATTTTTAACGTAATTAGGGAGGTATTCGAAACACGAGTAAATTAAAAAGTTTTTGTTGTAAGCTCATTAACGAATTTATGAAATAAAATTGTTTTAGCTCATGTTTTCTTAGAACAACTTTTAGCTCAAGTAAATTTTTAAGCTTGACTAAATCAAATCAAATTCAGAGAGGCTTAAAAGTTAAAAGTTATAACATCATGCTTTTGATTACTACCTATGTAGCATTGATACATATAGTATTGATCTATATACATGTTATATATATAAACTATATTATTGACCTACCTCTTACCACTTGGCCACACTCTGATGGAAAATGATAATGCGCTCTAGAATGGGTCAAAAGATGAGGATTTTGTTGATGATGCGTAGCTCTCAAATTAACGAAATTTTGTAATATGTTGCTATTTTCTGAGGTATTTCGCTAAGCTTTAATCTAGGGCACTAGAGCGGTAAAAAGAATCCTCAAATGTAGGCAACGATCAGTGCTTCTCTAAGTATCGCAGTTGTCCATAGGCGAAGGTGACCGCGAGGCGTTGGTTCGATTGTCTTGAACGTACACAGTTTAACACAATAAAGTTTATTCTTATTATTAAATTATATTTAAATAAACATTGCACCTTAGGTACGTATTCAAATTATTAAGTTCTAGATCAAACAGTGACCAAAGACCTGGCGCTTACCACAGCCAACAAATTTGTAT
The DNA here is from genome assembly GCA_951640565.1 of Petrophora chlorosata. Lineage (NCBI taxonomy): Eukaryota > Metazoa > Arthropoda > Insecta > Lepidoptera > Geometridae > Petrophora > Petrophora chlorosata. The sequence continues at coordinate 2,559,664 of OX621196.1, read as the reverse complement.
GGCCATTCAACGACGTAACGTCGCCAGCTTTTTGGGCACCTTACTCGCAGACGGTGATCTACATTCTGTTTTTAACCGTTTTGACTTTTTATTTTTGTTGTAGGTTAGTTAAGTCATTATCACTGTATATATTTGTAAATAATTGTACATATCTAATAATAAGTCTTATTTGATGTATATTTTGGGTAACAAACTTTCTTAGATAAAACAGCTAATGTTATCCGTCACCACCAGGAAACTGTCAAAACTGAAGCAGCGCGGGTGTATCTCGACCGGCGGCTACCAGGAGTGCCACGGGGGCTACCTCGTGGCCAACGGCACCAACTACACGGATGTGTACTACTTCAACAGCACGGCAGAGAACATTCTCGTTAATGGATTGGTAAGCACCACTCTCTGCTCTTTATTAATTATAGGCTTGCGTGTGACCACTATATCACCTGATGGTAAGCGATGATGTGGACACGCTCGCCTAGAAGATACCTGTTCACTCTCAATTTGAAGACTCCCAGATTATAGTTGTCAGGAAATAGACGTTGGCAATGCGTTCCACTCCTTGGCTGTTTAAAACAGCCAAGGAGTGGAACGCATTGCCAATAAAAAATAAAATTCATTTATTTCAGGCAATAGTACAGGAAACAAAATAAGAGTACCAGAGGCCCATAAAATATATACCTTACAGACTAACATATATACAAATTATAAAAACACTAATATACAATAGACACTAGGATAAGGGGCATTTCGGTGTAGCCTCTCTGTAGCGCCGGAACACTATTCCCTCGGGCCAAAATTTGGGCACCAGGAACATTTCCTTATATTTTGCAGGAAGCCGGAGCACCTAGGACTTAAAACACGTCGTCCTCGTTGACTCCAGCCTCGACAGATTCAGGTCCTGGACCTTTCCTCCGCACCTCTCCTTTATATATACTTAAGGATATCGTCTCCCGACGTGCTCTGGTCAAATTGGGAGAGGTATATCGCCGTCCTTTAATGAACGTGGAAGCAAAATGTTTATGGTTTATGGTAATGAGAGTATGTATGTATGTACTCATGTACATGTACGTAGTTTCTAAACAATCTGCAATCTTAAATTTTTGCTCTACTTTCTAATCCGAAATTGATTTCGATTCGATTTCTTTTTCCTTTTCAATTCCGATTAAAGGCAAGTTGTGTAAGCTTCCAAGTAACATGCAACTCATTACCCAGATACTTCCGGCAATGGAAAAAGGCCACAACAGCACAATAAGAGTTTATTCTCAGAATGCGGATTCATAACTGCACAAATGCAAGGTTTTTTTTTTACCACTCTTTTACTCTAGTTCTTTTACTCATTGTATGCGTAGGTTTTACGTAATTTTACGTTTTTCGAGTTTGAGTTTTTGACATTTTTAGTATGTTGAAGCATCAGCTCCACAATTTATTATCACGTAAGACGTGGCCAAGAATTTGTTTGTTTGTTTTTAGCCAGCGGTGTCCCATTACTGGGCAAAAGCCTCCCCTTGATCTTTCCGGTGTTTGCGGTTCTTTGCTATTGTATGGCAGTCATTATCAAACGTGTCAAGCTCGTCCTTTTATCTCTTGAGTGGCCTGCCATGACTAAGAGTCTTATACGAAAAATAGTTCAAAATATCTATGTACACTAATTACATAGATATTTTGGACAAAGTGTTTTATACCTATATACGAATACTTCATTTCAAGGTATTCCATTGCGATGTATGTTAGTTCTAAATTATTTCACTCGTTTCAGTGCAAGTCTCATCGTGGTCGCGGATGAAAATAAATATCTTTTCAAGAGAATTGATAAAAGCTTTGACTCAATAATCGTAACAAACGTTTGTTATTCTACCTCAGGGTGGTTGTACCATTGTTTAACTCACGACAGGTAATCGATTGCGCTATCGACGCGAGTGTGTCAGGGCCGACACTGCTGGAATTATAAACATACCCCTGCAAATGTTCGTGAGCGTAGCCACTGCGTCAAGATGGGGCCTTAGGGTACATCTCGCCCTCTCAAATTCTGGCCTGCAGCCGAGATGTCCACTTTTTTAAATAGTTATAGGATGATTCGCCCGGTCCAAATTTTAAGAATGGGCCAGTTATACCTTCTTCAAATCTAAAGGGGATGTTTCGCCCTAACCATGCATAACCCTTTTATTTTAAATTTTATTATAGGCTTGCATTTCACCGCCATCTCGCCTGATGTTGAGCGATGATGCTTCATTGCGATAATTGTTAATGAACCTATAAGTGAATTTTGTAATTTTATTAAGGAGCCCCAGTTCAACCTTAACATATCCCAATTATAAAAGAACAAAGTTTAAAAACATACTTTATCAACCTCCTTGCCACAAGACGTACGGCAATACGCCACCGTTTCATGGTGGACATTCCTCCCGCGCGTACTAAGCGCTTCGCTTCCACTTTTATTATGCGTACTGCTAACGAGTGGAACTCCCTGCCAGAGTCAGTCTTTCCCGATAGCTATAATCTGGGAATCTTCAAGTCTCGAGTGAACGGGTACTATCTTGGTAAGCGTGCTAGATCGTCGACCGCATCGTCGCTTACCATCAGGTGACATAGTGGTCAAACGCAAGCCAATTAACAAATAATATATATATGAAATAAAAGTTTTTATATACGTGCATAATAGTCTACAATAAACTAGCCAAAGATATAAAATCGTGCAAGGCATTCAAAACTAGACTTGGAAATTAAAATAATTGATGAACGATTATTTTTATAGCATGGCATAATATTTTAACCGATAACCGATAATTAAATTTAAATACAATTACTATTATTTTAGAAATACATATTTTATATAAATTTAGAGACATAACATAATATTTGCACACTTGCTTGCAGGCTGATAATTTGACTGGTATAATTTTAAGACCTTTATTGTATGTAGTAATCTTGCAAATAAACAATTGATTGGATTTACAACTCCTTTTAATAGCCTGATTCATGGAAAAAAATCTTTAGAATGTTAGAATTACGAACAACCTGCGGCCGACTGTATGCGGGTTCGAATAAATATGTTTACTATGTATATTTACCTATGTTATCAAACGTTACATATGTAGTAAGTAACAAAATCAGATAGCAGGGGATCATTTCTAGTGCGCTGTTATGAATTGGACGGTATGTAGTCTGTAAAGTAAAAAAATATCACCAACATTATTTTATAATTTTGATTGTGACTATCCGGCATCCTCAGGAACTTCAAAATGCTACCTCTGGCTTACCGTGCCAGGCGATTTACCGAATAGTCACCAAAGCCTGCCTAGGATGTTGGATATATTACTGACCATTTTTCTGCCCCTCTTGCCCCTCGTGCTAAGATCCTGGCTTCGTCCCTACGCCCCACTACCGTGGTTGCTCATTAACAGCGCGCTGATCTTGCGAGTCCATATTTGCAGATCGTTTGTACTCGCAATACATGGCACGTGGTGTGTCCCGAATCTAATATTATTTTTGTTGTATCAATGGCTGAACACAATGGAAAAAGCTACCGCCAGTTAAATTATCAGCGTTTATGATAAATTATAAGCAAACTTTTGGCATTGATAAAGTTTTATTGCTAATTACGAATGCTGGGTAGAGAGACCTTTTTTGTTACTTAAAATTGATAGCTAATGAAAAGGGGAGCCTTTCCCTCAGGTTTGATATTGATCATGGTTATGGTGTTGCATATTCAGTGAAAAAATGCCTTTATTACTAAAAACAATGCTAGACACTTACAAAAACAAATTAGCTACTTTAAAATTACTAAAATTATTTTATCTATAATGTTTGATAAACGTGATGACATTTCTATTTTTTTATGTAGCAACCAGTGTTACCACCATTCCCGCTCTGGCTGGCGGCTATCTTCGCGACATGCTTGTTACTGGTCATCCTACTGACCGTCAGTGGCAACGTGCTGGTGCTTCTGGCCTTCCTAGTGGACCGGACGATACGACAGCCGAGCAACTACTTCATCGCCTCGCTGGCTGCCACTGATCTGCTCATTGGTAAGTTAGACGATGATCGCAAAGAAAAATTAAAGGTGAAGTTTATGGGTGGTTTGAAAATGAGAAAATAGCAAGTAGGATGTATTGCAGCTGACTAATAGCTATATTTTAGTGTATTTCGTTCAAGAACTCTTCCACTTGTACGAGTATTTTGAACTCGGAACTTAAATCACTTTCAAGTTGTATTTTGTCCCGACGCCTAAAGCCGTTCTTCTAGTGAATTTTTGTTGTTTACATGTACAAAAAACGGTTTCCTTAAAACCTGCGCCTTAATATTTATTGCCAACATCAAAGGGTTTTCTGTACAAGAAACACAAGTACAATTTTGGGCAATGAGGCTATTTTAAGTACCCAAATCCTTGAGAAAACTCTCAAAACTGACCTTTGACGTAATATTTATTTAGAAAAATTACTTCCAATACTGAACTAGGCAAAACATTTTTTTTATTTTCAATATTCTTGATTAGTCTGTATTCTTGAAGTGTTCCTAAATAGAAACTCTAATTTATCGCAGTGACTGGTAACTTCAGTTACTCAGATAACAAATTGCTAATGATGCTTTTGACATTTCCAAACGAACGGGACAAAGGTGAACTAAAGTTCAATTATATTTTCTTTTGTCCAGGTACTTTGTCGCTTCCATTCTACACTGACTACGTGCTGAAAGGATACTGGCATCTCGGCCCATTGCTGTGCGACCTTTGGCTCTCCGTCGACTACACTGTATGTCTCGTCTCACAATACACTGTCCTACTAATCACGGTCGATCGATTCTGTAGCGTAAAGATAGCGGCGAGATATCGAGCATGGCGGACGAAGAACAGAGTCATATGGATGGTAACAGTTACGTGGATAATACCAGCGTTACTGTTCTTCACGACTATTTTCGGGTGGGAGCATTTTGTAGGCTTCCGGGACTTGCAAGAAGGAGAATGTGCGGTGCAGTTTCTGAAGGATCCGATCTTCAATACGGCACTTATTATTGGATATTATTGGACGACACTTTTTGTATTGATTTTCTTGTACGCTGGAATTTTCAAGACAGCATACGATATGCAAAAGAAAAGCGAAGCCAAGCAAAGGAAAATGCAGTCAATGGTAGCTTTAAGTGCAGGAGTAATGTCAGGTATGGCGGGTCGCGCTGCTGGAATGGCAGCTCTTTCCAAAGCAACCATAACAAGTGAGGATCAGCTAAAAGTATCAGAGTCAGTGCGCAAAGATTCAACATCTAAAGGATCATTGGCAGCCCCACTGCTTAACTTAGGTGGTTCCACAGATTCAAATTCCAGTCAAAAATCTTCTGCACATAAAAGCAGCGCTACTGCAACTGGAACTTCTACGACCGCAGAGTCGGATGGAGATAAGAGAGAAGATCAAGTAGAAGCGGAAAGATCAAGTAGTCCAGCGTTTGATTCAGACGAAGAAAGCACTACTCAGACTAATCCGAAAAAGCGACCATCTGTTGCGAACTTAGTTATGCAAACAGGAGCTTTACAATTGCTCAACAATATGCGTTTCAATGGTGGTATGCTCATGAAACCTGATTCGAAACAACAGACTCCCTTGATGAAACATGAGGTGGACAAGCCAAAGTCATCATTGTCACAGATTTCTGAAAAGAGTTTACTTGACACTGACAACCCTGATACTTCACGAAGCAATGAACCAACTTCGGTGCCTACTGTCCCTCTTTCAACAGCTAGTTTTGTGTCTCCGTTGTCTTCTGGTATAGCCACACCGTCCGACCAAAGAGAAGTATCGACTACAATTGCTCAGAGGATTATACCACCTCCATCGGAATTCAGATGTAGTCCAGCCGTATCTGAAAGTCCGCCATCAATTTCGGAATCGTCTCGGACAAGAACAGTGAGAGTTGTAAAAAGTGACGGTACCTCATACGATATTCTTGTGGGTATGGATGGAGCAGATTTGAGGTATATGGATGAGAGTTCTGTGATTTTGCCTTCACCTACATTTGAAAGTCCACCGTCGTCCGTGACATTTCCTACAGGTACAGAGCCTTCATCTCCACCAACTTTAAATTCGGCTAATGCTACTACCACGCCATTATTACAAGCTGCTCTAATACGAGCAACAGCCGAAGCTCAAACCACACTACCGAAAACCAATTTTTCTCCTCCGCCACCTGTGAAGGTTAATACTGAAGTTAGTATAACTCCAGGAGAGCATCCGAAGCCGGTAATCACACTCGTATCAACGTCTTCCAATAACAATGAACCACAGTCCACGAAGCCGAGTGAAGTCAAAGTGTCCCCATTGAAGTTAAATCCACCAATAAGCCCAGCGGTTGAGAACAGCGACGTATCGAGCACCGCAGTAACTGGGTCAGGCCGCGGCGACTCCAAGAAAGAGTTTGTAAAAAACATTGGAAAAAAATTAAAAGTTAAACGTTCGAAGCGGGACGGCCTGTTCCCGAGTATCGGTCGGCAGAAATCTAAATCAGAAAATAGAGCTAGGAAGGCTTTTCGAACCATATCTTTTATATTAGGTGCTTTTGTAGTGTGTTGGACGCCGTATCATATTCTAGCGTTAGTCGAGGGGTTCTGTACGAACCCTCCGTGTATTAACAAGCATTTGTACATGTTTTCGTACTTCCTTTGTTACGCCAACAGTCCTATCAATCCGTTTTGCTACGCGCTGGCCAACCAGCAGTTCAAGAAGACCTTCACGCGGCTTCTCCGGGGTGACTTTCACATCACCTAGTCCATGTATGTCGGTCACAGAGCGTAATCATGCGACACTGTGGCTCAGTGCACGCACAAATTGTTACGCGCACAATATTATGAATGATATGAATTCATCGTTGTTTATTAGACGACAATACAATAATTAAAATAATGACTTTATAGTGAAGCTTTTCATGTATAGAAATGAATGAGGTGTGTAGAATATGTATCTAAATGTATAGATGTAGATGTACATACCTTTGTATCGTACGAATAAATGGTGTATATTTTTATTAGTTTCGTCTAAAAGTTCAGAACTGACAATAAAATGTTAGAGTTGTGTAAATAAATATGTGAGTTGTTAAGTGTCTTCATATTTCTAGTCAAATGTTCGTGTATGTAAGTAGGCACATAAGTAATAATAGGAAATTAATATATTTGTTAGGTTGATCGGTAAAATATAATTAACGTCAAAGACGTGTTTTTAAAGATACGTTAAATTTAATATTTTATGTGATGATGAGTCAAAAATGTTAACATGTTGCGGAGTTGCCGCAATACTTTCGCAGAGCCACTTCTAAACTTTTGTTTTGTCTCTTATTTTATAATGATTTCTATCGTGACTATAAAGCACTTCGAATAAGATTGCCCTTTATTTACGTGCTCCGAATTAAATTACCTTTGAATTATTCATCGTCACATAAAATGAATTACAATAATACGCTTAAAAGCTTTTAGCCTTGAGCCCTAGCTAAAGTTTTTCAGCGTTAAATATAGTCAATTAACAATTTTAATATCCGTAAAACTAATATTATTACAGGCCTAAGTCAGTTTAGTTTTCCCTTCCTTCCTTTGACTTACAAATCTTTGTATAATAATTCGTACGTAGTCGTCTCCATTTGTATATATTACAAAAATGCTTTAATTAATTATTAGAAATATTAACCTTTTTATGGTAGAATTAGATTTATACATACATGTCACAATATCTGTGAGACAAAATAGTGTTTTACAATGAACGAAATGAACAAAGGAAGATAATATATCAATTTAGAACATTAAATAGATAGAATGGTGTATCATTACAATTAGAAAAAGTTTAGTAACTTATGTAATTAACTCCATTTTATAAATATAAGTTGCTGAAAGTAAAATGAAAGACAAAAGTGAAATAATATTAATTAGATATAAAAATACAGTTATGTAAATTATGATATCCAGTACAAATAAAATATAATCTTTATTTATAATTTTATTCTCATTCGTAGTCTCCTAAGGTACGGTGTTCATCACCTGTGATAACCTGGTAAGCACAGTTTTTTTGTGACACCAATATGAGTTTTTTTTAATGAATACGACAATTGAATCTTTTTCTAATTAGAAATGTGATTTTCTGGCAACATATTTATAAAGTCTTTCCTACGAGAAAACTTTTAATTAGTACCATAATTACGGAATTTGCTGGTAAGTTTATGAATTGCATTGGACGATTCTTCTAAAAAAAGAAGAAATTCACTCACTGACTGTGTTTAAAATTAAAAAAATATTTTTTTGTGAATGAATCAAATTAAATAACAGGAAAACGGAAATTTAAAATTAATAAAATAATAAAAATAATTTTAAGCCGGCTGCATTCAAAGAACACTCCGATTTGCTGTGGAGTTTTATTTAAATCTTTATACTTGCCGATATTCAATATTACGATATTATATTCTATTCCAGGATAAAAAGTATCCTGTCCTATAGTTATTATAGTTTTATTAAAACCTTTCATACGGCACACACCTTTTTGAGTTTATAAGTCAAGTTTTAGTAGGGTGTTGGCCACTAATATTCTGTCTGATGTTAAACATCAATGTGGCCGAAGATGGAATATAAAGCTCTAGAGAGGAAGGCACATGATCGACTGCTCAAACCCGTCTCCCTTATGGTTTACGGAATATCATCCCATATTTTTAACCGACTTCTAAATGGAGGAGGTTCTCAATTCGATGGTATCTTTTTTATGTTTGTTACTCATTTGTAAACTGATTAGGAAAATTCTTTTGGTATTCCTAGAAAAGCAGCAAGGTGGTCCTATATAAATTTCATCGATATTCGACCTTGAACTTCGATCTTGGACATCAGAATTTAAGACATTTTTTATTAAATTAATTATATTTGCAATATTCTTGTGATGGTTATTTATTGTAACATTTTATAAGGGAAGTGAAATCAAGAATTATACTAAAACGCCTATCTACTATACTGAAAGTATAACTAGGTACCTAAATACACATCAAAATCTTACAAAATTTCACATTAGTTACTATTTTGTATTATATATTATCACTAACGACCCGCCCCGGCTTCGCACGGTTATTATACATATAAACCTTCTTCTTCAATCACTCTATCTATTAACAAAAACCGCATCAAAATCCGTTGCGTAGTTTTAAAGATTTAAGCATACATAGGGACATAGGGACAGAGAAAGCGACTTTGTTTTATACTATGTAGTGATATCATTTCTTTTACTTGTGATGTATTTAAAAGATCTTTTTTTAATATATTGTGTAAGTACGTCTGTACCTAGATCTCATGTATTTATTAAATTATATGTATGTATTAAAATATATTTCCAATATGGATGTATAATAATGGACATTGTTAATCGTTATAATCAATAGAATGTAGTATATATTATACCTATTCTCGCCTTAGTACAGTGTCAATAATATTACAATTATATATATTTGTAAATTGGCTTTGTATATTGTATGTTAGGTGACAAAACGTTTAAGTCAAAACAACTTTGAAATAAATAAAATAGTGAATTAAAATACTTCCTATTATTCTCAATCCATACCCACTAAAAGTTTTCTTTGTATCTGAAGGCCTTTTATGCTATCTCTAAATTGTATATATTGTTAGAGGCGGATATAATTAAAACTCACAAGCCATTGTAGTTGTTTATTCGATCAAATTCGAACGCACAATAAGACCGTGCAATCACCGTCACAACCCACCTTCGCATAAAAATATCTGTCTTGCCATATTGAAAAATCAAGAGTTGTGTCGTAAAGCTCATAGATGGCGCCACTAGGTGACATATATACGTTTGACGTTTGGAATGAATAATGACAACTGACAGCTGTCGTGACGGAGACAATACATCTTATTATACCGATAGATTCATATACAAACACCATGCCTATCAATATATATATATATATATATATATATATAAGATTTTTGTTGAAATATCAAGACAAGCTTTTAATAAATTCGTAATTAGAATCGCGAGCAGATTAAAATAAGCCCAAACACTAGTAGTTTACGATTATCCGTCAAGGAGTTCCATTGCCCACCTTCCGTCTCCATCAACAGGTCAGCTGGCTGTCACCATAATATTGAATTGTCATCAGACGATCATTTTGGTATTAAAAAGAAATTCAATTAAAATTCGGTATTTATTTGTTAAAAGTTTGTCTTGAGAAATATATTATTCAACAAAAATTATTTCACCGTCATTTGTTAACTACCATGTGACCGAATTTTTGTAGGAATATGAAACTCCGTAAGTTTCATTTTCACAAACAAAAAAATTGGTGTCCGATAATCTGACGTGAGCGGGCAGCCTAATGCGGCTTTTACCATTATTTGGAGAACCGTACATTCGAAATGACGACCTCCATCGGGACCTGAAACAGGACGTTGTTACTAGTGTTATTAAAAAGTTCGCCGGAGCTGACGAATGTAAACTTCACCAACACTGAACGTCGAGGCTATCCTGAGGAGAGGAAACCTTTTGAATCATAAATTGCTTGTTAATAAATAAATAATTTTCTTTGGAATGTTTGGCTGAATACATCTATTCTATACAATTATAAAAATGGAACTAAGACAATTCTGTACATTATATATTATACTTGATGTTTTTTTATGGAACGAATGGTGAAACGAGCAAGTCGTTCACCTGACGGTAAGCACCAAGTCTGCTCAAAACAATCGCAGTGCCACCCAGAACTTATAATACCATAAAAAGCATGGTGTAGCACTTCATTGCGCCCATCACCCCGAGACATGAGATATTAAGTCTCATATGCCCAGTACATAATTACGCTGGCTACAATGCCCTTCAAACTAGCGCGTTTCCGGCGCGGGCGCGGCGTTAACAAAACAACAGAAACAAATCTACTCAGTCACTCTAAACCCAAATCAAAACCAACAGAAGTCGTAATTTGTCCCAAGGGACTGTCGTGACGAAAACCATTACAATGGTAACCGAAACCGAAAATAGTCGAAGGCCCGCTGTCTCCGAGGCCGAATTTGATCAATTTACGCGATTTATTTCGTACTGGCTTTTTCCCGCGGCTTTGTCCGCGTGTGCATCAGAGGAAGCCCATATTTGCATTTTTTCAAACCATCTTAGCAAGACCTCTCCGGTATACGAAAGCGCGTACAAAAGGTCAAGCTGTATCTTCGTATTTACGCAACCGATTTTGCGTGAATACGAAGTTAAGTTTACGTTCCATTTCCGAGCAGTTTCCGAGTCTATAGACAACAAACATACAAACAAACAAACAGACAAAAATCTAAAAACCGTTGATTCGTGTGCAGTATCCTCTAAATAGTCGATCCCAGTTGGTTTTTCAAAAATATCTTCAATGTACAGAATTGGCTCAGTTCCATTTTTAAATAGTATAGATTAGAAGGGCGCCGGGAGTCCGCAGTTATTATTGGTGTTCCACCGTCTTTGTCAATGTCAACGTCAATGTCAATACTCCATTAGAATGATACTGTGTCGATTTCAATGGCGCCGTCGTCGTCGGTCGTCGTCGCCATCGAAATCAATACCATTGTACGATGTCAATACGCATTAAATTTGTTTCTTGCAAGCATATCACTGTGTCTACTGTCAAAACTACGTACTCCGTATGTACCTCAAAGTTCAAGTTCAAAGTGCAAAAGATCTTTATTTAGTTTAGGCAAACGCACTTATGAACGTCAATTATTATAATAACTCTACCACCGTATCGGAAAAAGACTAAGAAGATCGATCTAAGGAGAGACCACTAAGACCAAAAAAAGACTAAGAAGAGACCACTAAGAAGATACGGTAAGAAATTGTTGGGCATTTTTTTTTTACTTTTGTGACTATATTTTGTTTCTAATGTGCCAGTTGGCTACTTGGCAGAAGCGGAATGTTTTATGCATTGTCTTCTATGTAATTACTATTGATTTGACATCTAATTTATATTTAGTAAGACAGGTATCACTGATCTAGATAGAGTATCAGCGTCTATCAACCTTATCATAGCGTGCGATGGAATACTTGTAGCATAATAACATACCTATATGGAATCCCTTCTCGCTCTGATATTTGTTTGAAACATACTTACCACTTAATTCATAGGTGGGCCGACTGGTCTACATAACAATAGAAAAAACCAGCCAAGTGCGAGTCGGCCTCGTGCACGAAGGGTTTCGTACCATTATCTACAAAAACGGCAAAAAACTCACGTCAGTTGTATGGGAGCCCCTTAAATATTTATTTTATTGTGTTTTTTAGTATTTGTTGTTATAGCGGCAACAGAAATACATCATCTGTAAAAACTTCAACTGTCTAACTATCACGTTCATGAGATACAGCCTGGTGACAGACGGACAGCGAAGTCTTAGTAATAGGGTCCCGTTTTACCCTTTGGGCGGTTTCCTGCTCAATTGTTTTTAGGGTGCCGTAACCCTAAAAACCATTGTGCAGAGAGCCGCTACTCAGGTTAAACATTATATTATCAATGATTAGGTATCATATATTTTGGCAATCATCAAATGGCAGTTGCAAGCAATGCCTAGCAGGTTCTCTCTATTAATCTATACAAGTAACAGCTGCGATATGTAACATACGATTGTGTGTAACACACGTGGCGTCATCAACAAGCGAGCGGCTTGTGAAATTGCTAGGCACAACTGTATCCGGGCCAATTGATCGGACACGGACAGACCAATACATGTAGCTGGGCTTCCACGGATTGTTAAATTTAAATTGTGTCGTGCAGAACAAAGTCAATAGCAAAAGTTACCTGCTGTTACTTCCTATAGTTATTGTTAAATATACATTCTGCATCTGCAAATATGCATAGAAGGTGAGTTTTTGAATAATGATCCCTGATGCAACTACCCTAACCGTTAGAGATAGAACAATATGTTGTTAAAATCATCATAAAATCATCTAGACTCTATCTAGACTTTTCATTCACAACATTTTAAAATTTTTTAAAAATCTATATCTATTATATTTTTTGTTAAAATTTGATAAAATGCATACATTTTTTTGCGGAAATTATTTCTGCTGCTGATATAGAACAAATAAATGTATGGAGATATTTTTTCTAAAGTTGCTTCAAGTTAATGAAAATCGATGTTTTAATTTTCGTACAAATCTACCTAAAATCGATATAAATCAAATAAAATATTACCGCAAAATAGAATCAGCTGCTTATAAGGAGCAAACACTGTACAGGGAAATTTTACTTAAGTTGCTACAAATCGACTAAAATCGATATTTTGATTTTTATACAAATCGGCCTTAAATCGATTTAATGAAAATAATAGTGTATTTTTTTCATACAAAGGAATTTGCTGTTTAAAGGTAACAAACATTTTTGTTGTGATTTTCTAAATAATTTTTTTTTTCAGCAATTTCAGCAATGGCCGAAAAATTGGTATTTTCAAATGTAAGTATATTTCTCCTTCATTCTTCTCTCTTATAATATTTCTAATAAACAATACAATACATTTAAACAGAAAATTAGAAACACAATTCTTATCAGACACCATCGTCTCGTTTTCATTGACCCTGCAACAAAAGGCACAAACAAAGCGCGCTATCGTTGAAGCCCATCACTTGCGCCGCACCGCTATGTAAAGATAAAGAGCTGAGGGGGGCAGCGGCAGTGTTGCTTGTCACAAACGCCTATCTCACAAATTGTGTACCTACTCCTATTGCGTAGGTAGATTTTATGTCATGGCATGAAGTGTAAATGTATAGTAATTACTATTACACAGTACAAATATTTAAGCATAAATCATATTGAAACTTTAAGTGAACTTGTGGTAGGTCTCTCGTATGCCGTCTGGGTAGGTACCACAGCTTTGCCAGTTATTCTATCACCGAGCAGTAGTGCGCAAGCATAACTGTAGCCAGCGAAATTACTGGGCATATGAGACTTAATATCTAATGTCTCGGGGTGATAAGCGCAATGCAGTGCTACGGAGTACTTTTTATGGTAAGTTCTGAGTGGCACTGCAATTGTTATAGGCAGGCGTGGTGCTTACCATTAAGCGAACGACTTGATCGTCTCATCATTCAGTTCTATAAAAAAAACTTTCAATATATATATATTTTTTTTATTATAATTGTTATTACTATTATTAATGTAAGTATAATAAAACACGGCTTTGAGCTTAGGTACGCGTGTCACGACCGGTCGTACTTTTACACAATACTTTATCAATCCGTACAAATTCAGTCCCGTGTCCACAGCCACACACAACAAATTTTATTATTTTTAGTCCGTATGTTTAGATTTTTGGAGATCGAAAAACTAACTTATTACTCGCGAAAATGAGCTGCACATAACCTAATAAAACACGGTTGTTAGCTAAGAACGAACTGAATTTATTTATAGATATAACAAGACCATATAAAAGTACACAGATAATATAATGTTTTGGTTATTCAATCCAAAGAAAAAGTATTTAAATCTTTGATTCAATCAATTACTAATATAGTAGACCAAAAAAAAACTTACTTAATGCTTTATAATATTTTGTTGAATTATACATTTTATTGTTACCTGACGTTCAAAAGTATACGGATGTACCAAATTGAAATAAATTATTTGAATTGAATATAAATATGATTTGGGATACGTCAAATCTAGACTTATGTACAAATGACGGTTGTACCGAATAAACTCTTCCATTGGACTTCTATAACCCGTCACGCAAGCACCGATTATCGTATTAGACACTAGACTTATATTATAGGACCATTGACAAGTTCCTGCATCTAAAGTGACACTTAGTATGGTATCAGGATTACATACATTATGTAATCGAGCATGAATATTTGAGCTCATATCCCACTTGCTCAATATTAATGTATGCTAAGGCTCTGTGCACACAACTGTGCGGTTGTGAACACGAAAAGTTTACAAATATGTACTCTATACTCAATCATTTATTGCAATCATAAATACTTATGTATATGACATTTCCAAAGAATACTAGATAGAATAATATGTTTATGAACGTCATGGGGTGTAGCAGTTGTTGTAGGAGCGAACCGATTCATTTAAATTTGTAATTACTTAAATATGTGAGTCCTGAATAAAGTCGTTTATTTATTTATTTAATGCATTCCTTAATGTAGGTAGGTACAACATATGGTCAATTTGTAGTCAGTTTACTAAGGACCCTGTCGGGCATGCATTTAGACGAGAGGAAGACTGCTTCTAAGTATAAATCATATATAGCAAAAAATATCAAATTAATAAGAACAATAGACGTTTAGACAATCGAGATCCCAAAAGCGCAGCGTGGTATCTCAAGAAATATTGCCTACTGACTTCTCAATTTCAGTATGAAAATGGCACTCGATGATGATGATGATGGTTAGACAATAGTAGCATTTATTTGTTAAAGCACAGAATACTAAGGGACAGAAGCATCACTCCGCAAAGAAATTGAAACAAATAGCGACTCTTGCTTTGACGCAATAAAATTAAATTCAGCTCGGGTAGCGCTGCATACCTACCAGTCACATTAACCTACAGAGCGCCTCTCTTTCTATCGCATAGCTCTTATCACTTCTGACGCGGCACGTGTAACGACGCGCGACCCGCCGTCGGTGTCCAGCTAAGTACTTGTAGCTTCGTACCTACAGTGCGGAGTGCGCTAGGCCTGGTTAAAGTTAAATTTTTCGTGCCCGACAGGGTCCTTAGTAAACTGACTACGAAAAAAAGGTTCTTTTAACCGTCTTATAAAAATAATGTCTTTTTCTTCATTTTTCATTTTGTTACGTCGGGTAGGTAATAGGTATGTCATTAAAGTAAGGTTCGTCATAACAGCCATCAAGGTAATCTCTAGGATTAACGTAGTCTAACAGGTCAAGCAAGATTTGGAGTAAACTGGAGGAGGCCCATACCCAGTCTGGGGTTCCAGCATCAGTTAACAAAAATAATATTTAAATGATCTGCATTTAGTTTACATAAAACTTTCTTTATTATAAGTAAAATTGTTATGTAAGGTTGTTGGAAATAAATGGGTTTATTATTATTATTATTATTATTATTATAACAGGTCAAGCACAAGCATAATTTATGTCATGTAGGTACTATAGGCCGACCGATTAACTCGCGTATCGCCTGCGCGGTAAGAAGGGAACGAGGGGAGATGTTAGCGGGTGGGTGAAAGGGGTGCGCGGAGCAGAGAGCTTACGTCCTTTCCCTTTCACCCACCCGCTAACATCTCCCCTCGCTCCCTTCTTACCGCGCAGGCGATACGCGAGTTAAACGGTCGGCCTATAGCCGTTTACGGCGTCTCTGTTCTTAAAATAAATGTTTTTAAAGTAAAGAGAATAAACTATTACGTCATTTACAAACTTAAGGCCAGATGTACGTTAAAATTTTTGTCACTCAATATCATATAGATCATCATGAAATTTACATAAAGCTAAATATAAGATTACGGTTTGATGAACCCGTTATATCAATAAACTAACTGCGCCCCGCAGTTTCACTTGTGGTATCCCAGGATAAAAAGTAAATATGGCCTTTTCTAGGACCTAAAGTATAAAATTTCATCAAAATCCGTTGAGTAGTTTTTGAATGATGGAGTAACATTCCACCATCGGAGAACAAGACGATGGACACAACGCCACCCTTACATGGTAGAAATCCCACCTATCCCTACGAAGCGTTTTGGCTCATCCTTCTTAATACGTACAGCCAAAGAAAACTTACTAATACTTACGTACAGCTAAGTAGTGGAACGCCATGCCATCATCTGTGTTTCCTATTAAATACAAGCCGGGGGTTGTTCAAACCAAGAGTGAATAGATACTTACTACGCAAGTGTGATTGATCTTCGTCGCTTCCCATCAGGTGGGATCGTGGTCAAACGATGGCCTAGTCCGATGTAAAAAAAAAGACATCTAAATTTTCGCATTTATAATATTAGTTGGATTAGTAGGTTATTAGTAGAATGTTGGTAAGATTTTCTATCGTATTGTGGTTCGAGGAGTAACACACATAGACAGAGTTACATATTATATCACAGACACAGATTAGCATCTGTTCAGATATTCAAACTGTCCAAATTAACAATTTAATATCGGATCGCGACGGGTTCATTAAATTCTGCCAAGGATTTAGAATGCATAATTTATTGGAATTAATTGTTACTTCTGTGACAGCTCATTTGCCGATATTACTACTGTTCTGAATGACTGTTTCAACTAAATTTAATGCCCTAATGGTACATCTAGTATCAATAAAAGTAAATACCTTCACATTTTAGTATCATCACAATAATGATTTCAATCGAACTAATTCTTTCTATCACAGGACGAGCAGAAACTCGGCCAAATATTAACCCTATATGTATAGTAGACATTCCGTTAATTCGAACAAAGCGTTTTGGTTCAACGTTTATAGTGCGTACTGCTAAGGAATGGAACTCCTTGCCGTCTTCTCTGTTTCCTGATTACTATAATTTGGGTGTCTTCAAGGCTAGTGTTTAGGTATCTTCTAAATCTACGTGCTCCATCTTCGGCCACATCGTTGCTTAACATCAGGCAAGATGGTGGTGAAACGTAGATTTATCACAATTAACGCCACTGAGCCCGATCTGCGGCTCTTCTTATCTAATTTCTTCCGGCCGCCTTTCACAAGTCGTCGCTCCATATAGTCGGTGGGCGTCCTACACTACACTTGTCGATTCGCGGTCTCCCCTCAAGGACACGTCTATTCTTACGGTGGTCCGTCCTTCGAGAGATGTAACCAGCCCATTGCCACTTCAGCTTGCTAATTTTATGGGCTATGTCAGTTACTTTGGTTTTCTGTCGGATTACCTCATTGCGGATCTTACCTTTCACAGAAATTCCGAGCCGAACGCTGCCCGTTACAATAACAACGATACATATTATTTCAATAACAACGATAAAACTTACTTCAGAGCACCAAAATGAAATGCCAGAAAAGTTATTGTGACACGGTAATAAAATAAAATAAGCCTTTATTGCTGTTTAATAATGTTTCAATAAAATATTTATTAATTTAATTATCGGTGTTCGGCGCACTCTTTTCCGAAACAGCTTGTCCTTCGACAAAGGCCTCCTCTAAAGATTTCCATATTTCTTTGTCTCTTGCCTTCCGAATCCACTCTGGATCGGCCACTCTTTTGACATCGTCTTCCCAACGTTTCGTTTGTCGTCCTTTGCTACTTTTTCCATCCCTTGGGTACCACTCTGTTATTATTTTGGTCCATTTATTTTTTTGCTCTCTTAGCATGTGTCCTGTCCATCGCCATTTTTGTGTTTTACATACTGTTTTTGCATCTTTAAATTTAATTATACACTTTATTTCTTTCAATCTTATTTTGTTCTTTCTCTTAACTCCAATTGCACTTCTTTATATACAATACGAGTAAATATGTAATAAAATGCCTTGCCTAAAATGCCTTTACATATTAATTGGTGCTGATAGTACTCAAACGCAAAATACTCTTTCTGTGCTCCGCGGTTTCATCCATTGTTAATTTTCCGAGAAGCATTACTATTTTAGGACTTAAAGTTACTTTACAAAATACATCAAAATTTCATCGGTAGTTTTATGCGTGGTTATAATAACAAACTATAAAGACATCCATACATCCGTCCTCAAAAACTGTTGTATTTTATAATATAAATACGACAGGCAGTCTTATTCTGGGAAATTATTGAAACTGTGATTTATTATTAATTTGGTGCTGGATAAATCATAGACCTGTTAATTGTAACTTTTCATATTTCATTACATCGAAGTTAATTAAAATACAATGTCGCATTGTTCATTCTGTTGCTCACAAAGCATTTTCATTTTACGGGGAAACTTAAATTATATTGAAGGCCAACATTTAACTTTAGCCTCGTAATATATGTGACAAGAATTTGAATGAACGTGAAAGACATTTAGCTGAGACGCCACTATTGTCGTCAAGGTGACGTCAAGACTGATAATCAATCTCTCTCTAGTGGCCAAACCTGGTGTCGGAGGTATAGATCGCGCTAAGACCATGACACATGGCCTAACAACTGTTGCTTGCTCGACTGCACTGTAGCGCTCA
This sequence comes from Petrophora chlorosata, assembly GCA_951640565.1. Classification (NCBI taxonomy): domain Eukaryota; kingdom Metazoa; phylum Arthropoda; class Insecta; order Lepidoptera; family Geometridae; genus Petrophora; species Petrophora chlorosata. The sequence goes on along the minus strand of OX621196.1, from coordinate 2,540,583 downwards.
GATACAAACGGTCACCCATCCAAGTGGTGACCGCAGCAAAGATTGCTTAACCTATCAGATTTAATATGAACAGCCAGGAGAGGTATGCTACGAGCGCTACGCTGCTCCAACTTGTAACCTATGGAGAAGGGAACGATTAGTTCTTATTTTGGCTATGGTTATATTAGATTTCTGTTGCACTTTAGATATTTAAGTAGGTATGTCAAATACATATCTATCCATAACCAGTAAGTTAGTGAAATCAACAAATGTAAGAATCTGCACACTGTCTTTCAAATTTTGTTTGTCTATACCTACCTACTCTATATGCTACGTGGTGTAGGACGCCCTGCGATAAGATGGAGCGATGATATGCGCAGTGTTGCTGGTTCCAGTCACTACTGGAGTAGAAAAGCCGAAGATCGGGCTAGGTGGCGTTCTATAGAACAGGCCTATGTCCAGCAGTGGCCTGATATAGGATGATAATGATGATGATGAGCTACTCAATATCTTTGTTGTCTGGAAGAAATCGCTGCGCGCTTCTCTTATCGTTAGCGATAAGACGAAGACGCCTATTATACTTATAGAAAAGTAAGTACCGACTGTGATTCATTTGTAAGTGCAATAGTGTTTTCTATATATCTATTTTATCTTATCGGTTTATCTACTGGCGTTTTTATTTCTGTACATAAAAGCAAAATGTAAAACATACAAATCGTGCAAACCGCGACTCATACAGCACCGCACTCCTTATGAAGGCATGTTTATAAAGCTGAAGCTTCGTTGGATCTCGTAGATAGAGAGCTACCGGTGAAAGAGTGTAATATTAATTGGTTTGCCAGCTATTCTGCCTTCAAGCCGTAATGAGCAAGCATAACTGTGTTCCAGTTTGAAGGGCATTATCTCATGTCTCAAGGTGATGAGCGCAATGCAGAGCTACGCAGAACTTTTTATAGTGTCGAACAAACAAACAACGAAAGGTTATATATTAAGGTTAGATACAAACTTGAATTGGAAAAAACATGTCGAGAACATTAAAACGAAACTTGCAAGATTTACCTATGCATTGAGTGTTCTCAAGTCAAATACCAATTACGAAACCGCATTATCATCTTACTACGCCTATGCATACTCTTGGTTAAATTACGGTATAATCCTCTGGGGTGAAAGTACAGATTTTACGGATCTATTTATTTATAATGCAAAAGAAATGTATACGGATTTTAGTTAATATTAAGCCGCGAGAAAGTTGTAAACCACATTTTATAGACAAAAAAATACTAACCCTACCATGTCTGTACATCCTACAGATATGTCTATTCGTACGGAAATATCGTACTTTCTTTAAATCAAATAGTGAAATTAATGAAAATTATAATAGAAGAAATCGCAACAAACTAAAGTTACCTACAACAAATTTACAAATATTAGGAAAAAGTCCAAATTTTAGATTAGTATCAATATACAACAAAATCCCTGAATACCTAAAAAACGAAACTAGATACAACGTATTCTGCAGAAAACTTAAATCTTATCTAATTAAAAAATGTTATTATTCCGTAGATGAATTCAAAACTGACAAGCATGTGGAAAAAAATGACTCAATTCCGTGACACTATACTGACATATAAAATATACTGACCTTAATAAAACATAAATCAATATAAATTAAAATGACTAAATGTACTCTCGCACTGACTTGCAAACGCCCTTACAGGGCTCATGTACCAACATAAGATGTAATTTAAGACCTACATGATAAATATATGTACATGAATGCAATTAATAATAATAAATAAATAATCGATATTTTAATTTGAATTTTTATATTATTAAATTCACATAATTTTCTAATGAATCTAACTCACAAAAACTTTCATAGTTTTTGTGAGTTTGATTGTTATTTTTGGTTGAAGGTTATCTATGGTGGGCCTGCACGTGTAGGTGATTCAAAATAACACCAAGAAACTTTTAATCAAACATTATTTTATTGATTCGGATACTTTATTGCCCATGATAGCACAAGATTGATGAAATACAATTTGATTTAGAGCCAATGGTTTTCAAGTCAAGTTAATCTTCCACCTCCCCTGGGGGGTGGTAGGGGTGGGTCTCGGGGTGGTCCCCTCTACCCTGGCGTAAACGCGCGGGGGCTTCTACCCCCGGGGAACTGGCAGGCCGCTGGTGGCTGCTCCGCTAGTCGGTGCGCCTCTCAGCGGCTCTGTGTTGGACCTTTTTTTTTTTTCTCTCTGGTAGTCGCCTCTGCCCTCTTCGTCTTCTTCTGGCGGCGGAAGAATGTCGCGGGGCAGGGCGCGTTTCTGGGGTTTGTCGGGGGGTCTCGCGTGGAGGGGTGCGATGTCGTGCAGGTGGGGGTGTGGCCCGTTGTCGGCGCGGTCGTACATACGACGCGCCAGACGGACCACGAACTCCCCCACCTTTTCCACCCCGACATCGCGGGCGATGACGTCATTTCTGACATATCGCCCCGCCCCCGAACACACGCGCAGGGCGACATTTTGTACGACCTGTAGCCGCCTCCGTTGGGTCTCCGAGCATAGTGAGTACCACGCCGGAGCCGCATACGTGAGGCGGGTGCCAATGGTTTTATGCGTGCGCTTCGCGCTTTGCTAGCTGTCAAAAAGTGCCAGTCAGCCGTCACTATGACACCCACAACTCCATTCGGTGTTAACCGCTCTAAAAATACGGCATAGACAATTTTAAAACCAATATAGATTGGACTATGACCTGATTTAAAATTTAATAATAATAATTGACTTAAACTAATTAAACTGTCCACGCGCCGTTAAGCATTTCGAAAACGAATAGGTGACCATTTCTAATGACTATTTCTCCTATATAATTTCTTAGTATCGTAGTTTTAAATGTAAAATTTAAAAGTATTAAATCAATGATTTTTTTTTTACCCTTGTTAGATCTATGTTTGGCCACTATCTCGCCTGATGTGAAGCGATGATGTGGCTTAAGATGGAGCACATAGATCTAGAGTCAGACGGCAGTTGAGCGGCTACTCAGACCCGTCTCCCCGATGGTTGGTTGATGTTTTTGAGAATTGGTGAGACAGAAAACATGTTACTGGAAACAGGGCTAGTCTCTCCGCTTTTAGCAGTATCTCGCCGGAAGAGGCGACCTTATTAAATAGGTAACTAGTTGCCTCGGCGCTGCGGAGGATAATCTCTTCAAGTGGCTATTCCATACAGCCATAAGCTGGGAGCGAAGCTTTCATAATAAGTTGCTTTATAAGGATGCATTATATGTTATGTTTTTAGATTTAAGCCCGACTTGTTTGGTATGTTTAGTATGAAAGTAGGATCCAAAAGGGAGTTGTAAGGTAAGTAAGTCGCATTTATTACGTGCTATTTATTATTTTACTATAATTTAGCAATTTGGCTTAATGATGTTTTAGAAATAGCACAACACATTGTGGCTGTTTTTACGCTTAAGGCAAGCGTAGCTCAGAGTAAGTTTGGCTCAGTGGAAGTACGTGCTACTTTTGATCCGACGCACCCGAGTTCGAATCCCACTGACCCCGCACGACTGACTTTCTAAAGTTATGTGCGGATTGAACACTCGCTCTAAAATTGGTTGAGGAAAATATCGTGAGGAAACCGGCATATCCAAGAACAATCACAAAAATTCAAGAACATGTGACATGCACCAACTCGCACTGGGCCAGCGTGGCAGATTATGCCACATACTCTCTCTATGAGAGAAGGCCCGTGTCCCAGCAGTGTGAACGTGATGGGCTGATTGTGGCTGTTTTTACATGTAAGAACTGTTTTTACTATCTACCACAAGTCACAACATAAATATATCGTTATGAACGATTTCAATACAAACAATAATACTTTATTGAACCCCAAAAAAGGTAACAAAAGTTTACAGTTACATATAATAGTGGTAAAACAATGGGCAGCCTTATCGCTATGTGCAATCTCAACTTTTTCAATATTTTCATGCAAGGGATCACAACGCGTTGGGGACGCTTTTACGTCCAATTAAACGCAATCACATTCGAAGTAAATTTACAATAATTAATTTTTAGAAAAAGAACATAAACTGACTCCAATGTATCTTCGAAGTCCAAGGTAAAATATCGATGAAATTTATGTGGAACCATTTCGTAGCTATAATGAACCCAACGCAAAAAGAATTTTCCAAATCAGTTCATAAATGACGGAGTTCTGACTAACAAACAAAAAAAATATAAAAATAATTTTAAAAATATACCATCGAACAGAGAACCTTCTACCTTTTTTGAAGTCGGTTAAAAATAAATGCAACTCAATCTACGCAAGGACACTTTCTCCAACTACCTGTGTCTAGCACTCTTGCTAGGTTCTCAATAACCGCTAGATAATTACACTGCTCGGCCCATTGTCTAGTAAAACCAACTGCGCGGCGAGTAACACTGTTCGTTCAATGTTCGGGAACAGGGACGAACTAAGAAGAGTTCAAAACTCTACGAAATAGAAGGAAATTAAAACCAAACGTCTTGACCGTATCTATAGGTTTGGTTGGTAACACTGCAGTCGCAACCTCACAAGAAATTAAACAAATGAACGTGAGATTTTGGAGTATTATGAAAAAAAGCTTCTAGCAGTAGAAACTAGCCTTATAATAATGTTTTTCCAAGATTATTTTTAATAGATACCTACACCAGTTTAGTCCTAGACGCAAGTCTTTCATACAAACTAACACTCTCTAAACGTATACCTACTTTCCCCATGACCTACGTTTTTAACAGACTTCAAAAAGGATAAGGTTCTCTGTTAGATTGTATTTTTTTTTTGTTTTTTACCTCAGTACGCTGTCATTACTGAACCGATTTGGAAAATTCTTTTTGTGTTGTGTTCCGTATAGCTACAAAGTGGTCTCATATAAATTTCACCGATATTTGTCCTTGCACTTCGAAGATACATTGAAGTCGGTTTTTGCTTTTTCTTAAAAATTAATTATTCAGTAACTTCTCGTGTACCAAACACGTAGAGGAGTATTATGGTATGGTTGTTCTATACAAACTGATAAGTTTCGTTAAATTAAAATAATTAATTTAAATATTCGAATTAAACGATTTTACATATATAACACATAAAAATATATAATAAGTTAATATCATATCATAAAAATAAAATTTTCCCCTACAAGTTTGGTCTTAGAAAAGTTTACTGGGGGTATTATCATTAGGGTTATTGGGGTATAGACCCCATACCAATTCCTAGATTCGCGCATGTCGAGTGCCTTAGATGCTAGTGACTGGAACATATGGGCTAATGGAGATACGCTATACAGGCCCCGGGGAGAGTACACTACGTAAGGCTTCACGGTTTGTCGCTATAGGGTTAACACATGTATGTACATTGTACACTTACATCTTGGGAGATTACGTACTACGATGTCCCATTGTTTTGTTTTAATATAATGCATTATACAACTCACTTACTGGGGCATTATCATTGGGGTTATTGGGGTATAGACTCCACACCAATTCCTAGCTTCCAGTTATAGTAAAATCTCAATATTAAACAATATTTTTTTTATATGACTGGTAGGCAAACAAGCGGACGGCCCGCCTGGATGGTAAGCGGTTACCGTCGCCTATGAACACCTGCAACACTCGGGGCATTACTGGTGCGTTGCCTACCTTTAAGGTCCCTTTCACCCTTCTTTTATCGTACCCCATGTTATAGCTCTGCGGAAAAACCTCTTCCATATCTTGCAGGTATGCGGCAAGAAAGATCTGGAGAATCGGATAGTATGCGATTTCCATAGATCTATGGTATGTGTGTGGCTTTCGCACGATGTCGGGCAGCGCGGTGATAAAACCGTGATGGAGAAATAAGATCAAATAGTTCCTCAGAACATTCCCCATTATAGATTAACTACCTTAAAATGGAATAACCTGTACGGAAATACAGTCATCAAGATTACATTCGAGCGGTCGCGAGCGCAGCTATTGTTATGATATTTATACATATTATAGTCAATTATATATATACATATTGTTATTATATTTATTGTTATTATATTTTTTTTTATTGTTTATTATATTTATACATATTTTACCTAATAGAAGGGGATAGTAATATCAGAGAAATGCGACACCCAAGACAAAACCTGTTTAAGGTTTATAAGGTGTTAGCAATATAAGAAAAGTTGTAAAATTTATATAAATAAATTAAAAAAAAACTTATTATGAAATATGTTATACCTGTCCCTAAAAACATCTTCGGAGTAAATGTTTATCTTGGTTTTAAAATGCTTAAAGGTAAGATTTTAAAAATACCACGCGTTAGTCATAAAACCAACTGGCCAACCGAAGCTATTGGATGTCAATTGAACTTGGTAATTAAGCATAATTGACGTCACATGTAATGATTTTACCAGACCAATTTGGACATCCGCAAGGAAGTCCTAAATGGTGGTTATCGTTGCCCAGAGTCAAAGTCAAAGTCAAATATCATATATTAAATAGGCACAAAAATGCGCTTTTAAAGGTCATAAACACATGATACAAATAAAATAAAAAAAGGTAAGTATGTTTACCCATTTCCTTTCCTATACTCAAATTGAAGTCTGAGTGCTGAAAAGAAATGCGAAAACTGACTCTACCAGTGCTTCGGAAATACGCCCGCTAGAGAAGATAGCACCAAGAAACTCTGCGGGGATGTCTTTTTTTCAGCCCTTTTAAAATGTCACGAAAATAACAATGAATATATATAAGACGTATAAATATTTCTGAGCCAGATTTGCCAGATTCCAGGCCCTTTAATATTCCTGAGATTCCTGACTAGAACTAAATTACCTGTTACATTACGTTTTTAACTCATCATTTCCCCTTACCATCCCTCCCCAAATAAAACCCGTCCCAGTAAAACGAATCTGCCATTTCAGCTCATAATTTTTCGTTTCCCGCTACGAAATTCAAATCAGCAATGAAATATTGAAAGTCATAACGTAAATAACGTGATGCATTCACGTAACAGCTATATGCTATGCTATTTATTATAGCCGATATAGCAGTTTAGCATCTGTTATTCGTTACCGCCAGTTATTGCTTCCATGCAATATTACAGACACTTTTCACTTAAAAAGTAATGTTGGCACATTTACTTATTAACTGATATTACTGACTTCAAAAAAGGAGGAGGTACTATGCTCCACTGTATTTATACATATATATATATATATATATATATTATGTATGTTCACCGATTTCTCCGCCAACTGTTGACCGATTTCAATATTTTTTTGCGTTCATTCAATATAGGGACGAGGTAGTCCCATATAAATTTCATCGATATTTGATCTTGGACTTCGAAGATACATTGTAGTCGGTTTTCTTTTTGGTAAAATGTATACTTGTAACTGGTACAGATACTATAATATCTGGCAGAAGAGTCTATGATTAACTTATCTTTATTGACCCCTACGACAAAAACGTAACGAGTTGCAAGATTCCACCCGCAACGACAGACAGACAGACAGACAAACAAGAAAGTGCCATAAAAAAAACGTTGTAAATATGACATTTGTCTCTGATGTAGAACAACAAATAAGCAAATTACCCCACTCATCTTCACTACACATTGGAAAAGGCTGACGTCACCGGCCATCGATTATGATAATAGCGCTATTAAATTGCAAATAGCCTCCGAAGCGTCGATTTATAACTGCAACCCCACCTGCTCGGGGCTGATAGTCTTTTGTACAGCTACAAATATGCCCCAAGTAAAGTCTACTGTGGCTTGACTACCTTACTGTCTATAAATATGGTATATTCTAGGTAAGCGTGTTACATCTTAGATCACATCATCGCTTACCAACAGGTGCAATAGTGGCGAAACGCAAGCCTATAACCAGTACAAAATGTACTATTTAACTGCTATCCCGGACTGCAATGTGGAATGAATAAGTTTTATGTAGAATAATATATTTTTCAAGACAAGCTTTTAACAAATTAGTAATTGGAACCGCGAGCAGATTAAAATGAGTCCAAACACTAGTAGTTTACGATTATCCGTCAAGGAGTTCCATTACATACATACATCAAGTTAAATAAAAGCACAGAATAAAGCTTGTAAAAATATGCACTGTCGCCATATTTTAATTCGTCTGAAGAGTAATTATCCCATGGTCTTGGGCAATTTTAGAAGACACTAAAGCGCCAAACTCAAGTTGAGACACAAAAAATATTTTTTCCATAATTTTATTAATTTGAATGTCTATTACTCGGATCTTACCCAAGCTACTTGAATACAATTGAACATAAACAATATTTCTTACAAAATCGTTTACTGAGATGACTCAATAACTACGGTCCACATTAATATACAAAAACAAAAAGAAAATAGAAAAGCTATCTAGTAAAAAATAAATCTTTATATTAGGCAATTAAATTGGCGTATTTTCGTAGGTCAGTTTTCGCACATCTTTTTTCGGTCCGGACTTCAATTTGAGTACGGGAAAGAAATTGGTAGACATGCTTACCTTTTTTTTCAAACTCATGATATTTTATGTTACTATTTTTAAAGTATTTTAATTGATTTATATATAATATAATTGATATATAAGTGTATAAGAGTCCCACAACACCCAGACACAAAACAAATGCATGCGCTTTTTTTTTCTTTGCACAAACATTTGTATCGTCGCGGGAATCAAACCCGCAACCTCATGGGTGTATGAGATTTGAGCCAACCTGCGCAACCACTACACCACAGAGGCTGACAAGTTTAGTGCTTCCTTTGTTATTTTCTTCCATTTTCATTCTTAGACCGTTCGTCCGATTGAGTTGAAACGGTTGAAACTTGTAGAGTTGTTGTGAGTTCGTGGGTATATATAAAAAAGGCGAAATGCAACGCACGCCGGGCATAAGCTAATAGCAGGCCTAGCGCACTCCGCACTGCAGGTACGAAGCTACAAGTACATGGCCGGACACCGCCGGCGGGTCGCGCATCGTTACACGTGCCGCGTTAGAAGAGATAAGAGCTATGCGATAGAAAGAGAGGCGCTCTGTAGGTTAATATGACTGGTAGGTATGCGCTACACGAGCTGAATTGAATTTTATTGCGTCATAGCAAGAGTCGCTATTTGTTTAAATATCTTTGCAGAGTGATGCTTCTGTCCTTTAGTATTCTGTGCTAATAGCTAAATATATGTACTGGTGGTAGGTTTCTCGTATGCGAGAGGCCGTCTGGGTGGGTACCACCGCTTTGCCAGTTATTCAGCCGCCAAGCAGTAGTGCGCAAGCATTACTGTGTTCCGGTTTGAAGGGCATTGTAGCCAGCGAAATTACTGGGCATTATGAGACTCAACAGCTAATTGTCTCAGGGTGACGAGCGCAGTGCAGTGCCGCGCAGGATTTTGCAAAACAAAATTCTGGGTGGTGCTGTTATTGTTATGGGCTGGCGTATTGCTTACCATCAGGTAAACGACCAGCTCGTCTCGTCATTTAGTTCTATAAAAAAAAATGTATATAATAAATATACGACGAATAAATATATAACGGAGGCCCTAGACACGAGCCCGCGCCGCCACTTCGTCATTTTATAACGCTGCATTGTTCCAGCGCCTTTCATAGCGCAGTCATTAGTGGAATGTTTAAACGTTTTGTTTGCCATTTTCACTGAAACTATTGCGTTTCGTTCTTACATTTCAAGTTCTTTTGCTGGTTTTAGTCAGTGTAGAAATATGGATAGGTATGCGTTTTACAGGCTTATGTGAAAAAGTTACAATCTTCATCTATAGGATGGACTTTTTGGCGGTAAATGAAGTACTAGAGACTAGAGCTCGATTTTGTTAATTCCAAACTCGTATGAGTAGGCGTACCAATTTTTAACAGGCGGTCGCTTGACTTTGGTCGTTACTTCTTTCCACAAAAAACAAGTAAAAAGTTTTAGACAGCATTTAACATAATACTCATGGAACTATATTTTTTTATATAAGTACTATCATAAAAATGGAACTGAGCCAATTCTGTACATTGGAAAACCAGCTGGGCTCGACTATTTAAAGGGTATCTACTGAACACAAATCCTCGGTTTTTAGGATTTTTGTCTGCGCGTTTGTTTGTTTGTAGGTAGGTATGTTTGTTATTTATAGACTCGGAAACTGCCGTTTTTAATGCGGTTTTCAGGGTTTAGTAGCATTCGTCTCAACTTATATTATAGGGTATGTTACATCAAAATTGGTTGAGTAACTATGAAGATACAGCTTGACCTATTCATAATACGCGCTCGCATATAGGTACCGAGGAGGTCTTGCTAAGATGGTTGACCCATCGGACGAAGTCGCGGGAAAAACTAGCATATTTGAAGAAGCTAGAAAACTTTTCCTTTCTTTAGGCATATAGTACTTTTACAATAAAATTAAAAAAAACCTAATGTATTCTTAAACTTTATTTCATTTATATATATATATATATAATCATATATATTATATAGTCACAAAAATGCGCCAGTATTTTTTGTGACTTATCCAAAGCTTTCGATTGCCTACGCCATGACATACTGCTTATGAAACTTGAATACTATGGATTTAAAGATGTAGAACTCGATATGATGCGGTCATACTTAACCAATAGATCTCAAGTCGTAACAGTAAATGGAAAAACCTCTGATATAGGAAAAGTAGACATAGGAGTACCTCAAGGATCCATACTAGGACCTGTACTTTTCTTGATATATGTAAACGACTTAGTAAAATGCTTGCCAGACTGGACTTTCACAAGTTTGTTTGCGGATGATACACATGTTGGTATTAAAGACAAATGTAAAATTGCCTTAGAAAACAAAGTCATAGAAACAATGGACATCTTAAAAAAATGGTTTAAATCAAATGGTATCATACTTAACCAAGACAAAAGCATAATTATGAGATACCAATCAAGAAAAGGATTGGAACGTAACGTTTCAGCAAAAGAAAACGTATTCTTAGGGTATACAATTGATTATACCATCAGTCACTCAGCCCACATAGATAAACTATGCAAAAAGTTAGCTAGTGCAAACTATGCACTGCTAAAACTAAAACCGGTGATAGATAAAAAAGCGCTGATAACAGTATACTATGCCTATGTACATTCATTGATAAATTATGCGGTGACGGTTTGGGGCAATGCTGCCGAAGTAAGTAGAATTCTTAAATGCCAGAAAAGAGCGATCAGAATTATAAATGGTCTACGAAAGCGCATGTCTGCTAAAAAACATTTTATAATCTGTAAAATTATGACGGTTATATCATTGTATATTTTCAACAGTCTTGTAGAAATACACAGCGAGAAAAATAATTTGACTAAAAAGATGGACACGCACAACTACAACCTACGAAATAAAGAAAAGCTATATCAACCGACGACTAGACTAACCAAAGTACAGAAACAGGGTAAATATAATAAAATAGTCATGTACATCAAACTGCCTATTGCCCTCACTCGGTTAAATTTATTAGATTTTAAAAAGAAAATAAAGTCATTTTTTGAACGAAATCCTTTTTACTCGCTGAATGAGTTTATGTTGATGCGTCTGACAGAATCCTCATTTTTATATGAGGATGAAAAAATGTGCCAAAATATACTAATTTATACTGACAGTAGTCAGGTGGAACTAATTTAATATTAATATAAAATAAATACATAATTCTGGGTGACATATTTTATGAACATTTAAGCTATAAATTACTAATAATTATATCTATTAATTACTAATAATATGAAATGAAATTTAAATTGTAACTTTATTTTTATTATAATTATTATGACTTGCCTTGTATAACGGACTTAGTTATATGGCCAATAAAGAATTCTATTCTATTCTATTCTATTCTATATCGGCGCAAAGACGCTAACAAAGCCTTTCATTCCTGGAGTATGAGCGATCACCATGATGATGATGACAGTGACGTCAGCAGTGATGACGTCACACTTTTTAAAAAAGCTCTTGGAGCCGTTTACTCCGTCATATATGTTTTTGTGTATTTAATTGATAATTAATTGTTAGCTCTGTAAGTTGATAATTGTATGTAGGTATGGATCATAAGAAACCCGAAATAAATGCATTTTCTTTTTTTTAACTAAACATAAAACAAAATATACATAATCTATGTTAGTTAGACATAAGATTTAATAAAACAATTTGTAAACGCTTGCAGCTCGCAATATAGCGTAACTAGCCGGGCTGAGGATTAATCAAGCTGGAGCGAGCTGCCAACTCCGGCTTGTCAATTAATTTTGATGCACGGAATTATAGGCGTGACTGAGAGATAATTTAAAATAATTAGTATTTATAAATGTAACGATTACATTTGTATATAACTATCATTTTCAGTTCATTAGCGGGAGTTAGAGAGAAAAAGATAGATAAAGAGAGATATAGAGAGATAGTTCATAGTTCATTTATTCATAACGGAAGTTACATGTCATACAAAAATTAATAATATTAAAATTTAATATAATTTGATATTGCAGTTACAAAATTCAATAATATTAATAAAAATTAATTAGTTATAATAAAAATTCGTACAATTTTACATTTTCACATTAAATATATTGTCAAATTGATAGAATGTTTGCTCAACCAACCAATTCTTTAGAGTATTCTTGAAAGCCGCTCTCGTGGACTTATCACGCAGGTTGTCTGGTAACCGATTGTAAACTGCCGGCGCCATCACATGTAGGTACCAGTTTTGAGGTCTTCGTCAGCCGGTGCGGCACTGTCCGTAACCTGTGCGCGCTCCGCGTATCGTACCTGTGTGTGTCGCCGAACATCGGGTACTCGTCCAAATGGTCTCCAGCATACAGTGCGGCCTGGAGGCAAATCAAGGGCTGTATGGTGAGTACTCTCAAGGACCGGAACAAAAGATATCTTTAGGAATGACTAGCTGCGCCCTGCGGTTTCACTCACGGTTTCCCGGGATAAAAAGTAGCCTATGTGTTAATCCAGAATATGAGCTATCTCCATACTAAATTAAACTAATTAAAACAATATAACTATAATGGTTTTAGTCATAATGCTCATATTAGCATTAAGGTATTGGTGCAATTATGTATGTTTAACATCATTTACGTCTAATTTAGTTATGTTTTAATTATGGTAATCTATAATTTGCCTTATTTGTATACCATGTACATGTATTTCTGATGCTGTTTTTGTAACGCTGTTGATTGCCTCAATAAATAAATAAATAAAAAATAAAAATAAATTTCATCCCAATTCGTAGTAAGGATTATCCGACAAACATACACATAGATATAGCTCGTCATAGCATTTTCGTTGCAAATGGCGATTGTGAAAGGCCCTACCAAGCAACGATACGAGTGAACAGGTACCTATTACTTTATAAAGCGGGCTAGATCGTCGACCGCATCGTCACATGTCATCAGGTGAGATCTACAAAAAAATTGTTGCTTGTACGTGTTTCGATTTGCGAAACAACGCCAATTTTCTATCTATACTTTTTCACCGCAGACAACATTTTCTTCAAACGATTTTTCGAAAAGAAACAGCAGACAGGCTACTCGGCATACTTCAGACTCTTGCAGCCACCACCTGAAGCGTGAAACCCGCGTCTTCTGTATTAATCCTTCGTCGGCAGATCGTTTGATCCTGCCACAAAGGGGCCGCTACCTCGGCACATATTACATAACTGATATGGGAATTAAACCGGCGGGTGATATCGCTGAAGCAGGCTGAAGCTTACAAGAGATAGGGAATTAGGTTTTAACTTTTATTTTTATAATTCTTGAATAAAATTTCAAATTAATATGAAACAAAGTCGCACGTTGAGCGAGCGTGGCTTTGAGCACGTGCACGTGGGAGCACGTGCGAATTTCGATCCGACGCATCCGAGTTGGAATCCCGCTGGCCCCGCATCACTGACTTTCTTTAGATATGTGCGGATTTAGCACTCACTCTAAAAACAGTGAAGGAAAACATCGTGAGGAAACCGGCATTTCTAAGAATTAATCACAAAAATTCAAAAACACGTGTTATCCACCAACCCACATAGGGCTAGCGTGGTGGATTGTGGCCCATACTCTCTCTATGAGAAAGGGCCCGTATCCCAGCAGTGGGAACGTGATGGGCTGATGATTAAAGTCGCACGTTACGTCTGTCTGCTTATTCACTGAATACTTTACAAACTACTTTGTGTGTTTTGATGCGGTTTTCACCAAAGCATCGTTTAGAAAACTTAAGGAAAGTTTAGATAAATATAACCCTTCCTTTTGGCTTTGCAGTAGTCTGCTAAAAACTCATAAATCGCAACTGTGCAAAGCTGGGGCGAGTCACTTGTAGACAATATGCGTTAGTTTAGTATAAACTCGATACTGCTTGATGGCTCTGGATGGAGTTTAGCATAAGCTTCAACTTACGGACGGAGGCATGAATGAGCTGTCGGCAGTGGGCGACGACTGAGCTTCAAACGTGCTGATATGCCAGTGCGACAAGATTGTTAGGTAGCGCTCGTAGCGTAGCTCGAATAGCCGCTCGTAACAGATCTTCTAGGTTAAGCAACGTTCGCAGGGGTCACAACTTGGATGAGTGGCCGTTTTGTGTGGTATTTACATCTGAGCGCTACCTTGGTTCGGAGGGCGCGTTAAGCCGCTGGTCCCGGTTGTTGTGTTAAGACAAAAGTCGTAAGTCCATGTTGGAGTGACTTTGGGTGGTGTAATAACTTCGACACCAGGGTTGGCCACACACCTACACGAGAGCAGAAGAAAAAGAAGAAGAAGAATGCGGTCAAAATCAAAACCGAACGTTGTACCTAAGCAGTGAGACAAGCAGGTTTGTCACGTGATGGTAAGCAACACATCTGCTCGTAACAGTTGCAGCGCCACCCAGAACCTTGTTTTATGTGATCGTTGGGCGTTATATTTATTTATGTAGCAGATTACCTACCTGGCAACGCGCAGGTACTAGCCCAGACAGTCGCTTGAATACTTGTCTCTCGTCTAAATGCTTCTCATCGCTCACTCTCGATCTTCGCCTTTGTTTATTGCCTTGTATACTCGTACTAACATCTCTAGCTGCTGCTTCAATTTGTTAAACCAACGTTTAGGACTTCGGAGAAACTGAGTAATCCATACTTTTAGAGCGAGTGTGGCGCAACGGGAACTCGTGCGCCTTTCGATCCGACGCACCTGGCTTCGAATCCCGACTTGGCTTTGCATCAATGACTTATAGTTAAGTGCAGATTTTGCACGCTCGCTCTAAAACGGTGAAACCCGCTAACGCGCTTTGGAGTGGTAGGCTCTAGCCGTGGTTGTAATACCACTTACCGAACAAAGTCATGCCGTCAAGCGATTTAGTCGTGTTTCGGGATGATGTTCGGTGAACCATCGGGGAGACGGGTCTGAGCAGCCGCTCAACTACCGCCTCTCTCTAGATCTATGTGCTCCACCTTAGGCCACATCATCGCTTCACATCAGGCGAGATAGCGGCCAAACATAGATCTATTAACCGTAAAAAAAAAAGCGATAGAAGGGGGAATAAGAGGGGGAGGGAGGGGGAGGCCGCATTAGCTCAGCACCAGCCTAATAGTCGTATGAAGACGTCGATAGCACCTAATACACCCATCGTATATGTAAAGTGCCGTAAGTACATGCACGTCAGCGTGGCACTTACACGGCCAATAACTCTGACCCGATAAGGTCTGCCGTAGTACACCCTTTTACTGCCGTTACAGTGCAATAAGAGACTCAGTAAGAACAGATAAAAAAAATCTGCTTTTACTTAGGAACTTTTACCCTGGCAGAGTATGTCAGTCCCATCATACTGTTATTTAAATATTTACAACCTTATAATAATACCTAGGTATATACAATCAAATTTAAAAAAAGCTTTTTCATACCCCGCAACAAATTCGACCAAAGTGATGCACATTTTATTTCTGAAGTAAATAAATCCTATAAATTACCTATTAAAAGTCATTAAACCTGTTGACTTCGTGGTTAAAGGTGAGAATAGCCAAGCCACAGTTTCTTCAAAATCCGATGTCATCTGCAGGGCGATCATGTATATTTTATTTCAATCAATTTCAATGAGAAACCAGTTACCCGACAAATTTACAAAGCGAGATTGTGCTATAAATCGTTAAGTATACGCCCAATCTATTCAATTTTACTGTGTGACGAGCACCGCCAGCCGCAGCTGCGCATACGACCGGCAGCGGCGCCCGCCACGGAGCGACTAACGCACACAGGCGTACCGTTCCCCCCCGCAGCTCCCCGCTGCAGTCCGCCGCGCGCATCAAGACACGCACGCACACCACTCGCGCCGCGCGACTGTATATAAGGCGGCGAGCGTCCAGTAGCAGACACACTCGCGGGCCAGCTCCGAAGCTGAAAGGTTCTCTTGCGCGGCCTCATGGTTCTCCCTGGTCGTGCATTGAATCTGGATAGCAAACCGAGCGCTCCCGCGTTGTGTCACTGCCCCCCAACCCCGGGTGTTCAGCGGCCTGGTTTCCTCCGGGTCGCAGGCGCCTGGTTAGGGCAAAGGGTTCGTGCGGCCTCATGGTTCTCCCTGGTCGCGCAACCCTGGCTGATAGTTTGGACGATTGAGCGGGTGGGTAGGCTCATCCGAGTTCCTACTCGTTCTTCGTTCTGCCGAGTGCACCTCCGCGGTCTCATGGTTTGGACCTGATCGTGATAGGTGTTCTCCCGAGTAGCTAGTACCGTCCCGCCGCTGGTTCCCGCGCCGATTGGCTAAACCGAAAGGTCGCGGGCCTGCTAGGTATCTAGATTACTAACCCGAGGGTCGCTATAACCGACCGCAGTTGCCGGTCGGGGATAGCCCACCTTCACCGCCGCCCGTACAGCGCGAGGTCGTCGCGATCCCGAACCCGCCGTGGGTTACCGTCCCGTACCGTAGTCGCGTCGTGCCGCAAGAGGCGACCCGGCCGCGCAGTAGTAATAAGCCGTATAGTAGTAATTAGCTAAGCACGTTATGTAATGTTGTATAATAAGATATAGATAATAAACAACCATGTACGTTGACATTAAGAGTCTCATTTACACGAGTCCCCGCTTCCCGTAGGATCGGCCGTAGGTTCGATCCCAAATATCAACTGAATGCCGTGGCACTCCAGGCAGCCCCAGGCACTCCGTTATATTTTGGCGCCCAACGAAAAAACTCACATTACGGGGGACTCGATTATATAGTGGCGTATAGTTATATTTTGGCGCCCAATGAAAAAACTCACATTACGGGGGACTCGATTATATAGTGGCACATAGTTATATTTTAGACCAACTAGATTAAGCTGCAACTAGCTTTAGAAGTAAGAAAGCAAATGCCCACATCCTGGGTATATAAGCTGAGTAAAGAAGAATTAATAGAGGAATCAAGAAACAGAGGATTACTAACTCAAGGTCTAAGAGTAGAGATTCTAAGAAGAAACCTCTCCGATTATATAAAACAAGAAGAAGTGGAACGAGAAGGAACCACTGAAATACCCAAGCGGACTGGAATGTCAAGTGACGACGAATTCCAGGACCCGACAGCAGACGTTTCAAAGGGCGACAAAAACCTGAAAGAAACAATCATGGCTAATAGTAGCAAAAATAAAACAAATTCCGATCAAGTAGTAAAGGAAGTCTTGAAGACGGCAAGAAGCTTGAATGTCACTTTTGATACCACAGACGATGCCATTGAGTTTTTGGAAAGACTAGGAGAAGTAGCACAGGTAGGCGACGAGAACGTGGACCACCTAGTACAAGTACTACCATTCTGCCTAAAAGGTAAAGCGTTATTGTGGTACCGAAATAATAGTACTGCATGGAAGACATGGAAAGAATTTACAGACGACTTTAAGTTATATTTCGTTCCCAAGAAGTACGAAGAGAATTTGCTGGAAAAGATAATAGCAAAGAAGCAAGACTACCGGCAAACTTTCGTAGAATATCTGACCGAAATACAAACATTAATCCGCAGGTATGGGAAAATGCCAGAAACCGATAAACTAGAGCGAATTTATGAAAATATGAACCCGAAGTATAAGTATTATATAAAAAGACAAGAGTTTACAAAATTAAAGGAACTTATACTCCTTACAGCAGAATACGAACACATATCAAAAGAAAGATACAAAGGAAGCACATTCAGAAAAGAAGTACAACAGGGACCTAGCCAGCAACAGGCAAATAAAAACGAGAATAAATCAAGCACAGGAGCGGAGAATAATGAAAATAAACCGAGGTATATGAGAAACTACGACACGAAAGAATGCTGCTGGAGTTGCGGTAGAACAGGACACTCGTACAAAGAATGCAAGAATAATAAAATAATATTTTGTAACACGTGTGGAAAAATAGGGAAGATGAGCAAGGATTGTTGTATGTCAAATGCTAACAGAAAACCTATAAAAGCGTCAACTGCAACAGAGAAAATCAGTGAAGATAACAGACAATTCATAGAAATAAAGATAGAAGGATATTCATTCAGAGCGTTAATAGATACAGGATCCAGCAGGTCTTACATAAACAATGAAATCTACAAACGCTGCATAAGTGATACAACCAGGATTGAAACAAAAGGCAGAGAAATAACAATGGCTGATGGTTCAAAAACCAGTGTTCATAAAGCGTTGAACTTAAATATAGAAATAAACGGAGAAAAAATGAAACGCATGATGTACCTTATACCACGGGCATCTGAAGCCATAATAGGTATGGACATACTTAGAGAAATAGGCATGGAAATACAATGGAAAAAGAAAACAAAAGAAAAACGGACAGCAAATTCCATACAAGCAAGTGCGACTCCAGAAAAGGAAGAAAATAAGAATGACTCGTTGACTCCTCACGAGCGCCAACAAATCAAGGAAATGCTGAAAGAGGAATTTGAGAGAAACAATAATTGCCCGAAAGGTAATACGTGGATCGAACATAAACAAGACGACTTCGATATAATATACAGAAATGACAAGCAAAATGTGGTAGCGGACGAACTATCCCGGAACCCCATATGTACGACTGACTCGGAAGAAGGAGATTGGTATGACAAGAAATTAAGAGAAATTCATAAAAATCCAGAGAAACATGAAGACTACCAGATAAAAGAAAACAAGTTATATAGGAGAATAACAAATTCAGCATACGGCGTTAAATTACAGCCGGAATCAGAATGGAAACTGTGCGTACCGAAACAAGAAAGAGAAATAATCCTAAGAGAAAACCATGATGAGCCGAACGCCGGACACCTCGGAACTTCAAAAACTCTGACGAGAGTCGCCCAGAGATATTACTGGCCAGGAATGTTCAGAGACGTGGCAAAATACGTAAGAAAATGCATCACATGCCAGACACATAAACCATCTCAAGAAAAGAGACCGGACTTGATGCATATACGAAACGCTGAGGAGCCATGGCAAATAGTCTCAACAGACTTAATTGGACCTTTACCCCGGTCGTCAAATGGTTACAACTGGATAATAGTGTTCCACGACAAGTTCTCAAAGTGGACGGAGATACGACCACTTAGAACGGCAACGACTAACACTATCTCAAAAGCACTAAAAGAGTGCATCGTAATGCGTTACGGCTGCCCAAAAACTTTATTAACCGATAACGCGAGACAGTTTACAAGTAAACAATTCAATAACGAGTTACAGAAATATGGTATTGATCACCGCCTGACAGCACCGTACACACCGCAGAGTAATCCGACCGAACGTGTCAATAGGACATTAGAAACAATGATCGCAGCCTACATATCGAACAATCACAAGAAATGGGACCAGTATCTATCAGAACTCAACTTTGCGATTAACACATCAAGGCAAGAGTCCACGAGATACACACCCGCATTCTTAATATTTGGACGAGAACTAAGGATTCCCGGCGATCGAAACAGGTCTACCCAACGCCCCACCAAGACAGCAGGAAGAAGAGGGGAAGAAGAAAAAGAAACGGACGGGGAAGAAGAGGATGCGGGGCCACAAAAAAGGCGTGACCCGCCTAGCAAGATATAAAAAAACTTAATTTAATTAATAATATATTTCAAAGTTAATTTAAGTGTTATTAAATAATCATAATATGTTAAGTGAATTGTTTCATTACTCCAGTGCAAGTACAATGAATATAATTTATCTTAGCAATAGTACAAGAATACCGAAACCCGTCAAGTTAGCGGTAATAGAAAAACCGCAAAGTTGTACAAGATATTAACCTAGTAGGTATTTATCATATTATAACGTAATATAAAAGGTAGTAAGTCTTTTATGCACCCGCCGCCGTGTCGTGCCGAAGCCAAACCGGTACAACAAAGTAATAGGTGCACAGGTAAACAAGTTATGTGTACCTACCGCAATCGATCATATGTTCATGCATTACCTTCCGAGTATATTTGCGACAAGGTAAACAGTGTTAAATAACGATAGATTTGTTTTGATTATTAAAGTAAATAATTGCAAGTTAATAAAACTAACACAATGTTTTATATGTACCTAAATAGTTAAAAGGTACCCGTTACTTTTCAAGCCGATTAGTTGCAGAGTAATTAATAACATTTTGTTTTTCCGACATGTATACAAGATAATAAAACAAGGCCTGACTGATGGACAGGACACAGCCGCAAGTATTTGCAATACCACAAGCAGGATTTAACATGCGACTTTTACAGGTAAAAGTCTTCAGAAGAGAAGGGGGAGTGTGACGAGCACCGCCAGCCGCAGCTGCGCATACGACCGGCAGCGGCGCCCGCCACGGAGCGACTAACGCACACAGGCGTACCGTTCCCCCCCGCAGCTCCCCGCTGCAGTCCGCCGCGCGCATCAAGACACGCACGCACACCACTCGCGCCGCGCGACTGTATATAAGGCGGCGAGCGTCCAGTAGCAGACACACTCGCGGGCCAGCTCCGAAGCTGAAAGGTTCTCTTGCGCGGCCTCATGGTTCTCCCTGGTCGTGCATTGAATCTGGATAGCAAACCGAGCGCTCCCGCGTTGTGTCACTGCCCCCCAACCCCGGGTGTTCAGCGGCCTGGTTTCCTCCGGGTCGCAGGCGCCTGGTTAGGGCAAAGGGTTCGTGCGGCCTCATGGTTCTCCCTGGTCGCGCAACCCTGGCTGATAGTTTGGACGATTGAGCGGGTGGGTAGGCTCATCCGAGTTCCTACTCGTTCTTCGTTCTGCCGAGTGCACCTCCGCGGTCTCATGGTTTGGACCTGATCGTGATAGGTGTTCTCCCGAGTAGCTAGTACCGTCCCGCCGCTGGTTCCCGCGCCGATTGGCTAAACCGAAAGGTCGCGGGCCTGCTAGGTATCTAGATTACTAACCCGAGGGTCGCTATAACCGACCGCAGTTGCCGGTCGGGGATAGCCCACCTTCACCGCCGCCCGTACAGCGCGAGGTCGTCGCGATCCCGAACCCGCCGTGGGTTACCGTCCCGTACCGTAGTCGCGTCGTGCCGCAAGAGGCGACCCGGCCGCGCAGTAGTAATAAGCCGTATAGTAGTAATTAGCTAAGCACGTTATGTAATGTTGTATAATAAGATATAGATAATAAACAACCATGTACGTTGACATTAAGAGTCTCATTTACACGAGTCCCCGCTTCCCGTAGGATCGGCCGTAGGTTCGATCCCAAATATCAACTGAATGCCGTGGCACTCCAGGCAGCCCCAGGCACTCCGTTATAACTGTGTAATACGGCTCTTATTGAAATTGATTGAAATAAAAAATACATGATCGCCCTGCTAGTTTCTTACTATTCCTATTCTAAAAATACACTTTAAACGTAATAAATATTTATGTGTTTATGACGTTTATGTGGTTATGTGTTTACAAGTCAAATAATAATATTATTTTTTAAGTTTAGTTATTTTTTATTGATACGTCTCTCGGTTAAAATTACGGTTATAACAAGATTTGTTGCAAGTGTTCGTTAACAACATCAATCCTCCAGTCCATTGCGTGGTCTTAACAGTGGGAACGTATACATTACAATACAAATTGAGTTTACTGAACTTTTTTCCACTATGCCCCGGCCGTAATCTGTCATGCTTCCGTCATGGAAAATATTGGAAAAATATTTACCTCAGGTTATATCGTGTTAAAATGGTCTTGGTGGAATCTCGTTTTCTCAAAACGCGTGCTTACGCTTCAAGGGTATTCGCGTTATTTGATTTCTGAAGCAAACTGAAGTTCATGCCTACAAATGAGGTAGATATTTGATGAAATAAATTCACTTAGTATTTCAGCGGCGAACTTCGTGCGTGTTCATTAAATTTCAGAACTTGATAAATGGAACTGTACCTATAGGAATGTGCACGTTTGTCTGTAAGTACCTAAGATTTTTTTTTTATGAAACTAAGTGAGTAGACGAACAAGTCGTTCGCCTGATAACAATTGCAATGTCACCCAGAACTTTAAATACCATAAAAAGCACTGCATTGCCATCATCACCCCAAAACATCAGATATTAAGTCTCATATGCCCAGTAATTTCGCTGGCTACAATGCCCTTCAAACCGGAACACAGTAATGCTTGTGCACTACTGCTTGGCGGCAGAATAACTGGCAAAGATGTGTTACCTGCTCAAACGGCCTCCCGCATACGAAAGACCCACCACGAGTGAAAATGTCGAACCTTTGTTAAAATACTATTCGTTTTTTTTTTATCCCAACGGTCACATACATAGATTCTTGCCTCTAACTAAAATTCCATGTGTCTTACTACGAGGACCATGGTCCCACAGCACCATTGCATAGACAGTTTCAATTTTGCTTTGCAAGTTAAGTAATTTTAATGCAAGAGGATTCTTTAAACTTCTTTTTTTTTAACTTCTAAGGAGCGCTTAAATGATAAGGTCGGCTACATCTGCATACCGATCGGTATAAAGTTTCGCAAATTTTCACACTAATATTATAAATGCGAAATTTTGTTGTTTCTTTGTGTTTGTTATATCTGTAATATATATAGGTATGTGTCAGGTATATCTGTAATATACGTAGACGTGTTCTAGAGTGGAGACCGCGAATCAGCAAACGTAGTGTAGGACGCCCTGCGACTAGATGGAGCGACGATATACGTAGGGTTGCTGGTAGCGACTGGAGAAGGAAAGCCGAAGATTGAGCTCAGTGGCGTGCTATGGGAGAGGTCTATGTCCAGCAGCGGACTGATGTGGGCTGATGATGATGATATCTGTAATAAAATTATTATTTTTTATTCTGGTATTAGCATATACGATAGAGCTGTCTTGTAGGTACATGTAAACATTCATGTACAAAAGCCCCCAAATAAAATTGATTAAAAAATGTGTTTGTTACTTCTTCACGCTGTAAAACTGCTCAACGGACTGAGTGAAATTCGCAATGGAGATAGCTTATAACCTGGATTAACACAGACTACTTTTTATCCCGGAAAACCGCGGGGCGCAGCAAGTATTAAAAGAAATAGCTGTCAACCCCAAACAAACATTTCGCTTCTAAGAAGTGGTGACTTGGCAATGATGATATTCTTTCAAGCTTTGATATAATTGCACCACGCTTCCATAATCTTATAAGATTAGTTCCACCCTTAATGACCTCTATGAAGCTATTCCAGCAGAAGTGACTGAAGCTGAAAATAATTGAGTTATGTAATAAAACGGTTGTACATATCGCACCTTCGGTGCAACAAAGTCACAAATAGCCAAAACTGCAAAATTGAGTTAAGTATGCCAAATTGTCTTAGAGCCATGCCTATATCGGGGCAACAAAAGCACCCGTGAAAGTATCGCAAAAATCTACTAAATGGCGCGAGTGCCTTTGTGGTTATTGGTGCATTATTCCATTCGTTTTGGGCCAACAAAGTTTGATTAGACAGTTGTGCCCCCGCGCCTGCGAGATTATGACGTGCGTTGGAGCTAAAGCGACACAAATGATGTAGACGAGTGCAAAAAGCCTGACTGAAATGCCTAAATAATAAGGCATAACTCATTTAACTAAATAATTCCTGGTGCAACAAAGTCACAATTCAGGACACTTTTTTTGTTTTGTGTTTTATTAGAATAATTTTAGTAATTTGAGGTAAACTTTTGACATGAAACTATAGAAAACACAATAAACATCAATTTTATAAAGATTTTAAACCTACTACAATAAGACATCCAGTAATAAGGCAATAAATGCGAAAAAAATCTTCAAAGTAATAGTAGATTGTATCATAAGGGAGCAAAATAATATTTTTACGGCGAGGGCGCTTTTTTGAATCCAGAGCGAAGTGAGGGATTCTAGAGTAGAATCCCGAGCGTAGCGAGGGATTCTTTAGTAGAATCCTGAACGTAGCGAGGGATTCAAAGTACGTCGCCCGAGCCAAAAATATATTTTGCGCCCGAGTGATACACTCTATTTTTCATCACCCACTAAAAGCAAATAAAAGCGCCTCATATTTTATTGTAATATTATTATTTAATAAAACATAGAGTAACAACTAAATTGAAATTAAATAGTATCCTTTATTTAATTTTTTCATTACTGCAGTAATGATGTTTATTTTTTTCATTCATCCGGCGGCGTGACTATGGGCCGTCGTACCAGCCAGTCTTTATTCAAACAATATTTGCGTTCGATTTCTTTGGTGCTGAACACTAAGATGTTCCAAATTCAAAAAGTGCGCGGCAAAGATAATTGCGGCGCACTTATAAAGAGGATTAAAAACTCATTACTGCCCGCTAAAAGTTTCTTATAGAAAACACCACCTTTGGGTGCACATAAAGGCGAACCAAGTCGTCCTTTTCGAATAGATGGGATGAAAAATTCAAAACTGAGCTGTTGTGACTTTGTAGCACCGAAGGTGCGATATATTATGATGCGCACACCGGCGCCGGCGGTGACGAGGCTAGACTAACTCTCCAACGGCGTGAAGGGCGCGGGGGGAGAAGTGAGAGGGGCGGACCGGGAGCGCGGGCGGCGATGCACGCGTGTATACCTACCTACTACAGCTACATCTATATGTGCGAGTTACAGTTCGTAAAATACTATCAAGTAGAGTAATTAGTACAACTGATGTCCACTGTTGTTTTCAAACTTGACAAATACATATACATCGATCGTTTAAACTAATAATTAATATTATAACAACCACCCGTAGTTTAGGCCCTGCCCCGCTGCCTGCGGCTTAAACCTAGAGTGGTTTTTCGATTTTTACAATATTTTTGTATACATTTTTATAGATTAATTGTAAAAAGCTTAGATTAATGAAAATAAATAATGTAAATAATAATAATAAATACGCCCAACGATCAAATAGTACATAGATCCTGGCCTCTAACTAGGATTCCCTAGTTGTATCTAGGACTATTGTCCCACAAAACCCAAACACGAAACAAATGCTTGAGAGGATTTTCTTGCTCAAACATTTGTCCCATTGCGGAAATCGAACCCGCGACCTCAGTGGTGTATTTGATTTGAGCCAACCTGCCCAACCACTACACCACAGATGCTGACTGAATTATTTCTTGATTATTTTGATTCTTCTTGACTTCATTACTCGTCTACAATAAATTCGGTATTTCTATAATAAGTACTACAATATAACATTGAACTGTTATTAAAACTAATAAATCTTTTTTAATTCAGTAAGTTTTCAACTATAATTTCTATAAAGAAAAAAGTTAACAATCTTTTGCTGACTAAAGTAACACCGAAAACTTTGGGGCCAGTAGATTACAATGGAATATTTTACGCGATGAGAATTTTTATAAACTTCCTCAAAACGGAAACAATTCGATAAAAAATAATAAAATCTTGATAACGAGTTTCTTCGCTACAAAAAAACTGTACAACACAAGCTTTTTCATCCATTAAGTTTATTAAAAAATATCAGACTCTTCTGGTTTTATTCGGTCAGCCTCTGTGGTGTCGTTAACTGGTTGGGTTGGTTGGCTCAAATCTCACACACATTCGCCTTGAATCTGCGCCATTCGTGTCTATATCGTCGACCCATCTTGCTTGCGGACGCCACACGCTACGCTTGCCCTGTCTTGGCCACCATTCAGTGAGCACCTTAATTGGTAAGATAAGCCACATCCGCATACTATGTCACTATTATTTTAATTGCGAATTTTCGTATGTAAGTGCGTTTGTTACTTCTTTACCCTACAATGGCTCAACGGATTTGAGTGAAATTTGCAATGGAGATAGCTTATACCCTGGATAAACACAGACTACTTTTTATCCCGGGAAGCCGCGGGGCACAGCACGTATTAAAATAAATAGCTGTCAATCCTGAACAAACATTTCGCTTCTAAGAAGTGGTGACTTGGCAATGGTGATATTCTTTCAAGCTTTGATATAATTGCACCACGCTTCCATAATCTTATAAGATCCACCTATCGTCACTCCGGCTGGTCAAGTGTGTTAAGGAACATGCATCCGCTAGTTTACCAGCCACACGAGAATATATTCACACGCGAGCATGAGCTGTACCTACGACACGCGAGCACCTCAAGCGACGGCATAATCATTAGCTTCCAGTTTTGACTTAATACTTGTTAAACATTAAAAGGAAAAAGAAAAAATAATACACATTTAACCTTAATATGACTACAACAAGTTTTTGAAATTCACCACTTTATTAATTTTAGATGTGCTACGGTGCGTAGCATTCTACGGATGAATAGATTAACTATAAAAAACTGGCTTAAATCACAGAATACTAAAGGACAGAAGCATCACTCCGCAAAGAAATTTAAACAAATAGCGACTCTTGCTATGACGCAATAAAATTCAATTCAGCTCGCGTAGCGCTGCATACTACCAGTCATATTATTAACCTACAGAGAGCCTCTCTTTCTATCGCATAGCTCTTATCTCTTCTGACGCGGCACGTGTAACGACGCGCGACCCGCCGCCGGTGTCCGGCTAAGTACTTATAGCTTCGTACCTACAGTGCAGAGTGCGCTAGGCCTGCTTAAATTCTGATGTATCTTTGAAGTCCAAGGTCGAATATCGATGAAATTTATATGGGACCAAACCCAACGCAAAAGAATTTTCCAAATCGGTTTATAAATAACGGAGTTCTGAGGTAACAAACATAAAAAATATAGATAATAAGACCCTCCTTCTTTTTTGAAGTCGGTTAAAAACAATACGTAATATAGGTATATGTCTGATACTATAAATAATTTGCTTTTAGCGATAACAACAACTATCCCTATTCTTGATATATTCTAAAACACTTACAATTCCAAATTCTCTGGCTGTATAAAACTGTGCAATGGAAGAGCTAGCAGATATCTACAACACAAGTTAATTCTTAGTGTAAGTTCTGCGCACAAATTAATGTAATACATTACAAGCCCAGCTTAGTTATGATGCCTAGTGTCAAAATTTTATTACGAATATAAACGGCTACACTTTACGTTATGATTGTGTCGGCAACTTATTGGTCAAGACAGTGGTAACTCGAGGGATGAAGACACTACACCAACGAACATGGCTGCGCGTGGCAAACAAACCCCCCGGCGCCCGCACCCCCCGCGGCGCTGCGCCCTCCGCGCCTAGCGCCGCGCGGCGAGAGGAACTTGTATCCGTGCGGCGCGAGCGGAGGCGCGCAGTCTGCGCTGCGAATCCAAAGCGTAAACTCCCGGAAGAAGGACATCCTAATTATTCGAAACCCGGTCGGAGTTATCCGACACAATCATAACGCGAGTGTAGCCGTTTATATCTATAATACATATTTTGACTCACAATAGTTTCCAAAGCGTAATTGTATTACGAGTGGAATGTCTGTTTTTTGGAAATAAATTATTTGAATGTGTATCCTATTATTATTTCATCAAAATCTGTTCACACACGTGTGTGTGTGTGTGTGTGTTTGTTGTAATGTTTGTATGTACTTACACACAGACTTTTGCATGTATAATATTAGAGGATTATAGAATAGAGGAAGAGGATAGAGGATAGGATGTGTAGATAAATCCTTTCCTATCCTACTAATATTATACTAGTTCACGCGGGGTAAGCTGCGGGGCACAGCTAGTAAAAGTATTTAAAACAACATGTGCGGCGTTATCCAGATTCCAGATGCGAAAATATGATAAAAAGGATTTGTATGATAAATTGATCACCGCCAGTCACATGATCGATAAATAATTCATTTAAATGCTTGTTCATTAATATTTATGACTGTGCCGGTTTCCAATTACCAACACACCCATGAAATGTATTTTTCCTGGATGAAAAAGAACGATGTTTTTATTTGAGTGGGGAAGGAAATGAATTTTAATGAATTCATTTTTATTTTATTTATTTAATTAAGGCTCATCATTGGCTGCTATACCTCAACATATAACCTAATACTCTCGAAATAATTTAAATTACATTTAAGGTAAAGTGGATTATTTTGGATTTATTTTTATTGGGAATTGGCTTGCGTTTGACCACTATGTCACCTGATGGTAAGCGACGATGCGGTCGACAATCTAGCACGCTTACCAAGATAGTACCTGTTCACTCCAGACTTGAAATTCCTAGATTGTAGTTATCGGGAAGGACTGACTCTGGCAGGGAGTTCCACTCGTTAGCAGTACGCATAATAAAAGTGGAAGCAAAGCGCTTTGTGCGCGCAGGAGGAATGTCCACCATAAAACGGTCTTGTAGTCCGATGATGAAACGGGGATGGGGGAATTAGTTGATGCAATTCCGACGCTTACTTAAATAATTTGGCCCCAATTAATTGTTTAATTAAACATACTCGTAACTAGCTATAAGTAACTAGTTAATAAACTATGAATCTATGTATAGTAGGCAAAGATGCATCGATCGTGGTCACGAAAAGAATAGTATGAGAACATATTATTATATAAGAACATTAAAATAAAGTCACTCAATGGGAGCCTCAAGACGAGCGGAGACGTCGTGGCCGGCCGAGGAAAAGGTGGCGTGACGATCTTAACACCTACCGACCCGGATGGATCGAAATAGCAATAGATAGAGATGTTTGGAAGAAGATGGGACAAACCTTTGCCCAGCAATGGGACACAATAGGTTGGAAATAAAAATGAAATTCAAATAAAAAACCACTTACCTACCTCACCTGCGCTATTGGTAATAATATGCTCAAAAGAGACGTACGTGATCCTTTATATGAACCATGTAAAATGTTCTAGCATTGATAATACGAGGTACTTGATTGAATATAGGAAAAAGAAATACATTTATTATAATCCGTCACATAATATTAAATCCCAAAGGACAAAAATTGTAATAAAAAACCACAAGAACAATAAAATACAATATGCGTGATACCCGGAAAAGGACAATGACACTCGTTGACAGGAAGATGGACAGAAGGGTGTGTCTGTGAACGCTTTCGTGATTTGCACTCAAAACATTGTCCCTAACTGCCGTAACAGGAACAATAGAATACCTGTTTAGCTCTATCAGCAACTGTAACTAAGTTCTAGTCTCGCCGGATCTGATACTGCATCCACTACGAGGCACTCGGATTCAGTGAGTACCTGAACTGTAACACTTGTTATGTAGCTCGCTTAGCCGTTCGTAAAACATTTGCTAGGTTAGAAATAAAGAAAGAAACAAAGAAAATAAAATATCGATCGAAACAGTTAACATCGTCTCATCACTAAGTTCCATAAAAAAAATAGAGACCGATTCCCCGACAATATCCTTCACCGTTTTTAGAGCGGTTGCTAAATCGGCACACACATATATTTAAGAAAGTAATTTTTTGACTGAGCGGGTATTCGAACTACAGTGCGTCGACAAGTTCCCGCAGTGCCACACTTGCTCGAAAGAATTACATAGCAAAATTACAGAAATTAAGACACTGTCCAACACAGTATACTGCTGCCCAGTAGAAAGTAGTAGGAACTAATAGAATAATACTTCAGCTAACCGTCTAACTCGACCGAAACAAACAAATTTCGAGCCATTAATAGTTTCCTCTGCGGATGGAGTTGTTTACAGTGCAACCGATTTACTGACAGAATATACTGTGCGTACTTGCTACTGATTACTCTGTGACTAACGACATTCAGTGAACCAATTTCGTCTTTAGCTGCAAAACTAGTAGGTATTAGGATTAGCACAACTTAGAGAACGTGGCAAGAAAGGCTTGCAAGGTATAGATGTAGCTGAATCGATTTCGCAGCATTACAATAATTAGAAACTGCTAAGATTAGAAGTAAATAATCTTTTCTCGACCGTCCGTCGTTGGGATTTTACATCGTTAACTTTTGAGAATAAAAGAGTATCGGAAACGCACGAGACCCTAGTTCAAAAATTCGACAACTACAAGCGTACTATTTATAAATAATTAATCAAAGCCATGATTTCAGCATCATAGTCCTAGCCTATATCGATTCTAGGCATAGGGCATTGTAGCCAGCAAAATTACTGGGCATTATGAGACTCGACAGCTAATTGTCTCAGGGTGGCGGGCGCAGTGCAGCGCCGCGCAGGATTTTGCAAAATAAAGTTCTGGGTGGTGCTGTTATCGTTACAGGCTGGCGTATTGCTTACCATCAAGCAAGCCTATAAATAATAAAAAAAAAAAATCAGGCAAACGACCAGCTCGTCTCGACATTCAGTTACATAAAAAAAAATCTCATATACATATATGTAAAAAACAGCAGCATGACTGCATAAAAGCGGGTTGCTCATAATTAATTAATTATTCATAATGCGGTTACAGAACAAACAATTATAATTATACCCAAAAAGCTATTGACTAGGCTTACGTGTCCTTTCACAGATGTATATGTATTTATAAACATACATTATATATTTGAGAAATAAAAATTTTGAAGATATACTGAAAATCCAATTAAAGTTCCAACGGTGGCCAAAAATCTCTGAAAATCTCAAATCTCAGAAAAATCATACCTATTGTTTCAAATCAATTATTTCTCTGCAGTGGCCATAGGTATGTCTGATTTTAACTCGTATAAACTTTTAGTATAGAAATTTGTTTGCACTTTATAATATGTCATGATCGTTGTGGGCTCAGCGCACTTTGGTCATCGTCGGCGGCGGCCAAACCACGGGCTTTCAATGTAAAATTAATACGTGGTTATTTAAATGTCGAAATAAAGCGAAAATCCGAAAGTGGTTAACCAAGTTCGTTTTGGAAACTTTTAGGACAGGAAAGGAAATAAAAAAATGTAGTATATATATAGTATACATAGGTACATACTTACCAAAGTATTCTTAGGATTGGAACTCTTTGCCGTCTTCTCTGTTTTTTGATAACTATAATTTGGGTATTTTCAAGGCTAGAGTGAATAAGTATCTTCTAAATCTACGTGCTCCAACTTCGGCCACATCCTCGCTTAACATCAGGCGAGATGGTGGTCAAACGTAGATTTATCTAAAAAAAGCATGTCTATTAACATCATCACCATTTTACATTTATTAAAATAACAGTAAAATACCCTTAAAATTATGCTGAAATTCATGATTAAATAAATCCACAAAAACCCTAAATTCGTCGCAAGAATTCATCTAAATTCCTAATGAAACCCAATCCAAACTTGAAATTGATTGGTCTCATTTGCAAAATTGGTTATTAATTAGTCCAATCCAGTTCGTTAATAAAAGGTAATCATGAAACTTACGCGTGCCGTGTGTAATAGCACAAAAAAGGTACAGAAGTCAATCTCATGTATGTACTTCACTTTTCATAACTACGCTCGGCGGTCGCGCTAGGGTTGTTATATTAAATGCGCGAGCCCGCTGCCTGCGACCCGGCGCCGGCGGCGCGGCGGCGGTGTGACGTCACGGCGGTGTAGTTACCGGACGGCGCAGGAAGTTTTTGGGAAGTTCAAAATTGATTGATTTTAAAAAAACTTTATACCATATCGACATACTTTTTTCGCAGTTATTATTATTTGTGGATAAAGTTTTTTGAAGACATAAAACATGCGATGAATTTACATTTACATCTTCCTCTACTAAAAAAAAAAGTTATAAGAACTAATTTTTTGTTGCTCCATTTTTGCACAAAAAGTTCCCAGCCACGTGTCTCAAGCAGATGGCACTCGCGCTCGCACTGATCCCAACTGGTTCGAAGTATCGTGTCCGTGAGCGGTGTCTATGTGTGCGTTGCTCGAGCGCACTTTGTATACAGATTGATTTCTGTACCTATCTTTGTTTTGTGGTAATAGGCCGGCTTGTGACTAATCAATAGATTCAATTTGAATTGTAGCTCTAAGGTGCAAAGGTATAAGCCAGCAGCTGTTAACTAATGAATAGATTTAAGGTATTCAATTAGGAGTATGCATGCAAATAAAGAATTTCATCACTTTTAAGTTAACATATTTTGATGACTTATAAATTTTTATTGTTGCTACCTAACGTCCAAAAGTGTATGGATGTACCAAATTGAAATAAATGATTGATTGAACACTTTATTGTACGCCAATAACATAACAACAACAAATAAAAACATTACTTAAATATTTGAATAGTATAATGCGCGTTCTTATCGCTAATAAGCGATCTCTTCCAGACAACCTTTGGATGAAGAGAATTCGTAATACGACCAAAGACGGCAAAAGTAATTTGAATTGAATTAACTTGAATTGATTTTAGGTGTACTAAGTCGCCTAAAAATAATGATATGTAAAAATAATGAATTAAAATATACCTGTCATTACTAATTAATTATTAATTTACCTATAAAATAGAGATTAATAATAATTTGTCAAATTAATATGGTAGCTAATTGGTCAAAGCTAATTCGTGTAGAGATAGTAACTCGTCTGATTAATAGACAGTAATTTGCCTTTCGAAGCCATTTATGGGTAGCCTAATCATCACTTTAACTTTGAACCGAACTGTGCATCATACTTTAACAGCTAAAACAATATAATCACTGAAAAAATATATAATCGTTGTATGAGTATATAGTATTATCGGTGTAGGTCCGTTGTCCCCGTAAGCCGTGTCCCCTTTAAACGGGGACAGCGGTTCTTTAATAAAATATTTAAAAATACGTCCCGTTGTCCCCTTACTCTGTTTCCGTGGATATAGTAAAGTAAACCTTATATGGAAAAACAACTTTCTGGCGCTTCGCCGGCCGCTGCCGCGGCGCGCTCGCTTCGACCGCTCGGCTCGCGCTGTGTGGTTACAGTTCTAACATTACCTAATCTAGTGGCTGTATCTTCGTAAAGGGGACAATGGTACGAAAATTTAATGACGTCCTGTTGTCCCCATGGCGGTGACAAGACTTACGGGGACAATGGACCTACACTGTATTATCAGTGATAAAGTGATAAGTTGTGAACAAGGGCCAATAAACGGAATAAAAATAAACAGCTAATACAAAATAGTAGCTCCATTTCCACCTCAGAACGTTCTCAACGCATTCGTATAAACGAGTTCAACTTTGGGCGGCCATTATAGCCCGAGAACCGGTAATTTCCGGTTAGTGCCGAATCAAACTCCATTGTAGCGCCATTTTTGGAGCAATTTGGTATTTGATAGAAGGTTTACGATAAAAAAATGTTTGTTACGCATGTTTGTAAAAATTTGTTGTTTAGTATTGATAGAGCACTTTTGGCTATTTTATGTAACTCATAAAATCCTTCTATATACGAAGAAGTTTGCAAGTTTGGAGATTTGTTTTACTCAATTTAAACGACTTTTAATAAAATATTGGTCAAGAATAGTTTTTTTATGTAGCTGATGGATGAGACGAGCAAGTCGTTCGCCAGCATTTCATTCGCCAGTTTCGCAATACGACTGCCCATCACAGTATTAGAACCACCCAAAACTATTTTGCAAAATCCTGCGCGGAACTACACTGCGCTCATCATCCTGAAACAATTCCCTCTTACGTCTCATTATACCCAGTAATTACGCTGGTTACCATGGCCTTTACACCGGAACGCAGTAATGCTTGCGCACTACTGCTTGGTGGCAGTAATAACTGGCAATTAATTATTTTGAGGCTAAGAACATACGGGTATATTCGGAAACAAAGTCGTTCTCTAAAATAATTATAAATCTAATTCTACGCGCTGCGGACGAAGTCGCGGGTAAAAGTAAAGTAAAGTAAAAAATCCAGTTATTCTACTACAATCATTATTTTGGGTCGAAGTCACGGGTGAAAGTAAAGTAAAGAAGAAAAGTTATTATTCTACTACAATCATTATTTTGGGTCGAAGTCGCAGGTAAAAGTAAAGTAATGTAGAAAATTTATTAATTCTACTACAATCATTATTTTAGGTCGAAGTCGCGGGGAAAAGTAAAGTAAAGTAAAAAGGCCATTTATTCTACTATAATCATTATTTTGGGTCGAAGTCGCGGGTAAAAGTAACGTAATGTAAAAAATAAATAATTCTACTACAATCATTATTTTGGGTCGAAGTCGCGGGGAAAAGTAAAGTAAAAATATCATTTATTCTACTACAATGATTATTTTGGGTCGAAGTCGCGGGTATGGTCTAGAAATTCTTACAATTCAGCACTTACTTACAAATTACAATATAATAACAACTACTTTTATTTTACTACAACAACGCAGTAAAAAGTATTATATTACTTGGCTTTCTCGCCTTTTTATCACTTCCTTCAAAGCTGCCCGTGTACATAATATTTAATCTAGGAAATTGTTGCAGGAAACTTTAAGAGTTTCTTGGTAAAGCTTCTTTAGTAGGATAAAAACGTTGTTCATACACAAATAAAGTGCCCTTTACTATATCAACTAGTTTCATCTCGCTTTAAATCTGAACGGGTTGCAATAGTAGTGAGAATCGATTTAACGGTACATTGTTTTATGTACCTGAGTCACGAGACGGTCAACTCGTTCGCCTGATTGTAAGCAATGTAATTTATTATGTAATGACTTGAGTATATATTTATTGTGTATATATTTTATAATTAGGCTTGCATAATATGCCTATACCTATTATGTATATATTAAGTTTATGTGGTTTAATATTTCCCATAACACACTTTACTGCACCGCTACCATTTTTTCTTGCACGTCCTGGATGACTGGTAGAAAATGCTATCTAGCATTAAGTCCTCCATGTACAAACTGTTTTGTGCTAAAGTATAAATAAATAAGCGCCACGCCTGCCCACAACAATTGCAGTACCACCCAGAACTTTGGAGTACCTACTATAAAAAAACACTGCGAAGCACTGCATTCCACTCTTCACACCGAGAAATCAAATATTCTCATATGCCCAGTAATTTCGCTGGCTACAATGCCCTTCAAACCGGATTACAGTAATGCTTGCGCACTACTGTTTGGTGGCAGAATAACTGGCAAAGCTGTAGTACCTACCCAGACGGGCTCCCGCATACGAGACACCTACCACGAGTAAACGAGCACATGGTCTCCATGCACCCTGGTGGCACGGGGTCTAACTAAAATGCTCATATAAGCAAGTAGTTGCACTACGTCAACTGACCCGCGATTCCGCGGTGATGTGGACCACAAAACAGGTGGTAACAAAAATAATATAATTTATTTACCATAAAATTTCTACAAGTAATGTACAAAAGGAGAACTTAATGCTAAAGCATTTACTACCAGTTATCCAGTGACGGTAAAAAAGAACTTACAAAGCGTGCATCAAAAAAAAAAAAACTAACAGTAAAACAAAATAAATATCGTAATACATATTATCGTAAAACAAAAGCATACATTATTAAAATATATAACAGTTAAAAACACTACATATATAATCCAAAGCTAAAATACATAGAAATGAATACTTATATAAATAAATACTTATTATTGACAGTAGGTCAACATACATCCATACATTATACATTCTTACAAGCCTTCGCGTTTATAATATTAGTAGGTGTAGGAAGTAGGGTTTACTATTTATTAGCTTTATAACCGAAAGGCGAAGTAAACATTGAAAACGGTTAGCACTCGTGCAGCTCCGAGTTATTGTCACCGAAATATCGTTTACCAACTTTTACAACCGCCACCAAAGCATTATGACCTTTTAAATCTGCGTAGTAGAGGCTATATTCCTGAAACAGAAGAGTATATTCGTGCCATATCATACTTTCGTATGCGATATTCTGGCGGATGTGGTGCGCGGTGCAAAACACTCTCGTAACGCGTTATGGACGTGCAAATGGTTGTTTTCTAATTTTCTTGTCTCTTTTTTTTAATAAAAGCTGGGTGTTTTATTTCTGAAACAGTGGATACGAGTAGGCACTTGGATTATTTCGATCTAAACTTTTTCGGTTTCCTTTGGTATATTTATGGAACAGTTCCACATTTGCCTCGCCATGAAAGAGACTTGACATAAATTATTTTTCAAAAAAAAACTAAACCGACTTCAAAACCACAAATGGCACTCAAAAGTAAAAAATAAATTAATATAATTATCATAAGCGCTACCCACTCATATATTTGAAGTCGGTGCCAGCCAAGTCTAAAAGGTAGTAGATAAATACTATGTATATAGTAAGTACTACTTGTAGGTAGTATTTATCTACTACCTTTTAGACTTGGCTGGCACCGACTTCAAATATATGAGTGGGTAGCGCTTATGATAATTATATTAATTTATTTTTTACTTTTGAGTGCCATTTGTGGTTTTGAAGTCGGTTTAGTTTTTTTTTGAAAAATAATTTATTTCAACCTTTTTAGTGCAAAACAAGTTTTAATTAAATTAATTCAAAAAGTTTTTAAAGACAAGCTTTTATGATCTAGAAGCCACATCATGACGAAGTTTAAAACGGGCTATCACAATTAAATTTATGTACAAAAAAAATTCATGTCTGTCCTATTCTCTGTTGAGGAATCTCTCGCCGGAAGTCAATCCTGGGTGTATCTGCCATGTCATGATGGAATTTAGAACAGTCTATTATGGTTAAATCCATTTACGAAATGTTGTGTCTGTACTATTCACCGTTGAGGAGTTCCCTCACCGGAAGTCAACCCTGGGTGAAGCAGGTGAAGCAGTCGAATACAAACCTCCACCTTTAGAAAGTTGGTTACGAAAAAAACAAGAACCGACTTGAAGATTAAACTTATATTTTTTTGTTTTTGCTATTTTTTTCAAAAACTACTGAATGATTTTCGATAAAATTTATATGGGACCACCTTTGAAGTATTACCTACCAATCAAAAAAAGAATCATCGAAATCCGTGCATAATTGGCGGAGAAATCGCGTAACAAACACACAAAAAAAAAAATAAAAAAAAAAAACATACCGTCGAATTGTAAACCTCCTCCTTTTTGAAGTCGGTTAAAAATTGGCAAAACATTAAAATTACATTAAAGGCCCATTGTATCAGCCCTGACGCCTTTAGCATTTTTTATTTTCTATGATTAAGATAACCTAGTAAAAACAGACGTGAAATTATTTTATTAGAATACCTAACTTAAACCAAAACAAGAAAGAACTTAGAAACTCTAGAAAATCACTGGAACCATGAAACGATACAAGTTTCTGGCCCTTTTGCAGTTACATATCAAAGTTTTTAAACTATAGTGGTAATTAAGTTTAGAAAAGGAATACAAGATCGAGTTCACAAAAAAAACCGTAAATCTCCGTTTCTAAACTTGGCTAACGCTAATCTTTGAGGCAGGAATCAGCCAGCCCTCATGTCACCTGCGGCTTTGACAAGACATGGGCAATTTTTTTAAAATAATTATTTGGATCCCGGAACACATGTGCCAAAAGTATTCAACGCCAAATAAAAAACTTAGTTGCATATCTTATATAGTAAATAATCTTCTTCCCTCAGTTTCTTGCCGTTTCTTCTGAATAGTGGTTATTTTTCCGATATGGTGGTAGAGTCATTGTAATAGTTGTAATAAGTGCGTCTGTGATGCCAAAATTGAATAAAGAACTTTTGAACTTGAACTAGAAGAAAACGCTCCTACACGTGCACCATCTAAAATCATTTAATAAAAGTTATGAGAGAAGGTACATAAGTTTATCTATTACCAGCGACATTAAGAAGGAAAAGGGTTCGGAGTACTTAATCGATTACTGATGCCGAAATTAGATAACACTGGACAGAAGCTTCTAAGCAAACAATGCTTTATTAAAAGCATTAACAACTTGCGCCAAAAAGAAAAGTTTTATAACTTGCGGTAACAAAGTTACCTGCGCGTAATAATGAGTTGTGTAGATATATACCTTGTATGTACGGTCAGCGACAAAAGTAGCTGACATATGTGAATCTTAAATTGACTTCAATGTTTCTCTTATTTCTCTGAATGTTGCATTCAAAAAGTCTGTTAATATCCTGTGCGAATAAGGAAATTTCAAAAAATGCCACATAATTTGTATATTTTCGGTGCTATTGACAATTGAAAGATTTATTCCCTAATCGTAGCTTTAGTGTTTATAAATTGTATATATGCTAGTCTGTGAGGTATATATTTTATGGGCCTCTGGTACTTTTAATTTGTTAACTGTATTATTGCCTGAAATAAAAGAATTTGTTTATTAATATATTGTAAAATTTCGGCTACTTATGTCACTGACTGTACTAGTATTAGGGTAAAATCTCACTGTTGGTTGAGCCAACTAGCTGACACGTTCTAAGTATATAGAGCTAGGGTTGTATTTTTTGGACACGTTGATAAATGTAGTTTTCTTTCGTAATTCAATAAAACCTATTCCATTACTTTAGGCGGGAAGGGATACCAAACAAATTGACACATTTCGGGCTCGAGATAAAGTTGAATAGTAATAGGTAAAAAAGCAAAAAAATAATTAGATCAATGATTTAATCATTTATTTGCAAGAATACAATTATACATAAGGTCTTATTCCTAATCAACGCACATCTGTAAACAATCTACATTTATGAAAATACTGGAAAATCTACGCATTTTTATTTATTTTACATTTATTAAAAATGAAAAGCTTGAATTATTTTTTTTAATTTTCATTTAAGCACTTTAAAATATTCTTTAATTTAGTCTTTCTTGTATAAAGCTAGGTGAGGTACTTTTGAAGATCCTCCCACGAGACCCTTTTTCTTTGCGGTCCAGAAAAATCCAAACCTCGGTCTCCCGGTATCCGTTTTTCCACGTATTCAAATATTGTTTACAGACTAAACACAGCTTCCGTAAAATAATATTTACTGAGTTTGAAACAAAATTAATAAAATTACAACTGATGCTTACCAGCCGGCTTGAACAATGTGAAAGTAATTATCTCGTAAAATATAGATATTGCTGTTGTTTGCAGTTATTTTGTCTGCAATTGTTAAAGAAAATATACAGATTTGTACGACTTGCATTAGAACAGCGAACAAACTTCGGTCTTCAGTGGTGTATTACTGAAGGTGAAGCAATAATATACGTCGTTATTGGCCCAGTCAATTCAGATAATCATACCAACCTACCTAGTGACTACATTTAGTTTCTTACAATACAAAACAGTACAGTGCAAAACAGAACAGAACAGAACAGAGCAGAGCAGAGCAGATTAGAGCAGCGCAGACCAGAGCAGAGCAGAGCAGAGCAGAGCAGTGCAGTGCAGTGCAGTACAGTACAGTATAATACAATACAATACAACAGTAAGTAGGTGGTACTTAATTATTATACCTAAATTGTCTTTGGTCTTCCCCAAGATACAGGTTTACCTAGTTTGGGGGCCAATGGACTATGTTTTTGTTAACTAAATATTTATTCAATAAACGTTATTATTATTATTATTTGGT
The DNA here is from genome assembly GCA_951640565.1 of Petrophora chlorosata. NCBI lineage: Eukaryota > Metazoa > Arthropoda > Insecta > Lepidoptera > Geometridae > Petrophora > Petrophora chlorosata. Next base: position 2,500,984 of record OX621196.1, on the reverse strand, counting down.
CATAACGGCTCCCCCAACTACTACTTAACTACTGTAATGTATAGGAAAAACATTTATGCCTTTAGACGCATACAATCGCAATCCTATCCAACCGCAACGACCTCCGATTTTTCTAAATAAAATTAACCTAAATGTATTTCCATTCTGTTGTCAATAAATAATTAGGGTTACTCCAGTCCTCTAAAAATAATGTAGCATCCGATGCAGTATAGGTATCGTCACTCATCCGTGAGCCAAGGATAGGCTTTTATCACCCGAGCTCGGAGGTAGCCACTTGACCTTCGTGGAGCCTTTGATTTTAAATATATTTTCAAAAGGGTTTTAGAGGGTTTACACGTGGCCCTCACGCCTACGCATCAGAAGTCAATGTATACTGTAGCTTATAGGTACACTTTGTATTTAAACTTATGTACAAAGTGTACAAACTTCCGCTTTTGCCAAGTAGCCAACTGGCACATAAGAAACATAATATGGTCAAAAACAAATATAAAGCAATGTAACAAAAGTTCTAAAAAATATGCCCCTCAGTTTCTCCAAGTATCTTCTGAGAAGTGGTTCTTTTTCCGATACGGTGGTTGAGTCATGGTCATAATTGACGTTCATAAATGCGTCTGTGATGTGAAAACTGAATAAATAACTTTTAAACTTTGAACTTTAAGTACCTAGCTATTGAGTGTTACCGAGATGTCAGACAGTATACAATACAACATATAGCTACTGGACCAGATCACCGCAGTTCCAAGTTTAAGCTGCTTTAAATCTCGTCTGAAGCGGTGGCTTAACGGGAAGACGTTCCACAGCTTCGAAGAATTTGTAGAATATAAATTATGATATATTATGACCTTGACTTTATAGTAGTAGTTATAATAGTGGTTCTTTTTCCGATACGGTGGTAGAGTCATTGTAATAATTGACGTTAATAAATGCGTCTGTGATGCCAAAATTGAATATAGAACTTTGAACCTTTCAACCGTATAATGAATTTTGCATTACTAATTGTATTCCTATTTATCTATAAAAATTGAAAATGACTTAATATGTTTAATTTATTACATTGTAATATAATAATTCTTATTTAATATCAATTTTGAATTTTACTTGTATTTTTGATACTAATAAATTGATTATTAATTATTGTCTTAGGGATCGTCCAAAAATCACGTGATGCTCGAAAGGGGGGGCTCGAAGGAGGGATTTCGGAAAAAATCACGAAATATCACAAGGGTCGGGGATGTAGTAAGATATCACGTGTTTTAATTTTTTCGTTGAACGCGCAATTTCTAATCAGAAAAGCGGCGCGTGACCTTAACTCACCGTTACCACGCAAAGTTCAGAAACAACGTGCAACCTCAAATGTCTGCCTGGACATTTTTATCAAGGTGCTTAATCCAGAATTTAATTAGATTATACCAGAATTAAACCTCACTACGTATCACCAGGGGGAAGAAGGAAGTTGTTGAAAAACAAAAACATGGTTAGTGGACGACCCTTTACGAATCATGGAGGTTGAGGGTTTGATTCCCGCTACATTACAAATGTTTATGCATAGAAAAATGATCAAGTATTTGTTTTGCGTCTGGATGTTCTGGGATCATCGTAGTTCCTGGTTCCCTAGATACAGAAAATCCTAGTTCGGGGCCAGGATCTATGTATAAGATAATAAGACGAAAATAAATAACTACTGCGTGATTTCTAAACCTCGAAATTAAAATTGGTGAGATACTATCGTGGCTAACTTTTACGTTTGGTATTGTTTTTCATCTTTCTATGTGAGCATTGAATAATTTCTAGAAAAAAACAAAAACCGACTTCAATGTATCTTTGAAGTCCAAGATCAAAAATCGATGAAATTTATATGGGACCACTTTGTAGCTATACTCAACCCAACGCAAAAAGAATTTTCCAAATCGGTTCATAAATGACAGAGTTCTGAGGTAACAAACATAAAAAAATAAATAAAAAAAACGATCGAACAGAGAACCTTCTCTTTTTTTGAAGTCGGCTAAAAACAGGCCCATTAACCTACAACGTTACATAGGTATGTGTTAACTCAATTGGTTTATAAGTTAACCTAACCTTTTAACAGTTCGCCTTTCACTGTGAGAGGTCAATTGAATTGTCTCGAGCGAATAACACGCGTCAATAAAGGTATTATTTCAAACCTCTAACAGTATCGGCCTCCTGACTTGAACTGAAATATAAATAATAAAAAAATAATTACGTCTGATAACCACAACTCGGGTTTAAAAATATGTGAAAATAAAAAAAACTTCAATATGTGATTGAAAAAAAAAACTTTTTTGAACTTCGATGAAAAAATTTTAAATCTCTCAACTCAATAAAACATGTCTATGAACCACCGCTAGAAAACGTGCTTTCAAATAAAAAAAACCGCATCCAAATCGGTTTAAAGGGTTAAAAAGCTACGGTTCCACAGACAGATAGACAGACACACAGTGGTCAAACTTATAACACCCCTTTTTTTGCGTTGGGGGTTAAATAGTAACGTGATATCCATAGTTAGTTAGCTCCACTCAAAGATTGACTGGAAGAGATCGCTCTGAGCGATAAGTCCGCCTATTTTACTTTAGTTTGTAAGTTGTTTTCATGTACCTATTGATTTTTTTGTTTGATGTAAAATAAAGCATTTTATAGTGCATTGTATTGTATGGTATTGTTCTTCTTTCTTTCTTACTTTCTTTACTGTATTCATCTACGTTATTTGAGTTCACATAATAGGCGTCCCATTCTATACGCCTTTACTTGTATACCTAAGTGCAAAAAATATATACCTATCTCCTAAATGTTAAGCGTGTAAGCCTTCATAAAACTTATTTTAAAATAAATTATAAGAGCCTAAGAGCTTCTGATAACATATCGGATATAAATTCATTTTTCTATCCCTATCGCGGAGGCAAATACCCCATTCTTGACTAATGGAGAGCCTAATGAGGGCAGGTATGTGACATAGAAAACAAAGTGAAGATGTGGATACACTGCGATGGTTAAATGTTAATCTTTGGTCCTAAATGTGCTAACCTCGGTAGCGGTTACATATTTGAGCCGTTTGGTGTGGAGACTTTAGGTCCGTGGGACCTAAAGTCATGCTCATCGTATTTTCAAAAGTCTGTCAGAGCGCCTGATCGATGCGACGCGTGACCAAAATCCTGGGACTTACTTGGCTCAACGTATAAGTATTGCAATCCAACGGGGCAATACTGCCAGCATCTTGGGTACGCTGCCAACTGTTAGTGGGTTGGAGCATTTGAGCTATCTATTGGCCTTTAATGGTCTATGGGTTGTCCAATTGCTTCTCCTTGTAAGTAGTTAGATTAGTTTTAGTAAGTAGAGTGTAGAGTTGTTTTCAGTAATAAAAGCATTCGCCCGTTAAAAAAAAAATCTTTGGTCCTGGTTATTGTAGCTAAAAATTAGGAATGCCGAGCCTTGTACGTATTCTCCAGATTTAGCCACAATGCTTTTCTTCGCCACGTACAGAGCTCAATCGATGGCGCCTATCCTCTTCAAATGCTAAATAATCACCCTTAACTCGACATAGGGAAGTCACGGGGCCTCCCCCAATGACTTCCCAAAACTTGGAAGACACAAGCTAACAGTAACCGTAACTCTACATAGCCCAAACCCGCCGTTTGTGACCTATATCGTCGCTGGTCTGATTAACTATCGTAACCAATAAATTTGGCATAAGTGACTTTTACATGCAAATTTTATAAACTTTCGATGCTGAATTGATCTGTCTAAACGGCGCTTACCATCAGGCAAACGATCAGCTCAAGAAAAAAATGTGTACAAACATTACAAACATTACACACATTTTTTTGTAAAATGTTTGTATCTATCAAAAAAGTTTCAAACAAAAGTTACAAACATTTTGCTCAAGTCTTTTGTACCCGAGCTGCTCCTATTGTAGCTCCAGCTTACCTTACTAATATGATTATGCCGTGCACTATGCAGCTGATAAGCCTTCCGTCGGCTCTCACTGCTACTTTAATATACTTATAGCCGTCGATGCTAAAGCGGGAAGTAATGGAACTCCTTTATATCAAAAACGCTAGCTACGATGGCTCAGCGACTCAAAGTAAGCCTTGGCTTTCGACAAAGAGCGCTATTTCTCCCTGTCCTGCGCAGTCAGTTGCCAACTATTGTCAGCAATTTATAAGACGCCCAAGCATTTTGCCGGTCTCTGTATGCCTTTTTTACCTAGCGATCCTTCTCCATACTTCAGAAGGGCCCATCTTTTTAGGCATATTTCACATACAATTTAAGTGATTTCCTTTAAAAACTTCTCTAGATCAATTTTTCAATTATCTTTTTATTCTATGACATAGAAAGTATATATTTTCCAAAGAGAGAACATATTTTTTTTTTATTACCAGATAGGCAAGCATTTGACCGCAGTCTCACTTGATGGAAAGTGATGACGCGGTCAACGATGGATCATGCTTGCCTAGAAGACAACATAGAACATAGAACATATACCTACTTAGTTGAAATCTGAGTTTGATATTTTGTATACACCTAGAGCATGTGTAAATATCGTTTGGAAAAATAAATCAGGAATTTTAATTACCTTTTATGAAATCAAAAACTAAAGGAACGCGTGACTAATACACTAATTTTAACCCAGTTATTTTACCCCTTACAAAATTCCAAAGCCGTAAATGGAACATGCTTTGTCACAAATCTTAAAGACATTCCATTAACTCTAACAAACACAACGTGAACATTCCAGTTTAAACACAACACCTACATACTAGCACAATGTACGGGCACAACTGTAACGTATATGTCGCAGGGTTATGATAATAACAGAGAATTGGTCAACTCCCTAAGTGATTTAAGCAAATCACGGAGGATGTTAAAATAACAACACGGTTTTATCATTTCCCTAAACAATATTTAATGATTTGAACAAATACTGGTTCCGTAAAATGACAAAAATAACATGTCAATTCTTTCACAGGGAAATTAAGATACCAGGGATTTCGCGAAATTCCTAGGGATACCACGAAATTGCGGATCACCACTTCTCTATGGACTGACTCGTTATTACCCCTAGAGTGTATAAAAAGCGCGGAGTCAGAAGCTCGCGAGGAGTTCCTGAGCAAAACGAGTGCGCAAGGCCTGAACGAAGCGAGGGGGAAAGGTGGCAAGCGTAGCGAGCCTGTAACCTCCCGAATGGAGTGAAGTTCGAGTGCGCGAGTGGAGCGAAATAATGACGAAGCGAGAGTTCTGGTGAGAGCTCAGTTATTAAAGCTGTACGTCGTATCCCTAGGGATTTCATGAAATCCCTGGCATCCTCATTTCCCTGCGATAGATATTTGTTCAAATCACGTAGGGAATTGACTTAATCTCTATTTTTATCATATCCCTGCGACATATATACCTACTGCTGTGGTTTCATAACAGCCTCTTATGCAAACGTTCCGAAACTATCTCTCATCTCGCACAGCTGAGTTATAAATCTCAAAGTTCCAGCCGCTGGAAACAAAAAGAAATATCAGCAACAATAGTTGAAGTCATATCTCGCTAGAAAATAATAAAATATGGCTTACGACAAAGGCCTTTGTGCCAGAGGGCGATTGGAGCTCCAAAGGTGTAGGTACTAAACGAGCCTCGTAAAGAGGCTATTACTTGCCATGAAGTTAAAAGGCACCTTACAGGTTCCTGCATTACAGGTGCCTCAGGAAACTTGTAATAGCTTGTAGAGACCAGTAGAGGTAAGGCCTTTAACAATTTTGACGGCTTTGGCACTATTGCGCCATTGACAACAAGAACAGTCAAGAGGCTTAGTTAAACCTCTTTCTCGCTCAGCCGGGAATCGAACCCGGACCAAAAGGGAGGAGTTAGGTTAAACTATTGAATTTACTATGAATTAATGGAAGAATTTAGATGAGGATGAAAACAGCGAAGCGAACAGCAACTTCATTTTAATTAAGCCAAAAAAAATTACAAAATTTTGAATACATATTATTAAATTAAATTACGAAAATTAAGTAAACAAATGCAAGAGAGCGCGATAGTAAAAGGCCTGTGCCAGCAACAAAGCGTGTGAGCTAGTGGCCGTCGCGAACCGCTCGCAGCTCTATTTAAACAGGCATCAAGTTGGCACACAGGCACACATGCGTGCGCCGGAGTCGCTCGATACAAGGTGGCGTGATTTTGGTGTGTGGTCCAAGCTTCATAAGCAAGCGGGAACAATAGCAATTTGGGTCCACCACAACAAAAATAAAATTGAATAAATCAGCTAATATGTATCTCATGCTATCAACTTCTTGCTTTTGTAGAAAAATTAATAACACAATTTACAAAAAATAATTTCAAATCAAATCGAATCCAAATCTCTTTATTCACTTTTGGCATCAGACGCACTATTGAACGTCAAATTATCACCATGATTCTACCCCCGCATTAGAAAAGGAAATTAGTTCCAACGAACTCATATGTAAACAGATCTAGGATTTCATGTATCTAAAGATAAACTGGGCTTGATCCAGCTTTTTGATAGCGAATACAGTTCTAGTGATTTATGAAAATAAGGACTTTTCTAACAAATCTCGTTTAAAATCACTAACAATAGAGAAGGGTTCCCCATTTACGAAGGTTCCAATTCCCAAAGGTCGCATTGGAATCGGAACTTGTAACATAATCTCAGCTTGTTAACAAAGTTTAATTAACATGACTACTGTGAAATCTATAGGATAACTACAATCCACCGAAAACGTTAATTTAAAAGGAAGGTCAAGATAAATCTATATCCATATAGGTATAAATAAAAATGAATCGACAATAAATAAATAAATAAATAAATGAATAAATAAATAAATAAATAAATAAATAAATAAATAAAAAAATAAATAAATAAATAGAATCGCCGAAATGTTTGTACGCGCATAACTTCCAAACGACTGCACTAAATTGGATAATTCTTTTTTTTTGTGTTCGTTATTGTTACGATAAGGTATTAAAAAAAATTGTATAAAAGAAAATTTTAAAAAATCGATTCTAAAAAGTTATGGTGGTACGAAGTTTGCCAGGTCAGCTAGTTTTTAATAAAATTCAAGATTACTGAAAAAAATATATCAAAGTTTATGCGAGTTGCAGTTGTACGTTTATGTAGGTATTTAGTTGTAATTTATCTATTTAATTGTTTTTGATAATGAATGCATTAGCGCATGCTAGGCGAAAATCTTAAGATTTAGACGGAGGTTCGATCCCTGCCTGAGCAATATCATTTTTCTTCTTCTTAATTATTTAAAATCTTAATATTTAATTGTTGTACACTACCGTCTACTTCTTCCGATACTGCCAACCAAAGGTTTTCTGGAAGAAATAAAGTTGCAGTTTTAGTACATGTACGAATAATAGTAATAATACTGTGATCAACTGTTTAAACTTGTAGATGAGACAACAGAGAAGAGTGCGGACATTTCTCTTTTTTACCAAAATATAAACCGCTTCTCTGGCAAAATACTTGACATTGAATTATTATTAGATAAATCATATGAAGTCTTTTAATTGAATTTAAAAATGCATTTTTATACCTATTTAATAAAAATTAATTACTTATTACTTATTAATTACTGGGCATTATGAGACTCAACAGCTAATTGTGTCAGGGTGACGAGCGCAGTTCAGCACCGCGCAGGATTCTGCAAAACAAAGTTCTGGGTGGTGCTGTTATTGTTATGGGCTGGCGTATTGCTTACCATCAGGCAAACGACCAGCTCGTCTCGTCATTCAGCTAAATAAAAAAAAAATAGTATATGATTTTGGACTTTAGTTAGATTTATAACAAATAAGCATTTTGACAGTTTTTAATGAAATTTAGTAGGCACTTCAGGTCCTGGAATAAGAAAGATACTTTTATCCTAGAAAAGCTAATAGTTTCTTAGCAAACAACTATACTAATACTACGTGAATGGAGTCGCGGTTATCGGCTAGTAAGAGAAAAGTAAAGACGCGCACACTACACAAGAGAAAGGCTGCGGGTAAAGCTAGCAAAACAAACAAAACGAGGATACAAGTGATGCGGGAGGATATAGTCCTTTTAATGTTTCATGTAAACATGTGGCGAGTCTGTCTGTACGGGTCCGTGAATTTTGCCCCCGATTCTTTTTGCTGGCGGGTTTATTACCCCCATTCCAATTTTTTTTGTCGATTTGTGACCATGTACAATTAGCCCCAAAATTGTTTGTTTATTTTTAACCGACTTCAAAAAGGAGGAGGTTTACAATTCGACGGTATGTTTTTTTTTTTTTGTGTGTTTGTTACGCGATTACTCCGCCAGTTATGCATTGATTTCGATGATTCTTTTTTTGATTGGTAGGTAATACTTCAAAGGTGGTCCCATATAAATTTTATCGAAATTCATTCAGTAGTTTTTGAAAAAAATAGCAAAGACAAAAAATATAAGTTTAATCTTCAAGTCGATTCTTGTTTTTTTCGTAACCAACTTTCTAAAGGTGGAGGTTTGTATTCGACTGCTTCACCTGCTTCACCCAGGGTTGACTTCCGGTGAGGAAACTCCTCAACGGTGAATAGTACAGACACAACATTTCGTAAATGGATTTAACCATAATAGCCTGTTCTAAATTCCATCACGACATGGCAGATACACCCAGGATTGACTTCCGGCGAGGGAACTCCTCAACAGAGATATAGGACAGACATGAATTTTTTTTGTACATGCATTTAATTGTGATAGCCCGTTTTAAACTTCGTCATGATGTGGCTTGTAGATCATAAAAGCTTGTCTTTAAAAACTTTTTGAATTAATTTAATTAAAACTTGTTTTTCACTAAAAAGGGTAAAATAAATAATTTTTCAAAAAAAACTAAACCGACTTCAAAACCACAAATGGCACTCAAAAGTAAAAAATAAATTAATATAATTATCATAAGCGCTACCCACTCATATATTTGAAGTCGGTGCCAGCCAAATCTAAAAGGTAGTAGATAGATACTACCTACAAGTAGTACTTTCTATATACATAGTATTTATCTGCCACCTATTAGACTTGGCTGGCACCGACTTCAAATATATGAGTGGGTAGCGCTTATGATAATTATATTAATTTATTTTTTACTTTTGAGTGCCATTTGTGGTTTTGAAGTCGGTTTAGTTTTTTTTGAAAAATAATTTATTGACTGTGCAATTCAGAAATCTAAACTGCTATAATAATAAAGAATATGCGTACGTCATGTCACTGAAACTGTTATTATTAAGAGGCGATAGCTTTTTCCACGATAGGTGCGGTAGAGGTGTTTTTAAATATATTCTATAAGCAGAATACAACGATTTAAGTGAAAAAATATGTTATATAACAACGTTGGTTGTTTTTTATGCAATTCTTTTTGCTTTATTGCATCAAGTAACATTAAAATAGACTTTTACTTATGTGATTGATTTGTTATAATGAACTTTTAAATAAATAAATAAGTATGTAATATATTATATCATTAAATTACCATGTTTTAATTGATTTATGACAGATTTTACATCCATTTTACATTATATATTATTAACAATAAAAAGCTCAACTGCGTCTGATGGTACTAACTCAAAAATAACATATAAATTCAAAAAACCAAAATCGGGGGCAAAAAGCCCGGGGGCAAAAGAAAACGGGGGCATAAACCACGGACCAGTCTGTACGGAGTTGTCCTCCGCGCGCCTAGATTTGGTAATTAACCAGCGCGGCTCACTGGCTCAGATTAGATTTAGTGTAATGTGCAATATGTGCGCATGCTCGAATGGCGTCTCTGCTCACAGCGATCGCGTTATTAGGCAGGTTAATTAATAAATCTTCATTTAATGATTTAATTAAAACTTACATAATTAAAGACCTCGATTCGTATTGTATTGTATTTCATTAAATAAGACACGGTATTAAAATGAGGCATAATATGTCTCATTTTAATACCGTGTCTTATTTAATATTAAAACCTCTTTCAGGTTAGAAGGCAAAAAACCGACTAACTTCGCAGTCCATGGTTGAAATTTTGGGTATATGGGAACACCTTGTAGTTATACTGAATCCAGCGAAAACGAAAAGAAGTTCTGAAAAAACAAACATTAAAAAAATGAAAAAGCCATGCCGTCAAGCGGCCTAGTCGTGTTTCGGGATCATGTTCGGTGAACCATCGGGAGCCGGGTCTGAGCAGCCGCTCAACTGCCGTCTCTCTCTAGATCTATGTGCTTCATCTTAGGCCACATCATCGCTTCACATCAGGCGAGATAGTGGCCAAACATTGAACTATTAAGCGTAAAAACGACATGAGAACATCCTCCTTTTTCTGATTGGTTTAAAACGCTAAACCAATTGAATATTTCATATCCAATGAAATATTATATATTATAGTTATATAGTACAGTTGTTTATGATATAGTATAGTTGCAACGGCCTCCGCCTCGCTTTGTTCTCAAGTTCAAGGCGGCAATCATCATCATCATCAGCCCATCACGTTCCCACTGCTGGGATACGGGCTTTCTCTCATAGAGAGAGTATGGGCCATAAATCCACCACGCTGGCCCAGTGCGAGTTGGTGGATGTCACATGTCCTTGAATTTTTGTGATAAATTCTTGGACATGCCGGTTTCCTCACGATGTTTTCCTTCACCGTTTTTAGAGCGAGTGTTAAATCCGCACATAACTTAAGAAAGTCAGTGGTGCGAGGCCAGCGGGATTCGAACTCGTGTGCGTCGGAACGAAAGTCGCACGTTCTCCCACTGAGCCACACTCGCTCTCCTTCGCTCTCCCGCCAAGGCAGCAATACCTACTATATACGATCGGGCTACCCCTGAGACATCATCAGGTTAGTCTCAAATGCCAAATAATATCTTAAGGTGATAGGCTGACAACTAAATTGATTCGAGGGGTAGGTAACTCATTTCTAGATTTATCAGCGGCTCCCTGGCGGCTCCCTGGCGGCTCCCCAGCACGTAATCAGGTTTTGGAATGATGCGATCGATTTCGTATCAGCACAGAATACTAAGGGACAGAAGCATCACTCCGCTGCATACCTACCAGTCATATTAACGCTTCTCTTTCTATCGCAAAGCTCTGTTCTGACGTGGTACGTGTAACGACGCGCGACCCGCCGTCGGTGTCCGGCTATGTACCTACTTGTAGCTTCCTACCTACAGTGCGGATTGCGCTAGGCCTGGTATCATTCGTCTTTGTAACCCAATTTATTTAAATCATTCCATTTCCCACCTGCAAGTTAATAAGTGTTCGCGAAAATGATTCTTATATGTTACAAGACTGTTAAGCATAATTATGCTTATCTTTTTGTTCTAACTGTTGTAATGCTCGTTTCCGAGCTGTAACATTACCAGCGCATGCCGGTCAGTTCGCGCCTTTACGTGCACGTTTCAATTTGTATCTCTAACTAGAATCGCCTTCCGCATATCAATTTGATTAAGCATCATCACCGCGTCGGAGACTTAGCTTTTGATTTTACACCTTATATTTTAAGAGTTAAAAGGTATAACTGTTTGCATGTTTGTTTAGTCATGTCCGAGAATATTTTGGAATGTACACCTTATGGTCTAGGTGTTAGAGTTGATTATATTGGAGTTAATTGTATGAGGCGACGCTGGGTCATGTAGCTAATGCAAATGTACATTTTAATGAAGATCTGGAAATTGAGTTAGCATAAACAAGTAGAGTGAAAGTGGTATTTGAGTGCTGGAATGATGGGTCAAGCTCATACAACATTTCGGCCCGTCGCAAAATGACAATTGGTCAGTCACATAATGACAATTGGTCAGTCGCATAACGACAATTGATCAGTACCTATAGTGACCTAGTCGTATGTCAGGAAGATATTTAGTGAACTATTAGTGGTACGGGTTTGAACTGCTTTCTATAAATCTCAATCTTCGCCCTCATCGTTGCTTAACATGAAGCGAGATGGTAAACCAACATAGATCTAAAAAAATAAGTGTGGCACTCGGCGACTGCCGTGGTAAAGCTATTGCATAGTATTCGGAGTGGGGGGTGTTAGGTTATTTTCGTTACGGAATTTCTGGATTCGGTCTCCACGCTCAAGGCCCGCGATAGAATCTATGCAATAGCTTAAAAAGCGACACAAAAGTGTTAAAAAAATGAACGAATCGACTATTTAAAGGTTGCTGAACACGAATCTACGGTTTTTAGAATTTTTGTCTGTTTGTTTGTATGTTTGTTAACTATAGACTCGGAAACTGCTGAACAGATTTTAATGCGGTTTTACGGATTTGGTAGCATTAGTCTCAGCTAAGTTTATATTGTATGTACCATTGTAATTGGTTGGGTGACTGCGAAGATACGGCTTGACCTCCTACCTACCTCTACCTCCTACCTCTGAGTATGCGCTCCGATGTACAGGGGAGGTCTTGCTAAAATGGTTTTGGAAAAAGGACGACTATGGGCTTCTGTCGTCTACGCGGACGAAGTCACGGGAAAAAGCTAGTAATGAATAAAATAAACAAAGCAAGTGGCACTGCCCAAGTCCGTGCATTATAGAACTAGCTAAAATTGTTTTTTTTTTACATAATCACCATAGATCGTCTTACAGTGCGCGTGGGCTTTGGTTATATCCCGATCCCGAGAACAAAGTGTTAAATACGGACAAAAAATATCATCTGTCCTTCTCCGGGCACATCAATTATTATTATTAATAACTAGAACGACTATACAGCCAGTTACACTAATTAATCATTTAAAATACAATACAGATATGTCAAGATCAATCATCAAGATCGGTTCAGCCACTTATTCATTTGTAAAAAGGTAACAGACAGACAGAGCTACTTTCGTATTTATAATATTATAGTGTGGATTATAGTGGATAAGAGTAGAATTTGGAAAACTGCAGGTGAATTTTTAAGAACGAATTCTAAAAATATTTAAAGGTTAGAGTAGTTTCCGTTGGGGTTCCTAAAAAGCTCACCCTGTATATCTCCTTTACTAATAAATAATTTACTAATTACTAACTAAAAATACTGACAATCTTACAGGAAATATTTATTTATTTTATTTTTATGTAACTGAATGACGAGACGAGCTGGTCGTTTGCCTGATGGTAAGCATTACGCTAGCCTATAACAATAAAAGCACCCAGAACTTTGTTTTGCTAAATCCTGTGCGGCGCTGTACTGCGCTCGTCACCCTGAGACAATTAGCTGTTGCGTCTCATAATGCCCAGTAATTTCGCTGGCTACAACGCCCTTCAAGCTGGAACACAGTAATATATAGAAATCATTATCTTCATCATCAGTCCATCACGTTCCCACTGCTGGGACACGGGCCTTCCCTCATAGAGAGAGTATGGGCCATAATCTATCACGCTGGCCCACTGCGGGTTGATGGATTTCACATGTCCATGAATTTTTTGTGATCAATTCTTCGACATGCCGGTTTTCCTGCACCGTTTTTAGAACGAGTGTTAAATCCGCACATGACTTAAGAAAGCCAGTGGTGCGGGGCCAGCGGGATTCGAACTCGGGTGCGTCGGATCGAAAGTCGCACGTGCTCCCACTGAGCCACACTCGCTCTCCTATAAAAATATATAGTATTTATTTTAAACTAACATGTCTTTATTTAAAACAATTAAGTAACGATGTTAGCCACGACAATGCCCCCATTTTTTTTAATATTCCTTTAAAATAAAAGAAACATCGCGTGGAGTAACAGCACCCGGCTGGCATTTGAGGTAAAGGTTACCGTATACTAATGGGTAGGGTTGTAGGAAAATAACCTTGGCAATCGATGGCTACCGACACTAGCTTTGTTGGGAATTTAATTTTTTTTAAGTCAAAGTCAAATATGTATTGAATAGGCACAAACGTACACTACAATCGGAATATTTGCGTACACACTGAGATGACAAGAATTCTATATCTCTTATACTTGAGCATGTAATGGGAGAGATATATGATATATAGATATATACTGTGTACATACTGTGTATTTTCCTTTGAAAACTAATCACTATTTTTTATCACTTTTCTGATAGAGAGAACGAAAAAAACGGAAAACTAAACGGCCGGCAAATATCTGCACTTACAGTCGAGATGCACAACTTTTGAAATGCGTGGATTTATAATGAAAAAAATATTAAAGATAAGAAGAATGATAAAATATAAAAATAGATAGAGAGAGTCAGAGCGCCTGATCGATGCGACGCGTGACCAAAATGCTGGGACTTATTTGGCTCAACGTATCAGTATTGCAATCCAACGGGGCAATACTGCCAGCATCTTGGGTACGCTGCCAACTGGTAGTAGGTTGGAGCATTTGAGCTACCTATAGGCCTTTAATGGTCTATGGGTTATCCAATTGCTTCTACTTGTATGTAGTTAGTTTAGTTTTAGTAAGTAGAGTGTAGTTTGTTTTGAGTAATAAAGGCATTCACCCGTTAAAAAAAAAATAGATAGATAGAAGATAACAAGAATTAAGAATCTAATGTTCCGTGAGTGACGGGATCCGCAGGGCAATCGCATAACTCGAACACCGACTAATCGCATTAAAACATGTCCTGTATTCGGTATTTGTCTGTGGAATTGTCGAACTTTTCTACTCAAAGTCCGCGTCCCAATCCCTATCCCAATTACGATCGAAATATGATCGATATTGCAGTATGACATATGCTAACACTGTCACTTGAATTGAGAAAAGTTGGGTATCTAGGCCACGTTTTAAGACATGAAAGATACCAACTACTCCAACTTATCATGATGGGCAAAGTAGAGGGAAAGCGACGCGTTGGAAGAAGAAAGAAGTCCTAATTACGCTACATCCGCGAATGTACGAGCATTGCCAGCGTAGAACATCTGTTTCGCTTGGCACAAGATAGGCAAAAGTTCGCCGAGCTGACGATCAACCTCCAGTAGAGGAGAGGCACCATAAGAAGAAGAAGAACACTGTCACTCTCGTTCCAGCCTTCGGCGAGTCGACGCCTGATGATGCCTCGTGTAGACGTCGAAACACGTGTCGTTCAAGGAGGGTTGTTGTTAGGGCTTTCTTTATTTAACATTACTTATTATTTACTAAATTAATACATTAATACATACCTTATTTTTTATATAGCTACAATATGAAACTCATTAACATATTAATTATTATTATATATATTTAAAAAAGCGGAGAATTTATTTATACTATACATATACAGTTTTTATTTCATTTTACATTTGCTATCCACCCCCATACATACTATATTATTCCAACAACAACCTAAATGATATTCAGCAGAATTACACTACATATTTTCATTGCGTTTCCAAATTTGAAACTGAAAGCGATCGGAATCGGTACTTGAATTACACGATGCCCCTGCAGACGTTTTATGTGAATTTTTATAGTTTTTAGAGTAATTTCGGTCAGTCTAGTGCTCTAGCGTAATAGTCACTTTTGTTTTCAGTTTCATAGTAGCCTAATGATTTCTAACTACAAAGATACAAAGAGCCGTCTATGGTACCCTGTCTATAGGGTATTTGAGGAAAAAGATCAATCAGACACAAAGTGTTCCCCATGGACAAACCCTTTTCTAAACAAACCCTGCTTCAAAACTTCACCAGTTCACTTATTTTTAGTCTTTCTTTTCCCTCGGTAAGTTTTTATATGTCGCCCGAAATGCTGTTCTATAATGTTACTTATTTTATAAGCTATGAAAACGACCACGTCGGCAGCCCCACGCCTGTACATAACAGTAACTAGCTTGTCATCATAATCATCATCCATTACGTTCCCACTGTTGGGACACGGGCCTTCTCTCATAGAGAGAGTATAGGCCCTAATCCACCACGCTGGCTCTGTGCGAATTGGTGGATGTCACATGTCCTTGAATTTTTTTGATTAATTCTTGGACATACCGGTATTCTCATGATGTTTTATTTCACCTTTTTTTTGAGTAAGTGTTATTAAATCCGCACTAAACTTAAGAAAGTCAATAGCGCGGGGCCAGCGGCATTCGAACTCGGGTGCGTCGGATCAAAAGTCCTACGTGCTCCCACTACGCCACACTCATTCTTTCGCTTTAACTCGCTTTTCGCTACACAGCTATCTTGTAGAATTAAGGTATGATAGTTTGCTATAAATAAATTAGTTTATTTGCTTAAAAGGTTTTTAGATAATTTTTGAATCCATAGGCTCTCGAACTAGATAGAAACTGTTTCGGGTGTCAGTGGCTTCTCCCATCTAGATTTTTTTATAAGATACTGGGTGAAGAGACGAGCAATTCGTTCGCCTGATAGTAAGCGCCATGCCTACCCGTAACAACTGCAGTGTCACCCAGAACTTTTACTTAATTACTTACTTTTAATTATTTACTTAATTTATTATGCATTTCAGGAACAAAAAACTTTTTTACGACGTCAGATAACATAAATAGAAATCATAATGGTTGTTATTTGTTTATTAGCTATATTAGGTAAAACATGATCGTTAAGTTTTAAGTAATCAAAGTATTGTGTATGTGTGTGTGTGAGAAAGAGAGAAAGAGAGAGAGAGAGAGAGGGTGCGTTTGTTTAAAGTACCTTCCGAGGCCTTGGACCTGAATACACAAGGCTCATCCAAAGACTTCTTCAAAGCGAGGACGTTTTTGTGGGTCCTCGGATGGGCCTGACAATATTAGCATTTTTACGTGCGATTTTGAACCTTACTCTACCTTTAATAAGAATTCTAAAATGTTAAAAGTTTTTGCATTTATATTGCGCAACTTAATAACTTAATGTACTTTACATTAATTAAAGAGCAGCAGCTGGACTATACCATTTTGGGATCACAGTAAAATAAAAGTAAAAAAGCCCTTTATTCTACTACTTGTAATTAAATAATTATATTTTAATAATAAAATAAATAAAAAAAATTATACATATCAAGATTTATTACTATTCTATTTTAATTATATTCTTATACTTTTTTAGTTTTTATTTTAGCAATTAACGGATATAGCTACGGCTCGGTTAGTTTACTTTGCATACTTCCACAGCATAATGTCATATGGCATTTTGCTGTGGGGTTCAGCTGCGGATATAGATACTATTTTGATATTACAAAAGCGTGCGGTTCGCGCGATTTACGAGTTGGGTCCACGTGACTCGTTAAGGGATTTTTTTAAGCAAGTTAATACATTAACTTTACCTTCTTTATATATTTATGAAAATATAATGCATGTTCGCAAAAACTTCCAAAAATTCAAAGTAAATAGTGACCATCATAACATAAACACTAGAAATAAGGATAGGATTGTTGTACCTAGGTATAGACTAACTAAAACGAATAAGTCCTATATGGGCAACTGCGTACTTTTTTACAATAAAATTCCAAAGTGTAAAACGGAGCTCACAGAAAGTAAATTCAAATTACGTGTTAAGAATGTTCTAGTGACAAAAGCATACTGCACTGTTCGTAATTACATAGAAGACAAAGATGCTTAGAACATTCCACTTCTGCAAAATAACCAACTGGTACATAAGAAACATAACATTGTAAAACCACAAAAAATTGTAACAAAATCTCTAAAAAAAATGCCCCTCAGTTTCTTGCTGTTCGCTTCTGAGTAGTGGTTCTTTTTCCGATACGGTGGTAGAGTCATTGTGATAATTTGACGTTCATAAGTGCGTCTGTGATGCCAAAATGATTAAAGAGATTTTGATTTTGAATTTATTTTTATTGATATTTATGCTTTTTTTCATTCACCTACTCGTATCTGGCCTATGCCAAAAAGGCGACTGCTTCGGAAAATCAAGAAGGATGCATACCAGATACACGAAACAATGGGGTCACAGAGAGGTAATTGCAAATAATTCAGTGGAGAAAATTTGATTTATAAGTTGCTGCTAACTTTACTACTGACCGAACTTTGTTCCGTGACTTCGATTGCGTTAGTGCCAGCAGTAAATGCGGAGTGCTCACGAATTGTGCTGCTCTTGACCTTGTTTCCGAGTCCAAACTACATTGTTTCTGTAGCTACAAACGTACGTAATCAACATGCATGTCCTTACGGTTTTTTTTTTTATGGAACTGAGTGATAGGACGAGCAAGTCGTTCGCCTGATGGTAAGCGCCACGCAACAATTGCAATGCCACCCAGAACTTTTAATGCTATAAAAAGCACTGCGTAGTTCTGCATTGCGCTCATCACCCCGAGACGTCAGATGTTAAGTCTCATATGCCCAGTAATTTCGCTGGCTACAATGCCTAAACTGGAACACAGTAATGCTTGCGCGCTTCTGCTTTACGGCAGAATAACTGGCAAAGCTGTGGTACCTACCTACACGGCCTCCCGCATACGAGAGACCTACCACGAGTCGTACATTTTGGAAAACGTTATCGCAAGAAAAAGTAAGTTTCGCTGTCTACTCGAAGGTAACGCACCAAAACTTTGTAGAAATTGATTACTAGAACATCATACTGTGGTCTTTGATTGACTGCACCAAATACACCAATAATGGTACATTGGATACACATTTTTATGATTGGTCGATGTAACGAGAATGTAAGAACAGTGTAGGTCAGGGATCGCGAACCAACGGCACGTCACTAATATCAATCATAAACATAAACATAAATAATATTTATTGACATAGTGTTACAATTTATGATTGAAGTCTCTAGCCCTTGACGTAGCTTGACGCTGTGTTCCTAGTCGTGTTTCGGGATGATGTTCGGTGAACCATCGGGGAGACGGGTCTGAGCAGCCGCTCAACTGCCGTCTCTCTCTAGATCTATGTGCTGCATCTTAGGGCACATCATCGCTTCACATCAGGCGAGATAGTGGCCAAACAGATCTATTAAGTGTAAAAAGAAAAAATCTTTAAAACTACGCAACGGATTCTTTTTCATAGATAGAGTGATTGAAGAGGAAGGTTTATATGTATAATAAGCGTGCGAAGCCGGGGCGGGTCGCTAGTTTAGATATAAAAAATGCTAAAACTGAATACATAGTTAAATAAACATAGAGAAAATTAAGAAAATATAAAAAGAAAAACATGCTATGTGTGTGTGAGTGTGTGGTTGTGGGTGTTGAATCACAAAATGCATTATGCACTACGCATGCGTTCTGCTAAAAGTAACATCTTACAACTCTAACATAGGTTATGTGTCCTCTAATCTGCAACAATAGAAGTCACACTTTAATTTAAACTTTGGTTAGGTTTTACTTTAATTTAAATTACACGTATAATTTAAACATTTACTGGTGGTAGGTTTCTCGTATGCGAGAGGCCGTCTGGGTGGGTACCACCGCTTTGCCAGTTATTCAACCGCCAAGCAGTATTGCGCAAGCATTACTGTGTTCCGGCTTGAAGGGCATTGTAGCCAGCGAAATTACTGGGCATTATGAGACTCAACAGCTAACTGTCTCAGGGTGACGAGTGCAGTGCAGCGCCGCGCAGGATTTTTCAAAACAAAGTTCTGGGTGGTGCTTTTATTGTTATGGGCTGGCGTATTGCTTACCATCAGGCAAACGACCAGCTCGTCTCGCCATTAAGTTACAAAAAAAAAGTCCATATTTTTTGTATTTAATAAAGGATTTTGAGTTGACATTATTTTTTATTATTATTTTCCCAATAATTACAGAGACAAAATTATTTGATGGCATGTCTATGACCTGATTAAACTTTTCTGTATAAAATTGGCACATCTATACGTAAAGGTTCGCCACCCCTGGTGCAGGCTAACTTTTTGTTCAATCCTTGTAGGATCGGTGTGAAAGATAAGTTGTGCAGACTTTTCTTTTCTCTACAATAGATACTTAAATCCCAGTGGGAGAACGCGTGACTTTCGTACCGACGCACCCGAGTTCGAATCCCGCTGGCTCTGCACCACTGACTTAAATTATGTGCAGATCGAACACTCGCTCTAAAAAACGGTGAAGAAAACATTGTGAGGAAACCGGCATGTCTAAGAACTCATCACAAAAATTCAAGTAGGTATATGTGATATCCACCAACCCGCACTGGAACGTCGTGGTGGATTATGGCCCATGCCACAGAATACCTGCGGAGGCTGTCGAAGACGCCAAGCGGCGGAAATATGCTTCACTCTGCAGTGATTACATTTTTGCGCCACTTGGCGTCGAAACCTTTGGTCCATGGGGTCCGGGCACCAAACATTTATATAAAAAAATTGCCTACATCTTGTCGAAGCTGCAGGTGACAAAAGGGCTGGCTCATTCCTGGCTCAAAGATTAGCTTTATTTATTTATACTTTATTTTATACTTTATTGTATATGGAGGACTTAATGCTAGACAGCATTTTCTACAAGTCATCCAGGACGTGCAAGAAAAAATGGTAGCGGTATATACAAGTGATGACCATGCGGCAAGGCGCCAAGAATTCTGGCTGCATTCCCGCGTTGAATGACTAAAGCTGACTAAAGTTGACTGAATGACTTGAGTATATATTTATTATGTATATATTTTATAATTAGGCTTGCATAATATACCTATACCTATTATGTATATATTAAGTTTATGTGGCTTAATATTTCCTATAACACACTTTACTGCACCGCTACCATTTTTTCTTGGACGTCCTGGATGATTGGTAGAAAATGCTATCTAGCATTAAGTCCTCCACGTACAAACTGTTTTGTTCTAAAGTATAAATAAATAAATAAATTAATATCTTCTCAAAGACCCCGCATTCAATGTTGTAGAATACTGTGTTACATATTTATTTAAGTTTATGTGATTTACTTCACAACCAAACCAAATTCGGCTAGTTGAAGTAAGAAGCAATGAAATAGAAACCAATTTTCATCACATCGAGTTATATTAAACGAAATTGTTCGGGCCCGCTACCTCTCTGGGGGCAGAAGAACCGTTCCACAGGCAAGTATCTAAATATAATTGCGCTAGATATTTATCCAAACCAATAAATAAATGTGCCTCTGTACTGCTTTTTTATGTTTTAGCTTTGAAAACAAGAATTTAAATGAGAAGTCTGAAATTTAGAGTTGTGTGAGAATGGCAAAACTTGTTACCATCAACCTCAATTCTTTACTTTTTAACTGACTTAAAAAAAGTAGAAGGTTCTCTGTTCCATTGTATTTTTTTTGTTTGTTACCTCAGAACTCCGTCATTTATGAACCGATTTGGAAAATTATTTTTGCGTTGGGTTCAATGTAGCTACGAAGTGGTCCCATACAAATTTCATCGATATTTGACCTTGGACTTTGAAGATACATTGAAGTCGGTTTTTGTTTTTTTCTAAAAATTATTATTATATAAAAAGTAGGATCGGGTAATGTGGTCGCTAAGCGACAAAACCCTTTAATCAATAAATGAAAAAAGAAACATTTAAAAAGTAGTAAACCAGCAGCAATAATGGTCGAAAACGAGTCTGCATTACCACATGATATACATATATAAATATATAAATAATAATAAATACGCCCAACGATCACATACATAGATCCTGGCCCTAACTAGGATTGCCTGTATCTAGGGAACGAAGAACTATGAGGATCATGGTCCCACAACACCCAGACAAAACAAATGGTTGTGCCTTTTTTTTCTTTGCTCAATCATTTGTCCTGTCGCGGGAACCCGCAACCTCAGTGGTGTATGAGATTTGAGCCAGCCTGCCCAACCACTACTCCACAGAGGCTGTCATCATATATTGTATTAGATTTATTTTATTTTTAATGTTAGTACAGCTGAATTACAGCGGGTATTTGCTTACGGGTATTCTGTTTACTTATTCTACTGTGTACTTTATCCATTCTGTGGTACTGTGTTAGCATATCAATTCTATTATAGGCATTGAGCGAGAGCATCAAGAGCGAGTGTGGCTCAGTAGGAGAATGTGCGACTTTCGATCCGACGTACCCAAGTTCGAATCCCGCTGGCCTCGCACCACTGACTTTCTTAAGTTATGTGCGGATTTAACACTCGTTCTGAAAACGGTGAAGGAAAACATCGTGAGGAAACCGGCATGTCCAAGAATTAATCACAAAAATTCAAGGACATGTGACATCCACCAACCCGCACTGGGCCAGCGTGGTGGATTATGGCCCATTCTCTCTCTATGAGAGAAGGCCCGAGTCCCAGCAGTGGGAACGTGATGGGCTGATGATGATGATGATGATGATAGGCATTATATTTTTTTACACTATTAATAATATTATATACATTTATTGAGCTTTATATATTGAGTATTTTACATATATTTAAACTGTTAGTTTTATGTATTTATTTTCGTAGTTTAACATAACAAGTTCGTGCGTCACCAAGGGCCTGTGCTGAAAACCAGCGTTGTGGATTCTTCACAACATTATGCTGAGCACAGACCCTTTTTTGACTGCACTGTACACGGCAGCGGTCTCCATACACACGCTGTAACTATTTGCTTAACTTGTTTTATTCTGTCCTCCTGCACTTGTGTATGTGCGTTGTTTGTTGTGTGCAGTTTTGTCAAAATAAATTGTTTCTTTCTTTCTTTCATATGATACCACATGATACACAATGTGATATAATAAAATATAACGCAAAACCTGAAAATAGTATGATCAGAATTGGGAATAGAATAAATATCGCTATTTATTTCCGTAGGTTATATATTTTTTTCGATTAATTACATTTTCGTGATGCCTTGTCAAAAACTTCTTATGGCGTACAAAGCGTGAGCGGCGTAAACAGTCAAACAAGTACCTTCGTAGGCATATAATGAAATATTTGAATTTTCTTTTAAACAAAACACGCACGCACCTTTTAGTGACCCGTGGATCGCGGGATATTTGTAAAGCTAATAAATAATTAATTTTTAGAAAAGAACAAAAACCGACTTCAATGTATCTTCGAAGTCCAAGGTCACATATCGATGAAATTTATACGGGACCACTTCGTTGCTATACTGAACCCAACGCAAAAAGAATTTTTCAAATCGGTTCATAAATGACGGAGTCTTGAGGTAACAAACATAAAAAAAAAATACAATCGAACAGAGAACCTCCTCTTTTTTTGAAGTCGGTTAAAAAACATTTAGAACCTCTTTTTTTCCTAGCCTATACTGTCCCACTGCTGGGCAAACTTTTAGGAATACAAAAACCCTAATATCTTTTGCAATATACAATATGAAATTATTTTTATTTCATCATTTTACAACATTCAAAAATCTATTGGGGTGTCTCAGGTTTTGCTTTGTATATATGTAACTACAGAATACTTTTTGGCACAATCTAACAGACATATTTAAAGGGCTAGTTGTAGCCTATTTCACGAGACCACGTGACCTGATAAGTACATAAATTGTTGTCATCATCATACCTATATGTTTAGCTTTGCGTTTATTGTTGCAAAAATCGATAAACTGTATCATAATTCTTTCTCTTCCTCGTGACTTTTTAATGGTACTTTAAGCTATCTCTATGTATTTAGACACAATATAAAAAAAAACTGTTCGTTCAAATCTGAAACCCTCTCACACACACACCCTCACCATACTTACAGAGAGGACCACAACTGATCACATCTAAGATAAGTTCTTTTAGTTTTGTATTCTCTTTTCTTTTGTCTTTGAATGTAAACAAAATTTTATTACAGGCTAGACTTAATATATTGTACAACCCTAGAGGAGGGCACTGTACGCTGAAACACGGGCGATGACCCTAGTTCGGCAGCAGATACCCCAATATTATAAATTTGTCAACTAGCCAAATAAGTTTAAGAACCTTATTAAATAAATGATGTCTCTATTTAGTGCTACTTACGTCAACGCAAGTTGAAGGATAAGTCGCATATGTACGCGGGTGTATTCTTCATTGATGAAATTATCCTAGTGCCGACCTACTCTGTACTAAATGCGCCCATATGCGAGAGTTCAGCCCATAACGGCATTTACCCGAGTTTAAACCTAATTGCTCGGTGTATTCACCCGATTAGCCACTAACCGGTGGGAAACTTTACCGAAAATTGCCAAAAACCTACCAATTTTCTGACGAACGTTTATGTTTCAAAGTGAATGTTTTAGAGCCGCTGAGGCGATGAGATAATATAAAGTTATAATTATGCCGAAACTAAATGAAAATACCAAAACTAGGAATAGATTTGATTCAAGGAACATATTTGGCTTTTTTTCAATATTTATTTAAATTATTCTGCTGTCGTTGTTCTGAGAAAGAATTCCCAAGGCTTTATAAGTATTATGAGATGTAGTGAAAGTACGATCAATATACTCATAGTAATCATTTCTCTTTCCAAAGTTAATATCTCCTTGATTCTAAAATAGCCGAATGTTTTTCCAAACTTGCCTTACTTTAGAAAAACACATGGCCCGACTGCGACTTTAGTCGGAATTTTGCAAACGCTTCATTTTATCCTGCTGCCAAGGTATGTCGTAAAACCTCATTTTCTATAATGAAGGCCTAGATTACCAACCTTAGACTTCAAAAGTCCATCGTTCCACCTCATAAAGTCTTATCATTCACGAGCTGATGCCCACGACGGTTCGAAGTAATTCTCCAAATTAAAATCAAGAGACGAAAGGTAAAATTCAAAAATATTCCTTGCAGGAATCCATTACGGTGCGCGGTGGAGGACTTTGAAACTCATAAGTATGCAAAGCTTCGTCTATTTTTGGCTGGTGTTTTAAAACAATATCATTCTGTTTATAATATCAGCCTCTGTGGTGTAGTGGCTGGGCAGGTTAGCTCAAATCTCATACACCACTGAGGTTGCGGGTTCGACGGGACACATTTTTGAGCACAGAAAAATAGCACAAGCATTTGTTTCGGTCTGGTGTCTAGGTGTTGTTAGACCGTGGTCCTCGTAGTGCCTGGTTCCCTAGATACAAGAGATCCTAGTTAAGGGCTAGGATCTATCCATGTAAGTGATCGTTGGGCATATTAATTTATTTATACTACTAATCCTACTAATATTATAAACGCGAAAGTTTGTAAGAATGGATGTATGGATGTACCTTTGTTACTCTTTCACGCAAAAACTACTGAATGGATTTTGATGAAATTTGGTATGGAGATAGCTTATACCCTGGATTAACACAAAGGCTACCTAAAGCATAGCTTTTTATCCCGGGAAAACGCGGGTGAAACCGCAGGGCGCAGCTAGTTTACAATACTGCCAAAAGTGACCTAATCGCAAACACTAGTTTCAAAGAGCTCATATGACCTTAACAGTAATTTTTTTCTTTAGCTCCTAAGGCTCAATAGAAAGTCATTTTATACGTTTATGCTCTCTATTTATGTAATTACCTATATTATGCTGATTTTGACAATGGGGATCATTCTGCTGTTGTCAATAGACCTTAAGTAAGATAAACTTACGTCTATCCTTAACTGCTCATTCATTCAATGATTTTATTAGGTTTCTTTTTATCCATATCCCCTCAATCTCACAGTGGCCTTCAATTAAACAGGCATCAGTATTTCCATGTTTACGACTTTGCATTAGAGTTTTGGCATTGAGGTGTGAATCAGCATATATGTAGGTATATTATCAAAGGGTTGCCAAATCACTTGATCACTGCTTTGAACGCTCACCGATTCATTGTTTCAGTCTGCTCAGCAAATAATATTTCTTACTACCTTTAATTTATCATTCAGGCTATGCAATCAACGTTCACACTGCGAAGACTGAGATCCTTGTAGAGAGAGCATAAATTATAATTCGCCGAGTTTTTTGACTCCAGGTTTAACAATGCCTTGAATTGTAAGTTTCTATGCTCAAAAAATTTCAGCTTCAAACAGAATAATAATATGCAATAAGTGGAACTATTCGTTTGTGTTTGTTTGAAGCTGTTATGGCTGATAAATCGTTGCAAGCAATATAAGGCAGTGCATTAATGGCATAGGATTTAAATTAGTATTGTATATTGTAGGAGATTATTTGCATACATGTACCTACCTACGATTATAAAGGTTAATTCAGAACTTTTGTTTTCGTAACTTTTGTATTAAACCCTGGGCATCGTCTACTTCGAACACCTATTCCAATCGCTTTCAAACATTGTGATCGGCATTTGTCTGTCGAATTGTCGAACTTTACTACTCAAAGTCTACGTCCCAATCCTTATACCAGTCACGATGGCAAAAAATGTTGGATATTGCAGTTTGAAAGATGCTAACGCCTTCCAAATTTGAAATCGAAAGGATCGGGATCGCGAGCGATCCATTTGTTCGTATCGAATTACTCAAACACATGTAGCACAGAAGGATTCACTAAGTATATCTCATTTTTCTATCTCCTTTCTCGTTCCAATCCAATCGAAAAGCCCAAGGCTCAGAATAAATAATAGTACTACCCATGGTTAGTATTTGCGTGCTATAAAGTTCCGCGTTTATGATGTTGGCAATAAGGCGACGCGTTCGTTTGCTTAGGGCCCTCGTAAATCGGGTTCTGAAGTCGACGACGCGAACATCCGTAAGGGATACATTTTATGTGGAATTGCCTATAATGTCGCCGATGTGTAAACAGGTTTTTTGGGGTCATTTTTTATCGATATTGGTAAAAAGAGACGTTGGTAGCAATGAGTGAGGGAAGCTGATTGGGATTGATTTTGTTATGTTGGTAGTGCTATCACATGTATAGGTATGTAAGTGTAATATAACCTTATAAAACTGATTTTAATATAAGTTATAAATAATAATTACAGTAATTCAGTTCTTCCTATAGAATAAAAAACTGAATTACTGTAATAAATATTTAGCCCTAGATAGTTGTAAGAGATAGCTAACGAGAATTAAATGTAGACTAAAATAAATAATCTTAATACCACGTTTTATGCTTAAAAATAATAAATGTATTAAGAATGCATTGTAATCGAGTTGTGAGCTATCATAAAAGTTACAGCCGTAGCTGGTTAGCTAATTGGGAAGTGCAAGATTCCACCCGGAACGACAGACAGACAGACAGAGACAAACAAGAAAGTGACTTAATCAAAACGTGGTAATAATAAAATAGGGTATAATATACAAAATAAACATTCGATAAGACTTAATTTTGAAAAACTTGTTTTGTCACACTTTAAGATTCATCAATGTCAGATATGTAAGAATTCGATATTGTTTTTTATGTATAAGGGGGATGGTCTCTTACAAAATAAAATGCCCCCACGAAACCCAAAAATCGGATCCCAATGAATATTTAGTATTTGGTCAACTTACAAGACGTTATCAATGAATAAAGTATCGCTATGATGTTTTTTCTAACTCATAATCGAAAAGGAAAACTAAAACATTCTCCTGCATCGATAAATATTTGTCAATTCGTCTGTGAATAAAATTAAATTGTCTCCTCATTGTTTCTGGCAGACTACTTTGGTTGTACGTTAATATTTTTATTTTACTTCTCTTAAGCATTTATCGAAAATGTCGAAATTTGACGCAGAACCAAAGTCGAGGATGTCGGTACGCGAATCGCCAAGCTTAAGTGGAGATGGGCGGGACATGTGGCTAGACGGGACGACGGAAGGTGGACCAGGGCAGTGACCGAGTGGTGGCCAACATAAGGTTAGCGAGATGGTTAGAAGGTTAGAAGGTGGCGTGATGGAAAGGACGCCTATACTCAACAGTGGGATAAAACAGGGCTGAAAAGAAAGGAGAAAAAAACATTTATCACCAGCCATTTCTTATCAACAAACCCAAAAATTATTTTTATTTTTATATCTAAATAAGAAAAAGAATAAATAATTCTATCGTATCTTTTCTCCAATGTTTCAAGCAGCCCGTGTAATATAAAAGAGATTTGAAAATTCTATGAAAATTCGGTTTAGAAACTTTGTTTGCCGTATCAATTTGCACCTCTTGTTTAAATCAGTTTACTTTGTAAGAACGACGTGTAAGGCAATTTAGTTTTTAAACTTATGAGGTTAAAGATTACTTTAGTCTGGTATCTATTGTTCTTTTCTGTACGGAAATCTCCTTCCGCATGTAGTAGGTAAACCAGGCTTACATACTTTACATATAAACATTTGCAGAAACTTTGTTCCGAGTTCTTCCGAGATTAGAGTATGTACGTATTTTAGTACCTTATCATTATAATTATTTTGCAGACTTTATTGGATTTCGAAGCGAAATTACAGAATATGGCAGCGACAGGGTTGTAAGAAATTTACAAATTATGATCGTGTTCAGTTGATGTAATAAAACTTAAGCCTTAAAATATTTAATCTCTTCCGGCTCCAAATAATTGCTGCATGAGGTGAAAAGTTTTGTAATTTCTATTATGTTTATATTGAAATTTTATTTACCTATCCGTGACTTTGTATACTTACTACATTATCTCTAAATATATGTAAAAAGTTTTCTTCATCCTTGTGTGGCCAACCGTGATGACGGAGTCTTTAGACCACCCGAAGGCCGACATGGCCTAACAGCTTTAAAAAGTTAAACAATTAATCATAATCATAATCATAATCGTAATCGTAATCATAATCATAATCATAATTTTATTTCATAAGGCCAATTTACATGTCAAAACTTAGATTATTAATTATAATATCTACACATTAATTAAGAAGTAAATAATAAGATGTCACATGTATAAATTGTAAAATAAAAATAAATACAATTATAGTATGCATTAACTCTTATACATTAAGAAGACATAACACTAGTCGTATATTGTCCAAATATTTTGTACCTACACAAAAAGAGTTCGTAGATGTGTCCCACCTACAAACTTTTCCGTAACTTTTTTTTTTACGCTTAATAGATCCATGTTTGGCCACTATCTCGCCTGATGTGAAGCGATGATGTGGCCTAAGATGGATCACATAGATCTAAAGAGAGACGGCAGTTGAGCAGCTGCTCAGACCCGTCTC
Organism: Petrophora chlorosata; assembly: GCA_951640565.1. Taxonomy (NCBI): domain Eukaryota; kingdom Metazoa; phylum Arthropoda; class Insecta; order Lepidoptera; family Geometridae; genus Petrophora; species Petrophora chlorosata. Next base: position 2,472,193 of record OX621196.1, on the reverse strand, counting down.
CCCAATGGTTCACCTAACATCATCCCGAAACACGACAAGGTCGCTTGACGGCATGGCTTTGTTCGGTGGGTGGTATTACAACCACGGCCGGAGCCTACCACTCCAAAGCGCGTAAGCAGGTTTCATTACGATGTTTTCCTTCAGCATTTTAGAGCGAGCGTGCAAAATCTGCACTTAACTATAAGTCATTGGTGCAGGGCCGAGTCGGGATTCGAACCCAGATGCGTCGGATCGAAAGGCGCACGAGTTCCCGCTGAGCCATACTCGCTCTAACTTTACGCACACAACTTGATATACTGTGTGACTTCCTCCCATTGAAGCAACTGAATTTCCGTTTAAATGAACTGAACAACTGAAATTCCGTCGCAACAATTTAACTTCACTTCCAAGTGTTTCGAATTGAAAGACCGCTCAATCTCATCGATCACGACTTCAGGGAAACCGGCAAACTGTTTCAGGAACTGAATAATGGCTTCAGATTGTGCTTTGAAGCAATTTAACGTTTGACCAATCTATCGCTAAGTTATTGTTTTAAACAGCATTATAACAAGTCAAAATGATAATTGATAACGGCTACCGTATTTTGTCTTTTCCAATTGCTTGCCAGTTGCAATTATTACTGTCTCCTCCAAAAACCACGCGGTGTCAGCTTTAAAATATAGTTCTTTTTCTTCTCTCATGTGGGTGTGTAGTCGGTAGTGGGGTGTCGGAGTTTTCAGACTGCCCGAAAGCCTCCGACATAGCCCAACGGTTGTTGTCCTAACACAACAACTCTTTTTAGGGTTAAGCTTGCCTTTGTACATATATTTTATAATCATCGATGTAAATATATTACAAAAGGCAATATATTATAATATATTACAATAGTGTACAATAAATAACATAAGAACAACCGAGACCGACGGCTTGACGTGCCCTCCGAAGCATGGTAGAGCTCACATATAAATACCACGCAAACGGTCACCCATCCAAGTTGTGACTGCAGCGAACTTTGCTGTAAATCTAAATCTGTTTTGAACGTCAAATAAAATGAGCGATATGGAGCGTCAAATAAAGTGAAGAACCTTCCAACTCCGCTGATCCCTGAAGCTTCTCAGCAAGCCCCATTGTCACCACCGTTGGGCATAATTACAATTTACACAATTTAACAATGTTATAGAGGACTTTCGTAATCGCATTCGAGCAAGGCACTTAGTGAAATCAAACAAACCCGTAATGAGTGTTAACCCTCTTTCATTAGCCATTAGAGACCACGAGAGCCAACAACCCTCCAACCCTCCGGAGGGTCGGCCACTGTCGAGCAAACTTTGTTCTATGCCTTTTGAAATCATTTCCATAAAGCCGTCCCATTGGAGCTCAATTATAAAACTGTAATATTCTAACTTCGGAATTGTCTATTAAACGCGACTATTTCGCGACGAACAAGTCATAAGATGAAAATTTCGAAAATCTTTAACTTTCAGGCAACAAATCATTGTACATTTTCATGGTAGGTATTTACATTTACAGCTTTTGAATAAGTAAGGAAATTCAGATGTCGACTACTTCCTGCGGTTTTTGGTAAAGTTTTGAAGTTGGAATTTGATCTGAATTTAATATGGAGAAATCAAAACAGATCAGAGAAAATATGAATCGCTTTAATAATAATATAATAATAAATAATAAAACTTCGACCACAGAATACTAAGACAGAAGCATTACTCCGCAAAGAAATTTAAACAAAGAGCGACTCTTGCTATGACGATATGAATAAGATTCGATTCGGCTTGCGTAGCGCTGCATACCTACCAGTCATATTAACCTACAGAGCGCCTCTCTTTCTATCGCATAGCTCTTATCTCTTCTGACGCGGCACGTGTAACGACGCGCGACCCACCGTCGGTGTCCGGCTATGTACTTGTAGCTTCGTACCTACAGTGCGGAGTGCGCTAGGCCTGCTTCGACTGACTTGCCAATGTGGAAAGAAGTCCCAAAATAAAACTTTTGATAAAAAAGCATTCAAGGAATATCGTACAAACTTTACTCACAGATCCCAGTGTCACCGCCGCGACAGTTTTCAAGTGCAGATTCGTGAGCCGTGAATCCCCCGACGGCCTCTGTCGCCGTGTGTTTATTTGCAAAGACATGCGATGCGATCAATGAAACGCGCATTACATTAATTATATACTGAGGAAACGGGTCTCATTGACTTGGAAGAAGACAGCTGCAAATTTGTTTAGGGAATCTGTGGTTTCAACGTCAACGGTTTAAATATAAGTATTTATCTTGAAGATTGAATCCTTTGTGAGTGTTTGAGAGTCAAAATATTTGACTGCTTTTTTTTTACCCTTTATAGATCCATGTTTGGCCACTATCTCGCCTGATGTGAAGCGATGATGTGGCCTAAGATGGAGCACATAGATCTAGAGAGAGACGGCAGTTGAGCTGCTCAGATCCGTCTCCCCGATGGTTCACCGAACATCACCCCAAAATACAACTAGGTCGCTTGACGGCATGGCTTTGTTCGGTGGGTGGTATTACAACCACGGCCAGAGCCTACCACTCCAAAAAACTGCTTGTACATGGCGGTTAACTATAGCAGTAGAAGAACAATAAATGGAACAATGTCGCTATAAATAATGACACAAAGTTATCGAGTAAATAAAAACTAAGGTAAGGTATATCTTACTAAGGTAAGATACCTTACCTTAGTTTATATCTTACTATAGAAAAGCGAGTTAAAATTCTGGCCGCTTCCAGGCCATATCATAATAATATTATCAATAAACGTTTTCTAATTGTTTATTATGAATAATTGAAACCTTACAAAACATGAACAAGTTAAGAGTCCACACGTGACGAAAATGCTGGCGTGTGTTTTGCCCAAATAATCAGCCTCACTATTCAGCGAGGCGACGCCGCCAGCATTTTGGGCACGTTGCCGGACGGCGGGTATCGTTTTAATTATCTGTAGGCATTCAGTTGCCTCAACTGACACTGGTATCGTTTGAGCCAACTGAATGGCCAACATTATGAATATCTTTTAGTTTAGTTTCCACTAAGTTTTTCATTTATTTAGCCTTTTATTTTGTTAAAAATTAGATCAATAAATCAATCAGTTTATCGTGGGATACAATAAATTTTATGATCTCTGAATACCATACTGTGATAGATCCTGTCATACGTAAGGACTATTAAGTATTCTGTGGAATGAAAATCTCATTAACTTAGATTTTCCGAACTTGTGTGACGGTGTCACGAAGCGATTTTTGTAGTTATTGCTCCGCAATGCCTGAGTCGGTTGCCCCTACGCTGACACATGTGTAAATGATTATTAGTGTAGGGTAGACCGAGGCGAATCGGATCAAAATAAGAAATCCGTTAATATTTCGAATATCACGTTGACACGGAACGCAAAAAACTGGTCTCGTACGACCTCCGACCACCCCGCACCTCCCGCCATCGGTAGTATTTCGATCCCGCTTCTACATCAGTGCCAGCGCTGCTCGCCAGTAGCAGGGAGTTTGTGTTCGTTGCGATTTTGACGCTCATCTAAGGTACGTACTTACGATTTCTTTGTGTCATATTAAGGATTTGTTGTAAAACATTGAATCTAATGGCTTATATTGTTAAGGAAGTGGTCTATTTTAGAAAACTTTTTAGTTTTTAAGTTTTGAAATGCTTATCGCGTAGCTGGATTGTTACTTAATGCTATTTTCTCAATAAAAGTTACATATACATATTACACTTTAGTATCATTTTCTTATTCTCCAAAAAAAATTGTTCCGATTTACCTCGGTGTACCCTATATGTATGTATATCGCTCGCAGGCTTTCATGTATCTGTCATCATTTGATACAAACATCTTAAATGCCCGTTTAATAACACTACGGAATATTGTCTAACTGCTTGAGGCTCGTTCCACCGCCAGCGTCCCAGCAAGTCGTTATCTCCATTCACCGTCCTTCGTAGAACAAAGGTGCCGCGAGACGCAGACGTAGACGTCTCAAATAATAGACACTATACAGTTCGTTAGCTTACCTGCCACTGTGCCACTGTAATTTCCGACCGTGTGCCTACTTAACTATGAAGTATGTTATTAGTATGTACTCTTTTGTAGTGTCTGCAGCGTTTATTCATTCCATTGAACAAGACTGCCTTAAACTACTGGAATAATTAATTGATAATTTAATTAATTGTTGATTTATTATTAACTAGCTGTTGCCCGCGACTTCGTACGCGTAGTGTAGTAGTAATTCATCATGCTTCCGACCATTTTCTGTCCCAAAATACTCCCGTTCCAGCTCCCATCCTGCTCCATTCTCATTACCGTACCACTTCTATTCTGTTACCTTCCCACTCGTATCCTGTTATCGTCCTGGTTGTATTCCGTAACCGCCGCGTTCTGGACTGATCCTGTCCTTCTCCTATACCGTTACCGCTCCCTACTATCCCGTTACCGTACCGCTCCGCTCCTGCTCCAGTCCCGCTCCTATATCGTTACCATTACGCTCCTATCCTGTAACTCTTGCGCTTATCCCATTTCCATGCCCATCTTATCCCGTTATCATCCCGTTCCGCTCCCAATCCTAATTACCAAAGTTGATAGCCCTATCTTTAAAAACATAAACTCTCATTCCTTTTGTCCGCTCTCGTAATGATCCCCTTATAGAACTTACATACCAAACAGCTTCATAGGTTTTTGGTTTTTGAGGTGTGATGTGTGTGTGTGTGTCTGTGTCTGAGGGAGTGGATTATTTTTATATTTAGATATATACATTTTAGCAAGTTCTTTTAGGGATGTTTAAAAATTGGTGAAAAATGTGTTATAGTTTCTTTGACCGAGTATACGTATCAAATGTCATCGTTCAGTTTAAAAAACATATTACGGGACCACGGAGGCCGGGTGGAAATAACACGGGTGGGATTTCCATCGGGGGGAAATGCCATGGACCCTTTACGATACCCGGTACGGTGTTGCTATGCTTTTTGTTCGTCTATACCAGCAGTTACTAATAGTTGTTCCACGGAACCCTAGGGTTCCGAGAATTGCCGACGCTGGCCAGCATTTTTGTCGATATACTGACCCGCGCAAAAGTTCTGAATCAATTTCGATAAAATTTATATGGGACCACCTCTGAAGTATGACCTACCAAACAAAAAAAGAATCATCAAAACCAAATTATAATTGGCGGAGTAATCGCGTAACAAACATAGAAAAAAAACTGAACCTCCTCCTTTTTTAAAGTCGGTTACAAATATGAGTTGGGGTTCCGCCAAAATTAGGTACATAATTTAGTGTTCCATAGCTAAAAAAATTGGGAACCGCTAGATAAAATTCCTCTACTACTTTCCAAGGCGACATAATCGCATCAGCAAAAAAGCGTTTTGCAAACTGATCAAAAAAAAAGCTCCAGTGCAGGTCCAGCGCCATGTCCATAAAACCCGTCACCGCGAGTCAGAAAAACGCCCCTTGATAAGACGTGCTATCTATGGGTGGCTCGATTTAAACAGCTAATTTGCCTTGCAACGGTACTCAACGTTATACCACTCCACCAGCCACCGCCACCGGCACCGCCAATAGTCGCCGCGATCTCGCAGTGTAAACTCGCCCCTGATGAAGAGCATCGGACATGCTCGAAACCTAGGTCGACTAATTTGACAAACTACGTGAGTCCTAGCCGTTTTATTAAATATTTATAATTATAATGAATCAAACTCACGAAAACTTTCATACCAAAATTTGCTAATCGGTAGGTACTCAACGTTGTTAAATTGCGTAATAATTCCAGTTTTCGTAAACCAATATTTATAAAACAAAGTTTTTTATATAGCCTAGGACTCCACAAAACATTTTTTAGAATACCATCATGTGAACCAATACCTTAGTTCTACAAACTCTGAAGGTAAGTAATAAACCAGTATAAGCTGAGCCATGTGCACAAAGGGTCCGGTATGTTCCGTGGTTCAACTTATAGTGGACATGTATATTTTTTCCTAAATTCCGTCATAACTTCAATATTACTGGACCGATTTTGATGAAACAAAGCCTATGTGTAGCGCCGGACTCCACAGAATATATTTCAAAAAACTGCATTCAAATTCGTGCCCTAGTTTCTGAGTTTATCCCGGACAGACAGACAGACAGACAGACAGACAGACAAAAATTTTAAAAATTGTATTTTTGGGTTCTGTTGCTACCATATACTCCTAAAAAAATTGATTTTCAAAAATATCTTCAATGTACAGTAACCGCTTCGTTACAGTTTTATTATAAGTATAGATTAATTGACTATGTTATTAATTTTTAATTAATTCTAATTATTGTATTTAATCCGACATGTAACATTGTTATTAATTAATTAACTCTGAACTACGGTGACATCATCATACGGCTTACAGCCTCAAGTGTAAAAGTCAAATGGCTATAATGTAGATTAAAAAATAATCTGAAAACCACATTGTTTATCGCTTTAAAAAGAATAAATAGATTTAGAATGCATTGTAATCGATGCGCCCGAGAGAACTCGTAGCAACGTCGCGTGCCCGACAGTGCTCAAGGTTGATCGCTATCTAAGATGTCTGCACAGAGAAGTAATATGTTATAGATAGTCTTTAAGTACTCAATTCTTCGTTATTATGACGAAATTGCTCTTCTACGTGTTTAAATGTGCCATTGAGGTTAGAGAGCACATCGTTGAACGATCGTGCGAGCATTTTGAAGGAAAATGTTACGGTCATGTTAAAGATGGAGAGAAAGTTTTTTTGCAAGAGCTCGATAGTACCACGGAATACTAAGGGACAGAAGTATCACTCCGCAAAGAAATTTAAACAAATAGCGACTCTTGCTATGACGCAATAAAATTAAATTCAGCTCTTAGCGCTGCATACCTACCAGTCATATTAACCTACAGAGCTCCTCGCTTTCTATCGCATAGCTCTTATCTCTTCTGACGCGGCACGTGAAACGACGTGCGACCCGCCGTTAGTGTCCGGCTATGTACTTGTAGCCTACAGTACCTACAGTGCGGAGTGCGCTAGGCCTGAAAGTGCGACTTGATGTCATTGTTTGTGTGTTTGTTACTTCTTCAGGCTGTAGCGGCTCAAACGATTTGAGTGAAATTAGGAATGGAAATAGCTTTGGACCCTGGATTAACTCAAAGGCTACTTTTATCCCGGGAAACCGCAGGTAACATTGCAAGGCACTGCTAGTACTCATCCAAGCTAGGACGTCGGAAAAAGTTCCTAAGCTCCTAAAAATGTGTTCCATTTCTCCTTGATTTACCCTAAACAAACGGCTAAAAGACTAGGGTAGACGTCGATTACTCCAACGGCTTCGAGCATTTTAGAAAAAAAATCCTTTTGGGAATCATTTCTCAGAATTCTTATTTCAAAATATAGCCACCGATTTCTCAACGGTCAGTCGATACCGTTCGACTTTCACCTTGGCAAATTGGTAGTCTCCTGGCATGCAAGGGCTCGATACAAATCAATACCTGGCAAAGTTATAATGCTATTGATTATGACAACATTGTTTATTCTTATCGTAGACAGGCACGACGCTATAGTTCCTAATTGAGCTTTAAATTATAGTTATAAACGCAACGTGGATCTTGTAGTCTTGTAAAAGATGAGACAGATTTTTTTAATGTACCTATTTAGGAAGTTAGTGATTTTATTCAAATGTTATATACTAGTGTATTGCACAAAAACAAAACGTCTATTTTACAAGCTTTTATTTAACTTGCAATGTTTGATTGTTTAGGTCAAATCTTGCATAGGTACTTGTCAAAGTCCGATGACAATGCAATATCATGGTGACAGCTGATCTGATGATGAAAACGGAAGGGGGGTACTCCTTGGCGGATAATCGTGAACTACTAGTGTTTGGGCTTGTTTTACGAATTACGAATTTGTTAAAAGCTTGTCTTGAAAAATATATAAAAAACTTGTTTTTTGTAATTATTATAAATTAGATTTTTTTTATTGTTGAACCAATGAGTAATCCTTACAATTTAAAACCGATTTCCAGATGTTTGACTTTGAGTTTGTAAAGGAAATATTGACAGTGCTATTAATTAAGCAATATTAATCCTGATACGTATAGTAATTCCCAAAGCTTCTATGTTCGATGCAACCACTTGATTTACCAACCAACATCTCCTAGCTACTCTTTGACGTAGTAGGTAGGGCGTGGCAACTACTCAAACCTACAAGTACGTGTGATATATAGCTACTTGGAAGTCTCGCGTCGTACCAATCAACTTTTTGTCGGGACGAAGCGACGTCGATACCCCGGAGCGAAGAGGAACTTTGTTTCGTAGTTTTTCCCAATACGTTACTTCGATCTCTTTTTCACATACTCTCCGAATACGTAACTTTGTTTTATATCCTTGCGACATTTACGGTGTCTGAGCTGTTTTTTAGGGTTCAATACCTAAAGGTCAAAAGGAATCTTATTTCTGTCTTTTCTACAAAAATCTTAACGGCAAACCATTTTTATATTATTAGAAAAAACCTACATATGTTAAATTACTTAAATATACAATTTTAAAATTTTCCTCGTTGTCAACTTCACATGAATATTCATAGACATTTATATTTCACGAGCAATAAATGAATCCGCAAAAGGTTTAATGATAAAATGCCGTATGCCGCCATCGATGATGCAAAAAGCTCTCGGCGGCCATTTAAAATTCTGATTCGTCGCAACTAAAGCGATTTTAAACTGGTAAAATCCAGGTGAGGACTTCATAACCCCTTTATTTCGATTTTAATATAAACGGTAAGTTTGACCTAACAAATAAGGTTTGAGAGACTTTCCAGGCAGGTATTTTTCTCCTTGGAAATGATGTTACATTTTGTTAAACAGCCATTTAAGTGTTTAGTTCATCATGTAACGATAGAGCCGTATGTATTTCTTATAACTATAAATTAAAAATTTCGTAAACCCCCGGCACTACAAAACATGTCTAAAAACCACCGCTAGAAAACCTATTTTCTTTCTTTCTTTTCTATATTATTATTACGGATTTCAGAGTGTAATAAAATATTATTATATTGTATTGTTGTATTATTGCATACCGCTATAATTGAACAGGAAGCATTCCTTGATTTTTAACCGACAAAAGCCAACGCTGCCGCTGGGAACTGGCCATGGAAGCGATCAATCAAGCCTTCGTGAGGACCCGCAAGTTCTTTTGTTTGTTCGTGAGGTCATGTTTCTGATAAGAATGCTTTAAAGTGGTAGTTTCAGTTTCACAGACGGAAACTATGTGACCAGAAAATTTAAAACAATTTGATTCCATTTTTCTGGCTCTTTGTTTAGATTTTCAGTACATATTTGAGCGCGGTAATAAAAAACCTATGGTATGGAGCATCAGGCAGCGTTTTCATTTATATTGTACCTTATGTAACTAAGATTAATAAAGAATTTGAATTTGTATGGTCCTACAATGAAAATCTTCCAGTACTTACATATTTCCGAATGTTGAGCATGTCTATAGAGTTCTTATTATTTAGTAAACTACGTTTATACTTAAGATTTTAAATAGGAAGAAGAAAAATGATATTGCTCGCGCAGGGATCGATCATGGGTCTTTGGAACCGTCCCGACGTCCTAACCACTGGGCCACCGAGCAAACTGCTCGAGCAACCAAATTTCTTCTATCCTTCTTACAGCGTCTTAGGGGTCATTTAAAAATCTTATGATTTTCGCTTAGCATGCGCTAATGTATTCAATATCAAAAATTAATTTATACTGCAGTAATGCGCAAGCATTACTGTGTTCTGGCTTGAAGGGCATTGTCGCCAGCGAAATTACTGGGCATTATGAGACTCAACAGCTAATTGTCTCAGGGTGACGAGCGCAGTACAGCGCTGCGCAGGATTTTGCAAAACAAAGTTCTGGATGGTGCTGTTATTGTTATGGGCTGGCGTATTGCTTACCATCAGGCAAACGACTAGCTCGTCTCGTCATTCAATTACATAAATAAAAACTTGCACTGATTCTTTTGCCACGATATTGTTTTTCAAGTTTTTCAATCGGAGTTAAATAAATAAAAAATATTATTCGCTAACAAATATTCAATTACTGACGAAACGAATATATAGGTAGGTACCTACTTGCGCTTTCTCTGTTTTCAAATATTTGTCCGATCTAACCGACACACAACCTCCATCCTCTCCAACTACTTAACCACAAGAGGTGTTGATAGATTTATTAATATGACGTATATTAATAAAATTTTCGTACGGCATTGTAGCAAGCGAAATTACTGGGCATATCAGACTTAGCATCTGTTGTATCGGGGTGATGAGCGCAATGCACACTGCAGCACTTTTTATGGTATTAAAAGTTCTGCAATTGTTATAGGCAGGCGTAACGCTTACCATCAGGCGAACGACTTGCTAGAACTATCACTCAGTTCCATAAAAAAAATTAATAAACTGGTTCATTGAATAACTCTAATCCTGTCTTATAGCAACTAAACTCACGAATAAAATAATGAAAGAAGTTTTCTATTGCTATTGTATCTACTCAACCTCTCGCCTGACTAATCACTGTTTTAAATGACAAAGAAAATGAATAACGGTATCTAAACAGAGACAAGGAGAAACTAGATGTTTTTACCACAGAATACTAAGGGACAGAAGCATCACTCCGCAAAGAAATTTAAAGAAATAGCGACTCTTGCTATGACGCAATAAAATTCAAATCAGCTCGCGTAGCGCTGCATACTTACCAGACATATTAACCTACAGAGCGCCTCTCTTGCTATCGCATAGCTCTTATCTCTTCTGACGCGGCGCGTGTAACGACGCGCGACCCGCTGTCGGTGTCCGGCTATGTACTTGTAGCTTCGTACCTATACGGTGCGGAGTGCGCTAGGTCTGTTTATACGTAAAAAAATGTGTGCAAGACAGTCTCGTGTTTTGATACGTATAAGAAGTATTGATAGAGCCCGATATTGTTTATTTATTGGTTTAATTTAGGCAATAATAGCAGAACACATCGAATTAAACGCATCCGAGGCCCATACTAACTGCATAGAAAGTAGCTGCGCCCTGCGGTTTCACCCGCGGTTTCCCGGGATAAAAATCCTATGTGTTAATCCAGAGTATAAGCTATCTCCCTACAAAATTTCATCCCAATCCGCTTAGCCGTTGCGGCGTGAAAGAGTAACAAACATAGGTACATCCATACGTCCATACATTATTACAAACTTTCGCGTTTATAATATTAGTAGGATAGTACTGAGAGACTAACATATATATATAAAAGCACTAAATATTATTAATAATAATAATAAATAATAATATAATTTTATTTCAGGCAATAATAAAGGTACATCGAAGTAAAATTATCAGAGGCCCATATTATAAATACCTTAGAGACTAACATATATCGTCCCCTTACTGCAAAAACCAACTAAGTACGAATTTTGTTATTGTCTGCGCCGCGAATTCAAAACGTAAACTCCCGGAAGAAGGTCATCCTAATTGTCTGAAACCTGTTCGGAGTTATTCCGACACAATACCGACATAAACGTGAGTGTAGCTGTTTATATTTATAACAAATAAAATATATTTAAAGACAAAACTCAACATCTGTTTACTAATATAACGCCTATTTATAACTACCTATTAACGACTACAAGTTTTTTGTTATGGAACTGAGTGATGAGACGATCAAGTTGTTCGCTTGGTGGTACGCGCCACGCCCATAACAATTGCAGTGCCACCCAGAACTTTTAATAGCATAAATATCACTGCGTGGCACTGCATTGCGCTTGTTAGAAATTATAAAATATTAGGGTAAAAATTAAAGAACTTATTACATTTTCTAGGGCTTACTTTAATTTATTTTTCATGGTAGGTATCTTTTCATTCAAATTCTGATAGATACAAGACTCCTGGGGTTGAATCTTAGTCAAGAGATTAGCGCTGCCGTTCATTATCAGGGTTCACACAGTGGGTCTTGTGCAATAAGTAGACTTCCAGCTTCTTTCAAAGCTCTTTATTCAGTTTTATCATCATTGACGTTCTTAAGGTACGTCAGAATGAATCTACCACCGTGTCGGAAGAAGAACCACTACTCAGAAGACACGGCAAGAAACTGAGGGGCATTCTTTTAGAGCTTTCGTTACACTTGATAATGTCTATTCGACACATCATTTAGAATTCAACAACAACTATTAAAATAACTAATTCAATTAGCAAAACAATAATTCTTACATTTAAAAGTATAGAAAAATACATCGTACCTTAATTCATTTAGACGTCCGATCGCTCCGCTTCCCAACAAGCCGTGCTTCTTAGTTGATACGCCTTTTATAGTTGTCAGCTAAGATTTATTATATACTACGTCTTTGGTTGTCAGTCTGTCAGTTTTAATCTCGTTATTTTAGTCTATGGTCAACTATTATTATTGTCATAACGATAAAGCGTTTATAATGATTATAGCATAACGATAATAGCATTAACAGATAATAGATTGGCTTATAATTATACGAATTTTATCAAACAATTTTACTAATATCTAACACTTTTAATTATACGAATTATATCAAACAATTATACATATATCTAACACGCTCATCACCCCGACATCAGATATTAAGTCTCGTAAATATGCCCAGTAATTTCGCTGGCTGCATGTCTTTTAAACCGAAACACAGTAATGCTTGCGCACTATGGCTTGGCGGCAGAATAACTGGCAAAGCTGTGGTACCTACCCAGACAGCCTCGCGCATACGAGAGACCTACCACGAGTAAAGTGGACGATTATTAAAACTTCACAACCCCTACCCCTTATTGCCAAACTATAATAGTATAAATATTGTAGTTATATTAAGTTATTGGCAATAAAATCCCATTTTCTTTCTTTCTTCTTTCTTTCACTACTATTAGCTTGAAGAAACAACTTTTGAAAAAGAAATCAAATTCTCATTACTTTTCAATTTCCCACCAAAAATACTCTACGTTACTTTCATCTGTTGAAAAAAATGCGTACGTGAGAAGAAATACCTCAATATAAATGTATGCCCAAGGTGTTTGGGGGTCGTTTGAATATATTTCTTGAAACGAGGTTCCTGCCTGACGATGTTACTTTAGCAGATATTACGTTTGGGGAGTTTTTGTTTACCAAGAACACAAATTCAAATTTATTGAACTGAGAACTGGGAAGCGCACGCTGATTTGTTTTTTTATTCTAGAGCGAGTGTGGCTCAGCGGGAACTCGTGCGCCTTTCGATCCGACGCACCTGGGTTCGAATCCCGAGTCGGCCCTGCACCAATAACTTATAGTTAAGTGCAGATTTTGTACGCTCGCTCTAAAACGGTGAAGGAAAACGTCGTGATGAAACCCGCTTACGCGCTTTGGAGTGGCTCTGGCCGTGGTTGTAATACCACCCACCGAACAAAGCCATGCCGTCAAGCGACCTAGTCGTGTTTCGGGATGAAGTTCGGTGAACCATCGGGGAGACGGGTCTGAGCAGCAGCTCAACTGCCGTCTCTCTCTAGATCTATGTGCTCCATCTTAGGCCACATCATCGCTTCACATCAGGCGAGATAGTACACAAACATAGATCTATTAAGTGTAAAAAAATACATACTGCTTTCTTTTTCAATCAGATATATACTCACGATTTGTATTGCGTTTCAATCAGTCCTGCTTTCTTTTGGAATGTAACCTACGCGTTTTCAAGAAACACGCTTTGTTTATAAAATAAAAGTAGGTATTTTACAAAAAACACCAATATACTTATCATAGCAAAAAATGGTGGGCCTCCTACACTACGCTTGCTGATTCGTGGTCTCCACTCAAGGACACGTCTACTCCAACGGTTGTCCGTCCTTCGAGAGATATGACCAGCCCATTGCCACTTCAGCTTGCTAATTCTATGGGCTATATCGGTTACTTTGGTTCTCTGTCGGATTACGTCATTATGGATTTTATCTTTCAGAGAAACTCCGACCACAGCCCTCTCCATAGCTCGCCGGCTCCCTAGGTCATTACTGGCTTATCTGCTTTTTATTTTTTTTTATTACCGAACGACCCATATTATAAGAATCAGGAAACAAAGATGCTGGTAAGGTGTTTCATTAAAGTCGAAGCAAAACGCTTTGTTCGGGTCGGAGGAATATATAATACGGGATATGTTGCATGTCTAAAGTAACAAGTCCATTGTTCATCTTCAAGCGCGGCCGCCGCCGCAGACGTCGACGCCGTTAAAAGTTTATAAACAATGTTTACACCCGGCGCTCTATCAGCGGCCTCCTTCGATGAAATTATGCATGGAAACCCGCGAAGTAAACATTTATTCATAGCTGTTGGCTTTCTGTTCGTTGTCCCGCGATTCATTACCCGACACCATCTGTCATTGTCAAAAACAGGGACAACTTGAGAACGAGTGGAAAAAATCGTATGAAGACAAACCTCAAATATGTGCCGAAAAATCAGCAAACAATCTTGAACTCTGCTGTCGTAATGTTATGGTTGAAAAGAGTGGATGATAAAAGAGGTTTTTGGATACTGACGCTTTTTAAAAAACAAACTGCGGGGCTTATGCGGGATTATCCAGTATCCACATAAAATACGCGTGGTCTCTTTGTAGAGTGTAAAAAATATGTAGGGGCCGTACATGTAGGTACCTTTTATTTTTGCTTCATGGTCACTTTGACAGGAGAGTGAGGTGTTTACTTCCATTTATTTATTAAAAATATTTTTGAAGAAATAAAGAATGTAGTAGTGAGATAAATTATTTTTCAACAAAAACTAAACCGACTTCAAAACCACAAATGGCACTCAAAAGTAAAAAATAAATTAATATAATTATCATAAGCGCTACCCACTCATATATTTGAAGTCGGTGCCAGCCAAGTCTAATAGGTAGTAGATAAATACTATGTATATAGTAAGTACTACTTGTAGGTAGTATTTATCTACTACCTTTTAGACTTGGCTGGCACCGACTTCAAATATATGAGTGGGTAGCGCTTATGATAATTATATTTATTTATTTTTTACTTTTGAGTGCCATTTGTGGTTTTGAAGTCGGTTTAGTTTTTTTTGAAAAATAATTTATTTTAACCTTTTTAGTGAAAAACAAGTTTTAATTAAATTAATTCAAAAAGTTTTTAAAGACGAGCTTTTATGATCTAGAAGCTACATCATGACGAAGTTTAAAACGGGCTATCACAATTAAATGCATGTACAAAAAAATTTCATGTCTGTCCTATTCTCTGTTGAGGAGTTCCCTCGCCGGAAGTCAATCCTGGGTGTATCTGCCATGTCATGATGGAATTTAGAACAGGCTATTATGGTTAAATCCATTTACGAAATGTTGTGTCTGTACTATTCACCGTTGAGGAGTTCCCTCACCGGAAGTCAACCCTGGGTGAAGCAGGTGAAGCAGTCGAATACAAACCTCCACCTTTAGAAAGTTGGTTACGAAAAAAACAAGAACCGACTTGAACATTTAACTTATATTTTTTTGTTTTTGCTATTTTTTTCAAAAACTACTGAATGAATTTCGATAACATTTATATGGGACCACCTTTGAAGTATTACCTACCAATCAAAAAAAGAATCATCGAAATCAATGCATAATTGGCGGAGTAATCGCGTAACAAACACACGAAAAAAAAAAAAACATACCGTCGAATTGTAAACCTCCTCCTTTTTGAAGTCGGTTAAAAAGGTGACTAATCGAACAAACGATTGACTAAATAAGATATTGTCTTATTAAGTCAATCGCTTGTTCTATTAGTAATAGAATATCTATTGTTTTATCGATCTGTAAACAATATCTTTAGCGTTACGATTAATGCTTAATAAGATGTGCGAAAGAGAAAGAATGAAAGAGTTACGCATATGTTAGAAAGAGTGAAAGGATTATAAATGAAATACGTAACAACATGAAAAGTGTGAAAGAGATGCATAGATGTGAAATAGTACGAGTATGAAAGAGTTAAGTAATGTAGATAGCGTGTGAAAGGAATAGAATGATGGTATAGGCCTAGGAGTAAGAGAAAAGAAAAATAAAAGACAATTAAAGTGAACGTCTCGTTTAATTCACCCTTACAGATCTAATGTCAAACGGTCAAAATTATTTCGATCAACAGTGATACACTAGGTATATATATGATATACTTGGGCATATTTTATTATCCAAGCTAAACAGGACCCGAGCGGTAGATTGTGCTCCGTACCACCAAAGAAAACTATTACTTAGTACCCTTCAAAATCAAAATCAAAATCTCTTTAATCATTTTGGCATCACAGACGCACTTATGAACGTCAAATTATCACAATGACTACCACCGTATCGGAAAAAGAACCACTACTCAGAAGATACGGCAAGAAACTGAGGGGCATTTTTTTTTTAGAGATTTTGTTACAATTTTTTGGGCTTTTACAATGTTATGTTTCTTATGTACCAGTTGGACCCCTTACCACCACTACTACAATTTAACTTATTTTTGCAGGGTTGCCACAATTTAGCCAATGTCGCTAGGTGGAAAACAAATGTAGGAGATTAGGTTTCTCAGACCATTAATTTTGCTTCTGATCAGGTATATTTATTCTGATAACACACAGAGAACATACACAACATGATGAGGTTAATTTTAAAATAACTTAAACAAGGAAATCGATTACAAATCTATATATCACATTTTTTTCTTGACTAAGAGGAGATAAAGGTGTCAAAAAACGTATATGTAAATGTCACATCGATCGATGTAGCTGACCCAGTATGTCTATTGAAAAATCACTTATGTTTAGAAAGTCTTAAGAAATATAGTCTTCAACTATCTAACTTATAATCAGCACGCCCCTTCATTACCCGCCGCCCCTTCACTGCAAAATCTAACGTCTATAATTCAATAGTTTATCGATCAAGCGCGGCCGACCACTGCGACCTAGACTTTAAACTCCAGTACTCTTTACTATTCAGTGCTTTGGCTAAATATAGAATTCTAACACTGTAGAAAACGGGATCCGCGTAACTTCCATTATTTTTATACCTGCTAAGTTACATTTAGTTTTCATGAAAAATTGTTTAGTAGCGGAGTAGTAGTTTTTGCGTGATTAAGTAATAAACATTCATCCATCCATCCATCCATCCTCACAAACAATTACATTTATAATATAATGTTTATAAATGTAATTAAATTACTGGGTATGATATGAGTTACATTAATTTAATGGTTCAAGATATAAAAAAAATGTTTAAACAAAAAGTGTAGAGAATTTAATATTCTCAGAATATTATGAAGAATTTAATATCTTGCAATGAAGTGCTTTACGCAGTGCTTTTTATGGTATTAAAAGTGGGTGGCACTGCAATTGTTATAATCAGGCGTGACGTTTACCATCAGGCGAACGAATTGCTTGTCCCCCATCACTCAGTACCTTAAAAAATATCATTCACAAGATGTAAAACTTACTGTAATTAAAAAAATATATATTTATTATACATATAAACCTTCCTCTTTAATCACTCTAGTTATTAAAAAAAACACATCAAAATCCGTTGCGTAGTTTTAAAGATTTAAGCATACATAGGGACATAGGGACAGAGAAAGCGACTTTGTTTTATACTATGTAGTGATATTCCTATACGAACATATACGTAACATTATGTACTATTTAGGATTAAGATTGTATCCTTTTGATTTTCTAAAGCTGGAGTGTTAGGGTCGGAGGGTCGAGGCTATTTCAATGTAACTTTTATAGAAGTGATTTTTCAACCCTAATCGGATGGACGGCATAATCGGGTGGACACATAGGGTTTGATTTATTTGGCCACTTAGGGATTACCTTATACCAAATATAAAGAAAAAGTATTTTTGGCCATTGTCACATTTGTTGGCAACCCAATATAGTTATTATATACAAAGTTGTCTAACATGAGTGCAATATTAATGTTGTCTATACTGATTACCAGCATTGTATTAATTTATAAGGTTGGCTATAGGTATTTCTCCGACACTTTCCACGTATACTAGGTTAGCTAGACGTTAAGGTTAGCGACACTCGACGTATATTTTCTAACCTCGAATTAAACCATAATTAATATATATATATATATAGATAGATATACCCACCCCTCACCCCACACCCTCATACACTCACCCTCACTCTCACACTCTAAACATTACAAACATCGAGTATGTATATATTAATTGTGAAAACTAAATATTACTACGTAAAGAAGCGATACTCCCACCCCCCGCTAATTTGTCGTCACCCGCAACAAACTGATGAAACCATGGGCAATGCCGTGCTTGCGTCACTCGGTTGTCACCGCTCGCTGCGAATGACAAATGACTGAGATTCAAATGTTTATTTTATATGTGCGATCAATTGATGTTATTTGAGGTTGTTATGACCTTTTTGGATGACGACGACGACCTGCTTTACAGAGGTAAAGCAGGCCGGCTGACTATTTGACTTTGACATATAGATGAAACATATTGAGAAAAAGACGGAGAACGGCTGAAGACGGTGGAGCTGACCAGGACCTGACCTGACTGACGGAAGTCTGCCTATCTCTTTTAAAATGGTTCGTTATTGTTCTGTGTATGGATGCAAAGAAACCACTTACACAAATAAGAATCGAAGATTTTTTGGTTTTTCGCGTCTCCCAGCCAAGCAATAGTGGGTGTGAAAGAGAAACACTTAGGTTGCTTACGTATAGCGTTGTCCTTGTCACTCTCGATTCGTATTAGCTCATCCCTACAATAATTACGCACACACACAAAACGTGTGCGGACAGGCCGGTGCGCCAGTAGTAGTACTAGACAGTTAGCTCGGCGAATTTGTATGGAGTGTCGGGGGTTTGCTCCTATAGTACGGGTTTTGAGCCTAGTGTGGGACCAGGTGCTCCATATCCTTAAATATGTACCTTTGCCTCTTAATAAAATAATAAATAAATAATTTATTTGTTCCAAAACATACTTCCGTATTACATTAGGATAACAGTTACTTATACTAAAAACAAAACAGTATAGTGTACCCTTAAAGAACTCTGTCCCCCGCACTAGGTCTCTGTTGAGCCTGTACAGCGGGGTTACAGTGGGTCACTCCGGCTACTCCTATTTCTATTTCATTGCGTACATGAGTAGGTAAGTTTAGAAATATCAAAATAAAAATAACAAAAACTAATACGCTACATTGGTTGTTAGTAATTTAAAAGAAAAATATTTACGGAATTTAACACTTAACCTAATAAACATTTTTACATTTTCATTTTCATATACCTAAAAAGTGTTTTTTTCTTTTTTTATGGAATCGAGTGACGAGACGAGCTGGTCGTTTGCCTGATGGTAGGCAATACGCCAGTCCATAGCAATAACAGCACCACCCAGAGCTTTGTTTTGCAAAATCGTGCGCGGCGCTACACTGCGCTCGTCACCCTGAGACAATTAGCTGTGAAGTCTCATAATGCGCAGTAATTTCACTGGCTACAGTACCCTTCAAACCGGAACACAGTAATGCTTGCGCACTACTGCTGCTGAATAACTGGCAAAGCGGTGGTACCCAGCCAGACGGCCTCTCGCATACGAGAAACCTACTAACAGTAGTATGATATTAGAAGTTCTGGGTGGCACTGCAATTATTATGAGCAGGCGTGGCGCTTACCATCAGGCAAATGACTTGCTCGTCTCATCACTCAGTATTATTAAAGAATAACTGGCAAAGCGGACCCACCCAGATGGCTTCTCGCATACGAGAAACCTACCACCAGTAAAATAACCAAACCTTATTCATCTTCGCCATTTACCTATATAACACAAACTTACTCATATATCATACCTACCTACTCATAGTCATATATATATCTACTCAGTCCAATTCCTATAATTTTGTCAACGAACCTAACCAAAACAAAGCAAAGTCAATTTCCGTTTCACATACGGTACGCTGCGGTCATAGACGAAACATTTCCATGGAAATTCCGCAGCACTTTATGACTGAGAGAAAAAAATATGAATTCAATTTCGAAAGCTAACGACAAACCTCCCTTTTGCCGCATTTATTAAAAAACAAAGACTCTAAGACCACTTGACCGCGCATACTAGACCCCTTCACTCACGCAACATGAGCGTATTTTTCCTAATAATATTTCCGCTACTGCAGTATGCTAAAGTAATTCCACAAATCTGTAAAAGCAGTTTTTACTCTTAACTGGCCACAGTTGCATTTTCTTGCTTTGCCTCCGGCCCGTATTGAAATAACTGTATTCAATTAACCTTTAATTAATCATCATCAGTTCATTATATTCCTACTGCGGAGACGTGAACCTTTTCTCAGCGCGATAGAGAAAGAGAGATAGTTATATAGAGAGAGAAAGAGAGGGAGAGAATGAGTGTCATAATTAATTAAATAATCTACTACGCGGACCCAGTGCCGGTTGGTAAATATCACATGTCCTTGAATTTTGTAATTCTTGGACAAGCCGGTTTCCTCGCGATGTTTTCCTTCACTGTTTTAGAGCGAGTATTAAATCCGCACATACTCCTAGCTTTATGAAAGTCAATAGTGCGGGGCCAAGCCGAGATTCGAACGCCGGTGCATCAATTCAATTCAAAAGTTCTTTATTTCAATTTTTGTCGTCACAGACGCACTTATGAACGTCAATTATTACAATGACTCTACCACCGTATCGGAAAAAGAACCACTACTCAGAAGATACGGCAAGAAACTGAAGGGCATATTTTTAGAACTTTTGTTACAGTATTTTATGTTTGTTTTTGACATCGAATCGAAAGTCACACAAGTTCCCGCTGAGCCATTCTACACTCTCCAGTTAACTGCTCCATTGCAAAAAGCTGTCGCGTTCTCTCTTTAAATCTCACATTATCACGCTTTGGGGATTCGCACGTTACAATCTGTCCTTTTAATTATTCGTGTATTTTACAACGATGTTCTAAATCCCACATGCAACCATAAAAACATATGATTATTATTAAAGGTCAAGTTTATTTAAATTTTAGTTTAATACAGGTACCATGGAATTTCCCATTAACACGAAAATGTCAGACCTTGAACTATTTAATTTCAGAACATGCTGAAAGCTCTGATTTTAAAGCAACGGATGTTCTAAAGGCTTCAGAGAGACGTTGCTCGAAGAGGCTCTTTCCGCTTCCCCTTTCTTTCAGCTTCCTTACGTAAGTGGTGTCAATGCAAATGCCAACGTACTTTTAACAAGGTACATGGGGTTAAGATTGTCTTAAAAAACATAAAAAATAAGTTCCGCTTTTTTTCCAACTGAGGAGAGAGACGAGCAAGTCGTTTGCCTGGTGGCAAGAGCCACGCTTGCCCACAAAAATTGCAGTGCCTCCCAGAACTTTTAATACCATAAAAAGCACTCGAGACTGCGAGACATTAGATAGTAAGTCTCATATTCAGAATTTGCGCTAGCTACAATGCTTTTCAAACTGGAACACAGTAATGCTTGCGCACTACTGCTTGGCGGCAGAACAACTGGCAAAGCGGTGGTACCTAAACAGACGGCCTCTCGCATACGAGAGACCTACCACGACTAGAAGTCATACAATCTGGTACAATATACCATAAAAGAAGCCGTGCATTCCATTTAAACACACCTAGCGTTGCAATGGAACAGCACAGCTGTATACACCTTTTTTATATAACTGAATGACGAGACGAGCTGGTCGTTTGCTTGATGATAAGCAATAGGCCAGCCCATAACAATAACAGCACCACCCAGAAATTCGTTTCGAAAAATCCTGTGGCGCTGTACTGCGCTCGTCACCCTGAGACAATTAGCTGTTGAATCTCATAATTCCCAGTAATTTCGCTGGCTACAATGCCCTTCAAGCCAGAACACAGTATGCTTGCGCATTACTGCTTGGTGGCTGAATAACTGGCAAAGCGGTGGTACCCACCCAGACGGCCTCTCGCATACAAGAAACCTACCACCAGTAACATACGAAGTAACATTCACGAAGGTTTCTGATTCTCCTTTTTTAAATAGTTCAGGATTCACATTGCATCGCATGTTAGAACGAATGTGTTCAGAAAAATGCGCGGAACGGTCACCATTATGCAGGAGTAAACATTCGAGCGGCGCAAATATTTGCGGGGAACCGTTTAATTGACAAACAGTCGCAACGACGCCCACATTTGCTTTAGTCATATTGATTTTCATTAACGATCGGTTTTTATAGTTCAACACAAATATTTTGATGTAGAAATGAGATAGAATAGATAGATAGATAAGCGCATTTGAGGTTCTAACCAGTTCATATCTTTCTCTATTAATTTTCTGAAAATGAATCCGAACTTTTACAATTATTGGATTTAGCACCATTAAATGCATAGTTACACAAGGATTGAATGCAATTAATGTACCTATGTTTTCGTTACTTATATTTTTAAATAGTTTTTTCTTTCGTGATATATTTTGATTAATATCTCACTGTAACTCCCGCATATCGATGCATTTCCGATACATTGGCAGAGTCATTGTAATAATTGACGTTTATGAGTGCGTCTGTGATGCCAAAACTGAATAAAGAACTTTAATCTACATGTTTCACCACAGCTATCATGGTCTGAATCAATCAAATTCTTTATTGCCAGAATGTCGTATATAAAGATGATAGAATAGTAAAGATAATTCCAAATATTCTACTATAATAATGGCGCGCAACATTAACATAATTCCGAAAAATATGATTAAATTAAATTAAAATTGTTGTATTATTTTAAGTTAATTTTAATTAATGTCAAAATGTCATCAATTCAAATGTCAGTATTAAAAATATTATAAAAGCTAATATAAATTAGATATATGAAACTTCGCAGCATTTTGTTTTGCCCTTTTTTATTAAGTCACTTTCTTGTTATGAGCTGATTACACAGGGCCTAGAATTTTTAAATCCAGCTGGATAGTATTGAGCATTAGTTTTAAGTAAGAGATTTTTTAGCCCTAGCTGAAAAAGAACAAGCGTATATTCTATTTTAAGTCTCGTTTAATAGCTTTATTAATAACTTCCTAGCTTCGAGCATACCCAAAGCTAATTCTACGATCCTAGCTAGACTGTAAACCTCGTGTACCTCGGGCATAAAACAATAACAAGTTAAACTAGTCCACTCAAAATAACTCTTATGTCCTCTACCAATAGTGTTGATATTCCGAAAACTAGCGGTAAAAGTTGTTGGGTCCCGACTATAATCAGTTTACAGACCATATTCAATTAGTGACGCAACAGTGCGGTGAAAATGCTATAAAGGAAATAAATATAGAGTTTATGGAAGTGGCATACAAAACCGTTAACGTGATGAAAGCGATAAAAACAAAAAAAAATATAGGACACTTTTATTTAAAGAATCAAATTCAATCAATAAGATTAGGATTTCACTCTAGCTGATTAACAATAGGAAAATAATGGGTGTCCCAAAATTTACGCAAGATTTGAATTTGCCGGCATTTGTACAGTAAATTGTTGGCAACCCTGAAAAAAAACAATGACAGCTGTAACTTTAGGGTTAGTAAATATGGAGCATTAGACGATACAACAACGTGTTTTCATTATTGAAGTATATTTAAAAAATAATGTTTTTTTTCATGTTCTGGGATTTACACCAACTCAAAGCAGTGTGTGGGACCACACTGATTCGATTCGATTGACATTTGAAAAACTTTTTTTTGGACGACCAGTGTGTTTAGCGTCTCCAACTGATCCAGTCTGCCTGAATTTTTCAATTAATCTTTTCAAAGTTGACGAAGTTAAAACACTATTCTACCCATATTTTGTATGGCAACAATTTTCGAACAGTGTCCGCCAAATTTTCATTATTTTGAAATATTGTTCAATAATGAAAACGCGTTGTTGTATCGTGTTACGCTCTATTTTTACTAACCCTAATCTCTTAGCTGTCAAACCATTTTGTTTTTTAGCGTTGCCAACAATTTACTGCACAAATGGCGGCAAATTCAAATCTTGCGTTAATTTTGGGATACCCGTTATAGCCAAATTCCACATCATTCACCTTACATGTAGCGCTGAAGCGTTATCAAAATCCTATAAAAAACTACATGACCTTGAGGTTTCTGGCAGGTTTTGAGTCCAAATCTCAGCAAAGCAAAAAGCATAACTCGACCTAGAAACCTCACCTCATCCCATAATATCATTAGCGAGCCTGCGAAAAATACTCGCATTTGGAGATATCCCACGGTAATGAAATCCCTAGGCACTGATGACTAGCGGATTAGAGACCCTTTCAGTCTGCAAGCCAAATGTCACTCAAAGTCTCTTCTAGTTGAGACTTTATTCCTTTGTCAGTCTCAATTTCTATGAGACGACGGGATACGAGTAACGCGTCCAGTTTACGTAGATCTCTGGTAGTTCGTACATTGTGCTCACATGTTGCATGTTGAGAAAGGAGTGAGAGGGGAGAGGAGGGTCTCGGTAGACTGGCGGCGGTAACCGCAGACCGTCCTGACAAAACAGACGACATTTGTACGGTGCGCGTTAGGTGTTTACTTGGACGTTGAGTTGCGAGATGAAAATGCGGTGTGATTTACTTCCTATACACGATTTTAAGACTTAGTATTTTGAGGGGTCTGAAAATTACGTTTGTCCTTAGTTTCTTGCAAGTTTAATAAATCTCTCTCTCTATTGTTTTCATATTGGTTTTGCTAGCTCAGACAGTTCGACATATAACTAGGGTCTCAATTGTCTTAGCTATTAACAAAACACCATCCTAATGACACGACGAGACGTACGGCAAGTCATCATCAATTTATGGTTGACGTCTCTCCTGTTAGTATCAAGCGCTTTGCTTCGACTTTCATAATACGTGCGTCCAAGGAGTGGAGCTCTCTGCCGGCATCTGTGTTTCCGGATAGCTATAATCTGGGTGTCTTTAAGACAAGAGTGAACGGGGTTCTTTTAGGCGAGCGTGCTACATCTTCGACCGCATCATCATTTAACAACAGGTGAGATAGCGGTAAAACACAAGGCTATATAACCTGTGAAATAATTAAATAAAATCTTTTAAAAAAAACATTGTGTCAATTGACAATTGACATGATTTTAATAATCCTATATTCAAAAATATAAAGTATTAATAAATGCATTGTGTTCTTCTTTCCTACTAGCTGTGTCCAACAGGGTCTATAATAAACTGTTTTAACTTATGATGAATTCCCAATATTTATTTATTTTTATTTATTTAATATGTCGGCAAACAAGCAGACGGCCCGCCTGGTGGTAAGCGGATACCGTCGCCTATGGACACTTGCAGCACCAGAGGCATTGCTGATGCGTTACCGACCTTTAAGGACCTAATGTAACATTATATGCCGATCAATTAATTAATTGAACTGAATTGAATATTTCAACAAGTCGGCTGTCTTTGGGGTCAAAAGTAGAATTCTGTCAAAGCAACTTATACGTAACTTAATAGTACCTATATTGTGTTACAGTCGTACGGTCTTCAACAATCTTTTAGGGGCTACCATAGCAACGCAATTGAAACTCGATAGTTTTCAGGCATCAATATTTTCAGAATTCACGACAGCATATTGATGACAAGCGATCGGCCCGCGATCTAACTAAAAAGTAAGCAGACTACAAAATCTATCAATAAACTGTCTATATTGTCAATTTTCATACAATTGACTTGCGATAACGTTCGAGACGTTATTAGAGCAAGTGGGGCTCAGTGGGAGAACGTGCTACTAACGACCCGACGAACCCGAGTTCGAATCCCACTGGTCCCGCACCACTGACTTTCTTACGTTATGTGCGGATCTACCACTTGCTCTAAAAACAGTGAAGGAAAACATCGTGAGCAAAACAACATGTCCAAAAATTTATCACAATATTCGAGAATATGAGGCAGGTCTATTGCAATTTCCACGTAAATACTCCCCTTTTTATTTCTAAGTCCGATATAATTCAATTCAAACTAAGCCTATGCTAATTCTAAGTACAAACAAACAATCGGTCAAACGCACTAAGTATTAACAATTATTATTAATATTAGCGAGTTTCAAAGCCGTCCGCGTCGTTTCCTTCAGACGCGCCAACTATTGTTACTGAGGGTGAATAATGTTGGAGAGTTCGGTCTATATTACAGAAAGTCGCGATGTCGTTTTTTTTAATTGGTAAATGCGCATACGTTTTACGACATCTCGCCTGATAAAAAGCGAAGATGCGGCCTAAGATGGAGCACGCTTGCCCATGAGATGCCTATTCACTATAGAATTGAAGAGACACAAGTTGTAGCTGTTTGCGAACAAAGACGCTGGCAGAGCGTTCCACCCACGCAATTTATCTTTCTATTGGTAAAGATAAAGATAAAGAATTTTTTTTTGAGAAACATGTGTGATACAGAGCATGCAGATCTTAAAATAGTGTGAGTACGACATGTTTTGCCTATATGTATAGGCGTACAAATGGAGAGGCGCCTATCTTAGAAAATGAGTCATAAAAATATTTTTTATTTTTTAATGTGACATTATTTGAATTAATATCTATGACATGTTTAATAATATATTTTATTGTGTATTTCCTGTTGACGTTTAAATAACAGGACATTTGGTCTAAACTTCCTTAGAAATATTATAATTCAATACTTTCATTTTTTAAATATTGTACGTCCGTCATGGACAAATTGTTGACACCATAGCATAATGCAATTTTAACACCAATTCTGCTATAAATTTTTATTTCATTTTTCATTTCATTAAGTTACAATATCGATAATTACTTAGGCAATACGTTTAATTAGAAAAAAATGGTGAAAAAAATGGTTGAAATTAACCAGTAGTTTCGGAACCCGTTCGGTACAAACAAACAAATAAAAAAATCTTACCTCTTTATTAAATTAAGCTTCAGAGTCTTGAACATCGGCGCAAAGTTGCCAGTTTAGTGCGACGGAATTACATGAACTTATTCCGCCATCTCCATTCTATCACCGGACGACCAGGCGTACGGCAAGCCGTCATCAATATATGGTTGACATCCCTCCTGCTCGCACCAAGCGCTTTGCTTCGACCTTCATAATGCGAACGGCCAAGGAGTGGAACTCTCTGCCGGCATCTGTGTTTCCGGATAGCTATAATCTGGGTGTCTTTAAGACAAGAGTGAACAGGTTTCTTCTAGGCGAGCGTGCTACATCTTCGACCGCATCGTCACTTAACAACAGGTGAGATAGCGGTCAAACGCAAGCCTATAAATAATAAAAAAAAAATTAATATAAATATAAATGGGTGGAGTGAAAATAAATAAAATCGAGGAAATATTTTTCTTCCTTTATTATTGTCCCGTTTTTATTTACGTATACCTATAAATATGCACGTTCACGAGCACTTAAACTTAACTAACATTTTATTTATCTGTAATATATTTTACCTTTCAATATTAGATTATTCACAAATTGCTCTTCTACTTTGTACCGAGACCAGCATGACTTTAATACTATTGTGGAACAAAGCGCTGAAACCGCAGCGCCACCGCAACTTCCCTGAAATTATTTCACAAATCTTTCAGCGGTTTGCCTGAAGATTTACTTCACATAAATCAAGTTTAGGGTTTTATTTAAGCTACAGTTCAAAATAAAATGAAAATTGAGAATAGGATAGACTAGAAATATTCATTATTATATATATATATATATATATATATATATATATATATATATATATATATATATATATATATATATATATGTTCCTCTTAATTATTTTAAAATCTTAGGATTTAATATAATTTTTTTTTAACTAGTGTATATATATATATATATATATAAGATATAAGAGGAGCAAAAATGATATTGCTCGGGCAAAGATCTTGGGACGGTATTATAGTGTGACCATATCGTCCGGTAAGGAAAATGGTAACACATTCATCCTTTTTCAGTCCTAGATATACTTATTTTGTACAAATGTTGAGCTAGATCTGACAATGGGCAAGCTAAGATAGAATTGCAGAATCCGACATCAAAAATAATGTTGTATTTGCCAAAACAAAATCGATAGTTTTCATTCCGAACACATTCCATCAAAATATGTTGTACGTCTTTTATAAGCCCACACTCATTACAGTTCGGAGATGACACTTTTTCCATTAAAAAACCAAACTTATTTGATGGGATGTGTAATTTTTCTTCTTCTTAATTATTTTAATATCTCTAAAGTTCTTTCTTCAAATTTGGCATCAAAGACGCACTTATGAACGTCAATTATTACAATGACTACCACCGTATCGGAAAAAGAACCACTTCTCAGAAGATACGGCATCAAACTGAGAATAATAGGAGAAGAAATAAAACTTATCTAGGGTTATACAATTGGCGGTCAATTGGCTTTTAAAGCAATCTTTTACAGACGTAAAGACAAACTTATAGAATATTTTGTTAATACAAAAATATTTATTAATACGTTTAGAATTACAATGGAACTGGCCTACCTTATTAATTCTTATTAATTTGTTTGTTAACCTCTTTTTGAACATAAAATAAACAAAGTTAAAAGCAATAAGTTAGCAAAGTTTATGTTTCATGATGATGATGAAACATTAACTCGCTCAACTCTAACATTTTTATAAGCTTGTAGCTACTTGTACTGTTAATTATTCTAAACTTCAGCTCGTCTTTTTTCAAGTTTGCTACTATTTAGAGGCTCTTTTACATAAAAAAGTGGCGAGACAAGCTTTGTCAAGCCAGGTGTTCTGCCGCCAATTAGTAGTGCAAGCATTACTGTTTTCCAACATCCAGCGGCATATATGAGACTTAATATCTTATGTCTCGAAGTGATCAGCGCAATGTAGTCCTACGCAGTGTTTTTTATGGTATTAAAAGTTCTGGGTGGCACTTCAACTTCTATGGGCAGGCGTGGCGCTTACCATCAGACGAACGACATGCTCATCTCATCACTACGTTCCCTATAAATGAATAGGCAGTGCGATTTTTGCTCAGAAGACATTATCTCTAAAATAGAGTCGAAAATAGAGATATCTCCATTGTAGAAATATCCAATGTCTACTGATGAACGAGAACTGCCCCAGCTCAATTAGTTCATGACAAATCATGCCCATAACAACTTTAATATATAACTTAAAAACTGTTATTGTTAATTTCAATCATCATCATTAGCTAATTACGTCCCCACTGCTAGGACACGGGCGTTCTCTCATAGAGAGAGCATGGGCCATAATCCACAAAGCGGGCCCAGTGAGGGGTGGCGGATATGACATATCCTTGCCACGATATCGGGGTGGAAAAGGTGGGGAGTTCGTAGTCTGTCAGGCGCGAAGTATCGCGACCGCGCTGACAACGGACCAAACCCCCACTTGCACGACATCGCACCGCTCCATGCGAGACCCCTCCGACAAACCCCAAAAGCACGCCCTGACTCGCGACATTATCTTATAGCCACAACAAAATGAAGAAGGAAGAGTTGACCGCCACACACAACAAAGGTCCAACACAGACCTGCTGAGAGGCGCAATGACCAGCGGAGCAACCACCAGCGGCCTGCCAGTTCCCCGAGGGTAGAAGCCCCCGAACGCTAATGCCTGGGTAGAGGGGACTACCCCGAGACTCACCCCTACCAGCCCCCCTGGAGGAGGTGGAAGATTAACTATGATGATATCCTTGATGATTTATAATTCTTGGATAAGCCGGTTTCCTCACGATGTTCTCCTTTAACGTTTTTAAAGTGAGTGTTAACACTTACAAAAGGCATTGATGTAGATGCGGGATTCCAACTTCGGTCCGAATCGAAACTCGCGCGAGTTACCTACTGCTGAGCCACACTCACTCAAAACTAACTCTTATACAAACTAATAACTGTTGGTATCTTCTCTAGTTACAAGTAGGTACCTGAGAACACCTATTACTGCTCTGCTCACTGCTGCACTTGCTGAGTAACTTCAGAGGAGCTAAGCCTCATGCAATAACGAGCATAATGATACAAGTTTTGTCGGGTCCGTGGATAATGCCTCCAGTTCTTTTTTGCTCCCGGGCTTATTGCTCCCGATTCCAATAAATTTGATTTATATTTTTTGACAATTTGTGACCATGTACAGTTAGCAGCAAACTGGTAAATATCTGGAAGAGATCGCTCTAAGTGATAAGACCGCCCATTGTACTACCCTAGTTATAAGTTTAGTTTTAAAGAGTTACTGTATTGTATCGTAAATATTTCTTTATATTTGACTTTGAAATTCAGAAATCTAAACAGCCATAATAATTAGGAATATGCGTACGTTATGTCACTGAAACTGTTATTATTAATAGGCGATAGTTTTTTCCGCGGTAACTGCGGTGGAGGGCGTTTTTAAATATGTTTTATTATTAGATTATAACTATACAATGCTACATTATACGTAGGTACTTTATTTAATCTTATTAAATAATTATACAGAAACATTAAAATAGACTGTTACTTATTTGATTGATTTATTATTTTTAACTTCTAAATAAAATAAAAATATGTAAATATATTATTTAATCAACTTTTTTTATTGACAATATTTTACATACATTGATATATTTATTATTATTAACAATAAAAAGCACATCTGCGTCTGACGGTACTTTAACTCAAAAATAACATTTAATTAAAAAACAAAGTCGTAGGCAATAAGCCCGGGAGCAAAAAGAACCGGGGGCATAAACCCAGACCCGTTTTGTCCACAATCGGAATGAACATTTGGCAATTTTCCCAAACGGAAGGGAGAACAAATCAAACATATTACAACAATTGAGTCCGCCACACATCGAATCACAATATTATCTTTTAATTAAACTAGTATTTTCTAGATTCATTTGCGTGATTTAATTAAATAATTGTTTACATTGAATAACCGTGTTATTGATTTATGAGAAGAACTCTATATTAGTTGCGAGTTCGAATTGCTTACAATAACATGCACTGCTTGGTGTTCAATGGGTTGATGGTTCTCATTACTCTATAGAGAGACGTCTCAGGGTCATTAGCGCAATGCAGTGCAACGCACTCCTTTTTATGGTATTAATGGTGGTACCGCATCATCGGGCTTTTACCATCAAGCAAGTAAACGTTTTGAGTTATCCTTTTTAGTGCGAACGTCAAGGGAGTGGAATGCCTTGCTGTCGTCTATGTTTCCACATAAATACAATCTGGGTGTGTTCAAATCAAGAGTGAACAAGTACTTACTGGGTAAGCGTGCTACATCTTCGACCACATCGTCACTTCCCATCAGGTGAGATTGCGGTCAAACGCAGACCCAGTCTGATGTAAAAAAATAATCAAAGCGATTTGCTCGCCTCATTACTCAGATCCTTAAATACAATAACATAAAAATGATAAAATATTTGATTAATTTATGATTTTATGTTATTCTAATATAAGTAGGATATAGAAAATATCGTTATTTTAGACATTATAATAAACATTTAAAAACTCAACGACCTTCCACAATCGGGTTTGCGGTCGAACCGCTTACATTTCGATTTCCTCCGCACTCCGTACCTACACTGTCACCTCTACAGTGTAGGCTGACGTATGTATCATGTACAGTCAGCAGAAAATAACAAGTTCACGTACAAGTACCAACCAGCCCCTCTACCCATATGTCCCTCAAGCGCTAATCGTATATCGTGTTGAGCTCAAATTAAGGTATAGCTTCACTGCGACTAATGAGCTACCGACTAATTATTATCGATTCAAGCAATCGATTGCCAGAAATGGAATTAATCTCATTCATTTATACCAAAATATGATAACTAATATTTAAGATAAACTTAATGGGACAATAAATGGCATCATAAAATATTGTCGCAATGAATCTATACCCTAAACTGAACTCAACACGTTATACGATTGGCGCTTGAGGGACATATGGGTACGGGGGCTGGTCATTTAAGTAGCTAACAATTATTATTACTAAACGTGCCCAAATTAATAATCGCTTCTGTTCGATGCAATCGAACACATGCTGAGGCAGCAATACTTACTGCACGCGGCCCGCGGCGGTCGCGGCCCGCGTCAGTGCACTTCCGAGCAGCAACCGGGGCATTCATTAGCAATAGTTTATTTAGCAGCATTATCATCATTAATTAATAGTATTTATCATTAAAACTAGTGGTGAATAAAACATAATTATTCTCGTAAAACAGTGTTTCCATAGTCACACGTCCACAGACTCACTTCACGTGCTATCTCGCACAGCTTCCAATATAATTGATGCACAAGCAGCTTGTTGAGCTGATGCGTGCATATCGTTGCACTTGAGATTAATTTATATTTGTCAAGTCTGTTTTTAAAACTGTTCACTGATGGCGCACTGATCACTGACTCTGGTAGATTATTCCAGTGGTTTACTACGCGATTTGGCAAAAAGTGTGTGTTATAAGTTTATTTTTAGCGTTAAAAGTGGTGCTTTTATCCCAAATGTCATCCACATAAATAAAAAATATAATGTGTGCATGCATTATATATCTGTATATTTCTATTCCTAATTGTCATTGTACTTCGCTATTATCTGTGAGCCGTAGTTCACTCAACGCCCACGCGTGTATAAAATTTTGGCAGTTATTGGGCACTACTTGCGAACATACGGTCGAGGACTCACGTGAGATCATCGGCCCACACATACTCCAGCGGCACCGGAATCACCACCAAATGACAAGTGCGATTTTGAATACAATTATACTGATTTATTATTATTAAACTCTTTATTTCAGGCAATATTAAAATAGGTACAACCACATAATACTAAGGGACAGAAGCATCACTCCGCAAAGAAATTGCCGCAAGATCTTGCTATGACGCAATCAAATTCAATTCAGCACGCGTAGCGCTGCATACCTACCAGTCATATTAACCTACAGAGCGCCTCTCTTTCTATCGCATAGCTCTTATCTCTACTGATACGTGTAACGACGCGCGACCCGCCGTCGGTGTCCGGCTGTGTGTGAATGTACTTGTAGCTTCGTACCTACAGTGCGGAGTGCGCTAGGCCTGGTACAACAAAGTAAAATTTACAGAGACCCATAGAATAAATACCTTACAGACTAGCATACACATAAAAATATAACATTACATTCTGTGTGTACTCTCTGTTACTGAAATTAATTAAATCTACAGTCCTCTAGCTTATCTTGAGATGCCAGCGTGCACAAAATTTACATTGTTTTAAATTAGTCTTAATGTAAGGTAATGTAAGGTACATATTTTTAAGATAAGAGACTTTCAAAAAGATCTTTGTCGTTTTGAGACGATATTAATAAATAATAATATATCGGCCTTAACGTTGTTGCTAACTCTACTCGTAACATCGCTATGACGGCACGCAAAAGTTAAATCGATTCTTGGCTTTTCCAACATTGAAATATGTTGTGCGTCTGTCTGTCCATTTTAACTTCACCTCCCCGTTTGCTAGCCCGCACGAGAGTGTGTGATAGATTTATAGATAAAATTTATATATTAATCGCCAATATTACATTTCCATTTTATTTATTTATTTCCACATTCACAATTATACAAACACAGCTACAAGGAGTATTATTATGAATACACACACTCAAGACTCTACCACCGTATCGGAAAAAGAACCACTACTCAGAAGATACGGCAAGAAACTGATGGGCATATTATTTTTCAGAGATTTTGTTACAATTTTTTTGTGTTTCTACAATGTTATTTTTCTTATGTATAAATACCAGTTCGCTGCTTTGCACATTCTTTATCTGATTACTAACCGATAACCGCGACTCCAGCTTAATTAGTTTAAGATAGGATTTTAGTAGGTTAGTAAAGGAAGTAGGATCTATCCTACCTATGAAATGAATTGAAATGAAAATATTTTATTTCAGATAATCAAAATACATAGTTTGTTAGTAATTGTAGGTAACTTATGACCATGACTTATGAAATGTAGGAACCTATATCATCATCATCCTGTATTCGTCCAGTGCTGGACATAGGCCTATCCCAATGAACGCCACTGAGCCCGGCCTTCGGCTCTTTTCATCGAGTTTCTTCTGGCCTCCTTTTGTAGGTCGTCGTTCCATCTAGCCGGTGGGCGTCCTACACTACGCTTGCCGATTCGCGGTCTCCACTCAAGGACACGTCTACTCCGACGGTTTTCCGTTCTTTGAGAGATGTGACCAGCCCATTGCCACTGTAATTTGCTATATGATAGATAGGAAAAATAAATCATCATCGTCATCAAAGTCAGCATCATTATCGACTTTCGACGTTGGTATTGAGATAACGCGCTCATAAATAAATACTCATTGGTCCTTAATGAGCTCAATCTGTAATTTCCTCAATCTGTGAATCAAGTCACGCCACATTTACAAATTGCTTGATTCGGCTCCAGCCGAAGTCGCAAATTAATAAAACCCATTCAGTGAGGAATGTTGCGGTATGCCAGTAATTGTAATCAGTGCCACAAACAGCCAATGTCCTGGGGACCTACTACGTTGTTTTTTCTTTTTTTTCCGAATAGGCAAGCATTTGACCGCAGTCTCACCTGATGGAGAGTGACGACGCGGTCGACGATGGATCATGGTTAGTACACTCCATCCAAAAGTTGACTGCAAGAGATCGCTTTTAACGATTAGTTCGCCCATTGTACTTTGGTTTGTAAGTCATGTACCTACTGATTATTTTTGTTTAGTGTAGATACGATAAAGCATTTTATTTTTATTTTATTTTAATTCAGGTGCCCGTTACACTTACAGTACTATAACCAAAGCGTGTAGCGGGCCAATTACATGATAGAATACAAATAATAACAATAATAATTTTAATTAATAATAATGATTACAATTTTGGCATGTCAACGTAAATTTAAAAATAAATATGCAATTTTATGCAATTTCGGACGACATCAGAAGAACGGCAGGGAATGTTTGGATGAGAGTGGCGAGAGGTAGGGGAGAATGGCAGTGCCAAGAGAAGGCCTATGCTCAGCAGTGGGCGATAACGGGCTGACGATGATGATGATGATGCAATTTTAATAAAAACTCCAATTCTATCCGTAATTATGTCAATATTTTCATGCCGAACTATCATGTCACCGAGCATATTGCGCGCACGCGCAGTGGGCGTGTCACAGGCGCGGGACGTACGAGTGAGCGGCCTTTATTGTATTGTAAACTGTAAAAAGTGTGTAGAGCTAGTTAGTCAGCTATAAATAAATAAATAAATACGCCCAACGATCACATTATATGAAGTGCTTTATATGGTATTTGAATTTCTGGGTGGCACTGCAATTGTTATGGGCAGGCGTGGCGCTTACCATCAGGCAAACGACTTGCTCGTCTCATTACTCAGTTCCATAAAAAAACCGAAACATTTGTGTTTATGACAATGTAGTCATAAACACGAACTCACGAATCGGGCCAAATAGTGTCCGTTGCAGATCTCGAAACAATCTCACCTCATCCCCTAGTAGCCGGCAAGCAGAGAGCAATCGCGACTCGAGAATCCCGTGATCGAATCGGAACCCGTCACGACCGAGTTCCAATCTACCTGTTGATTGCTCCTTAAGTGGGCGCGGCTGAGTGTGGCGCCTTAATCACTTCTTAACGCCGCGGATCAGGCATTTACTACCGAGGGAATATGGGCCGGAAGAGTACATAGCGACAAGGTTCTAATAAGCGCGGACAAAAATAGAGCAATTCGGTGTGAAAATATTGTAACGTGGAAACAATCACGCCCTGTCCATGCATAAAAGAGCGAATAGTTCTTCGTTCTTTTTAGATTTTTCAACCAGCTGCAACCGAATGGGACTTGGAAAGGGCTTTACAAAAAGAAAACATAATAATGTCGTTGATATATTACTGCTATCTGCACCCTGGGATAAAAGCTAAGTGTCGGTACCTATTTTCAATCCTGAAAAAGGACCTAAAGTAAAACCAAAATTCGCAATACCAAATTTCATCAAAATCTATTTTGAGTGATTGAGTAACAAGCATCCATACATCCATTCATCCAACTGTTGTACTATAGAAAATTAATATTGGTTGCCGTTAGTGTGCTCTGAACAAAAATGCTAATACAGTCAGAATTGTCTTTGATTCAAAAATTATTTTTCAAAAAAAACTAAACCGACTTCAAAACCACAAATGGCACTCAAAAGTAAAAAATAAATTAATATAATTATCATAAGCGCTACCCACTCATATATTTGAAGTCGGTGCCAGCCAAGTCTAATAGGTGGCAGATAAATACTATGTATATAGAAAGTACTACTTGTAGGTAGTATCTATCTACTACCTTTTAGACTTGGCTGGCACCGACTTCAAATATATGAGTGGGTAGCGCTTATGATAATTATATTAATTTATTTTTTACTTTTGAGTGCCATTTGTGGTTTTGAAGTCGGTTTAGTTTTTTTTGAAAAATAATTTATTTTACCCTTTTTAGTGAAAAACAAGTTTTAATTAAATTAATTCAAAAAGTTTTTAAAGACAAGCTTTTATGATCTAAAAGCCACATCATGACGAAGTTTAAAACGGGCTATCACAATTAAATGCATGTACAAAAAAAATTCATGTCTGTCCTATATCTCTGTTGAGGAGTTCCCTCGCCGGAAGTCAATCCTGGGTGTATCTGCCATGTCGTGATGGAATTTAGAACAGGCTATTATGGTTAAATCCATTTACGAAATGTTGTGTCTGTACTATTCACCGTTGAGGAGTTCCCTCACCGGAAGTCAACCCTGGGTGAAGCAGGTGAAGCAGTCGAATACAAACCTCCACCTTTAGAAAGATGGTTACGAAAAAAACAAGAATCGACTTGAAGATTAAACTTATATTTTTTGTTTTTGCTATTTTTTTCAAAAACTACTGAATGAATTTCGATAAAATTTATATGGGACCACCTTTGAAGTATTACCTACCAATCAAAAAAAGAATCATCGAAATCAATGCATAACTGGCGGAGAAATCGCGTAACAAACACACAAAAAAAAATAAAAAAAAAAAACATACCGTCGAATTGTAAACCTCCTCCTTTTTGAAGTCGGTTAAAAACGATACCCCGCTGTTTTACCTACGGTTTCCCGGGAATAAAAAGTGGCCTTTTCCAGGACCTAAAGTATCTTCAGACCAAATTACATCAAAAACCCTTTAGTAGATTTTGCATGATTAAGTAACAAACATCTATCCATTCATCCATCCTCACAAACTAGTAGGATACATGATAACAGAAAACTTTTTGACATTGTCTATAATTACAATAAAGTGAATATTACAAGTAACAGAAACACCTTGTTCAAAGTCAAGTCAAAGTCAAATATCATTTATTAAATAGGCACAAAAGTGCACTTTTAAAGGTCATAAACACATGATACAAATAAAAAATGTTAAAAATTGTAACTTATGTTAACATGACTTTGAAAAAAATTTAAGTATGTTTACCCATTTCTTTCCTATACTCAAATTGAAGTCTGAGTGCTGAAAAGAAATGCGAAAACTGACTCTACCAGTGCTTCGGAAATACGCCCGCTAGAGAAGATAGCACCAAGAAACTCTGCGGGGATGTCTTTTTTCAGCACAATTACGTATAAATTAGAATTAACAGAATGTAAAACAAGAAATGCGAGTGAGATGTCCCATAGTCATAGTATCAGTAACAGAAAAGTGTAAATAAAATATAAGTAGGTATGATAGTAGCAGTAGGAGTGACTAGAACAGACCAGTCCCCGCAAGCAGCACCCGTTCACGAGTATGACTTGTGGACCAGCCATCACCCCCCTCAACCATATTGGAGGGAAGGGAGTGACCCGACACATAGAGCCGCCGCAAGCAAAGACATTTGAGTGAGCATGACTGTAACTGAAAGTGTGTGTTCAGTCATTTGAAAATCAACACTGAGATAAAAAACGAGGTGAATTATATCAAAACATTTTGAGCATGAAAACGAAAAATTACCACCCGGGGGGACCAGCGGGGGGAAAGCTAGCCATTATAATAAACAACATCGTGCGCAATAAAATATTATGCCTACGGTAAAAAATTAAGTTTATTTTGTAATCGTTTTTATTACGTCCAACGATCACTTACGTAGACCTTGACCCTGTACTCTGAAAAAGTAGTTACGATTTTCGTTCTGTCGGTTGAAAGGGACAGCGCTATACAACAGGCATAAGATTGTCTCTTTTAGTCTGCACGAACGAACAAACAAAAGCAACTCGGAGTAGGCCCCTAACTAGGATTCCCTGTATCTAGAAAACGGAATCCTGTATCTATGAGGACAAAACAATTGCTCATATAATGATCAAAATTGCAATCTAACAACTGCTACCGATCTGATGTCTCGGGGTGATGAGTGCAATTCTGGCACTGTAGTTGTAGGCATATAGACAAGCATGGCGCTCACCATCAGGGGAACAACTTATTTAACTCATTGCTCAAAGTATAAAAAAGCTACTGTCGATAAGCGATTGGTGAGTGCTTGGGTAGTCCGTAAGACGTATAAATCGAAATCCCTACAAGTTGCAAGGCCTCACGTCTTCTAACCACACTTGATCCCACATATCAAGTTATTTATTAAGGTCCCACGTCCTCGTCCGGCCATTCCTTAATTAAGTTCTGAAACTTGGTCTCGCTGAATTTCAGTAGATTGCGGGATTGTAAATTTTCATCGGGCGGAAAATCTTTCGTAAGCGGTAGTCCACTTTCAGAAACTAGTTTGCGCCAGTTTGGCTACGTAATATCATTAACAGGGGTCAGAGCGGCTATGTGTGAACTAGATATACCTTCAACTAATATTTTAAAACGCCCAGAGTGACACGGATTGGAAGTCACTATTTCACTGAACAATAAGGTGCACCCAATCTTTCATACCAGAAAAAAAGCGCATGTATATTTGGTTTTTTTTTCTGGATGTTGTGGGACCTCGGTTTTCAAATCTGCGTGCGCATACTTCGCAGCAATTGAACCGGTTCTTTAGATAAAGGGAATCCTAGTTAGCGGCCAAGATCTACGTTTGTGAACGTTGGGCAAATTATTTATATTTTTACTTATATTTACGACTAGCTGTTTCGACCCGCGGTTTCCCGGGATAAAAAGTAGCCTATGTGCTATTCCAAGTCCTAAAGTATCTACACACCAAATTTCATCAAAATCGGTTCGGTAGTTTTTGCGTGAAAGAGTAACAAACATACTTCCATACATTCTTACAAACTTTCGCGTTTATAATATTAGTAGGAGAGATTCGTATAATCTATCTATTATACTTATATTATAATTGCAATTGTGGGTTTGTCCCTTAAGGTATTTTTCACATAGTTCCTTAGGTAGTTACTAAAAACCAGATTCTGCTCGATTGAATTTGTATGAAATAATTCAAAAACCAATAACTACATTGCAAACAGTATCGCAAATAATCGCAATACATCGTTCCGAATGCATCGCTGCACTAATATCAGTTCGCATTGTCGATCGAACGAACAAATCCATCCACAGGCTAAAGCTTTTCAGCAAACTGAATTCATCTCTGCGTTACATTCTCGTATTAAATTTATTTGAATTCATCCATTGACGATGTAAGCAAGAGTAGAAAATGTACGAGAGTGGCATCAATTCGTTTCAAACGCACCCAATCCATAAATAGGTAGTTTTACAAATTAATCATCATCATCAGCCCATCATGTTCCCACTGCTGGAACATGGGCCTTCTCTCATAGAGAGAGTATTGGCTATAATCCACCACGCTGGCTCAGTGCGGGTTGGTGGATGTCCCATGTCCTTAATTTTTGTAATAAATTCTTGGACATGCCGGTTTCCTCACGATGTTTTCCTTCGCCGTTTTTAAAGCGTGTTAAATTCGCACATAACTTAAGAAAGGAAATCTATAGGGACTTGGCAAAACGCCTGGTGGAGGCGACGTGTGACCAGAACGCTGGCTCATTAATAGGTCAAAAAATCAGCATTGCCATACAGCGTGGCAATGCGGCCAGCGTTCTGGGCACTTTCCCCTCCACCATAGGCCTCTTAGAACAATTTTGTTGTATGTATATTTAAGTTTTATTCGTTTAGAATCAGAAACTATATCGTCTATTACTTAAGAAAGTCAGTGGTGCGAGGCTAGTGGGATTCGAACTCGGTAGA
This sequence comes from Petrophora chlorosata, assembly GCA_951640565.1. Classification (NCBI taxonomy): domain Eukaryota; kingdom Metazoa; phylum Arthropoda; class Insecta; order Lepidoptera; family Geometridae; genus Petrophora; species Petrophora chlorosata. The sequence goes on along the minus strand of OX621196.1, from coordinate 2,432,112 downwards.
TTCGGATCGAAAGTCGCACATGCTCCAACTGAGCCACACTGATTCTCTTTTAATTACAAACTTTCAAATGATGACGACGTAACTCAAAATACCACTGAACATGAAAGTTTCGTTACATTTTCACGTTTATACGTGTTCCAAAAACAAAGAGGAGGCCCAACTTCCAGATGACTACTATACAACAGATTGTCATAGATTGTAGAGGCAGCGAATCGTTTTTATCTCTGTATTCATACCGATACGCAACAAGAGAATCCACTCATGTACTGCACAGAGTGGCTCTGCTTCCGCCATTGTAATGCGCGACAAAGCTGTAGGCACGGATTTGTTCCATCGACGGTACGAGTGTGCAAAAAATGAATAGTGATGAATTCAAGACGTAGGTACTGCTCAATATCTGGACTTACATATATATACACCATACAATATAACAATTTTTTGCCAGTCAACGTTGAGTGGATAGATCAAAATAAATAAATACGCCAACGATCACATACAAAGATCCTGGTCCCTAACTATAGGATTCCCTGTATCCAGGGAACCAGGAACTAAAACGACCATGTCCCACAATACCCAGACACGAAACAAACACTTGAACTTTTTTATTCTGTGATCAAACATTTGTCCCGTCGTGGGAATCGAGCCCCAACCTCAATGTTGTATGTGATTTGAACCAAGCTGTCAAAACGGACAAAACGGAGAGAAATCTTTACGGTAGTTACGTTTCATAACTTCGGAATGGACGGCGATTGGAGTCGTGGATTGATCATGTATTATGTTTTTATTGACAAACAAGAATACTTAATAGTACGAGTCCTGCAGGCTTACCACCATCTCTTAAACCAGTATTATTTTAAGCTTGCTTCGGTTTTTCGTACCACGAAGTCCTAAAAAATAGTATGCTTTGATATTGTATTCTTGAGAAGTTTTGGTGACGTCATCGTAAATCATTCATTCAGGTGTTTTTTGACAGCTGACACTTAGCAGGAACAAAACATATTGTTTTATGAAGTACGGTACGAATCAGAGTACGTAATATGATTGTAAGCTTGAAATAAAACGTTTCTGTAGCATGTTTGTCTTGTAAAAGTTGGTGGTAAGCCCCAGAACTATATTATATAGGTATACTATGTTTTCTAAATGCGTCGTCATAAAAATTAAAAATGTAACGTTAGGTATCTACAGTAAAATAAATAAAAGCCTCAAAAGCCCAAACCTTGTAGTTAGGGATTATATCAAATGAGGTCCCACCACTGCTGAGCACCTGTAATTGAAAAACGGAAATGACTTAAAATAGACCGAGTCCATTTGATAACCTACAAAACCTTTATTCACTGCACACATTTTAAAATCTCAAACGAGTCTACCTGTTCAAAGAGCGTCGGAGAATTTGCGACCTTATTTTCAGTGCCTTAGGTATTATCTGTAAAGCATTTTTTATCTTTGAAGCGGTGGCGCAGAGATTGCATTCTGTTCATATTCCGTTCATCTCGAGGTCGACAGGCCAAAGCTAAGAGATACCGGCCTCAAGGTGCAAGCTTTTCGCTCTCCTGCTGTTGAGCATCCGAAACTAACTGTAATGATGTGCATAATCTCATGTACAATTTGGAAAATAAATACCTTAAGATTTAAAATAATTAGAATTAACTAGGATACCTTTATACTTTTTTTATATAACTAAATGACGAGTCGTAAGCAATAAGTCTGCCCATAGCATTTGCAGCAGGCCTCAGAACTTTGTATTGCTAAATCCTGCGCGGTACTGCACTGCGCTCGCCATCATGAGACAATTAAGTCAGTCTCATAATGCCCACTAATTTCGCTGGCTAAGAAATTTAAACCCTTTGGCGTAGTGGTAAGAATTATTTAATATCGTTCGTCCTTTTTTATCGTTTCACTGTGTGAAACTACCACTACAAATCTAATATATCTAATATTACAAGTACCAATAAGGTTTTTTTTTCAAACATGCATGGAAATATTGTCATTATCTTCGAAAAAAAAACACGCGAAGTTTCAAATTTACGGACAAAGAAAATCAAATCCATTGCAGAAGCGTTTAGCGTTTTTTGAATTTGGAACATTACAACGCTCCAGCAATGTTGTATTTTTTTTTCAACAGACTGTGGACTGTGTGTGTGAATCTCACCTGATGGGAAGTAACTTTTAATTTTAAGTAATTTGTAATTTTAGGTATTTTGAAGAAAAAATAGTCTTCAATGCGCTTTTGCCTTCCACCGGTCCCACGGGTGCGCACGCGAATCGCATGAATACGGGAGAGCCCTTCATTCAGCGCGGAGGGGACTCGTTACACAAGACTCGAATAGAGACTATTATCGCGACCCAGGAGCGTGCACTCTAGGACTACCTCCCTAGTGGAAGTGACAAATACATATAGTAGTTTTGAGGAGTTATGCAAGGAGCATTTGTGCAAAGAAGCAATGTGCCTTTCTCCTTATGCCAATACTCTCACCTGAAGTACCTACCTACGAGTATCTGTTATAATTAAAGAAAAGTAAGTAGGTAGGTACCTACTTCACAATTCTGCCACAAGCCTGTATTATTAGTAGATTGATAAAATAATTTTATGTTAAATTTTTTTGTATCGCCATCCGAAAGTATGAAAAGAGAATATTCTTTGTTGTTTGAAATAAGATAGAAAGAAAAGCTATACATGTTTATAAATGTATACTAGTACAACTTAAGCCATTTTTATGTTAAACGCTGTACACGATTTTATAAATAAACTTTACTTACCATCAAATATACTCTATATGTGGTTGGTCTCTCGAATGCGGGAGGCCATCTGGGTACGTACTAGTTATTCTGCCGCCAAGCAGAAGTGCGCAGCATTACTGTGTTCCGGTTTGAAGGGCATTGTAGCCAGCGAAATTACTGGGCATATGAGACTTAATATCTGATGTCTCGGGGAGATGAGCTTAATGCAGCGCTACGCTGTAATTTTTATGGCATTGAAAGTTCTGGGTGGAATTGCAATTGTTATGATCAGGCGTGGCGCTTAACATCTTAACAACCGACCAGCTCGTATCATCACTCAATTCCATAAAAAATAAAATAGTGTCCATCGTGGGTTTTGCATACGTAACATTTTAACTTAAGAAAATAATTTTAATGTTCATTCCACACGAATGGAATCAAACGAAATCCAAAACCTCTGAACAGGCTAACCATAAAGAGACACATTTCAAAGAGTCCCAGACGGTGCGAGATACCTTCACGGTTTCCGACTGAACAAACACGTATATTTCTGAAACTAAACAAATATCGCCTTTAATCCAATTGGAATAGAGGTCAAATGTGAAGGGTTTCTCCTAAATATTTGAACGGATAAGTGCGCGAATAACAAACAGATTTCCCTCAATAATTCCGAGCTGGGCCTAATGAGATTCCGTCGAGATCGGGCGGTCCATTAGACTGACCTAATTGACTCTCTAAGAGTAATGACCCGCTGCACCTGGACTTGAATGCCCACTGAATAATTGCGGGACATTCTCGAAATTCTCAAAAGTAATTGAGGGAGGTTGCTTTGATAAGTCTTTGATATTAGTCTTAAGCGTTTCACTGAAAACAGCTAGAAACTCGTTAGAAGTTTTACTTCAGTTATGTACCTACGTAGCTTATGATCTGCTACGCTCCGAATATTTTTTATTTTTCATGTATCTGAATGACGAGACGAGCTGGTTTGCCTGATGGTAAGCAATACGCCAGCCCATAACAATAACAGCACCACCCGAACTTTGTTTAGCAAAATCTTGCGCGGCGCTGCACTGCGCTCGTCACCCTGAGACAATTGGCTGTTGAGTCTCATAATGACCAGTAATTTCGCTGGCTACAGTGCCCTTCAAACTGGAAGATAGTAATGCTTGCACACTACTGCTTGACGGCTGAATAACTGGCAAAGCGGTGGTACCTACCCAGACGGCCTCTCGCATTCGAGAAAAATATATATAATATCTTTTTTATTTGACGTTTTGTTCTAGTAATAAGAAATTATAAAATATTTGATACCTTCTGGTCAGACATTGAGGCTAAAGCCGTAGCTTTCTAAAGCAAAGTATCCGCGAAAAGCTATTTTCATTCGTTTATTACTTCTTAACTTCATCAACTATTCTAACAAAACTCTTGTAGTCATACAAAAGGCCTGTTAAGCTGAACAGGGCAAATGTATGTAAACAAGGACGATAAGTTCTGAGAAAAACAGCAAACTCATCTCCAGCACATTTTCTACTGTTATTTTAATATGTATGTAAATGAAATGAAATGAATATGCAAAGTAGTGCGAAACAACACAAATAAATTAAAGAAACCGCAAACAAGTGATATGGAAAGTTCGCTAGAGATCTCTATGCCACAGAATAGTTCGCACCTTCGGTGCAACAAAGTCACAAATAGTCAAAACTGCAAAATTAAGTTAAGTATGCCAAATTGTCTTAGAGCCATGCCTATATCAGACCAACAAAAACAACCGCGAAAGTATCGCAAAAATCTACTGAATGGCACGAGTGCCTTTGTGGTTATTGGTGCATTTTTCCATTCGTTTTGGGCCAACAAAGTTTGATCAGACAGTTGTGCCCCCGCGCCTGCGAGATTATGACGTGCGTTGGAGCTAAAGCGACACAAATGATGTAGACGAGTGCAAAAAGCCTGACTGAAATGCCTAAATAATAAGGCGTAACTCATTTAACTAAATAATTCGTGGTGCAACAAAGTCACAATTCATGACACCTTTTTTGTTTTGCGTTTTATTAGAATAATTGTAGTAATTTGAATTAAACTTTTGACATGAAACTATAGAAAACACAATAAAGCATCAATTTTATAAAGATTTGAAACCTACTACAATTAGACATCCAGTAATAAGGCAATAAATGCGAAAAAAGTCTTCAAAGTCCTCTCCTGTAAAATTCAAAACTGAGCTGTTGTGACTTTGTAGCACCGAAGGTGCGAGTTGTCACCACACACCATATTATCTTCACTGACTGTTGACTACTGAGAGCTATCTTAAGGCTATACGCTTCTAAACAAGTTTTTGTAATAAAAATAACCTTCATTTGTCGTCATATGCTTTTAATTTATGCTGGCCTGGTATTCCTCATAAATAATAATAAAAATAATAAAATACGATCACATACATAGATCCTGGCCCCTAACTATGATTACCAGTATCTAGGGAACCAGGAACTACGAGGACCATGGTCCCACAACACCCAGAATCGTTACGCTTTGTTCTGTGCACAAACATTTGTCCCGTCGCGGGAATCGAACCCGCAACCTCAGTGGTGTATGGGATTCGAGCCAACCTGCTCAACCACTACACTACAGAGGTCGAAATGTAACTGTTAGCTCGAAGGATACCTTTGGTTCCTGAGATAAGGGTTCCTTGTAATCTATGCTAGCCTGGTACATTGATGATAATATTATTCATCAAATCATACGAGCATAACTCATTCGTTCTACAGCTTTTTGGAGTAAGTCACCTCAGCCCGTCGTCACAATCTATTTTAAGACCAGAATGGGTCCTCTACTAATCCAAAACGGTGCTACAGGGGCTGAATTATGTACGAAACAGAAAAAGGATTTCACGAGTCAATTATTCCGGCTCTCCTTTAAAACCACGGCCTCTAACTAAAATTGCTTATAATGTACGACGAATCACATCTACCATAAGAGCCATAGAATTTCTCTATGCCAATGAACTGACCTGCCCTGCCCCCCTACATCGTAGAGGCTATGCTCTGAGCTGGCTACTATACTCTGAGACCGTTTGTGTGGTATTCACATCTGCCGTGATTCGGAAGGCAAGATTTTTTGTTAGGACAAGAGTCGTTAAGCCATATAGTCGTCGGAGGCCTTCGGGCGGTCTTAAAACTCCGACAGTAGGGCAAAGCCTCAAACCCACAAACGAGAAGAAAAAGAACGCCAATAAGTAAAAAATAAAATATTACAACAACAAATACTCACTTAATTTATTTCTTGATTCATCACTGGCCTAAGGGTGTCGTGTTTCGACGATTCAGAGGACGGCTGCAAGCGTCACCGCTGACACCGCAAGCTGACACCGTGCAGTTGCGTCACACGTCGCTGACAAAACGTGTCGCATAAATATTTTTAATACAAATTGTATGTATGGTCTAAGGTATGTATTTATATGGGCAGTAGAATAAGTAAATAACAAATGTAACTTATTTTAATGTTGCCTGAAATAAAGATTAAATAAATAAATAAATTACCTACTGATATTTGTATACTACGCTGCATGTAGAATAGAATTATCTTTAAGAAGAACTTTATCTTTGTCTTATTATACACATGCTACCTTATAATGCGGTACGTTTGTGAAGTAACTAACTAGATAAGGCTTGCGGCTAGCCTCAGCCTGAATATTGTAATTTCTAGTGCCTAGATCTTACACACTGTGAAACTAACTGACCAACAATCCTACCGAACAAAGGTAATCTAGTCATTAGCACAAGTACAATCCATATAAGTTTGTATCGATTTCGCTTCAACAACTTGTTGCAACCATAATTAGGTAAGCGCTTTTACTGTAAGGCACTTATCACTCTCACTCTTTCTATCTCTATCTCTCGCTCTCTCTATCTCTCATATACTTTTCTGGGGGTTTACCACCAACATTTACAAGACAATCATGCTACAGGAACGTTTCATTTCAAGCTTACAATCATATTACTCTGATTCGTACCATGAGCTTCATAAAACAATAATGTTTTTATTCTTGCGAAGTGTCAGCTGTCAAAAAACACCTGAATGAATGATTTACGATGACGTCACCAAAACTTCTCAACAATACAATATCAAAGTAAGTTTTTTTAGGACTTGGTTCGAGGTACGAAAAACGGAAGTAACCTTAAAATAATACTTATTAAAATAATTAGGCTTAAACCAGTATTGATTGTGGTAAGCCTGCAGGGCGTGTCTCAAAATTTTTAAAACAAGTGAAAATGCATTAAGTGTAATTCAAAGCTTGCCAGCTCATGATAGCAGTGTGTCTCGCAAATTAACATTCCTGAAGCGCTGCTCATTTGAGAAGGGCTGAGGACCGCTATTTCTCATCAGATACTACCCCCTCGCCATAACTGAAACTCAAAGCCACGTCGGTTCAATCTATTTCACCTTATCTTCTGTCTGATTCTAGAATGATAGAGATAAAGGTAAGTGATTTTTTAAAATTCATTTAGAGCTATTAGAGCTATCTGTTCTACTTCTGGAAGCGAACCGCAAGTAGGTATATTTTTGGCTATACAATATGTTCCAATTAATCTTGTACACAAAAACCGGTCAAAATTGGTAATCAAATTTAGTGCAAAATAATTAGATGGTTGGATTTCCTTACGCGACGGGTAAAACAATGAACGGATTTGCATTTAAACAGTTATTTCTTAAGATAAATACATCTGTCTATTTTTACCAACAGTGTTTTGAGTCATTTTGTCACGATAAATACAAAAATCCGCCCACATACTCAAAAAATGTAAAAACATGGTTGAATTTTTTGTTTTTTGTCCGCTGACCAAAATCAGCACTATTGTGGTGTTATTTTTTATTTTATTTTAGATTTTACATAATAACAACCTTTTAGTGGCAGAGACGGGTTATATTTTCAATACGATCTTTTGTAAATTATTTTCTATTTTAAAGTAATTCTCCATATTTTGTGAATTTATGTATAACATGAAAAATAATATTTAACTCTTCTAAGGGTTTTAAACTCGCCTCTGTACTTAATAATCCACGATGTAAATGAATTGATAGTCTCTGTGGTGTATTAGTTGGGCAGGTTGACTCAAATCTTATACACCACCGAGGTTGCGCGTTCCATTCTCGCGACAGGACAGTTTGTGCACAGAAAAAAAAGCGCAATCATTTGTTTCGTGTCTGGGTGTTGTGAGACCATGATGCTCGTAGCTCCTGGTTCCCTAGATACAGGGAATCCCAGTTAAGGGCCAGGATCTATGTATGTGATCGTTGGGCGTATTTATTTATTTATTGACAGTATACAATAAAAAATATTAAGAATGTTTTCATTACATTTTTTTGGGCCTCTACCTATTTATACTGTCTCATTATACCAGAGCCGCGTTACGGCAACTAAACCAAAATCAGTAAAGTAATAACTTTTCCCGGGATTTCCAGTTCAAAGCCCAAAGCTGCGTTTAAAAGTCCGATTTCCACTCGTCACCGCACTGGCGCGAGCGTCACACGTCCGTTACGTCAGCACGCCCGTCCGTCGCGTTGGTACGTTGGTGCTAGTGTTGCCAGGTGTCCTGATTTGCATCAGAACCTTAAAAATTCGACACGACGTCCTGATTTTTAGGGTTCTGGAGACACTTCCCGAATCACTTTTGATCAGGGCCGCCAAATGTCCCGATTTTTCACTAACCTCTTTAGCCTGTACTTTATTCGATAATTTTGATAAAAGAAGACACAAACTTAATGATTATGATTAGTCTAAATGGTTACGTTTATATTTCGTTATATTTTAGAAAGTTCTGACTATCCGATAAAAACCAGTTCAGATTCACAAAAACCAGTTTTCCTTTGTATTGTATTTTTATTATTACATTGTAGTTGTCCCGATTTGTAAACCAAAATCCCGATTATTTTGCACTCCCGTTCCGAAATGTGTGGCAACACTAGTTGGTACGTCGGTACGCAGTTACGTCACATCAGCGACAGACGCTTTGACATGCTAATCGGGCGTACTCAAACGCGCCCATTGCAGTGTGCATCACCTTAAATTGGCGGTTTCCACTGACGGTGCAAAGTAATTATTTATCAATTCATTTAGAACGGTGCAATTTAACATCGTTGGGTTGGCAATTTGAATGCTGTGGTTTAGCGTGTGGTTTTAGCGCGGTTTAATTTACTTTAGGCCTACTTAGCGTAAAGACTACGCGCACACACAATGTCTGTTACACATAAATCGTTTTTCCAAGCTTTTATTTAACTTGCAATGTTTATTAATTTGTTTGGGTCAAATCTTGAAAGTGGAATCAGAACCGCTTCCTCTTATCCTACGGAGTTGAAATTTTGCCTACCTGTCAAAGTCCGATGACAACACACTATTATGGTGACGACCAGCTGATCTGATGATGGAGACGATAGGTGGGCAATGAAACTCCTTGACGGATAATCGTAAACTACTAGTGCTTGGGCTCATTTTGATCGGCTCGCGGTTTCGATTACAAATTTATTAAAAGCTTGTCATGAAGAATATTTTTTTCAACAAAAAAATTTGTTTAAAATTTGTTTAGTAGCTGAAACGGAGAAGAAACCCAAAATATTTAAGATATCTCAAGTACATAAAACAAAACTCCATTTTCAAAACTCATTATATAACTTCAATGAGTATCAGCCGCACTCGATTGACTCCATAGAAGAAATAATCATCATCATCATCATCAGCCCATCACGTTCCCACTGCTGGGACACGGGCCTTCTCTCATAGAGAGAGAATGGGCCATAATCCACCACGCTGGCCCTGTGCGGGTTGGTGGATGTCACATGTCCTTGAATTTTTGTGATTAATTCTTGAACATGCCGGTTTCCTCACGATGTTTTCCTTCACCGTTTTTAGAGCGAGTGTTAATTCCGCACATAACTTAAGAAAGTCAGTGGTGCGGGGCCAGCGGGATTCGAACTCGGGTGCGTCGGATTGAAAGTCGCACGAGCTCCCACTGAGCCACACTCGCTCATAGAAGAAATTCTTTGTCAAAATTACTCCAGCTCTGTACCTATTCCATCGTCTCATTCCGAGAATTTTTAATTTCGATATTATTCTCAGTTATTTCTTAGTACAGATTAATTCGAACGTTCCGCCCCATTTCGTATGGAAATGAAAAGCACTTATTAATAATTTAGTAAAGGTAATTTAAGCGGGTCGTTTAAAAGGTTTGCGCAAATTATATAAGTACCTACATACTTAAGCATTTGGAACACGTAAAAAGAATCATTATACAAAAGGCGATTGTCGAAAATACATTTAAAATAAAAGCAATTATGTTTCGTATATATAGTGTCCTTAACTACAGTAGAAGTGAAAAGGATACTGTTTTTATGGAACTGCTTGATGAGTCGAGCATGAAGTCGTGCAGAAGATAAGTGGCTAGCCTGTCGATTTTTAACCGACTTCAAAAAAGGAGGAGGTTCTCTATTCGGTTTTTTTTTATGTTTGTTACGTGAGAACTCCGTCATTTATGAACCGATTTGAAAATCTATTTTAGCGTTGGGTTCAGTATAGCTACGAAGTGATCCCATATAAATTTCATCGATATGTGACCTTGGACTTCGAAGATACATTGAAGTCGGTTTTTGATTTTTCTAAAAATTAATTATCTAGAGACAACATTTCGGGGAGTGTGCACAAGACCTGCATCAGTTGATTCCTTCATCCCCATTCCATCTTAGGACTCCTCGCCTCCTCGCCTGAAAATAAGCACAACATAAGAGGGAAATTTTATTAGTGCACAACATAAGAGGGAAGTGACTCTCCAGTCACTTCCCTCTTATGTTGTGCACATGCCACCAGTCCGCACAAAACGCTTCGCTGACTCTTTCATTCTACGTACTGCTAAGGAGTGGAATTCTCTACCAGAATACTTGTTTCCTTCCAATTACAACCTGGGTCTCTAGTGAATAGGCACCTCATGGGCAATCGTGCTCCACCATAGACTGCAACTACGCTATCATCAGGTGAGTTGTTGTCAAACGTTAGCCCATATAATCATAAAACAAATTGTAATAATTAGGAAGATCTGTCGTTGGCCTATATTATGATAACTTAAGATTGTAACTCACATTTATGTATAAGCCTTAGATCATTTAATAATCTAGATAGCCGTAAGAAGAAATAAATAAATAAATATTTACTAAACGGATTATTTGCTGATGCTATGTACCTACTCTGATTACGTATTTCGTTCACGTTCGAAACGTTAATTCCAGAAATCAGAACGAGTAACTCACAATCAACGAGGCAGCTCACGGAACACCCAAGTTGGCTTAATTACTTAATAATTGCACCTATTTACTGCTATTTAATTTGCATTTGTGGCTAAAATGTTATAAATTGTTTAGGAACTTGGATATTTGTAATAACTAACAAGCAGTAGTGCGCAAAGTATTACCCTTTTCCGGTTTAAGGGGCATTGTAGTCAGCGAAATCACTGAGCATTATGAGATTCAACAGCTAATTGTCTCAGGGTGACGAGCGCAGAATAGCGCCGCGCAGAATTTTGCAAAACAAAGTTCTGGGTGGTGCTGTTATTGTTATGGGCTGGCGTATACCATCAGGCAAACGACTAGCTCGTCTCGTTGAATTGAAGAAAAGATTTTGCAACAAAATACTTAATTTTTAAACGACTTCAAAAAAAGGAGAAGTTCAATGCGATGATATTTATTTTATGTTTGATACCTCAGAACTTCTTCATTTATAAACTGATTTCGAAAATTCTGCGTTGCACTCAGTACAGCTTCATCATGGTCCTATGAAATTTCAATGATATTGACCTTAAACATCGAAGATATGTACATCAGAATTTAAGTCGGTTTTTTTGTTATACAATGTACAATACTTGTTTTTTCATTTCTTTCTCGTATGTAAGGAGAGCAGTTGTTCCTGAAAAAAAATGTTTCTATAATGATTCAAAAGCCTTTTTGCTGCAGCCGGAAATCAGTCGGCGAAGGCGGAAATGGGCAGTCTTTGTCGATAATACAAACGACGATAATAAAAGACATAAATAAAAATCTAGAAGCAGTGGATTAACAGGAAATTATATGGTTTGCTTTTGAATTTGGTGCGCTTTTTTTTACAAAGTATGATTAATATACTGATACCTAATCAAAATTCGCAAAGAGTAAGGGTAAAGAGTGGTTGTGGCTCAGCGGGAACTCGTACTACTTTCGATCTGACGCACCGGAGTTCATATTCAAAACCACTTTAATTGCTATACCTAGCCAGGGTCATATGTACCAATTAATATTATGTATTTCATTTTGCTGATGGACATGATTTTATTCCTATTTGGTTAAATTATTGTCATACATTACGTCCAGATACGTAAAACCCGACCTTTTGTATTCTTTTGTATTTTTTGTATTCACATATGTATGTATGCAATAAATTATTCAATTTTAATTTGTAAATATCTTTCTAATAAATGTATCAATAATTAACTATTAAACATTTTTTTTTTTTTTACACTTAATTGATCTATGTTTGGCCACTATCTCACCTGATGTGAAGCGATGATGTGGCCTAAGATGGAGCACATAGATCTAGAGGGAGACGGCAGTTGAGCGGCTGCTCAGACCCGTCTTTACTGTCCCTATTTACTGCTATTTAATTATATTTATAAGTAAATATCAATATATTTGAATTTAAATCTATCCTTCCAGACCCACACCAATGACTTTCTTATGTTATGTGTGGATTTAACACTCGCGTTACGGATTCGGTAAGGAAACATCGTGATGAAACCGGCGTCCAAGGATCACATTCGAAGACATGTGAAATCAACCAACCCGCACTGAGCTAGCGCGGTGGAGTATGGCCCATTCTGTCTATGTGAACAAAGGCTGTTGTCCCAGCAGAGGGAATGTTATAGGTTGATGATGATCCGAAGTTTAACATTCATGAAAACCATATGATCAATGATGATTAGGTACAGCCACAGTAAGTCATGAAAGAAATCATTATATTAATTGCTTGAACTTTTAATCGCACTCGTAGGAGACTGTGTAGCGTCAGCAAGAGCCAATTTATTTCTTAAACTAGCTTTTGCCCACGACTTCATTCGCGTGGACCACTCGAAATTAGCTAACAGCTACGGAAGCAAAAAATGTGAGAATTCGCCTTCCCTGCATGATTTTGTACGCTTATGTAAAGATTGCATCATTGCGATGTGACAGCGCAATCAAACATACACCAGATTTTAAGTTAAGGTGTAGGCTATCAAACACTGAAAACCGCATTAAGATCCGTTGAGTAGTTTTCGAGTCTATAGATAACAAACCCACAAACAAACAAACAGACAAACAAACAGACAAAAATTTTAAAAATTGTAGATTCGTGTTCAGTATCCTCTAAATAGCCGATCCCAGTTGGTTTTACAAAAATATCTTCAATGTACAGAATTTGCTCAGATGCATTTTTATAATAGTAGGTATTTAGGTATAGACTATGATGAAATATCAACTTCAAAAAAAGTTGTGTCATCAGCAACTTTATTTATTCATGAATTTTTTCACAAAATCGTATCAAAACTAATTTAATCTCACAACTTTCCTCAAGAATCAAACCGTCTCTCATAAAAACTTTGTCACTGAACCAATCTCGTTTTACGCTTTTTTTATGAAAGTTAAATCGATCGTAAAAAAATGCAATTTCATGCCGCAAGCTAGCTTTGTGAATACAAAAGGTCGGGCTTTACGTATCTGGACTTAATGTATAATCATAATTTAACCAAATACATTACTGGGCATTATGAGACTCAACAGCTAATTGTCTCAGGGTGACGAGAGCAGTGCAGCGCCGCGCAGGATTTTGCAAAACAGAGTTCTGGGTGGTGCTGTTATTGTTATGGGCTGGCACATTGCTTACCATCAGGCAAAAGACCAGCTCGTCTCTTCATTTAGTTACATAAAAATATAGTAGGAATAAAATCATGTCAATCAGCAAAAAATCAGAAAAAATAAGATCTTGAAATCCTTTATTAAAGTCAAAATAGTCATCTTATACAATAAAATATAATACAATACAAAAACTCTTTATTAACCCCCGACGCAAAAAGGATATGTTTGACCACTATGTGTGACTGTCTGTATGTCGGACTGTGGCACCGTAGCTCTTAAACGGGTGAAACGATTTGGATGCAATTATTGGATAGAAAGCAGGTTTTCTGGTGGTGGTTCTTAGAGATGTTTTATCGTGTCGGGAGTTTTTAAATTTCAAATTGTAGTTTTTGTATACCAATAGCATAAAACAGAAACTATTACAAATAAACTTTATAACTAGGGTAGTTTAAAGTATAATGTATTTTTTATGAATCGAATGCAATTCGTTTAAACAATCTAAGTAAAAACTAAACTAAATCAATAAAATAGAAGTATCGCAGACACGGGTATCGTATTAGCTAACTCAAAGGCCTGTAGGTGGACCCTACGTTGTGGCAAGTGCACTTTTTACAAAAGTCAACAAAAGTTTATAGTGTTTACTTTATTTAGTGATGAGACGAGCAGGTCGTTCGCCTGATGGTAAGCAACACGCTTGCCCATAACAGTGTTTGCGCACTACTGCTTGGCGGCGTAATAACTGGAAACCCGGTGGTACTAACCCAGACGGCCCCTCGCATAAAATACCTTAGTGTACTTTTGTTTTTCAGCAATAACCGACAAAAGTACCCTATTTTCTTTTAAGTAGTTTAGGCACCGGCCTGTATTACTTCCAGACAAATGATTACAAGCCCCTAGCCAAAGAGGATACAATTCATCACGCCCAGGCAAGCGCAAAAACCTTTCAAATGAGCAACAACTAAGGAATAAAATCTGTTGGCCAAAAATAATAATATTGTCCTTGTTTAAAATACTGACCGCTTTGAAGTATAGTATGTCGTCTCCAAAAAATGAAAAATATTGGCAAACGCTGTGTGTTAGTACTTCGTAACATTATTTGTTCTGTGAGCCCCAGCTTGGCACGGGTGCAATATGATAACAAAACATTCAATTTTCTCTACTATACAAAAACTTAATTAAAGTGTAATGTACATATTAACATTTCGAAAAAAAAACTCTAAGACAGTGAAAACGGTGTCAAAATCCGTTGCGTGGTTTGAAGTAAGCGGAGAAACAGAAATGCGTTCGCGGATAGCGGTTTTTTTGTACTATATAGAGATGTTACATGTACATTGTACATAGAAATATATTAAAGCGGTACATTGTATTGTATTGTAGAGATCCTGGCCTTTAACCAAAGAAAACTAACTATTACTTACGTAAAGAAGCTACACTCCCACCCCCGGCGCTAATTTGTCGTCACCCGCAACGTATGGGTAAAATTCTGAGTAATGCCGTGCTTGCGTCATTCGGTTGTCACCGGTCGCTGCGAATTACTACGTGTAGGGACAGGCCGGTGCGCCAGTAGTAGTAGTAGACAATTAGCTCGGCGAATTTGTATGGAGTGTCGGGGGTCTGCCCTAACTAGGATTCCCTATATCTAGGGTACCAGGAACTACAAGGATCATAGTCCTACAACACCCAGACATGTAACAAATACTTGCGCTTTTTTATCTGTGCACAAACATTTGGCTCGACGCCGACGCGGGAATCGAACCCGCAACCTCGATGATGTATGAAATTTGAGCCAACCTGCTAAACCACTACACCACAGAGGCTGCTTTTTACTGAGTCATCTGGCTTTTTTTCTTTATTTTTGAAGAGAGTTTTGTCATTATTGACAATGTCAATCCCGTAAATTCTCATAATCTCTAGGCAAATAAAATAAAATATTACTACTCTAGGACTGTAGTACAAACATGAAAATTGACACAAACATCTTTTGATCTCTAGCCTTCTAGAATTTTAGTCTTGCCTCATGCTTGGGAAAGGAGATTCCTATCGCGTGGAAAGCCATGAGGTTTATGGCGTAGTATAAATAAAGAGGTATAAGAATCCGTAATGGATCAAAAATGTAATCTAAACACCACGTTTTTATGGATTTAGAATGCGTTGTCAACCAGTTGTGAGCTACCCTGAAAGAGTCAGCCGGATAGCTAATCGGGAAGTGCTTGAAATTGCACGAAATTGGAGGAGCAAAATTCCACCCGGAACGACTGACCGACAGATAGACAGACAAACAGACAGACAGACAAACAAGAAAGTGCCTTAAAAACGTACAAAAATACTAAATACAGAGTGAGTATCAGTTGTTTTCTTCGAGAAGATGTTTATAGTTCAGAGCGGTATCGGTGCAATAAGCTCCGGACCTCTATAGGATATAAACCAACTTGAAGAAAATGGGCCAACTCATACTCGCCGTGTATACTTTATACTTATCCTTTAACATATTATACCTTATACAAAGCTTCGTGAATCGCCTCTAACTTAACCGTAGCACTTGTTGCGGAACAAGTGGAAAACTTCGCTCTAGAACTTGCTCAACTTCACCGTGCTTAGCTCCGTGTTTAGAGTTTTCTAAGTGAACATTTTAAAAATAGAGAAATGTATGTTACCTAAGCTAATTTTTGAAAAGACGTATGTTTTCTACAACCGTTATGGCTAGGTAAAAGTTCAAGTTATAATAAAAAAAATCTAGATTGTCTTGGTAGTAATGTTGGAATAATCAGCATTCGCAGCATCAATAAAGTGCTAAATTTATTATAGCATTAATAAAAATAATTATATGAGCAAAATTTAATGAATGCTAAAATTCATCGTTTATCACGCGACGTACGGCAATGCCCGTATGTACGTGCACCTTTATTTCCGGTGGTCGTCTTCTAATGCTAATGCTGTTATGATTACGAATCATATTTAATAATTTCACAATTTCAAAATTTTATATTAACAATTAACATCGCAATAGCAAGTAGCATTTTAACGATTAATATTTCACCTGCTAATGAAATTAATGAATAATAGAAATAATTTCCATTACTGCTTGGTAGTATCTGATTACCTTACACAGAGCTAAATGAAAACAATAAATCCTGTTACAGAAGTTAAGTTTCATTAAGTTTCTAGCAAACTTGATAAACAAGTTGATAACTGGCAACTAGCATAATGGTTTATTTCTTTTCTTTTTAGTACTTCATCACTACATTTCTACTTTCATTTTATTCTTCGCTTTGACGTGACAGAATGTCACTCCATTTATCTCGAGGTTGACAGATTCTTTTGGCTCGCGTGAAATCATCAATCTTCCTTGCATCTACTAACATAATCTGACAGCGTTATGGGACACTGATGTGATGACATTGTAACTTTTCATCCCGTCTCTAAATCTCTAGCGACACCACCGTATTTTATAAAGGTAACATACATTGCTGTCGCCGAGACATCAGAGAACTTAAGATCTTAAAGTTTTAAGCCTATGTTACGAAACAACGCCGAGAATCAATAACCAGTTTGCGTTCTAATGTGGGCCTTCATTTATATCCTGCTGGAAGGTAGGATGCATTGATTCTTAAAGGTCACCGTGTCAGGCTCACTTTTTAGTGGATAGATAGATAGAAAACACTTCATTGCACTTAAAAAAAAACAGAATTGCGCTTGGTAATACATAATTTCCTATAAGTACAATAGGTGGTCTTAGTGCTAAGCAGCGATCTCTTCCAGACAACCATAGGGTAAGGAAAACAACTTATAGTGATTAAGGTTGTTCTTATAAATGATTTTATCGTGAAAAATAGGCCAATTTCCAATTAAATACTATTTTGCTTTGTATGTTACGTGATGTGATTCGTTCGTTTTTCTTTCTTTTCTTGTGTAGGTGTGTCGCCAACCCTAGTGTCGGAGTTTTTAGACCGCCCAAATGCCTCCGACATGACCTAAAACAACAACCGGAACAGACGGCTTAACGTGCCATTCGAAGAACGTTAACGCTCAGATGTGTTTTACTCGTGGAAGGTCTCTTGTAGACCATCTGGGTAGGTACCACAGCTTTGCCAGTTATTCTTTCGCCAAGCAGTAGTGCGCAAGCAAAGCAAGCTAGTTGGTTTTATATGATGGTATTTCTGTTGCCCCTATAACAACAAATACTAAAAAACAGAATAAAATTAATATTTAAGAGGGCGCCCATACAACAAACGTGATTTTTTTGCCGTTTTAATAGATAATGGTACGGAACCCTTCGTGCGCAAAGTCCGACTCACACTTGGCCGGTTTATTATTATATTAGAATATTTTTTCACACGCATCCTTTCCATGACTTCCGTATATAGATTAGATAGGTTGATTCGGTAATGAGAGACGCCCTGGTTATTTGAGTGCGAGTAATTCACTCCATAATAGGTGGCTGGTTATTTAGAAGAAACCCAAAAATGTCACAAAATAAAGTTGAATGAAATCAAGCCAGTGTTAGAATTTCCAACTTGTGAAGCCATTACCTTTAATTACAATTTCATTCGGGTCAAATGTCATAACATTTCCGAAACATTCCCAAAAGAATACAAAGTATGTGTTTACTTACGGATACGTAATCAAAACAACTGTGTAAGCTCACTTTAATTTCGATACTTGTTCCGTTTAATAGGAATTGTTCGAATGAACAAATGAATAAATGGCCTTTGAGTTCGCTCGAATAAATCCTTTTAAACAAAATGAATATAATTTAACTTCAGATAGCTTTCAGATCGACCGACATCAATCGGGATTAGCGACGAATGAGCTTTCAACAATCGAAATAATATTATAAATGCGAAAGTTTGTATGTAAGTTGTGTTTGACGAACCGAACATAGTCAAGACGGTGAAACTTGGACGCTTTCGCTGGTTAGGCCATGTAGAGCGTATGGAGGAGACCCGGACACCTAAACGTCTCCTAGAGGGAAAACCGGATGGTCGCCGAAGCCGTGGTCGACCTAAGCTAAGGTGGCTCGATGGCGTAGAGCAAGACCTGAAGACGATTGGTGTTAGAGGCTGGAGGCAGCCAGAAACAGACCTGTCTGGAGACAAATTCTCGACCAGGCCAAGGCCCACCCAGGGCTGTAGCGCCTTAGGTGATGATGTTGTATGTAAGTGTGTTTGTTACCTCTTCAAGATGTAACAGCTCAACGGATTCGAGTGAAATTCGGAATGAAGATAGCTTTTACCCTGGATTTACACATAGACACTTTATCCCGGGAAACTGTAACACCTTACGCCTTTGTCTCCCAATTCTTATAATCTAAGTGTCTTCAAGTCTCGAGTGAATCGGTATGTTCTAGGCAAGCATGATCCATCGCCGACCGCGTCGTCACTTTCCATCAAGTGAGACTGCGGTCAAATGCTAGTATATTCGGAAATTAAAAAAAAACCTGCTGGGGAAAGTGCGGGACGCAGCTAGTATATAATGAAACGTTTATACTTACTAGTATAAACACACATTTCTTATAGTCACATATCGCGTAGGTAGTGGGTTCAATTCCCGCTACGGGACAAATTCGTGCGCAGAAAAAAGCGCAAGTGCTGTTTTTAATTTATTTACCTTCAGCAGGTTTTTTTTTATATAGAATGCATTAGCGCATGCTAGGGGATAATCATAAGATTTTAAATAATTAGAAAGAAGAAAAATGACATTGCTTGAGCAGGGATCGATCCTACGTCTTCGGAATACCGTCCCGACGCCTTAGCCACTGGGCCACCGAGCCAATTGCTCGAGCAATCAAAAAATCAATTCTACATCATCTGTCGTCAATGTCGATCTCTGTCCGAGCAATATCATTTTTCTTCTTCCTACTAATTTCAAATCTTATATAACAGTTGTCAATTAAAAGGCCTGCCGTGATTCTGGGTCCCCAACAATAAAATTCTATCTAAAGCAAGACCATCATCAAGTTTTAGTATAATATTTGAGAAAATCTTTACTCAATTCCGAGTTTACTATCTAGGTAAACGCAAACATTTCTTATCTTTACAAGTGCTTTAGGAGGAGAGTAATAGACGTTATTTCTTGTTTCCTCTCTGTTAACCTTTTGACACAGTGCAAATAAACTTGAGAGGGTAAAGTTTCAATTGTCAAACACAAACTTTCGCGTCTATTATATTAGGGATCTACGTTTGACCAACATCTCGCCTGATGTTAAGCGATGATGTGGCTGAAGTTGGAGCACGTAGATCAAAATTTTACTAAACATTTTAGTTACTACAATTACCTACAAAACCAGATTAAAGTGACAGATTAAAAATTAATCTGAAACCTTGTATTTATGCGCCTTTTGAGGTTAAGTCGGCTTTGCATGTTAATAAATGGATTTAGAATGTTTTGTCATCGAGTTTCAGCCGGATAGCTAGTCGGGAAGTGCTCAAAATTAAATAAAATAAACGACAGACAGACAAACGAACAAGAAAGTGACTTAATAAAAACGTGTAAATAAAAAAAAACATGTGGTCACAACACAGTCCACATAAATCCTAAAGATGATTGTCCCATCCAAAACAAATGGATGAAAATTTTGATGGAACAAGTTTTTTTTTTTTTATAATGTCTTGTCACAAAATGACACTTCATTAACATTACAATCTAGCCTAATAAGGCTAATAAGTAATTTGAATTTAACTTAAACTGCTAAGTAGAGTAAAGATGGAACAAGTGACTGATTTTTATCTTATTTTATTTTGTTTTTTATATTAATATTGTTCCATTATGAAAGTAATTCATTCTGATAATTTTATGTTTATTTTATTAATGTGATTAGCATGTTTATATAACTGAAAAGTTATCTCTAGTTATTTATTTATTAACAATTAACTGAAATAAATGAATTGAACAAATGATGACCGTGATCGATATCCTATTGTCCTATTGTCTCCTGACGTATTTTTTACTGTGTCCCTTTCGAGAACCTCTGACGTTTTTATTGGTAACGGAAGCGGTAAGCAGCGGCTCGTTTGCCGACAGTTTGCTGAGGACGGGCGGCGGCGTGTTTGAAGATTGTAGCGCTTTTATTTGATGTTTACAGCGATGTTTTTATCTCCTTCAGCATTACTGTTGTGATTATAGCGCAATTGGAGCATTGCTTAAATCTTTTGTCTACCGTTTTCCTCTTTATAGTGATTTTGTTCCTAATAGAATTAGCATTTTTTCCTGTAACACGATGTTTGTAATTTGTCCTGACGGGAGCGGAATTTAGAGTTATCTTACACGTAGCGCCTTGGTAATTATTCCACGGCTTATAATAAACATGGTTATTACAAATTGGTTTTAAATTTCAAACTAAAAACTGCTTTTGATAATTACACCGAATACTTGGGCTATATCAATTTTGTCCACATATCTGCAATCTCGGCAGTATTGTATCTATTTTTGTTATGGAACTGAGTAATAAGACGAGCATGCCATTCGCCTGATGGTAAGCGCCACGCCTGCCTATAACAACTGCAGTGCCACCCAGAAGTTTTAAATCCAGAAAAAGTACGGCGTAGCACTGCATTGCGCTCATCACCTTGAGACAAATAGCGGTTACATATTTGAGCCGTTTGGTGTGGAGACTTTGGGTCCGTGGACACTGGGAGCTCATCGTATTTTTAAAAGTCTGTCAGAGCGCTTGATCGATGCGACACACGACCAAAATGCTG
Organism: Petrophora chlorosata; assembly: GCA_951640565.1. Lineage (NCBI taxonomy): Eukaryota > Metazoa > Arthropoda > Insecta > Lepidoptera > Geometridae > Petrophora > Petrophora chlorosata. The sequence goes on along the minus strand of OX621196.1, from coordinate 2,410,801 downwards.
GGACTTATTTGGCTCAACGTATCAGTATTGCAATCCAAGGGGCAATACTCCCAGCATCTTGGGTACGCTGCCAACTGGTAGTGGGTTGGAGCAATGGAGCTATCTATATGGCTTTTAATGGTCTATGGGTTGTCCAATTGCTTCTCCTTGTAAGTAGTTAGTTTAGTTTTAGTAAGTAGAGTGTAGAGTTGTTTTCAGTAATAAAGGCATTCGCCCGTTAAAAAATAAATCTCATATGCCCAGAAATTTCGGGCAGTATCTAATAACGGGTAAGCGCTGCTTTTACAGTGGCGCGTTCAAAACGTTGTCACAGTAAAGCCTCCCAGCTAATCGACGTAGATGGGTCACCTGCGATGTAGCTACGCCGTAGCTACACTGCTACGGCGCGTAGAGGTACTACGCTTTGTGTTGTGTAGTCAGTCACAAGAAATCATCATCGCAGTCAACTGCTGGACATAGGGTTTTTCAGCTGGACACCACTGAGCACGATCCCCGGCTACCAGATTCAGTTGCTGTTAGCAATGTGATAATATAGTATTCATATTCAATAATTTATTGCATCATACACGTTACAGGGATCCTAAATATTATTATACAGAGTCACATATGTCCTCAATTTAAGGCATAGCAATATGAGTAGAAGCGGACCGATATATTTTTTCAATTATCGTCAAAATTTATTCTTTAAAATTTGTATGAATTATAATAACTTTATGTCCAATACCAGAAGGCTTGCAGCTTTTTAACCAAACAAAAACAATACATTTTATAAAAAAAACGACTTTATTCTGATGTATCTTTGAAGTCCAAGTTCGAGTATCGATGTAATTTATATGGGACCATGTTGAAGCTATACTTAACCCAAAGCAGAAATAATTTTCCAAATAGATTATAAAATACGGAGTTCTGAGGTAAGAAGCATAAAAAACAATGAAATCGAGAACTTCCCCCTTTTTGTTTTAAGTCGGTGAAAAAGGAGGAAGTTCTCTGTTCGTTATACATATTTATTAGATACAGTTTTAGAGCTTGTGTACCGCTCCAATCCAACTTCGTGGAAATACGAAACGAACGAAAACTCGTTCGAACTTCGAATGGCAAAACACGTCCAAACCGGAACGTGGTACCCGATTTACAAAAGTATGTACCCTAATGTGTATCTACGTGAAGCTTTAATTTACGGCCCAGATCACGTTCATGTTTACGTTTACCGCCAATGACTAAGGCTTAGTCACTAAGCTAAAATTGTTTGCAATAAATTGTACGAATTTGTTTTTGATTTTGAATTTGTTGTTGATTGTATTTCTATTCGTATATACTATAAAAAAAATAAAAAACAAAAAAAAAGATTGCTAAAGAGAAAGTCTTCTCTTTACTTCTTAACTTCTGAATGGTGGTTCTTTTCCGAGACGATGGTAAAGTCATTGTAATAATTGACGTTCATAAGTGCGTCTGTGATGCGAAAACTGAATATAGAACTTTTGACCTTTGAACTTTGGTTATCTATTCCGTGTCCAAAATATAATTCATTTGGGAATCTTATAGCTCGAAACAACATTTAACAATCTTTGGGTGGACTGAACTATTGAACATATTATCAGACCCCCGACACTCCATACACATTCGCCGAGCTAACTGTCTACTACTACTACTGGCGCACCGGCCTATCCGCACACGTTTTGTGTGTGTGCGTAATTATTGTAGGGATGAGCTAATACAAATCGAGCGCGACAAGGACAACGCAACATAAGCAACCTAAGTGTTTCTCTTTCACACCTATGTACTATCGCTTGGCTGGGAGACGCGAAAAACCAAAAATACTCCGATTCTTTTTTGTGTAAGTGGTTTCTTTGCATCCATACACAGAACAATTATGAACCATTTTGTTTTAAGTATATTAATATTGTATCAAAGTCAATCTATTAATTTTTTAAGGAAAAAGAGAGAGGCAGACCTCCGTCAGTCAGGTCAGGTCCTGGTCAGCTCCACCGTATCACTTCTTTACGTGAGTAATAGTTAGTTTTCTTTGATATTATGATGGTTCGAAGTATTTTAAAACATACTCCCGCTTTCAGCTCCTAGCTTCTACGTTCGTACACGCATAGTACTCGTGTAGGTAGGGCTACGTGTAGGCCCGAGTTATTCCGGTCGGCGCGTGAGGCAATTGCGCGACTGCTATGCGGCTCGCACAATGCTAGGCCGTTTCACACGCCACACTATTTACTGACTAGGTACTTGGGCGTTAACTGACGAACATGCAAAGAAAGCGTACCGTACACTCGTTATGTACCGTTATGAATTCTAGTCACTCATCAACCATTTAGCTAGCAGCTGTCGAATTGCTTCTATTGAGCTGCTAGCGTGGAACATTCTGATCACATTAAGGGAGAAAAGTCATGAGCTACTAAATCCATTAGAGGCCATCCTTCCTTTGGTCCTTCGACTTGCGTCTTTTGTCTGCGAAAAAGACTCAAAAACAATAACATAATAACAACTCAACCTGTCATCCTAAATGGTCCATTCTACACCAAGCCTCATGTGATATTTTTACCACAAGTTACACGACGGCGTAGTTTGTATAAAGAAATTATATATAATTTTTTTCATAATAACAATTCAATTCAAAATTAATGGAAAGGAAATTCATCTCAATTCTGAAACGCAATAAAAATATATAGTGTAATTCAGCTTAAAATTAAGTAGGTTGTAGTTAGAATAATATAATATGTATGGGGGTACATAGCAAAAGTAAAATGGTTATAGATTAAAAAATATATATTTATAAATAAATAAAAATCCCTCCGTTTTTTTAAACACAACAACCAAACTGTATTAATAAAATACACGGCTGTATGATCAAACTCTCGTGTCATCTCCGTTATTACGCATCTATTTTTTTTTGGCACATCTTTAGTAAATGAGTTATCCAAACTATATAATTTCGTTAACTATATTATTATAATTTTATTTATTTTACCTCGCCGCTAGGAGCTTAGGTACAGTCAGCTGCGCTGATATGTATACACTCCCGAGTTTTCAATTTTTTTTTGTTCCTACATATTTTTTTTATAAACTACGCGTTTACGTAGCCGCGGCAGAATGCTTTAACTTATAGTAAAACTCACATTACGCCTACATATCTAGAAATTGAACTGTCAACTTGACTCAAAGAAGAAGATTAGTAAATCAATTTCTATTTTCACACGTACAACAAAATGGCACCATTTGCTCCGGCATTGATTTAGATTGTTGCTGTCAGCGAGACGTTGTAAAAACCTAATGCCCACGGCAACGGCTGACGCGCTCGTTTCGAAACGGCTATTATGGATACTAAAGAACGTAATTTGGCTCAATGTCGTCTTTTAAATAAGGGCCCATTTGTATTTTGTCGATATTACGCAAGGGATGGTATAAACTTGAACAATATTATTAGTGAAGGATGAAGGGTGCTCATCATATCTATTTTCAGCCATAGTGTATATCTAAATTTTAATACTAAACTTGATCTCCCATGCTGACTGTAAATGATGGCTTCTCTAGGGTTGCGTGTAATTGATAATGCTGATTAGTAGCGCCGATTATTGCACCGCACCTCACAAATATAATTTATTGTTTATGTTCTTGCATATATCCTTATCCTTTCCCTCTACCTTTTATACCTGCTCTTATAATATACTCTACTCTTAATAACGAAGCGCCAGAAGATGACGTCACACCGGTGAAGCTATCGGTCGCTAGTGAACGGCGAATGAACTGACTGAGTGAACGCTTCTCTATTTCTTATCTGTCAATTCTGTCGTGGACGCTTGCTCCGCTTTTAAGTAAAAATATCAAACATAAAAATTATAAATCCATAATCATCCTCTTCAAATACTATCAAATACAAATTAAAATCAAACAAATCAAAATTGTGAACTGTGGTGGATCAGGAGAAGCAAGCGACCAGCCTAAGGAACACCGGTAAGCGCTTCAAACACCTTTTTATTCTCCTCTACATTCCTATTTCTTCCATTGATAATGTCTTCAATAATTCATCGCAATAACGCATCTTCAGTAAAAAATATTGCTATGCATGCCTATGTGCAATTTAGTTAGTGTAAACAACAGAAATGCTTGTGCAGTGCAGCACGTTGACCGAATGCGCGCTCGTTAAATATTTATTAATATGGCGATGCTCTCGCGGACACAGTGGAAATAAAAACAGTGGTTTGTTTGTTGTCTTTGCTGTCGCTGAGAAATAACACAGATCGGAGAGCGAACTCTAACTGGAAAAGAATAATAAAATAAGATACACCACCAACACACACCATAGATAATAATTTCTGCACTGATATAAATCTAAAATATATTAAAATATTTTCCTTCTTGTTTACTATGCATTACGTAAGGGAAAATAATTAATGACACAGCTACAAACTTTGAGGAATATCAGCACAAGCGGTAGTAAATATCGTAGTAATAAAAGAGTGTAAAATAATGTCATCAGGTACGCGGAATGCGGCAGTATTTACTTACACTTTGTCGCAATAATTATAGTGAAAATGCCAGTGGCAAAATAAATTATTTAACAGACTTGATATTTAAATAAAAAAAACACTTAAAAAAGCATCACAGAGTTTAGACACAAGTAAAGATTTCTTATCAGTTTACTACGCCAGTTTTTTCGTTGTTTGAGCTAGCGCTTGGCGGGTTTTCCTCTCACTAGTATTTTTAAACATCCGGCCCGAACTTGATATACCTAATCGGAAATTTTCTCTCAAATATAAGTAGAAGCATCTACAATATCAAGTCCACAACGGATGCAAAACACAAGCTTCTGCAATACACTGCACCTCCTAGTCTTAATTAGTTTTAGAGGCACCACACCTGCAGCCGCGAGATGTGGGTCACACTAGAGATCCAATTACTTGTGTAAAAATAATAAGCGACCCGTGATTGGATCCAGTCGATAACGACCCCTAAAGAAATTAGACCATAACTACTTCACGCTCGCTTCGTAATCCCTAGAATACGACGTACCTACTTCGTTGACCTAGTTTAAGCAGAAGTCAGACGGCAATACAGGTTTTGTATAGTAGATGGAATAAAAATTAAGGAGACCTGCAAATTAAATCGTCGCTAGTGTGAGAATGCTCGTTGATTAGGTAGTAGTTCGTAAAATAGAGCCAAGAGATCGAGGATTAATTGGAAACGAGGAAACGAAAGTGGGTCAGTGCGAGCCCTACCGGAGCTATGATTAGTTCTAGACACGTGAAGGGAAACGTTATTTATCACGGCAACAATCGGGCATGGCGGCCGCGTCTTCAACTTGTGGAAGTCATGAAAAATGAATCAAAGGTCGGGAAAGTTGGAGGCATCATTAGTTTTATTTGTTAGATAGAGTCACTGACGTGCTCATAACTTACTTTACTGGTGGTAGGTTTCTTGTATGCGAGAGGCCGTCTGGGTGGGTACCACCGTTTGCTAGTTATTAGACCGCCAAGCAGTAGTGCGCAAGCATCACTGTGTTCCGGTTTGAAGGGCATTGTAGCCAGCGAAATTACTGGGCATTATGAGACTCAACAGCTAATTGTCTCAGGGTGACAAGCGCAGTGCAGCGCCGCACAGGATTTTGTAAAATAAAGTTCTGGGTGGTGCTGTTATTGCTATGGGCTGGCTTATTGCTTACCATCAGGCAAACGACCAGCTCGTCTCGTCATTCAGTTACATAAAAAAAAACTTTTTCTTGTGAAAATATCGTCTGAGGTTATGATGCTGCCAATACTTTGTGCTGAGAAGTGATAGTGCGACGTATGCTACGATGTGACGTCATTTTTAAAGTCCTAAACTTTAGTGTAATTTTGACAGACACAATGTATGTTATTCCTTTGAGCGCTTGTTTACGTAAGATGAATAGATTTATCAGTGAATACTATGAGTGTCAACAAGTATAGACGCTTGGCGTTAATAATAAGTATAGATTGGGCAAGATGATGAACTAGAAAATGTTTCTCGAATTATTATTTTCAAATATTTCATTCATTGCCAAAAATTAAGAACAATGATATTTTAGACAATGATAGACACAACTAATACTTAATACACTTAAAATCGGATGAAATTACAGACAATAGTTTAGACAACACCCTGAAAGTTGTCCAGCACAGCACAATTCTCATTTCAAGATTGTATCGCTTAAAATGTCTACCGTACGGAAATCATTCCACCACCGGTCTCGTCTCGTCGAAAAGTTTATTATTACGACAGACGGTAGAAAAATATGAATCGTCCGCATCGGCCATTGTAGCGGTCTGAGCCGGCACAATGGCGTATTGTCGAGCTGTTGCGACCATTGTAAGCGGGTAGAATGAGCAAAACGTACCGAGGCTTTTAATGAGAAATATTTGTTGCGTTTACGCTGTGGTTTTGTATGTCAGCTTCGATAAAAGGATATAAGATTAGAGATTTTATTATAACAAGTGTACGTTTTTTTTAATGAAACTGAATGTCGAGACGAGCTGGTCGTTTGCCTGATGGTCAGCAATACGCCAGCCCATAACAATAACAGAACCACCCAGAACTTTGTTTTGCAAAATCCTGCGTGGCGCTGCACTGCTCTCGTCACCTTGAGACAATTAGCTATTGAGTCTCATAATGCCCAGTAATTTCACTAGCTACAATGCCCGACAAACCGGAACACAGTAATGCTTGCGTACTACTGCTTGGCGGCTGAATAACTGGCAAAGCGGTGGTACCCACCCAGATGGCCTCTAGCATACGAGAAACCTACCACCAGTGAAAGTTTAATCAAACAAAAAAACCGACCTCAATGTATCTTCGAAGCCCAAGGTCAAATATCAATGAAATTTGTATGGGACCACTTCGTAGCTATACTGAACCCAACGAAAAAATATTTTTTCAAATCGGTTCATGAATGACGGAGTTCTGAGGAAACAAACAAAAAAAAACAATCGAATAGAGAACCTTGTCCTTTTTGAAGTCGGTTAAAAAGCTAAAAATCTACTTCAAATTATGTCAGGAAATCATTGATCGTATGTCTATGTTTATTGAATAATACGAGGTAGGTACAATATAAAGTTGAAAACCCAGCCCACTGCTTTAGTTTATCACTGTGTTGCAGCAGGAAGTTTCTGCCCCTTACCTAAGATCAAAAAACAACAGAGACTTTATTTAACTAATCACTTTACTTTACATTATATATAATAATTGTTTATTTCTCTTCAGAAAAATTCAGGTACAGTCATGGGTTATACATAATTCTTAAAAACAGTGCTACTTTGTGAGAGCTGGTGCCTGATGTAGAAGCCTGATGACGGATATAGAAAGCTGTTTAAGCTATACGCACCCGATTGCCTTAAATTTCGTTAGCAGATTTTGCAGATTTTGTAAGTGATAAACTGACCACTTCCCCCTACCTTAAATTTTAAAGCAGTTAGCCAAATGCATAAGTAAATAAAAATCGATTTTAAACTTTAAATGTTTGATTGAAGGTTTGGCTGTTATAAACAGACCTGAAAAACCTTAAACGAATAAAAAAAAGGTGGACTGAATGTCGCTAAGCAACAACTGAAGCATAGTAATGGGCGGTGGCGTTACAGTGGACGGAGGGCCGATGTCAAGCCGATGTAACGGCCGATCAGCATAGCATGATGTAAATGTGTTCGTGAGGCTTGTATACGAACGAGCGGACGAGCATAGCTTGAGTGCTTCACTTTTGAATTTAGTGACGAGGCGTCCACCTTAGCTCAAGTGAAAAACAAAGTAAAGTTTGCTCAAACGACAAACCTTTCTCCATTCCCAACTCTGTCATATTCGATCTACCTGTTAAACCCGAGTAAGCCCAGCGGGTTAATGTCATAAAACACGTATAAAAACCTAATATCAATTGGGAGCGTATAAAAAATTCTCTTCTACCGATATCGGAATCGACAAATAGTCGAACATAAAGTTAAGAGCCTCTTTCGCACTGGTGTATGTGATACGTCGGAATCTTTCTCTCTCGAAATTTTGACATTAACGGCCGGGGAATTTATACGAGTGCAATACATTGTGCACACCAAAATATATAACTGATGTTCGGTGAACCATCGGAGAGAATGGGTCTGAGCAGCCGCTCAACTGCCGTCTCTCTCTAGATCTATGTGCTCCATCTTAGGCCACGTCATCGCTTCACATCAGGCGAGATAGTGGTCAAACATAGATCTATGAAGCGTAAAAAAAAAGAACTCCATACGACACGCTTTACTTTCCCGTGCTTTAAAAAGACACTTTTATTTTAATTCGCTCGTTTGGGCTGGCTAGAGTCTCTAGGACCATTCCGCCATGTCTTACGTAGTTTTTATTTGATAGTTTAATATTCCATTTATTATAGTTTTGTTGAGGACGAGGGCATCAGCAGCAAGCCGGACCCTCTCCTAGTGCTTCAATAAAGTGGTGGAACTTTATTCAAGCTTTCTATGGACTTTTTGGGAGAACATAAAAAGCAATGTTTTTCTCTATTTGTTCAATTTGCCTACACTCGTGCACGTTTACGAACACATCATCATCATCATCATCATCAGCCCATCACGTTCCCACTGCTTGGGACACGGGCCTTCTCTCATAGAGAGAGAATGGGCCATAATCCACCACGCTGGCCCAGTGCGGGTTGGTGAATGTCACATGTCCTTGATTTTTTGTGAAAAATTCTTGGTACATGCCGGTTACCTCACGATGTTTTCCTTCACCGTTTTAGAGTGAGTGTTAAATCCGCACATAGCTTAAGAAAGTCAGTGGTGCGGGGTCAGCGGGATTCGAACTCGGGTGCGTCGGATCGAAAGTCGCACGAGCTCCCACTGAGCCACACTCGCTCTACGAACACATAATGGTTAATATTCCACCGATATTACTCACTCGATCACTCGAAATAACACTTGTTAGGAAAATAAAACAAAATCGAACTGTATCACTTTTTACTAACCGCCAAAAAGTCTTAAAAAGACACATTAAATACAACTACAGAGTATGAGCTCGTCTCGTCATCCAGTAACATAAAAAAAGACGTAAAGGCATCTAAGAGCATGGTACTCCTCTCATGGTAGATCTCTTGAATGCGGTAGACCGTCTGGGTAGAATAGAATAGAATAGAATAGAAAAACTCTTTATTGTATACCAAATTATAGAAATAGACAATAACACAGTCCTTAACTATGGTAGTACAATGGGCGGTCTTATCGCTTGAAGCGATCTCTTCCAGACAACCTTTGGATGGACAGTATCGGAAGAAGAAGTAGACGGCGGTGTACAACAAAATTTGTTAATTACAACTAAATACCTATATAATCATACATACATGCTAATATTTACATTCTAATACACACAAAAACAAAAATATTATTATTAAAATAGACTAATATATACTTATCAAAATATTATTTTATATTTGGGTAGGTTAGGTACCACCGCCATGCTGCCTCCAAACATAAGTGCGCAAGCATTACTGTGTTCCGGTTTGAAGGGCATTATAGCCAGCGAAATTACTAGGCATATAATAACGATCACATACATAGATCCTGGCCCCTAACTAGGATTCCCTGAATCTAGGGAGGAAGTATGAGGACCATGGTCCCACATATGAAACTTAATATCTGATATCTCGGGGGTTATGAGCGCAATGCAGTGATACACAGTACTTTTTATGGTATTAAAAGTTCTGGCACTGTTATTGTTATGGGCAAGCGTGGCGCTTCATCGTCATCATCAGCCCATTACGTTCCCACTGCTGAGACTCGGGCCTTCCCTCGTAGAGAGAGTATGGGGCATAATCCACCACGCTGGTTTAGTGCGGGTTAGTAGATGTCATATGTCCTTGAATTTTTGTGATTAATTTTTGAACATGCCGGTTTCCTCACGATGTTTTCCTTCACCGTTATACAGCGAGTGTTAATACCGCACATACCTTAAGAAAGTCAGTGGTGTGAGACCATCGAAAGTCGCACGTTCTCCCACTGAGCCACCCTTGCGTGGCGCTTACCATCAGGCGAATAACTTGCTCGTCTCATTACTCAGTTCCAAAAAAAAAATGTTTAGTGGTGAAGTGTAGCTTGCTCGGTCGAGTTTGGTCGAGGCGAAGATGAAATACACTAGTGCAATAGAGTCCTCCAATAGAGCGCGAGCGGTAGAGATTGCGGCGCGGCGACGGCGGCGGTGCGGCTGAGGCGCGGCGGCGCGACGGCGCGAACAAGACGTATTGCTGCGATATTTCATGTTGCCGCAATTACCTCCGAGGGCCGCAACGCTCTATATTTTTGGGGTATCGTAATAAAAATGTAACACCTATGAAATTCTGATTAAATGTGCGCAAATAACAAGTAAATTATTAGTATGACGTAGAACTATTGTGTATTCTGTGGTGTGAGAAAGATTTCTTTATTGAGATTGTTTCAGCGAAAACGGAAGCCTGTTTAGTGTTTATCAAGTTATTTTCTTTATTGCTTGGTTAGGGTAAAGAATTGTCAGTCGTTTAAATGTAAATGCGCTCGTCACCCTGAGACAATTAGCTCTAATTTCGCTCGCTTCGGTTGAATCTGACAACGGTGTTTCCATTGGAGCCTTGTTAATTCCGATTTTTTTTAATATTTGCAACTTCATTGTGTGTAATTATTGTTCAGTAATAATAACAGCTCCCTAGCTACTGTCCCAGAAATATTATAAATGCGAAAGTTTGTACGAAAGTGTGTATGTGTGTTAGCGTGTTTGTTACTTCTTCTTTTTTTTAGTAGGTGGTCCCATATAAATTTTTTCGAAATTGATTAAGTACTTTTTAAAAAATCATCAAAAACAAAAAATATAAGTTTAGTCTTGAAGTCGGCTCTTGTTTTTTCTAAAAATGAATTATTGTTGGCGTGTACGAGTGTGCAACACACCCTTGACAGGTCCCACAGGGATTTTGTTACATACTGTATGTATAATGTTAGTCTTTATACATAGACTTATTATAAACATGAGCTCTAATGAAGCATATAATAGGGGATCGGACAGTAATCGTAAAAAGTCTAAAATGTAGTTTGAACGAATACTTTCGAACCCGGAAGACCATTCAATCATTATTTTTGTAAAATAATATTAATTTAATTTTTTAAATCAATAAATAAAATCTAATAAATCTGTCATTTTTTATCTGTTCCGAAACACTAACAAAGTGCATGACGTCATTTCAAAGTAAATACCGTCTGCGAAGTTTGTATTAATATAATATAAAAGTGGATTACCATCACTGACTGACATATTGACAGAATTGATCTCCCACTTGCCGTTATGGTGGGGGGGAGTGTTTGGTACCGTTGGATAGAGGGTGTTTTGAAACCAACCAGAAAAATCCGAAATCACCAAAAACTGGTTTCCTCGATGGAACTGCTCAGGGGATCTCGGAAACTATAATTCGGATGGGGGTACCGCTTGAACTAAATATGCCCCAAACCTTGGGCCAATTTTGAAAATTTAAAAAAAAAGATGGCCGCCATACAAAAAAACATGGCCGCCATACAAAATATAAATGTAAATAACTTTTAAACGGTAAGAGATAGATATGGGGTGCTCGACCAAATGTCATAGAGGGCGATGGGGGAAATTTGGAAAAGTTGGAAAAATTAAAAAAAAAGAAAAAAAATGGCGGCCAATTTGAAAGTTGCTCCGATGCGACTGAAATTTTGCATCGGGGGGTTTTCTGGGTCGTAGATTATAATTATGAAAAAAAAATTTGGATTCCGCCATTTTTCAAGATGGCTGCCATACAAATGTTTTTTTTCATGACAAAATAGGTGAAAATAATATGCAAATAACTTTTAAACGGTTACAGATAGGTATAGGGTGCTCGACCAAATATCATAGAGGACTGTAGGGGAAATTTGGAAAAGTTGGAAAAATAAAAAAAAAAGAAAGAAATATGGCGGCCATTTTGAAAAATGCTCTGATTTGACTGAAATTTTGCATCGGGGGGTTTTTTAGGTCGTAGATTACGATTATGAAAAAATAATTTGGATTCCGCCATTTTTCAAGATGGCCGCCACACAAAAGATTTTTTTCCGAACAAAGAGAATAACTTTAAAACCGTAATCGATAGGGAGCTTCTATAAAAAAAAAACAACACCACCCCACGCGAGCTGCTTTAGCAGCTCGCGCACGCCACAAAATCACTTGGATTGCGCCATTTTCCAATATGGCCGCCATACAAAAATTTGGTTTTAGAACATAAAGGCTTAGATAACTTTAGAACCGTAATCGATAGGAAGTTTCTATAAAAAAAAATAACACCACCACCACGCGAGCTGCTTTAGCAGCTCGCGCACGCGGCGAAATACTAGTTTATTTTATATTATTGCTTTTTCTCTCAAGCTAAACGATAAGTTTTTCATGCCAAGACGACCCTAAATTCCTTAAGCTTCACAAAAACGTATACCTAAATCATTTTGCAAGTTTGCTTTCGTAGAGCTTGTCGTTTCGTTTGCCAGCGTGTGACGTCATACGTTGTGAGGTGACTTTTGCGCGGCAATATTTAAAACATAACATTAAAAATAGTTTTAGGTACTTTACGACTTTATTTAGTTAAAATATTATTTTTATGGCTATATCATTTATAAACTATGGTTAATTTTAAGAACTTTCTGAAAAGTTGTCCGATCCCCTAATATTCGTTTCATCATATTTATTATCAGCCCATTCCCACTGCTAGGACACGGGACTTCTCTTTGACTATAAGTTATTACAAACACAAATCTTGACAGGTACATTGCGATGCCTAAGTCAATAACCCTCACAAAGAATATAAATATAAAACATTTTGTCTTTCGCAATCAGCTTCCTCAACATAAATCTGCTTCAAGCCAATCGAGTGTAATATTATAATATGTTTACAAAATGAAATCTTCGGATTTATCGTTGCTGTCTCTGAGCTACGCGGAAAAAGTAAATTGAATCTTGAAAACATACCGTGTCCCGACTCGACAGATTTGTGATTCCATCGCCGCCTCGTCGGTAGCAAATAAATTACCTAATTTACGGAATACGCCTTTTGGCACATTCCATTTCGTGAGTTTTAGAAATGATGTACTCTGCCTGTGTCGACGACCATATATCATATTTATCTGAAAGAAGCTCTTCTTTTTTTTATTACCGAATAGGCAAGCATTTGACCGCACTCTCACCTGATGGAAAGTGACGACGTGGTCGACGATAGATCATGCTTGCCTGGAAGATACCGATTCACTCGGGACTTGAAGACACCTAAATTATAAGAATCGGGAAACAGAGACGCTGGTAAGAAGTTCCATTCCTTAGCTATTCGCATTATAAAACTCGAAACAATACGCTTTGTTTGGGCAGGAAGAACATTCAACAACCATCCACAACCATCTACGGGATGCCGAGTTTCCGTGCTTCTTGTTGCCCTATGGTATGTTGGAGGAATAGGCTCGTATAATTCCGTCGCACACTCACCTTAATGAATCTTATGAAATACCGACAGGCTGGCAACTTTACGTCGATGCTCGAGACTAAAGCGTAGCTTCAACCAACGCATCGTTACCTATTACCTTTTTTTTCTTCTAAATAATGTAGTCTACCACGTGGGTGACCTGGTATTTTTTTCTAGTGATGTAACTGATATACTGTGGCTATCACATGCGACCCTTTCTTGATCATTCAAATCCAGCTACGCCCGGCACCACGGTAGATCGCAGTGCTTTATACAGAACAAATACATATACCACATTATTGTGTTTCAATAAATAGTTTCAGATATTGAAAAGTCTTTCTTAACGGACAGTGTACAATCAAAACTGTAGTTACAATTAGGTATGTGTTAATTGCTATATGAGCGGTGACTGGCTTGCCATTTATTTTTTTTATTTTTTTAGCTCCTTTTAGACATATATAAAATTGAGATTTCTCTCCAATTATTATCTCCAAGCATTATAATATTTCTACTACGTATAATAAAAGCCTGCGTGTTTTTTTTTCAGGAATTGTCCTCTTTTTATTTAATTAAATTCTTTTCGAGTATCTTTTCCACCCATAATGAGATTCATGCCTTTGTAATGGAACGGCTGTATACTGACGCCTTCATTTATGAAAACTGGGCGTTTCAATAATTGGCTTATTTGAACTTATTCCTTTGACAGCGAGCGAATGTGGCTCAGTGGGAGAACGTGCTTTTTATTCCGACGCACCCGAGTTCGAATCCCGCTGGCCACGTACCACTGACTTTCTTAAGTTATGTGTGGATTTAATACTCGTTCTAAAAACGGTGAAGGAAAAAATCGTGAGGAAACCGGCATGTCCAAGAATTTATCACAAAATTTCAAGGACATGTGAGATTCACCAACCCGCATTGGGCCAGGGTGGTGGATTATGGCCCATTCTATCACGAAAGGCCTGAGTCCCAGCTGTGGGAACTTTACTACTACTCTGACAACTTTACTACTACGGGACACGGCCCTCCCTTGGTGCCTGTTACCCATTTCTATTACTAAACAAGCTGTGCCCCGCGGTTTCCCGGGATAAAGAGTAACCTGTGTTAATCCAGGGAATAACTTATCTTCATTCCAAATTTTACCAAAATTCGTTGAGCCGTTACAGCGTGAAGAAATAACAAACACACATACAAACTCTCGCATTTATAATATTAGTGTGGTGTAATAGTTCGGGTCGCTTTAGTAATACAATTTGACATCGCTTTAACAATACTTATAGACACAGTAAAAGTCACTATTCATTATTATACATACACACAAAGTCGTATTTTTTTATTATTTTTTTATTTTCGTATTTTATATTTTTTTCCGTATTTGACCAAGCATTGACCGCAATCTCACCTGGGCGCCAATTCACTATGACAACTTGGCGATTCCTTGCTTCGCGGAAATGAGACGCGGTTGACAAAGGATCATGCTTGCCTAGAAGATACCGATTCTCTCTGGACTTTGAGAAAGCCAGATTATAAGAAACGGGAAACAAAGACGCTGGTAAGGTGTTCCATTAGCTGTTCGTATTAAAAGGTCGAAGCAAAACGCTTTTGTTTTGTTTTGAAGTTCCCTATACAACATTCTTTATATAGGTATTTCATTATTTATTGATACCTGTTATTTTATTTATTTTTATTTTATTTATTTAAATCAAGAGCCTTATGTGACATAGGTAATTAAGGTAACATCTAAAAATATTTTAAAACTACTTAAGCTAATTAATTACTACATTGTTATGTTTTTTATAAAACAAGATAGGTTATTGTTTAGGCTTTTTAGGCTAGGCTTAACTTGATAACTTTACATGTGGCGTCTTGTTTTGCAATATGTTTTTTGTAGCAGTACTGTAAGTTAAATTTTACGTATTAATTTAAGTTTGAAGCTGCCGGCGCAGGTGTCACTTCTTCAGGGTCTGGCTTCTGGCAGGCCAGCGCTCCGCATCTGTTGGTGCAGCACTTCAAGGACCGCGGACAGTCTGAGTCTCCAGTGCAGGTGTGCGTACAAATCCATGGCCCGCGAGGGAATTCGGGACAGCGGCCTTTTTTCACTAGAACCAGAGACAACGGCACTGAGAATTGGAAATCATTCAAAAAACAGCGTGGGTATGGAAAAAGTTCCCTAGCAATAACTTTGATGTATTGGTAGGTGATTCTTCATGGAAACTCTCTTTTTCTGGAAAATAGCGTTTAACATTGATAGCTGAGTCATTTTAACATTGTGGTGTGTTTTGATTATCTGGCTTGTTACTGGCCTTGTTCAACCACCATCAGAGTTAATCATCTAGTTGTCCTAAACAAACCTAACTCTAGCATACAATATACATTATTGCTCACAATTCACAACAATCTATAATGGGGAATGTTCTGAGGAACTATTTGATCTCATTCCTCCATCACGGTTTTATCACTGCACTGCCCGACATTTTTTTTTTACATCGTGCGAAAGCCCATCCACATACCATACATCTAAGGAAATCGCATACTGTCCGATTCTCCAGATCTTTCTTGCCGCACACCTGCATGATGGAATGGGCTACCGCCCGAGGTTTTCCCGCAGAGCTATAACAACGGGTATTTTAAAAGAAGGGTGAAAAGGGTCCTTAAAGGTAGGCAACGCACCAGTAATGCTCCGAGTGTTGCAGGTGTCCATAGGCGACGGTAACCGCTTACCATCCAGGCGGTCCGTCTGTTTGTTTGCCTATTAGTCATATAAAAAAAAGATGTGTGACACTCTGAGACTGCCACGGTAAAGCTATTGCATAGCATTCGGGGTGGGGGGTGTTTGGTTATTTTCGTTACGGAATTTCTGGATTCGGTCTCCACGCTCAAGGCCCGCGATAGAAGCTATGCAATAGCTTAAAAAAAATAAAAAAAATCCAAGAAAAGTGTGACCGCGTTTTAAAGGCTTAAATGAATTTACGTAAATACATGGAACTCTTTGTAGTGTATATATGTACCTACATCTATGGAGTGTGTATGTATGGTTCTATCATTTCGGGTAGTGCACCGCGTGGGTAGCGGGATGGAGGGACCGAGGATCAGTCGTGTCCTGCCCGACGCAAAGGTAAGACGTAGTGTGTATCCGTGCAGCGAACCGATGCTCAATAATATTAAGATTAGTTTTATTGTGATTATGTTTGTATATTTACTTGTAGCGTTTATGTGACGTAGAAGTACGCCACACTCTTCTTAATGTTTTATAGATTTATTTTGTCACTTACCTAAGGTAACGAAGTGTCTTTGCGTCATAGGGTCCACGCACATAGCGCCGCCGCAGGCAGTGGGGCAGCACATCTGGGTCCCATTGCAGGGCACGTCAGGCCCGCACTTGGGGCCGCACTCGTCCACCGGCAGCGTCGGCGGACAAGATCCAGTTTTAGGATTAGAGTAAGATGACGCGATTAATGTCGACACTGGAAATAAATGAATAACGTTTTTCAATGATCGCACTTTGATTTCATTTTGCTATAGACGGATTAGATATTTTACTGTCGGACACATTGAAAAATAAATAGTACATACAACCTAACCTTGTGAGTCTATACTGATATCAACTCAGAAATATAACTTTATTTTAATCGAAAACGACTATGTCTTGTAACAAAAATAAATTCTTTTAGACCCATAGAACTTTGCGACGTTCAACTGATCTATGTGTAGAATAAAATATAATAGAATAGTATTGAGTATTACGAGTGCCTTCGATCCGACGCATCCCAGTTCGAATCCCGCTGGCCTTGTGAGGCCCACTGACTTTCTTAAGTTATATGCGGATTTAACACTCACTTTAAAAACGGTGAAGGAATACATCGTGAGGAAACTGGCATGTCCAAGAATTAATCACAAAAAATCAAGGATATGTGACATCCATCAACCCGCACTATGCCAGCGTGGTGGATTATGGCCCATACTCTCTCTATGAGAGAAGGCTCGTGTCCCAGCTGAGGGAACGTGATGGGCTGATGATGATGATGAATAGAATTTCTCATAGTGTCTTAGCAGTAGAATCCTAATAAGGTGATGGTTAGAATGATGGTTCTTTTAAATGGGTTCCAAAATTAATCCTGTTAAAAACATGAATTATACAAGAATTAACCACTACTTAATAAACAATGCCGTCAAGCGACCTAGTCGTGTTTCGGGATGATGTTCGGTGAACCATCGGGGAGACGGGTCTGAGCAGCCGCTCAACTGCCGTCTCTCTCTAGATCTATGTGCTCCATCTTAGGCCACATCATCGCTTCACATCAGGCGAGATAGTGGCCAAACATAGACATATAAGGTGTAAAAAAAAAAAAAAAAAAAAACAGTCATATGTCACCGTATAAAATTAGCAAGTTGCAGTGGCAATGGACCGGCCATATAGCTCGTAGAACCGATAACCGTTGGGGTAAAAAAGTTCTCGAGTGGCGACCACGGACCGGAAGGCGGAGCGTAGGACGGCCCCCCACAAGGTGGACCGACGACCTGGTAAGAGAAGCGGGGAGCCGCTGGATGCATACAGCGAGCAACCGCTCGTTGTGGCGATCTAAGGGGGACGTCTTCCGGCTGATGATGATATATTTAACCGCGGCTTGCTCTTCTGAATGTATCAGGTTCGTAGAATTTATAGGCGGCCCTGGCACATTTATCATGATCGACTGTGATCTACAAGTTCAATAAGTTGAATCGCTAAAGTATGCAATTTTAA
Source organism: Petrophora chlorosata (assembly GCA_951640565.1). Taxonomy (NCBI): domain Eukaryota; kingdom Metazoa; phylum Arthropoda; class Insecta; order Lepidoptera; family Geometridae; genus Petrophora; species Petrophora chlorosata. The sequence continues at coordinate 2,392,616 of OX621196.1, read as the reverse complement.
TGTTTTTTTTTTAATATTTAAGTCCATTTTAATTATAGTTATTATACCTCAGGGTTTTACTTGCACAACTTATCAAACAGTACGCATTCATAACGCCTGCAAAAGGTCCCTAAGGGCTCACTCACAGCACAATAGACCAGACATCTTAAACCTGAACAAAACGCTCATTAGAAACAATACACTCACCAATTAAAAACACAAATAACGTCGACATTTCCACTGACACTTGCAGAGCTCAGCTTTATAACTTGCGCGATAATTACTCGTCTAGTCACAAATAACAAGTCTGACACACTGGCTGGGAGAACCAAGAGTATTCGTTAAATGGTTCATATCATATACTTATGTAGATTTTCGTAGAATTTTAACAAGTTGCGGTGATAGTTTCTTTTAATTGTAATGACTAAATGTTTTTATCTTCAAAAACTGAGGAGGATTCGAATTCGGTCATTTATAAACCGATTTAGAAATATTGCGTTGGGTTCAGTATAGCTACAAGGTGGTCCCATATAAATTTCATCGATAATTAACCTTGGACTTCGAAGATACATCAGAATTGAAGTCGTTTTTTTTAATAAAATGAATTATTATCGACTTCATTCTTCTTCTTCCTCCTAGACCTTTTCCCATTTACTAGGTAGTTCCTTCTCCGCATTTTCCATTTCGCACGGTTTTGTGCTGCGTCGATGCTTATATCAGCTTCTTTGAGATCTTTTTCGACCGTGGTTATCAATGTGGCGGGTGGTCTTCCACGTTTACGCTTCGTCGTTGGCAAGTCTAGGGCAAGCTTCACCATATGATCGTCTGGGCGTCTTTGGACGTGCCACCGGTAAGCGTTTCTCTTTGACCTTTTCACCTATCGGGGCAACTTTAAAACTATTAATTTCATGTAAAGCAATTGCATGTAAAGCATGTAAAGCATGTAAATTGGTGACGCACATTATAGTGTATATTACGTATCTACTTATAAACGCATGTGTACTATGTAAAGTAGGTACTAAGTACGTTACATATTGCATTATTCCAATGATTTCTGCTATCACTAAAACTCAGCAGAATTTACGCGCATAGTGCGGCAAAAAACGAGCATGCTCAAAACCAAAACTGTGTGTATATAGTGTTAACGTCACCCAGATAACATCAGAAACCAGTAGCGAGTTGTATCACACCGCGTTTATCCCAGAAAACAGATTGCAGTCCCGGGAACGAGGAAAACGAACCTTTAATTAATGGAAACTGTGTAGATGGTGTACCTTACTATATATATGCTGACATGGCCGCAACGCAAGAAAGAAAAATAAAAAACAAGACTACAAATATACATAAGTAGACAAATATACATAAGAAGACAAATATACGTAAGTAGACAAATATACATAAGTAGACAAATATACATAAGTAGTTTATGTTTATTTTCTCTTATTTTCTCTTAGTAGCAGTAGTTCCGTAACTAGTGCAACTCTTCCGTTGCAATACTCCGGCTATCTCAAATCATCGAACTATCGCTACCATTTGGTAGCAGTACTTCGGTTTCGATAAACTTAATTTGAGCTCTCTAATCACTTAATCCTTGAAATTAAAAAATAATTAATTTAAGTTAATATAGTTACATATATTGGTATATTATAATTAAAGTAATAATAAAGTCATTAATTGTATCGACCTTCTATAGGATTAGGTTTATTTGTATAAACAATTATTTACCATTACTGTATAAAGTAATTTCTTTTCAGAACTACGAGTCAGTAACAGTTTTGTATCTGTTTAGTTTCAGTTGAGGCTCATATTTAAAGAGCGAAAACAAACACACCGACACGAGAACCGAGAGAATGTAACAAGGTCCAGTAACAATATTTAACATAGTTATAGACTATAGTATCAGTCACGCGCCGGGGTTATCACTTAAACTTGAGATCCACGGAAACGTGAGTTCTTGGAAGCGTCTCCAATGATGTCATCATAAACTGTACTGCTATCAGTCGGGACTAGGGTCGGGTAGGCCAGTTTTACTACGGTTCAATTAATTTGCTCGCGGTATTGATTTTAAGGGTAGGTTTATGGACAGGAAGCTCGTAAACTCGAGCATCCACGCAGGGTGATTCAGTTGTAGACAATATTACACTGTACAGTCAGAATAAGATATAATTTTTCAGAGATATAGAGATATAGGTATAAGTTCAATTTTTCGGGCAGTATCCGAACCTGCGTCTTCGGAATACCATCTTAACACTATACCACCTTCGCCACCGAAACATCTGTACTAGAAACCGTTTTACCTCAGAACTCCGTCATTTAATAACTGATTTTTTTTATTTGAGAAAAGTCTTTTGCGTTGGGTTCAATATAGCTTCAAGGTGGTCTCACATAAATCGATATTCAACCTTGGACTTCGAAGATACATCAGAATTGAAATCACTTTATTTTTATTAAGTATAAAATGAATTATTAATTATCTTGTCCTTCTTCTTTCTAAATATTTAGAATCTTAGATTAAGGCCACTTTTGTCACTTTGTAGCACCATGTCGCAATAATGATTTCACTGAGAACAAATTTAAGAATTAAAAATGTAAAACTTGTGATTATGGCATGGTTCTAAAATGTATAGGTACTTATTTTATTGATGCTGACTGTACTGCTTCATTGAATACCTGCAACATGGAGTTGGTCTGAGATTGAATATGAGAAGTATCCCATGATGCAAATTGTCTAACTATATAGTTATCTCTTTAAACTATTTACTTATGAAACTTAGTAAGAGGTTTTGTTTTTGTTTATTTTAGTGTTGCTTAACAAAGCCATCTATTGTCAAGTAGCTTTAAAAAGAATAGTATAACTACTCGCCAATAGACGTCAGGAAGTGTCATATTTTTCAGTTAGATCGATTTATCGCCCCCGAAACGCATATCTACTAAATTCCATGAAAATCGTTGAAGCCATTTCTAAAATTCCGATTATATATATATACATACATACAAGAATTGCTCGTTTACATGTATTAGATTAGATAGATAGATTATTAATATCCTTTATAGTAATTGGCTTAGCGCCTGATCGTTTTATAAGGCAAACCTCAGCGCGGGTTGCTCTTCTGAATGTGGCAGGTGTGTTAAATTTATAGGCGCCCCTGACACATTTATCATGCTCGACCGTGAACTACAAGTTCAACTGAAGCAATAAGTTTTACCGCTGAAGTGCGATGGAGATAAAATACATGAGAGCTAAATAAATTGAACTTCCTTTATTATTATATATTTTAGGTACTTTTATCTCCAGCTAATGAAACTACATTGTTAATTTTAAAAAAGTTCACACAGGTATCTTTGATTATTTTGTTGCATGTATTTATGCAAGGCCTAATAGCTTTTCATCATCATCATCAGCCCATCACATTCCCACTGCTAGTACACGGGCCTTCTCTCATAGAGAAAGTATGGGCCATAATCCACCACCCTGGCCCTTAATAGCTTTTACATGGAATTAATAAACTGATATAAACAATAAGCCCTTCAAAGATTTTTACAAATTATTACATTAAAAGATATTTACTAAAATTAAATAATTTCGAGGCTGCCACCTCGCTAACTTTTACATAATACTTATTCGCAATATGTTTTGAACAACTTTAACTCTCTGGTAGAAATATTGAGGCGGTAAGCCCGCTTATTGTGTTATCTCTATAAACTGTAGGTATAACAATTCTCTTTCACACGATGTTGGTGTACAATAAAGGTCAGTACTAACTGAAACGGACTACAGTAGTGTAGCTATATGGCTGAACTAATCCCTTAATAAGCCGCACTGAGCTCGATATCATGCATGTCAAACCAATCATGTGGAATAATAGACAGATAGCATTTTGTAGGTATCGGACAAATAGGAATGTTCTCCTTTTGGAGTTTCTAATCTTTAGATCAAAGCCTGTCATATCATTTATTTCAACTACCTACATTCTACTTTCTTCTACTACTTTACCACAACGATAACGAAAACAGAAAAGATTGGATTAGAGGAAAATTGTTTTGGCCCCTAACTAGGATTCCCTGTATCTAGGGAACCAGGAACTACGAGGACCATAGTCCCCCACAACATCCAGACACGAAACAAATGCTTGCCCTTTTTTTGTGCACATACATTTGTCCCGTCGCGGGATTCAAATACGCAACTTCAGTGGTGTATGAGATTTGAGCCAACCTGCCCAACCACTACACCACAGAGGCTGACAAAATTTAAATGTAATTTGGCAATAGATTACAGAAGAACAAAAAGTGGAAACACATCCTTTGATGGATTTATGCAATGGATTGATGTGAAATAGACCAACGATTCACACATACTGGCTTGAGCTCAATCATAAGCCACTAATACCATAAACTGCCACACTTTGACGCTGGCCGAATATCGTCAAAACAACAATAAAAACGTAGTGTAGGACGCCCTCAGGCAAGGTGGAGCGACGGTCTTCGCAAGGTCGCTGGCAGCAGCTGGATGAGAGTAGCCGGGGATCGTGCTCAGTGGCGTGCAATTGGAGAGGCCTATGTCCAGCAGTGGACTGCAATAGGCTGATGATGATGAACAATAAAAATATAAATATAGTGAGTATGGCTCAGTAGAGGAAGTGTGACTCAGTAGAGCGAGTGTGGCTCAGTGGGGAGCATGTGCGACTTTCGATCCGATGCACCAGAGTTCGAATCCTGCTGGCTCCGCACCAATGACTTTCTTAAGTTATGTGCGGATTTAACACTCGCTCTAAAAACGGTGAAGTAAAACATCGTGAGGAAACCGGCATGTCCAAGAAATAATCACAAAATTCAAGGACATGTGACATCCACCAACCCGCAATGGGACAGCGAGGCGGATAATGACCCATACTCTCTCTATGAGAGAAGGCCCGTGTCTCAGCAGTGGGAACGTGATGGGCTGATGATGATGATGATGAACAATAACAAGACAGCAAAATTAGTTACATCTATTTATCGCGATTTTATCCTGGAGTTAAATAGGTACATCTACACAAGACGTGCCCCTTACATGTGCAAATGCGTATAATATAGCTAACCTACTCGTACTAGTGTTATCAAATAATGTAATCCCGAATCGGCAGGCCATGAACTCTGCTTCCATTCATGTCCATTTGTTTGGAATAATCGGCCCGGTTACGCACACCATGTTTGTTGAAGACGCTAATAAGATTAGGTAGGGTATAATATCTTTATTTGAACAGCTAATTCGTTTTTTACATCGGAGATGTAGAAGAATTTGTAATTGTTAAGTTTTTATGCAATGAAATATTAGTGATCCCTGAAATGAAGTATTATTTATTTATTTTATTCATTTATTTATATATTATACTTTTCAACACACACAGGGTTCAAAAATTCCTTGTATCTCCAGTAGAAATCAGAATTAAGGAACAGTTCTTTATGCACCGCCGGAATTTGGAGCCTGTAGGATTTGAATTCAGTGGTCCCAGTCGACTCCAGCTTTGACAGTCGCATTGCTATCTGTCTCTGGATCCGTCCATTAAGAGTTTCTTTGTTGTACTTCAACATTTCATCCCCTGATTTTTTGGGACTAAACCTACCCATACCTATAACTGCATTGAAAAGCCTTGAAGGTTACTATCAGATGCACAATTAGCGGTACTTGAATTTATTAAATTGATATCCATCTTCAGGGATGAAGCGCCACAAACAAGCCTTTTGAGACTTAGGTAGTTAATAAATAATACAAAACAAATAAAACATCAACACTTTTTCAATATTTAATAACTAAAATAACATAAGCATTACATTTTAACATAAACCTTATCCTATGTACAAAATAAATATAAACTACCTACTAAGATATTCTTGATATGTTAAAGCTGCCTGTAATACAAAAGTCAAAGTTACATACTATACATACTTACATACTACATTGTTCAACATTAGAAACATGTTATCAAGGCTGGAGCCTCAATGCGTTCTAAACAATCTCCTGTAAACTTTACGTCAAGTTACATAACTTAGCCGAGCATGGAATTACTTAATTTACTTATCTACAAGAACTGTTGGAATGGCACGTGGCTCTTCCAACATTTCGTTCCATCCGGAGTCCCTGTCACTCGTACAATGAGCGAGCGTGACAAAGGAATATACACGTGTTGTAGGATAAAGTTATAACAAAGAAACGTAGTAACTTAACTCATAAGAATAATGTATACTCAAATTCGTGAAAAATTTATTGAAGAAATCTTTCTAAGCTCTAAACTATGTAGTGTACAAAAGTTGGTAATCAAAATGTCTCAGATTTGAATTATATGTAAAGTTTGCTGCTAAATTCAAACAAGACATTACTAAAATAAGAATAAAAGTGGAGTTGTGATATTAATACAGTATGCCGTCTCTGAATTAAATATCAAATTATACTTTAGGCATTGCAAATTTTACAGTCATTCAGTTTTTAACCTTAAATCTCTCATTTCCACTCAATTCTTAATAAACTGGTCGTCCTTAACGTTGGAACTAGCGAGGTACCCATCAAGCCAGCTCTCAATAACTGGCAGGTTTTCTGAAGACCACTTTGCTTCCTCCCTGATGTTTCTTATGCTTTTCTCGATGATGTGCTCTGCTGAGCCGAACTCCCCTTGGCGAGCCATGTAGAAGTTGGATACGATCTCTAAGCCTTCTTGGGTTGTGAACTGAGAGGTGGCTGAGTTGATGAGATTGTCCCAGAGGTTGGTTTTGTGGCCGAACCTGAGGAAGAATTTAACGTCTTTAATCCATTATTATGGCCCATAGATAATCGAAAGCTATGGCAGTCATTTGTTATATGTTAAATTGGTAATTATGTTTTTTTTTTAAATGTAACTGAATGTCGAGACGAGCTGGTCGTTTGCCAGATGGTAAGCATAGCCAGCCCATAACAATAACAGCACCACCCAGAACTTTGTTTTGCAAAATCCTGCGCCGCGCTGCACTGCGCTCGTCACCCTGAGACAATTAGCTGTTGAATCTCATAATGCTCAGTCATTTCGCTGGCTACAATGTCCTTCAAACCGGAACACTGTAATGCTTGCGCACTACTGCTTGGCGGCTGAATAACTGGCAAAGCGGTGGTACCCACACAGACGGCCTCGCATACGGGAAACCTGCCACCAGTAATCGTTACTATAGTAATAATAACATGCTTCTGCAGAAACAACTGGATGCCCCAAATGATATTTCTTAGATATTCGATATTTGAAGATCAAATGAAACTGATACTTGATTAAAACAGAAAATGTATCAAAACAACTATGATGGAAGATGCAATCACTTACTTATCCTTCAAAACACTCCAATTCTCAATCAGGAAGCCGAACAGCGTCGTATATCCTGGAGAACTTCCTGTCAGCATGCTAAAGATTAAGAACAGGTCCGTTTCAGTGAAGTTGCCATTTCCTTCCAGCACTGTAATATTGAGTAGCCTGGTGATCTTGGGCGCGTCAATGGGGCATCCGGCTAAAGTCTTTAGGAGGTAGGTCCTTTCGCTCTGCTTCCTCGATGGGGGGAAATTGATAACCCTTTGTAGACCAAACTCCCACTCCTTTTTGTTGCCATATTTGAATACTGGGCAGATGAACTGGTTGGAGATTCTGGAAACGAAAATGTTTTTATTTTTTATGTTTACCATCATTATCATCAGTTTGGCCAATTACATATGAATAGTCAAATGAAATCAAATCAAATCAATCAAGTCGAACCAGTGACACGCTTAAAAGATCTTATAGACTTTCAAATCTCAGAGACAGTACATGTATGGGTTATCCACCATTCATGTGGTCCCAGAATTAATATAGTTATACCATTTAAATCTAAATCTATATTAAATCATAATTTTTCTAAGAGCGTACCACTGCAGATTTAAAGCTGCCCTCAAGTAGTAGTGTGCATAACTACCTTATTGTTTCGTTTTGTAGGGCATTGAATCCAAGGGCCATTATACCGGCACACGGCCGGTATAATGCCCCTTAGATTCAAATGCCCGTTGCAGCGCAGGCTCTTTAAATTTAAACCTATAATTTTGTTATGGACGCATGGAGGAGGCCTACACTCCAATTTGAGTGCCCAATTTGGGCTTTTTTTGAGTGCCCAATGCAAAACATAATATATTAAATAATTTAGAATTATAATAAAAAATTTAGGTATTTGGGAATAAGGATATTATTTATTTATTTATGGACTGCTCTGGACTGCTCATTACGATGCTTAATTCTTAAAAAAAGAGCTTACGATATTAATAATATGGGCGTAAAAATAATAAGCAGATGTAGACGGAAAGTTTAAATATTTTTTTCATATAAAAAGTAGAAACTTATTTTTACCTGTCTCAAGCCTCGGTTCTATTCAATGCGCTTGCATCTTAATGAAAATTCCAAATTCAGTTTAATTCAGAGTTTTGAATAGAAATCGCATTTCAATGAATCCATTGCCGATGGGAGTATCTGCATTCTACAGTTGAAATTTTGTAATTTATCAAGAACGAAATTTTCTTTGATATCTTGGGAAAACAATTGGCAAGCTCTTAGATTCTTAATGTTTTTAACCGACTTCAAAAAGGAGGAGGTTTACAATTCGACGGTATGTTTTTTTTTGTGTGTTTGTTACGCGATTACTCCGCCAATTATGAATTGATTTCGATGATTCTTTTTTTGATTGGTAGGTCATACTTCAGAGGTGGTCCCATATAAATTTTATCGAAATTCATTCAGCACAACATTTTGTAAATGGATTTAACCATAATAGCCTGTTTTAAATTCCATCATGACATGGCTGATACACCCAGGATTCCGGCGAGGGAACTCCTCATCAGAGAGTAGGACAGACATGAAATTTTTTGTACATGCATTTAATTGTGATAGCCTGTTTTAAGCTTCGTCATGATTTGGCTGCTAGATCTTAAAAACGTTTTAAATTAATTTAATTAAAACTTGTTTTGCACTAAAAAGGGCAAAATAAATTATTTTTCAAAAAAAATGATAATTAATTCTATTTATTTTTCACTTTTGAGTGCCTATTTGTGGTTTTGAAGTCGGTTTAGTTTTTTTTGAAAAATAATTTATTAAGGAAACGCACTATCATTTCAACTTCGCTTTAATTAAATTATTTAATAAGTACATGTAATCTAAAATAGTATTTAATTTTATTTTCTGTCTGTCTGTCGGGATAAACTCAAAAACTAAGGCACGTATTGAAAAGCAGTTTTTAAAATATGTTCTATGGAGTCCGGCGCTACACATAGGCTTTGTTTCATCAAAATCGGTCAAGGAATATTGAAGTTATGACGCAATTTAAGAAAAAATTGGTATGTCCACTATAAGTGCACATGGCTCAGCTTAAACTGGTTTTTGCCCACCTTTACAACTTAACGATGGGTCGACATGCCGTTTCATAAAAAAAATGTTAGTCCTAGGCTAACGAGATAGGACGGGATCGGGACAGAAACGCGACACTTACGGGAGAACAGAGGGACGTTAACGGGGTTGGAGCGGGTACGTAACAGGATAGGAGGAGGATAGTAAGAGCGGGACTGTGAAGGGAGAGGACGGGGACGGGATCGGGATAGGAGCGGAGCGGGAGCAGTAGCGGGATTAGGGTGGGGGGATGGAAAATTGTCGGGAACAGGTTAGATTACTTCACTACGCGTACGAAGTCGCAGGCAACAGCTAGTAAGTAAGTAATTAAACGTCATCGATCCAAGTCATTTGCCTAGCTGTTTGATCAAATGGCAGAATATCATTCAGGAAGCAGGTTGAACCCCGCTGTTTAGTAAAGAGGCTAGGCTGTTGATTGAACGGCTAGTTAAGCTAGTTCGCTGCGACATATACATAGATATAGAGGGTTGCGGATTCAATGTGTATGTATTACAAAGTAAAAATAAGCGCAAGGGTTTGTTTTCTATACTGACGTGCCGTCACTCACAACACAACCATTCAGTTGTTACAACTTGATTGAATTACAAATCACCTACTAGGTGTATTAGGAATTCGGATAGGATAAAGATAGGACTATTGTATGTATTAATTGCTCAAAGAATCTACAGATTTTACAAACGGTGAAAGCTATTTCTTAAATTCAGTGCCGCGCCGGATTTTGCAAAACAAAGTTTTGGGTGGTGCTGTTATTGTTATGGGCTGGCGTATTGCTTACCATAAGGCAAACGACCAGCTCGTCTCGTCATTCAGCTACATAAAAAAAGATGAATACTAAACTTAGTTTCATTGGAAACTATTCCACAGTCACCAATATAGAAAAATAATATTCTCTAACGAGAGATCTCAAATTTCAGAGAAAAAATTCTTAGCCTGTGTTCAGAGAAGACACTCAGAGAAGACATTTAATTTGTGCTTTTAAGCTTGGTTTAGGTTTTTCGTTGTTGTTTTTCATCTTAGTCAAATTGTTTATTTAGTCGTAAATTAAATTTCTTTCAAGGAATATCTTGAAATGCTAATGAGTTTTTTGTTGTTGTTTTTGTTCCAATGTACTGTTTATGTATCGTCAATTAAATGTATGTCTAAGAAAATAAATACCCAAGTTATTTCAACACAATTTGAAATCTTACCAACATTTCCTAAACACAATTTATAATCGTGGAGCATCCGGCTACAGCATTTATTATTACCTACTAGCACGACCTTCGCTATACTGGAACCGTAGAAAATTCTGTTAGAAATCCATTCGTCATGAATTGCTGACATTGAGAAGCATGTTTGAAGAAAACTAGTATTTTTCCTGCGGTTAATCCCCTTATAAACTGGGTGTACTAAACATTTATGAGACTCAACAGCTAATTGTCTCAGGGTGACGAGCGCAGTGCAGCGCCGGGCAGGATTTTGCAAAACAAAGTTCTGGGGGGTGATGTTATTGTTATGGGCTGGCGTAATGCTTACCATCGGGCAAACGGCCAGCTCGTCTTGTTACTCAGTTACATAAAAAAAGACAGTGAAGTACTTTACACTGAGATAGCAGAGCTTCTGTGGCTGAACTAATCCGAGGTTTACTATCGATCTTCATAAAGCGGCCATGAGTGGAACTCTTTGCCGGTAGCCGCGTTCCCCGTTAGCTATAAACTGGGAATCTCCAAAACCGTTTTCATCACGTTTTTAGGTTTTCCAGTCCAAGATGAGAATAAAAGTAACAGTAGTGAATATTTTCTTAGTTTAAGAGAATGTTATTGCACGACGGCCAGTAGTTCTAGACTTTACTTCGAGTATATAGTAATAACTGTTAGAATACCGCTCTTTGTCTCCGTCCTAATATTTTATGGGAAAGAAGCGTTATACAGAGAGTAAAGCACTGACAAAAAACGGCATTTCTACGTAAAAACCATCCAGTTTAGATATCTCCAGGCTGTCACTCCGACAATTGAAAAGATGGATACCTATTTTACTTCTTATTATGGGCACCTCGTTGTTTGCTTATAAATGTATGTTAAAATATGTGTAACAATTTTATTACAACTGATCCGAAAACAACAAACGGACAATAGAAGAATCGATAGTTATTATGGGACTTATCTTATCCTAAAAAATAATGTAAGTAATGCTAGCGGTTTTCCCTCTCAGTTCTCTCGTCTATTATTTACTTGCATCCAACTTTAATCTCTTCCTTTATTTCATAATATTCTTCTTGTATGGGAGTTTTTTACATCTGACTGGGTCAGCGTTTGACCACGATCTCACCTGATGCGAAGCGACGATGTGGTCCAAGATGTAGCACGCTAACCCAGTAAGTACTTGTTCACTCTTGATTTGAACACAGCCAGATTGTATTTATGTGGAAATACAGACGACGGCAAGGCGTTCCACTCCCTTGACGTTCGCACCAAAAATATGATTCGAAACGTTTAGTACGGATAGGCGGAACGTCCACCATGTAAGGGTGACGTTGTGCCGATCGTCTGGTTGTCCGATGGTAAAATAGTGATGGGATCAGATTGTGCAGTTCTTGAGCACACTCCTGGTCAACTTAATTTTACAAATTATTTGTCCTAAACAAAGATATATTGTACTCACGGGTTCCCTTCATCAGGATTCTTCGCCTCCATCCATTTAGCGAACTGTTGCTGGGCTTCTCTGATGCAAGGCTTGTACCCAGCTTGGCAGAGGAAGGTCTTGGTCAGGGAGCGGAGATTCTTCTTCCAACTTTCCTCATCTTCTTTCTCGTCTTTGGTCAACTCTTCATACAGAGGGGTTAGAAGAATTCTCACATATGCCTAAAATAAGCATGTAGATATGTTAGAAGAATTTAATAAGTCAAAACCAAACTAATTTTCATAATAATATATATGTTTATGTTAACCTGTCAGGGTATCACACAACCGATGACTCACCTGAAATTTCAGCTGAATGCACTGACAGACATGCTTTCCAATATGATCAATCATTGTGAACACTGGGTCCCACACCAGGTGATGCCTTTCCTCCTTCATGAACAGCGTCATATTGAACGCGGTCGCAAAGGACAGGTCTCCAGCGTAAGCCAAGTTCCATGCGTCGTGAAGCAATTTGGCTCTTGTCAATTCTGGGATGGTAGTGCGCTTGGAGCTCTGGAGGTATTTTGAGAGAAGGTTCCAGTTGTGAGAGTCGTAGTTCACGGGGTAGGGCGCTGAAAGAATTAACTGGCTGATTTCACAGAGCACAAACCGGAATCAAGTGGAATCAAACTGGTTACAATTTGTCAACATACATACAGACATACAGATTGAAGCTAAGATAATATCGTCTAGTAGAAAGATGAGATACGACCAATTGGTAAGTAGCCTACTTACCAATTTCTTCAGGATTAACGATCAAAAACTGACTCTTTTCAGGCATATCATTCAACTTGAGTTCCTTCTTCTTCATCCAAGAAACAGGTGAGGTGTTGCTAAAGTCTAGTTTGTCTTCTCTAGCGATGACGATAGGAGCCCACCAGGTCATGCGATCTGCGTCGGGCACGTCATGAGGTCGCTCGCGGAGGTATACTTTCTGAAAGGGAATTTCATCGATGATTTGATCATACTTGATATGAATAATAAGATCAATGAAAAAAGTTTTAAAAGAAGAGATAAGAAGTTTTCTAGAAACATAATAAAATAATTGAAGACTCGCTGATCGGAACCAAATGGTGAGGTGAAGGGTATTGGAGTAAAATGTTGACAGAGTAAACTTTAGGTACCTCCTTGATATAAATGCTCCTTATTTCAATACCTAATAATAATTAGAAAATATACCTAAGAATAGATACCTAATAATTAAATTTATAATACATAGTTCCAGTTTCATACAACTCTTACCTGTGTAATTGCAATAGAGTTAGTATCGTAATTCCTATCGACTGTCAATATTGGGAGCCTGTCCTTTTCAATCCAGGTTTTAGCAACTGACTTCATGTGTACATCCTTAGGGATCTTGTTATCTTCAATAGCAGCTGTGTTTAAGGCGTTCCAGATATCATCACCGGTGAAAGTTTTGAATTTGCTAGAAGTAATAAAAAAATTCGAATTCTATCATTTCAAAACTAAAATCGGTTAGATGCCTCTATAAAATGAAATAAATTTATTTGTCTGAAACATGGGTACAGATAAAGATGTTAAGATTTATTAGGTATGGATGATCCTCGATGTCTTACATTATTGATTACTACTAGCTTTGTATAAGCAGTTGTTATGAAACTGAACAAAGCGTTCCAAAACGAACACAAATCTGCATCATTTCTTACCGTGATTCCAAGAACATTTTCAATCCCTTCTTGAAAGTGTTTCCTCCCAACGTGTAGTTGAACATCCTGAACAGAAGTTCAATTTTGGTGCAAGCTGTCTCTTGTTTCATGCCGGTGATACGGGAGTGGGGGTAACGTTTGCTGAACTCGTAGTAAAGAGAGTAAAGAACTGTCATTGGCCATTTGCCTTCCATTTCAGAGCCGTTATTTATCTGTGACAAAAACAATTTCCACTTAAAATTACTGTTTGAAGTTATCTCTACAAAAAATACTGTCTTATTAAGTATTCAAGCAACTTCCAGTATGTATGTATATGTGCAAGCAACAAACGAGAACTTGATAATTTGAAGTTTAATTAGGTGTATTGTATACCACAACTTACCACAAGGTCTTCTCTTAAGACCTCTTTGTTTTGACCTTATTTTTTACCACATACCTTGAAAGCAGTTTCTGCAGCCAAATATCCGACCAAAGCCTTGTTTAGGTGAGCATCTGACCACCAAGCTGGAGTAGTGAAAGCGCCGAGCCATTGATATGACAACTCCTGGGCAAGTTGCAGGTATCCGCGGCTACTGAGGTCACTCTCTCTAAAATTTAAGATATTATGAGGTGTAAAGAAACAAAGTCAGAAACTGTGTAGCACAGCGCAATATTTATCTAATTCATTTTTAATTTTGATAAAGGTACGATTGTGTAAATAAGACACAAATCAAAATAAATGATCATAATCGGATTTATAATATTTTTATAATAAATAATCTGATTTGAGTCACATCATTTGTATTTTATAGAAATGCAATACATTTCAATGTGCCATGGACGGGGATACTACGGAAGCAACACGGCAAGGCCAGGTACACAACAATCAACAGTACAAGTAAAATCTCAAGTCCAGAATAATAGTTACAATAGATGAGCACAAACTTAACATGCAACTATCAATTTAGGAAGCTGAAGTTTCAGAACAATAGGTTATTGAAATCAAATGACATGACAAAGAGGATAACGATTCATTAAGATGTGAAGTTGTAAAGGCCGTGGTTCGACGACAAGTGGCTTGTTAGAGTACAAAGGCTTCGAGCGGTCGCGCTCGCGTCACTCTATTGTGGTGGTATTATATTTACTGTTGCCTTTAGTCATTATTATAGTGGTATTTTCTGGATGTTTAGTCATGGTGGATAAAGTTGACACACCCCCTTATAAAAAAGGAACCTATAAAGAACCTATCGATAAAAATAAAAGAAGGATAAACGGCTAGATTGACAAATAGATACCAGTAAATGTATCACAGGTATTTATGCCACTAGCTAAAAGAACAAGTGATCTATAATAAAGATGTAGCTGAGGCTACAATATGTTGTAAACTTAGTTAACTTAATCTGAAAAAGCGATAACAACCATTATAGTAAAACAAATATAACTTACTTGAACACAATCAGTCCCCAGTTGTCAGCTGGCTTCACACCCTGATAGTTCGGTAACGCCACGATGTCCAGCTTCGTTAATGGTAAAGGAACTCTCCACAGTTGTGCAATCTCACCAAATACGCGCCTTAATTTCTCAGTGACGCCTTCTAATGCTGGTAGATACTCTGAGCG
Organism: Petrophora chlorosata; assembly: GCA_951640565.1. Classification (NCBI taxonomy): domain Eukaryota; kingdom Metazoa; phylum Arthropoda; class Insecta; order Lepidoptera; family Geometridae; genus Petrophora; species Petrophora chlorosata. The sequence continues at coordinate 2,377,296 of OX621196.1, read as the reverse complement.
ACCCCAGACGCGAAGTTCTATGGAATAAGACAAGAAGATTTGTATAGCCTTAATCTTTAAAGGAGCTACTTTTGCAGCTTATGCTTCAAGCTTATTAGTCCCTAGTAATTAATCGCATTCACTTAAGTGATTTTGTATCTCGAAACTCTTCTCAGTCATCTAAACACTTATTAAAATATGTATTAATGTACCATATTTTATTTGTTATTTATGAATTACGGGCAACTCGATTGCAGCAAATAAGTAAGACTGGCCCAAATATTAAACACCAGACTAACATTTAATATTTGATTTTAATTGAACAAACTACTACAATGGGCACTCCTAATAATCATTCGTGCTCCTCTGGTTGCTAGACGCCTCTGTCTCGCAGTCTCCCGTGGAGCCGCCGGAAACTAACTAGGTACACCCACAAGCATAGTCTGTTCTACTCACGAAGATCGTTTCCAATATCATCCTTGTAGTGAATGGTATCATTCAACTGTTCCAGGTCTGCGATAACTAGACCCAGAGTGAAGGTAGACATGGGAGGGGTTCGCTCGAAGTGGTCCCATACGGCATCTGGTTCCCCAGTACTAAATATGAAAAAGAGATCATTAATTATTATTAAATATACGAAAACTTTAACTCCATTACCATTTTCTATTGATAATTTTCTCTCTCGAACAACAAGTGCCTAACCCGATTTTGTTACGAGAATTCAATACATAGGTATATTCAGAATTTTTGGAGCTGCAGCAGGCAATAGAGAGAGCAGAGTAATGTGTTGTGTGCCTTGAGAAATTGTGTTTTTTTGAAGTGTAACTTCTTGAATTATGGATATACCATACTCACATGTTCTCAGTCCGAGCTACGGGCGTGTTGCTCAATGCCATCATGGTTCTTGGACGCACCACGCTCAACTCAAACGGAGTCTTGTATCCCGGCTCGTCGAAACACGGAAACATTCGTCGCGCATTGTTTGGACGCAACTGGGTCGCTGCTACGTTCCTAGGGAACGGCACGAATATAAGTAAAATGCGTTAGACGCCAAAAACTAAAGCAAAAGGAAAGCAGGAACGTGTAATATTAATATACTTGCTTGTGTTTCACACATTTCTGCTGATTTTTTGTCAGATATTATACCAATTGAAATTTAACTTCAAATTTATCTCCGCCTTTATTTAGCAAGGTCAAGGATAAGTTGATAAGGGCTCAAATTCTATAACGTTAATGATAGTCTTGAACGAAGTATTATGATCACTCCTCTAAATCTATTTTTTACATATACAATATATTTTTGCATAAACAATAAAAGTGCGAGGCAGCGCATAGGGCAGGGGGTATACGTCCTAAGCCATCAAACTTTGCGGTTGCCCTAAGAATGATTGATCAAGATACATTAGAAACGGCCACCTTGCCATATCTCCGCCTCACGCTTTCATTGTGTCTCAGGCCTCAGCCAAAGTAACCTTTGGAATATCTTCATGACCGGCATAGTACCCCACCTTTCCACCTCCTGTTCGGTAGTGTAGGTAGTCTTAAAGAACGCTTCAGTGTTCTCCGTCTCCAGGTTTCCATTGAAGCTGAACTCAAGGAACCCAGTGGAACCCTTTGGGATTTTCTTCTCCAGATACAATGTCGCTACAGGCTTTTTAGGGTCCATCAGCAGGTTTGTTACTTGGATTTTCTGCTGCTCATTACTATAATCGTATAACCACAAATTAATCACAGTGATCGCACACTATCGGTAAATTGAAGCTAATTCTGTGTCGCCATATACAGGGAACAGAATCAGTCTAGAACTATATTTGAAGGACGAATAGCGCCTATTTAGCATATTCACACACTCACACACACACGTAGCATGTTTTTTTTTATCTTTTCTTAATTTTCCCTTTGATTATTTTAACTATTTATTCAGATTTGGCATTTTTATGTATCCAAATTGGGAGAAGGAGCTAGTCCTTGAAACACAGCGTCAAGCTACATCGAGGGCTAGAGACTTCAATATGAAATTGTAACACTTACTATGTCAATAAATGAATTTTTATGTTTATGTATATGTTTATCTAATTCGCAGCGGAAACTTTAATCAATTATACTTACGTATCCGAGCGATGGTGGCCCGGAAAGTGCGCTTTCACCTCCGAGTCACTGATTTCGATTTCATGCGAGCAGTGCACGCTAATCTCATCAGCTTCCTTCAGCCAGGTCACGTTTATCCTCACATGCCCCTTGAAGATTCCATCCTCGATGTACGGCTCCAGTTCAAGGCGGTAGCCGGTCGGCTCAACCACCTTCTCCAAGCGGCTTTCCATAGACAACCCATGGGCATTGTTCAGGTCTATACTGCGTGTCTTGATTATGTGGAACGCCGATTTCTGCGAGCAATTACACTTTGGTTTTAATTATACTAAGGCAATGGATGAGATTTGCACGAGGCTGTACTAAAATAAAAGCGCTAAAACGTGCTGATGCGTGCTAATTCTTTATTTCTCTGTATACGCATAGTGTTTTTTTTATGTAACTGAATGACGAGACGAGCTGGTCGTTTGCCTGATGATAAGCAATACGCCAGCCCGTAACAATAACAGCACCACTCAGAACTTTGACAACTTTGGTACTGTTTTGGTACTTTGAGATGAATGTGTGTTGCTAATTTGAAGGTCACACAGTCTTATTTTACGTTATGTCAATTTGCTAGTGTGTCAGTCAAGCAGAGAGGAAAACTTCGCGCGTCGTTTGACGGTAGGGTCAGGCAAGGGGGCTCAATTGCCTATTCTGACCCTTCTTACCGTAATTTGCTTAAACAGGTATGCAGGTATGTATGAAATACGAAAGAGTAACGATAGAGCTATACTCCTAAGTACCAACTAACGCAACTGTTGAACTCATTGCAAATTGTCCAGCGCGTTGCTAGCTAAAATTTTAAGATTTTTAGGATCAAGTGCTTTCGCCTGAAGTTTAGGTAGAAAATTACGTCGTAATGAAGCAAGCTTGATATTTGAAAATGAAAGTAATGAAACACAAGAAAAAAAATTTATTACTTAGTTTAGCTAGTACATCATACGTCATGATTGTTGCCGCTACTTCTTAATGATTATGATGTTATTCTAAAAAAAAGTTATATTATATCACAATCTTTTAAAACTCTTGTGTGTACAGTAAGAAGCCCTTATCATAGTTTTAAATTAGGTATTTTAATGGCAAGTCACGCTAATATAATAGTTAGTCACAATCGGACGATAAAACGAAGTAAATCTATCGTATGATTCACTAACAAACTAAACGCAATATTTGTTGCTATTTCAGTAGGAGTTATAATTATAAGTTTTAGCCAACACGTGCTTACTTTATCAGAATCCCCTGTATGCGTACTGGTCATATATATGTAGCAGGGATATGATAAAAACGAAGATTTGGTTAATTCCCTGTATTGAATGATAAAATCACGGGCGATGTTAAAATTACAACACGATTATATCATTTCCCTAAATAACATCTAGTGATTTGAACAAATACCTGTCGCAGGGAAATGGAGATACCAGGGATTTCACAAAATCCGACTATGCGGATACGACGTATAGTTTTAATAAATTGGCTCTCGCCAGAACTCTCGCTTCGTCATCCCTTCGCTCCACTCGCGCAGTTGTTTTGCTCAGAAACTCTTCGCGACCTTCTGGCTCCGCGCTTTTTACATACACTCTAGGAGTAAGAGCGAGTCGGACCACGGAGAAGTGGTCCTTACAATAAATGATTCCAATATAATTCCGCGAAATCCCTGGTACCCTCATTTAATTTAATCACTAGATGTTGTTTAGGGAAATGATGAAAACGTTTTGTTATTTTAACATCCTCCGTCATTTGACCAAATCACTTAAGGAGTTGACCAAAATCTCTGTTTTAACACAGAATACAAAAGGGTTTTAATCATATCCCTGCGACATATACTACGAATACACACATAGAAGAAACTCATTTGATGAAGCATTTCATGCAGTATTAGGTACCTATCATTTGGTGTAGGATCCAACATTGATTATATTCATTTATATGTTTGCTTGGCTGTCACTCAATGGTAATTCACCGGCTTACGGGCTTACAATGTCAGTTTACATAAATTATCTAAAAAAGAACAAAATTACCTGGTGGTTACTACATTTCAGCTATATGTATATACACGTAAAATCGCCTGAAGATGTAGCTATATCACAGTATATTTAATAGTCAATGAGCAGCACGCCATCGCTCCTCTATTCGGCAACAAGCCGGTCAGTGTTTAGCACTGACACAGAATAATGTATAGTTCATTGGCCAGTAGTTAAAAACTGACTATTGGTTGCTACATGTGCGGAGTTCACATGATGTTATGCCAGTTTTCGTTTGCTTTATCGTTTGTTTATCTTTTGGTTACTGTTACAGTGCAATATATGCTGTCGCAGTGGGACCTTATCATCAAAATATTAGATTGTTTATATGTACTCGTGTACAATAATGCGTGAGAAGAAAAATCAAAGGGCTGCCACTCAGAAGGGTTAAGAGGTTGCTCCCCTGTAGAAGGTGTTTTTGTATATATGTTACGGCTAAAAGCCGAAGTGCGGCTACACCTAGTTTTAGCCGGCTACAACTAGGTGCAGCCGGCCAAATGCGGTTAAACTTAGATCTATCCAATATGCGAGATTGTAAACTGTCGAAAGATTGTGAACCGTCGCTTTATTTTTCGGTAGATTATAATCTATCGAAGTGATAGATGATAATCTACATTATATTATATCTAATATACATGTTCGCGGCGTTGGGGTGGCCCAAGGGCCACCCCCGCCTCACGCTAACCTACCGAGGGCTGCCCCTTATACGTTTGATTGGTGTGCGGCTGCACCTAGTTCTAGCCGCTATGATGAAGGCTAAACCTAGTTCTAATCGAAGATAAGTTGGATATATCTAAGTTTAACCGCATGTGGCCGGCTGCACCTAATTGTAGCCGGCTAAAACTAGGTGTAGCCGCACTTCAGCTTTTAGCCGTAACATATATATATATAGCTTAAAAATAGGTAGCTAGATTATCGCTAGTCCATAGCTGAAGTCACCGTGTATATATTGTTGATTATAGTTTCGCGTTGCATGACTATTGTTTCATTCATGGTTTGTTTTTCAATAATTGATTAGATACATTTTTATAATGCAAATATTCTGAAATAAAATGAAATGAAAGTAATTTATTTGCCTAAAATATGGTGCTGTAAGTTGTTGGACAGGTCAAATTAATAGATAAATCGTATCATATATTTAGTCACATAAATAACTGACATGCATAATTTAAAATCTCTGGAAAAATAATGTAAAATAAACAAATGTGTAGGTATAATTATCTTAAAGTAACACCGTCCACATATATTTTTGTCGATAAGACCGCCCATTGTGACACTATTATGTAGTAATATTTAGTTTTCTTTGCTATTATTAAGTTAGTTCTTATTTTAGTTATTAATAATTTCTGTATTTTGGAGTTATAATAAAGAGTTATTCTATTCTATTCTATATACGCGTGCTAAGCACTTAAATAAGAAAAACTTACTTACGTACATAAGAAATCTCGATATTAAAGTTTCGACGATGTAACGACGTCATAGAAGCGATAGGCCCTTAAAACGTTTCGTTCTTTCAGTTCCTCTTCTCCTCCCTGCTACTAGATCTATAATCCTATCCTAACCCATTGACATAGTCATTTATTATTGCTGGTATATGTCTTTTTATTTATGTAATGACTTAAGTATATATTTATTATGTATATATTTAAGTATATATTTTATAATTAGGCTTGCATAATATGCCTATACCTATTATGTATATATTAAGTTTATGTGGTTTAATTTTTCCTATAACACACTTTACTGCACCGCTACCATTTTTTCTTGCACGTCCTGGATGACTGATAGAAAATGCTATCTAGCATTAAGTCCTCCATGTACAAACTGTTTTGTGCTAAAGTATAAATAAATAAATAAATAGGTGTAGGTAAAACAGATACCTGGCTTGGTAAGAAGTTTGCCCACCTGAACGTAATAAATATAATTTATAGCGCTCCCAATAATGGACGATGAGCTACATCTAGGTACTTGTTAATAATACAGTGAGTCATAAATTCTTAATGCAAATAAGTCGTAAGTATTTTTTCACAAACAACAACTATATGTACTGCTATTATGGCTAATCGGCTGATCTCATCGTTTGACTAAATTACTAGGTACGACTACCTAGTGCAAACTAGGCTTAACTGTATGTAGGTACTATTAAGTATTCTGTGGGTTAACACTAAATTGGCGCACTTGCATTCGCCCAGTCGAATGCATTCGACGAATTAGCGCTAGTTTGAACAATATTGGTTCAGTTTCGTTAGGTAAATTGTTCAAATAATAGCTATGTTTAGCATCTCATAAAAAATTGTAATCAACTATACGCTATATGGGGAGAGTGAGTGTGGCTCAGTGGGAGCATGTTTGACTCGATCTGACGCACCTGAGTTCGAATCCCGCTGACCCCGCACCACTGATTTTCTTAAGTTATGTGCGGACTTAACACTCGCTCTAAATCCGGTGAAGGAAAACATCGTGAAGAAACCGGCATTTCCAAGAATTAATCACAAAAATTAAAAGACATGTGACATCCACCAACCCGCACTGGGCCAGCGTGGTGGATTTTGGCCCATACTCTATGAGAGAAGGCCCGTGTTCCAGCAGTAGGAACTTGATGGGCTGATGATGATACGCTATACCTAGGTAATTTAGGTCATTGATTTGTTGAAAGTCATGTACATAGATTTGTTGAAAGTCAACTAAAAAGACACTTTTAATATCTAAGCACACAAAAAAGTGCCTCTAAAAATTGCAATAAAAGTATCGTCGACCCGTATAATTATGACATCCATGACTACAAGATCCGAGCACCTAGCTAGGCATGTGACATCCGCCAAACAGAACAGCCCCCCTACCCATATGTCCCTCAAGCGCCAATCGTATATCGTGTTGAGCTCAGATTTAGGTGTAGATTCACTGCGACAATATCTTATGTTGCCATATATTGTCCCATTAAGTTTGTCTCAACTTGTAGTTACCTATCGTATTTTGGTTTAAATGAATGAAATTAATTCGTTTTCTTGTCTGAATCGACAATAACTAGACCGTATCTCATTAGTCGGAGTGAAGCTGTACCTTAATTTGACCTCAACACGATATACGATTGGCGTTTGAGGGACATATGGGTAGGGGGGCTGGGCCTCAATTCACTATGACAACTTGGCGATTCCTTGCTTCGAAATCACGTCGATTCCTTCATTAATAAACGACACCTCTATGACGCATTCATATATTCATATATATGATTCTCTATGACGCGTACAAATTTCGCAGATGTCGTTTATTAATAATAGAATCGACGTTTCCTTAAAGCAAGGAATCGCCAAGTTGTCATAGTGAATTAGGGCCCGGGTGGCGTTTTTGTCTAACTCTCACATCTATCGCGATACCTTTCAATTTGACATCAGAAGGATATTCACGAACTTCAGATCGATAAACTAGTGATTGCGTTATTGATCGCGTCTCGTTTTTGAAAGATATTTAGGTGAACTTTATGCTCATTTAATGTTCTCAAATTGCTAATAATTGCGAAGAACGGACATTTGGATAACCTGAAAGTAACAAAACGCATTATTTGTACTGCTACGCGTCGATTTCTTTCACCTACGTAATAGGTACATTCGTTCTGAAAGCGATTGTGATTAAACAATTCCATTTGAAAATAAGGATCACGATGATAATCGCTATCAAAGGGATACCGATTATCATAGTGATCCAACTTTTAAAAAAGTATGTCAAAGTCAAAGTCAAATATCATTTATTAAGGCACAAAAGTGCACTTTTAAAGGTCATAAACACATGATATAAACAAAATTAAAAATATGATAAAAATCGTAACTTATGTTAACATGACATTAAAAAAAAGGTAAGTATGTTTACCCATTTCTTTCTTAATCTCAAATTGAATTCCGGGTGCAGAAAAGAGAGAACTGACTATACCGGTACTTTGGAAATACGCCCGCTAGAGAAAATAGCACCAAGAAACTCTGCGGGGATGTCTTATTTTTCAACTCATTAAAACGTCTCGAAATATAGTAATGAACAATTGATAATAAATTAAAATTAACAGAATTCAAACACGAAGTGTATAATGAACAATTGCTGAAAAAGGAATCGTTAACTTGGGTACACAATAAAAACTATTATTGCATAAATGATTTTTAAATCGAGTGTAACTACATAATAAATTATGCGTATTATTGTTTGACTGTGATTTGTGAATAAAATTGAATGTTATAATTTCTTATTTTTAAAACTGACATTTCGATTGTAATAATTATTTTGACTATTGACATTGAAATACTAATAAATAGGGAATTGAATTTTCGACTGCATGTTAAATAATACAATATAGATTAAATAATACAATTAATAATGTTGCACACCCAGAAAAGGGTTGATTGTACAGGAATGAATTAATAAATCTGTAACACCCATAAAACCTACAATCTAGTAACAATAAACATTTCATTTCATTTCTGATGGTCTTCCAGCAATGAAAATGAAAGATTGTCATGATATTCGATAGTTCATACACATACATGTACTAACTATAGATAAAGTATGTAACGAGGGCGCGTGATAGATTTTTAACGATGTCAAGAGTTAACAAGGTGTCGGGAGACGGACACTTTTATTGAAAGGTAATTCAATGCGAATATTGTTCAGTGTACTATGGCACCGTGCTAAATATATTAGAGGGATATATCTCCACGATAAAATAAAACGTTTCCATATTTATTACCTAAGTAACATATGTTTGTGAACTCGTATCCACTCGTAACCATTTTCATATAGCGCCTTTCACATGCCTATACAATACATACGAGGAGATGTATATCCTTCATAATCATTACAATACAATACAATAATACTTAATTGCACACCAAATAACATAGGCACAGTTATGACACATAGTAGACATAGACACATAAAAAAAAAAAGTCACAAAATATATCGTAGTTCAATCATTGATTAATTACTCTTACACCTTTCTCCAGACCACTTCTTTCATCACAATGATTTGGCCTGTTGTCCGAAATAGAAGCTGAATTATGGAAATGAAAAGAAAGAAAGACGCCCGAGTTTAGGTACCTTATTAAAAAAGCTTTCCGTGGTAAGTTGGCCGTACCTACTAAGAATATATTATTAACCTCCAGAAAAAGTACTTTGCTACTTTTACAGCATCATAAAAGTGTCAAAGGTATAAAGATAAAGAGTACACGAAACCATCGAAATTGCGTGAAAAGATTTAACATGTTGATGAAGCAATTGAAGGGTCAGCAATCAGCATCCAATGAAGAGATGTTCTTTGCTAATTGTCCACTAACATGGCGTGAAGAGACCAGTGGTATATAAAAACATATACAGCTTAATATTACCTTCAACACAGCCTTCACTAGCGCAAAGGCTTGATGTAGTTTGAAGTAATGACTCAATAAACACTCAGAGAGCTCTCTAGAATGTTCTAGATCATGTGCGTCATATATTAAAACTTGTAGGCATAAAGCAACAGCACTTTTTATCTCGGGAAACTAGAGTTCGCACATGTAAACAGGAAAACTGTGAACACCCTCGTGGAAAAGTTTCTACTTCAACAGGGTATGAAATACCTATAGCAAATAGGCAGGTGTGTATATTTTGAATCAAATCAAAATCAAAATCTCTTTAATCATTTTGGCATCACAGACGCACTTATGAACGTCAAATTATCACAATGACTCTACCACCGTATCGGAAAAAGAACCACTACTCAGAAGATACGGCAAGAAACTGAGGGGCATTTTTTTTTAGAGATTTTGTTACAATTTTTTGGGATTTTACAATGTTATGTTTCTATAGGTACTCACCTTATCTGGTGGTAGCGAATGAGCTTCACTCAGGCACAGGCAAACGATGACTAATGTTAGTCTTAACATACTTATTCTCATACCTGGAAATGAAGAATCGTTAAACAAATCTAGGTAAATGAATACCAAGTCATTTTGCTCTTCGTTTGTCTCCATTTCTTTTGAAACAAAGATTTTCTGTTTGCGAATTACACAAAGCGTTTTTAGTTAAAGGAAAACTCGAGGAAGCTGCGAGCTGGCGAGAACCTTTTGATTTAAAGAATAAAGTTCCATTCAGATACCGTCGAAAGATTCCTTTGTTACAAACATTTTATAACATCTCCGTTGATAACAATGTATTAGATAACATTTTCAAAAAATATTAAGAAACGAAGAATTAGAAATTTCTCATATTTAATAATTAATTGTTTTATTTGGAAATGCAAATTAGTGGCAAACTCAAACAATCCTAACACCCCTCTTTTCATATCCAACATTTTATCGAAATAAATCATTAAAATCAATAAAGAATATTCTGGTACTCACGTGACGGTTCGGCAGCCAACACGCCACTGTCCTGAGGTCCCCACTGGCACGCCAATTGGCCCCAGGATATAAGTCATTTGCTCTGACGACACGCTGTGATTGCCATCTCATATTATCGCTAATATTATTAACTTGTACTGGTGGAGAAGGAAGCGTCACTCTCTATTCGCTACTTTGTAAGACATGGGAAGAAAGGCAAAGGAAATGAACGGCTAAAGGCTAACAAATCTACGACCATTGCCAAGACTCGTCTACACAATTACAATCTATTCAACAAAGTCTACCAAGAAGTGAACCAGTATAACATCGAGTTACCGAGTTAGACCCCATAAAGAGCTAGATCTGTATATTTTCTTGGAAAGACGACCCAATACTGCCGTTGGCAGAGTAAGAAAGCGACTGTAATTGGCTGGTCATGATCATCGTCATCCCATTACGCTCCCATTGCTGGGACACGGGCCTTCTCTCATGTAAGAGTAAGGGCCAAAATCCGCCACGCTCGCTGGCTCAGTGCGTGTTGATGGACGTCACATGTCCTTGAATGTTTGTGATGAATTCTTGGACATGCCAACCGGCATGGAAACCTCCTCACGATGTTTTCCATCGCCGTTATTTAGAGCGAGTGTCTGATCCGAACATAACTTAAGAAAGTCAGTGGTGCGGGAACAGCGGGATTCGAACACGAGTGCATCGGATCGAAAGTCGCACGTTCTCCCAGCAGGCCACACTCGCTCTTGGCGAGTCTTGCTATTGGTTGGTAAATAATTAGCATGAATTGCTCTTAGTTACTCAAATAGTCCACCATTGCAGGTCAAAGGTCCATTCTTCCAGGTCATCCCGCCATCTATATTATTATACCCATACGAAAGGATACTTCGAGTCTCTGCGGACCAGAGAAACTCGGATGTAAAATGAAATCTTCAATACATACCTATAGGGCACCTGTGCACGTATGACATGTATAGCTATAACAATTCCATCATTTAATAATGCCCTGTTAAGGTGGAAACCATATCGAATAGACTTTAAAGTATACACCCCTGACTCTTATACTATAAGGTTTTTTTATTTATTTTTATTTATATCTGACTGGGTCAGCGTTTGACCACGACCTCACCTGTTGGGAAGCGACGATGTGGTCGAAGATGTAGCACGCTTAACCAGTAAGTACTTGTTCACTCTTGATTTGAACACACCCAGATTGTATATACATATGTGGAAACACAGATGACGGCAATGCGTTCCACTAAGGCGTTTCTCTAAGTCCATACCATCCAGCTTGTCTGGAAGAGATCGCTTCAATTGGTAAGACCGCCCATAGTAACATTTTAGTGTTACAATTTCTTTGTATTATAATTTCTGGTGTTGTAAAATAAAGAGTTATCTATCTAATATTTCTTCCCATCGTTGTCTGACCGATGCATCGGTCAGACGACGTGAATAGAAAGAAGTGCTCAGCTTATGCCTTATCTTTCTAGAAGGTTCTAGAAACGAACTTCAGCACGACTGACTGCCAGATGTGGAAGGACGTTTAGGCGTACCTAGTTAATACAAATTTATTCATTTATTTTAATGTACCTACTCTTCGATCAGGGTACTACTAGTTTTTATAAAAGGAATAAAAGGAATAATTTAGGGTTTTATAAAGGAATTCCGTTGAGTGTCGCGCAATAGGGGATCGGACAGTAATCGAGAAAAATCTAAAATGTAGTTAGAACGAATGTTCGTCGAACCAGAAAGATCATTCAATCAATATTTTTGTGAAATAATAATGATTTTTATTTTTAAATCAATAAATAAAATCTAATCATTCTGACATTTTTAATTTGTTGTTCATCTCAAACGAAACAACAATCACAGCGCATGACATCATTTGTAGGCAAATGCCGTGAGTCAAGCTTGTGTTTATTTTACATTTTTGCTTTTCATAAAATGTATTTTTGCTAATTTTTTCGTACCATTACTACAATATAGTCCCCAAACTTCACAAAACGTATTTAAATCTCTTTACAAGTTTTATTTCGAAGAGTTTGTCGTTTTCTACCTTCATATGACGTCACACCTTTTGCGCGGCATTATTTGAAACATAATATTTAAACGTAGTTTTAGGTACTTTTAGAGCGTTATTTAATTAAAATAGTATTTTTCATGGCTATATATATTAATTGTAGTTAATATAAAACACTTTCTGAAAAGTTGTCCGATTCCCTATTGAGTGCACACGTGTGTTGAAGAGACAAATTAACTTTATATAGGCATATTACTTTGTTTCGCGTGGACCACTCAAAATTAGCTACCAGATTTTAAGTTAAGATGTAGGCTATCAAACATTGAAAACCGCATTATGATCCGTTCGGTAGTTTTCGAGTACCTATAGGTATAGATAACAAACACACAAACAAACAGACGAAAATTCTAAGAACCGTGGATTTGTGTTTAGTACCCTCTAAATAGTCGATCTCAGTTGGTTTTTCAAAAATATCTTTAATGTACAGAATTGGCTCAGTTCCATTTTTCTAATAGGATAGATCTATCTATCTAGATATATTACTTCGTTTGTTATTCATTAGCATGATTTTTGAACCAATTAATGTTTATCAATTACAAAGATTACCGAGGCTTCAAAATGTTTATTTATGCTGGCTGTACCCTAAAAGGATGATACAAAAGATATATGGCTCGCCTGGCGGTGGCGGTGTCATGAACTACTGACCTTACGCAGCATACCAAAATATAATGCCATCAGTTCTACAAACACCTTTAATTAAAAATCCATTTCATGCCAATCTCTAACGTTCTGATTAGTTTTTAATTAAAATCCTGATTATAAACGTTTAGTATGTACTTTTTCGCTATCATGGCGTACTTATATCGATTTGAAAACGATTCAAATTATAAATTTATCTCGTAGTTACAATACAATAACTTCAATAAAAACAGAACACAAGAGAAATAGCTGAAAAAGTTACCAATGGGTGGTCTTATTGCTAAGAGCAATCTGTTCCAGACACCTTAAGCACACCTTTATACAAATAGTGGCACTTTTAGAGATACCTACTCTCGAATGTGCGTATAGGTCGATATAGCTCAAATCAAACTTTAATTAGGTATTATTATTACACGTGTATACTTTCATTATAAAAATCACACTAATATAAAGCCGGATTCATAATATAATAAAAAAAAACATTTATTTGCCATAAGAAAATATAATATTAGGGTATTAGCACAGAATACTAAGGAACAGAAGCATCACTCCGCAAAGAAGTTTAAACAAATAGCGACTCTTGCTATGACGCAATAAAATTCAATTCAGCTCGCGTAGCGCTGCATACCTACCAGTCATATTAACCTACACAGCGCCTCTCTTTCTATCGCATAGCTCTTATCTCTTCTGACGCGGCACGCGCGACCCGCCGTCGGTGTCTGGCTATGTACTTGTAGCTTCGGACCTACAGTACGGAGTGCGTTAGGCCTGGTATTAGCAGTAGTCCCCGCACTAAGGCAAGCCTGTATCGCGGGTGGAGTTGGTCGATTTACAGTAACTTAAGAACTAGTGACAGTACCTACTTGATTATTAAATTAAATTACAATAATGTTTTTTTTATATTATGTAACTTGCTATACATTACAATAATGTACCTATACATAATGTACCTATATATAGATAGACACATTTTAATGTACCTACAAAATTATGTTAAATACACCGTCCATAATAATATATATTTTTGTCTACGTTCCTCCACTTGTGGGTTGTCTGGAAGATATCGCTTTGAGCCATAACACCGCCCATTGTGATGTGACACTAGTAATAAGTTAATACCAAATAATAACATGAAACTAAAACTAAAAACCTTAAAAAATATAATACTAAAATATATTATTAAAAGGAGCCCCTTTAGGCAAGGTTCCGAAGACACTGGCAGCGTTCCCCCTTTGAATAGCTAGACTACTTCATTGTCCGAGGTAGCTGCCAGCTCTTCGGTCTCCTGTGATGTCGACTAACCTTTTTGCTATTTCTTTAAAAAGCTTTATAATAAGTTAATTGTTATTTTAGTTTCAAAAGTTTCAGTGTTATGGTGTTATAACCAAGAGTTTTTCTCTGCTATTCTAAGCTTATCGAATTCATATAAATATTTAGTTAGAGGCGTGCACACTATTCTGAAATGGCCACAAAAATACAAAATCATAATCCTAATATAATATTATAAATGCGAAAGTTTGTGTGTGTGGATGTTTGTTACGACGTATCACCGTAACTACAGAACCGATTTTGATGAATTTGGAATGGAGATAGTTTACATTCTGAATTAACGCATTAGCTAATTTTAGTATAAAAAATCAACCCCTAATATGGTTGTTATATACTTAATTGTAATTACTATAGGTACTTAATTACTACTGATGCTGATTGATGATGATAATTGTATATTTGTTATGTATAATAAATAATAATATATTTCTTTACGCCTAATAGATTTATGTTTGGCCACTATCTCGCCTGATGTGAAGCGATGATGTGGCCTAAGGTGGAGCACATAGATCTAGAGAGAGAGGGCAGTTGAGCGGCTGCTCAGACCCGTCTCCCCGAGGTTATGTTCTCATATGTCCGTCACAAGTAATAAATGTATATTTACAATCAGCAGAGACGTCTGAAGATATAATATAAGTATTATTGCTGACGGCAAAGCGGTATAAGTCGTAAAAGCAATGACCGTAATAATTCCCATAAAAATGAAATCCTAACATCGAACAATGAAACATTTGTCTTGTCCAACTGACCAGCTAATGCACTCCATGTGGCAGATCCATCAATGTATTCCGTTATATAGTCCGATTCTAAAACAAGCGCGTGTATATTTGCACATTTGCATTGAATATTTGATAATAATTTTCAGTATTTTTAATACATTGATTTGAGACCTATTATTGTTGGAAGTACCTACCGTGGCCTAAAATTGCATTAACTAGTGCTTAAGAAATTTATATATTTATTTTGCACGCTCACTCTAAAACGGCGAAGGAAAACATCGTGATAAAACCCGCTTACGCGCTTTGGAGTGGTAGGCTCTGGCCGTGGTTGTAATACCACCCACTGCACAAAGCCATGCCGTCAAGCGACCTAGTCGTGTTTCGGGATGATTTTCGGTGAACCATCAGGGAGACGGATCTGAGCAACCGCTCAACTGCCGTCTCTCTTTAGATCTATGTGCTCCATCTTAGGCCACATCATCGCTTCACATCAGGCGAGATAGTGGTCAAACATAGATCTATTCAGCGTAAAAAAAAAATATTTAGGAACTATTAACAAATTTAATATTATATTACAAACCTTATCTATCTTATAAGATTTCATGAAAATCGTTGGAGCCGTTTCCGAGATTCAGATTATATATAAACATATATATAAGAATTGCTCGTTTAAAGGTATTAGATAGATAAATATACCCACGAATATACACACAACGTTATATTGGTAAAATATGTACTATTTTAGTTTTAAATGCAGTAGTTTACCTCAATATCAAATAAACAATTTTTTCCAACAATAATATAACAGGCACTGGAAGCTGGAGGTGAAATTACACACTAATTTATGAAGCCTAGCTGATTGAGGAAGGATAAATTTAGATGGCCTTAGAAACAGAAAGATCCTTATTAACGTTTGTACCTTTAATAAGGATCAATCAGCAATTGTTACTTACGAAAAGGAAGTTATAATGCGTGAAGAATTTTCAGAGGAAGGTCCAAAATTCATAGTACAGTAATACTAAGGGACAGAAGCATCACTCCGCAAAGAAATTTAAACAAATAGCGACTCTTGCTATGACGCAATAAAATTCAATTCAGCTCGCGTAGCGCTGCATACCTATCTACTCGCCGTCGGTGTCCGGCTATACTACTTGTAGCTTCGTACAGTGCGGAGTGTCCTAGGCCTGATAGTATGCAGACGTGGTGCATCAGAGGTGTCATTTCATCAGCGAGGCGATAGCATTTGTTTTTCAATAGCGGTTCAAAAAAATAGAAAAAAAATAGATCCTGGCCGCTAAGGTTAAGATTCCCTGTCTCTAGGAAACCAGGAACAACGAAGACAATGGTCCCACAACACCCAGACACGAAACAAATGCTTACGCTTTCTTCTGTTCACAAACATTTGTCGCGGGAATCGAACCCGCACCCTCAATGCCAACTTTAGGCAAGTTGGCATTGAGGGTGCGGGTGCCCCTACACCTCAGAGGCTGTCCTGTTTATTTTTATTTTTACGTCAAAGTTATACGTAATGTATCCATCCAAAGGTTGTCTGGAAGAAATTGCTGTAAGCGATAAGGCCACCCATTGGTCATTGTACCTCAAATTTAATGTTTTTTTTCATTGTTATTTGTTTCTTTTTTGTATTGTGTGTTTATTTGGTGTGCAATAAAGTATTATTGTATTGTATTGTCAAGGTGGCGGTGACTTTGCCTGACTTGATTCTTGACCAATGATGGAAGAGATTAGTGCTAGATACTTTGACAGTATTCAGTATGTTGTCCTAGTATTTTTAAGAAGACGTCACGTAGGAAACGAAGGGCAGCCGACGCTGGACGCCGAATGCATGCGAAGTTCGAGCTCACAGAGTAGCCCTTGTTTCCTTCCTTGGTACTAACTACCTTGTACTATTAATCATTATATGGCTCGACCACATAATAAATAATAGTACCTGCTACGGATCTACTCTATCTGGACACTGAATATATATTTGAGAAAAAAACTAACAATTGGTCGGTTTCAGCTCAACCAAACATGTGTAAAGTGACTTTTGTTTACATTTTAGATGAATAGACGCTAAGTATTATAACTTATATATTTAGAAATATACGTACCTACTTGTTACATTTAATTTAATGTAGGTATAACTGAAACATTATTTTTTCATAACAACCGTCAAGTACTACTGTTACTGTAAGTTACTGTGTTCCGGTTTGAAGAACGTTGTAGCCAGCGAAATTACCGGGCATTATGAGACTCAACAGCTAATTGTCTCAAGGTGACGAGCGCAGTGCAACGCCACGCAGGATTCTGCAAAACAAAGATCTGTGTGGTACTGTTATTGTTATGAGCTGGCGTATTGCTTACCATCAGGCAAATGACCAGCTCGTCTCGTCATTCAGAAACATAAAAAAAAGGAAATTATAGGTTTATTTTTTGTTTTGAAATTTGGAAAATGATAATTTAATTTTAATAATCCTAAGTGACTTCCTGAGTACTTTTTAGGGTTCCGTACCCAAAGGGTGAAACCCTATTACTAAGACTCCGCTGTCCGTCCGTCTGTCACCAGGCTGTATCTCATGAACCGTGATAGTTAGACAGTTGAAATTTTCACAGATGATGTATTTCAGTTGCCGCTATAACAACAATACTAAAAAACAGAATAAAATAAATATTTAAGAGGGCTTCCATACAACAGACCTGATTTTTTTGCCGTTTTTATAGATATATGAAAATGGTACGGAACCCTTCGTGCGCGAGTCCGACTCGCACTTGGCCGGTCTTTTTATTTATTTAGGTTTTAATTGACATCGTTGGGACTCACGAGTTAGAAAACTGGCTCTTATTATATGCTCAGTTTTGTTAGGATTTTGTAGTACCCTCGAAACTATAACACGATTCCAGAATTTGTAGGTAAATAGTTCGTAAGGGCCTCGGACTGTCCCCAGTGCGCAGGGGTGTGAATCAGACACCATAATATACATATTTATATCATAAAGTACTTTTTAGGCTTCCATACCCAAAGGGTAAAACGGGACCGTATTACTAAGATTCCGCTGTCCGTCCGCCTGTCACCAGGCTGTATCTCATGAACCGTGATAGTTAGACAGTTGAAATTTTCACAGATGATGTATTTCAGTTGCCGCTGTAACAACAATACTAAAAAACAGAATAAAATAAATATTTAAGAGGGCTCCCATACAACAAACGTGATTTTTTTGCCGTATTAGATAATGGTACGGAACCCTTCGTGCGCAAGCCGACTCGCACTTGGCCGGTTTATTTTTATTTCATCATGGACGTTGGGACTCATGAGCTAGAAAGCTGGCTCTTATTATATGCTCAGTTTTGTTAGGATTTTGTAGTACCCTCGAAACTAAACACTATACCAGAATTTGTAGGTAAATAGTTCGTAAGGGCCTCGGACTGTCCCCAATGCGCAGGGGTGTGAATCAGACACCATAATATACATAAATATATCATAAAGCGTATGCAGGTGCGGTTTGATTATATTATCGAAACATGCAAATCTGTTTGCTTTACGAAAAAATAAATAAATAAAAAATAAAGACGTAAGTGGTAAAGTCCCAAGACACAAACATCCACGCGGATTTCAATAAGATTTCCTATATTAGTATTTTTAGTATTTTAACCATAGCATAAACTAAGGATAATATCACGTTTAATTTAAGAATTTGAAGTTGGGCTAAGGTTAATTCCCCCATTAGTTCACCTCAAGTAAAATAAAAGTAACCTCTAAATTTTTGCTTTAGAAAATTAAATATCGCGAAATCACTGACTCATTGGCTTGCATAAAGAGATTTTTTCTTATTTGTTTTTATTGGTATATAGGCATACGTTTGACGACAGCTCGCCTGATGTAAGTGAAGATGCGAAGAATGAAAAAAAATATGGCGAAGATGATTATAGTTTTGTTACTAAGTACCTAACTAATAAATTACATATTATTATTTATACAGTTTGCATTGCACAGTTATTAACATCATGTGTAGTTGTAGTGGTTCTTATCTTCAGCGATAGTCGTGGAAAACGCATTATAATTTTCTTTATTGGCAAGGTCGGCTAAAATTGCCATGCCACTTTTCTTTCCCGATAACCAGTAACATAGACCTGCCGCCCGATAATGCTGTTCCTCAAACTTGAATGAAACTGTTCGCGGTCCGTGGGTCTACGCGAGATGGTCGTCGAACACGTAAATTACGAGCACCGTAGGAACGTGCATATCGCCATAGATTCTAGTCGCGTGCACAGCTCTTGACGTTCGAAATTTAAAATTTTAACAATACGTTTCTAATTCGAGTTTTTAGTGACAGTTTAATTTTTTAAAATGAGTTTTTTTTGCGGACTGTGAATTGTGTTGTTTTTTATTTATTTTAAGAAGTGCAAAGTTTTTGGACTAAAAAGACGGTAGGTTCTAATTTTGTTTTTTGTGTTTTGTTATTTTTTACGATAATGGATAGAGACTTAATTCTGAATGTGAAGTTTCTTGATTCAGGTCAGCGTTTTGGTTCCACGTTTATAGTCCGTACTGCTAAGTAATGGAACTCCTTGCCGTCTTCTCTGTTTCCTGATAACTATAATTTGGGCCTCTTCAAGGCTAGAGTGAATAGGTATCTTCTAAATCTACTTGCTCCATCTTCGGCCACATCGTCGCTTAACATCAGGCGGTGGTCAAACGTAGATTTATCACAAATAAAAAAAATGGAGATCAATAACTATTAACCTATTGCGAGTGCGAATTCCATAATGGAATTATAATTTCTCCCACGACGCAAGTGTTTTCATATTATTTACATAACGGACTGAACGTAATATGAACAGGTAATGATTTGTATTACCATTGTATTATGTATGTATGTATGTAATATCTAGGTATTTATTTTTAGTATTCAGTCTTATGTGGTCCTTCTCTAAACATTATTGTTTGTAGATGCACAACTGCACACAATAGTTGAATTTGAGAAATACCTACCTATCGTACCTATACGCAGGTAACTGAATAATAATATGTATAGTCTCATTGTTACATTGCTATACATTCAGAGCGAGTATGTCTCAGCGGGACTCGTGCGCCTTTCGATCCGACGCACCTGGCTTTGTATCCCGACTCGGCCCTGCACCACTGACTTATAGTTAAGTGCAGATTTTGCACGCTCGCTCTAAAAACGGTGAAGAAAAACATCGTGATGAAACCCGCTTACGCGCTTTGGAGTGGTAGGCTCTGGCCGTGGTTGTAATACCACCCACTGAATAAAGCCATGCCGTCAAGCGACCTAGTCGTGTTACGGGATGATGTTTGGTGAACCATCGGGGAGACGGGTCTGAGCAGTCGCTTAACTGCCGTCTCTCTCTAGATCTATATGCTTCATCTTAGGCCACATCATCTCTTCACATCGGGCGAGATAGTCGCCGAACATAGATCTATTAAACGTAAAAAAAATCTTGCCCATATCCACCACATTCATAAAGTGGGGGACACGTTTTCCCCACTGCGGGACGAAAACTGGAGGATATCAGGAATAACCACTGTCTTGATGTTATAAATGAATGTAATATTTTATTCAATTTATTAAATAAAAATAAAATTGTAGAATTATATAAAGACTGACAAATAAACACAGTCATTATTTCATTCATAGAAAGTAGGTATAGGGTATGTAAGTATAGGGGATAGGTTTTAGGGTACACCTATACCACAGTATTAAAATTTTTAATGCCTATACGTAAGGTTACTCTCTCTACGAGGGAAGGCCCGAGTCCCAACAGTGGGAACGAAATGGGCTGATGATGATACGTAAGGTTTATCTCTCGAGCCCTTAGATTCTTATATCTAGGTAGGTATAAAAGACTCATATTAACGAGGCTGTGGGCACTGTTTTTTTTATTGACGAAACTAGCATATCGTTCGCCTGGTGGTAAGCAATAACGCATGCCCACAGCAGTTGCAGTGCCATCCAGAACTTTTGCGGCACTGCACTACGCTCACTGATTAATTTCGCTTGAACCAGTGCCCTTCAAATGAAACATAGGTAGTAAAGTTTGCACACTACTACAATACAATAACACTATAATGCACACCAAATAAGCACACAACACAAAAAAGAAATAATAAAGACAATATACTTTAATTTGAGGTACAATGGGCGGCCTTATCGTTTAGAGCGATTTCTTCCAGACAACCTTTGGATGGATAAAAAGGTATGAGAAACAATGCGGTTTGGTGGTGTACATAATAGGTCTACTACTTGTCAGTTTTTATGCTGTAAAATTGCAGAAATGCGTATGCAGCATGGAAAAGTATTATTTTGTTATTCAAGCTATCGCTTCCTATCGCCGGACCTTGGCTCGCGCTCCGTGGGAGACTTGCTTGGCGCAGCGCCAGTTTCCGTTACATCCCTCATCACGGGAGCTAATAATACCTACTTAATTAATAACGTGCCCTTATAAAAATATATTCCTCAGTCGCTATTTTACAAGAAAACACTATTCCGCACTGCATGGATATTATTAGCCTAGAACAACAACCTGTGATTACTAGATTGTACAACATAACACACATACAAATATAGATACATACACTATACACATAGACATACACACACATATACATAGTTCATATCTTTTCATCCGAAGGTTGACTGGAAGAGATCGCTTTTAGCGATAAGTCCGCCCGTTGTACTATAGTTTATAAGAGTCTTTCGTGTACCTTGTTAATTTCTAGTGTGGTGTACAATAAAGCATTATTGTATTGTATTGTATTGTCATACACCAAACAAATGCCTACCTGGCGAACCTGAGACGAGAAGGTCGTTTGCCTGATGGTAAGCGCCACGTCTGCCCATAACAATTGCAATACCACCCAGAACTTTTAAAACTTAAGAAAGCACTGCATAGCATTGTATTGCGCTCATCACCCCGAGACATCAGATATGAAGTCTCACGAAGAACACTTTTAATATTTTGAGAAATTCTGTTTATATAATTTTCCTCGATTCCGTTCGCACCGTAAAGCTTCCGTGGAAAGAACAATTTTTAACATTTATATGCACCTACCTACAATATAGCTCATTAACTATACGAAAACAAATTCGGGCAAAGCAGGGCGAGTTGTTCTTTGTTATTTGTCCAATTAGTTTGTAAACGTCCTTTATCCTATACCCGGCCTTTGTGATATGCGAGCTTGTATTTTCTTACTCTTTGATACGCCCAATGTCCATAGAGGAAACAAAGGCAAAGTGGCTTAGCTCCATTGTCCCGACACTGGTTATTTGTCACACACGATGTAAGATGTATATGGAAGTGATTACAAGAGTATAATTGATCTTCGTACCTCGGAATCTACCTAGGTACTTAATTGTAATGGGTACTTACTATTCTATTGCCACCACACTAGCACTGGTGGCAGCTGGTGGTGGCAACTGGGAATAGACGTTTTGTGTTTATTTATTTATTAGACGGCCTTAGCCAATTACCTAATAAAATTAGTCTGTGTTAAGTCATTCCTATCCATTCAATGCTTGTCTGTAAGATATCGCTTTAGGCGGTAAGACCGCCCATTGTTATACCCCTGTAAACATCTAACTTGTTATTAATATTTCCTTCTTAGTTATAGGTTTTTACAATATTTCTATAAAAAATGATATATACAAAAATGCTATAAAAAACTTAAACCTCGAGTGCCGCCGGCAGCGGGGCAGGGATCAAACTATAAAAAGGGGTTTGCAGGTTATGACATATATACATCACAGATAGACCCAATACATTGTTTTTGAGCAATAAAAGCTCGATTTGATTGCTCTGAGTTACCCCATAGCACTACACCGTATCTCAAATTAGAAGCTTTATTTCATATCCATGGTAAACTAAGCAAAAGCAAAGTGCGTAAGCAAACCTGTTAATTTTACACATACCTACTTTATTAACATAAACATGTAATACCCACATACCTACATCTGTCATTTGTTATCTATAAGGTGAATATTCTATGTACCTACATTTATGAACTCTGTCGAGCTCATCATAATAGCAGCTTGAATGGAAGCATCAGGGTAGGAAGTAGCGAAATATGATATGAATTATTTGAAGTTACTTCTAAGTCTAAACATACTTTCCTACATACCTACCTAGCCAAAGCTATCTAATATTTACATATTCTTTGCCAAAGTTTCCTGGGTATAATTAATATTTCTTTTACTACTTACTATTACTTACCTACCTACAAGGTCGATAGCGACTGTGATTGCTACTTACTGGCTCATAAAGATACCTATAGGTATACCTATGGCTGTATATTTCAGTTCAAAGATTATTTATTTCTCATTTAAGACAAAACACGTCACTTACATGAGAAACTTATAAAATATATATTAGAAAGGTTTATAGTGTCGTCCTCGTCCAATTGCAGTGTCGATTGGTGCGAGCCAAACTCAGATAAAGTATCCATTTCAGATAAAGTATTTGGCTGTCTACTCGAAGGAGCCAAACGTAGTCCAAGTGTTATGAGTGAGAAGTTTAGTAGGTTAACTTAGTAGTACCTTGTATATTTGGTCCATGGTAGTACTCCTATTTTGTCTTTTCTGTTGCTGTAGTAATGAGTGTAGCAAGGAAGGTGCATTTCAAGCGCTTGTTCATCCGATCTCTGTCGTGATTTTACTAGAGACAGGCATTGATACTCGTTTGTTTATGTGTTACGTTATTGCAGGTATTTGTACTCGTAGATTGGTGGCTTGTTATTGTTTAGGTTTGTATTTTTCTGCTGGGTCTTGCATTATAGTAGGTATTCCTTTCTGATATTTGATAATAAGGTCTTTCTCACCGTTGCCTTGACGGCGAGTTAATTCTTCTTTTAAAACATTAAGAAATTTCTGTTGCATTGGAGTTTGATCAGAATATATTCTTATCTTATCTGGACATTTTGACTTGTTACGTAGCAATAGTATTTTAGGTACATAAAGTATTTTAGGTACATAAATATAAAGAATCAAATTGTTTAAATAATCCTACAGATATCATACGAGAATTGGTAAGACAAATCGACCGGACTGAGCAAATAGGCAATCATGTTTCATCTAGCGGCATCTAATAAAATTTACATACCTATTACCTATATAAGTACCTACTAACATTTTATCATCGATGACTTCATGAAAGGAAGACCTATATAGATCTGTATCATTGCCATGATCGCGGAATAGCATCAAATATACAGTGTGTATGAAAATGTCTGGAAAATAATGTTTTTCAAAAACTTACGATTGGATGGGTAACTTTTAGGAAAACATTTGTGGTGGAAAATAGGGTCATGCCATGCTGATTAAGCACATGGTCTTTTTGAAAAAATAACATTTTTAAGCTTTTAAATTGTTTCAAGAATCCAAAAATGCAAGTATATTTTTTTCCTAATTTACCTGATATTTCCTATGAACCAAACTTCCTTATTGCAAGAAAAAGGTACCTACCCTGAAGGTCACAAATTTTTACCACGCCCTGTACCTATATAGAATACACACGCAACCACAGTCTAGACGTAGCGTAGTTATGAGCGAAACAAATCGTTACTTTTTATAGGTACTTTGTGTAGGCATATCTACCTAGGTACTTAGACGTAAGATTCCGAGATTACCGCGTGTGCGCACAATCTATTTTGTGGTGTGGGTATTACTGGTTAACAACGTTCATTGGTTTTGATTTGTTGTTATTTTATAAAGAGCTGCGTTTCCTTGTGGCCTTTGTTTGCTATAGTTTGAGGAAGCATGAGTTGAGTGAAGTCGTGTTCTCGTACCTTCTCCACTATCACTCCACGTCCTCAAACGATATACACAACAATATAGGTACCTAGGTATCTCTCTACCACAACCAAGAAGGTTTGCTTAGTTTTCGATAGTAATATAATGTAGGTTGTCTGTAAGAGATAGCTTTATGCGATAAGACCGCCAATTGTATTACCCTAGTTAAGATTTATATTTTTCTCATGTAATTTTGTATGTGGTATGCAATAAAGTGCAATTGTATTGTATTGTATTGTAGGTAAAACGTTCCCCTATTACCCAGGTAACGTAGGCAGGCAACATTTCAAAACAGTAAATACGTTTCACGTTGTTATCGGCCCGCATGCGCTCGCGCATCGGACACGCCCGCCGCGATACCATTCGACACAGGCACATTCATTTATCGATTTTTAATAGGTAAGTACCCACAACAAAATCATATCGCATCGCATTAATTGCTGTACGAAGTCATGTGTTTAATTTGCCGATAAAAGGACCTAGGTAGGTAATCTGTCATCTGTTTTTGCCGCATGCCTTCGTTGAGTCATACCTGGTTTTGTAAAAATGCCAGTAGGTACGTATCTGATTAATGAAGCAGCGAATAAATAAAAATAAATAGTACCTACATACATAGTTCGTTATTTTAGTGAAGCAAAAATCTCTTATTTTAGTTATTTTTTTATATATGACTTCGCACGGTTTGTGCATTTAGCCAGTGTAAATGTTTTGTTTTTGATAGCAAGTTTTAATAATTAGATATTATTATCTAGTATTGGGGATAAGGGATACGGGATAAGAGACCATCGGCTCCATGCTGGACCCTCAAGCCCCCCGCATACGATTTAGTAAAGTATACTTAACATGAAGCTATTTAATTCCATTTCCTACACTAGTGCACATGTAGGTATGAAAAAGGAAAGAGTTTTTTTATTTCAGATTTTCGTCAATGAATTTTTATTATTCTGTTCATATTTATATGACAGTCATTCAAAAAGTTTGCTACTATAATTAAATCGTGCACAGCACGTGTGGGGGAAAGAATACTAAGTAACCATTACTTAAATGTATAGGTAAGTATAAGATATTTCTATCGATAGGAACAGTCAATTCACTGTTCCTATAGCAAAACGCGCATCAGCTGAAAATCAGCGTCGTGTTGTTTAAAACTCGGCATTTTATGCCGGTGCGTATGTTTATTATTTAAGTTTTATTTTTTGTTTGTCATTTTTGTGTGCCGAATAAATGGTATTTCTATTTCTTTCTTTTTAGTAAGTATGCTCTGCTATTGCTTACGGTGGGCGGTGTGGGTAACAAATAAAAGAAAAAGATATTTTTTTTCAGATTTTTTTTGTCAATATAGGTATATTTTTTTTATTCTTTCCCCATTTAATGATTCAAAAAGTTTACGAAGTTTGCTACTAAAATAGTCAAAATGGCAAGGTACCAAATTATTACCAAAATGTATGCCATGCTGTTGTCCTAATTCAAGGTAAAACATCCAAACCAAGTTTAATGATCGACACGAGTTCATATTCATTGGTTCACATTTAGAATCTTATGTATTGGATACTTACATAGCTAAAGTATACCTACCTAGATACCTAGTTAGGTAGGTATTGTATTTCTTCTAGCTTTTACTTCTTCGGTTGTATCAATTAACATCTAAATGAGGCAGTTAATTGATAGCAGAATTAGCCTCACATATTTTTTCATTACCTACCTAGTGAAAACCAGTTCTTTTATGTACTTACCTACAATAGACAGCAGTATAATACCTATGAAGGTAGGCACCTAGTCCTTCAATGTGTACTTACTTACCTTCTTATACAACCCATAACAAAAGAATGATTATAAATTCGATACGCATCCTTCCATAGTAGGAACTAGCCCATGTTCTATCATGTTATCTAAAGAATACAAATTATAAGTATTCTACCACCTGCCAATATCCATCTGCCTACCTAATCATAATTATTATAGGTAGACATTGCTACTAGGAAACTTTCAACAAAGCATAACAGAATCTACGGAATACAACAAACCCATTCACTTATTTGTAAAACACTTCTATTATGTTTGTAGGTACCTAAAATTAAAAACCATCACAATCTACATAATCTTAGTCACCCACCTCCCGATTCAGAGAGAGGCTGTGTTTGATGACGTGAAAGCCATCCTATTTACGAATTCACTTGAATCGATCGGCATAGCGGTGGCGAAAAACTCCGCAGTGTGTAACAAAGTGTTTCAGTTTTATTATAAGCTTATTTTTTCATAATAAAATACCTGTTAAACACCACAGTGTAATTATTAGTTATCTAATCTAATATTGTTGTATGTTTCAGAATGATTTAAGTAGCAAAATGACTTTGTCAACAAGCCGACAGCAATTTCTAGCCTATGAAACACAAGCCGCCGAAAACATTCAATACGGGAGAAAGGGAGGTGTTTTCGTTTCACATTGCATATGCATTGGTTTTATCATCTTTGCAATCCTGGTAGCTGTTATAGTCGGAGTTATTGCACATTTTATCACTTATTATAAGGTAAGTTTGAGCTTTTTCATATATTATTATGAATTAGAATCTCATTTACGTCATCTGCTGTGTTTTATCAAACGCGACGTGTTTCTGTTATCTAAGTGACGAGACAATATCCGCTTTCATGTTCAGTCGAAAATTGTTTTATCTTAAACTTTGAACATGTGAGATTTATCAAGGTTTTTACTTGGCCCACGAATTCCGCAGTTATTAAATATGCGATATCACTCACTGGATATAAGCCATTTGATGCGGATCAATTCTTAGCATACTTCGTAAATGTGACCTATGACACTGCGGGCGGACGGAAAAGAAACGTCAAACTGACAATCGATTCGTTAGCAAAGGAGTGTGCGCGAGTTTAAAAATATATGGAAGTCATATTTAAAAATTAATTATTAAATCGTCAAAATGCGACCTTAAGTTACTAAAGATTAGAAGCCAAAGTTGCATTATTATTCTGTGATATTTGTTTAGTTTAAGCCAACAAAATGTTTCCTAAACTGTGTCTAGTCTCAATATTATTTATCGCAGTTACTGTCCATGTAAGTATTTAGAAATAACATCGTTAGAGCTTGACTTTAATTGAGTTGCAGTGGTTTTCAAATAAAACGATAAACAATGAATAAGTTACGTTAGTAAACATACATGTCTGAGCTAAATGAACTGAACTTCTAAACAATGTTATTAGCGCGTTTATTCATTAACTTTTATATAATAAATTGTTTAATTATTGTACTGTTCCAAGTTTTACATAATATTAAATAATAAATATATATTAGTTATTATTATTTATTTAATTATTCATTTAATATTTTTATTAAGTCAAACCAAAAACATATTTTTGGTACCTATAGAAATATTGCATACTGGACGCATACTGGAAGGACTGGACACAAAAAGCCTTTAACCGTGAGGAGTGGAAGGAGGGTAGGGAGGCCTTTGCCCTGCAGTGGGACAAATCAGGCTAATAATAATAATATATAATAGAAATATGTGAATAAATAATTTCATTGAACCCCTCGATGCTATCCTTCCCTAATAGTTTTCTCTCAATCTAAGAAACCTGTCATTATATTTCAGCTAAGTTCACAAAAGAGTTTACAATTCTGGGATGAAACGGAACCATTTGGGCAGGCCCAGGGCCCACCGTCGATCGACCTCCGACTGCCTTCAGAAATTGTGCCAAGTTTCTACAGACTGAAGATTCAAGCTAACTTAGACAACTCCAGCTTCTCAGGACAAGTAGCAATAACTATCCGAGCGAGCAAACAAGTGAAAGAAATTATTCTACACTCTAAAAACCTCACTATTAATAGTAAAAATGCTATGCTTACAGAGCTTATCTATGAAAAAGTTGCTACAATTAACTCTAGGTCGAAACGGCAAGATGTCGCTGTTAATAGCACAACTGATGCTCCAGTCACAGATGGCTTGGCTGACAATGCTACTATGGCAACAAATGAGACATCAACTTCAAATGATACTTCCATTTCAAATGACACTACTCCTGCCCCAGCAACCACGGATAAGCCAACAACAGTGGATACGCAAGTCACCCACAGCAATGCCCAAAGGGTCAAGATCCTGACAATCACGCCAAGCACAGGAGACAGGCTAGTCATCCTATTAGCATCAATGCTGAAACCAAATGTGGATTATATTTTGGAGTTGTCCTTTGATGGAAAAATTGGCGACTCCCTCACCGGATTTTACAAAAGCAGTTATCGAAACAATGATAAGGAAGACAAGTATGTATTGCTTTAATTAATAAAATCCTATAAAGTATATAATATCATCATCGGGTGCCATCTTCATACTGAAGTTTGGAGGTCAGTAAGCAATATTTAAAAATATATATATTTTTTAAGTATATAAGCCAATTATTTCAGTCTAATCTTAGCCATATAAGTATGTAAGTTTGCTAGAAATTCAAATCATATATTTTTATGATATTGCCTATTGTTTATATGTATTGTGAATTATGATTAATCTACCTCTAAACTGATAGCTAAATATTCTCCAAAGTAAATCCTGGCCATATTAGTGTTACTTTGATAATAGTGTATTATGGCCAATCATTAAGAGTCGTCTACCTCATTTGGGATATAAACTCCTTTAAAACACGCCACACACCATTCTTATCTCCACTACTTGTTGAAATGAAATGAAATCATTTATTTGCAATACATGTTGGTACATACATTAAAGATGTTAATTTAAATATTATTAGATCCGAAACACATAGTCAATTATAAGTGACATGCAGATATAATATAGATAAGTAAAAAATAATGTTGAGCGAGTGTGGCTCAGTGGGAGATCGTGCGACTTTCGATCCGACGCACCCGAGTTCGTATCCCGCTGGCCCCGCACCACTGACTTTTTTCAAGTTATGTGCGGATTTAACACTCGCTCTAAAAACGGTGAAGGAAAACATCGTAAGAAAACCGGCATCTCCAAGAGTTAATCACAAAAATTCAAAAACATGTGACATCCACCAAACCCGCACTGGGCCAGCGTGGTGGATTATGACCCATACTCTCTCTATGAGACAAAGCCCGTGTCCCAACAGTGGGAACGTGATGGGCTGATGATGATGATGATGATAAAATAATGTATTTTCAGACAGCTCGGAGTGACACAGTTTGAGCCAACGTCAGCAAGAGCTGCCTTCCCATGCTTCGATGAGCCAGCTTTTAAAGCCAAGTTCGAGATAAGTATAGCTCATGTGAAGAATATTACTGTGCTGTCAAATATGAAGGTATCGGCTGAGGAACCTGTGTAAGTAGATTAAGCCTTAATAACCAAAATATTGAAGTGAAACAAGGTAAACTAAGCCAGAAATGGCTTGGTTTACTTGTGCATACAGAATTATGTGCTTGTATGCATTATTATATTATTCTAAGATAGATCTATGTGCTCCATCTTAGGCCACATCATCGCATCACATCAGGCGAGATAGTACACAAACATAGATCTATTAAGTGTAAAAAAAAAGCACTGGACTTATTAAAAGTAGAAATATCTGCACTAAGCATTGCAGTGTGATTTTAAAACATTAGCATAAGCACTGTCAAGTACAAATAATTAAAAAATGCAATCCAGGGCGATCATGTATTTTTACACAGTAAAATTGAATAGATTGGGCGTATACATAACGATTCATAGCACAATCTCGCTTTGTAAATTTGTCGGGTAACTGGTTTCTCATTGACATTGATTGAAATAAAAGATACATGATCGCCCTGCAGGTATTAAAAAAGCTAAAAAAATGTAAGCAGTAAAAGTTGAGTATGTATCATTTTTTTATGGGCTATTGATGAGACGAGCATTTCACTCGCCTGATGGTAAGCGCCACGCCTGCTCAAAACAATTGCAGTGCCACCCAGAACTTTATAAATACCATAAAAGCACTGCTAGGACTGCATTGCGCTCATCACCCTGAGACATCAGATTACAGATATTAAGTCTCATATATGCCCAGTAGTTTCGCTGGCTATAATGCCCTTCAAACCGGAACACAATGCACACACACTACTGCTCAACATGTTCTGTTTCCAAGCATGTACTTCTAGTGAAAGACAATACCTCTACTTAATAATTATTTGGTAATTGTTAAAGCACCTAAAAACAAAATCGAAACACCATGGAAAGACTTATTATTACTATTTATAAAAACTCCTTGATATATGAGCCATGTGGATATGAAGTCTAAAATTCTGCAACACCTAAATAATAAATGTCAAAATATAAAATCCCTAAAAAAATATAGAATAAAGATAATTAATTTTTAGAAAAAAACAAAAACCGACTTCAATGTATCTTCGAAGTCCAAGGTCACATATCGATGAAATTTATATGGGATCACTTCGTAGCTAAACTGAACACGACGCAAAAAGAATTTTTCAAATCGGTTCATAAATGACGGAGTTCTGAGGTAACAAACATAAAAAAAAAAACAATCGAACAGAGAACCTCCTCCTTTTTTGAATTCGGTTAAAAATAATAATAATAATTACTTACGCAGTAACTATTAAATAGTCTGTGGTGCCTACATAACCTGAAAATCGTACCAATTGTTATGCAATTTATAAAATATTCATTACTATAATACCATAAAGAATATAAAATGTTAACAATAACATTATTTATTTATTTATATTACACAAAAACACAAAAAGTACCACCTCCTTCACTTTTTAAAGCAATGGTGTGTACAATAGGGGATCGGACAACTTTTCAGAAAGTGTTTTAAATTAACTACAATTAATATATATAGCCATGAAAAGTACTATTTTAATTAAATAACGCTATAAAAGTACCTAAAACTATGTTTAAATATTATGTTTCAAATATTGCCGCGCAAAAGGTCACCTCTAAACTTGTGACGTCATATGCAGGTAGAAAACGACAAACTCTTCAAAATAAAACATGCAAAGAGATTTGAATACGTTTTGTGAAGTTTGGGGACTATATTGTAGTAATGGAATGAAAAAATTACCAAAAATACATTTTATGAAAATCATAAACGTAAAATAAACACAAGCTTGACTCACGGCATTTGCCTTCAATTGACGTCATGCGCTGTGATTGTTGTTACGTTTGAGATGAAGAACAGATTAAAAATGACAAAATTATTAAATTTTATTTATTGATTTAAAAATATAAATCATTATTATTTCACAAAAATATTGATTGAATGATCTTTCTGGTTCGACGAACATTCGTTCTAACTACATTTTAGATTATTTCCCGATTACTGTCCGATCCCCTATTCGCGCGTAGGTACCTCACATACTTAGTACACATGTCGGCCAAGTACACATCAAAAGTCACACTAGGTACCTATGTCTTCTATATTTTAAAAACTTGATAGCTTATTTTTTTTGTTAGTGACTGCATTAGCGCATGCTAGGAGAAAATCTTAAGATTTATAAATAATTAGGAATCGTCCCCGTAAGACGATATAAGAAGGATAGAAGAAATTTGGTTGCTCGAACAGTTGGCTCGGTGGCCCAGCGGTTAAGGCATCGGGACAGTATTCCGAAGACGCACGCAGGTTTGATCCCTGTCCGAGCAATATAATTTTTTAGGGTTCCGTACCCAAAGGGTAAAAAAGG
Organism: Petrophora chlorosata; assembly: GCA_951640565.1. NCBI lineage: Eukaryota > Metazoa > Arthropoda > Insecta > Lepidoptera > Geometridae > Petrophora > Petrophora chlorosata. The sequence goes on along the minus strand of OX621196.1, from coordinate 2,344,604 downwards.
ACTCTATTACTAAGACTCCGCTGTCCGTCCGTCTGTCACCAGGCTGTATCTCATGAACCGTGATAGTTAGACAGTGAAAATTTCACGGATGATGTATTTCTGTTGCCGATATAACAACAAATACTAAAAAACACAATAAAAAATATTTAAGTGGGGCTCTCATGCAACAGACATGATTTTTTGCCGTTTTTATAAATTATCGTACGAAAGTTACGGAATCCTTCGTGCGCGAGTCCAACTCGCACTTGGCCGGTTTTCTTCTTAATTATTCTTCCATTTTTCTACTTTATTAAACCTTTGGTATTTTTTTACTTCTAGCCCCGACCAACCAGACTGGGTTTGGACGCACTTCGAGCGCTCAGTGGAAATGTCCACGTACTTGGTAGCTTACGTTCTATCCGACTTCCAGTCCTTGGAGACCACGTACCTGAGCAAGGACGGCGTCAACAAAACCATCCGGGTGTGGACCAGGCCTCAGCTGCTCAGCAAAGTAAGAATAGAATAGAATAAATCTTTATTATAACACCCAAATACAGAAATAATTATAATTAATTTTTAGAAAAAACCAAAAACCGACTTCAATGTATCTTCGAAGTCCAAAGTCACATATCGATGAAATGTATATGGGACCACTTCGTATCTATACTTAACCCGACGCAAAAATAATTTTTCAAATCGGTTCATAAATGACTAAGTTCTGAGGTAACAAACATAAAAAAATAAATAAAAAAAAAGTAAAAAAAAATACAATCGAACAGAGAACCTCCTCCTTTTTTGAAGTCGGTTAAAAAACTAAAATAACAACTAACTGTCACAATGGGCGGTCTTATCGCTCGAAGCGATCTCTTCCAGACAACCCACAAGTGAAAGAATGAGTATAGTAAGTTTTTTTTATAGAAAAGTAGCAACCGCCCGCGACGTCTTTCGCGTCGACATCCTACTAATACTATAAATTTTGTGAAGATGGATGAATGTTTGTTACTCTCTCACCCAAAAACTATTTCGGTATTTTCTTAAAATTCAGTATATACTAGATACTTAAGCCTGTAAGAAATTGCACATAGCGATAAGGCCGCCCACTATTCAATCACTATTGTATGTGACTGTAAACTTTTGTTTCTTGTTTTGTTGTTCAATAAAGTACTATTGTATTGTATTGTAAGTCCTGGAAAAGGTCATAAAGTCATAAGATACTTTTATCCCAAAAAATCGCGGGTGAAACCGCAGGGTGCAACTGGGAATTTGACAGCCTCTGTGGTGTAGTGGTTGAGCAGGTTTGCTCAAATCTCCACTGAACAAAAACCACTGAGGTTGCGGGTTCGATTCCCGCGACGGGACAAATGTTTGTGCACAGAAAAAAAAACAGCGCAAGCATTTGTTTCGTGTCTGGGTGTTGTGGGACCATGGTCCTCATAGTTCCTGGTTCCTAGATACAGGGAATCCTAGTTAGGGGCCAAGATCTATGTATGTGATCGTTGGGCGTTATTTATTATTTATTTATTAATTAAATAGCACTTAGGGATAAAGTACCTAGCTTCCTATTTGTGAAAGAATTTTCGGAATCGGATCAGTAGTTCCGGAAATTACCCCTACATACAATATAACTCACAAACAAATTTCACCTACGTAATTTTACCTAAACAAATTATTTTATTTTATTAACAGTAAATTAGACTTTTACAAGGGTCTGAGTTACGTAGTAACTATTTATTAATATGTGGCCTGAGTTTTCCGTGCCACTGAGCAATATTGGACAGCCTCTGTGGTCTGTGGCAGGTTAGCTCAAATCTCATACACCAATGAGGTTGCGGGTTTGATTCCCGCGACAGGACAAATGTTTATGCAAAGAAACAAATAATTAATTTAAAAAAAATAACCGACTTCAATGTATCCTCCAAGTCAAAGGTCAAATATCGATGAAATGTATATGGGACCACTTCGTAGCTATACTGAACCCGACACAAAAAGAATTTTCCAAATCGGTTCATAAATGACGGAGTTCTGAGGTAAAAAACATAAAAAAAATACAATCGAATAGAGAACCTTCTCCTTTTGAAGTCGGTTAAAAATCGCAAGCATTTGTTTCGTGTGTGGGTGTTGTAGGACCATGGTCCCTAACTAGTATTCACTGTATCTACAGTGAATCCTAGTTAGGGGCCAAGATCTATGTGTGACGTTATTTATGTATTTATTTTTTGTTGGGCGTTATTTATGTATTTATTTTTATTCGTAGGCGAACTATGCGATCGCAATAACGCCGAAGCTCCTAGATTTCTACGAAGATGTATTCGGGATCCCTTACGTGTTGGACAAGCTGGACCTCATAGCCATTCCTGACTTCTCGAGCGGTGCTATGGAGAACTGGGGCTTAATTACTTTTAGGTAAGGTCACTATTTGATTGTCACAGTCATTTAATTTCACACACTATTTATTTATTTCATACTTAAATGCTTGCTGCACTTACAGCGACGCCAAGGCGTACAAGCCACATCTACACACACACAGCTACACTAATCTAGGCACTTCGTAATTAGCTTCATGACGTCCTAGTTAGGTGTTTAAGATGTTATTCTCGACCTTTTGCCTTTGGTCTTAAGGTATACTTTACTCGTGATATGTCTCTCGTATGCGGGAGGCCGTCTGGGTAGGTACCACAGCTTTGCTAGTTATTGTGCCACCAAGCAGTAGTGCGCAAGCATTACTGTATTCCGGTTTGAAGGGCATTGTAGCCAGCGAAATAACTGGGCATATGAGACTTAATATCTGATGTCTCGGGGTGATGAGCGCAATGCAGTGCTACGCAGTGCTTTTTATGGTATTAAAAGTTCTGGGTGGCACTGTAATTAAACCCCCAAACTCCTGCCTACAGCCTTGATTCAGAGACTTTGTAAACAGTGCAAAGCAGTAACGGAAATTATTGCTATTTTTCTCTAACTTCATTAGCAGGTGAAATATATTACTCATTAGCATGCTACTTGCTATTTCGCAGGCGCAACGGCATTAGCATTAGCACTATTAGCAGACCGCCGCAGTTCGCATTGATGCGGAAATGAAGGTGCACTCATGCTGCTGTAAGCCGCCTGCTAAACGATGAATATTAGCATTCATCGAATTTCTGAACTACAACTAATTTGATTAATGCTAATTTAGACTACTTAATGCTAATATAGAGCAAGTGTCGCTCAGTAGGAGCATGTGCGACTTTCGATCTGACGCACCCGAGTTCGAGTCCTGCTGGCCCCGCTGCTGTGAATGCTAATTATTCCATTATTAGTACTAAATATCAGAATCGAACCGCGAAATCGATAAGTCGACCTACCCCAGTTGTCACCTTCATTACAGAGAGACTACCCTCCTTTTCGACGAAGTAGACGGTGTACCACGAGACAAGCAGAACGTGGCTATCGACGTGGCCCACGAATTGGCCCACCAATGGTTCGGGAACCTAGTCACCATGCGGTGGTGGGGAGACCTGTGGTTAAACGAGGGGTTCGCCACCTACATCGAGTATGTAGGGGTTGATCATGTGAGTATCCTACGTATTCATAATTCATTTATTTATTGCGTTCATTGTACATTCATTACATTTAAGTTAAATTAAAGCAGAGGTCTTCAATTATGCCATTATAGGAGATATGTACATTGACCCTGTGAGGGAGTTTGCAATTTAGTGCGCGACAGTGGGCCATTATTATCTACACACTATAATATAATATACTATAATAGAAACAAATAAAAGAAAGAAAGATCTTTCGATGATATAAGAAGGATAGAATAAATTTGGTTGCTCGAGCAGTTGGCTCGGTGGCCCAGTGGTTAAGGCGTCGGGATGGTATTACGAAGACGCAGGTCCGATCCCAGCACATCATTTTTCTTCTTTCTGATTATTAAAAATCTTATGACCATAACTGGCCTGTTTCCAGATCGAACCGGAATGGAAGATGTTCGAATCCTTCTCCCGAGACAAGATGGATCTTCTCCGCTCTGACGCGCTCAAAAACACATCCCCCGTCGCGAGACAAGTCATCGACGCCTCGGAGATATCGCAGAAGTTCGACGAGATATCGTATACTAAAGGAGCTAATTTGATCAGGATGCTGAACCATACGCTCTCTGAAGAACTGTTCCTTAAAGGGTTGCAGATTTATTTGAATGAATGGTAAGTTTTGGCACTTCCTTCTAGATATATTCTAGATTCCTTCTATTTGTGGTAGGTTTCTCGTATGCGAGAGGCCGTCTGGGTGGGTACCACCGCTTTGCCAGTTCAGCCGCCAAGCAGTAGTGCGCAAGCATTACTGTGTTCCGGTCTAAAGGGCATTGTAGCCAGCGAAACTACTGGGCATATGATACTCGACAGCTAATTGTCTCAGGGTGACGAGCACAGTGCAGCGCTGCGCAGGATTTTGCAAAACAGTTCGAGTACAAGTTCTGGGTGGTGCTGTTATTTTTATGAGCTGGCGTATTGCTTACCATCAGGCAAACGACCAGCTCGACTCGTCATTCAGTTACATAGAAATGTCGGAGAAGATAGACGAGATATCGCATACGAAAGCATTGCACACTATTGGAGTGCACACTATTTTGGCGCAGCGTCAGAGTGAATCACATCAGAATAGTGTGCACACCTCTATACAGAATTTATTTATGAATCCGATCATTCTCCATGATTTGTCGATTTATCTACATGACATTGGCGGAATAGGGGATCGGACAGTAACCGAAAAAAAATTAAATTGTAGTTAGAACGAATGTTTGCCGAATCTGAAAGATCATTTAATCAACGTCCTTAAACTTCACAAAAATGGATAAATCACGTTGCAAGTTTGCTATTGTAGAGCTTGTCGTTTCGTTTGCTTTCTTATGACGTCACACGTGCTGAAGTGACCTTTTGCGCGGTAATATTTGAAACAACATTTAAACTTAGTTTTAGGTACTTTTAGCGCTTTTTTATTGTCTGATCCCCTACTATGGTGTGGCTACACTCTACAAATACCATTCAAACAAGAAGTGAAGTGACTTCTGATGTACCTACTAATGCGTCACGATACGACACGTGTTAATAGAGTGATCCGGCTTTATCTTTGTCACTCTCTGACACATTCATTTAAATGTAAGTTGAAGAGTGACAAAAGATTTTTAACGTTTTAGTCTTATCTCCCATCTACGAATACGTAGGAGGAATAAACAGTGGAAAACTGCCAGTCTTGCGAACTTTGCCATCTTTTTCAGGAAGTACTCAAACGCGGAAGAAAACGACCTGTGGACGGCGATGTCAAAAGCCACCGCGACAGAGCCGCGGTTCAAGGACCTGGACCTGGTGCGGTTCATGAACTCCTGGACGCGCCAGGCGGGGTACCCCGTGCTCAAAGTCAACAGGAACTATGAAACGGGGACTATTGAGCTGGAACAGGTGAGAGGATTCATCATCAACAGCTTATTATGTCCCCACTGCTGGGACACGGGCCTTCTCTCAAAGAGTATGGGCCTTAATCCACCACGCTGGCGGAGTGCAGTTTGGCGGATGTCACATGTTCTTGATTTTTGTTACATTTTCTTTCAAATTTTTATATACCTAAATAGAAATATTTTGCATACCTGCCTAAATAAAAGTTACATACCTATAGTATGTAAAAATTTATACTATTATTAAAACTAACCTCATAAACTTGTCATTTACCTAAAATGAGCCTAATTATAAAGTATTTACTTAAATATTTACATAAATAAAAAATATATACAAGCAATAATAAATGACTACGTCAATAGGCTAGATAAGGATTATAGATCTAGTAGCAGGGATTTTCGGATGGGTTTAGAGATTCATAAATGTATAAGGGGTACAAAATATTCCAGCGTCTGTTCACGAGCACCAGCCAGCCGTACCAGAGTATGGTGGATCAGCTGTGGCACATCCCGGTGAGCTACACGGCGCTGGGCGCGCCCGACGCGGCCGCCACCGCGCCCAAACTGTGGCTCACCGAGCGGGACAAGGTGGTCACCGCTAATTTTAGCGCAGACCAACCGCTCTACGTCAACGTTAATGCTATTGGTAAGTCCCTTTAGGTCCACCACATGGTAGAAGTCCCGCCTCTTCGTACGAAGCGTTTTGGCTCAACCTTCTTAATACGGTTAAGGAACGCCGTGCCATCATCTGTGTTTACTGTTAAATACAACCTGGGTGTGTTCAAATCAAGAGTGAATAGATACTAACTAGGAAAGCGTGCTTCATCTTCGACCACATCTTCGTTTTCCATCAGGTGAGATCGTGGTCAAACGTTAAGCTAGTCAAATGTAAAAAAAAACACAATGGATTAATTAGCATTCGCAGCATTATTAATCTGCTCAATTTACATTAGCATTAATTAAATTATTGTAGTTGCAAAATTCTATGAATGCTTAGCACGCATCGTAAGGCAGCATGCGTGCACCTTCATTCCCGCTCGAATGCGAACTGCGACGGCGGTCTGCTAATGCTAATGTCAAATTTCATATGAGCAATTAACGTAGCAATAGCACATAGCATGCTAACGAATAACGAATAATATTTCGCATGCTAATGAAATTAATGAAAAATAGCAATCATTTCCTTTACAAAATTAAAAAAAACAATGTTGAAGTCGCTTGAAATCCACTAGATCGGTTTCTAACAACAAATTATTCCATCTCTACGAATAACGACAGTTGCCACAGAAATCCTAGTTCAAACAACCACCAGTGGACATAATTGATACTTTTACTTATACGTTACGTTTTGAATACCTCAAACGCCACCCACCAGACCACCAGCTGCCTCCAATTGCTCCCTCCAATCCCAGGTTACTACCGAGTGAACTACGATCAGAGAAACTGGCAGCTGATCAGCTCAGCGCTGCGCTCCGGCGCCGTACAGTCTCCCATCACTAAAGCTCAGCTCATCGATGACGCGTTCAACCTCGCGAAAGCTTCCCAACTGGACTACAGCTACGCGCTCGGCATGACTACCTGTGTGATCGACGGGGAAGACTCCAAGATCGTATGGGATCTGCTGTTGAACAATATGGCCTTTTTGAGGTACAATTTGAGAGCTACGCCCGGATTTATATATTTCCAGGTGAGTTAATGTTTTTGATATTGAATGCTAGGCGAAAATCCTAAAATTGCTGGAGCAGTTGGCTCGGTGGCCCAGTGGCTAAGGCGTCGGGACGGTATTCCGAAGACGCACGTTCGATCCCTGCCCGAGCAATATCATTTTGCTTCTCTAATCTTAAAATTTTAATGTTATTAATCAGGGTAGGTATCATCATCATCATCAGCTCATTACGTTCCCACTGCTGGGACTGGGACCTTCCTTTGGTAGAGAGAAAGGGTAGGTATATCTGCTTTGAAATGATGTGTCTGTGTTCAATGTTTAGGTACTTGTTTTTTATATGGAACTGAGTAAGGACGTAAACAAGTCTTTCGCCTGATGGTGAGCACCACGCCTATCCATTACAATTACATCCAGAACTTTGATACCATAAAAAGCACTGCATAGACGAGACATCAGATATTAGGCCTCATGTACCCAGTAATTTCCTTTCAAACCGGAACACAGTAAAGCTTGCGCACTGCTTGGCGGCAAACATACTGGCAAAGCGCATGATTGTGATCATTTATGATTTCGATGCTCTGGAATGCCGATTTTTAAGGTTTTAAAGACGCTCTCAGAACACGTAATGAATACAGCCTCCTTATCAAGAACGGGTTATCCGGAGACAAAATAGTACATTGTACACCGAGGGGAGAAAACGATCTTTCTCCCGAGTGATACATAGTGCTTTATACTACACCTACGAGGAAAATAAAATACAATATTAGAAAATTAAAAGCTAGGTACTGTTAAATTATCAATTTAGTTAAAACAAAATTTAACGCAACGAAATAAATTGCCGTGCTTTTTTTTTCGTATTGCAGAATAAGGTTGCCATCCTCATTTCATTAAAAATAGAAAACAAAAAAAAACCGTCTCTTTTCTCTAATTATTTGATATAAAACCTTTTTGAGATTTGAGGTTTGTATGTTTCCCACCTCTTTTTTCTAATTATTTCATACAAGACCTTTTTGAGGTTTGACGTTTGTGTTTTTTTTTTATGTTCGCTGCTAAAAAACAAAAGAAAGCTAGCCGGGCAGTAATGGATTTGCATACAACATTCCTGCCCTGTTTCGGAGGGCAGTAATGAAATTCCATATAACTTTTCCCGCCGCACATTTTTAAGGGAGAAATTACGAACTTTGTAACCCGTTTATGAACGAGTAATAAGACACTTTCCGAGTAGGTGTGGTATAAAAGTTATTTCTTAATTCTATCCAGCTACTCCAATAGTCTCAGAATCTGAAACCATATTTAAATCAAAAGAAATCAACATATTCTTACAGCATCCTCATTTCGTATAATTTCACTGTCGACAATGCCAGTACTTCACCCAGGCGACTCATTCCCCACCCTAACAGGACTACATGAAGCTGATCCTCAAGAAGCAGCTGGAGAAGCTGAACTACGGTCTGGACAAGCCGAAGGACGATAACGAAGCGTTCCTGATCGAGAACCTCGTGATGTGGGAGTGCTACGTGGAGGCGGCGCGCTGCCGCGAGTGGGCGCGCGCGCAGTTCGCCGCCTGGGCCGACAAGCCCGACCTGGACGACAACCCGTGAGCAACACTCAACTAGAAAGAAAGAAAGAAAGAAAGAAATTATTTATTGCTAAACTGTACACATAGAGTTTATTAAGCTATTGCATAGCTTCTATCGCGGGCCTTGAGCGTGGAGACCGAATCCAGAAATTCCGTAACGAAAATAACCTAACACCCCCCACTCCGAATGCTATGCAATAGCTTTACCGCGGCAGTCTCCGAGTGCCACACGTCTTTTTTTTTATTTATTTATTTATTTATATCAAGTTACATAGACTCATAGAATTACAATTAATAGAATACAAATATATGGTCACATTGCAAAACATTTAAATTAAAATTATGACAAATTATTATTATTATTAAGTCAGGTCAACAGCTACATTTTATTTTAATCAAAAATTAGAACAAAAATATTTATTCGCACAAAAATACAAAAAACAGCAGCAATAGGGGTAAGCTCAGCAGAAAGAAAGCAGATTTTGCACGCTCGCTCTAAAACGGTGAAGGAAAACATCGTGATGAAACCCGCTTACGCGCTTTGGAGTGGTAGGCTCTGGCCGTGGTTGTAATACCTCCCACCGAACAAAGCCATGCCGTCAAGCGACCTAGTCGTGTTTCGGGATGATGTTCGGTGAACCATCGAGGAGACGGTTCTGAGCAGCCGCTCAACTGCCGCGTCTCTCTAGATCTATGTGTTCCATCTTAGGCCACATCATCGCTTCACATCAGGCGAGATAGTGGCCAAACATAGATCTATAAAGTGTAAAAAAAAAAGACGTGAGGCACTCGGAGACTGCCGCGGTAAAGCTATTGCATAGCATTCGGAGTGGGGGGTGTTAGGTTATTTTCGTTACGGAATTTCTGGATTCGGTCTCCACGCTCAAGGCCCGCGATAGAAGCTATGCAATAGCTTAAAAGAAAAAACATTTATTCGGGACATCACACAACATTACACTGAACATACTAGAATAAGGGCAAAACAAAAACAATAAACAACCAGTGAAATGTTACGCGATGTCAGGAAAAGGTTCCGACTCAGCATACGCCAAGGTATTTTTAAGTACCTTAGCACTGGTTTTCAGTCGGAACCCTGTCCATGACATCACGAACTAGACTTTTTATTAAACCCCCGACTCAAAAAGGAGGGGTGTTATGTCTGACCACTTGTGTGTCTAAGGTTTGGAAAATATCGTGAGTCGAAATATTCATTATAAATATAAACGGCTACACTCACGTTATGATTGTGTCGGATAACTCCGACCAGGTTTCGGACAATTAGGATGTCCTTCTTCCGGGAGTTTACGCTTTGGAATCGCGGCGCAGACAGACCGAGTCTGCGCCGTTTATATTTATAATCACTGTGTGTCTGTCTGTGGCACCGCAGCTCTTAAACGGTTGAACCGATTTGGATGCAGTTATTTTTATTTGAAAGCAGGTTTTCTAGTGGCAGTTCATAGACATGTGTTATGAAATCGGTTTAGAAGTTTTTTACTTTTCATAGGTTTTTTGTGTCAGGGGTTTGAAATTTTAGTTAACTGAAATTCGCTTGTTCGAAGTACCAGTTGAAATGTAATATTTAGTTTTGTTCGGTTATAGTATCCCGAGCTACCTGCGCTCGCTGGTGTACAGCATGGCGGTGCGCGCGGGCGGGCGGCGCGAGTTCGAGTTCCTGTGGCGCGTGTTCCAGAACGCGACCGACCCCAACCTCAAGAGCCTCATCGTCAACGTGCTGCCCAGCACCAGGGAGGAGTCGCTCATATCCACGTGAGTATCCACCTTTATACACAATGAGTTCCACTTATACCCACGTGAGTATCCACCTTTATACACGATGAGTTCCACTTATACCCACGTGAGTATCCACCTTTATACTGGTGAGTTCCACTCATATCCACGTGAGTATCCACCTTTATACACGGTGAGTTCCACTCAAATCCACGTGAGTATCCACCTTTATACACGGTGAGTTCCTCTTATATCCACGTGAGTATCCACCTTTATACTGGTGAGTTCCACTCATATCCACGTGAGTATCCACCTTTATACACGGTGAGTTCCACTCAAATCCACGTGAGTATCCACCTTTATACACGGTGAGTTCCACTCAAATCCACGTGAGTATCCACCTTTATACACGATGAGTTCCACTTATACCCACGTGAGTATCCACCTTTATACTGGTGAGTTCCACTCATATCCACGTGAGTATCCACCTTTATACACGGTGAGTTCCACTCAAATCCACGTGAGTATCCACCTTTATACACGGTGAGTTCCTCTTATATCCACGTGAGTATCCACCTTTATACACGATGAGTTCCACTTATACCCACGTGAGTATCCACCTTTATACTGGTGAGTTCCACTCATATCCACGTGAGTATCCACCTTTATACACGGTGAGTTCCACTCAAATCCACGTGAGTATCCACCTTTATACACGGTGAGTTCCTCTTATATCCACGTGAGTATCCACCTTTATACTGGTGAGTTTCACTCATATCCACGTGAGTATCCACCTTTATACACGGTGAGTTCCTCTTATATCCACGTGAGTATCCACCTTTATACAGGTGAGTTCCATTCATATCCACGTGAGTATCCACCTTTATACAAGTGAGTTCCACTCATATCCACGTGAGTATCCACCTTTATAAAAGATGAGTTAGACTTATACCCATATGAGTATCGTCCTTTATACAGGCTGCGGATGCGGATTTGAATGCGGTTTTTTTATTTGAAAGCGGGTTTTCTAGCGGTGGTTCTTAGACATGTTTTATCGTGTCAGGGGTTTTAAATTTTTTTTATTTATATTTTTTAATTAAATTTTTCCTTTCCAGTCTTCTAGAGAAGAGTCTCACCGAGATCCCGAAGCAATACGCCGTCGCGGTGTGGAGCGTGGAGCCGCCGGTCGGCGCCCAGATCGCTCAGAACTTCCTTATCGAGAACTTCGACCGCGTGTACGACAAGTTCACCGCCATGGACCCGTTCATGTTCCCCGCTGTACTCAATGCGGCCTTTGGATTCATTACCAACACGGATGAACTTGATAGAGTGAGTCCTGCTTATCTACTTATTTATTTACTAGGCTTTTCCCGCGTGGACTGCGTGGACGACAGAGGAAGCTCATTCGTCTTTTTCCAAGGTCATTTTAACAAAACCATTTTAGCAAGACCTTCCCTGCATATGAGAGCGCGTACTACAAAGAGGTCAAGCTGTATCTTCGTAATCAACCAACCAATGTTGGTAATCTTTAATGTAAGTTGAGACTTATGCTAGCAAACCCTGAAAACCACATCAAAATCCGTTCAGCAGTTTCCGAGTCTATAGATAACAAACAAACAAACAGACAAAAATGTTTGCAGTCCACATTCTCTTTACACTTTGAGAGCCGACTGAGTTAAGCGCTGAGATAAGCCTATAACATGCTTCTCAAATTAAAAAATATATATATTAATTATTAAATATTAATTAATTATCCCAAAATAGTTCACTAGTTTCTGGGTAGTTAATTGTTAAACACGCACTGTGATGGAAAGAATAGAAGCCCAAACTATGAATGTCAAACCTCGAGTGAACACATATCTTGTTGCTAGATGGTCGACCACATCGTCGCTTACCATCCGGTGACATAGTGGTCAAACGCAAGCCAATGAGCAGTAAAGCAAGACTAGGAAGATCCTGTGCTATGGAACTTCTGGCAGAATGTGTCCTTAAAGAGACAGGAGACTTAATCTGACCCATTTACTTTCGTTTGCAGCTGAAGTCGTTCGCTCTCCAGCACAAGGACAAGTTGATGCCGATGTCGGTGACGCTACAGAAGCTTGTCGACACGGCGACCCTGCGCATCGACTGGGTGCGGAAATACGCGCGACCCATCAACCGCTGGTTCGAGGACTATGTCACGGGTATGTAATGTTCTCCAGACTATGTCACGGGTATGTAATCTTCTCCAGACTATGTCACGGGTATGTAATGTTCTTCAGACTATGTCACGGGTATGTACTGTTCTCCAGACTATGTCACGGGTATGTACTGTTCTCCAGAGTCCAGACTATGTCACAGATGTGTAATGTTCTCCAGGCTATGTCACGGGTATGTAATGCTATCCAGACTATGTCACGGATATGTAATGTTCTCCAGACTTTGTCACGGGTATGTAATGTTCTCCAGGCTATGTAACGGGTATGTAATGTTCTCGAGACTATGTCACGGGTATGTAATGTTCTCCAGACTATGTCACGGGTATGTAATGTTTTCCAGACTATGTCAAGGGTATGTAATGTTCTCCAGACTATGTCAAGGGTATGTAATGTTCTCCAGACTATGTTAAGGGTATGTAATGTTCTCGAGACTATGTCACGGGTATGTAATTTTTTCCTCCGTAGCGTGAATTTTGTTCTTCAACACGCACACACAAAAAAAATAAGTACGTGCATATTAACCAATCCAATTATGGTTTAGTTTACACACGACAAATTCTAAACTTAAATGGTTGTTATTTTCCCACAGGTAAACTGTCACCAGACGGCAGCTCGAGCACCCCGCCGCCTGCCAACACGACCGCGCCCGCGTCGACCGCACCACCACCCAACATCACCACCACCGCACCACCACCCAACATCACCACCACCGCACCCAGCGCCGACACTACCACTTCTAGTCCTACTAGCTAAAATATCAGCTGGCAAGCTCATCGTAAAATAGCTATAAAGGCCGAATGTACAAAGAAAAAAGCTATTATTGTTAAATAGTTGAAGATAAAGTAAATGAGACATCACAAATTATGGTTGGTATTAGGACCTCGAATATTTGATATACCGTCCTGAGGCCGAGGAAAAGGCATGAGGCCGATTTTGAAGTGTAGTAAGTATCGATATATTTTTAATAATCGTTGTGTTGATTTTTGTTTTTTACTAGCTGCGCCCCTCAGATTCACCCGCGGTTTCCCTGGATAAAGTAGCCTATGTATTAATCCAGGGCATAAGCTATTTCCAATCTGAATTTCATTCAAATCGGTTGAGCCGTTACAGCGTGAAGAAGTAACAAACACAATCATACATAAACATTTTCGCATGTATAATATTCGTATGATTAAATTTTATTTTTTATTTCAATAACGCGTCAAATGCGTTACGCTCATACGGGCGTGTATAAAGAAACAGGCACTTCGCGCACACGCAATAAGGATTCTTATTGATTGCAGATTTATGCTTGAAATTCCGGGTTCCTTTCAACACCTCATAGAAACATATTTAATATAAATCATATTGTGCCAAATTTCATTAAATATATTACAATTAACAGTAGGCCTCAGGAACTTAGAATTATCATCGAATCATCAAAAAAACGGACACAAAAACGCCTTTATGTAAAGGCTGGCCAAAAGTTGATGTGACATTCAAATTAGGCGCCTTGATTATAATGATAATTTTAATATAGATAATTTTGTAATTAAAATGAATCTAAATAAATTGAGTTTGCATGATAAAATTCTGCTTCAATTATATTTGTTGAGCTTAGTTGTCTAGTCGAATTGTCATGCTATTTTATATAACTGCTTGCTTTGTAAGCGATATCGTGAGATTGTATTCGACACTAAATATATAAAACCTATTCATAATTATAAACAAAATTAATTTAATAAAACAGAAACGTGTCTTTACATGTCGATAATCCTTATAGGTTCTTTTTGAGATCCTTTTACTCTGAAAAAGGACAGTTTTTATCCGGAAATGATCCGCTTTTATCCGTAAACGGACATTTTTATCCGGAAAAGACCTATTTTTATCCGAAAAGGAGCGTTTTTATCCGGAATGGGCCGTTTTTCCAGAAAAAGACCGTTTTTATCCAGAAAAGGTCTATTTTTATCCGAAAAGGGCCGCTTTAATCTGAAAAGGGCCGACGACATGCTAAGTCATTTTGATGCAAGTACAAATGGAAGATTAATTTGAAGACGGTGAGAATGTACTTCTACCATTCTCATGAATCCTTCCTTCAGGTAAAACCGAGTCAAATCTTCCTTTTATTAAGTTTAAAGATAACCGTTTAAATCGCATAATTTACAAGAAAGTACTTACAAAACTAGATTTATTTATTTTTAATATTCTTTTATCAAAAATAAGAAACTATAGTAAAATTTATAAAATTAAGGGAATAATTTATGTAGCCAAAAAGTACATTCTTAAATTTATACTTGCTTTTTGCTAATCTTATTGTGCTGTTTTCTATTTTAATCTTTTCCTTCTCATCTCTTTTCTTAATCCGTAATTCGATTTACCAGAATGATAACTAAAATTCTAAATGACGTGCCAATTTTACAAAAATCTAGCACCTAATAAATTTAATTTTCTATAATTTAATCAAGCGTATTTAATTTTGTATACTTGAACGAATAAAAAAAGGCGGACGGCTCGTAAAAATAAATTAAAAGTGAAGCACGGTCTGCTCGTTCGTAAACAAACCCCACATACACATTTACTTCAAGCTATGCCGATCGGCCGTCGCATCGGCTTGACATCGCCTCTCCGTCCACTCAAACAAATATAGCGCCATTGCTATGCTTCAGTTGTTGCTTCGAGACTCCGTCCGCCAGTTTTTAACCGACTTCAAAAAAAATACAACCGAATAGAGAACCTCCTCCTTTTTTGAAGTCGGTTAAAAAGGAGGAGGTTCTCTGTTCGATTGTATTTTTTTTTGTTTGTTGCCTCAGAACTCCGTCATTTATGAAACGATTAGAAAAATTCTTTTTGCGTCGGGTTCAGTATAGCTACGAAGTGGTCCCATATAAATTTCATTGATATGTGACCTTGGACTTCGAAGATACATTGATGTCGGTTTTTGTTTTTTTCTAAAAATTAATTATTATTCTTATATTCGTTCCAGTTTATATATCTATAAATACCTATGTTACATTCCTTTAAAAATGTTACGTTCATTTTTAAGTATGGACATGTGAACTAAATTTAAAAAATCAATCGTAACGCGGCTTGAACGTGGACGGTACAACAACCGCGGCACAACTACATTCATCAGTTCATCACTGACTTTCTCTTATACAAATGTAACGTTGTCTCTTATACATGTCCTATGTATGTCTAGAATGTTTAAATAGGTACCTATTTTTATTTTTATTATTTATAATTTTATACAGTCAATAGGAATTCTTTGTCAAAAACAAAAAACGGTTTAATGGTTTCTTGTGAATCTGAAAGAGAAGTAAAGTTAGTCTAAGAGCCCGTGAACCCCAGACCTTCGTTATTTTATAAAAGCTGAAAGTTTGTCAGCGCATGCTCCCAACACAGGTAAGAACGATGGACCATTATGAAGTTTGGATTGCCGTGGCTTTGGCAGGTAAACGGTACTAAAGGTGTGTAAAATACCGATATAATTTCGTCAAATAATAAAGTGTGATTAATAATTAAGAGTGATAATAAAGTCTGGGGTTCACGGGCTCTTGCTCTATATGTGCGTTATTTTAAAATAATGTATTTTGTTATATTTTTTAAGCGTAAATAAATGAAATCGTTCCAATTATTTCCAGTATGAAATGTTTTAATAATCATATTTGCATGTTGAATTATGAAAGTTAGGGAAATCAAAGTTTTTGAAAATAAATATGTTTTAAAATTACTGAGTATATTTTTTTTATTACTATTAATAAGTTATAATGAAATTCCAATTCCTCTTTATTCAAATGTAAGTCAATCCAGACGCTGGTATTGAGACAACGAACCCAGTATATATATAGTATACAAAGTTTCTACATCAAGACCCTTTTTATTTACTGTTGTATGTACCTAACCTACCTACACTATATCACAGCAATTAATTTTAAACCCTTTGACCGCCAAAGTCGGCTATACTCGACATACGAAAAAGGGCTCCTCAACGCCGAGGTCGCCTTGAGCCGTCTAAAACGTACGAAAATCGCGTAGCTCGGCGAGGCGGCTTTGCTTCTAAAGCGTCGCGCTCAAAAGGCATGATATCTCCTAACAGCCTCTGTGGTGTAGTGGTTGGGCAGTGAAGACAGTGGATTTCCGTGACCGGACAAATGTTAATGCGCAAAAAGAAGAAATAAGCGCAAGCATTTGTTTCGTATCTGAGTGTTGTGGGACCATGGTCCTCGTAGTTTCTGGTTTCCGAGATACAGGTAGGTATCCTAGTTAGGGGCCAGAATCTATGTTTGTGATCGTTGGGTGGGATTATATTTAATTATATTAATACCAGTCTACCACAATGACTCTACCACCGTTTCGGAAATTGAACTTACGAAGATACTACTCAGAAAATACGGCAAGAAACGAATTTCTACTCAAGTAGGTACCTACTTACGTCTATTTGTAAGTAGTATTGGATTTTCTTTGTGTACAAACAATACCACTCATGATAAATCCTTTTCTAAACGAAAGATGTCACACGAAAAATTGAAAGTTGATACCCTTCGCGCCACGTCGCAATGTCATACAGAGAATTGATAGCTGGTATGTTTCGCGCCACGTCGCATCACCCTCCGCCTGCGCGAGTCTATGGCGCCCCTAAAATCAATACCGTGCTTGTAAACATGGCCCGAATATAGGGCAAACAACACTCGACGTTTTTATACATGTTTTGTGTATTCTTTTCCGCATAACCATTATTTTCTTTTCAAATTAATGGCCATCATGGATACGGCTAACGTGGGATATTCATACCATCTGCCCTCGGGCGGGTGGAATTACAAAATTCGCAATACACTGTCGCAGTTCAGCGATTTGTTTAGCGAATTTAATAAATACATCGCCCCTGCTTATCATCACGACCGATGCGAAAGGTGAGTGAAGTAACCTGTTTTACGTCCTAGTGGAGCGTATTTTCGACTTGCGTATTGGACTTGACAACCCTAAATTCCTACGCAATCCGATCAATCTAATCAGCTGCAGTAGTGAGATTTGAAGCTTAGTCTTGACACATAATCTTGGAATAAGGGTTAAATCGGAAAGCGCCTTCTGAATTTTCCTTCTGGTTCATGCAACATTACGTCCAGCTTAGTCCTTTTTACCTATTTCTATTATCACACGCAGTAATATTTGTAAGCTCAAAAATGAAGAAGTGTTTTGTTTTTTTTAATAAATATTTTTTTATATTGAGGATAGCTTTTCAAACATCTCGTGGAATGCACTACTCCGCTTCAGTGATGCGTGTTCGCGGTATCGTTCGCTGATGATGCAAGATGATGAATTGGTGAAAATTATTTGAATGTTTGTTTCAGGTCTGTCCAAATGAGGATATACTCAATGCACAAAGGAGAGTTCGTTATGGTTTTTATAGCGTTTTTTGCTTGTTTTGGTTTGGGTGTTTTTATAGGATTGGCGGGTGAGTTAGTTATATACCTACTTGTACTTGATAAAATGATAAAGCATGAGGATTTAATGAAAATTTAATTATTTTTATAACCAATTACTATGGAGGCACAAAGATAATTTTATTAAGTGGTACTTTTGTATTCAAAAGGCCGTCTGGGTGGGTACCACCGCTGTGCCAGTTATTTTGCCGCCAAGCAGTAGTCCGCAAGCATTACAGGGCATTCTGAGACTTAAAAGGTATTGTCGAGTGACGAGCGCAGTGCAGTGCCGCGGAGGATTTTGCAATACCATCACGGTGAACGACTTGCTCGTCTCGTTATACAATAAATAATAATAAGGTTTCATCGCGCGTACCTATAGACTGGAGGTCCTCTCTGCAGCCCTAACCACCGGTAGTTTGGGCCCTGCCCCGCTGCTGGCGGCTCTCTAGGTTTTGGTTTTTTGTAGTGTTTTTGTATACATATATATATATATATTTATAGAAATATTGTAAAAAACCTTAATCTAAAAAATGAAATAAATATCTGAATAATAATAAAAATAAATTATTCTCAAATTCTATCTAGTTGCCTCGTGTTGGGCTCCAATTTGACATTCGACTCGTTTTCTAACCCATTCTACCCCTCTCCCGTAAGGTCCATCGCCCACGATGACGACGTCAATATCTGCCAGTACGATCCTGTCGAACTCCAGCACCATCTACCAGGGTCCCTTCCACCTGCACAGTCCAGCGCTAGGCACCAGGGCGCAGCAGTTGTGGCTCCTGGCGGAGATACTAACCAATAACAATGATGGTAAGTGGTGAGGGGCCCTCCGCAAACAGTCCGTTGCAGGCGGAGTTTACCAACTCAATAAAAAGTTTAGCTTTGAATATTGAACACGTGTTCGAAGGAGTCATTCCCAGTTGTCACCACCTTCAATGTCCCAGTGGTGACAACTGGGAATTGTTTTTAGAATGCGTCCCATTTGTCACTACTGGTCTTCTTCTCTCGTGTGGGTATGTGGCCAAACCTGGTGTCGGAGTTTTTAGACCGCCCGAAGGCCTCCGACATGGACTGCTGTACTAAGACAACAAACAGTACCAACGGCTTAACGTGCCCCCAGAAGCACGGTAGCGCTCAGGTGTAAAGGCTAGGTGAGCTACGCTACTAGCGCTACACTGGTAGCATCTCCAATGGCTCCAAATGGGAAAATGTGTGTAATGGTGGTAGTTTGTAAAGACTACCTACATTTAAATGTTTGACAAAGATAAATTAATAAAGGAGGAATTGAAGTTCGAAGGATTTCTCACTACCTACTTCTTTACTGTTCCAGAGGAGATATTCGACAAGAGTTTCCAGATTAGTATATCAATAGAAGGCGTCTTGAGCGATCATACCACAGTGACTCTAGTTCCAGAGAGTGAAGCTACTAACAGGTAAGCAATATATAAGTAGGTAATCATTTATTCAATAAGGTTCTCAACTTATATATGGCTAGTTGACAAATTTATAATATTGGGGTATCTGCTGCCGAACTAGGCTCATAACCCGTGTTTCAGCATAGGTACAGTGCCCTCCTCTAGGGTTGTACAATATATAAAGGCTAGCCTGTAATAATTTCTAACCGTCTTAAAAAAAAGGAGGAGGTTCGCTGTTCGATTGTATATTTTTTCATGTTTTTATGTTAGTTACCTCAGAACTCCGTCATTTATGAACCGATTTGGAAAATTTTGCGTTGGGTTCAGTATAGCTACGAAGTGGTCCCATATAAATTTCATCGATATTTGACCTTGGACTTCGAAGATGCATTGAAGTCGGTTTAGTTTTTTTCTAAAAATTTATGTTAATATCTCATTTTCTTATCGCAGAAAAAATGTCCTACAGTTATTATTACCTTAATTGGTTGGTAAAAGATAAGTAAAGTATACCTATTACCTACCTCATTTCACAATAGCTATAGTTACCTATATATTACCTAGTATTTTGTATATTTTCCTCATATTATATATTCTGTACTGTGAGCGAGTATGGCTCAGCGTGAACTCGTACGACTTCCGATCCGACGCACTATTAGTTCAAATACCGCTGGCTCCGCACTAGTGACTTGAATAAGTGCGGATTTAACACACTCCAAAAACGGTGAAGGAAAACATCGATAGGAAACCGGCATGTCCAAGAATCTCAAAGATCAAGGATGTGAGACATCCACCAAGCCGCACGGGCGAGCGTGATGGATTATGGCGCATACTCTCTCTATGAGAGAAGGCCCGTGTCCCAGCAGTTTGAACGTAATGAGCTGATGATGATATACTACCATTTTGAAGCAAAGAAATGCTCATTACCTACACACACAGGTGGTACGTCGTTACCCACACTTGCACACCCAAGGCGATATTTTATCCTCGCATTTAAATATGATCTCCAATTTATGTCGCAAAACAATAGCTTTTTTCTTAATTATGCCCAGTAATGCTTAAAACGGTGCCGTTCAAACCGGAATACAGTAATGTTTGCACACTACCGAAATTACAGCGAAATTACTGGGCATTATGAGACTCAACAGGTTACAGGTCAGGGTATCAAGGTGATGAGCGCAGTACAGCGCCGCGCAGGAATTTCCAAAACAAAGTTCTGGGTGGTGCTGTTATTGTTATGAGCTGGCGTATAGCTTACCATCAGGCAAACGACCAGCTCGTCTCGTCCTTCAGTTACATAAAAACAACTACCACTTTTCGGTTGAATATCAAGAACCCTAAGTATGTACTCCTCCAGAACCCAACACCTGAAATGCAAGAAGCAAATGTGCGAGGAGGTGATGGCGCTGCACGTCGGCGCGCTGGAGTACACGCACTACGTGCTCAACATCCGGCTGTACGGACTCAAGGAGTTCCACAAGCGGTACTACATTAGGGAGATTATTTTCTACGTGAGTATCCTTCCATCTATCCATCCTTCCATCTATCCATCTATTCATACTTCCATCTGTCCATCCTTCCATCTATCCATCTATCCATCTATCCATCGTACCATCTATCCATCTATCCATCCTTCCATCTATCCATCCTTCCATCTATCCATCTATCCATCCTTCCATCTATCCATTCTTCCATCTATCCATCCATCCATCTATCCATCTCTCCATCTATCCATCCTTCCATCTATTCATCTGTCCATCCCTCCATCTATCCATCCATCCATCCGTACATTCTCACAAACTTTCGAATTTACAATAATAGTAGGAAGTAGGATAGGATACTGAAACAAGAGTCGGTTATAAAAAACACGGCTATAAAAAAGTATCGGTCAAGGAAGACAACTTATTATTATTACGAACCTGTAATGTCCCACTGCAGCGTGAAGGCCCTCCTTTAATTTTTTTTTTACACTTTATAGGTTTATGTTTGGTCACTATATCGCCTAATGTGAAGCGATGATGTGGCCTAAGATGGAGCACTTTTCTCGATTCTGGGCTATTATTGACCAATTATTGAGATAGGTCATCTCACCATCTTTTTCCGAGCCTGCCGCGACGCCGTTTCCTATTTCGTGGGTCCGGTTGTTTTGGTCCAAAATTCTTCCGGCATGCGGCATACGTGTCCTGTCTAAAGACGTCCTACCAACTCAAAATGTTTAACAGTTGAATTGAACACAGTTACACTTACAACAACAGATATTTTAAACAATTAATGACCCAAACATCTCTTTCAGTTCAAAACGTACAATCCGGCGTTTACGCAAATGGAGACGTGGTTCAGATTCATCTTTCTTCTGACGACATTTACAATTGCTGTAAGTTTTTTTGAGATTTTTCACACGGATAAAAACACACACACACATAGAAAACACAGAGTACCTATCTACCTACTCTATATTTTAGGTATACTATCTACAAAACAGAATAGGATAAAAATTAATGTATTTTTTCAGTGTTGGTTCGCGCACACTCTGAGGAAGTTCGCAACTCACGACTGGGCCATCGAACAGAAGTGGCTGTCGGTTTTACTACCGCTGCTTCTCCTTTATAATGGTAAGCAAACATTATCTCTATCTCCTATGTGCATCATTAGATCGTAACCAGGGGAGCACATGGCGAGGTCTTTCAACCGATAAAAGAACCACACAAATCGATTCAGTAATTTTTAAGTACCCTCCCTTATCAGTAAAAAATACAAAAACGTCCAATGGAGAGCCTCCTCTTTTTTTGAAATTTAATTAAAAACAGCTAACTTTGTCAACCCTTTGACCACCAAAGTCGGCTATATGTAGGTACCTACTCGACATACGAGCAAGAAAGTGACAGATTAAAAACTTAATCTAAAAACCAGTGCTACTTTTGAGGTAAGGTCGGCATTGCATGCTAATAAATGCATTTAGAAATACATTGTCATCGAGTTTTGAGTTACCCTGAAAGTTTCAGCCGGATCGGGAAGTGTTCGAAATTTGAGTTGCAGTATTCCACCCGGAACGACAGACAGACAGACAAACAAGAAGAAAACTTAATAAAAAACGTGGTAAAAAGTGTTATTTATTTGCGCCGAGGTCGGCTTGAGCTGACTAAAACGTATGAAAATTGCGCAGGTCGGTGTAGCTTTGCTTCTATAGCGTGGCGTTCAAAAGGTTAAACTGAACGTTACACCTATTCTCAGATCCAATATTCCCGCTCCGGCTGGTGTCGGGCGGCTGCTTCGCTCCGCTCCTGGACACGGTGTGCCAGACTGTGTTCCTGGCGTTTGTCATGCTGTCCTGGCTGGCGCTGTACCACGGACTGAGGCAGGTATGGACCGTGGCTCGAAGGACCAAATTTTTACTCAACTATCTTTGTTCGAAAAACCATATGTTCTACTGAACTGTCATATATTTGACTTGAAGGACCGAATGTTCTACTGATCTGTCAGATATTTGTCTCAAAGGACTTCATGTTCCACGAACTGTCAGATATTTGGCTTGAAGGATGGCTGTCAGATATTTTTATCATCATCATCCCGTCACGTTCCCACTGCTGGGACACGGGCCTTCTCTCATAGAGAGAGGTATGGGCCATAAACCGCCACGCTGGCCCAGTGCTGTTTAGTGGATATCACATGTACTTGAATTTTTGTGATTAATTCTTGGACATGCTGGTTTCCTCACGATGTTTTCCTTCACCGGTTTTAGAGCGAGTGTTTAATCCGCACATAACTTAAGAAAGTCAGTGGTGCGGAGCTAGCGGGATTCGATCTCAGGTGCGTCGGATTGAAAGTCGCACGTGCTCCCACTGAGCCACAATCGATCCTATACCAGGATATTTTTATACCAGGAGAATTTGTTCTAGATCGTCATTCAATGTTTCAGAATGAAAGAAGCTTCCTATCGTTCTACCTCTTCAAAGTAATAATCGTTGGCCTCGTATGGACGCCGGCGATGGTGGTCACGATATGGCAGAAATACTACGCGTATTACGACCCCACCTTCAACTATATGACGAATCCTAACTATCCTGTAAGTAACATGTGTCGAAGAACTTGTCAGCCAGCGGACTTTGCAGATTTGATTCTCGCTTCGGGAATTCCGGTTTTTTTTGTCGACAGAAAAAGCGCAAGCATTTGATTCCTGTGTTGTGGGAGCATGTTGTTCGTACCTAACTCCTGGTTCCCTAAAACAGAGAATTCTAGGGGCTAGGATCAATTTTTTTAATCGTTGGGTGTTATTTAAGTATATCTTATTTATTTTTGGGATTCAAGGACTTTTGGACTTCAAAAGCAAAAAAGGACCCTTATATAGGATCACTACGTTATTCGTCTGTCTGTCTGTCAAGACCCTTTTTCTTAGGAACGCGTAGTGGTATCAAGTTGAAATTAATATTAAATACTCTGGTCTGCAATCTTGGAGCTGTGGAAAAAATCAAACTTTTAAGTCGACGCAATCAAAAGATACGGCCGTTCATGCCGCATATTTTGACACTCGCAAGCGAATCAAAACCTATAGGGTACTTCCCGTTGACCTAAAATCCTAAAATTTGGTAAGGAGCAATGTCTTATAGCACAATTATAGGGAAAAATCCGAAAACTGTAAATTTGTAGTTGCATCACAAAAAAAGTGATTATACCCTATAGCAGGGGTTCCCAAACATTTTCAGTTATTGGCGCACTTACAAGTTTAGTATTTCGTTCCGGTTTTCCGGTTCGTTTCCGGAGAATGGTAAACAGGAGCGCCTCACGGCGCCCATCTTTACTCCCTACGGCGCAGCAGGGCGCCGCGGCGCACACTTTGGGAAGGCCTGCGCTATAGCTTACCGAGCAAATGAAAAGGCTATACCTATCTATTCAATTTACACACGTTTTGTTGATTCATGCTTGATAATTTACGTAATTTATTATTATTAATTATATTATATTATTTAGTTCTACAATAACATTAGTTATTGACTCAATAAATACTGAAACATTCACCGTGTCATGTTTTGTTTACAGGTCGTGAAGATAATGTTCTTCACTGCGATTACGTTGTACTTCCTATATTTATTAGTTTTGATAATAAAGGCGTATAGCGATTTGAGAAACATGCCATTCTTCGGTAAGTACATATGTCTTAAATTCTCATCGAACTAGTAAAAATGGAATA
This sequence comes from Petrophora chlorosata, assembly GCA_951640565.1. NCBI lineage: Eukaryota > Metazoa > Arthropoda > Insecta > Lepidoptera > Geometridae > Petrophora > Petrophora chlorosata. Next base: position 2,320,027 of record OX621196.1, on the reverse strand, counting down.
TTTATTTATTCTGTTAAGAAGACTATCAACTATTCAAATCTATATAGGCACTTAATTAATATAACAATGTCATTTAAAAGTCTCCACTGTTAGTAATGTGGTAGTAGTTACAATAAGCTGATCTAAACGGTATACGTAATGTTAAATTAATGTTGACTCATTCATTTTAATATATCTGCAATCATTCTGATTACACTGGAAAGAAGCGAAAATTATGTTATTTTTCTTAATAAGACTTAGCAATGCTATGGAAAACAAGAAAAACGTCATAATGCTATTATTTTTCAGACATAAGACTCCGTTGCCTGTCCATAGTGGTAGCGACCGTCACTGTCATCACATTAATGCTAGCGGTGCAAGGGTGGGGCCCTGCGGCACTCCAGGACCACTGGGCGTCGCAGCCGAAGATCCATTACGACACTTCCGCCCCCTTCATGGCGTTGTATGGACTTTTCAACTTCAAACTGTACATACTGGCCTATTTGTTCTCGCCTGGCAGTGGCTCTATACATGGTAAGTCTAACTTTATAAGATGCTTCATCGAGTTCTATGACGTCCGATCATTCTAAAATTCCTAACCTCAGTGGACTATGAGCAACTATATCTACATGATTGATTTCGCCTGTAAGACATAATGGCCAATCGTGAAGACTTTACCTACAGGAAGCGTTTACACGTGATTCAAATCACTACCAAATCGGCTACGTAACACTTTTGTTCATTTCATTGCGTAGGACTTGGTAACACGATTGTCAGCGCGTTTCCCCTATCTCTGTAATATGTAAGATAAGTTTACAAATATATACCTAAAAGTATGTTTCAATATGTTTTTATCTAGGGTACATATGTGCTCCTAACTTCTCCTACATTCTCATTGACATTGTCCCACCTCGATGGCTCAGGCTGCCATCCAAATAATTCTATTAAAAACTAGAACAGTTCTTAGGACCACGAAGACAGTCGATTTATCGTCACGGCTATGTCACAATTTATAAAAAACTAAAAACCATAATGTGTTGTTGGAATATCACCTGCCAAAGGGTCAATGACATCGAAGCGGTAAGAGCAAAACTCGAGGGGAACTGAAACGGGGAATAATCGTAGCGTAGGAACATTTATAGTGTACTTCCTTAGCGTCACGTAAAAATTTTATAAATAGACCAGTGACATACAATTACTACCTACCTACTACAGTTCAATGATTAACTATGTGACTGCCGTACGCTACGTAACAATAGAATTAGGGCGCTACTCTGCGTAGCTATATTCTTACGCTATTGGCAGACTTATTCGCTCTACTTGCTGAATTACCTATATTGGCATTTAACATCCCACGATCTTATACATTTAAAAAAGATTAAACGTAAGTGTTCAGAAGTAAATTAGAAGACGCACGAAGAAGATTATGGAACATATACACTTCTAATGGTCTACGATACAAATTATCTTATCTCAGCTATTGTTTTTATCGGCTGACAGCTGTTTGATGAACTTTGGGCTTCCAGTTGGACTTTAAAACACCAAATTTTGCGAATACAAATAGTCTTTAATACCAATAACATAAAAAACTATTACAGATAAAACTGCGAAATGCAAATGTTTTTTATTCATTAAAAATACTACCCTCTTATTACTAAAACGATCCCATGCCATGTTCCGAATGAGAACAGATTCACCCCGCTTCACGATCCACCTGTTTTTGTTACTCATTCCGCCATTTTGTTTTCAGAGACCGCCATTACTAAAGACAACCCCGCGTTTTCAATGATCAACGACTCAGACGAAGAAGTTATTTACGGTTCCGACGAGGAAAGCCGACGCCCCCTCAACGCGCACCATATCACCAACGAAGACATATGATTCACGCTACAGAAATATATTTTCCCTCTGTGAATGTAATTTTTTTTCTTGTTATAAACCTTTAATGAGAATTTAAACTTTCGTTTTAATCTACGTTTTAATAAAAAATATTGTCCAGTTTCAAATCTATGCAGGTAGTAGTACATACTCAAGTCAATATGCATGAGTGCAAGGCTGCGCTTGCGCACACGCGGGATAAAATGGATCTTAGGCTACCTGTGGTATACTACTAAGTATTCTGTGCCTAAGGCGGCGAACGTCAGCTTCCTTGCAAGCGGGTGTAGGTAAGTATTTATAATCTTTCGACCAGTAACAGCAAAGCTACATTTTATACTACGAGTTCGACACCCGCCGGCCGGCGGCGGCGGGCGGCGGCTTTCGGGGCGGTAGCGTTTTGCGGAGCGACAAGCGGCCTGCGCGGGCGGTGTGGTGGCGTCTTTGGAGCCTGTAAATGAACGAGATTATAACTATATCCTATCATAACTCTGATCGCAGCTACTGAATGGTAGACATGAAAATTTCGGAGTTGAACTCATCCTTGACTAGGCTTACCTTATTAGGGTAGACACCAAAGAAGAATCTGTTCCTTGGAGGACGAGGAGTGCCTATTTTATATACAGAGTAAGTAAGCCTCTTTAAAGAAAAATCCAGCAATATAATATTTAACTCGAAAATAACCGCAGGCACGCCGGCGCCGTCGCGTCGTGTCTCCAAAACCTAATTGAACATATCAAATTACAGCAAGTCAGCACAATGCTCAGCAAGTTTTCTAGAATAAAAAAACTAGTGCAACAAAACGCCTTATGCCATATGTGCACTTGGTATATTGATGTTATAATTACAGCAGTAGGATCAGTCAGATGACTAATTGACTAAACACTACAAGACAGAAAAGAAATACGACTCTATTTGCAATATCGTTAGATTCAATTTCAGAAACACTGCCTCCTACGAAACCGCCTAGCTGGCATTTTGTTAGTAACAATTTGTCCTTGATGCTGCCAAGTGAAAGAAAAGCCCACGTTCATGTTTCCGTACATATTATTATATTATAGGTAATAAAGGTATAATAATATAACATTTTAAATGTCTACGTTAGCATACCCTAGCATGATGTGTACATTTGTAGGAAAGTTCCATGAACCTAATAGTAGGTAAAATTCCTACAGATCGACGACATACCATAATACCCAGGAGCTCCTTGGTGGCAAACTGGTAATACGATGCCACAGACGCCATATTATTTTCTCTTCATAAACGATTAGTAATTAATTAGTATCATCTTCAATGTGGCAACGTCATGCATGACTCATATCCTTGCTAGAGTTAATATTCAATTCTCAACATATGCGCGTTATTTAAAGTAGTCGCCATTTTATATCATGTTCGCCATTTTGTAACATGACCGACATTTTGTAATATTTGATTAAGATTCCAAAAAATGTACATTCTTTTAATTACTGATTCAGAGTGGTTCAGATTGAGTCAGATGTGAGAAATCCTAAAACGTTAAAGACAGAATAATTAATAATACCATAACGGCGTGAGCGACAACGCGACACCATCATCGGTAACACTCTCTCGCCCAAGCTGTTCACCGTCGTGTTAGAAGACTTTATGAAAACACTAGACTGGAGCGAGAGAGGAGTCACCACGGTAGTCGCACGCACGACGCACCTTAGATTTGCTGACGCTGACGACCTTATTGGCCTTATTACATTATTACCTTGGCTGAAAAAGTCAACGATTTGGCCCAGAACTGCTTTCAGAAGTTCAGGAAGCATTTCTGAGGGTAGGCCCTCGGAAGAACATGTCTAAGACAAAGATTATGGCTAATTTAGTACCAGCATCCCATGTGATCTTTGATAACAACCAAATAGAAGTTGTAGATGAATACATTTACCTTGGGCATCGTTTATCCTTTGACCATGTTCTCAGATTATAATCGATAGATTTAGTTGGGATGGGTCGTATTTGATGACGTCTTTAAAGCTGAAATCACGCAAAGTCTAATAACTGAGACATTTAACCAGCGTGTCCTTCCCATTCTTACGGACCGAGCCGAAACTTGGCCGCTCACAATGGAAAAAATCCATAAAATTAGCTTATAGAGCTATGGAGCGCGCTATGCTTAGAATATCAAATTTCGAAATTCCACGCAAGACGAAAGTCGATGATATTTGAACGCGAAATTAAGTGGAGATGGGCGGCACTGCGAAAGGTGGACCTAGGCAGTGACAAGTGGTGGCCAACAGAAGGTTACCGATCTATAGGCGTACCACCAGCCAGATGGATTGATGACATGGTCAAGGTAGTTGAAAAGATGTGGATGAGGCACAAGACCGAAAAGAGCGACGTGATGGAGAAGACACCTATATTCAACAAAAGGATAATAAGGGCTGAAAAAGAAGAAAAAAGTAAGAGCTAAGAGAATCTTAGAAGGTACCTAAAGTACTTTAACAGGATGATAAAATAAAACATATCTTGAACATGATTAAAATTACAGATCATTTTACGGGTTCAGGTTAAGACAGATTCATGTTGAGATATCTTAAAAACAGAAAGGCAGACAAATTTAGATGGTACCTATGCACTAATAATGGTATGTGAAAATGAAACATATCCTGAACATTAAAATTTTAATTGAGTAGCAATAATAAATAATAATCGTCAATGTAACCTAACATTAAATTAATAGATGAACTCACTCTAAAGATATAGTCTGTAAATTGTTCAGGGTATGCGCAATTAAAATAACAGGGTGCGGTTGGAGTATAGCGGCCGACAGGGGGCGCTGGCGGGCCCCGCAAGGCTCCGAGGGCAGCGCCTGCGGCGTGGCCGCCGTGCGCCGCAGCACTGCACCCCCTCGCATCACGCACGCCACACCCGCACGGGGATCACAGTTCTCATTCACACTAGGAGTCTCATCGTCTGAACAAAGATCAATCACTTCACACTCACTGTCTGGTCTCTTCAACGGGTCCATGTTTTTCATGTCAGCTTCGGCAGTCTCACAATCTAGTCCGTCCACATATACAATATCCTTTTCGGCTAGTTTAGCTTTTCTTTCCGCTTCTTTTCTCAAGTTGTCTATGTATTCCTCCATGCTCTCTTGCGACATTCTGTCAATATGGACAGTGATCGGTCTACACTTCAGCATTAGCAGTTGTCCTTTAACATCGAGTATTTTCTTTTTTCTCTGATTTGGAAATGTATGTTTACGCTGCCAGTAATCTATTGGCCTCCTGTACCTCACCGGAAATTGATTATTTTTACTTTTATTACCTAAATATTTGCTAGAAGGGGGGTTCGAACAGCAGTACCTTTCAACCCGTTCTCTCGAGTATGTAGTGTCTCTCTGCACATTCGTTTTTATATTTTTCATATATGCCAGTGATGAAAATGGATATGGAGGTCCTCTATCTATATTGGCTGCACTTCTCGCGATTTTAGATTTAGATTCACTATTAGAAATAACATGCACTGAGTTCTCCAGATTAGCTCCGACCGGCAACAGTTTGAGAGCGGACAGAAAATCTGGCAACCCTCCAGTACAGGTACTCGATGGGATCTCTTCGTTATTACAGAGCCTCTCATGTGCTTTCAGAACTTCCAAGTTGTCAAAGTGGCTATCACAATTATCACATAAATAAATGTCAGATTTAATCTGAGGTTCCTCTTCTGCCAGTGAGGATTTGGCTTCATCATCATGAATAGCCTTCACCTGAGTCTGAGTCTCTTCGTCATCATCATCCAACAATATGGGTTTGGCGTCATAGTAGAGGTTCTCATTTCTGAAGGTGACCAGCAGCTTGCCGTTGCGTTTGTCGTAGAGAGACGTGGTGTGGTCGCGATTGTCGACGTAGCGCAGCTTGGCGCGCGGGTGCCGCGCCAGCTGCGCCGAGAACACCAGCAGGAAGGTGCTCTTGTGGAACTCGTAGCACTTCCGGACGACACTCTTCAGCTTGTCCTCCCAGTCGTCGGGCACGGCGGCGGGCCGCGTGAACGGGTGCGAGAAGGGCACGGCGCGCGGCCACCATGGCGGCTGCAGGATCGCGCTCGCGGTGTCGTGCCCCCAGGAACATGTCACCATGAAAGTTATGAACTTCTCCAATTCGGCGGCCGTGAAGTTGGTGAGCGCTACCGGGTGCCCGTCGGCGAACAGCAGCGGCAGGATGGCGATCATGGCTACCGTGAGCGATTATGGTCATCGCAACCGGAGGATGGGCAGCGCTTGCGATCGAGCCCCGCGCAGCCATTCCATAACGGTTAACGCGTTGAAGCCCATTTTACAAGTGTCCGCAGAACGCAGTTACTTCACGTAAGTTTATTCACTGTAGATTGTACGAATGCTACTAAATTCATAAAATTGCATCAAAATCACAAAAACGCAATCGAAGCGAGAGCGAGCGTACATAAAAAGAGAAAGATCCATAGATCCACAGACTTAACAAAAGAAAGAAAGCGATCAACGATCAACCAACAAGGAACACGAGCAAAACGCGCGCAACGCAATGAACAAGTTAAAATAGTGATGTGCCACTGAGCAACAAACCACCCAGGACTTTTTGGCGGGAAGTGAAAAGTGATACTGTTCGATTTTGTTTTATTTTCCAAACAAGTGTTATTTCAAGTGATCGTGTGTAATATCGGTGGAATATTAACCATTATGTGTTCGTAAACGTGCACGAGTGTAGGCAAATGAAACAAAATTGAGAAAACATTGCTTTTTATGTTCTCCCAAAAAGTCCATGGAAAGCTTGAATAAAGTTTCACCACTTTATTGACGCACTAAGAGAGGGTCCGGCTTGTTGGTGATGACCCTCATTCTCAACAAAAGGTAAATGGAATATTAAACTATCAAATAAAAACTATGTAAGACATGGCGGTATGGTCCTAGAGAACTAAAAGGCAAACTTTAAAAAAAAATGTATAACCAATTGATAAGTAAGTATATATAGACAAAGTGGAGTCACTTGGGAATTTTTAGGGTATTGAGCAACTATAGTGGTCTTTTTTTTTCAAGTAACTTTTGTGATGAGTGGAAAAGGATGCATTCTGTTTTGGAAGTACAACTTTTTTGAGTCTATCTATTTTTTACTTTATCTTAGAGTAAATCCTTTGAACATAAGAACTATAAAGGAAATCAAATGTGTATTTAAAAAATACTCATCGTTTGATGGCGTGCCAAAGGAGAGGGAAGCAAAGCCTTCGGGTGTTTCCGTCGCTCTCCGACGGCGTGAACTTGGTTGGATGACCTTGGTTTGAAGGAATATCCAACCGTGTGGCTCTTCCTTTAATCTGAGCTAAGCTTTCGTTATAGAATGTTACTGCCATACACAGACGAAATATCTTGTCAAAGCTGTTAGTTGTCAGATTTGTAAAGTTGTCATTGTCACCATTATACATTTGACAACTGACAGATCACATATGAGATCGGTCGAATTACTCGAATTTTGTGCGGTGCGACTGATTTGCTGGGTATTTTTAATCAATTGTTATGTTAATGTTCTTTAACAAATAGCCATAAGCATAAGCCATATTATATTCATTAGGATAAACGGTAATCGTGTAGAAGTATACGTGCATTCGTGTTGAACTAATCAAAATGTGCTCATGAAAGACCAGGCAAAAATGGTTGGTAGCCCTTGAAAATACAGGTTTTTCTAAATTGATTATAAATTAAGTTTTGAATAAATTTAACTGTACTTCTCAGGATGTAATTAATGGACACAACTCTCCTAGTTCTCCGGCTAAGCATCATGTAGAGGAAATTGATTATGAGTAAGTATTTCCTATAGTTTAGTGTGTTGTTTATTTATTTTTTCTTTGTTTAACTGCATTGCCGTTAAGTTTGTAAATCAGTTAACCTTTACAAAACCACTAAAACGAGTTATAATAAAGAAGCCATAATAAACATACGGGATTGCTTATATTGAAACATATTAAAAAAATTATGTAGAATAAAATGCAGTTGTTCATCTACAAATATTTGATAAATAAAGGCAAACCAGTTTCTAAAAATAATCTTATTCTTAAAAAGTCACTTCTTACTTGTAAGAAGAAAATGTAAATAATTTTTTTAAGTTGAATGTTGAAACAAAGCTATAAACGACGTTATATAACTGTTGCTCTTAGCTTAGAACAGCCGGCATGGACCCTAGAACAGTTGAAGGAGGCTGCTGTGCAGCAAAGAGTGCTGAGACCTCGCAGCCTCGCGTGGGCTATCCTGCTTTATGCTGTGCCTCCGCCCAATGCAGATATTGTAGCAAGGTACATGGATTTTTTTTACAATTTCAATAAAACAAGTATAGGAGACCTTACCTAGATTCCTTAACAAAATCACTGCTAGGATTGTGTCTGTCTGCATTTAAAAAAGATTCAGATACATCTTTGGCAGTGAATGTGACCAGTCACATGCTTATTTACATAAATAACAAAATGTATGTACTTTATCAATAACTAAAAAAACCCCATAGCAAAAAGCCTATAAAAAGTAAAAAATGGCTGCACTGATTTTGATAATGCTTGTCTAAGAACCACCGCTAGAAAACCGGTTTTAAATTATTGATTATTAAAGTATCATATAAATAAAAAAAATGCATCCAAATCGGATCACCCTCGTAAGAGCTACGGTGCCACAGACAGAGATGTTAAACTTATAAAACCCCTCCTTTTGCATGTGGGTTTAAAAATTGTGCATGAGACATTATTAGATTGGAATAATATGTTATATACATGTATACCTCGCTGGCCCCGCACCACTGACTTTCTTAAGTTATGTACGGAATTAACACTCGCTCGAAAAACGGTGAAGGAAAACATTGTGAGGAAACCGGCATGTTCAAGAATTAATCACAAAAATTCAAGGACATGTGACATCCATCAACCCGCACTGGGCCAGCGTGGTGGATTATGGCCCATACTCTCTCTACGAGGGAAGGTCCGAGTCCCAGCAGTGGGAACGTAATGGGCTGATGATGATACATGTATCCCTATTACATTAGTTGTATATGTATTATTATTATAATATGTTCTTTAACTTTTAGTAATTCGATGATGTTTGCCCATTTACATTATCTAATTCTCAAATTAGATTATTATGTGCTAATTACTTTAAAGATAATAGTGTGTAAACCTTACGTGAAAACATTGATCATTCATGAATGCCTGTTTCATTTAGATTTTAGATTGTCAAAGCATACTTTGTTATCTCAAATTATCTTATAACCTCTTGGTGATGGCAGTACTTTCATTTAAACCAGGGGTTCCCAAACTTTTTCAGTTAGCGGCACACTTACAGATTTAATTACTTGTCTCGGCGCCCCCTAGCTTGTTGAAATAGGGTACAATTATACTAAGTAGATAGGCACAAAATTAAAACATTCACTATATGAAGCTGAGTTTTTATATTTATATACAAGAAAAACATTTATTATTTAAGAAAAATAGGAAATAAAATACAATGGCCACTTAGTCAATATGACGTGTGAGTTTAGTCATCACCACACATAATTTCAAAGGTATAAGCCATGGTATAAGACTTGACACTGCTATTTTCATTTGTCAAGTTTAGTTTCTGGAGAATAGTATGAAGGAGCGCCTCACGGCGCCCCTCTACGGCGCACCGGGGCGCCGCGGCGCACACTTTGGGAACCCCTGATTTAAACAATGAAAGAGTAATAAAATTGATGTCTGTGTTGTACAAATGATTACTTATTTAGAATTAAACTTTTCTAGTGAGTAAATACAAGTAAGTAAGTAGTAAATTAATTCTTTTTATGACTATAAAATACCAATGTTTATTTAAAGGATCGGTCCGCTCGCTCCTATTACTCCTATTGCCAAACCCTGTCAGGGTCATATATGTTAACTTACCTTTTCATAAGACCTCTTCAAATGTACATACATATGTATATGATTGCAATAAACTATTGAGTATTGAGTACTTATGTAAACAAACAATAATACATTCTTCCATTTCAGTATAAGGTCTCATAGAAGCTTCTACAATGACCTCAAAGCAAAATTATCCATGGACCCTCGTGGAGTCATAGGAGATGACCCATTGTCACAAAATGATGAGGTAATGCAATTAATAATCCTGTATTACTATTTAACAAATATGACACAACTAAAATGTAGGTAATAAAACAAACTAACAAATAAAAGTGTCATTGGAAATACAAATTGCTGATGTGTGACAGTGAGACCTATTATTCTCGTAATAGGTCTCACTGTCAAACATCAGTGACACCATAGAATTCTGTAAGTAATCAGTAAGTAGTAAGTAATCATCCACAGCATTATACTGATTTTCAGCTGAGATCCTTGACCCAAGTAAGAAACCCAAGTTAAAGCATCTATTGGAGTCATCAGCAATTTATATTTTTTTTGCTAAGAACATGGAACAGTAATGGAAAGAAAAGTTGGTTCATCATGAGTTTCATTACCAATAAAACTGATGATTTACCAGTTTTGGTAATCACTACCGCATGGACATATTACCCGATCTGTGCATGAGGTAGATGCATTTGTATTATGACATTTAGGACACTTTATTATGAATTATTATTATTATTTCTTGTTTTTTTTTTAAATAATTTATTGCCAAAAGAAAATTTACAATTTTTCTTACAAATAGTACAGAATAAAACTTATTATCTAAATTATTAATTTTTAGAAAAAAACAAAAACCGACTTCAATGTATCTTCTAAGTCCAAGGTCAAATGTCGATGAAATTTTTATGGGACCAAATCGGTTCATAAATGACGGAGTTCTGAGGGAACAAACATAAAAAAATAAATAATAATAATAAAAAAAATACAATCGAATAGAGAACCTTCTCCTTTTTTGAAGTCAGTTAAAAATTAGAGTTATCGGCGATGCGATCCCCAAACTAAGCACGAGGCCTGTGTCTTGAGGGTCGTGTGCAATTTTAACAAATTAAGTTTAAAATATTGTAACCAAAATGATTGAAAAAGTTGTCATTTGCAATTTGACAAATGATTGTTTTGATCATCATAAAAAATCATTTTATCGTAATTAGTTCTCATGCACTGGGAAAACAGGCTTTTACATATATAATGATTAATATATCAAATTGCGAGCGAGTGTGGCCCAGTGGGAGCACGTGCGACTTTTGATCCGACGCACCCATGTTCGAATCCCGCTGGCCCTGCACCACTGACATTCTTAAGTTATGTGCGGATTTAACACTCGCTCTAAGAACGGTGAAGGAAAACATCGTGAGGAAACCGGCATGTCCAAGAATTAATCACAAAAATTCTAGGACATGTGACATCCACCAACCCGCACTGGGTCAGCGTGGTGGATTATGGCCCAAACTCTCTCTATGTGAGAAGGCCCGTATCCCAGCAGTGGGAACGTAATGGGCTGATGATGATGATGATATCAAATTGATGACAAAGTTTTTTCTATTTATTTAATGCATTCCTTAATGTAGGTAGGTACAACATCAGGTACATCAGGTACAATGTTGAACACAGCACATGTCCGATCTCTGTTTAGAATTTCCTTATAGCAACGCAATTTATAATTATAGGAAATGTATATGTAAGTTTCTTTATGAAGATTACTGCCAGTGAAATTACTGGGCATTTGAGACTTAATATCTGATGTCTCACGGTGATTAGCGCAATGCAGTGCTATGCAGTGCTTTTTATGGTATTAAAAGTTCTTGGTCGCACTGCATTTGTTATTGGCAGGCGTAGTGCTTACTATCAGGCAAACGACTTGCTCGTCTAACCACTCAGTTCCAAAAAAAGTATGACAGTTTTTTTAGAGGCTGGTGCCCTTTATGAAAGTACGTGATGAGTCGTATCGACAGCGCGTAATTATATTACAGATTAGTCACACTCGCTCTAAATCTAGGTACTTGAAAATACAATTTTAAAAGGTTCAATAACTTTCTTTTTTAATGGAACGATGGAACGCAGTGTACTCGGCGTGACAAAAATGGACCGAGTTCGTAACACCGAACTGCGTTCGAAACAGGCATCGCTGACGTAGGCAACAAAAGTGACAGGCCGAATGGGCGGGCGCCACATCTGTCGAATGCACCTGGAAAGGTGGCCCAAAATAGCCACATAATGGGTGCCTGAAGACGGGCATCGACGCCTAGGAAGGTCTAGAAAACGTTGGCGGGACGATTTGGACGCTTTTCGGAGTGACTGGCCTGAGATCGCAATTGAGAGGGATCCATGGAAGGAGCTAGGAGAAGGCCAACCGCTCAAAGGTCTCCGACAAAGCGTAAAGAATGTTCTAAGGCAACGGCAAAAAAAACGAACCTCATGCTCCCGATAACGCGGTCGACAAAAAACTGTTGACGACAATAATGATAATTACTTCTGGTTATCAATCTTACAGCAAATATTTTTATAATAAACAAACAAGGTCTGACTGATACGCGTTATCGTATATTGACTGACAAAGAGTTCTCTGAAATAGTATTTGTATAGCATTAACGTATATGTGTGTTACGTGTATTTGTATTTTATAGGCTAGTCCCAACGTCGTACTAGCTATGATCGCTGACAGGCTTGACTGTGAATATATAAGGCATGGCTGCAACAGGCATGTCGCAGTCCCAATGCCGGTTAGAAAATGGTAGCTTTATTATTTATATTCTTAAATTCTATTTAAATGTTCCGTATTTAACTCTAATTTGCATGATTATTCCCTATATTGTATGAATCTGTATCTGAATCTGTATTAACGGATATGTACTTAGCGAAAACCAAAGTTCTTTGTCAATTCGTAAGGAAAAAGGAAATATTATACTTGCAATTTTAAATGGAACCTGCGATCTTTTTTCTTATGTTATTCATCCATAAAAAAGATGCAGAATGTCGACAATGTTTTGTTTTTTAATAAACAGGTTTGGCACTGGTGTTTTACCACCATTGTGCATAATATATAAAATAATATAAATGCCCTTCAGTTTCTTGCCGAATCTATTGGATTCTTTTTCCGATACGGTGGTAGAGTCATTGTAATACGACGTTCATAAGTGTGTCTGGTATAGTGGTTGGGCAGGTTGGCTCAAATCTCTTACACCACTGAGCTTGCGGGTTCGATTCGCAACGGGACAAATAATGTTTGTGCACAGAAAAAAGCGGAACCATTTGTTCCGTGTCTGGATGTTGCGGGGACCGTGATCAATCAGGGAATCCTAGTTAGGGGCCAGGATCTATGTATGTGATCGTTGGACATTATTTATTAAAATTATTTAGTCAGGTCCGACGGCCTAACGTAGCACGGTGGCGCTCAGACGTGAACACCACAAAAACGGTCACCCTTCCAAAAAAAACTAAATACTACGCTTATTGATTATGCTTCTTTTCTTTAACCTATAAGTCCCCACGACTGTGGCAAAGGCCTCACGGGCATTCCCTTCTCTCTCATGCTTTAAAAAACTAAATAGGGATTTGTTTCAGAGCGTCTGGCGGCAGCACTTCTGTGATAACGAACTGAAAAACCTGATTCTTCAAGATGTGGTGCGGACGTTCCCTGATGAACTGTACTTTAGGGAGAAGGATGTGCAGGATCTCATGGTAAGGAACTAGGTTACAATAATAATGTAAGATCGCTCGTCTATTGCTATATAGCGTGCGGAGGGACTCCAAGTGAAACTACCGGTTTGATGAATACACACTTTTATTACCACATGAGACATACAAAATAAGTACATAAAAATACTGATATACCCACTACAAGCGCGGCTGATGGTGGCGCAGAGACTGGGGAGCGCAGGAGCGGCGCGACCGCCGCACGCGATTTTTGCTTCGCTAGCATTCCTTCGACCCCACAATAGGGAATATGCATGTGTTGTCAAAAAATCGGAAAATCCTTTTTATTACAGATTACTCCTGTAAACTTACCTATAGTAGTGATAAAATTATTGTTCTTAATTGCATAGTTTTTTTTGTATTTCAATGTTTCTTTTTCGTATGTTTGGAAAAACGGATCGTAATCGCAAAACGCTTGAGTGCAACCTCATGCTGACGTCAGGCGGCTCGCTGCTTATTAGTAACTTTTTGACATGAGCCCGCCTTATTGGTAGATTATTGACACACGCACATGTAGCATAAACAGACCAATGAGGACATCCTAGGTCCCCACATTTCGACGTCACACGAAAATGGCGCGTTTTAGTTGATTTAAAATGTATCAAATTTTCATTTAATGTTTTTATTGACAAATGTTGACTTAAATTTTTTTTATTAGTAGTATTCAACAATGAATCATATTGCATATTCCCTATTATGATTGCATCTGCAGAATTGCAAAGAGATGTGTTTTTATTTTTACAAGCTTGCAATGTATGTATGTTTGTCCGGGTTGGAATCTTGCAAGCTGAATTAGAACTACTTCCTCTTATCCTGAAATTTTGCATACTTGTCAAAGGCTGATGACAATCCAATATTATGGTGACAGCCAGCTGAATGATGGCGACGGGCAATGTAACTCCTTGACGGGTAATCGTAAACTATTAGTGTTTGGGGTCATTTTAATCTGCTTGCGGTTCCGATTACGAATTTGTTAAAAACTTGTCTTTCAAACACATTTTTCAACGCAATACTCATAACTTTTTATTATATATTTATTTACTTCGTTTTCATGAAGTCTCTTTCTTGTTTGTCTGTCTGTCTGTCGTTCCGGGTGGAATCTTGCAACTCAAATTTCGTGCACTTAGAGATTAGCTATCCAGCTGAAACTTTCAGGGTAGCTCACAACTCGATGACAATGCATTCTAAATCCATTTTTGAGGCGCATAAAAACGTGGTTCTGAAATTATTGTTTTAATCCAAATTATTATTGCCTTGTTTATATATTTTTTATTGTGGTAAATGACAATAGATAATGTGATAGAATTGCAGGTGTCTCTACTCTGGCGAAGACTTGTCAAGCGCATTATGATTCCGTCTTAGTCAGCCACAAGTTCTACATAAATTTCACTATCTCATTATTTTGAACAATATTCAATGTTTTGGGGATTGGACTATATATTTGCGACGAAAAAAATACATATGAGTGGGAGGATGGCATCATATCATGGTATCATCATCATCATCCACAGCCCTTTATATCCCACTGCTGGTTATAGGCCTCTCTCATGTCATGCCATTCGCCTCGACTCTGCGCCAATCGTGTCTAGGTTCGGCCCGCGAATCTTACAATATCGTCGACCCATCTTGCTTCCGGACGCCCAACGCTACGCTTGCCCTGTCTTGGCCACCATTCAGTCAGTACCTTACTCCACCTGTCGTCACTCCGCCTGGCCAGGTGTCCCGCCCAACTCCATTTGAGTCCCATAACAGTATTTCCGACGTCCCGAACTTTCGTTCTTCGTCTGATTTTAACGTTAGGAACTCGGTTTTGTAGTTTGTTGCCGAGCATGGCTCGTTCCATGGCTCCCTGTGCAACCCTGATGTGACCATGGTATTGCTTACGACATTTCCAGGTCCGGGTCCTGTTCTACTGGTCCCGCTCGCACTCCCACGTGGGCTACAGACAAGGAATGCACGAAATCCTGGCGCCGTTGCTCTTTGAGCTGTATCTAGATAGAAAGTTTGCACCTAACTATATTACGTAAGTATATAACAAAATATAGTAGACTTAAATTAAAAAAACCCATAAACACATAAAAACTATAAAAAAACGGCTGAACCGATTTTGATAAAATATGCTAGAAACCGCCGCTAGAAAATCTGCTTTCAAATAAAAAACCCGCATCCAAATTGGTTCTCCCGTTTAAGAGCTACTGTACCACAGACAGACACATAGTGGTCAAATTTATAACACCCCTCTTTTTTGCGTTGGGGGCTAAAAAAATATAACTATCAATAAGTTTTAATTTTTTGAGTGATATCGCAGGCAAGTGTATCTGACAATAAAGTGCGCTAAATACAATAAATCATCATCATCATCAGCCCATCACGCTCCCACTGCTGGGACACGGGCCTTTTCTCATAGAGAGAGTATAATACAATAAATACACGATCCGACAGAATGACCCTATGTGACCATACCCTTTGCTGGTTAGGCACGAGGTCGAGTGTTCAAAGCCCGTCTACATTATTAATTAATATTATTTTCCGCGCTCTAAACTATTTAAAGACAAGCTTTCGCCCCGCAGTTTCCCAGGATTAAAGGTAGCTTATGTGTTAATCCAGGGTATAAGCTATCTTTATTCCGAATTTCACTCAATTTTATTGAGTCGTAGGAAGTAGGTAGTAGGATAAATATGGGGGCGTTGATTACGTTACGTTACGTTGGGGGGCGTTTAGGGGAGAAAGGGGGTCGAGGTGAATCTCGCCCAATCTCACGTGGGGCCGAGGGAGCAAATATCACATTATATTTTTTCCGGCAAGAAACAAAGAGATTAGGGGGAGGTGGTCGAGCCAAATCTCGCGATATCTCACCATGAGGTCTAAAAATCGCCTCAAGTGTAATGGACGCCCCCTAACGAGCTAAAAGGAGACAACACAAAGAAAGATGAAATAACTTTCATCTTTTAGTGCTTAAATCAACAGACATTTTTTATGAGCGTATTATTCATGATTAGAATAAATAGTGATTATCTAATTTGACCAGCCTAGCTAGCCGTGAAGTCGTCAGAACTAGTCTGAGTTTGCGCAACCTGTAAGTGAAAGGCTAGCTTGGAAAACTACAAACTAGATATGAAGGTTATGTTATATGGCGAATGAAAAAGTATGGATCTATTTTTTATTTATTTAAATCAGAAGCCTTATATAACATAGGTAATTAAGGTAACATCTAAAACTATTATAAAGCTACTTAAGTTAATTAGGTTACAAGATAGGTTGTCCTTTAGGCTTTTTAGGCTAGGCTTAATATTTGGACCCCTGTCTTCTAAACTAGGCGTGTATATATAGTAATACACCTGTATCTTAAAAGCCAGTATCCTACCTTCCGTGGTGAACTGAGCAGAAAGATTTTTTGTAAAGTTATAAAGTTAAAAGAATTATATTGAACCTAACTGCCAACTTAACATATTGTACAAGCTGCGGGTTTCCCGGGATAAAAAAAAAACCTATGTTTTACTATGAAAATTAACGTTGTTTGGACACATTATTAATAATAAATTTCGCACTCGCCTTGAAAACGACCACCGGATGTGGTTGTAACTATAGTTGGATTACTCCAATTTAAACGTGAGTGTCACCATGAAAATTAACGTGGTTTGGACACATTATTAATAATAATTTACGGGTGACACTCACGTTTAAATTGGAGTAATCCAACTATAGTTTCAACCACATCCGGTGGTCTTTTTCAAGGCGAGTGCGGAACGCTCGCGAGCGCGTCACGCCTCGCATTGAAAAAGACCACCGGATGTGGTTGAAACTATAGTTGGATTACTCCAATTTAAACTTGAGTGTCACCCGTAAATTATTATTAATCGTGAGTGTCACCCGTAAATTATTATTAAAAATAACATATGTGTTAATCCAGGGTTTATATCTTGACTATCTCCATTCCGAATTTTATTTAAATGCGTTGAGCTGTTACAGCGTGAAGAAGTAACAGACAAACTTATACACTAATATACCATCTTTCGGATTTATAATATTATTAATGTGATTGTGTTAAAAATAAATCCAAAAAGATTAAAAATAAGTCTCATCATCATCTAAGGCGCTACAGCCCTGGGTGGGCCTTGGCCTGGTCGAGAATTTGTCTCCAGACAGGTCTGTTTCTGGCTTGCTGCCTCCAGCCTCTAACACCAATCGTCTTCAGGTCTTGCTCTACGCCATCGAGCCACCTTAGCTTAGGTCGACCACGGCTTCGGCGACCATCCGGTTTTCTCTCTAGGAGACGTTTAGGTGTCCCGGTCTCCTCCATACGCTCTACATGGCCTAACCAGCGAAAACGTCCAAGTTTCACCGTCTTGACTATGTTCGGTTCGTCAAACAAGTTATAGAGCTCATGGTTAAACCTCGTCCTCCAGCAGTTATTTTCCAGTACAGCCTCGAATATCCGCCTTAGAATCTTCCGTTCGAAAACTAGCAAATTATGCTCATCCTTTTTGCTTAGTACCCATGATTCAGAGCCATAAATAAGTACTGGTCGTAACATGGTTTTATATAGAAGAGTTTTTGTTTTCCTTGACAAAAGCTTTGAACGAAAATATCTAAGTAGCCCGAAGTAACATCTGTTGGCAGCCATTATTCTGGAATGTATCTCTGTAGATATTTCGTTTTTGTCAGTCACCATGGACCCAAGGTACACAAAATCTTCCACTGCAGGAAAGGTGTTGTTTCCGATTGTTACGCTCTGTTGTCGAGGAAGTTCGTCCTTTGAGGCTTTGAGGTATTTTGTCTTTGATAAAAATAAGTCTGAAAGTGTAGTGAAAGTGTCAGTTTGTTTGACGCGTAAACTACTAAAACTGAACCCTCTGAATTTATAACATTTTCAGGGTGCCTTTTCTTCCCGAGAGCTGTTTCTTGGCGTTAGCTTTTAAGTTGCCATAGTAAAAATGAAAACCTAAGTTATATATATATAGTATTTTATTTTCAGAGACAGACTGAGATACATTTTAAGTGAGGACCATTTGGAACATGACAGCTAGTAAGTAGCAATAAAATGGTATTACTTTAGCAGTTTAAACTATACTTAATTTTTACCAACAAATTGAGGCTCGTATTTATAAACGTTTTAGGGCGAGTGTGGCTCAGCGGTAACTCATGCGCCTTTCGATCAGACGCACCTGGGTTCGAATCCCGAATCGGCCCTGCACCAATGACTTATAGTAAAGTGCAGATTTTGCACGCTCGCTCTAAAACGGTAAAGGAAATCATCGTGATGAAACCCGCTTACGCGCTTTGCAGTGGTAGGCTCTGGTCGTGGTTGTAATACCATCGACCGAACAAAGCCATGACGTCAAGCGACCTAGTCATGTTTCGGGATGATGTTCGGTGAACCATCGGGGAGACGGGTCTGAGCAGCCGCTCAACTGCCGTCTCTCTCTAGATCTATGTGCTCCATCTTAGGCCACATCATCGCTTCACATCAGGCGAGATAGTGGCAAAAAAAAAAAAACTAAAATCATAGAACTGAGTCTAGAATATGGGAGACTTTCAAGTCCAGCTTTGTTCAATAAACGTAACTTAAAATGAAATTCAAGCCTCGAGTGAACGGGTACTATCTTGGTAAGCGTGCTAGATCGTCGACCGCATCGTCGCTTACCATCAGGTGACATAGTGGTCAAACGCAAGCCAATTAGCAATAAAAAAAATCACAAATCAATAACCATTCCACTTCATTCACGGTCATAGATAAAGAAGTCACGTATGTTTTAAGAATACGGGACCTCGTGTGTAATTAGACCACAGTTATGTAAAAAAAGTTTGGAAGATATTATTTAAACGACAGACATTGTAATTTTTTTTCTTTTTTTTTACATATGGACCTTAATACAGCGTCTGTGGTGTAGCGGTTGAGCAGGTTGGCTCAAATCTCTCCACTCTGAGGTTGCGGGTTCGATTCCCGCGACGGGAAAAATGTTTATGCACAATAAATATAAGCGCAAGCATTTGTTTCGTGTCAAGGTGTGTGGGACCATGGTCCTCATAGTTCTTGCTTCCCTAGATACAGGGAATCCCACTCAGGGACCAGGATCTTTGTATGTGAGCGTTGGGCGTTTTTTTTGTCTCTTTTTTTCTACGCGAGCCCTGTGCTGGTTCTTTAATGACACATGTCCTTGAATTTTGTGATTCTGTAAAGGTTTTGTTTCTAAAGTTAAGCAATAACGCGTTCTTGGCTATAGTGAAACAAATTTTGAAGTATCCAAAATATTTCGCTGCATCTGAGGCTTGAACTCGGGACCTTTCCTTCATTACAAGAAAGGTTTGTGATTCTTGTTTTCGTTCACCGTTTTTAGAGTGCCTTCGCCCGTGATGAAACAGACTTTCTTAAATATTTCTTTTATATTTTTCAGTATGATGTTCAGTGCCGTTATGAAAGGATTAGAGAGGTATTACACGACTGGCGACGTTGTACCGACTTCCAACGGAAGACTGCCTTCCTCCAAAGTAGTTCATGTAAGTTTTACTCTAATAAATAAATATTCTTACTGTAGTGGTAGGGCTTTTCCGCATCCGACTTGAGAAGAAGGTACGTAATCACCTAGAGCTTTTGGGTATTGATTTTACGTCCAATCTAGTTCTATCGAATCCAAAGCCAAAGTTGCTGCTAAAAACTAGGCATTTTGTCCAAGGTCAAGCGGTACTTCAGTCGTGGACGGCTTCTGAACCTTTACCAAGCACAAGCCCGTTCCTGCATGGAGTACTGCTGCCATCTTTGGGACGGATCAGCCAAGTAACAGCTTGAGGCTTTGGATTCGAGTGAAAGACGTGCAAAAAGGCTCAAGGAATCGACCTTTCCTCGAAGCAAGGAATCGCCAATTTGTCATAGTGAATTAGGGCCCGGGTAAGATTGTGGTCAAACGTAGACCCCAGTCTGTTGTAAAAAAAAACAAAGTTCTGGGTGACGCTGCTATAGGCAGGCGTGGTGCTTACCATCAGGTGAACGACGAACTCGTCTTGTCGTTTTTATAAAAAAAATTGTCTTATTAGCGTAGGCGAATAGCAAACACTGAATTTTTCTTGTGTGGTTTCAGAATCCGAACGAAGTAGTCCGATACTTAGACAAAGTGAGAGAAGATTATTTAGTGCCCTTAGACTCGGAGTTAGCGACGCATTTAAGTAACTCCAATATTTCCATGGAACTGTTTGGGATGTAAGTGTTATTGTAATTACATTATTTATTTAGTTGAACTACAACGTGGGGGTTGACGTGGACGTCGACGTCAGGGCCCGAGTGGACGTAAGGTCAGGGTGGACGTCGACGTCAGGGTCCGGGTAGACGTAGGGTCGGGGTGGACGTCGACGACAGGGCCCGAGTTGACGTAAGGTCAGGGTGGACGTCGACGTCAGGTTCCGGGTAGACGTAGGGTCGGGGTGGACGTCGGCGTCAGGGTCGGGGTGGAAGTAGGGTCGGGGTGGACGTCGGCGTCAGGGTCCGGGTAGACGTAGGGTCGGGTTAAACGTCGGTGTCAAGGTCCGGGTGGACGTAGGGTCGGGGTGGACGTCGGCGTCAGGGTCCGGGTGCACATTGGGTCTACCACTTGCATGTACAATGCTTGTCCCTCGTCGCAGCCGCTGGCTGCGGCTGCTGTTCGGGCGCGAGTTCCCGCGCGCGGAGCTGCCGCACCTGTGGGGCTTCCTGTTCGCGGAGGGCCCCGCGCTGCCGCACCTGCACTACGTGCTGCTCGCCATGCTGCTCGCGCTCCGGAACACGCGTACGTACACCTCTCTCTCTACACATCTCACTCTCTCCCGCACACACACGGGAATTAACTATTATATGTAGGCCGCTTCCTCATTGGACGACAAGGATACGACGCCTGTTTTGTCGATATCTTACCGATGTTGTACCGCGTCCATTTCTTCATTTGTCGACAGGATTTAGAATTCGACGTGCAACTTTTTATTTAATTAACATAATAATTGTAGTAAAGTCGTTTTTATACATAATTTTGGTTGTCGTATCCCTGTCGCGTCGCTGTCGTGTCTACCCAATAAGGAAGCGGGCTTATTAACTATTGTCTCGGCGTGACGAGCTCAGTGCAGTATCGCACAAACTCTAAGAGTTATTAAAGTAATATTCCCACTACTTATGTCACTACACATCGACGAAAGTCATTTTATCGGCTTTAACACAATCGTTCAGAGCTGTATATTCGTATGAGCAGTGCTGGACCCGGACCCGGGCGCCGTGCTGTCGGCGCTGATGCGTCCGTCGTGCGCGTCCGTGGGGCACGTGTGCGCGCTGGCGCTGCACCTGCGCAGCCCGCTGCAGCACCCGCGCCCGCCCGCGCCGCAGCGCCGCGAGCCGCGCCGCCGCAGCGACGAGTTCGACATGGAGCAGCACGGCTGCGAGAGCACGCAGCTCGACTCCGGCTCCGAGGGCGTCGCCGAGGGAGCCGACGTGGCGCGCGAGCTGGCCGCGCTCGCCGTGCTGCGCGCGCAGCTGCCGCCCGCCGCCGCCGCGCTCGCCGCCGCGCTGCCCCGCGCGCCGCCGCACGTGCAGCGCCCGCTGCAGCAGGTGCTGCAGGTACGTACCGTGCGGCTGCCGTATTTTACCCCTTAAAAGGGTAAATTTACTAAAAAATAACTCTGAGGAGTGTAAGCTTAGCCTCCTCAGTGGAGAGAAAGCTTAGAAACCATGAGGTAAGTGATAAAAATGTTTCTAGGGATAACTTGCAAGAGCAACCCTGAGGAGTACCGTTTAACTACCCGCGAACGCTGCAGCAGATATTACAGTAAGTATTCATTGTGAAAGAATAGAAGTACTAATTAACATCGATGAACTGTACCCCTGAGGGGTAACATTACTTAAAAACCCTGGAAAGCAAGTAGCAAAAATGTCTTAGAATTAACTTATAGGAATAATCTTGCAGGGTAAGTTTAGTGGAAAACCCTTGACATAATGTTTTACTACACCGCGGCAACTGCAACAGATAAATACTGTAGATATGTACCCCTATAATGCTACCGCTGGCTGATTGAATGAAAAATTGATATTATTTACCGCTGACGGGGTCACTTTATTTGCGGCAGATAAAGTTAGAAAGAGGAGGTGTGTTGAACACCATCCCTGAGGGGGTCACTTCTGGGGAAAACTCTGAGGAGTGACGTTTCACATGGGACACATGTAGAATCCGGCTTTTATTTTACTCTGTCCCACATATTATTGGGGTACGTAATAATTAGCCCCGCACGGCCTCCCCAGCTGGCCGCCCTCCTGCAGTGCCGGAACCACGCGCTAGTGGACGTGGAGACGGCGCTGGAGGCCGCGGAGGCGCACGCGGCCTCCGGCGAGCGCCTCGTGCGACGCCTGGTGCCCGTGGCGCCCCGCGCGCCCCGTGCGCCTCTCGCTGAGAAACACAAACTCAAGGAAGTGCCCCTCAAGTTGTTCCAGCAAACAGAGTGCGACTGTAGCAGTGACCTCCCCTGTCTTGACCCGCTCAGGCTACGGACAGACTGATTCGAACGTAAACTAATTATGTACAGCTGTTACCATTAGGTATAAAACGGAAATGTTGGTAGATACGTTAAACTGTTATTGAAAAAGAGACTGTGACGCTTTGTGGTAAGATCCACCATAGACAATGTAGTTTTAAATATTCGTTCTGTGCGAAACTCGTTCTGATTACGTCACGTGGCCCGTTACGAACAGTCTGATTTAGCCGCAAGCGTTGCTATTATAATATAGAGATGTAGACTGATAAGAATTGGAATAAGAGTTTATTGTGCTAAAATAGACCGTAACACTGCGTGTTAAGATTTGATTTAGAAGAATTGTGATTATAGACAAGTTGTGTTATGATCTGGTTTTGTTTGACCATAGACAATAAAATTTTATATTCACTTCGCGGTGTTCTGAAACTCAGTCAATGATTGTGGGAGTTGGTCCTTAAGGACTGTTTTCATTCGTAAGTTTTATGATATAGGTAGGTATGATATTAGTAAGGTATTATTATTTATTATACAAGTGGGCCAAGATCGCCGGGAATTTGCCATTTCTTTCAGCAATTATAGCGTTTGTGGTCACAGACAAAAGTGGAGCGGAGTACAACTCCATCTCCAACGCACTATCTTTCTCTCTGATTTGACGATGTACTTGACCACACGTGTTGCGACTACGCAAACATTCGCCGAAAGCATTATAACCTTATAATACAAATTGGTGGGGGAAAAGAGATTGACGTCTGCCTCTCGCTCTCTACCTCTCCCTCCTCCTCTCTATCTCCCTCCCTCCCTCTCTCTCCCTCTCTCTATGGTTTATCCTCTCTGTCTAACATTGTATACAAGAACAGGCGGCGGATATTCAACCCAAAAGCGTTCATTGGTCCTGGTTATTTTGGCCCACCTCTATATCTAGTAAGACTAATCAAAAGAACAGAACGGAACAAATTAAATCTAATTAAAATAAATTACTGACTACTTTACAGAAACAAAGTATCATTATTATTGTTACCGCATGATTTTACCTAGTTTTTGATGTACGTAAGTAAGCGAGTGTGTACCTATGTAAATATGAAACGCTTTGTGTAAACTCTGAAATTATTTAAAATGTCTATTGTTGGAATATGAAAATATTGCAGAGATAACTTCTATAAAAATATAGAAACTGATCAATTTATACCTTTGTATCCAACTATTTGAAACAGATATAAGTAATCAAGTAATATATTATATTTTCACTTCCAAAATATAATTATATTTGTCTAAAATAGTACCTTGATATTTAGGCGTAACGTTGTATAAATCTTAGTATTTTGATCATGACTTCGTGTAAATAGTATTTGAATAGTGTTGTGATATGTTGTTATGTTTATTATCGAGCTCAAAAAAATTTACATAACATTAAAATTATTTGTTGAAATCTTCATTGTGATAAGAATGCTTTGGCAATAATTTGTGCATTTATTTGGAAAGGATTGATACAAAAGGGTAGTTTTAGATATTAAATTAGTTATATAAATAGGTAGATGTAGCCTTTAAATACAAACCATATAAATACATGGTAAATATTTTTCTTTAGAGCAATATATATAATTTCTAGGTTTAATTTATAATCGTTATATGTAACATTTTAAGAATTCATTATCACTTAAAATCTATAGGCGCACACGACACTAAAGAAGTCTGAACTACTTTGTCGTAAAAAAATTATTAAATTATGTACGAAATTACTAATTAATAACTTGAGTCCTGAATTTGTCACTTCCTCATATCGCCATTTTTTCTAGTGTTTTAAGATTTGTGCAAAATATTATATTTAATCTAGAAGTAGCTTGAAATTCTTCAAGTTCGTGTCCTTTATTATATTATTTGTTACCAATTTTAAATTCCTAAATGTACTTGTTTTTTTTTTCAGAACAAAAATAATTTTGGAACAAATACCTACCACTAATTGTATGTACAGTAGGTAGGTAAACACTCATAAAATGGAATTGAACGAGAAAGCGTAGGTATAACAAATTGTTAATATATATTTACATATAAAACACAAAAATTGTTTCTACCTATGTCCATTTTAGACTGAAACTATCCAATTGATGTACCCCAAACTGATTTTATTAAAGAAAGGCAATAATGCGAAGATGGTTTTAGACCACTAAAACAATGCATGTATTTCTGTTTTAGTGTTAACACACGCCGGGTATCCGCTAGTATGTGTATAAGCTTCTAGGTGCAAAAAAAGAAAATATATATTAAATATATATATCATAAAAGACAAGTAATAATATTTAAATTAAATGTTTAACATGCGATTAAGGTATTTTTATTTATTTCGTAATAGTTTTTCCAGTCATTTTCTAAGGATTCCTGTCCACCTTACCATAAAGTAATCCATGAGCTAAAACTGCGTAGGTAACAAAACAACTCCCATGTTTAGAACAACAGTCGTTAGACCATGTCCAAGGCCTTCGGGCGGTCAGTAACTCCGACAGCAGGTAGCCACCACACCACAGAATAATTGTACAACTAGTACTAGTACATATGACAAAATGGATATTGGATATGCATTCGTGATCCTTCTGTTGCCCTCTGTATCGTTTTGCTGACTACACAATCATAATGATATTTTAATGCTACCAGTAAAATAAATTCGTGGAGAACGTAGTGATAATGCCAAGTTAGTGGCAGGCCACAAACTAGGAATGTGGCAGGCAGGGTATGGGTTCGCGCGTTGAAGCTGTTTCCCACCCTTATTTCTCCTCTTATCCTATTAAACATTAGCCCACTCGACGGCGCGGGCGGAACCGTTCAGTTAGTACCGCGGCGAGGTGACCATGACCTTGACTATCCACTAGACATGTGTAAGTAATGCGATTGATGCATTACGCGTAATATTACCCGATCGAGTACTGTAGCATTACATATTACTCGACTAAATTAAACATTACACATCACACCATAGCATCACACAGTGCACTGTTCGCGCGTCTGAGAGAGAGGAAGCGGCTTCATCGCACGTGCGCCCTGCCTGCCACTTGATTGAACTTCCATTTAAAACCGTATTACTAGAAAATTAAGGTGACAATAGGTTATTTTGGCACCGCCCCCGCCCGTAATATTTGAATGTTTTGAACCTCTCGCTCAAAACGATATTGTTATTTTGATTTGATGTACTCGCTCCAGTCACAAAAAAATAAGTAACTCGCTATCTCATGTATATGCGCTATAACTATCACTTGCTATTGCATTCGAGCATTCCATTACAATATCACACAAGTGATAGATAGTGCGTTCGACGCGACCATCTCAGGTGATGTTTGGGGTGATGAAGTAATGAAATATTACTCGGTACGAAATGTGATGCCATATCACATTACTTTTCAATGCACTGTTTTGCGCATGTCTACTATCCACGCGAAAGCAAGGTAGGCGTTACCACGAGTTACCACAGTTGTACAATCCAGCGTTACGGTCCCCTCTCGCCGCCGCGCCGCGCCACCGCCGGTGGCTCGCAGCCGTCACAAGCGTTTCTCTTTCGGAACGCACTCATTGATATGTCAATTTGATTGTCAATGTCACACATGACAGATATTGATAGGTACTGCATTGCCGGTGTGGGTATTTTTACCTGATTTCGGGTAACTTAGGTCGATGATTTTTATCTCATTTCGATAATTTTATCTATTTGTTCATAACTTTATGATTTTTGTGATGTATCATAGCCACCATTATTAAAAATATTTTTAAGAATATAATGTCCTTTAATATGCGGCCAATTAAGCTTGCCCATAACAGTTGCAGCATAACCCAAAGCTTTGTATTGCGTGGTACTGCACTGCGCTCGTTACTCCGACAATAGCTTTCAAGCATACATACACTGCTAAATCCCCTTCTTTTACAGTTATATAATTTTAATACCCGTCTTTTTGCTTCCTCGTAGTTGGGTAAAAGTAAAACAAAAGAAATTCAGAAGAGATGTTTAGTATTCATATAGTCAGTAGATATTATATATAAAACGCTTAAATTCATTTATTATTATTTATTTTTTATTAAACAAACCTAATTGGTTTCGGACTTTTTCATGTTTGACTGCTGGCAACACTGTATTGATGAGTATATGTTTACGTGCAACCAGTGAATGTGTAAATTTAAAATCCAAAAAAAATGTACTAATTTAGCTAAATAAGTTTTTTTTTGTTTTTTAGGATTTGCTTATCACAACTATTAGTAAACTTTAGAAAGGCCCTAATATTATAGCTAGCCGCAATGGCGGAGTCCAAAGAAAACGGAGATAAACCACTCGATATCAATGGGAACAACTTCAACCCCGATAAGTATCTGGATTGCATCCTAAAACATGCTACCCTCAAGCAGATCATGGACAAAGAAGCCGAGGTCGTCACCCAAAGCCAGTTCCTTCAATCGGAAATGCAAACATTGGTCTACGAAAATTACAATAAATTTATATCAGCAACTGAAACGGTACGCAAAATGCGCACAGATTTCAAGGTAATGCAGGAGGAAATGAACAAACTCAGCGAAAATATGAATAAAATTACCACTTTCAGTGCTCAGATATCAGAATCGTTGAAAGAAAGTGGTAATAATGTTAGTAGATTATGTGGAACGAGACAACTCCTTGACAAGCTCCAGTTCTTGTTCCTTTTGCCTTCTCAACTAAACAAAGCTATTTTAGAAGGGAGATACGCTGATGCCGTACACGATTACACACACGCACAGAGAGTGTTACTAAAATATGGCAATCAACCCTCATTCCAAAGTATTCAAACAGAATGCTCAGAAATCATTTATGCTCTGAAGAAGACTTTGAGGGACAGGCTTTTGAACCCTGAGACATCTGCCTCAGAGCTAGCTGAAAGTGTTGGACTATTGAGACAGTTGCAAGAAACAGATTCATCCCTACATGATATATTCCTGAGCTGTGCGGAAAGCCGTCTCGATAAACACCTGCAAGCATTGAGTGCAATGGTTGAAAGTACAGACATCCTCGAATGGGTAGAGAAATGTAACAATACGCTACTAGCTGACTTGGGAATTATTATTTCATGCTATCATGACATGTTCCAAGATAAACAAAACACAAGCATTCCAGAATTTGGTGAAAAAATCATATTACAAGTATTTCATCTCTTTGAAGAAGTCATGAAACGACCAGAGAATGTTGGAACTGAAATTCTGATAAGAGGATTGGACAAATTCTTCAGAAAGTTACAGGCAATGACTGAGATAATCTCAAGTGATGCAATTTCAAATCAGGCCATTGAAGTTGTTATACAATGCATCGACCACAAAGCAACAATACAGTATCAATCCATCCAAACTCAGTTCAAAGATAATTTGACGAGAGTGAGACAGACACTAGCTAGTAAAGGAACTGAACATGCTGATTTGAAAGATATTCTTAACTCCTTACAAGTGTACCTGATGCAGAAAGTTCAAGCATCACTTCTGGATCTCATGGCATTCCTACAAAACAATCTATCTTTTGGTTTGAAGCCCTGGTGTGGCAAAGCTGTGGCAGATATGTGCTGGAAAGTGATCTTTGAAACTATGGTCTCCCTTTCAGATATGGTGAAAAAGATGGCTTGTGTCCAGACATCTAATAATAACATTCCATTTGAACTTCTTCTCATACTTGCCAAGTTATGCTTGGAAATGCAAGAGAATGGTGTCAATACATTACACAGCCATTTGATCAAACTCTTAGAGGAAGCTGCTCCTGGTTTAACCATAGAGAAAAAGGACACTAACAGTGTAATGGTACACCTGTCTACCGCTGCTCAATCGGCGTTAGATTCGGAAGTAGTTTTCATTGGACAAACTGCTGCACAAATGCTTAGAGTCTCTGTTCTCGCGAGAGATTGGTTGCGAGCTCCCGAGCCGCGAGGGCCTCGCGCCGTGTGCCGCAGAGTTGTGGAAACTCTAGCAGGAGCTGATGCAGCAGCGGCGCAACTATTCCCTACGAGTATCAAGCCTTCCAGCGATTCAAGCCGGCGGACGATTT
Source organism: Petrophora chlorosata (assembly GCA_951640565.1). Taxonomy (NCBI): domain Eukaryota; kingdom Metazoa; phylum Arthropoda; class Insecta; order Lepidoptera; family Geometridae; genus Petrophora; species Petrophora chlorosata. The sequence goes on along the minus strand of OX621196.1, from coordinate 2,291,064 downwards.
GGTCGCGGGCGCCGTCTTCGTTCACATCGCCTCTGAACCGGATATTCTCAGAACGTATCGAAGTATTCAGCCCCGCCGGCGCTGATAGGGCGGCGCTTTCTAACGGCGCGCTGAAAGTAGCTCTCAAAGCTCTCGTGGAATGTGTCAGGTTGCGCACATTCGGAAGACATGGCTTACAGCAACTGCAAGTGGATGTTCATTTCTTGCAGCAGAGACTGTCCTGCATGGGCAATGATGAGAGGCTGCTGAATGCGCTGTTAGAAGACGCGTTGGCGTCAGCGCAGTTGAGATGCGTAGATCCGCAGTTAATGGAGCCTAGCATTGTGGATATTATTTGTGAACGAGGATAGGTAACTGGATAGGATCATTGAACCTATGTATTTTGTAATGCTATCTTTTAATGTTGCATAAATATAATTATCTATTGTTAAATGTATAATCATTGTTTCTTTTATAATCGTACCATACAATAAAATCATACTAGTGCCAAGGATTTTATAGGGTTGTGTGAAGTATGTAAGTTGATGCAAAAATAAACAAAATATTTTAGGTATATGATTTATTTATAACCCATAAATCGAAATTTCATCGTCTTATTAAAAATAATGATATCATCTAAATACATAATATATACTTTATAAAGTTAAATGCTTCTAAAACATAAATCTCACGATACAGTACTACTACTTTAGAAATTACATTGTTAGTCATGAGAGTATGAAACATTATTTAAAATTAAAAACAACTTAATATATTATGTATTACCATGCACAGAGAATTTAAATTTTTTGGTCCTACATTTCTAAAAGGGGGTAGGCAGAAACAGTAGTGATACGAGTTCCAAATAAAATGACGACTTTCAAGCGATCCCATTATTAAGTGATCACAACATAAAAATATTCTCTGTTAAAAACTAAGATGGTGTGCTGCTGCCTACCTACATTAGTTTAATACCTGCCTACCCTCAATTTGTAGAGTATTGCATTGTATGAATACTCCGGACTATTATACACCAACCACCAATATTTATTTATAAAAATAGACTCTGATCTGTTAATTTAATTTGAGTTCATTTATATCATATATCTATTTACTTATTTTATGTAACATTGACTACAACAATGTTGCATTTGAAGATATCATTATGCACCTTTTGCAAAATATAAATTACATTATGCATAACAACAAAATTATTACAATAGAGACAATAAACTTACTTCTACCAGTAAACAAAACACCTCATTATTTTACAAATGATACAATTACTGAACTTATTACTAACTAAAAAGCGGAAGCTTGTAAGTTCACTATGTTGAGTTATGTAACAATTTCTGGACCTGTTTATTAAGCATTCCAATTAAAGTAAAATAGAAAAATTTTTAGAAGACATTGAAATCAGTTATAAGAACATCTTTACACTATGGTCTTGCAAGAGTTTTTTAAGTATGTATAATCTGATTCGAATATCAGGCATTTAAGTACCCGATAACAACTATTTCCACTGAATAACAAAAATGTAATAATAAGTTCTTTTCTTAGCTACTAAACGGTGAACAATAATAATATTTGTGTATCAAATACAGCAGTTTGACTGTAATTGCACTGATTTATTGAACAATGCCGAATTATAGTACTCATAAACAAGATATAGAAAACATAAATATTTACTCATAAACGAACAAATCTAGAACTCGAGAACAAATTGACAACTATATGATAATGATAACATTTTTCATTTCCTAAGATAATATAGATCAACTCTTTTTAATATACCCTCGAGATAAAAATTGTCGCATCATAAAACTTCACCAAAATTGTAAAAATATTTGTATCATGCAATGGTCCTTCTGTTACTTTTTGTGAGCCTTGTGATGCGCGTTCCGTATATTATATCTAGCGATCGCTTACATACACTATCCTATCGCAATCTCAACGGACGCGATCAGTCCGATTTCTAAATCAAATCAAAAACATTTATTTGCAGATGGTGGAATCCTACAAATATTATAAACGCGAAAGTTTTTAAGAATGGATGTATGGATGTACCTTCGTTACTCTTTCACGCAAAAACTACTGAATAGATTTTGATGAAACTTTACAATAATATAGCTTACACATCAGAATAACACATAGGCTACTTTTTACCCCGGGAAACCGCGGGTAAAACCGCAGGGCGCAGCTAGTAAGACTATAAAATTAACAAAAGATCGCCATGCTCTGGCCAGTTTGGCATGCAAAATATCAGATATGATAGAATTACTCAATTTAATTACAATTTTATATTAATTTCAATTATATTTCAATTTTAATTAAGGCATGTCAATTCTTTTAATTTAATTACAATTTACATTAATTTCAATTTTAATTCTCAGATTATTATTATGGTATGTAATCATCATCCAATCAATATAATAATATTAGTAAATATTATAATCGCAAAAGTTTGTAAGAATTTATGGATGTATGTTTGTTACTCTTTCACGCTGCAACGGTTAAACGGATTGGGATGAAATTTAGTATGGAGATAGCTCATTCCCTGGATTACCACATAGGCTACGTTTTATCCCGGGACACCGCAGGGCGCAGCTAGTCATTTATCATTTAAAAAGTCAGTAATTGAGTATTAGGTATGTTCTAGTAGAAATTTCATAAGTCTAGAGTTGAATATGTTGTCATCTTTTATATCCTTTAGGTCCTGTTACAAATTTCTTTATTGCAAAAATATGTGTTACATGTGGTTGTTGTAACTCTGCCTTTTGTTTTAGTTATTAAAACTGTGTTACAAAAGACAGCATCTTCCCAAGATCAGCCTGCGTTTTTACAATATTAGAATATTAAGAACTTAGTTTTTGGTATCTATACCTCATTTATAATTTAAAATTACCATGTAAAAATTTGTGAGGTACAGAAATGAAAATTTATAACAGGTTTTGGAAAAATAATAAAATCTAAATAGGGTACACTATTATATGCTAATTGAATACAGCCGTATAAAACCTATGCATGAATTCATAAATTATGTGGTGTGTGGGAGTGTGGAAATGTATGAGAGGCTGTAAGGGTGTGCGTGTGTGTGAGGTGGTGTGTGTGTTTGTGGGAGGGTGACTGTGTGGCAGTTTATTATAGATAAGTATTCTCATTTTGAATGTACTCTTCTCAGTGACCGCAGTTCTGCAGCTATTTACCTATAGCCTGTTTTTGTGACGCGAACTCTTTAACGTCTCATAGTCATTTCTATTATTTCTCACTAGCTGCGCCCCGTAATTCCGCCCGCGATTTCCCGGGATAAAAAGTAGCTTATGTGCTATTCCATTTCCTAAGTACCTACATACCACATTTCATCAAAATCGGTTCGGTAGTTTTTTAATAAATTTCTTTTGAAATTTAAAGGCTGATTCTTTTTTGGTGGAGTTCGCCCATTTTAATGTTAAGGCAACATACTCGTGGTACGCACTTAAAGCGTTTTTTCGTTTGTTACCTTGAACAATGCAAATGAAAATTGGTTAAGTTTTTTGCAAACGCGCTCAACATGCGATTTCCTCTGATCCTCCTTCTCTCTCTTCCTCGGTCAAATTAGAGTCAATGTATATGCCTAAAAATGTAGGTGGCTGGATTTCTTCGTATTTTGTTGACCATGATAATTTATTTATTTATATTTAATATGTGAAAATTAGAAACTCAATTGACCAACCTCTGTCTCTATGTTTTATACTTTTGCATAATTTTTTTCATCTTCTCCGGGACCGGGACGCCGCTGTGCGCGGTGGACCGTCTCGTCTTCGCGGAAGAGGACGTCACCTCGGAGTTGCTCGGTTTGGCTTTACTAGTCGGGGTCGTTTCGGCCTTAACGCTGGATTTTCTGGTCGCGGCGCCCGGTTTGGATTTGGAACCGACGGCGGCGGCGGCGGCGGCAGCGGCGGCGGCGGCGGCGGGCGGCGGCGAGCGGCGGCGGCGGATGCGCGGCGGCGTGTGCGCGAGGCTCGTGTGCCGCGTGAGGAGCGCCGCGCTGCTGAACAACTGTCCGCAGTCGCACCTGTGTTCTACTTCCATGGTACCTACAAACATTCAAATGCACTTTTCGATCTCTTATTCGTTAACGCAGGGCTTCCCTAACTGTGCGTCGCGACATTATCCTAAGGGCGTCGAGAGGCGATCCACGTGGAATGGCTTCATTCGTGGATCCACATGGATTCTCACGAATATCGTGCCATCAGCACTGCAGCATTGAGGGTTCTGTTACCATTTGCGACATCGTACTTGTGCGAAACAGGCTTTTCTGCAGTTGTAGTAATAAAGAACAAATACAGATCGAAAATAAATGTAGAGAAAGAGATGAGACTGGCAATTTCTAAACTTGAGCCCCGTTTTAAGAAGCTATACTCAAAAAGGCAAGCACATCCTTCTCATTATTAGCGATTCAACAAAGTAAAATATATATCTCTTTTAATTTTCATTCTTATGTTTTGTTTTTGTTCTTATTTTCTAATAAAAAATATAAGAGTTACTTGGAGTTTTCTGATAACTTGTTTCTAGTCTAGAACTACTACTGGTATGGTAGGTAGTTTTTGACTAGAGGGGGCGTCGCAAAAAAATGGCAAATGCCCAAGGGCGTCACAGTAAAATAAAATTTGGGAAGCCCTGCGTTAACGAGTTGCCATATGAGAAGGGAGTTCAAGGGACAACAAGAATCACGTCATCCCAATTGGGGGACGAGTGAAATAGGGAATATGCATGTGATCTCAAAAAAATAAACATATTTATTTGATAGATTATTTACCCTTAACTATTTAGTAGTAATACTAAATATATTTTTAAATCAGTTAAAAAAAAGTTTTTTAATGGTAAAGAATCATAACTCTACATTTCACTTCGGCGTAGTCAGGTAAAAAGGTACTTACGTTTTTTAATTGGCTTTGGTGGAGAATCCTTGACTTTGTGCTTCGCAGTGATAGCTCTGCCCAAAGATTTCCGTTTAGCGATACCGACGAGGGACTTCCGTTTCTCCGCCAGAGATTTCCGCGGGATCTTCTTTTCGGTTTCTTTTGCTGTCCGCTCTTTGACTGACTTTGATATTACGGGGGTCATTTTGGGGAAAGAGTACTTTATGTCACTGTCGTCGGAATCTGTCGAAAGCACCGCTTCTGCTTCTGACAATTTGGAGGTAGGTTTTAATGTTGTCGGCTGCGGAGTCTTTGTCTCATTTACCCTTGATTTAGGTTCCAATGATTTTGGATTAGGTTTGGGCTCGACGGCATTCGCTCTGAGGCGCGGTATCTTAGGCGGGTGCTGTAAAGATGTCCGTCTCTTCACATGGTCGTTGGAATTCGGGCGTTCGATTTGCAGCGAGTTGCGTTTATTAGCTCGGATTTTCATGAATGTCTTTACTTCCGTTGTTTCACCGACCTTGTAATTGGGATTTAACATATATCTGACCTCATCATCATCACTAGATTCTACAGATGGTTTAACATCATCTGCTACTAATGGAAGAGGAACTTCGATAGATTTTTGGCGCTTGGTCACAGTGGGAGCAACTTTATGCTTCAGCGGAGTTTTCTTTTTCAGCACATTTTGAACTTTAACTTCTTTGTGATCGATCTTCTTGATTTTCTCCGGTACAACAGATGTTTCTTTTACCTTATCTTCTTCTGATTTTGTCAAATCTCGTTTAACACTTTGATTCTGTGTTTCAGTAGATGTAACTTCTATCTGTTTTTGTAAAGGTTCTTCGACAACTTCGATGCGAGTGATTTTTTCTTCCTCAACTGGCTTTATTTCTGTGATGGTTGGTTTTTCAACTACTTTTACTGCCTCAGATGATATTTTCACAATTTTATCATCATTTTCTGTCACTATTTTGTCTTCGTCATCGACTATTACATTTGGAACAATGATAGGTATTTCAACAACTTCTTCATCTTTCTTCTCCCCTGATTGAGACTTCTCCTCGTCCTTGACAAATTCATTTTCAGGAATGTCTGTGGCTTGTTTAGATTGCCGCTTCTTCTTGGAGCAGATGACAGAGTGCTTGTTCAGCGAGTGCTCATTAGGAAAGACCATGTAACACAATGAGCATTCGTGTATTATGTCTTTTGTTGACAAAGAACTCTTCACACTCTTGTCATCCGATTTTTCAGACCCTGTATCTGCATGTTGTTCTTTATGTTCAATGAGATGGTGTAACTTTCTAAACGTTTTTTTGCAGATTTCGCACTGAGGAGGCGTCGGAGGTTTCTCAACAATTGGCTGAGCCGGAGCGGCAGGTTTTTGTCTGTTGATACCGTCGTGGGTCTCTCTATGTTCAACTAAATGATGCAACTTTCTAAACGATTTGTCACACGGTTCACAGCGGAAAGCAGCGCTTTCTTCGTTCGGTTTAGAAGTCTCTTCTTGGACATTTTTCATTTCATGCTGCTCAGAGGAAGAATTATTTCTAAGAGTGCGCTTCGGTACAGCATCAGAGTTATGAATGATCCTGTGTTGCACTAAATGATGCAATTTTCTAAATTCTTTCTTACAAACTTCACAGCTAAACACTTGCAATTTTTTGGAATCTTCAGCGTCTTTTTCAATTTTCTTTGCCTGTTCTTTTTTATGCTGCAGCTTGTGGCTGACTAAGTAAGACAGCTGTCTAAACGACTTCCCACAAAATTCACAAACGAGGTTATGACTTCGTTGGGGAGCTTTAGTTTTTGTTATTTTTTTGTGCTCGTCTTCTTTTTCCTTGCTATGTTTCTCGGGTTTCTCTTTAACCGGTGTGTCTTCTATGACGATCACTTCTTCTTTGTCTGCGTCTGATTTAGTTTGTTCAGGTTTTGTTTCAGCTTTTTCTTTGGATTTGTTTTTTTTGGGAGTATCTTTCTTACTTTCGATTAGAGGTTTGTCGTCATCCATATCCATGTCGTCAGAGTCTTGTGACAGCCGGGATCTGCGCGGACTCATTTTATCTGATTCAGATCTATTCGGCGAAACACCTGTACAATGTTTGACATGTTTGAAAACTACGTTTTCCGATCTGAATAATTTATTGCATATTGGACAAACGATATTTTCGTTGATTTTACCCATTGTCCAGTTTACTCTCACCATTTCTTCTCCGGAGCTCTCATCATCATCGTCATACTCATCCGAAATTGATTCTCGTTTCTCTTTTGGTTTGGAGTCGATGAGCCTCGGCTTCTTTTGAGGACTGGGTGTTTTGTTAACAGTCGCTCCTTCAGGCAGTGGATACTTTCTAGGACGACCTCTTCCTCTTTTCACAGGAGTATTTGGTTGACTATCAGGATGTGGTGTGATACTCTTATTCAAAATTTCTTCCTGGTTTTCTAACATCTCGGCAGCTTTTACTAAATTGTCAATAGCAGAAGCTGTATCTTTATGTTCACGTACATCTTTATGATTAAGAATCTCTTTTGGGAGTTCTTTAGCTGTTGCTTGAGGGTCAACTGTTTTGTCGTCTGCAGTTATATTACGGCCAAGTAAATATGATTTTTTGTGTACCAGGTTTTTCGACTGCTTATCAGCTTTATTGTCTTCAATTTTTCTTTTCTTCTTAGGTGAAGCTTCTAAACATAATAAATCACTAGGTTCAATAAGCTCTAACTCAGGTGCATCTACAGGATTTAATACCTGCTTCCTCTGATGTTTGGTTTTAGATTTATCTTGCTGTTTATTTTCATCGATAATTTCTACCATATCAGAATCCACATAATCAGTACTGCTTATTGCAGTGTCATTTAATTCTGCCACTGGATTTTTGGATGGGGAAAGTTCTTGTCCTTGAACATTCAACTGACTTGGAACAAATTCTGCGCTGGATTCTACGAAAACAACTTTGACTGGCTTATCTTCAATAATGGTGATTGGACGAGCAACCTGATGTTTTGCTGTCAAAGCTGACTGGTATGCACTGTGAATTTTAGACTGATAGTTTTTGTTATTTGAGTCTCCGGCCACTACACCGTATTTAGTAGTACCTTGAGCTTTATCAGCATGAATATTCTGCCGCACGGTTTGTGTGTGAGGTAGCTTTGACTTAGCTTCAATGCGAATTGTTTCCGTTTTATGAATTACTTTTGGAGCGATATCTTTTTCTATTACTGTCTGGACGACGTTGTCTAAACTAACAGTTAAACAATTTTCGTATGTAATAGAATTTCTTCTTGCGAATTTATCGAAGTCTGTTTCAGTTATATTCAAGACAGATTCTTTGTTAGAAGCATCTTTGCTTACTATTGAAGTTGAACTTTTGTCTGAAAGTGCTTTTTTCTCTTGTGTTATTTTCTTGAGTAGTATAGCTGTTTTATTCAGTTCCATATCTCCGGTAATAGGTTCGTGCTCTATTTCTTCTTCCTCAGAATCTATATCAATCACATTATCATTTACCATTTTAGTTTCATTAGTAGGAGAAATTATATTTGTTATCTTAGTTACTTTATTCAATGGCTCATTTTTGTTATATGTTTTAATTTCAACTTTTGGTAATTTAGGCAGCTCATGTGGCGGTCGTTCAACAAATGGTATTCCGTGTAGTTCATTCATTTTCATTTCTATGTCATCTAGAGAAACTGCATCTTCAACTTCGGGCTTACCTATTTGCTGCAATGGAACTGATGGTGGTGGTGCAGCAGGATCTGCTGGTTCACTATTTATTGTGTTAGGTTGTTTAGGTTCGTCTGACACATTTTTAGGAAAAGGTACTACTTTATTTATCATGTCTTCAATAGTCCTGTCTATCAAACTAGCCATAGTGGCGGTGCTTTTGGATCTAGGATCTACTTTTGGCACAAGTTCTATTTTAGTAACGTTTTTGACTGTAGATGAGTTAGTAGGCACATTTGGTGTACCAGTTTTCTGAGTATTTTCTTGTTTCTTAGTAATTTTACTGGAAGCTTGTTTAGGCTTTATCTCAGCAATTTCGTGCTTTACCAGATTTTTTGATTCTTCTTTAGGTGAAACAACTTTGTTTGTAAATACAGTTTCATTCTTGATGTTTGACTTTTCTTGAGCTTTGGCTGTAGCGTTATTAATTATCGTTAGTGCCCGTTGACTATCGATCTTTTTGAGAACATCTCTCCTATTTAAGTCATTGGAATTTTTTATTTGCTTGGTGTTGCTGTTAATAGGAACTTTAACTTCCTTAAACTTATTCAAGAACTCCTGTCTATTGACGTCTGTCCATTTCCCAAATGGTACGGCTGCAGTATGATTGTTGTTGACAGGCATTGGTTCGGGATTTGGTTTACTTAATGATTCTTTTATCTCTCGCGACTCAATGTGAATCTGTATTGAATTTCTGTCAGCAGCATTGGTTTTTGGCATTATTTCTTTAACAACATTGTCATTAGCTTTCTTAATTTCTTCTTCAGTTTTTGTTGGTACTAGCTTAATTTGTTTTGTGTTGGGTTTATATGAAATGTTTGCCGTAACAGGGACATGAGATTTGGCTGGTACTATATTAGTAGGTGTGGCCTTTTCTGAAGGCTTTACTGACGGCGCCGGATTAAAATGTACTGCTTTTCCTGGAGGTTTTACGTCTAGCATGCGAGTACACAGTACTGCCTTTCCTGACGATTTTACGTTCACCATTGTATTAGCTTCTGCTGCTTTTGCTGAACGCTTAATGTCCAGCGCGAGAGTAGGCAGAGCGGGATTTTCAGCAGGCTTTGAATTGTGCACAAGAATAGTATGTGCTGTTTTTTCTGATGCTTTTAATTCCGGTATTTTTGAAGATTTAACTTTCAGCACAGGTATGGACGTAGCTGCATGTTCCGAAGCCTTTAATTCCAGCATGGATAAGGTTACATTTTGTGAGGGCTTAATTTCAGTGGCGGCAGTAGAAGTTGCTGCTTTTTCAGGAGGCTTTAATATCTGCACAGGAATAGCGTTTGCTACATTTTCCAAAGGTTTTATTTGCGACATAGGTGACTGTGTAACATTTTCAATAGATTTTACTTCTATAGTGGTAGTAGACCTTGCTACTGTCTTTACTGAAGGCTTCATTGCCGGCTTGCCAGAAAATACAACTTTTTCCGAAGACAAGGTAACTGTTTTATCAGAAGGCTTAGAAGGAATTGCTGCACCTGGTTTTAATGATGACTTTACTTGCGGAGCAAGGAAAGCATGAGGTGCTTTTTCTAATAGCTTTATTTCCGGCACCAGAGTCGAACTTGCTACTTTTACTGAAGTTTTTACTTCTATAACGGGATGTTTTTGTGCCGGTACGATAGAGTGTGCTTCTTTCAATGGCCTTACGTCCTGCATCGAAACAGAGGATCTTGTTTTCTCTAAAGGCCTTAATGTAGGCACGGAAACAGGCGGTTCTGTTTTTTCTGAAGGCTTTACTTTGGGCACAAGAATCGACGATGAAGATTTTTCCAGTACTGTCGAATCTACTGTTTTTTCTTCTGACACAAGAACAGATTGTTCTGTATTTTCTGACGGCTTTACTTCGGACACTGGAGTAGAAGAAGTTACTTTGTCTTTATCTTTTTGTTCAACATTACGCGTTTCTGTTGACTTTGAAAACGTGCTTGTTTGGTCAATTGCCTTACTAGCGATAACAACTTGATCTCTTTCCTCAACGTTACATTCATTTACTGTCGCTGTAAACGCTTTAGAGTTTTGTTTATCAACAGCTGCTTTATCAATAGGAATGCTATTGCCGAGTTTCAACAGAACGCCTGATATGTTGTTGATTTCTTTATTTTCCTTTTCATCCTTAGTAATGGTAGTACTAGGCTTCATTGTTGGCATATCAACTGGAATTATATTTGTAGGCTCGAGTTCTTCAGGTCGATGGTCTGTGGTGGTATTAGACTCAACTAGGACTGTTTCCGGAGGAATCTTTTCATCTTCAGCGGATTTCTCAGAACTTCCAATGTTAGTATCTACGGACATTTGTGTCAAAAGGGTCTTAGACACATCGGACGGCGAATTCAATAGAACATTACCAACTGCTTTCGTTCTTGATGATGTGACTGCCTCAACTTCTGTTGTTTCGTCTTTAGTCACGTCTTTATCTTTTTCAGTTATTGGCGTATCTTTTTCACCTGTACCTTTAGACAGTTCATTGTTATCTCTTACTGGTTTTTCAGTGACTTTCTTTGGAGCTTGATCAATGTTAATAGATTTATTTTTCTCCACTATAGGTTGTTCAGTAATTTTAGGTATCTTGTCATGTTCATTAACCACAGCTGCGTTTGGAACTGCAACAACTTCACTATCTGACTTTGAAGAAACTAATTCACTATCTTTTTTGTCAACAGTTTCATTTTCTTTGAGTTTCTTTTCAACCACTTCTTTAGGATTTACGTCATTAGTCAGACTTTTTATAGCAGCGCCTTTATCATTAGTTGGTTTAGCTTCAGGTTTAACTGGTTCTTGAATACTTTTACAAGGTTTCTCGTCTAGAGACGCATTTTCAGGTCCATGTTTTCTAATAATAATATCTGTATCTTTGTCTGCAGTTGTATCATTACTAGATCTTACTTCAGCGCTTGTACTAGGTTTCGCATCTGAGTATAGACTTTCACATGTTTTTTTCTTTAAATTTTGTTCTTTAGTATCAGTTTTTTTAGGAATACCAATGTTTTTTTCAACTAAATCTTTTGGTAATGGTTCGATTGATTTTGGCTTAATATTGTCTGTATGAACTTCAATAGTCTTCTTAACATTGTCAGAGTGCCTATTGGGATCCAATTGCAGGTCAACCATTGTTTTAGTAAGTGGTTTGCCTTCTTTAATAGCTGTTGAATGGAAAGTCATCGGTGTAAAACTCCCTACGACTGGTGACTTTCGAGATTCACTAAACTTTATCGTTTTCTCTTCTCTGTTTCTTTCACTTGTTGATCTTGATGTAGAAGCAACAGGCTCGTCTTGGGGCGGCTTAGTATTACTTCTTTCAGCAACCATGTTATCTGAAGAGTCATTCACATCTTTATTGATATTGTTGGCTGGCACATTGGGAGTGCTCTTATCTAACGAATTTCCGTCCTCTACAGGCTGAAAATGAAAAAAAAACAAATTAGATTCAGCCTTGCCGTAATGCTACATGGCATATTTTTTTGTTTAATGTTTGTTTTTTTAATACCAACTAAGCATTCAAAATATGTCATTTATTCCGAATGTATGCTCCCTCCAGCCAGCATCCGATAAGCACGAAAATTACCCTAAATGACCATATTAATAAGAGAAGATTTGCTTTTAGCGATAAGGCCGCCCATTGCAACGCTTTTTTAAATGTTTTTATGTAATTTCTTTATTTTAATGTTTGCAATAAAGCGTTCATCTATGTATCTAAGAACTTATGGGAAAACAGAAAAAAATTTGCTCAATGCCATAGGTATTTAATAGTATTAAAAATTCTGGGTGGCACTGCAATAGATAAATAAAAAAAAATTTGCTGTCTCTTGACCAACAAAAACTTGTTAGTATTTATAATATTAAATGTCCAAATCCATGGTTTTTGTTTTATTTTTAACAAGATACTGATGAAGTTGCATTACTAAATTTACTAACTTACGTAACTTACAATGTTATTTCCGATAATTATAGCTTATTTATTCAATAAGAAAAATGGATTTGTGAATGAAAATAAGGCACTTGAGTATCAACAAGTATGTTACATTTTTTATTCTTTAACTAGCATATTATTAGCTTCATTAGTTTCATAATTTTGGTACTCTTGAAACTCTTAATTTAGCTTGAACTAATTTTCAACCTAAGCTTAATAATTGTCTAGGAACTTTTTTTTAGTTACCGAGTAACGAGCAAGTCGTTTGCCTGATGGTAAACGCCACGTCTGCCCATAACAATTGCAGTGACATCCAGTACTTTTTATACCATTAAAAGCATTACTTAGCACTGCTTTGTGCTCATCACCCCGAGACATCAGATATCAAAGTCTCATATGCCCAGTAATTTCGCTGGTTACAATGCCTTTAAAACCGGAACACAGTAATGCTTGCGCACTACTGTTTGGCGGCAGAATAAGATTCAGATTTTTTATTGATTCAAAAGGTTGTACAAGGTGTAATTAGGTAAACATACACAGTCTCATATGGACGCCGTCGGGCACAGCAACATTAGAAGAGAGGAGGACGCAATTATTAACATTTTAAAGTCATAAGTTCCTTATTTGACATTCTTTTTTTCTTATTTTCCTATTTTCAGTAATATTTTTGTATTAAGCAGTTTATAATGTTTGTGTATGATATTTGTGTATTTATTATTATTGATTCCCTTTAATATACCATTATCATTAAGTGCTATACAATTTATTATGACAATATATCAATGAAAACAACATGTTGCATGTTAGAATAAAATTAAAAATTTTATAAGCTGTTAACTATGGGGGGTAATGATGATGATGATGATGCGTTCCTAGCCGTCTTCGGCTACGGCGACTGACTTAGGTTAAGTTACTGTACGTGTTTGGTGCATCCTCACGACTGACGTATCCAATTTTAGCTGTAAACGTACGATTACATGTGCTACATGTGAGGACACCGTTCACGTAATTATAAACTATGTTTGAAGGAGGTTTACTTTTGAGGTGGTCTCGTTTCGCATCAAGGTCTCTCCTTCGTTTGTTTTCAAATGTGTATACTTAATAATTATTATTCGTCATCAGCCTGTATTCGTCCACGAACGCCACTGAGCCCGGTCTTCGGCTCTTGTCATCCAGTTTCTTCTGGCCGCCTTTCGCAGGGCGTCGCTCCACCTGGCCGGTGGGCGTCCTACACTACGCTTGCCGATTCGCGGTCTCCACTCAAGGACACGTCTACTCCAACGGTTGTCTGTCCTTCGTGCGATGTGACCAGCCTATTGCCACTTCAGCTTGCTAATTCGATGGGCTATGTGGATGTCGGTTACTTTGGTTCTCTGTCAGATTACCTCATTGCAGATCTTATCTTTTAGAGAAACTCCGAGCATAGCCCTCTCCATCGCTCGCTGAGCGACTTTGAGTTTATGGATCAGTCTCACTGTGAGTGTCCACATCTCGGCTCCGTAGGTCATTACTGGTAGTTATTGTTAAGAGAAAAATCTAAAAATAGATCATGTGTGTACTATCTACTCTTAATCTCTTTTTGTAGTTACCAACAACAAAATGAGAATTTTATGTACTCACAACACAAGACATTATTTTATTCTTGTATTTTTTTTAAGTGCCTTTTTTAATTCTTTAAGTATTTATCTTTTTGGGTTACCTACCTATATTATTTTTGTATGACATTTAAATTTTTCCAAATTTACTTTGTATTTTGTTTGCATTACCTTATAAAACTCCACAGTATCGAGGTTAACTGGAAGATAATGCTTACTAGCATTAAGTTCGCCTATGTACCTACAAATTTGTTTGTGCAATAAAGAATTTTCTATCTATCTATGTTAAAAGGTGCCAAATGCGATAGGTACTTATGAAATTTTGTAGTTATCCATAACTGTATTTTATTGACTTTAGGAGGTATAATAAGGAAGTCAAACATAATTGACTGGGTACGTCTAGCCACTTATACACACATTATACTTAAGGGTGTATCTGGTTTTATCTGATATCTTTACATTGCTCTCAATCTTTTTTTATGGGCGAATGCCTTTATTACTGAAACAACTCTACACTCTACTTACTAAAACTAAACTAACTACTTACAAGGAGAAGCAATTTGACAGCCCATAGACCAATCTTTACAATATCCTTAAAATTACATTACACACACCTTATTAATATTATAAATGCAAAGGTTTGTGAGGATTTATGGATGTTTGTTCCACAATCACGCAAATACTACTTGGCGGATTCTGAATTTTTTTATTAAGTTAATTTATGTCCTGGGACTGGACATAGGATACTTATGATCCTGACAAAATGCATGTATAACCGCAGAATGCGGCTTATATTTTAAATTCACAAAATTAGTTTAAAATTGATTAGTAGATATTATTTTTTTTTGTTTTGTATTATGCTTCAAATTGTAATCATTCAATAAAACCTATGGCGGCATGGTTTCGTATGAAAACATAAATATGATTGCTGGGTACTATAATGTTCGTTAAATTTGTCTGAAATCTGAATTGACGTTGCTAGTCTTTGAAATTCAGGCTCACTTAAACATGTGTTTGTTATGTAAAGCGTTAGGAATATAGCCTTATAACAATTGAGTATTTTAGCTTAGCCTTCAAAAGACTGCTTTTCATAGTATGTGACTATTTATTTGTGCTTTCCATGGTACGTGACTAAATATTTGCCAATACCTAATTATTGGTCCTCAAAAATGTTATCTTGAATTGTAAAAATATTAAGATAACATTTGTTGAATTGTTATCCTCATATGTGCACCTGGAGGTAAGGGTCAACCAGTTTGTCTCGCTCTTAGTATTATGTGTTTTTACTTTGAATACTTACCACTTCTTTTGGAACTTCTATCTCTATTTCTTCATACACTTCTAAATTTCCCTCAGCATTATCACTAAAAACAACAATGAGAATCTAATAAGATCTAAATATAATACAATTATAAATGAACAAAATTGAATAAATTTAACAAGAATATAGTTCAAATTATTAACCATAAATTGTGGTTACACAGTGGACTTATTTGGTAAAACAAGATAATGTCATTGACACTTCTATAAAAACTTGCCGGTAAAACACAAATGTTAATGGAAAATTAATGCATATGCCTACTTCATTTGCATATTCAATTATTATGCTTGTATAAGAAAACTGTTTCACTGAAACTTACCGAACTTTGAGGAACTTAAAAGTGTGTTGAGGGTCACCGTCGAGGATCTGGATGGCGGCGAGCTCCTGTTGACCGTCTTTGCGATACAAATAGAGCCCATTGCCAATGTCTATAGCATTTACATTTGTGCCATCAATCTGTAACAACACTTCCATCTGTCCAGCTGCAATCGGGTCTGCTTCAACTGCTGGAGGCTCTTCAATGGCCTCAGGGGGCTGTTCTATGACCTCGATTGGCTCCTCCACAACTTCAGGATTATCTTCTATAACTTCAAAGGGCTCTTCTACATTTTCAGGAGACTCAACAACCTCAGGAGGCTCTACAACCTCAATGGAAACTGGTTCAACATTTTCATTGTTAGACTTATCATCCATCTCAACATTGTCATCAATCACAAGCTCATCACCGTCAAACGAGTTATCATTATCATCAAATATATCTACACCACCGGACAGTATGTTAGCAGCCTCAATTTGTTTACCTATCTTGTAGCTGTCTGACATATCTTTCTTCCCTATTGGCGATAGATTCGGTATGAGCTCGTCGACGGGCTGGTCGGCGTCCGCAGATGTAGACGCCAGCGAGATATCTTTGATTGGTGTGATGTCGAATGAAGAGTCAGATAGCGAGAAGTATTTAGAAGAGCTTTCATTCACCGACATGTAAGCCTCGCTCGGCGCGGACGAAGTGTCGAGCGTAGAGTCGCCTGAGCCTCCCGCGCCGCCCCGCAACTGGCTCAGTCTATCCATTTCCACTTCCACACTTCATTTGCTGTCAACACAAAAACATATTTACATCGCGTGCACTCAAACGGAGTAAACATTCCACCAGTCCATTTGGAAGAAAGGTAATGAAAACATCTGAAGGTTGGACGATTAATTAGCACCTAGGTCAATAGCAAAGAACAGTGAAACTTTTACAGCGAACGATACTGACTGATACTGTACCACTTTTCATTATATATGTAACAATGTATCGACGGATTACTAACCAAGTTAATGTGTAATAATTTAACCCGCGTGTAGAATTCTCAACAACAAATATATTGTGTAATTTGTTCGTACAAAAACAGTAGTATTTTTATAATAATTTGGGTAAAACAACACAACACAGCAAGATTAAAGATGGACGCCAAATAGCAATGTTGCCATAGTTAGATTTTGCATGTCATTTACCGTTTTTGCAACAAAATGTACCTGCTGTACTGTAGTCGAGTAAATAATTATAATATTTTGTTTTCGAGAATAATATAATATAATTATGTAAGTACTGAGAATATTTAGCTTCAAACTTATATTCTAACTAAAAATGACTTACTATTATAAAATCGAATACTTAAACTAATAACTAAACTAAAGTTATTTAACTCTTAAAAAACCTCAATAGGTATCTAATGCAATGGAATCAGGCGTGACGTTGCGGAAATTCATCTCAAAACTGAAACGCAATGAAAATATATAGTGTAATCCCGCTGAATATTATGTAGGTTGTTGTTAGTTCCTAACAACAACACTCTTTGTACGACACGTGTTTCGCCGTCTGCACGAGGCATCATCAGGTGTCGACTCGCCGAACGCTGAACTCTCGTTCCAGACCTCAATATCTATGTATCGAGACAAAGACCTTTAGATTCTTACGTATCGTGAAAAGTTCATCTGTATGGAGCAAAAATAAGAATAAGCCTTATGCGCCAGACCTTTCTCTATGGCCACACCGATACTTCTATCGCCACTATTTCGCCACGCGCGTTACGCATGAGGACTAGAAGGGCTGCATACGTAGTATCTCTTACTAGTCTGTGGGGCTGCCCCATTAGGGAAAAATGGGATGGACCGTGGCCCGAACGCCACCTTCCATTTTACCTAATCTGATTTGCGGTGGTCTCTCGGGAGCGGGACCGGGATATAAGTACAGTCAGGTATTCAGTTTGTCTTAATTTATGTCATGTACGAGTAGTAATGTACTAGTAATAATGTAGTACATTACTACTCGAACTCGAGTACATTAAAATTAAACTAAGATTATAGAGGCCCTTGCACTGGACCAGTGCTGTCAGAGTACAAAGATGTACTTTGTGGTACAATCTATGTAAATAATTTATTTTCCTTAAAACTTACATGTTATACAAAAGGGTAAAATGTTACGAAAAATTTAACAAACGTAACCATTTGGTCCAGACAGCTTTTCAACGGAAGAGTTGATCGGTTCGACCCTTCGAGTAGACAGCCAAATGGCAGGATACTTTATCTGAGGTTCGACCATTTGATGCCAACCGTCAAACGTATATGTCAAACAGATGGACAGAGCAGCTGACAGTCTGGCCTGGCCACTATTTTATTGATTTATTTATCTGTCTCAGCCTTCGAGTAGACAGCCAAACGGAGTCGACACGACAGGCCTACCCCTCTCGCCAATTTTGCCAAACGTCAAGGACAAAAAAATCCACGACGTTATATAAAACTAGTTGACGCGCATCACGCGCCATTCACAGACTAGTTAGAGATACTACGTATCAGACGGACATGTGAGGAACAATGTTCCCTAGACTTTGTAACTCGTTCCTGATTGGTTGTAGCAAAACGATACATGACATTTCATTTTTTTTTTACCGCTAGCACTACATAACAGGCACTGACAAGTTTAAGTATTATGCCCATGCCAAACATTCGTGCAGGAATATATTCTTACATTTTATTTTAAATATTTACTAAGACTACCTAGGTATATTAATAACGAGGGACAGTAGAAAAAACAACGTATAAAATTAAACGAGATCATTTATTTTTTTTCTTTAATTTCTTTCTGTATTTATTTAACGCTTTCTGTTGCATTTCTGGAAGTACTCTTCTTTCCAACCTGATTATATCAGTGCCCTTTAAAATTTTTGTTATTACATTACACCAATTATGAATGCACAACTTTACAGCAATTGTGAGCAAGGCGTTGATCACAATATTTCTGAGTGTTTGGCATGATATTCGCTCAAACTCATGTTTTTTAAGGATTTCTTTTATTTCTTTTGATGGATTTATTTTATGAGCATTTGTTTCTAAATATTTGTTGGTTTCGCCGAATATCATGCCAAAGTACCTCACAATGTGCTCTGCAGGGTAGGTGAGTTTCTTTTGATTGAGTTGTTTGTATTCTTTATGAGAAATCCATTTGTGGACATCGGTGGTGGTATTCGCTACGAGGTTGCTTTTACATATACCGCAATTATTTTTTGAAATAACTTTTCTTACCACCCACCCTGCAGTATAAGCACGCGACTGCACATTTAGACGCTCACGCCTTGCTTCCATAGACATTGGATGAGTCTCTATACAGGATTCAATATTTTCACCACATTCATTTTCTGTACTGCATTTTGCATTTTTGTAGTCAAATAGTGACTTTATTTTTAAGAGCTGGTTGCTTTCATCATTTTCGCAGTTGAATGATGCGTGGTGAAACTTTATGAATCCTGTAATGAAGAGGGCTTTAAAGGTGTATTTGAAGTTGTGGTAAGTTGGATTATTATCCCTAAAATTATATGATCGCACTTGACCAAAATATTTTTCTATTGCGTCTGAGTTTGTGTCTAGGTCTCATTATTTTAATGTTTTTTTCTTTAAGGAACTGCCATAACCTCTGAAAACTTCTCAGAGTACTCATCCAGTTTTTTACACTAGGAATGTATGTTTCCCGTCCATTTTTGTCAATGAATTTCAAGTTCTCTAGTTTCGTTATTGCTTCAGCCCAGAATTTGTGGTGAACACTGGTTGCTGTAGCAGAACGTAGTTTTTTTTCCTTTCGATCTTTTTGTGAAGACTGCACTTCCATTTACACTATCAAATAGGTCATTGAAAAAGTATACCACTTCAGCTGTATTATTCAATGTCGAGCTGACTTCTTTTCCATCGGGATAGTGAGCTGTGAAAAATGAAATCATACCATTAGTTATTGTTTTGATTTGTATCTATAATAATTTAAAGAGTAATATTTGTTACTGAGAAGTTATTATTCTTTAAAATTCCAATACTGTTTGATTGTTGAACCATTACACAAAAATACATAATTTTGTACAACAATAATTATGAGCATTGAACTTGCCTTATAGAGATACAATTAACTTTTGTAATAAAGAAATACTTACAAAATGATGGCCTAAGGGCAGTGGCCACATATATATGGTAATTGTTAATAGCACTGTAATACAAACATACACACAATACCAATAGAGTCATGATAAATGATTAAAAATTATTCCTTACCATTGTTTATAGGCTCAACTTGTGTATGTTCTTTTGTAGGCACTTTACAGTAGGAATGGTCAACATGTTCCTTTTTTGCTCAGCAACAGGATTCACATTTTCTGCAAGTATAAACTTAAATTATAGTAACATCAATTAGGATAATCTATACGTCTAAGTTCCCAATAACATGTAATGTGGAGTCTATCTATATGTGGAGAGGCCCTTTTGGATTTTGGATTCATTGCATGACCTTGCAAAGTACATTAGAATGAAGGGTTTTTATTTTCATCTAGTATGATTTGTGTGATTAGTATGATTTGACTGATTTGTAAATCTAGGCTAAAGCTTATAACAGCAATGAGTGTTGCTGACTAATCACCTTCATTCAAAGGTAGTAGTCATGTAGTATGTATAAAATGTGAGCATTGATTTTGTTAGGTTAATTGAAAGTGCTTAACATTCTCATCGATTTAATTACATTGGCTAAAAAAAACATTATCAACACATTCATATTATGAAGGCATGTATGCTAGATGAATGTTACCACATATCACAAGAGATGTGTCGTACATTTGACCATCAAAATTCACTTACCCGCGGGTGACATCAGCTGAGTCCCGCTGCGAATTTCCGATTCCAGGAACAATGTTGGATAAGCATTGCTTAAAAGACGTGACTTGGGAGTCACAAAGCATGTCTCGAAATGCCTGTGACACACCTGAAGCTGAGTAAGCTCAGGCTTTTGCTACGCAAAGAATCACAATGTATGGAGTCGAGCCACTTTTTGACTCTTTTTTCACACACTGGAAATTTATGTAAAAAAGCGTCCTGTCGCGAATTTGAACAACCTGGTACACAGCATTTAGTATACATCGCACTGAAGGTACAAATCGCACATTTATTGCAGAAAGTATGGAACAGAAAATACAATGACAAATATTGATTTGACATGTAAATCAAAATGGCGACTGACGGTGACGGCGGAGAAACTGACGGGTCGGGGGGAGCGGTACTGTCACTTATCGTTTTGCTTCAAGGTCATCTCAAGTCTAGTTTTTAGTCTATGAAGATTACGACCCGTGGCGCCATTCACCAACTGTCGTAGCGGGCGAAAGAGCTCCTAAAAAAATGCCGAGTTGCAGCATATATTGGTGCAAAAAAATTTCAAGAACATCAAACTACACCAAGGATAACGTATCTTTTCATCTGTATGTATTTTTGTATCTAATAATGCACTAAAATAGCGAAAATTTGAAAATTATTGTCAGTCACATAAACTCACATAGTGTTGCAAGTAAATCGAAAAAGTTATATTTCGGATAAAATTTTTAGCTTATTTTCATGTATCTAGGTGGCCAAAGCTCTGTTTTCCTGCACGTTATAAGAAAGTCAAATGAAACTGAAACTATTAATAAATATTGTTTTACATAACAATTTTATATACCTACATGTTATTATTTTGAATAATTGTTGACTCGAAAACTGCAGATTTTAATTTGGTTTTCAGCGTTTAGTATTATAAGTTCCAGCTCTGATTATAGGGTATACAGGTGTGGCAAAAATTTGGGACCTCCAGGGTAGGTACCTTTTCTCTTGCATTGAGAAAGTTTTGTCCTTAGAGTGGAGAAAAAATAAACAGCATTTTTGGTAATTTAAAAATTTTGCTGCACTTGTATACATCAAAACCTGTTGGGTTGGTGGTTGGCGCTCTCATATGGGAGGTCTTGCGGAAATGGTCTTTGAAAAAAGACGACTATATTGTCTGTCGTCTACGCAGGCGAAGTCGCGGAAAAAATTTACTGTAATGAGTAACTAATGAGAATGACCTAATCGAAAATAGGCACTTATATTATTTGAATAATAGCAACACAGTCAAAAAACCGGAGTGAAATTAGTGCTGGGACAGAACCAATTTAGATATCGATAAAAACAATATGTTTAAAAATATGTCGATAAAAATACAATTGTTGTATTACACTTTTGTGACGTTTAAAAGTGCATCGTGCCTGTTTAAATGATATTTGACTTTGACTTCTATTACAGTTCAAAATATGTTAATGACATTAAGCTTTGGGCATGCTCAAAACATTCAAAATACCAACCTTTCTAGTTACTTTATGTCCTGATATTTAAGCTTGCACTTCAGTATTATAGTTAATTCACTGATTTTAAAATGACTATATTAAGCCATTTTTTACCAAAAATATCAGTCAAAAATTGTTTTTCATAACTGTTTTCCAAAATACAATTTTGACATTTGTTTGTTTACTGTATATGCTTGTGGCGACATCTGCGATAAAGTTTGCCTGGTCTTCCCTATAGGGTAGAAATAATGGAAGAAAGTATTGCAAGAACTATTGTGCCTCGCTAGAATGCTTCTCTAAAGAAGCATATAAATATACAGCAATAGTTCTTGCAACGTTATTTCACGTTATTGCAAGTTTAATTTTAAATCATCGCCTATAGTAATTACATAGACTATCATTATCGTTAGTAATTACATAAAAGACAAAGATGCATGGAACATTCCGCTTGGCAGACAAGTAGCCAACTGGCACATACAAAAACAAACATAAAATATAGTATATTTTATGTTTGTTTAGTTTGTTTAGTCATTGTAATAATTAACGTTCATAAGTGCGTTTGTGATGCCAAAAAATAATAAAGAACTTTCGAACTAACTTTCATAGTTATTATTCTCTTGAGCAACAGAATATGTCATTCAAATGAACAAAAAATCTGTTTTATTTTATTTTTATGTGTCTTCCATGCTTTAGCAGAGTTTATCGATAACACAATATCGATAGTATCAAGCATGAAGTAGTTTACGTGATTGACGTTTAAATATCGTGTACCGATAGAACGTCTCTGTGTGTGAATGTGATTGTGTGCGTAAAATTTAAGCTAGTGTTTGCTTCTTTTGTTGTGTGCGTGCATAGCGACGTGATTGAAAAATGCGTTAGTAGTGATCATTTATTTGTGTGCGTTTCCTCGTCCCCCACCGAAAATGACAGACTTTTTGTAATGGGAATGAGTGCGCGTCACCAATCCAGGCTGGATACTTTATCTGAGGCTGAGACCTCACGTGGGGGACGTGGAAACGCACACAAATAAATGATCACCACTAACGCATTTTTCAATCACGTCGCTATGCACGCACACAACAAAAGAAGTTAACACTAGCTTAAACTTTACACACACAATCACATTCACACACAGAGACGTTCTATCGGTACACGATATTTAAACGTCAATCACGTAAACAACTTCATGCTTGATACTATCGATATTGTGTTATCGATAAACTCTGCTAAAGCATGGAAGACGCATAAAAATAAAATAAAACAGAATTCTTAAATGACATATTCTGTTGCTCAAGAGAATCAAAGTAATAACTATCAAAGTTAGTTCGAAAGTTCTTTATTATTTTTTGGCATCACAAACGCACTTATGAACGTTAATTATTACAATGACTAAAATATACTATATTTTATGTTTGTTTTTAACAATGTTATGTTTTTGTATGTGCCAAATGGTTACTTGGCAGAAGCGGAATGTTGCATGCATCTTTGTCTTTTATGTGATTACTAACGATAATGATAGTCTATGTAATTACTATAGGCGATGATATAATATTAAACTTGCAATAACGTGAAATAACGTTGCAAGAACTATTGCTGTATGTACGATGGAAGCATCGCACATTGCGCGCGGTCAGCAGTTTATGCCACATGCCACATTTCATGTATCGCGTCATCAGTTCACGATCGGACACCATTCATTCCGCGTGGGCTCAATCATTACCATTTACATTAACCAGTTTAGACCTAGTTTTGGGGAAATAAATTAACAGTTTTTTTAAAACTTATTTTAGATAATTTTAATGTTGGTACGGAACCCTGTTTTAATTTCCTTGTGTTGTTAGACCGTGGTATAAAGCAATTATTTTCAAAAGGTTCTGAACAAATTGTGCTGGTACGCTTAGGAACCCACGATACATCATTTCCACAAGCTTGAATCTAGGCAGCCCGACTACCAGGTTCTTTTGGATATCTGCCAAATAAAAGTGTAATACAACAATTGTATTTTTATCGACATATTTTTAAACATATTGATTTTATCGATATCTAAATTGGTTCTATCCCAGCACTAATTTCACTCCGGTTTCTTGACTGTGTTGCTAACGTTCAAATAATATAAGTGCCTATTTTCGATTAGGTCATTCTCATTAGTTACTCATTATAGTAGATTTTTCCCGCGACTTCGCCTGCGTAGACGACAGACAATATAGTCGTTTTTTTAAAAGACCATTTTCGCAAGTCCTCCCATATGAGAGCGCCAACCACCAACCCAGCCGGTTTTGATGTATACAAGTGCAGCAAAATTTTTAAATTACCAAAAATGCTGTTTATATTTTCTCTACTCTAAGGACAAAACTTTCTCAATGCAAGAGAAACGGTACCTACCCTGGAGGTCCCAAATTTTTGCCAGACCTATATACCCTATAATCGGAGCTGGAACTTAATACTAAACGCTGAAAACCAAATTAAAATCCATTCTGCAGTTTTCGAGTCAACAATTATTCAAAATAATAACATGTAGGTATATAAAATTGTAATGTAAAACAATATTTATTAATAGTTTCAGTTTTATTTGACTTTCTTATAACGTGCAGGAAAACAGAGCTTTGGCCGCCTAGATACATGAAAATAAGCTAAAAACTTTATCCGAAATATAACTTTTTCGATTTAGTTGCAACACTATGTGAGTTTATGTGACTGACAATAATTTTCAAATTTTCGCTATTTTAGTGCATTATTAGATATAAAAATACATACAGATGAAAAGTTACGTTATCCTTGGTGTAGTTTGATGTTCTTGAAATTTTTTTGCACCAATATATGCTGCAACTCGGCATTTTTTTAGGAGCTCTTTCGCCCGCTACGACAGTTGGTGAATGGCGCGTGATGCGCGTCAACTAATTTTATATAACGTCGTGGATTTTTTTGTCCTTGACGCTTGGTAAAATTGGCGAGAGGGGTAGGCCTGTCGTGTCGACTCCGTTTGGCTGTCTACTCGAAGGTCTCAGCGTAGTAATTGACCTTCGAGGCTGGATACTTTATCTGAGTAATTGACTGTCAGTACTTTCACGTGTCACGTCACAGTCAGAGCCTGTTTGTCTGTGGACTTTTTGGCGGGCAGTGAAAAGTGATACAGTTTGATTTTGTTTTATTTTCCAAACAAGTGGTATTTCAAGTAATCATTAACCGTTACGTGTGAATATTAACCATTGTGTATTCATAAACGTGCATGAATGTATGCAAATAAAATAGAGAAATACATTGTTTTTCATGTTCTCCCAAAAAGTCCATGGAGAGCTTGAATAAGGTTCCACCATACCTCAATGGGTTCCACCCTTAGAGTAATGACACTGGGTGATTCCTGAGACGCCTAATTTTTTGTGTCACGGCGTTAATTTATGTATAACAATTCATATTTTAATTTGAAATCTATTGTTATAGGATGCATAGGATATCTGTCTATCGAGGCATGATGGTTACAAAGATAAAATTAATAATTTAATTAGAAAAAAATGCATTTGAAACCAGGAAACCGGGGGAATATGAACGTTTTTCGCATGTCACACGAGCGGCGACTGGTCAAATTATTGCGCACACTTTCTTTTTCTTAATAAAATTTAAATAAATTTACACCAATATAAAAACAGGTTACAAGTCTGTATTACATGACGTATTTTTTATTTTAATCCGACTCGTAGTTTTTGATATATAGGCGTCTGAAAATTGGTCACACGGCTAACACATTTCCGCCCGCAACTCGAAATGGTGCCATTATCATTAAAAAAAAATGAGACAAAACCATGGTGACTGGTTCCTCAGATGCGCCAGTGCTGTATTTACTTACAGACAGAGTGGTAGTACTGCTCGTTCTCGCACTCAAAAATAACGAGCAAGTTTTCATTTTTTTAAGTTTGGTTCTCCGGTGGAGGTAATTTCTGTGTCCTGTTTTCTATGGCAACAATACAATAATGCTTTATTGAATACCAAACACGGGAAAAACAATAGTTAACAAAGTTAATAAACAGTGGGTACAATGGGCGGCCTTATCGCTATGCGCAATTTCTTACAGGCAACCTTTGGATGGACAGGAATTTTAAAAGTAATATTGCGGTCAGTGTGGTTTACATTATAAAAAAAAAACTCTAATTATACGTAAATATGATATACTACTATTAATAAAAATGAAATAAAACAAATATAAATACATATATACTAAAAATAAGTAACAAAAAAATTTGGCAACGCATAATATTTCCAAAAATCTACTGCAAGGATATAAATGCTAAGTTCCTCAAGAATACAATATTGTATTGAGGTGTGTGACATCATGTTTTGATTGAAAGTTATTTCGAAAAATTATAAATTGTCGTCATTTCCATGGCATCATTTCCATGTATATTGCACCATGGAAATTATTTAACGGCCATGGAAATTCCTTTTTTGTGTCTCTTTGCGTATCTAAATACATACTACTTTAGAATAAGAACTGTACCCCAAGTCTACAAACCAGTGGTTTCTCAATCGCTTCTTAAATGTTTTATTTCATATACACTATCTGTCATTTATGAAGGTTTTACAAACTGATTGGGATAGCACTATTTAATAGGTCCTGTTTGCATGCTAGAGAGAAAGAAGAGCTAAGAAAACGAAATGAAACAAAATAGTTCCAGTTTAAAGAAAAACATAAAAATAGATAATATAAGAAGAAATCAGAAGGAATAATAGTGACATTCAAAGACATGACAAATACTCAGAAAAAAAGTTGTAATAATGTTTAAAATTGTTCAAGAAGATTTGATCAAATTTAGTATAATAGAAGAAGAAGATAATGATACTCTTACCTCAGAAACAGTTTCAAATACTGATCTGGGTAGGTCAACAAGAGAATCTAGGTACTGCATCAAAAATTGCACTAGAAAGCGTAGTTCTCCTTGTTCAGATAAAACAGAAGATCCTTCTCCAAATGCATGAGAAGACTCATTTCATCTTACCCCAGAAGTGAACGAAATGAACATCACAACGCCAAGACCTCGCACTAGAGCCTACACTAGAAGCAACAGCACAGCTATTTCACAATTTTAATCAATACAATCTTCGTCAATATCTTCAAACTTTAGCATCATGATCATCATCCTCATCAACAGTCTGTATGATTCCACTGCTGGACATAGGCCTCTTCCAATACACGCCACTGAGCCCAATCTTTGGCTCTTCACATGAAGTTGCTGCCAGCTACCTTACTTTTTGCTTTATATTCGCTCCACTGGCAGGAGAGCGTCTTAAACTACGTTTTCCCAAACGTGGTCTCCACTCCAGAACACGTACACGTTACATCACTTTTCATGCAGAGACCAATATTTCGTGAGGAGTCAGCTAGGCTGGTCAATCTTTTGTTGCAGCTCCTGCAGTGACTCCGCCATTAAGACGATATCATCTTTAACTCGTAAGTGTGAAATGTTCTTGCCATGAATGTTGATGCCTTTTCCAGCCCAGCCCAGTGTCTTAAACATATTTTCCGTTGCATTTGTAAACAGTTTCAGTGATATTACATCCCCTTGTCTTACTCTCCTTAGCAATAAGACATGCTCAGTACACCTACTGTCCTGTATTTGGACAAACATCGTGGTGGTGTTGTAAAGACATCTCAGCACTCGAATGTATCACCAATCTATATGGCATCGCTGCAAGGAGTCCAGAACAGACCAGGTTTATATGGAGTCAAATGCCTTTTTGTAGTCCACAAACACTATACACAGTGGCCGATTATACCCAGCGGACTTCTGTATTATCTGGCGCACTGTGTACAGTACCACATCCTCCTCGAAACTCAGCCTGCTCGGTAGGTTAGAATTCATTAAGTTTTTGCGCGAGACGGTTTATAAAGACCCTCGAGAACAATTTGTAGACGTGGCTCAGGAGTGAGATGGGTCTATAATAAAATTCTTGAGTTACGTTTTACCCTCTTTCTTGAAATATAGCACCACTACACTTCTGTTCGAGGCCTTCAGAGTTGTCCCATAGTTAATAACGATGTTTAATAGCGTTTGCTGCTCTTTCAGGACAGTAGTACCTCCCACCTTTAAGAGCTCGGACGTTATACCGTCTTCACCAGCGGGTTTTCCATTCTTCAGTTGTGTCAGGACCACTTCCATCTCGCCTAGGCTAACTTCTGGTAACTCATCCGCATAGTCACGGGTCAGCGTGGCTCTTAAGTCTTCAATTGTAGTAGTAGGGCCAAAAGCATGAGAAGTGTATAGACGGCCATAGAAAACCTCGATCTCGGCAAGAATCTCCGGTTTAGCCATCAGTTATTTCGAGCTTCGTCAGGTGACTCCTACGAAGTTTCAGGACAATGACTTTGGCCCCTCAGTTCTGCTCGATCACCTCTTGTATAAGGCGTGTATTGGATCACCGAAGGTCCCGTCTATTTAGCTTTTTAATTATTTTGTTAAGTCACCTGTTCTGACAAAGAGGCTTGGGTGTTTTCCCATCTTTGTGTCATAAACCGTAGATTCTTATCTGAGAGTTTGAATTTCTCGCCTTGACTTGGCATACTACAAAATTTCTTGCCCTCTTCCTTGAACATTTTCAATCTCTCAATAAATTAAATCTTGATTGTCACTATTCTTTTATGTATATTCGTCATATGATTTTGACCTCAGACATATTATATTATTGGTGTTACTAAGGTAGGTTGTGGATATCATTTCAAATAATAGGTACAGTAAACGGACAAAAGTGCAGTAGCACCTTAAAGTCGATAATCGCCCACACGGTGTAACCCCGCGCATGCTGCATATTTTATCTGTGTGTGTAATGTCCTTACGCACACAACAAAACGTCATACGGTATAACTATGAGGAGGTGCAGTTCGTCAGATGCATGTGGTAAACATTAGAAAAAGATAACAGTATATACTCGCTTTCTTCTTAGTGAGTTATCCGGTTTTTACGCCAAGTCGACTCAAAACAACAGCTTAAATTCATTTACAATGTGACAATGGTGGAGTGGCGTATATAGTAAGCTCTTATACGATGGTCAATAAGGGTATGGGTTCAATCCTGAGTGCCGTGATCACTTTTTGGTATTTATTATTAAGTTTAAATCCCTGTTAATATAACAATCTATAAATTGCAGCTTTTGTTAAACATGAATTAAAATAGTCGTTCATAAGGGAACATTTATTAAAATACAAGTTAAAAAAACATTTTGTAATTTAATCATTAATAACCTACTTATGATAAACATTTATTTACTTATAGTTTTTGAAAGAAATAAAAACCAATACATCTCTTATTACCTATTGGTTATTTGAGGTTTATATAAGTTTAAAATATTCATTTTCTCAAGGAAAAGAGGTTTGAAGCTTAACCGCTTATAACCATAAAACTACAATTTTTTCTTTCAAAAATCATTCAAATTTACCTACTAACTATTACTAACTATGACTTAAAAAAAAATTCATCGGTAAATATTGTAGTATTCCAGTTAAAATCCATATATTCTCGAGCAAAACGCAATCATTCCTGTTTATATGCCTTCGCGTCAAAAATGATTTCTTAGCAGGTATTCGGTGATGTAATCCTTCGGCATGGAGTCCGCGGCGGACAGTGCGCAATTACGTTTCCACTTATTGTTCTGCAAACGTTTGTTGGTATTCGTTTCATATTGTTCCACCATAAAACGTCGCTGAGACTGGTTGATAACCAGCGGGCTTCCACTCCTTACACGACTCTGCAGACTGCCTTCCTCGTGTCGTTTTACCCAGCGACTCACAGTATTTCTCTAAAACAGAGTAATCTCTATTATATTAGAACACTTTTAAACTAGCAATTTACACCACAACACAACTATAACAATATCATCACATAATCCATTATAACTTACACATAAGCCGGTTTCATTGGAAATTTGAGATATATTAAGTCCATTTTTCTATAAAAGGCGACTATATTTGCCCTTTCATCGATATTTCTATTTGCTTGCATTTGTAATAATAACTATCAAACGAAACAACACCAGTAACAATAAATCTACCGCTCGCAACAAAGTTCACCAACCGACAAGTTCACTATTCTATTGCAGTCTTGTTTTAAATCTACCTTCATCTTTTGAGAAACTGGTTAAAACATTGAAATAAAGAAACAACACCACATCGATGACATTCCAAACAAAATTCTAAACTAAAATGTAAAAATGACTTATAGTACGACAGGATTCGAACCGACGTGTCGCATATCATGATTTATGACAAATAAACACTGTGCTAAACCACTGAGTCAGACTGACACTTACCCTATGCATCGAAATTAAAAGATATTAACTTATAAAGTTTACGATAGGAAGATGATTGATAATCTTACTCTTTGATTGGTTCATGATGAAAGAATACATTGTATGGCTGTGTGTGTGCCTGCAAACGCTTTATAGAAGAAGGTCATTAGTGCGATTTACTTTGATGCTATTGCTTCGTGAGACTGCTACTGGATTTTTGACCGCCACTGTACATAAAATATGCTAAATGATGTTAACAATAAATAAAAAACAATATTTTCAGACATATTTTACAAAAAACAGTATCAGATGCGTTAAGATAAGTGACTAGCTTAGTAACGTTTACTAAACACACTAAAAAATAAAGAAATTAGTGATATATAGAACAGACAGTTGACGTTGTAATTTCCGTGCCAATTAATGTCATTTCCATGGAACGAAATTTTCAGCATTTTTTTACTGACGAACTACAACTCCAAAATGAGTGCCTTATCGAAAAATTTATAAGTGTTTGCGTCAGCTTCAGCCACAAATTATAGTTTTAATGTATAATTATAAATAAAATTATGCCATGGAAATGACGTCAGAACGCTTTTTTGAAGAATCGTCCCACTATTACTCTGAGGTTCCACCACTTTATTGAAGCACCAGGAATGACATTGAGTTTGACTACAATACTTGTATTGTAGTCAAAATCAATGTCATTCCAAATCCAAAATCCAAATTGAGTTTGACTTCAATACTTGTATTGTCAAAGAAAATATATTAAATCTTTGTGTATTGTAGCCTCAATGTATTGTAGTCAAAATCAATGTCATTCCAAATTGTAATGTTTGCATAGACAAAGTATTATAAAAAGACAAAGTGCAATAAGGTGAACAATTAAACATATACACATTACTCATTTTCACAAGGCCGTTTGCATGTGTTAAAAAGAGAAATCATTATTCGCATGGCACCATCTTTAAACCCTGCGGGCCACCAGCCAACGGGTGTGACGTTTGGTGATGTTTGGTCGATACCAGCTGGTGATTAAATTGTGTGCAGTGTTTTTGGTGTTATCCAAGAAATTTTACGGGAAAAATCATTATATCATATAGTATGTTAAGCTGGGTTGCTTGACATAATAAAAAAAATTCAATCAATTGTAAGAAATTATTTGAAAATTTATTTAGTGTATTCTTTTTTATAAGTATATTCTTTTGTTTGCAGAAAATACCTGTGAAGCGGAGACTTATAAGACGAGCTTGGCAACATATACCTAGTTAAACTGATAGTAGAGCTCCAGCACTGTTTAGATTTATATATGACTTGTACAGGTTGTCCCAAAATAAAAATGTGTTGTCTTTCAAATGTCCATATTGTAAAATGTACTTAAATTGTAAGAAAAATTAGGTCTTACAAAAAAAATGTTATACATTTTCTTGTAAGACCGGAGGTCGATATGTTGTATCGGTATGAAAATAGGATATCACTAAAGTACAATTAAATACATGTATAACCAATTGATAAGTAAGTATATATAGACAAAGTGGAGACACTTGGGCATTTTTTGGGTATTGAGCACCTATAGTAGTCTCTTTTATTTCAAGTAACTTTTGTGATAAGTAGAAAAGGATGCATTCTGTTTTGGAAGTACAACTTTTTTCAGTCTATCTACTATATTTTATCTTTGAGTCACGATCATGACCAAAGACGAAGTATATAATTAGACGTAGTACAAAAAGTTGAACAATTGAACATAAGTATACCTACACATTTCTTTTTCTCAAAGGGCCGTTTGCATGTGTTAAAAAGAGAAAGCATTATGCGTATGGCACCATCTTTAAACCCTGCGGGCCACCAGCCAACGGGCGTGACGTTTGTTAATGTTTGGTCGATACCAGCTGGTGATTAAATTGTGTGCAGTGTTTTTGGTGTTTTCCAAGGAATTTTGCGGAAAAAAACATTATATCAAGCAATAAACAACAAATAAACGAACCATGGCGTGTGTTGTGGTAGGCTGCAAGAGCCACGTCAGTGATTTAAAGCATAAACCAAGGGCTATAACATTTCATCGGTAAGTCTGATTTGTGTATTTCACCTCCTAATGCGAAAATTTGTATGTGCTAGACTTCGCGTACGTTTTAAAAGTACGTAAGTTACACTAGGTGCTATTTTAGCTTCACATGATGAGCAGAAGAAATCCTATATCTAAACAAACATGGATTTTTGCATACTCGTCTAGTAATGTGGTAAAATTCACAACCATAGTATGAATTGTGCCACTTGAATAAATTATGTTTGTAATATATTTTTCATTTTTAACAGACTTAAAAAAAGTTGGAGGTTATCTATACGATTGTTTTTTTATAATATGTTTGTTACGTCAGAACTCCGTCATTTATAAACGGATTTGGAAAATTCTTTTTGCGTTGGGTTTAGTGTGGTTTAGTATAGCGATGATGTGGTTCCATATAAATTTCAACGATATGTATTTGACCTTGGACTTCGAAGATACATTAAAGTCGTTTTTTTATAAAATCCATACTTGTAGCTAATTAATTATGGTAAATATATTTAGAATACTTAGGTTCTTGTTCTTGTTTTAGGTTCCCGGTGTTAGCAGAATTGCGAAAAAGCATGGATAAAAAGATGCAGACGTCAAATTGGGAACCGACTTAATATCATCGAATATGCAGTTTGCATTTCGACGAATCGTGTTATCGAGAAGGTTCCCAAAAAGACTTCTGCATTCTAATGCAGTACCAACAATTTTCTCAAGTCAGCCAGTGTATTCGCGACAGGTTAAGTCAGAATTACATATTGTAGTCTTATTAAAAAAATGGCCCACGTAAAAAATTTCAAGTCTAAAAAAGAACAAATTACCTTTTGCTAGAAAGGGAGCGAGGATCCCCCTCTACTAACTTTTAACATTAAATAACTTTGGACTTAAGTATTGGAAAATGTAATTCAGCTCAATTCCAGTATGTTAAGCTGGGTTGATTGACATAATAAAAAAATTCAATCAATTGTAAGAAATTATTTGAACATTTATTTAGTGTACTTATACCTAAGTATATTCTTTTGTTTGCAGAAAATACCTGTGAAGCGGAGTCTTATAAGACGAGCTTCGCAACTTATAGTTGATACTGATAGTAGTGTTCCAGCACTGGTTAGATTCGTATATGACTTGTATACAGGTTGGCCCAAAATAAAAATGTGTTGTCTTTCAAATGTCCTTATTGTAAAATGTACTTAAATTGTAAGAAAAGATAGTCGATACGTTTTATCGGTATGAGAATAGGATATCACTAAAGTACAATATATGTATAACCAATTGATAAGTAAGTATATACAGGCAAAGTGGAGACACTTGGGTATTTTTTGGGTATTGAGCAACTATAGTGGTCTCTTTTATTTCAAGTAACTTTTGTGATAAGTAGAAAAGGATGCATTCTGTTTTGGAAGTACAACCTTTTTCAATCTATCTAACTCAAAGACAAATTATTCAAAATATTTTTTAATACTAATATATTTTATCTTTGTTTCATACTAATAAAAATTCCTTTTTTTTAGGTTTGCCCATTATGGCAGGCTAAAGTCTCTAGGACCATACAGTCATGTCTTACGTAGTTTTTATTTCATAGTTTAATATTCCATTTCTTATACTTTTGATGAGAATTAGGGTCAACAGCAACAAGCCGGACACTCTCCTAGTGCTTCAATAAAGTGGTGGAACTTTATTCAAGCTTTCAATGGACTTTTTGGGAGAATATAAAAAGCAATTGAAGAAGTTGTTTCTACTTTGTTTCATTTGCCTACACTCGTGCACATTTACAAACACATAATGGTTAATATTCCACCGATATTACACATGATCATTCGAAATAACACTTGTTTGGAAAATAAAATAAAATCGATCTGTATCACTTTTCACTTCCCGCCAAAAAGACCTACTAAGAACCAAAGAATACTAAGGGACAGAAGCATCACTCCGCAAAGAAATTTAAACAAATAGCGACTCTTGCTATGACGCAATAAAATTCAATTCAGCTCGCGTAGTGCTGCATACCTACCAGTCATGTTAACCTACAGAGCGCCTCTCTTTCTATCGCATAGGGCGGTAGGTATATTGCTAGCACGCGATGCTGCTACTCTCTTATCTCTTCTGACGCGGCACGTGTAACGACGCGCGACGCGCCTTCGGTGTCCGGCTATGTACTTGTAACTTCGTACCTACAGTGCGGAGTGCGCTAGGCCTGTAAGAACTACGTGAGACATGGCAGTATGGTCCTAGAGACTTTAGCTTGCCCAAAAGGGCGAAAAAAAAACTGTCAAAAGTCTGACATATGTAGGGACTTTTTGGCGGGAAGTGAAAAGTGATACAGTTCGATTTTGTTTTATTTTCCAAGCAAGTGTTATTTAGAGTGATCATGTGTAATATCGGTGGAATATTAACCATTATGTGTTTGTTAACGTGCACGAGTGAAGGCAAATGAGACAAAATAGGGAAAAAATTGATTTTTATGTTCTCACAAAAGTCCATGGAAAGCTTGAATAAAGTTCCACCACTTTATTGAAGCACTAGGAGAGGGTCCGGCTTGTTGCTGCTGACCTTTATGCTCAACAAAAGTATAATAAAATGGAATATTAAACAATCAAATAAAATTACGTAAGACATGGCGGTATGGTCCTAGAGACTTTAGATTGACATAACGGGCAAACATAAAAAAAAACGGACGTAGTATGTGAGTCTGACATCTGTCAAAGTGAAGCTGTTCAGTTTGTGCGTGTTCGTTATTTTTAAAACTTTGTTTTCATATTGTATGTAGTAATTTGTCATTTGTTTCTGTTCAACTTTTATCGAAAAAAAAGCGGGCGACAGAAAATTACCATGGCTCCCCGACAAGTACCCAAAGAGACGCCAAAAGTGCAACGCAGTGTAGCGAAGTCGATTGCGTCCAAGGCCAGAGCATCCCCGGCAGCTGCGATAGAAAAAGAGCAAGCCAAGAAAACGATTGAAAAGATTAACAACAAAAGTGAGTACCATGATCAGAAACTCTATTTAGGTATATAGATATTTGTTCCAATTAGTTAGTTCACCACATCAACACCATGATTATATCATTCATACCTGTAAAAGTTTTAGCATGGTGAATTTAATTTGTAATATTGAGGAACACAGCATGTGTTAGCTAGTACTATGGTTGAACTTTGTCTGACGCTGAGTTAAGAGACTTAAGAGATTTATTATTTTTTTACACGAAAGTAGATATTTCTATACCTAATATATATCATACGGAGCGGAGGTTAACTATTATCGAAATATTCATTTCAGAAAATCGAATATGTCTTCACGATTTCCGCCCAAGACTACACAATTTCATGAATTTTATTCATAGGGGCTTTCTTATCATCTCCCCACCCTAATTACTCTCTCCCACCTCAAATTGATATCAGGCAAAGTGTGAACTTATAATTGCAGAATAAAAGTACATCTGAGTTTTAACA
This sequence comes from Petrophora chlorosata, assembly GCA_951640565.1. Classification (NCBI taxonomy): domain Eukaryota; kingdom Metazoa; phylum Arthropoda; class Insecta; order Lepidoptera; family Geometridae; genus Petrophora; species Petrophora chlorosata. The sequence goes on along the minus strand of OX621196.1, from coordinate 2,255,232 downwards.
TAATTGCTTATATCTAAATAAAGTATAAATATGTTAATTAGTCTACATGGTATATGGGTTATTATATAGGTGGTTATTAATAATAATTTATGGGTGACATTCATGTTTAAATTGGAGTAATCCAACTATACTTTTAAACCACATCCAGTAGTATTTTTCAAGGCGAGTGCAGAACGCTCGCGTACATGTCGCATCTCACACTATCTATAGCTGGATTACTCCAATTTAAACATGAGTGTCACCCGTAAATTATTATCAATAATGTGTCCAAACCATGTTAATTTTCATAGTAAAATATGGGTGGTTGCCAGAAATAAAAATAAAGAAATTTTATTATTATAAAAATTTAAAATATTCATCATATTACTTTTTTTTTCTAATGAATACCTACTCACATACATACCCATATATTTTGTTCCAGTGAACATCGAGACAGAGAAGAGACAACGGACCAACACAGTCCCGAAAGATTTCACACCTAAACCAAAAAAAAACAAATCCGGTCCATTGCCAAGCAGCACAACTAAGAGTGCCAAAAAACAAAAGTACCATCCTAAACGTGCACACTCTGGAGTGCCTATCCCAGAGGGAATGATGCAATTGCTGGGAAAAAAGTCAGTCTATAGCTTAGACATTAGCTTCTGAAATGAAATGACAATCAAGTCTTAATCAATTTCACCAAAATATATAATAATTCTCATTTCCTTATTATAATAGTATTATTATTATGTTAATATGACGTAAAATAAAAACACCATTAAAACCAGAAATAGTACAAAAAATTAAAAATTCGTTTATGATTGAGTGTTGTATTTTTGAAAAAGACATGTTGATTTTTATACTAACTTAATTATGGCTTAATTTTGTGTGTAGTACGGAGTTATGGAGAGTAATTTAGCAATATTTTGATAAGATTTTGTAGGGAACTGTGCCATCCACAATTTGTAGTAACTTGGCAGAAATAAGATTAATAGTACCCTTTTATGTATGTGTTTGATATATATGTAGTGTGTGGTTATATGTAACCTTTACACATTATTCAGTTTCATTAGATATATAAAATAGTTACAGAATAGATTATTAGAATAGATACTATTTTATAAGTTTGACATGCCAAAATTATTCTAAAAGACATAGTGACTTGTAGGTGTCAAAAGAATATGTAAAATTATACCTATAATATCAACACTTTAACTTTGAATGTACGTAATTTTCTGATTAAAATTGATTATCTTGATTTGTAGTCTTGTTATTAGCTTACATTTTATAATATATTATTCTAATTTGTTTTATAAATGTGAGACATAGTTAAAAATGTCTCGTTAATTTAACAATGTGTACCTAATTACATAATATTTGATACATAATTATTTGTAATAAAAAATATATATTAAGCTAAATGTTTAATTTACTGCTCTCTTTCTCTCTAGTTATATGTGTGGCCTAACCTGGAGACCCTGGTATTGGAGTTTAGACCGCCTAAAGTCCTCAGACTTGGAATTAAGACCGTCTCCGAAGCTCGGAGCGCTCATCACCTGCCTATTATATTCCCACTGCTGAGATACTGGCCTTCTCTCATAGAGAGTATGGGCCGTTTACCACGCTGGCCCAGAGCAGGTTTCGAACTTGGATGCGTCGTTGCCTACTAATACACACACAGATGCTGTCATAGATCTAGAGGAAGTTTGCTAAAGTTACGCTATTCCGTTTGAGGCAGTAGTGTGGTACGTACGTTCACACATATAGCGAAGTCCTTTGTAGGTGATAGGACCTACATGACATTGAAACACTAGTAGACTTGCAGAACATTTTTAAGAATATTTTTTGAGCATACCGCATACCGAAACCATTGAGGTCTCACCATTGAGGAATGACACAGACCTCAATGGGTCTCACACTATTCCTCAATGACCGAAACAGCTGAGTTACGTCACCTTGTCACCTAAAAGCGAAATGTAATTTACGACCATAGAATAAATATAAGTAAGTAGGTAGGTACTCAAACAAAGTAACGAAGTACTTATTTACATTTGAAACAATGTTTGAAGATCAAGGTGTGGAGTCAGGGCCGGCGGAAGGTTTGAGGCTTAGGAGTCTGCGTATACGTGATTCACAGGTAGCTATAATTTTCAAATTAATTTACTTAAGTAAGAAACAATAATAAATACGCCCAACTATCACATACATATATCCTGGTCCCTAACTAGGATTTCCTGATTGTAGGGAAACAGGAGCTATGAGGACCATGGTACTACAACACGCAGACACGAAACAAATGCTTGCGCTTTTGTTTCTGTGCACAAACATTTGACCTGTCGCAGTAATCGAACCCGCAACCTCAGTGGTGTATGAAATTTTAGCCAACCTGCCCAACCACCACAGAGAAACTTTTGTATCTACTTACGTCTTCGTAGAATAACCAATAAATAAAAGTACCTTCATGTGCATAATCAAAATTTTATAATAATAATAAATTTTATTAATAATTATAATGAATCCCTCCTTCACTCAGACTCGCTTACCCTCTATCAGATCGGCTCTCTAGCGAGAAGGCTATACAACATTATCAATACATATTGCCATAAAACGGGTTAGTTGGTAGATGTATACGATGGGAGTGACAATCATGTCTGATCAAACTCCTTTCTAATAAATAAAGATATATAAAACAAATATAATGAATAAACGTCTGTGCAGAAAGATATGCGACTTTATTGCTTTGAAAATACAAATTCAGCTTAAAGTTATTATCGCTGAACTCCCACGCGTTCGAGGAGCCAGTTCACAGTGTGTCTGCTGCGTTACACGTCAGCCACGCACACATACAACTCTACGCTGTTGCGGTGCTATAAGTAAGTAGATAATATGAGCCCAAACCTATTTTTACCTACAGTACTAATTATGAGATCAGTATATACTCAGGTAGTTGCTTTACATATACCTATGGGAGCATTTATTCTTATTAATTTACGATCACCATCGCCAGGATATCTGCAATACCGGAAAATATTGCTATTTGCCATGAGTTGCTGCGCCGAGTTCGACCCTGTAAGGAGAGTGGAGACGGAAGATGGGAGGGAGACAAATAGCCATCCAATTCCATATCATATCTACCTACTTACAAACTGAAAAATAACTGTTTTTTTATGTTTCAATGTTTTTTATACAGGGAGGAGGAAATCCCCCATGGATTCGCATACGCACAAGTTCAGATAAAGTATCCAGCCACTCGAAGCGCACAAGACTCCTTTATTATGCAAAAAAAAAATGTAAACGTATTCTATAAGTTCTGGGTGTTTCTGTTATTGTTATGGGCTGGCGTATTGCTTACCATCAGGTAAACGACCAGATCGTCTTGTCATTCAGTTACATAAAAAAATATATTTAAGAACCAGATAGTTGCAAACCTCATTTCTTCAAACAACTTTTTAAGGATAAACTTTAACTATAAATGTAATAAATATCGGTCCGCTTCTACTCATATTGCTATGCCCTAAATTGGGTAGGTACATATTATGTGCCTCTGTATTATAATTAAGATATAACATTTATGTTTAAGATAATAATTATATTTAAGATATAACAATTATAACATGTATGATGCAATAAATGATTGAATATGAATAGGTACATACTACATACCAGTGGGCAGGTGTCTAGGTATGTACGAAAAAAGCTTTGTGTGGTCGTAGGTCGTAGTAATAAACACCGTTCACGATACCAATAGGCAGTTATTGCATCGAAGTCGCCCGCCGTGATGATTTCTGGAACCAATGCGGGATGCCTGCTACCTAGGTACTTAGGCAGGAAGAAGGATCATATATCTACACCTGGTTAACTCAACAAGTCGGTCATTTTTGTAGTATCAGATGTCAATATAAAAACAGTGAACCAAACTATTGAAACTATTCATCAGCTTATCGGCAATCGGTCTAGACTGTCCTGATACGGATCAGATTTTTTTATTTAAAATTCTCTATGGTTTTGGGCCTGGCGCCACGCCTGATGTCATCCTGGATTATGCCACGAAAATAGATTATGATATCATGATCCCCTTTTGGCAGGTGGACTTGTAATTTGAAGCTACGTGATTCGATACAAGAAGTTTTCGCGCTAAAAGTTTTCGCTGCGGCGTAGGTACGTCGCGACAGCGCCAGTAGAAACTAGGCATACCTAAGAAAATAGTACTCCCGTGTTTTTTTGCACGTGTGTGTGTGGTCAAGTCAAACCCACTCAATCAAGGACTCCCGTAATACAATGTATTATAATAGCCCTCAGAGGCAGGTAGAGGTACCTAACTACACATTAGATACGAGCGCCGCGTCGGCGCGCCGCCGCCACCGTAGATTTACCTTGGCGCGCCGCCGCCGCGGATAAGCTCCAGCGCGCCGTCGGCGTCGCCGGCGACGTGCCCCATCGTCTCCCGCAAATTATGCCCAAATTTACAGATTTTTAATTTAGATTCCCAATTAAACGTGTTTCCCGCTGTAAGGATTCCCATTTTGACAGATTCTTGGAGGGAAATGAAATTCCCAGATAAATAGTATATTTCCAATCGCACAGGTTACCAGCCAAAAATGTTGGATTTTTTACACGTATCTATTTTGCAGAATGTTTAAAGTCAGAAACCTAGTTATCCCTAGAGTGTATATACAAAGCTCTGAGCCAGAAACTCGCGAAGGTGCTAAATGAAGCAAGCCCACGAGAGGACGATAACAGAGATTTCTGGTGATGCGTGCTTCATTCATACTCCTGGTATTTGGGTTTAATTTTTTTTTGTTTATTAATAAGAGTAAGTCTACAAAGAGAATTTATACAAAACGGAAGTATGAGATATGAGTTTCTGCCCAAAGATGTCTTTGCCAATCTTTAGAAGGGTTATTGGGTGTATCTATTTTAAAACATCGCTGATTCAGTTAGTCACGTGTACAATGGCGAATAATTTAGTGAAAATGGTAAAAATGTTAGTTTTTCAAGAACTTACATAAAAATGGAATCCTGAATATCCTGTAAAGTCCACGCCGTGAGGCACCGGCGACGCGGAAAATTTCGAACGGCGCCGCCGCCGTGAAAATGGCCATCGGCGCTCATATCTACTACTATAGGTTAGGTATACTCAATATATCTGTCGTCTGTTTAGTTAAGAGGCTAGGCTGTTGGTTGAACGGCTGGTTAAGCTAGTTGGCTGCGACATATCGATTAAAGATTGAGTTCTTTTTACAATACCTATCTCATCAACTCTCTCTTTCCAGAAAGACTATCTACCTACATACCAGTACAAATATAGATACATTAACAGTAACTGGTATGGTATAGGTCTTAAGAGTATGAATAGTTATGTATATACTCTTAGAAATAGGTAGTATAGGTACCTACTGTCCATAACTATGATTCCCTGTATTTAATCGAATCATCATCATCATCATCATCATCAGCCCGTAGTGGTCCACTGCTGGACATAGACCTCTCTTAATGAACGCCACTGAGCCCGGTCTTCGGCTCTTCTCATCCAGTTTCTTCCGTCCACCTTTCGTAGGTCGTTACTCCATCTTAGTTAATCGAATACCCACCTACATTTTACATTTTATCACTCGTCACCTGGTAAAGTCAGCGATAAAAGCAGACGATCGAAAGGTACGAAAAACATGTTAAAAAAACAGCTTTTATTTTTATTTTATGTTTATATTATTATTTTTATTACTTCTTTATTTCAGATAACTTAAGAAAACAGTAGCTACATAAGTGAATAAAGTAATTCTAAGACCCATATTATATACCTACCTATACCATACCTACCTTACAGACTAACGTAATTAAAACTAAGTTTTCTTTTTTTACGCCTAATTGATCATGTTTGGCCACTATCTCGCCTGATGTGAAGCGATGATGTGGCTTAAGATGGAGCACATAGATCTAGAGAGAGACGGCAGTTGAGCGGCTGCTCAGACCCGTCTCCCCGATGGTTCACCGAACATCATCCCGAAACACGACTAGGTCGCTTGACGGCATGGCTTTGTTCGGTGGGTGGTATTACAACCACGGTCAGAGCCTACCACTCCAAAGCGCGTAAGCGGGTTTCATCACGATGTTTTCCTTCACCGTTTTAGAGCGAGCGTGCAAAATCTGCACTAACTATAAGTCATTGGTGCAGGGCCGAGTCGGGATTCGAACCCAGGTGCGTCGGATCGAAAGGCGCACGAGTTCCCGCTGAGCCACACTCGCTCTAAACTATTTATATACCTAGTATTTACTAAATACACAACAGCAAAATTGTTTTCGCCTACATTCCCTGTACCGGCGGTAGACTATTCTTGCCGGCCAGAAGTCCGGGGCGAGGAACATCTTCGTGTTCCGCTGAAACCTGCTGAATTATGTTACAGTGAAAACTCATAACCGGTCAAAACCAATTTTGACTGATTTTCGATTATTCAAAAAAATTAAAATTCAAAAGTTCTTTGTTTCAATTTTGTCGTCACAGACGTACTTATGAACGTCAATTATTACAATGACTACCACTGTTATGTGTTTTTACTGTACTTATATGTATAATAATCACTTCTAGCACTATACATCCTTGGTCCAAAATACCAAAGACTTATTTTACGGAAAATATAACTTTTCTATAATTTCACAAATTATGTCACATTCACAACGGACGGACGGACGGAGCGAGATTTCTTTCCGAGAATTGTGTCGTAATTTCAACTTGTCGCACAACATAACTAGCCCGAAGATTATTATTATAAACGCGTATTGTGCGAGGACTTGAACTTGCAAAAAGACAATGCCCAAACATAAACAATACGCAACTTCAAATGAAGTAGCAAATAGCTTCATCTAACTAAAGTGGACTCCTTTACAGACCCCATTCGCAAACTATAAGCAGAACTAATATTTTATTTATTTATTGAACTGAATGATGAGACGAGCAAGTCGTTCGCCTGATGGTAAGCGCTACGTCTGCCCTTAACAATTTCAGTGCCACCCAGAACTTTTAATACCATAAAAAGCACTTCGTAGCACTGCATTGCGCTCATCACCCCAAGACATCAGATATTAAGTCTAATATGCCCAGTAATTTCACTGGCCACTATACCCTTCAAACCGAAACACAGTAATGCTTGCGCACTACTGCTTGGCAGCAGAAAAAGTGGCAAAGCTGCGGTACCTACCCAGACCGCCTACTGACCTACCACGAGTAAACTGATTTATAGGGCTGAGCTTCAGATTTGTGATACCAAAGACTTGATCCCAAATAGTCGTAGCGCAGGGTTTGAATATCTGCAGGCCGTATAGGGCTTCGGGCACCTTTAGGTGGCCCGAAGGTCAGATAACATCAACCAGCCCCGCCCACCCGCGGTCGCCACCGGCGTCTGTCTACCTCACTATCAGCCCATTAACTATTATAGCTTTAATAGCTTGCTTGTTTGGCTCTAGCATGATTTAGTGCCGGCTAGCCCCGCCTGTCGCGATTGATAGATGGCCGTTGATAGGTAGGTAAACGCGGCGCGAATGCTGATGAGACGGTAGGCGCTAGGAGCGGATGGGCGCTCTGCTGCTTACCTTACAAATGTCTTTAATAGATTAAACAAATTTAAAATTGGATAAAACATAATGAAGGTGGTATATACCTAAATTTAGGTAGTTGACCTTCTTTACCTACCTGCCTATCTATACAACTAAATATACAGAACTCCATCGAACGAAACTTGACTTTGGCAGTTGCACAAGACGTGCAAAGCCAAATCCCACAAGGGGGAGAAGAAAAAAAAGTACAAAACTTTTTTTCTTCTTCCCTTTGTGGGATTTGGCTTTGCACGTCTTGTGCATCTGCCAGAGTCAAGTTTCGTTGATTGTAAATATATATCCTCTCCTTATTTATAATGTTCGCTAAATTAAGATTTTTGCGTAAGTATGTCAAAGCTGCGGGGCACAAGCTGAAACCAAAGAATACCTACTATTACTTACAGATGCATTTCCATAGGTGTAACGGGTGACTCTACCATTATGTGAGACAGATAACAGATAACGAGAAGAACTCGTTTCTTAGTACCTACTTAGGTAGGTTGGTATCTTGAAACGATAATTCCAACTTTACAACTACTCAACCTTAGGGACTTTTTGGCGGGAAGTGAAAAGTGATACAGTTCGATTTTGTTTTATTTTCCAAACAAGTGTTATTTCGAGTGATCATGTGTAATATCGGTGGAATATTAACCATTACGTGTTCGTTAACGTGCACGAGTGTAGGCAAATGAAACAAAATAGGGAAAACATTGATTTTTATGTTCTCACAAAAAGTCCTTGGAAAGCTTGAATAAAGTTCCACCACTTTATTGAAGCACTAGGAGAGGGTCCGGCTTGTTGCTGTTGACCCTCATTCTCAACAAAAGTATAATAAAATGGAATATTAAACTATCAAATAAAAACTTACGTAAGACATGGCGGTATGGTCCTAGAGACTTTAGCCTGCCCTAACGGGCAAACTTACAAAAAAAAACTACTCAACCTTAGAGTATATTACCTAGTTATGTATACTCTAAGTACTCAACTATATACTAATAAACATATGGGAATGCTAAAATCAACATAGGAAAATTTTCTGCATTTTCCTAAGAGGGGAACACAAGTGTTAGATTGTACAATTTAATAACCGTAATTAACTAAGTACTAATAGAAAGCATGATAGTAGGTAAGTATGGTATCGTAAATTAATTAAAGCTAAAAGTTTCAAAGAACAATACCTAATCAAGGGCGTGTCAAGTACTAGGTGTGGTCAAAAACAATAAGTTAGCTTTGTTCTAGGACTAAGGTTAGGATTACGGTTATGGTTATAATGAGGACTTTATTGCGAGCAAACAAAGTTTGATGCTATGTATTTTGTTTAAATAAGGAAAGAAAATACCGGTCGTATATTCTTTCCGAAAAACCTAATATATATAAAAATAAAACAACCGGCTGGGACTTACACCCGTATCTCAAAACGGTTAAATAACGGAGAAAAATTCTTTGAGACTTGGTGACCACGGTAGCTCAATTAGGCAGCGGACTTCCCGCACTGAGGGAAGATTAAGATGCGGGTTCAAGTCCCAGCCGGTGTAGTCGTATTTTACCATGTTACCACGTTTTTATTAAGTCTCTTTCTTGTTTGTCTTCTGTCGTTCCACGTGAAATCTTGCAACTCAGATTTTGAGCACTTCACGATTAGCTATCGGGCTGAAACTTTCAGGGTAGTTCACAACTCGATGACAATGCAAAACGTGGTTTTTAGATTATTCATTTAATCTATAACTTTCTTGTTTTCTTTCCGAAGAACCTTGTTTGAGTTTCGCTTGGCATTCGTTAATGCTTCATACAAATGTACCTAATAAGATTCTTTTATTTTTTTTAATGAAATTAAGTGCCAAGACAAGCAGGTCGTGTTGGTAAGCAACACGCCTGCCCATAACAGTTGCAGCACCACCCAAAATTTTGTTTAGCAAAATCCTGTGCGGCACTACACTGCGCCAAAACTGAGACTCTGACACTGAGACAAAAGCTATTGGAGTCCAGTAATTTCGCTGGCTACAATGCCCCTAGGTCGGCTATATACATACGAAAAAATGATCTTTACTTGAGTCCTGAAAGGTCTGAAATATATTAAAACTAGCTGCGCCCTGCGGTTTCACCCGCGGTTTCCCGGGATAAAAAGTAGCCTATGTGGTAATCCAAGGTATAAGCTATCTCCATACCAAATTTCATCAAAATCCATTCAGTAGTTTTTGCGTGAAAGAGTAACAAAGGTAAGTACATCCAAACATCCATACATCCATTCTTACAAACTTTCGCGTTTATAATATTAGTAGGATTTTTGTAGCTTAGCGTGGAGGGCACGTTTTGCGTCTGCAGCGTGGCGCTCAAAAAGGTAAACCGGAACACAGTAATACTTGCGCATTACTTGGTGGAAGAATAACTGGCAAAGCGGTGGTACCAACCAGACGGTTACTCGCATACGAGAAACCTATCACCTAAAACATGAACACACAATTTAAATCTCTCATACACCACCATCTGCATACGCGAGGACCTGTACAATGCCACGGACAATGCTGTGCTTGTGGCGCAGTACTGGTTCAAATAAATTATTTAAAAAAAAACTAAACTGACTTCAAAACCACAAATGGCACTTAAAAGTGAAAAATAAATTAATATAATTATCATAAGCGCTACCCACTCATATATTTGAAGTCGGTGCCAGCCAAGTCTAATAGGTAGCAGATAAATACTATGTATATAGTAAGTACCTACTACTTGTAGGTAGTATCTATCTACTATCTTTTAGACTTGGCTGGCACCGACTTCAAATATATGAGTGGGTAGCGCTTATGATAATTATATTAATTTATTTTTCACTTTTGAGTGCCATTTGTGGTTTTGAAGTCGGTTTAGTTTTTTTTTGAAAAATAATTAATTTTATCCTTTTTTAGTGAAAAACAAGTTTTAATTAAATTAATTTAAAAAGTTTTTAAAGACAAACTTTTATGATCTAGAAGCTATCACAATTTTATGCATGTACAAAAAAATTTCATGTCTGTCCTATTCTCTGTTGAGGAGTTCCCTCGCCGGAAGTCTATCCTGGGTGTATCAGCCATGTCATGATGGAATTTAGAACAGACTATTATGGTTAAATCCATTTACGAAATGTTGTGTCTGTAGGTACTATTCACCGTTGAGGAGTTCCCTCACCGGAAGTCAACCCTGGGTGAAGCAGGTGAAGCAGTCGAATAGAAACCTCCACCTTTAGAGAGTTGGTTACGAAAAAAACAAGAACCACGACTTGAAGATTAAACTTATATTTTTTGTTTTTGCTATTTTTTTCAAAAAATACTAAATGAATTTCGATAAAATTTATATGGGACCACCTCTGAAGTATGACCTACCAATAAAAAAAAGAGTCATCGAAATCAATGCATAATTGGCGGAGTAATCGCGTAACAAACACACAAAAAAAAAAACATACCGTTGAATTGTAAACCTCCTTTTGAAGTCGGTTAAAAATATAGAAAGCCGAAGGATCGACTCGCTAAGAAAAAGAAGAAACTCACATCTAGAGTTAGTTGATCTTCAAATGAAAGAGTGTGTTCACTTCTCACTTCTCGTTCCATTCACGAAGCAGAGAAGGGAGACTACCTTATCTGTGGTTCCAATAGCAGCAACAAACAATTTCACGCATTGTTATAGGGCGGCGTATACCACAAGACGCACCACTCATTTGTATGAATCAAAGGCAGCAATGTATCAAAATATTTCATAAGACATAACATCTTCACGGCCAAGGCGGTGGCGAACGAAGACCAAACAATAGGTACTAGGAAGATAGGTAGCTACGTCGTAGACCATTATTTTACAAAAGCGGGCGGTTCGCGCTATTTATGAGTTAGGTCCTCGCGAATCATTAAGAGAAGTCTTTAAACAAATTAATGTATTAACTTTACCTTCTCTGTATATTTATGAAAATATAATGTATGTTCGTAAAAATCTGCACAAATTCAAGGTGAATGGTGACCACCACAACATAAACACTAGAAATAAGGATAGAATTGCAGTACCTAGGTTTAGACTGAGTAAAACGAATAAGTCCTTCATGGGCAATTGTATACGTTTTTACAATAAAATTCCAAAATGTATAACGGAGCTCACAGAAAGTAGATTCAAATTTAGGGTGAAAAATATTCTAATAAAAAAAGCATACTATAAAGTTAGTAATTACATAGAAGACAAAGATGCATGGAACATTCCGCTTCTGCCAAGTAGCCAACTGGCACATAAGAAAAATAATATTGTCAAAAACAAACATAAAATATTGTAACAAAAGTTCTAAAAAAATATGACTCTCAGTTTCTTGCCGTATCTTCTGAGTAGTGGTTCTTCTTCCGATACGGTGGTAGAGTCATTGTAATAATCGACGTTCATAAGTGCGTCTGTGACGACAAAATTGAATAAAGAACTTTTGATTGATTGATTGATTGACCACATGCACCAACGTAGACGTAGGCTCATCAATCTGTGAACAAACTCGTAGATGAGCTACTATCTAGAACTACAAACAGGACTGCTGTAGACAGACACCTTAGAGGTCTCGATTGAACTGAGTAAAACTGTAGGTACATGGTCAGATAGATAGGTAAAGCAAAACTCAAAAATAACAAGGACAGTTCGCACTACCTAATAAGTACCTACATCACCAACGTAGACTCATCAATCTGTGAAGAAACTCGTAGCTGAGAAACCGTCTAGAATTAGGTACATGACACCTGCTGTGGACGGACACCTAAGAGGTCTTGATTAGTAACCAATAACTCGCACATACCAAGCTGAGTAGAACCAGATAGATCATCATCATCATCATCATCAGCCCATCACGTTTCCACTGCTGGGACACGGGTCTCCTCTCATAGAGAGAGTATGACTCGCACTGGGCCACCACGCTGGCCCAATGCGAGTCGGTGGATGTCACATGTCCTTGAATTTTTGTGATTAATTCTTGGACATGCCGGTTTCCTCAAGATGATTTCCTTCGCCGTTTTTAGAGCAAGTGTTAAATCCGCATATAACAGAAAGCCAGTGGTGCGGGGCCAGCGGGATTCTAACTCAGAAGCGTTGGATCGAAAGTCGCACGTGTTCCCACTTAGCCACACTCGCTCTCACAGATAGATAGAAACAGCAAAACTCGAAAATAGCAAGGACAGTTCGAAAAGCTACCTAATAAATGCCTAGGCCCAAACATCTTACAACTTACGCCCAAAGCTGCAAAAAGTGCGCTGATTTATGTATATGTCACTTACACATCTAGGTCCTACTGGAAACGTATCAATAGATACAATACAATACAATACTTTATTGATCACCAAAAACAGGAAACACAAGTTTACAGTTTCAAATAATAGTGGTAGAACAATGGGCGGCCTTATCGCTATGTGCAATTTCTTACAGGCAACCTTTGAATGGACATGAATAAAAGTGAGTAGGTATCATATTATAATACTACTTCGGTATGTCTGTCGTATGCGAGAGTCCGTCTGATTAGGTACCACAGCTTTGCCAGTTCAGTTATACTACCGCCCAGCAGTAGTACGCAAGCATTATTGTGTTTCAGTTTGAAGGGCATTGTATCCAGCGAAATTACTGGGCATATGAACTTAATATCTGATGTCTCGGGGTGATGAGCGCAATGCAGTGCTTTTTATGGTGGGTATTAAAAGTTCTGGGTGGCACTGTAATTGTTATGAGCAGGCGTGGCGGTTATCATCAGGCGAACTCATAGGCTCGTCTCATAATTCAATAAAAAAAAATATATAACATTTGTGCGTACCTGAGCTTATAAGCTCACTACAGTAGGTACACCCACACTACCACACTATTTCGTTCTACCTACCAAGCTTCACATATTCGCAGAGAGACGGCCCTAGCGTGTCGCAAGGTGCGCTGGGTATAGGAACCCCTCAGGACTGCCAGGAACCAGCATTCAGATGTACCCATTGCAACAGTGGTGGCAGAAAGCGCGCGCAGCTCCAGAACCGTTCCAGAGACAAACATTTGCGTTTGTTTTTCTTAGACTGATGTCTCGAAAATGCAGAACAAAATACAACCATCATGCAACGGCGCCGGATAGTATATAGATAACTTCCACTTCTACGAAGGGCCGCCTACCGAATGATAGCATCAATTACAAATATTACGACATTTATTATGCAAATGTAATAGATTTAATAATTTCGACTGAATAGGCTGGCGAACATTATTTTTTATTTTGCTTCTAATCAATGGGCTATTATGATAACTACCTACCCTACTAATTTACATCCCAGCGTAATGTTATCATCTATTGTTACCAAGATTTGTCCAGTACTGGTGCACTAGTTAACCCTTGATTGCCGATCTAAAGTTCTTGAGCATTAACTTAATGTTGGGTCAAATTGATCAAAAGGAAAAAAAAATGACAAAAATATTTACACCGAATTTATCTATGCAATTTAATGGAGTATAATAATGACTCCTATTTTTATAAACTCAATGTTAAATACTGTTTAATTTTCACCGAAACCAAACTATTTATCTTCTGCATATAAAAGTTGTATGTTCAAAGTTCTTTATTCAGTTTTCGCATCACAGACGCACTTATGAACGTCAATTTCATTACAATGACTCTACCACCGAATGGAGCTATGGAAATTATTCGTGTAAATACGAAATTTACTACTAGAGATGTCAATAAAAGAGTTCGATGTTTTGAACATCACCATGATCAGCCTGTAGTCGTCCACTGCTGGACGTAGGCCTCTCCTAATGAACGCCACTGAGCCCGGTCTTCGGCTCTTTTCATCCAGTTTCTTTCAGCCGCCTATCGCAGGTTGACGCGCCATCTAGTCGGTGGGCGACCTGCACTACACTTACCTATGTATTGAACGGTAACAATTAATTATTATTTTTATAATTAATGTAACAAAGTGTGTCGACGTCGTTACGATTTAGGCTAATACATGCAGATGAATTTAAAAGGTTGTGCTACTACAGATTGACACTAATTTAATGCGCAATTACGCACATTAAAATTGCACGGATAAGGCTCGTATATTTTATTTAACGCCTTGCATACTTAATACATATAATGCACAATCTACAATTCGTTCTATAACTACAACAATGAATATACAATCAGTTCTCTAACTGAAATGTCGATATGCGAACTGATGATACATTATGTCATCATCATCATCAACAGCCTGTATGAGTCCACTGCTGGACATAGGCCTCTCCCAATACACGCCACTGAGCCCGATCTTCGGCTGTTCTCATGTAGTTACTGCCAGCTACCTTCCGCAGGTCGTCGCTCCATCTGGCCGGAGGGCGTCCTACACTACGCTTACCTAAACGTGGTCTCCACTCCACCTACTCCTTTACCCCAGCGGTTATCGGTTCGTCGACAGATGTGACTGGCCCATTGCCAAATTAAACGTTATGTAGAACCAATTAATCATTATACATTTTTTAAGCGTTAACCAATACTAGCTGCACCCCGCGGTTTCACCCGCGATTTTTTTTCAATCCGCGAGTTAACCCCTTTCCCTATATACCAAATGTAATTAAAATCCATTCAGTAGTTTTTGAGTGGTTAAGTCACCAACGTCCATACATCTTTAATATTTTTTTGGCATGTCCTATCATCGACCAAATCGTAATTTTCAATCGGGCGCAAAATTCAGATCCTCATCATAATCTGAAAAGAATATTTCATTGTTACAGTGTTATAAATTCCTAGCATATTTCAACGTTTCATGCGAGTAAATTTTAATGTTGGTATTCCGTAAAAACTGTGTTGCGACTTCGTGCGACCATACGAAAGTAAAAATTTCACGCTTTTTTTAATTAACAGCAATCTAGAAGAAACAGTTAAATAGTCTTAGGTCTGAGACTTCCGTTTACAACACAACATAAGATATATACTAATAATATTTGACGGTTTTTGGAAATTAATTAAAATCTTGAATATAGTACGTATCACTATCACTACATAGTATAAAACAAAGTCGCTTTCTCTGTCCCTATATCCCTATGTATGCTTAAATCTTTAAAACTACGCAATGGATTTTGATGCGGTTTTTTTTAATAGATAGAGTGATTGAAGAGGAAGGTTTATATGTATAATAACCGTGCGAAGCCAGGGCGGGTCGCTAGTTATATAAATAAAATAAAAGCGAATACATATCTGTAGATATTAAATAACAAATTTTATTTGAATTAATTTATTATCATTTTAAGTCTAAGGAGTGTGGCGTCTGTTCTGTTGCGTTACAAAGCCAGACCAGGACCAATATTACACAAAATATTAAAAATAAAGAATCCGTAATAGATTAAAAAATTATCTAAAAATCACGTTTTTACGAATTTAGAATGCATTGTCATCGAGTTGTGAGCTACCCGGATAGCTAATCGGGAACTGCTCGAAATTAACGACAGACATACAGACAAACAAGAACTTAATAAGACCGTGGTAAAAAAACAAAACAATGCATATTTGTGTTTTTGGATTTCATCAGCATCACCGACTAGAGTTCTTTTTATAAATCATAAAATCTTTGAGCCCATAACCGTAACCTGGCAGTCAGATCAAAGTCAGTTAAAGAGCTATCTTCTACTAAATAAGCTTAAATCTAGAACGAGTGTGGCTCAGCGGGAACTCGTGCGCCTTTCGATCCGACGCACCTGGGTTCGAATCCCGACTCGGCCCTGCGGATAATAGCAGATTTTGCACGCTCGCTCTAAAACGGTGAAGGAAAACATCGTGATGAAACCCGCTTACGCGCTTTGGAGTGGTAGGTTCTGGCCGTGGTCGTAATACCACCCACCGAACAAAGCCATGCCGTCAAGCGACTTGTCGTGTTTCGGGATGATGTTCGGTGAACCATCGACGAGACGGGTCTGAGCAGCCGCTCAACTACCGTTTCTCTCTAGATCTATGTGCTCCATCTTAGGCCACATCATCGTTTCACATCAAAAAACTGAAGAGTATACAGTTTTCGCCGTGTAATAAGTTCGTAAATGAGAGAAATAAGATAGCAACACCAGCATAAATTATATCAAGATTTTAACTGAATACAAAAAGAAATGAAAGAAAGAAAGAAAGAAAAATCATTAATTCAGGACACCACACAACATTACACTGAACATATTAAAATAAAGACAAACAAAAACAATAAATACAAACAGTGAAATTTTGCTCGATGTCAGGAAAAGGTACCTTAGCACTGATTTGAAGAGAAAGAATAGATAAAAATCTAGAAAAGATGGGATCAAATCACTGAAATTCAATGGAGCGAGCCGATAGAGGGTTAATCCGCACATCGATGACGCGTCGGCCCATTGAAATCGCTGCGTCCAAGATGTGCAAGTGTAGTATATAAACTGCCAGCACCGTGGCAGGAAGCATCAAGGTGTTCACTACTAATTTCATCTATTAAATAACATATTTAAAAACCTTAGTTAACAATGAGGTCTAGTACTTTTACAGCTGTGATAGCACTTTTGGCGGCAAATGGTAAGTTAATCAAAAAAATTAAATGAACGTTGATCATTGCAAGACATTTTCGAAAAGCAATTCGATTACGAAAATTGAATAAGTGCATAACTTCCAAAACTATTTAACTTCAGTTACAATGAAACAGTGAAAACATGTGTTCAATCAAAATTTTGACGAATTGGTTCTTGAACGAATAAACTGAAATCCATAACAAAAACATCATAAATCTAGATTTCCGCGAAAAAACAAGTTACAAATGTGCAATAGAATAATAGTTGCCTATTTTAAGTTAATGCTAAAGAAAAAACAGTATTTAAATTAGAATCTTTAAAGTTTGTTACTGGTGTGACATATTTATAACTAACGTGATAGAAGTAATTAATATATTTAAATTATTAGTGATCCGCAAAAAAATATTACTATTATTTACGGTTAGTATTAACTACTATTTCATTAAAATAATTTAAGTTTCAAATAATATTTTGAAACAGCTAATAATTAAACCTAGCTATTATTATTTCCAATTAAACTCGTATTACATAGTTGTTTGCTATTAAACACAAGGCTAAGTTAAAATATAATTGAAGCAGATCATAAATATCGCTTCAAGATAAACGCATTCATACTGAGATACATTTGTAATCGAGACATGCGAACAACGCAACATCTTCCTTTCGGAGTTTAGAGCAAACCGTCAACAGCTCGCGTAAACATCCGATGTTAACACAACTCGGGCAAATTCTTATATTTTACTATATATCACAATGTAACCACGTACGACAGAGGCAAATTAGAGATGCAACTAATATTAATTTTGTATTTGACCGAAATTTGTATAAAAAATATATTTAACTGTGCCAGTATATAACTCAGCCTAGTAGAGGAGTTAACCTATACAAGGTGCTAAAATATAATATTATAGATTTTCATCCCTTTCTAAGACCTAGGTCTAGATGTTTAAGCACCCTAACATGCACACATGACCTCAAAAGTTAAGTTACGATAATCCGCACAAAGGCCGCATTTATTTGAAGTTTCAATTTCACTTAATGCAGTTTATCTACTGCGACAATGTGTGTTACATAGGAATCCAGTCAGTTGTCACGAACTGGTATATCTACAATTTCAAAACTGATAAGTTTTTGTGAGAGCAAGCGACCTTACAAGTTACAGAATAATATCTAGGCTAGACATGTAGAACTGATAATACAGTATTTTAATTACGCATTAATTAGTTATAGATCTACATATTTTTATAACATTACTAGCTGACCCGGCAAACGTTGTTTTGCCATATAAATTAAAAAAATCACTTAGGGGTATGAAAAATAGATAGTAGCCGATTCTCAGACCTACTGAATATGCATATAAAATTTGGTAAAAATCAGTAAAGCCGTTTCGGAGGAGTAAGGTAACTAACATTGTCACACGAGAATTTTTAATATATAAGAATTAAAATCATATTTTTATTAATATGCATGTAATTTTTCGGATTTAAACATACCTATAAATCTTTGATAAATATCGATTAATTATAGTTGATACCATAAAAAGCACAGCATTGCGCTCACCACCCCGAGAATCAAATATTATCTCACATGCCCAGTATAGAGCGAGTGTAGCTCAATAGAGCGAGTGTGGCTCAGTGGGAGCTTGTGCGACTTTCGATCCGACGCACCCGAGTTCGAATCCCGCTGGCCCCGCACCACTGACTTTCTTAAGCTATGTGCGGATTTAACACTCGCTCTAAAACGGTGAAGGAAAACATCGTGAGGAAACCGGCATGTCCAAGAATTTTTCACAAAAAGTCAAGGACATGTGACATTCATCAACCCGCACTGGGCCATCGTGGTGGATTATGGCCCATTCTCTCCCTATGAGAGGAGGCCCGTGTCTCAGCAGTGGGAACGTGATGGGCTGATGATGATGATGATGATATGCCCAGTAATGGCTACAATGCCCTTCAAACCGGCACACAGTAATGCTTGCGCACTACTGCTTGGCGGCAGCATAACTGGCAAAACGGCATCTTCCTTTTTGGAAGTAAACATTAGTGGACGTAACTAATATTTACATAAAATTATATCTATAACCATCAAAACTAAACCCTGAAGTTTAAATAGCATGAAATTATAATGTATTAACGAGTATTACAGCATACATTACGTCACTAAAGTGGGGAACGGATATACCTATTTTACTCGATCTCGCCTTAGACACCACTTATAGGTTCAAGTTATTTATTACAATGCCGCAATGTACTAAAACGAATATTTAGAATTTCTAATTATTTTTTCTTTCACTAAATATATATTGAAAAACTTACCACAAAAATATATTGTCAAAATTACGTAAGTACAATATAGACGCAGCCATTGACGGGCAAGTCAATGAAAAGCATTCGCGTCCGCGATTATCTCTAACTCAATTATTTATTTTACACAAAAATAAATGCAGTACCTAAACGAAATTAAAACCATAATTTAAAGACTCCTTAACTTCAAAATTTACGGGCAAAAAACCACACAAATTCTTTTGTGAGATTAAGCATCGGTTAGCATAAGTAATTCGAGATACTATGGTAAAAAACCGGTAGACGCTATGAAACTTGATAAGGAGACAGATCGCAGAGAGAATACTAATCAGGGGCGCTAATATTTATTACAAGTTTTATTATTCAATAATATATTATTCCTAAGCTCCACACGTACGATATTATGGGTACATCAATAAACTGGCCATTCAATATGTTCAAACTAATTTATAGCGACTGTAATGTACAATTGTCCAATAAAATAAGTTCATCAAATGTCATTTGAAAAACGGTCAATGAATTTGCCATTTGATTACTAATTAACATTATGATGTCAGAAATATTATAGTTACTGTAAATGAAGATAAATCGGCTTTTAAGATTTTATAAATATGAAGAGATTTTCAGCAATCGATCCTGACTTCGCAACTTATACACTACTATTTCCTAAGTTGCTTTCGTGTAATTTTAGAGCTACATTTTCGGAAATTTTAGCCTAACTTTTAAATGTAAGGAAATGATATGAGAGATAGGGGGTTAGTATCTAAAGCTTCAATTGTTGAAGTCTGAGCAGAAAAAATGAGGATGAGTTTACTTCCAGTGTCACTGGCCCTCGGCTGGGGATACAGAGCCTCCGATCAGAGGCGCTGGGCCGTGCTGCACCCGGCCTGCGGCGGCCGCCAGCAGTCGCCCATCGCCATCGCAGCGCGCCAGGCTATCCCCATCTCCATCCCAGCCATGGAGCTGATCGGATACCAGAACCCCCTGCCCGGACCGCTCACGATTACCAACAATGGACATTCAGGTACCTAACGCCTACAGGACCATTCTGAGGCTACTTCTATGACTACACAAAAATTGACCTCTCGTATACATGAGGCACGAAATTTCAATTTGCGTTAGTTGGGGTCATTTTTGCCCGCGTCGTTTTTAAGGGGTTAATCGGCGAGTAATTTTTATAATCTCGAATTATGATTAAGTAAATAAAGTAATTATTACCTGAATCTGAATTGTGCGCGTTATCTTAAGGAATTCGTTCTCGGGACGCTGATGGGTTAAGACTTCAAAAATATTGAAATCTGTAGGTACCATTCAGTCCAAACATTGCGTCATGGTATAATGCATTAACATTTATTTTCCAGTGGCGCTGACCATCCCAAAATACAGTTCTGAAGAGGAAAAGAAAGGCTTTCGCCTCCCTTACATCTTCGGGGGTCCCCTCGACAATGAATACGAGATCGAAGGGCTCCACTTCCACTGGGGAGACAAGAACAACCGCGGTTCTGAACACACCCTCAATGACATGCGTCTGCCTTTGGAAATGCACATCATCCATAGGAACAAGAAGTACAGGAACCTGGCTGAAGCTCTTCAGCACCCTGATGGCCTGTGCGTCCTCGCATTCTTCTACCAGGTGAGAAGGAACAGATTTTACAGCCAAAAGGCAGATAGGGAAGAAGTACCTAAGTATGCACTTATTAAGAACTCTATAGAAATAATTGCCTCTGGCTCTATACCTTTTAGGCCTTTTAGGCGTTTTGATTTCATCAGTGAGTTCATCAATTTCATAACCATTCTGTCACTGGACTGTTTATAAACAGCATTTAGCATTGATTAATCATTGTGAAAATATTAACATCATTCAACACTGAAGCAAAGAACGCATGAAAACATTGTGTGATGACATCTACTAGAACCTCAACAATAATTTTGTTAAACAGATCCTATATTGTGACACTAGCTGCGCCCCGCGGTTTCACCCGCGGTTTCCCGGGATAAAAAGAAGCCTGTGACCTTTTTCTGGACCTAAAGAAACTCCGTCAAAATCCGTTCAGTAGTTTTTGCGTGATTGAGTAACAAACATCCATCCATCTTTACAAACTTTCGCATTTATATTGGATGGATGGAAGGATATTTATAAAAACAGCAAAACATTGAGCTAACGGTTTAACCTTGTAATGATAGCCCTTATGTCAAAGCAGCGCCCCCAATCCTAATTTATGCAAGCCCTAGTTGCGCCTCCCGGTTTCACCCGCGGTTTTCCGGGATAAAAAGTAGCCTATGTATTAATCCCGGGTATAAGCTATCTCCATTCGGAATTTCACTAAAATCCGTTGAGCCAACAAACAAACTTAAAGTCACAAACGCAGTTACGAATTTATAATATTAGTAATATAGTAGGATTTCTATAGTTGCGCATTTTTTTTTGTTTACATACGTTTGTGGCTGCCGCGGGAATCGAACCCGCAACCTCGGTGGTGTATGAGCTTTGAACCAACCTGCCCACCCACTACACCACAGAGGCTGCCTAGTATTGCGTGCAATTGTGTAATTGATAAAGGATCATACATTTACAAACTATTTGTAGGTATAGGCCAGTGTTTACGAGCAAATTCCAGTGAACTATCTAGGGATTCTAGGGCGATCACGCGGAAAAATCACTTTAGCCACTTCCCACTGTTATGCCTTTGCTTATTGCCTCATGACCTCCCATTCCTTTCCAGGTGGTTGAATTCGACGCCAAGCTCCTAACCCCCATAGTCAAGAACCTGTCAGCAGTCGAGAACTTCAACACCAGCATGCAGCTTCCCCACACTTTCTCCCTGTCATCGATTCTCTCCGGCTTGGACACCGAGAGGTTCTACACCTACAAGGGATCTCTGACCACGCCCCCTTGCGCGGAAGCCGTCACGTGGGTCGTGTTCTCTGACTACCTCCCGATCTCCGTTTTCCAGGTAAGGTTTCAAAGCTTGACGGGATCCAATCCTGAGTAAAACGAAGAATTTCCAACTATCTAAGTTGAAAGTACTGAAGTTATTATTGGTACCTTCCTACCTACTGTTAACGAGGCAAATATTACCTACTCTATTAAAAATTGATTGTTTATAATAAACTTAAGAAAGAGCTGGCAATGCTATAAAGAGAACTACTTTTAATCATCATGTTTCAACTCACCACAGATGGACAACTTCCGCGGCCTCCTTTCCAACCTGAACCTTCCTCTCGTGGACAACTTCCGGCAGCTCCAGCCGCTGTTTGGCCGCAGAGTCTTCGTCAGAATCACCTCCAAGAATCCGAAGTTCAAGAAGACCAAGCTCCACTACTCCAAATGGGACTGGGTCGGGCACAAGAAGGCCGAAAACGACGTCGTCGACTTCGACGAGTAAAACATTCCACGTCTAAATTCTAACGTATTCTCTATCTACGGGTAATTCTATATTTTTAGTGATACCAAATACTTGGCAATTTACCGTTTAATAAGTCTGTGTGCAATGTATTATAATGTATATTGATAGTATTATTAAAATAAGTCTGTTATTAATCTAATTTAACAAATAAACGTGATTAACATATTTAGTCGTTTTATTATGGAATATTTAGATACACCTTAAAGAAATTATAATAAATATATAGCCAATACTTAGATAAATATATGAAATAATATAAGTATACGGTTTACGTAAATATTTTAGCTATTTCTTATGTTATGTGTTGTAGTTATCAGCTCCAAACATAGACTGAAAGTGAAAAAATAAAAGTTAATAATTATGATAAATATTAATAGTTTGTATCAACAAACGTTAAATAGGTTTATAATAATTACAATGGTATTAATAAATAACGTACCTTTTATATTGTTAGGTTTCACAGCAAATAAATCCAAAAATAATGCTACAATATTAGTAATATAACACACAGCACACAATAACTAATGTATTTTTTCACAAAAAACAAACTGTACAAGAACCTTCGTATATATTCTGATGTTAACAATAAAACTGCCGAATTCATGAAATAATGTATGGCAAACTTAATATATAAAAGACAACAAAACGCCCGCGACTTGTTGGCTTCTACACAATAAAATATAGCCAATATAATTTGGCGATCATGTAGCTTTCAATTAGTGAAAGAATTTTCAGAATGGGATCTCTAGTGCCAGAGTTTACCTCCTACAAAAATACATACATCTTTACCTCTTTATATTATTAGTGTAGATTGTAGATAAAAGTATTTTTTATCTATTATTATATATTTATAATTATATAATTATTTTATATTTATTTATTTTATACTATTATTATAAACTTATATTAATTAATATAAAGAGGTTAAGTTGTACAAAAAGTTCCTTTATCAAACTATTTAGAGAATTCGCATGTTCTCACTAGTTAGATTAATTCTCATCTTCATTAGTTCATTTGATATATTAGTTTGACAGTCGAACTGATGTTCGATGTTCAAACTAATCAAGCGCTTTTAAAATTTTATTAAGTTGTTATTTTCTCGATTAGAATAAGTTCAACAGTTGAACAAATAAGAAAAGAATTCTCAATAGTTTGACGATCAATCAAATGAATCGAACTATTGAGAACATACCTGAGAATATGGCTGTTTCATTCGTATTGATTGAACAGATCACGCCTAATTTTACAACCTAATAATAAGAAATTCAAAGGATTACCAATAACTCTAGCTGATCAGTTATCATAAGGCTGTCACCTAAATCAATAATTATACAGCCACTGCTTGTGAAAAATGTCTCCCATTTTTCTAACATTAATGAAATCAATTTTGTCTCCTCAACAAGTCGACACCCTGAATATCCTTACCACCTTTGGGGGTGTTAACGGGATGTATTGGGTGAGTACCAACAACACCCCAAACGAACCCATGCTCAGAATGGATGTAAAACTCACTTGTGATAATAATTTTTCAATAATCGCCTCAATGGTAATTAAAACATGTTTATTTTCGGTTCATACTTCATAACACAAGCACAATGAGGCTTAACCACAGCCTAGAAACCAACGGCTTAACAAAAGTTGGATTAAATAAAACAAAACTTATATTACAGATAACAAAAAAAAAAATTGCACACGTACATGCCATGACTGCCATGTTAAAGAAATAATGCATAAGGCTCATGTATTTGAAAAGCCGCAATTTGACGTGAATATGTCATAAAAATGGAAAGTTTATAAAATATGCCATTCTTTTTTTAAAATCTTGGTTTTAACTGGCATTTGTTTTATGAGGACGATTTTGTACATTCCCTACAACCCTACACATGCGTACGCGCAACATTATCACAGAGCACGCTGTTTAATTTTTAATCTTTCCACTTCCATGCCATTTCAAACGATTTCTGAGACGTTTTCCAAAAATTATAAGACATGTAAATTTTTCAGTCTACAATACAATAATACAACAACTATACAAGACTAATACTCTGAATAACATTTATTTGAATAATATATTTTATATATTTGAATAAGTTATTTATTTATCTGAATAATTTTCATCTATAACAGTTAATATAATAGGTATTCTTTGCAAATTGGAATGTATGATCAAACTGCAGAACACTGGTTAAGAATTGCACATGGTAACACAGTAAACGGAATTATGGCTAGTTAGTTTTGAACGGCATATTTACAGTTGCCAGTATGGGAGGATACAAACAATAATATCATGCAGTAATTTTAGTTTTAGCGTACCAAGTCTTCTGGGTTGAACATGCCCTGAAAACAAAATAATCATTTTATGGCAAATCTGTACAAGCTGTTGTCATTTCTTACAACAAAACTGGCCCTAGTAATAAATAAATTGACAAAAAAACAAAATGACATTTCTATAATAACAGTTCAGTCTATCTCACAAAACAAAAGGGACATGATAAAGATAATCAATCAAACTGATTTTATGAAAATAGCAATCACTTTCTCTACGGATGCCATTATTTATCAATGGCATTATATATATAGCTATTTATGTTGTTATATATATAAAACCTCTTTTGATTACCTTCTTTATTTATGTAACTGTATGACAAGACGAGCTGGTTGTTTGCCTGATGGTAAGCAATACGCCAGCCCATAACAATAACAGCACCCAGAACTTTGCCAGCAATTATTAATTATTATCAATAGAGACACATTATTGTCTTCAACAAAAATATTTTATTCTTTTACTATTCAATTGGCTGCTAGATCACATGATATGCTCAAGTGTGTATAATATATTTATGATACCTATGCAAATTAAAATAAAATTTAAATGTTTAGCTTACCCTAGCACGACGTAGGATGGAGTCCTTGCTAGCATCATACGGATGGTCCTTAGACGGGATCTCAAGAACAGCTGGCACGGGTGCCGTGTGAGCATCAATCACATATCGGATCAACTCAGCCACATTCTGGTTGATCAGGATGATATCTATGTCATCACGCTTTACAAAGCGCTTGAAGCAATCTTCAATCTCGCTGATAGGTGTATCTGTAATACGGAGATGGCCTTGATCAGCTGTTTTGTTATATACCTTAATAATTAGACTAACGAATTTATTTCTAATTGAAAAAGACTAAGTTTTAGCAGTTGTGAAAACAAAAACACTAAGGTAGTCGTAAAAATCAACAATTAAAAATATAGGCCTAGAACTAGTGACTAAGTTTTAATATTTACATTAAACAAAACTTTCTGGATACGATAGATCCTTCTAAAGATGTAGGCCGAGTTCGAAACATTAATTTACAGAATATGAAAATCATCAGAAGATTAATTGACGCAGAAGTTCTTGAGCCTTTGTCCTTCTCAATGTACCTACTTACTTTTGTCAACCACCATGAAGTTAGGGTGCCTGTTCTTGTTGATTTCGCCGATTCCGCCCAGAAGGAAACCGACGCATGTGTCCTGAAATTATTTAACTAAACTTAAGGACAGGATTGTAGCTATAAACTAAGATTTTATGGGATCAATATACAAAATAATCCGAACGTAAATAGACATGTTTTAGAAGAAGATATCAGTAATTTACCTCGTCTCCGATGACGCTAATGAGTTTTCCCTTAACTGCTGCGTGTAAAGCCATTTTTTACAGATATTTCTCTGTTTTTTGTGATATTTTTCAGGAAAACTGACTGTCACAAGGGCTCGTCACCTGATTGTAGATTTTTTCTAAACGTTGGCAGCCCTGCAGCAGGCAGGCTAGGCATGGGTAGTGTTTGCTATGTTTGCTTGGCAATAAATAATAGCATTGAACTGCTAATTGCTAAGCCTAATTGCTAATTTACCATGTAAGAATATGAAAAATATGACTGCCACACAACGCTCAGGCTATGGATGCAAGGCCAAAGAAAAAAATAGAATATCTATTATATATGTCAATGTCATCATAACTTCATTATGTCAAAATCAAAATTATCAAAACTGTCAAAACACGATTAACGCAAACATACAATTTGCGTAGAATACAATTTTATTATTTTTATTTAAATAATTACCCTTGAATCGTTAAAAAAACACTTATTTTATGTTAAAGTGAACCAATCATAATGCTAAACATCCAACACTACGGCAGCAGCTCTGAGGACGATGGTGAAAATGACTCAGAATCATCTAAACAGAACAGCAATGAGAGTTTGTTGACTCATTTGAAACCTGTTGATCCAAGCTTATCGTTGGTGAAGAACATGCAAGTATGCGCTGCCCCGGTTGTGATGCCCACTGTAAGTAACCCACAGAGTTTTTAGAAATGTGTTAAAAAGTGACCCACTTCTGCCTTAACTTTTCGTAAACAATTGAGGTTGCTTTGGCATTTTTGTCCTTCCAACTATGACACTACCAAAAAAGCAAATAATTATTGATTTGCTGAATGTTCTGTAACAGCAGTCCCTTTACTTTTGTCATAAAATATTGTTGGTTATGTGTATTCCACTTTACTTTTCAGAATAATGATGATACCAGAGTCTTAATACCTGCAAATCAAGAGCTGATGCACAATCCAAAGTACGAGGAGCTATATGCACCTACATTTGGTCCGGAAAATCCTTTCCAAACACAGCAAATGAGGGCCAATAGGAATATACTCTCGGGATATGTGGAGAAGGCCCATATTAGTGATTTCCAATTTGAGAACCAGAGGCGGACGTTCACTAGTTATGGTTATGCTATAGATCCATCTAACGATGAGGCAGCAGTAGCAGGAGATGCTGTTGTTTGTAAGTTTATACTTATTTTTAAAAGATTAGGGTTTATTAAATGATAATGCATGCATAGCCATTTGTCGGCTACAACTACTGACTTGCCTTAATTGATCCTAAACATGTTTGGTGCATTCTCTTGTGATTAGTATAGTTATTCAGTTTTAGCTGTGAATGTATAAGTCACATTTCTCAGCTAACAGATAGCTTTTAGTAATGAGTGCATGCACTAGTTTTTACGATTTTTCTGTTTAATATACTCCCTAACCATATAAGTACTGACTGGAAGAGATCGCTTTTAGCGATAAGTCCGCCCGTTGTACTATAGTTTTTAAGAAAATTTCGTGTACCTTGTTTATTTCTTGTTTGGTGTACAATAAAGCATTAATTATTATTATAAGTACTATTGTTTTGTATGAATATGAAAAGTACTGGATCTGGATTAAAAGTGGATTTTACAAAATGTTAATTGTCATTTTCAGTGTCAGCGATGGTTGCACCACCAGAAGAAGCTGCGGGCAAGTCAGTATTTGAATCAATTAAGAAGCGACCACTAGATAAGAAGAAAAGACACAAAAACGACAATCCAGAAGATGTCACTGGATTTTTAGGACCTTGGGGTGGATATGAGGGCGAGAGAAGGTAAAACATAATTTATCATGGTTCTTTACTATGCACATAGTATTGCAATAGTTAATTTTAACATACTTAATGAGTACTTATTTACATAATGTATCTGCGTTGGACATGGATGTTAAATTATTGAAATGAGATTTTTTTTTTCTTACAGGGTTATAAAACCAGAAGGGGAGGAAGCAAAGGAGTTAGAAGAAATATTAGCAAAGAGACAGAAGAAAGGCAAAGTTGAAGATGACAAGCCATTGGAAGAAAAATCCATATTACAGAGTAAGTTTTTAATGCAAACAGGAGAGGTGTTATAGGTTTGACCATGATGTGTGTTTATCTGTGGCACCGTAGCTCTTACACGGGTGAACCGATTTGGATGCAGTTTTTTTTATTTGAAAGCAGGTTTTCTAGTTCATAGACAAGTTTTATCAAAATCGGTTCAGTCGTGTTTTACATTCTAAAGGTTTTTTGTGTGGGGGGATTTTTTTTAATTATAGTTTACTGATTCGCTTGTTTTACATTATTGACTGAGCCACAACGCTTTACACTTTGAGTGCCATGCAGCAGACACTATAATAATCGGCGTGGCGAGTGAACCATACACAGAAGCTACATGATTGATGCAATGCGATATCAACCAAACCGACCTTGTCGTGGATTGTTACCCATACTCATTTTCTCACAGAAAGAAATAGGGCCGTGTCCCAGCAGTGGGATTGTATTGTGTCTGTGATGATGTTGATGGTAAGTTGTGATTATTGGGCTAAGTGCCAGAAATCAAAAATTTTTAATCAAATCTCTAAACAAAAACACCCCTCAGTGCCCCTGAGTGGATTTTTTCCGATACGGTGGTAGAGTCATGGTGATAATTTTACGTGCAAAAGTGCGTCTGTGATGCCAAAACTGAATACCTATGAGATTTCGATATGATTGATTTGACATCGTTTTCAGCCAACCTACCCAACCACTACACCACAGAGACTGTCAGTTATATTTCAAATATTGCCGCCCAAAAGGTCACCTCAAAACGTATGACGTCACACGCAGACAAACGAAACACAAGCTCTACGAAAGCAAACTTGCAAAGTGATTTAAACGTTTTAGTGAAGTATAAGGACTTTAGGGTCGTCATGGCATGAAAAACATATCGTGTCGATTTAGATAAAAAGCAAATATTCATACAAAATAAACATAAACTTCGCGCACGGTATTTTCTTTGAAATGATGTCATGCGCTATGTTGGTGTTTCGAAACAAAAATAAATTATTATTATTTTACAAAAATATTGATAGAATGAGATCTCGGATTCGACATATTTAACTAAATTTTAGATTTTTTTATTCGATCTATTGCACGAAGTTCCACATTATGTTTCCAGTTGACAAAGAAACGGACTACCAAGGCAGGTCGTGGATCGAGGCGCCGCGGAGCGAAACGCAGTTGCGAAGCGATCTTCCGCCTGATAGGTGCTTCTTGCCTAAGGTATGTGTTTAATTTTAAAAAAACTTTTATTACTGATGAGATTTTTTTTAACTGAGTAATGATACGAGCAAGTCGTTTGCCTCATGGTAAGCGCCACGCCTGCCTATAACAATTGCAGTGCCACCCAGAACTTTTAACACCTTAAAAAGTACTCCATAGCACTGCATTGCGCTTATCACCCCGAGACATCAGATATTAAGTCTCATATGCCCAGTAATTTCGCTGGCTACAATGCCCTTCAAACCGGAACACAGTAATGCTTGCGCACTACTGCTTGGCGGCAGAATAACTGGCAAAGCTGTGGTAACAACCTAGACGACCTCTCGCATACGAAAGGCCTACCACGAGTGAAACGAGTTATTTTTTATTATAATTGTCCCTTCGCGGGAATCGAACCCGCAACCTCGCGTTTACGTTTACGAAGCGTTTCGCTTCAACTTTCATAATGCGAACAGCTAAGGAATGGAACAACTTACCAGCGTCTGTTTCCCGATTCTTATGATTTAGGTGTCTTCAAGTCCCGAGTGAATCGGTATCTTCTAGGCAAGCATGATCCATCGTCGACCGCGTCATCACTTTCCATTAGGTGAGACTGCGGTCGAATGCTGGCCTATCAGGGAACAAAAAAGAAAAACGTGTTTGTTTGTCCCCAGTCACACATCCACACATGGCGCGGGCACACCAAGGGCGTGGCGGCGGCGCGCTGGTTCCCCGGCACCGCGCACCTCATGCTGTCCGCCGGCATGGACTGCCGAGTTAAGGTACATACTACCGTTTGGCATGATTTTAAATATTTTATCTACCGGCTAATAAATTAATATTTTTGTGTATTTTTGGAAAGAAAATAAGTATAGCCATAAAAATGAATGTATATTAAAAAATCAATCTAAAAACCAAGTTTATATGAATTTAGAATGCATTGTCATCGAGTTGTAAGCTATCCTGAAAGTTTCAGCCGGATAGCTAATCGGGAAGTGCCCGAAACTTGAGTTGCAAGATTCCATCCGGAACGACAGACAGATAGAAAACAAGAACGCGACGTAGTAAAAACTAAATTTCAGCTTGCTGTTCGCTCTTAATCCATTATTTTCTGTATTTTTGAATGAGTATAGATAAATTTGCGTATGAAACTGCACGTAACTAACCCCAGTTTCGCACCAGTTTCATAAACTACTATAACTGAAGTAGGTTGAAAGACGAGCCAAAAAGCTCATTGGTGACGATGCGCTGGTTAAGACTGAGCTTCAGAGTCTTGAACATCGGCGCAAAGTGGCCAGTTTATCGGTCTTTTACCGGATAAATTTCGGAGAGTGTGTGACGGAATTACATGGACTTATTCCGACCGACATCCCCATTCCATCACCGGACGACCAGACGTACGGCAAGCCGTCATCTATTTATGGTTGACATCCCTCCTGCTCGCACCGAGCTCTTTGCTTCGACCTTCATAATGCGAACGGCCAAGGAGTGGAACTCTGCCGGCATCTGTGTTTCCGGATAGCTATAATCTGGGTGTCTTTAAGACAAGAGTGAACAGGTTTCTTCTGACGAGCGTGATACATCTTCGACCACGTCCTTACTTAACAACAGGTCCCTAATTCACTATGACAACTTGGCGATTCCTTGTTTCGACGAAACATCGATTCCTTCATTAATAAACGATATCTCTATGACGCATTCATATAAATAAAATAAAAAATAAATAAATAACGCCCAACGATCACATACATAGATCCTGGGCCCTAACTAGGATTCCCTGTATCTGGGAAACCAGGAACTATGAGGACCATGGTCCCACAACACCCAGACACGAAACAAATAAAACAAATATGACGCGTCATAGAGAATAAACATTTCGCTGATGTCGTTTATTAATGAAGGAATCGACGTTTCCTCGAAGCAAGGAATCGCCAAGTTGTCATAGTGAATTAGGACCCGGGTGAGATAGCGTTGACCGCTATCTCACGCAAGCCTATCCCTACTAATATAATAAATGTGAATATAAGTTTGTTTGTTACGCTTTCACGCGGAAACTACTTAACCGATCAACATGAAACTTTGTACACATACTCTTGGAGGTATTAGAAGTAACATACGATACTTTTTATAAATTTTATTTTAGTAAAGATAAAAAAATTGTTTGTAAAAAAAATTCAAAAGCTAGCTACTTCAACGCCATCTAGCATTACAGTAATGAAGTTCCAACCCTGAGTACTGTAATACCGTTGCACTGTATTACCGACGGACACGTCAATATCCAATCCAATTTACTATAGTTTCAGCCGTTTGGATTTTTTTTGTATTTTACATCAAAGTCGGTTGGGTGACTATGAAGATGCAGCTTGACCTCTTCGTATTAGGCGCTCTTATATACTGGGGAGGTCTTGCTAAGATGGATTAGTAAGAAATACGGAAATGGGCTTCTTCTGTCGTTCACGCGGACGAAGTCGCGGGAAAAAGCTATAAATAATTAAAAAAAGGTCCCTAATTGTTAATGTCAGTATTGTTGCACGTTGTAGATTTGGGAGGTGTACGGCTCGCGCCGCTGCGCGCGCACCTACTTCGGACATCGACAGGCCGTACGTGACGTTAACTTCAATAACAAGGGGAACCACTTCCTCTCCGCTGGTATGTGCACACTACTACACGTACTACTTTACTAGTGTTAGGTCTCCCGTATGCGGGAGGCCGTCTGGGTAGTTACTGTGCACGCTGGCACGTCAAGATAAGCTAAGTGGACTGTAGATTTATCAATTTCAGGAAACGAAAGTATGCACACACATAATAAATCCGTATAATTAAATTCAAAATCGCACTTACTTTTTTTTTTTACACCTAATAGATCTATGTTTGGCTACTATCTCGCCTGATGTGAAGCGATGATGTGGCCTAAGATGGAGCACATAGATCTAGAGAGAGACGGCAGTTGAGCGGCTGCTCAGACCCGTCTCCCCGATGGTTCACCGAACATCATCCCGAAACACGACTAGGTCGCTTGACGGCTTTGTTCGGTGGGTGGTATTACAACCACGGCCAGAGCCTACCACTCCAAAGCGCGTAAGTGGGTTTCATCACGATGTTTTCCTTCACCGTTTTAGAGCGAGCGTGCAAAATCTGCACTAACTATAAGTCATTGGTGCAGGGCGGACTCGGGATCCGAACCCAGGTGCGTCGGATTGAAAGGCGCACGAGTTCCCGCTGAGCCACACTCGCTCTCAAAACTACTACTACTTGTAATTTGGTGGTGATTTTGGCGCTGCTAGAGTATGTGTAGACCGATGGCCTTACGTGTGTCCTCGACCGCATGTTCGCGGGTAGTGCCCAACTACCGACAACTAACTGCCCAATTTTGAACATTCATAAGCGTTGAGTGAACGACGGCTCACTGATAATAGCGAAGTACAGTGACAATTAGGAATATGATGATGATCGGTGAACCATCGGGGAGACGGGTCTAAGCAGCGGCTCAACTACCGTCTCTCTCTAGATGTATGTGCTCCATCTTAGGCCACATCATCGCTTCACATCAGGCGAGATAGTACACAAACATAGATCTATTAAGGGTAAAAAAATAACAATTAGGAATAGAAATATACAGATATATAATGCGTGCACAGTTACCACAGCTTTGCCAGTAATTCTGCCGCCAAGCAGTAGTGCGCAAGCGTTACTGTGTTCCGGTTTGAAGGGCGTTGTAGCCAGCGAAATTACTGGGCATATGAGACTTAATATCACATAATAAGCACTGCATTGCGCTCATCACCCCGAGACATCAGATATTAAGTTTCATATGCCCTGTAATTTCGCTGACTACTATGCCCTTCAAACCAGAACACTGTAATGCTTGCACACTACTGCTTGGCGGCAGATTAACTGGCAAAGCTGTGGTACCTACCCAGACGGCCTCCCGCATACGAGTGTTTGTGCTATAGTTTAGTCTTTCCTGTACCTTGTTAATTTCTTGTTTGGTGTACAATAAACGACTAGCGCGTGTGGCTTAGTGGGACCACGTGCGACTTTCGATCCGACGTACCCGAGTTCGAATCCCGCTGGCCCCGCACCACTAACTTTCTTAAGTTACGTGCGGATTTAACACTCGCTATAACGTTGTATGTCCAAGAATTTATCACAAAAATTCAAGGACATGTGACATCCACCAACCCGCACTGGGCCTGCGTGGTGGGTTATTGCCCATACTCCCTCTACGAGAGAAGGCTGGAGTCCCAGCAGTGGGAACGTAAAAAACATAAAACGTGGGTTGATGATGAACAGTAAAGCAATATAATATTGTATAGTATTGTAAAATTAAAGGCGTTGTACACATTGCAGCGTACGACCGCTACATAAAGCTGTGGGACACTGAGAGCGGCGCGTGCGTGTCTCGCTTCACGTCGCGCAAGGTGCCCTACTGCGCCAAGTTCAACCCGGACGACGACAAGCAGCATCTCTTCGTCGCCGGCACCTCCGACAAGAAGATCATATGTGTGAGTCACGCGGCTTACAACGACGTGTGTGTGTGTGAGGGGTTTTATAGTACAAGATTGTGTGTGAGTGAGGCTTTTTAGACGAGATTGTGTGTGAGTGAGGGGTTTTAGACAAGATTGTGTGTGAGTTAGGTGTTTAGAACAAGATTGTGTATGAGGTGAGGCTTTTTAGACAAGATTGTGTATAAGTGAGACTTTTTAGACAAGATTGTGTGTGAGTGAGAAGTTTTTAGAAGGCGATTGTGTGTCTGAGTGAGGGTTTTTAGAACAAGATTGTGAATGAGTGAGGCTTTTTAGAACAAGGTTGTGTATGGTTGAGGCTTTTTAGAAGAAGATTGTGCGTGTCAGTGAGGTTTATTAGAACAAGATTGTTTGTGTGAGTGACGCTTTTTGAACAACATTGAGGTCTTTAAAAAATTGTATGTGTGAGTGAGGCTTATTAGGAAAAGATTGTGTGTGTGAGTGAGGCTTTTTAGAAGAAGATTTTGTGTGTAATTGAGGCTTATTAAGAGAAGATTGTGTGTGAGTGAGGCTTTTTAGAAGAAGATTTTGTGTGTAATTGAGGCTTATTAAGAGAAGATTGTGTGTGAGTGAGGCTTATTCAAAGAAGATTGTGTGTGAATGAGGCTTTTTATGACATGATTATGTGTGAGTGAATCTTTTTAGAAAAAGTTTGTGTGTGTCAGTGAGGATTTTAGAAGAAGATTATGTGTCTGAGTAAGGCTTTTTAGAAAATATTACTTAGATGTGTGATTGTTTCTTGTGTTGCATCATTGGTTACTTATCGCATTTGATATCGTTTCAGTGGGACATCCGCAGCGGAGAAATAGTGCAGGAGTACGACCGGCACCTGGGCGCTGTCAATACCATCACCTTTGTTGATGAGAACAGGAGATTCGTCACCACTTCCGATGACAAGAGTTTGCGGGTCTGGGAATGGTGGGTACTTGTAGCTTCTTTTTTTATGAAACTGAGTGAAAAGACTAGCAAGTTGTTCGCCTGATGGTAAGCGCCACGCGTGCCTATGACAATTGCATTCTTTATCATTCTTCTTTTTATAATTCATTGTTTAGTATTATATTTTTAAACATTTTAAAAGATTAAAAAGAAGAGACATCCCCGCAGAGTCTCTTGGTGCTATCTTCTCTAGCGGACGTATTTCCGAAGCACTGGTAGAGTAAGTTTTAATCGATTATTTATTTATTTATTTAATCTTTATTTCAGGCAACATTAAAATAAGTTACAGATGTTATTTACTTATTCTACGGCCCAAATAAATATATACCTTAGAACTAACATACATATAATTTATATTAAAATATTTATATGACACGTTTTGTCGGCGACGTTTGTCGCAACTGCGCGGTGTCAGCTTGCAGTGTCAGCGGTGATGCTTGCAGCCATCGTCTGAACCGTCGATACACGACACCCTTTGGCCAGAATTCCTCACTGAAGTAGGTCGACAGATGCTCAGTGGGAGCTCGCACCACAAATGAATTAAAATTCACGTTGTGGTGCGACTCCAACCGCACGACCCTCAGAGGAGCATCGATCTTCTTCACAACGTACCAGGCCTACTGCACTCCGCACTGTAGTTACGAAGCTACAAGTACATAGCCGGACACCGACGGCGGGTCGCGCGTCGTTACACGTGCCGCGGCAGAAGAGATAAGAGCCGCGCGATAGAAAGAGAGGCGCTCTGTAGGTTAATATGACCGGTAGGTATGCAGCGCTACGCGAGCTGAATTGAATTTTATTGCGTCATAGCAAGAGTCACTATTTGTTTAAATTTCTTTGCGGAGTGATGCTTCTGTCCATTAGTATTCTGTGGACGTACTCGGATTAGTAGCATTCATGATTGTGTTATTTCCAGGGACATTCCCGTGGACATGAAGTACATAGCCGACCCGTCCATGCACTCTCTCCCCGCCGTCACGGCGGCGCCCAACGGCAAGTGGCTCGCGTGCCAGTCCATGGACAACAAGGTCATCGTGTTCAGCGCACTCAACCGGTTCAAAATGAACAGGAAGAAGACTTTCACGGGGCACATGGTGGCGGGGTATGCCTGTTCCGTCGACTATTCACCGGATATGAGGTGAGAATTACTGAAATTTACTATAAATTAAAAAGAAAGTAGCTCGTATGCACTCAATCAGTTCAAGATGAACAGGAAGAAGACTTTCACAGGGCATATGGTGGCGGGGTATGCCTGTTCCGTCGACTATTCCCCAGATATGAGGTGAGAATTACTGTAATTTACTATAATTATAAATAAAGTAGCTCGTATGCACTCAATCAATTCAAGATGAACAGGAAGAAGACTTTGACAGGGCATATGGTGGCGGGGTATGCCTGTTCCGTCGACTATTCCCCAGATATGAGGTGAGAATTACTGTAATTTACTATAATTAAAAATAAAGTAGCTCGTATGCACTCAACCGGTTCAAGATGAACAGGAAGAAGACTTTAACAGGGCATATGGTGGCGGGGTATGCCTGTTCCGTCGACTATTCACCGGATATGAGGTGAGTACTACTATAATTTACTATAATTAAAAATAAAGTAGCTCGTATGCACTCAACCGGTTCAATATGAACATTAACAGGGCATATGGTGGCGGGGTATGCCTTTTCCGTTGACTTTTCACCGGATATGAGGTGAGAATTACTGTAATTTACTATAATTTAAAAGAAAGTAGCTCGTATGCACTCAACCGGTTCAAGATGAGCAGGAAGAAGACATTCACAGGGCATATGGTGGCGGGGTATGCCTTTTCTGTCGACTTTTCACCGGATATAAGGTGAGAATTACCGTAATTTAGTATAATTAAAAATAAAGTAACTTGTATGCACTCAACCGGTTCAAGATGAACAGGAAGAAGACTTTCACAGGGCATATGGTGGCGGGGTATGCCTGTTCCGACGACTATTCACCGGATATAACGTATTTACCTTATTTCGATGCAACGTAGCTTTTATGTAAATGGATAATAAGGTCGTTCGTAGTGTTCTGCACTCTTCCGGTTCTACAATAATTAACAAGAAGAAGACAATTAAAGGACGTATTATTATGGTGGCAGAGTGCCTGTTCCTGGGTGTACTATTCTATTACTCGTGTCTTGTTCTTATTCATCAGTTATCCAAGGAATAAACATTATTCTGAGAGATTATTACCATTTATTCTAAGAAAACTTCACGCAACTTTAATAAATATATACCTAAAGTAGGGACAAGATAATAGGTCACTTTTGACAGATGTCAGTTTTATATTCATAGTGAGGTGACCTGCTTAAAAACATCGATTAAATGAATGAATCGGATGAATCGATACAGACTTGAAACATATGTGAATTTTAAAAATGATCATGCGAATCCCTGTCCCATTATTATTTTTTCTTTCATAAATTAAAGGAGCAAAATAAGACAAGCACCTACGTAATTTAACAAAAAAATTGCTTTTATTCACTTGAACTATCGGAACTGCTATCTTCATCACTGCTGTCAGCACTCAGAGATATTATTAATTCATTTTCAATAATATTGTCTATTCTCACATCTCGTTCAAAATCTTGTAAAATTATTTTCTTTGTCTTCTCCACGACTTTTCGCCAGTCTTCTGTAGTGACTTCTGCACATGCAGTTTGTAGCAGAGTCATCATTTTAGCAGTACTGAAGGGTGGTTCAGTATTGTTCCGCGCTGCATGACCCTTTATTTGTGCCCAAATAAGCTCGATGGCGTTATACTGGCAATGGTAGGGAGGCAATCGAATAACTTCGTGTCCATGCTCTAGGGCTAGTTCATCGATTACATAGCGGAGCTTGGACGGCTTAGTTGCTTTTACCAGATTTAACAACTCAACTTTTAATAAAGTTGGACTTGCCTCCACACCATTTCTTACCAGCCACGAGACAATTTCTTGCTTTTTATTTGCTTGAGTTGGTGGTTTATCAACTTGTACAGAATGATACGGAGCATTGTCCATTATAATTTTCGATGGGTTTTCTAAGCTGACTAGCAGCTTCTCAAACCACTCTTTAAAAACATCAAAGTTCATTTCCTCATGGTAATCTGTTGTAGTTTTAGAGGCGAATGCGAGGAGGCAGTCTGGAATAAAACCTTGAGAAGCTGATCCCGCGTGACATATAATAAGTCGGGCTCCTTTTCCCGATGGAACTTTTGAGGTGGAGGCCGCTGTATCATCGGTCCATGTCCGCGCAACCGTATGGTTCGCATTCAACCATGTTTCGTCAATAAACACGACATTGTCCCAATCCGTAATTTTATTTACCTGACGTAAGAATGTTATTCTCTTCAAAATAATATCGTAGCGTTCTAGCAGGATTTTCCGCTTGTCGGATTTTTTAAATCTAAAGCCAATCGATTTCAAAACCTTTGATAGAGACGATTTTCCTCCAAAAAATAAGCCTGCGCATTTTGACGAACTAAATAGCTTTTCCCGTGTAGGATATTCTTTTCTCGAGTAATATCCATAAATGTGGTTGCGAATTGCAGCAGCATCAAAATTATCAACGTCAACAATTTTCTTGTCCCTCTTTCGTTTTTTCGGTGTACGTAAAGTATTATCTTCTGAGCCTGATGGTCCGTATTTCTCTTTCAGAATTTGAGTAACTGTCTTCTTCCCTATTCCCAATGCTTCGGCAACGCGTTCTCTCGGTGGTTTCAATGGTAAAAGAGGCCCATCGTTAACTGATTCACGTCCAAAATAATTGTACAATTTCAGCACTAGTTCGCGAGATTGACTGTTTAGAGTTTTCCCCCGTTTCGACATAGTAAGACTGTAATGTTTTTCTTGTTTAATAATCGTTAAGCAATCGGAGTCCAATTTATAGCCAGGTAAACGTAGTCAGTAAGATCAGGTTAAATGAAAAAGCCGGATCAGAAGAAAATAACAGAGAGCACACCAAAAACGCACAGTCACTTCGCACAACAACAAAAGACTGCGTCATCATCATGTAATGGCGACATGACATGCGTCATCGACAGGCACTGGTGTTGCCAGCAACATCCACCTAAATTGCACCCAACATCAATGAGCTTTCTATTTAGTTATTTTTTTGTATTTTTATAGTTAGTTAAAAGAATAATAAATATGTATAATTAGGTTTTATTATAATCACAACGTGGTTATAAATTTATGGTGATTTTTCTTCACAAGTAATCATTGCATTCGATTCAACTTACAATCCTATCAGCTTTCGATTTTTAGAGTAACATCCCTAGTGTTTAAAAAGAAAAAGGGTTGACTGACGCAACATTGTAACGACGTTCAGTTCTTTAGATCAGAAATTGTTTATTATGTTTAGAATGGTTTATTAGTGAAAGCAAATCGTAAAATTACTCGTATCGGTCATTATTACAATAAATATGTAAACGTAATTGAAAAAAGTTAAGCAATTGTGCAGTTCTTATTTTATGCCCGCCGTTACAAGGTTACGTTGTTGAATTTTGATGAAATGTCAAAAGTGACCTATTATCTTGTCCCTACTTTACTTACACGAACGTCATGCCCGTTGTAGCGCCATTAACATTAAGTAAATGGCATCCGTGCGAAGTCGGGGCTGGTTGCTAGTTTTTTTTTTTATGTAACTGAGAGACGAGACGAGCTGGTCGTTCGCCTGATGGTAAGCCTGCCCATACATTACATTAACAGTAACAGCACCACTAGAACTTTGTTTTGCAAAATCTTTAAACTTGAACTTAGTTTTATCTTTGAAATAAAATAAAGAGAATATACTCAATATACATAATATTTATTGTCAATAACATGTTAATAATGAATACAAACAGGCATAACAATTGAGTTAAAAATGTGGAACACCTTCAATATGAATTTGTATCACATTTCGTTCATTCTTTCGGCAACTTAAACGAACCGTTCATTAAAGTTCCGTTGTCTGAAACAAAAGTAGAACCAGTAATACTCCTCGCCTTGTCGCTGGCTAAGAAGAGAATCAGATCTGCGATCTCATCTGGTTCTCCGATCCTTCTTAAAGGAGCTATTCGCGCCACCTTCTCCATCATAACCCTTTTCGCGGCACTTCCGATGCCGAAATCTTCCATGATGTCTGTCTTGACTGGCCCAGGGTTTAGTGTTGACTCTCACGCCTTTAGGAGCCAGTTCTAACGCAACCGATCTGGAGAAGTGATCCATCCCAGCCTTTGATGTGGAATACGCGAAGCAGTTTTCAACCATTACTCTTAAAGCAGCAACGCTGGAAACGTTGATGATGTTACCTTTGGTTATAATGAGATACGGCGCAGCAAGGTGTGTTAGGTACACGGCGGAATGGAGATTGGTGGCCATTATTCGTTCGTAAACATCCATGGCGTTGAAAGCGAGGATGCCGGCTCTGTTCACTGTCCCAGCGTTGTTGACAAGAACGTCAAGTTTTCCGAAATACTCGAGGGTTTTGTTTAGGATTCTCTTGACGTCGTCTTTGACGGTTACATCAGCAGCAACGACCAGGACTTTGCTGACTGCCCGCTCGCATTGCTCGGCGATGTTCTTTAGCTTCGTCTGGTTTCTTCCGACTATCGCGACCTTAGCGCCTTCAGCTGCGAAGGCTACGGCGGTCGCAGCCCCTATCCCCGTACTGGCGCTGGTCACTATCACCACTTTGTCTCGGAAACTCATTTTCTTGACCATTTTGCGACAAATCTGGGAAGCTATTCCTATATATTGTGTCGCAATCTTATTACTTTATACTCCACTAGCGGCCCGCCCCGGCTTCGCACGGGTATTTAGCAAAAATTTCTAAATATTTTAATACACACAATTCTCCCCTCCCGTACGGCCCGTACCCCAGTGACGCCTACATTGCATAAGGTGCTGCCTATCTAGCCGAGGAGGGTGAGCGTCTACCACGCAACTTTTTCTAATACTTACATTTTTTAAACTCGTGATATCTTTCGAATGGAATGTTCGTATTGAAAAATTCAAAAAGTTATATGAAGGTATTGAAGCAGTTTTGAATATGAAGTAATTTATTTTGATAAGGATTAATACCAAGGTACAAATATAGAGCCTTTTCTAGCGCCGGCATTTCACTTAAATTTATAAAATAAAGGAACACTTATTGTGGCAATAACTATAATAGTTAGACATATTTTGTCGCGACACTTTTTGTAAATAATGATGTGTTCTGCAAAGTCGTAGTACATTATTTTATTCTATCATCAATAGTTTTCGCAGCGCGCGCGATGTAAAGAATATTTTAGGTAATTTATTTACACCTTGGGTTACATTATTGGAGTTTTAGTAAGGATTCCTACTTTTTTTAAATATAATATAGCTTATGTCACCCGGGGATAGTGTAGCTTCCCAACAGCGAAAGATTTTTTTTAAATCGGTTCAGTAGTTTCGGAGCCTATTCAATGCAAACAAACAATCAAATTTTTCCTCTTTATAATATTAGTTTAGATTATCAGTATACTTCAGCTAGGAAGGCTTAAAGCGATAGTTGTGTAGTAGGTACTTCATGTTTAACATTGGTTACTCAATTGTTTAATGTAATGGAATCAGGCGTGACGTTGCGGAAATTCATCTCAAAACTGAAACATAGGTTGTTATAGGTTGTTATTAGAATAATATAGTATGTATGGGGGTAGCCCATACATATTATATTATTTTAACAACAACCTACATAATATTCAGCGGAATGACACTACATATTTTCATTGCGTTTCAGTTTTACTTTTTGATTTTGATTTCCTCAATATATCAACCAAATCCTTAATCGCATGATGTTCTAACCTATTCGCGATTTCTCTGATTTTGAAAGGGAAAAATTAATAAAGACTTTCTGGATAGCTATAATCTGGGTGTCTTTAAGACAAGAGTGAACAGGTTTCTTCTAAGCGTGCTACATCTTCGACCGCATCGTCACTTAACGACAGGTGAGATAGCGGTCAAACGCAAGCCTATAACTAAAAAAAAAACTACAAATGCGAAAATTGTTATAATTATAAGTTAAAATTACGCCGAAATGCGAGAGCTAAAGGTTCAAGCAAGCTAGCTATGTATTTTACTGTATCGTCAGATCGTCACTAAATTTCAATTCGATCGCGTAGGGACAGTGCGATGCGATAAAATTACTTGAAGTCAATAATTATATTAACATCAGCTAAAACCTTGACAATGAAAAAACTAAATAAATTAACTGTTATTTAAATGGCGAAGACACACTTAATAATTAATTACCATGGTCAAAGCCATGGTCATAGACACTCTCTTAAAATTGCCACAGAATAATAAGAGTAGTAAACTACCAGGTCGCCTTCGACAGTTTGTTGACGACCATTTCAGGGTCAGTTCTAGGTAAAGACTGATATAATGACAGCGGTAATTAACCCAGTTGACTATCTCTACTGATCAGAAACTTAACATGACTTTAATCTAAGTCCTATAGGCTCCAAGTTCCGTTTGACTTCTGGCTGATATAATTATATAAACCGGAGATATAATTATATGTTTGTATACATATATGTTAGTGTGGCTCAGTGGGAGCACGTGCGACTTTCGATCCGACGCACCCGACTTCGAATCCCGCTAGCTCCGCACCACTGACTTTCTTAAGTTATGTGCGAATTTAACACTCGCTCTAAAAACGGTGAAGGAAAAACATTGAGAGGAAACCGGCATGTCCAAGAATTTTTCACAAAAAATCAAGGGCGAGTGACATCCACCAACCCGCACTGGGCCAGCGTTGTGGATTATGGCCCATTCTCTCTATGAGAGAAGGCCCGTGTCCCAGCAGTGGGGAACATGAAGGGCTGATGATGATATATGTTAGTCGGTAAGGTATATATTCTATGAGCCTCTGTTGATTTTATTTTGCTGTACTTTTATATTACCTGAAATAAATAAATAAGCATGTTTTTATGTAATTGATTCACTCGATTTGAGTGACGACGACTCGACACTTTGTTTTGTAAAATCCTGTACTGCGCTCGTCACTCTGAGGAAATAACTCCATCAGCATCTGCCCATTACGTTCCTACTGCTGGGACACGGGTCTTCTATCATAGAGAGAGTCAATCTCATAAAGCCCGGTAATTTCACTGGCTACAATGGCTATAGGCCAATATAATAAGCGCAGCTAAGCACTGCCGCACACGCTTTGACAAAATAATACAAACATACTTAGTGGACTTTGCGTAGTTTAAATTAAGAATATACTTACACTAGGGTTGGTTCTGTTTTGCATTCCCTAAACCTAAATTTAACTTTAAATTATCTGAAATCAATGTATGTAGTATTCTAGTTTCCGCGTTCTAAATTTAAATAACGTTTGACAGCGCTAAAATTGAGTATTTTTATATAATTTTACGTCAAAAGTGACAGATAGTCTCGCAGAATACATAAAAAAAAAAAAAAATAAATAAAAAAAAAATAAAAATCATTTATTGCAGGCACAAAAAAAAACCCATAATATTGTTAACATACAAACATACATAAAAAATAAAATTAAAATATAAAAGATGCACAATAGTGCCCGGTCACACACTCTGCACAATAGTGCCCGGTCATAGACGCTGCACAATAGTGCGTGGTCATTTTTTGTTCCTGTCCATATGGACAGAAATCCAACGCCTAAACATAGGACTCTGTATGTCGTCAGAGACAGCCACAAGTATTTTGTTGCTGGAACGGCGCAAGCGATGCCAGAACGAAGCCACTCGCGATCGCAATACGGCAAAGAAATCAGGGACTCCCGCCTCAGCGAACATACTCGACGCACTACAGTACCGCGGTAACCTCATAAGAGCTCGGAATGCGTCATTATACTGAACTCTTATGGTGTTTATTGCTTTCAGCGTGAACGTTATCCACAACTGGCATGTATACATGCACAAGCAATACGCTTTAAAGAGAGTGGTCTTTACATCCGTACTGCACTTAGCGAACCGGCGAGCGAGCATGTTGCCCCTGATGGCGAGGGCCCTGCGCTCCCGCTCAATATCAGCATCGTCCTGCATCCGTTCCGTCAACAAATGTCCTAAGTATTTGAACTGCTTCACAACACGGACTGCTGTACCATTCAAATATACCTCGGGTGTCCTGTCCGGACCCCGACCCGACGCGAACACCATCATT
Source organism: Petrophora chlorosata (assembly GCA_951640565.1). Taxonomy (NCBI): domain Eukaryota; kingdom Metazoa; phylum Arthropoda; class Insecta; order Lepidoptera; family Geometridae; genus Petrophora; species Petrophora chlorosata. The sequence continues at coordinate 2,210,951 of OX621196.1, read as the reverse complement.
TCAGTTTTCGAAACATTGTATTTCAATCCGTGAGCATTGGCATAATGCTCACAGATCGAAAGCAGTTTTCTCAACCCCTTGATCGAGGGGCTAAGGAGCACCATGTCGTCCGCATAGCTCAGGTTGTTTACACACACGTTTCCTAAATGACAGCCGACCTTGGAACTCCTGAGCTCCCCGATCAAGCCGTTCACGTACAAGTTAAAAAGGTCCGGAGAGGTCACCCCCCCTTGGCGAACTCCACACTCTAGCCTATACTTACTAGAAGTAGCGTCACCCCATTTAACACTGTTAGTTTGATTTCCGTACCAGAATCTTAACAGATTAACCACTTGATTAGGCACCTGTGACGCTAGTAGTTTGGCCCAGAGAATATTATAATTCACTAGGTCAAATGCGCGGCTGAGGTCTAAAAAGCACGCATAGACAGATGTATTTCGCGTCGTATAGTAGCTTACAGTGCTTTTCAAGCTAACAATAGCGGCATCTGTCGAGAGACCGGGGCGGAAACCAAACTGCGCATCGTCTATCTTTATATTTTTAAGCAGTTCGGGATGAAGAAGGCGCTCCAATATTTTACCAGTTATAGTGCCTAAAGATATTGGACGGTAGTTAGACGCGGCACAGAGATCCCCAGTTTTGTTTTTTATAATGGGAACTACTAACGTCTTCATTAAATCCTCAGGCAAATAACTATATTTAATGCATAGGTTGAACAAAAAACACAGATGGTTATTAATTTTATCACTAGCCCAGAGTATGTGCTCGATACTGAGCCCATCATGTCCGGGTGATTTACCACGTTTCATGTTCATAATGACTTTAGAGAGATCGCTACGTGTAAATTTTATGAGTTTGTCATTATGATACGGTTCAACATCGAGCGCACACTCAGCAGGAAGAGGGTTCACTTTGAACCTCTTCGCAAACAGTTCAGCTATCGCGGATGGTTCCTGGAGGCCCTCCACGGATACAGGTAAATTTTGCTTATAATTTAACTTTTTTGTTGCATGCCAAAATTTGATAAAGTTTTTCTTGCTTCTATGAATGGCCAATATATTCATTTTAATACTTTCTTCATTTTTCTGACACCATCTAATTTTATTTTTGAAAACAGTTCGACTATTACGCATATTATCAAATTCTACACCACTGGAGGGCCTACCAGCAACCACCCAGCATTTATAGTAAAGCCTAGCTTTGTCATGGCTGTCTCTGACGTGGTAGTTCCAACCGGCAACTTTTTTATAGCGTTTCTGTCCATATGAACTAGAACTTACAATAGCTGCGTTTTGCAGCACATCAACTATATGTACACATCAACTATATGTACTACATACAGTAGCTGAATGATTCTCTATAAATAAGTGAAGTTTAGGATAGCCTACACGTACATACGAAACTGCGTTTAACACATCTAACTCTACCAGGCCTAGCGCACTCCGCACTGTAGGTACGAAGCTACAAGTACATAGCCGGACCCCGACGGCGGGTCGCGCGTCGTTACACGTGCCGCGTCAGAAGAGATAAGAGCGGCGCGATAGAAAGAGAGGCGCTCTGTAGAAATTTCTTTGCAGAGTGATGCTTCTGTCCCTTAGTATTCTGTGCTCTAACTTAGTGCAAATCAGTTTTAAAGAATGCAGCATATAATTAGGGCCAGTATTTACATTAAACATGGCATGTTCTTTATATACATATATTGTGTCCTCAAATGTGCATTGTCATGATGATTATGCTTCCATTGTCATCACGTAAACTATAATCAAACGCAGTTTTACTGGTGTCTGATTGACACCACTGAATCAATTATATGACAAAGTGTCCGGAACTATAAAGTCTTATGCACTTAACATTCAGCACGTAGGTAAGTTTATAGGTACGTAGGTTGGAATACTTATTCGTTGAGCTAAGTATTCCAATATAGAACAAATCATCAACGAGTCTTAAAAAAATTAGTAAGCTGAAGTGGCAATGGGCCGGTCACATATGTCGAAGAACCAATAACCGATGGGGTAAACGAGTTCTAGAGTGGAGACCCCGTTTAGGTAAGCGTAGTGTAGGACACCCTCCGGCCAGATGGAGCGACGACCTTCGTAAAGTAGCTGCCTGTAAAATAATGTATAGGCAAAAATCTTTTCCCAAAATATCACATCGCAAAAAAATTTACGCAAATTTTCATTCAAAGAATATTTGTCAAATCAACTTATCGCAACTTTCTTCTGGCGCATCGCCGGCCGTTGCCGCGGCATGCTCGCTTCGCTCGCTCGGCTCGCGCTTAGTGGTGCACCAGTAGCCTAACAGCACTCCTCCTCGCTTCACTCGTCGTGGTACCTATGTATGACTTTGAATAAAATGCCAAATGTAAATTTGCTAAAGATTTATTTGGGAAATGAAACTAGAGCGATAAGGTTTTTGGGAAGTAACATTTGACTAAAAATATTTTGCCCGAAGGGCAGTACGTCGTGAAGAGCCGCCGAGGATCGGGCTCAGTGGCGTGCATTAGGAGAGGCCTATGTCCAGCAGTGGACTTGAACAGGCTATAAATGATGATGATGATGAGGATGAGATTGGAATATTCTTTTTGGCTTCCTACTGCTCGCAAACACTACAAAATATGTATCAAATATTCTTACGAAAAAATAGGAAAAGCAGCTGAAAGTTAGTTGAGTATAACTATTGACAATATTTGTTTTGAGTAGTAGTCAATTGTTATCTTATCAAGGCATTATTATTATATCAATAAATTAATTGATTTATATTTATAATAATGTTTAAACTACGGTTTCCATGAGGCCTTAATTCTTCGGATAATATTGTTACTCTTTGTGATCGTTCACACAATGATTATACATTACAATACAAATCAACAACTCTGTATTGCTTACCAGTTTAAACTTTCTCTATAGTAGTGCAAAAGGCGGTGTCATCGATTGGAGCGAATTCATAATCCACATAATACTTACTAGCTACGCCCCACGGTTTCTAATGCGGCTTTCCGAGATAAAAAGTAGCCTATATCCTTTTCCAGGAGCTAAAAAACCTGCATACAAAATTTCGTCAAAATTCGTTCAGTAGTTTTTGCGTGATTGAGTAACAAACATCCATCCATCTTCACAAACTTTCGCATTTATAATATTAGTAGCTTACTCGTAGTAGGTTTCTCATATGCGGGAGGCCTACTGGGTACCACCGCTATGCCAGTTGTCGCCAAGTACGCAGCATTACTGTGTTTGGGTTTGATGGGCATTGTAGCCAGCGAAACTACTGGGCATATCTGATGTCTTGGAGTGATGAGCGCAATGCAGTGCTACGCAGTGCTTTTTACAGTATTAAACGTTCTGGGTGGCACTGCAATTGTCATGCAGGGGCAGGCGTGGCGCTTACCATCAGGCGACCGACTTGCTCCTCTCATTACACAGTTCCATAAAAAAATAACATTTTCACTATAGTGTAGGTATAATAAGTGCTGAGTCACAGATATAAAAAATACGAGTTGATCTTAATTCCGTATCTTATCACATAATCCAGAATGGAAACTTCTGTATGTAAGCATCCATACAGAGTGACCATGATGTAATGCCGCGACGCGATGTTCACGTGACTTCGCAGGCGGCGTCTACTGTCTAGTCTGTGAAGGCTGCTTGCCTGTAGGTCACGGTATTAAATTCCTATGAAAATTCCAGAATTTATTAACCCTTTTCAAGGATCCATCATCAGCCCATCATGTTCCTACTACTGGGACTCGGGCCTTCTCTCATAGAGAGAGTATGAACCATAATCCGCTGGCCCAGTGCGAGGTGGATGTCACATGTCCTTGATTTTTTGTGGCAGCCTCTGTGGTGTAGTGGTTGGGCAGGTTGACTCAAATCTCATACACCACTGAGGTTGCAGGTTCGATTCCCGCGACGAGACAAATGTTTGTGCACAAAATAAAAGCATTTGTTTCGTGTCTGGGTGTTGTAGGACCATGGTTCTCATAGTTCTTGGTTTCCTAGATACAGGGAATCCTACTTAGGGGCCAGGATCTATGTAAGTTTTTTTTACGCATAATAGATCTATGTTTGGCCACTATCTCGCCTGATGTGAAGCGATGATGTGGCCTAAGATGGAGCACATAGATCTAGAGAGAGACGGCAGTTTAGCGGCTGCTCAGACCCGTCTCTCCTATGGTTCACCGAACATCATCCCGAAACACGACTAGGTCGCTTGACGGCGTCACGACGCGCGACCCGCCGTCGGTGTCCGGCTAAGTTCTTGTAGCTTCGTACCTACAGTGCGGAGTGCGCTAGGCCTGATTATAGAGAACTAGCTGCTCCCCGCGGATTTACCTGCGCTCGCCTTTTCTGTGCTATGCATGTAGAGATCGAGTGTGGCTCAGTGGCTCACGTGCGACTTTCGATCCGACGCACCCGAGTTGGAATCCCGCTGGCCTCTCTTAACTTCGCTGGAATTTCTTAAGTTATGTGCGGATTTAACACTCGCTCTAAAAACGGTAAAGGCATGTCTAAGAATTAATCACAAAAATTCAAGGATTATGGTACCATACTCTCTCTATGAGGGAAGGCCCGTGTCCCAGCAGTGGGAAAGTAATGATGATGATGATGATGGTGATACATATAAACCTTTATCTTGAATCACTCTGTCAATTGATTAAAATCCATTGCGTAGTTTAAAAGATATAAGCGGACAGAGGGCGGGAAGCTACTTCGCTTTATACTATAGAGATGGAGAGTCAGGGTTGCTGTTCAATATCTAATATCGCTGCAATATGAATGAAACCCCGCACACTAACATACTCTCACCTTGTATGCACGCTGTGCTCAATCTCACACAAGTTTAAGAACTTTGACGCATAAGACATAGAGCTTATTTCCCAACACCCTAAAAATACTCCTCCCATTGTACTCACGTAACTTATTCACTGTCATAAACCTTCGTTTTGTAGATACAGAGTTCAAATTCGAATGCTTTTCCAGCATCCTCACATAACTTGGTTAACTTGAGTACATAGAAAGTCCTGAATCTTTTCGTCATACATATAAGGCTTATTTTCCAACACGTAGGTATTATCGCATAATCCAGTAGTACAAAGGCTGAGGCTGGGTTGGCTTTCTCTCGTTACGCGACCTCGGCTAGCAATGGTTTGTTTTATACTTCATACGCCATTTATGTTGATGTTTGACTTTGAAACTCGGAACTTTTATTAACGTAGTTGGATTAGTTTGTATATATATGTAACTAAGTAAAGGTACCTATATCTTCATTGAATGACAGGTTTTGTAGATTTCTATAGCATTAAGTTAATCTCACCCTATTCATCCATCTCTAAAATCGGATTGATCCAGGTTAGACCCGAGATTTTCGTGATATCGTCGACCCATATTGCATCTGGACGGCAAACTTACCCTATTATGGGGTCATAATTATTAATACATTTTTCAGCCTTAGAGGCATGACACTTTTGTAGCAGATCAAATTTCGAAGTTCTTTATTCTATTTAGGCATGACACGCTCACTTCAATTATATTATCTATCGTTTATTTGCAAGAATACTACATGCAATAAAGGTCTTAAGACTATTTATAACAGTCAAGTATTCTGAAAAAGTATAACTTATTACAATGAAACTGTTAGCAAAAGTGTTTTAAAAAATATGCTGGTTTGTATTTTAACAACGGGTTGGGTTCATCATCATCGGGTGCCATCTTCATACTGATCTTTGGAGGTCAGTAAGATCACTCGCTGCGCTTTTGAGATCTCGGTAGCTTAGTCCAGTCCATACTTTGGTCTTTGATGTCGTCCAACCATTTACGTCGTGGACGTCCTGGGCTTTTCTTCCCCGGAATCTTGCCCTCGCGGATCAACCTTGGAAACTCGTACTGGGGTCCTCTCATAAGATCCGAAAAAGGCAGCCTTCCGTCTCATAATGGTCGTCAACAACTCTGGTTGGGTTAATTATTTCTAATTGAAATTACCAAAGCAGTACCAGTTATTATGCGGTCTAATGGGATTGTTCATACATTACCTACTTTGAGAGTTGCAAGTCAATATAACAAGTTGCAAACGCATTGCCTCACAGAACTTTACAGTTACAATTTCTGGGTGCATGGCAAGTGATAATGCAATTATATTACTCGCATCGTTACCTCTTTAAATATTAAGTTGTTACAATAAAATTTAACGACATAAATGATAATGAAACTTCGTGTACGTGCAGTATTGTCAGATCAAACAAATACTCGAGAGTCACGACTCACGACATCCGGAAAAGGTTTTACATCTGTCTGAAACGAATATAATATCATATAATAAATATATTCAGCGGAATTCTACTAAATATTTCGTGGCGTTTCAAGTAATTTGCATATATTTAGCGGAGTTACACTGGATATTTTCGTTGAGTTTCAAGTAATTGCATATATTCAGCGGAATTACACTAGATATTTTCGTTGCGTTTCAGATTTAAGATGAATTGCATGCGTGACGCCTGATTTCAGTTCCATTTGCATACAACCTACAAAAAAATGTAAGTAAAGCCGACGAATGTATGTGTAAAGGTGTATAATACGCGCCACGAAAGATGAGACTTGACAAGCGTCAGTAGTGGGGAGCCTGCGCAGGTACAGTCGTGTACGAAATGTTGTCCATAATTTGTATATCTATTCAGGGATTTTTGACAACATTCAGAATTAGGTAGGTGTATATTTTTTTTTAAACCTATCATAGATTTATTACTAAATAATAAAATTTAAGATAAAAAAGGCAGATTGTCCTAGTCACTGTCACTGACAATATATGATGTAAGTGTAAACGTCGTAAACCATCTACCTACTTTGTCTTCTTAATGTTTTACCTCGAGGCATAATTAAGATTTCACAAAGTTACACTCGTATACAACACAACTATAACAAAGTAGAAATTTATAAACACAATTTGCACTCGATTGTACTGCGGAGTCAAGCGGTGCGTGCACGGGGTGAGGGGGACGGAAGGCAACTGACGCGCATGCGCAGTGCCGTACCGACACCTCCCGCGCTCTTTCCGCTGCCCTGTTGATCCCCGATCCCTTCCCGCCTCAGACCTCATACCACTAAAGAGACCTATAAATCGTCTACTGCGCAAGTCAAACCACGTGGTTTGTCAAGTCTCATCTTTTGTGGCGCGTATTATACTTCCGAAGCACTGCACTAGTAGAGTCAATATACGCATTTCATTTCTGGGCCCGGACTTCAATAAGTTACAATTCTTATCTAATTTTTAATTTGAATTTTAGTTGCTGTTTATGACGTTTTAAAGTGCATTTTTGTGCCTATTTAATAAATGATATTTGACGTTAAATAGCGTACAAAATGTATTTAAAAAAAAACTAATTGCAAACCAATTTCAAGCTAATATTCCTTATATATACACTTTTAGGTGGTAAACAAAGTGACGTGGCGTTTTCCAACAACGATTCCACAACAAAATACCTACGCCACAAGTTATATTATTCTTTAGTTTTATTCATTGTAATTATAATTAAGCAAATAAAGCTGAGTTCAAGGTGCTGACATCGCCTTGCCATTTGCGTGTCTGTATTGTGAACACAGGTGACTAAACAATTTGCTGTCGTGTACAAATAGCCTTTAGAATGTGTTGTTTTGCTATTAACAATTTATTAAGTACTAGCTGCGCCCTGCGGTTTCACCCGCGGTTTTCCGGGATAAAAAGTGTATGTGTTATTCTGATGTGTAAGCTATATTATTGTAAAGTTTCATCAAAATCCATTCGGTAGTATTTGCGTAAAAGAGTAACAAACATATATCCATACATCCATCCATTCTTACAAACTTTCGCGTTTATAATATTAGTAGGAAGTAGGATTAGCGGGTAGCGTTGGACTATCGCTCTACCATTTTTTTTACGCTTAATAGATCTAGGTTTGGCTACTATCTCGCCTGATGTGAAGCGATGATGTGGCCTAAGATGGAGCACATAGATCTAGAGAGAGACGGCAGTTGAGTGGCTGCTCAGACCCGTCTTCACGATGGTTCACCGAACATCATCCCGAAACACGACTAGGTCGCTTGACGGCATTGCTTTGTTTGGTGAATAGTATTACAACCACGGCCAGAGCCTACCACTTCAAAGCGCGGAAGCGGGTTTCATCACGATGTTTTCCTTCACCGTTTTAGAGCGAAGTCATTGGTGCAGGGCCGAGTCCGGATTCGAACCCAGGTGCGTCGGACCTACCTTTACCTCGTGGTATGTCTCTCGTATGCGGGAGGCCGTCTGGATAGGTACCACAGCTTGGCCTGTTATTCAGCCGCTAAGCAGTAGTGCGCAAGCATAACCGTGTTCCGGTTTGAAGGACATTGTAGCCAGCGAAATGACTGGGCATTATGAGAGTCAAAAGCTAATTGTCTCAGGGTGCCGAGTGCAGTGCAGCGCCGCGCAGGATTTTGCAAAACAAAGTTCTGAGTGGTGCTGTTATTGTTATGGGCTGGCGTATTGCTTACCATCAGGCAAACGACCAACTCGTCTCGTCATTCAGATACATAAAAAATGTACAAATGTATACCTATATGTAATAAAGAATACAATGTACCATGTTATAGCAAGTGCAATTTCTTAAGATTTGTTTTACTTATGAATTATGGTCTGCGGTACCTATAGCTAATTGTTATTATAACCTACACGTCATACGTAGGTATACGCAAAAAACCTTTAAAAAGACCATTCCTTTTTAAATTTGTTACAAACAAAGAAAATAGCAAAGTTTCAGTAATAACTTTTCGATCCGTCTAGACTAGACGATCAAATCATTTTTTTTTATTACATCTCACTGGGTCAGCGTTTGACCAAGATCTCACATGGGCCCTAATTCACTATGACAACTTGGCGATTCCTTGCTTCAAGGAAACGTCAATTCCTTCATTAATTAACGAAATCTGCGAAATTTGTATTCTCTATGACGCGACATATAGATGAATATATAAATGCGTCATAGAGATGTCATTTATTAATGAAGGAATCGACGTGATTTCGAAGCAAGGAATCGACGTGATTTCGAAGCAAGGAATCGACGTGATTTCGCCAAGTTGTCGTAGTGAATTGGGGCCCAGATGGGAAGCGACGATATGGTCAATGATGTAGCACGCTTACCCAGTAAGTACTTGTTTACTCTTGATTTGAACACACCCAGATTGTATATATGTGGAAATACAGACGACAGCAAGGCCACTCCTTCGACGTTCGCACCAAAAAGGAAGACTCGAAACGTTTAGTACGGATAGGCGGAACGTCCACCATGTATGATGGATGACGTTGTGCCGATCGTCTGGTTGTCCGATGGTAAAATGGTGATGGGGGGATATGCACATTAAACAAAACTGTAAAACATCCTCAGCATTGTTTTCCAAAAATACTGAACGAATTTTTAAACACATCGTTTGACACCGAAAATTGTAAGTGGTTGGGCAGATCGGTTTATACAAGGATATGTCCGGTTCTATTCCTGCTACGGTTAATTTTTTGTTCATGAAAAAGCCCGTATTTAATTTGAAATTCGTTGTTTTATTTAAAATGTTTGTTCTCTACATTTCTAAGATATTCCCACTGAATTATACATTTGTTTTTCTTTAGAACGGACGTCATATTGCTTGATAGAATTTCAAATTCATACGGTGTCTGTTCGTCGAATATTTTATTTGTACGGTCTCAACTTCTGTTTTGACAATCCAAGCGCTGATCACACTGAGACACCTTAAAGTTTTTACCAGACGATCTGCAACAGAGCTCCCCACTACCAAATTTCGTTCGTGTAGCCATAATGGCCCATTCATAATCGCCGGTTTCTCTTATTGTAGCCATGATGGACCATTAATAATCGCCGGTTCCTCATAGTAGCCATGATGGGCCATTCATAAATTGGTTATCGTGGCAAATACTTTAAAGGCGCTATCACAGATAGTGTTTGTTTCTACTCCGCCTGACAGCCGATATGTTTCTTATCAGTATGGTATTGCCTAAATACAAAGAATTATTTTTGCAAACTGGGTTACTGGAATGAAATCAAATTAATTGTTTATTTTCCCGATAAAAACCTGATATAATATTCCAACTATTCTACTAATATCACAAAATAAATTATAGTGGCGCTTACCATCAGGCGAACGACTTGCTCGTCTCATCAATCTGTTTCATTAAAAAAAATAGTATACGTTTTATAAATGCGAAAGTTTGTGAGGATGTATGTGTAGGTATTTGATACTCACGCAAAAACTATCGAACGAATTTTGATGAAATTTGGCATCTAGGTACTTTAGGTCCAGGAACAGACATACATAGCTTATCGCGGGAAACCGCGGGGCACACTAGTTAGGCATACATTAGGGTTATCAATACAAGGTGAAAACTTTGACACAGATGAATAAATATAGAGTTTGTGTCCATTTTGACACTTCATCTCTATATATTACGAGTGCCAAAGAAATTAACTGTTTTTAATCGACTTCAAAACAAAGGAGGATGTTCTCAATTCGATAGTTTTTTTTTATGTTTGTTACTTCAGAGCGCCGTAATTTTTTTTTGTGCGCATGATAGATCTATGTTTGGCCACTATCTTACCTGATGTGAAGCGATGATGTGGCCTAAGATGGAGCACATAGATCTAGAGAGAGACGGCAGTTGAGCGGCTGCTCAGACCCGATCATTTATAAAATGATTTGGAAAATATTTGCTTTGGGTTCAGTAGGTATAGCTTCAAGGTCCCATATAAATTTCATCGATATTCGACCATGGATTTCGAAAATACATCAGAATTGAAGTCGGTTGTTTTTGTTACAAAATGTATTATTTTCACAAAAAAAATTGCCGTTGTTTTATGGTTTTAGTAATGAGCGTTCTCATTATCTACCTGTTTTTTTAACAGTCTCAATTAATTCAACAAAGGTTTTGTGTTCCAAACCGATACTGTAGTATTGTAGGTTAACGTATTAAATTTAATGTGTGTTAATTAACCTATCGAGCATCCGTTCACAGACAATATCGCGTGTAGAAACTATATATTGCTCGCATTCGGACGTTAGAAACTATTGAGGCCGCTTTGAGGTTAAAGTTTGTAGAGAATTTACTTCTAACGAGATAAAAATAGCATGATAACTTCAGTTGCAATTATTAACGTATTTTTAATTTATTCGTAATATATGTGTATGTATACGTTTTAAATGCATTTGTGCCTATTTAATAAATTAGTGTTTACTTTTGATTTCGACTTTTTTTAATAATGTTGATTAAAATATTAACCACGTTTAATAACCACGTTAAATCCACGTTTTTATGAATTGTGAGCTACCCTGAAAGTATCAGCCGGATAGCTAATCGGGACATTCTCGAAATTTGAGTTGCAAGATTCCACCCGGAACGACGGACACACAAGAAAGTGACTTAATAAAATTATCAAGAATCTTTGAGAAAGAATTTACCTATAATTTCCTCCAAAACTGCTCTCAGGTTATTTATGATTGGAGTTGGTATTGAATAAAGCATTTAGTCAGTTCGTATTTAAAGGTATAATTAACACAAAAATATGACAACTTAAATTGTCAAAGTTGTTGCTTATGAACTGGGCCCCAATTCACTATGACAATTGGCGATTCCTTGCTTCGAAATCACGTCGATTCTTTCATTAATAAACGACATATCTATGACGCAATCATGAATTCACATATATGATGCGTCATAGAGAATAAACATTTTGCAGATGTCGTTTATTAATGAAGGAATTGACGTGATTTCGAAGCAAGGAATCGCCAAGTTGTCATAGTGAATTAGGGCTCTGGTTGGAGAATCAGCGTCGCTGATTGTTAGTTTTTTTTGCCCTAGTTATAGGCTTGCGTTTGGCCATTATCTCACCTGATGGTAAGCGGTTATGTGGTCTAAGGTGTAACGTTCGCCTAGAAGATACTTGTTCACGATTTGTAGACTCCTAGGTTGCAGTTGTCAGGAAAAACAGACTTTGGCAATGCGTTCCACTCCTTGGCTGTTCGTAAGATGAACGTGGAAGCAAAACATTTTGTTCGATCCACCTAGGGTCATGTCAGTTGCTATTTCGAAGACAATATAACACCACGTACGCGATATTTGTTCAGACACGCTCACGCGCAGGTCACGTGATCAAATACTTTGTATGACAATGATGACTTGAACTAATTTAATAGTTAGCACGTGCTTTGACCTTTATAACCTTAAGTTAGTAATATTGGTAATATTAATGTTATTTGTAATAATTTTCATCAAAACACGTCTGAAGTTATATTTCAAGTTTCTATAAAATGCTAAAAACATGAAGCTGGGTCAGTTTAAGAGGTAAAAATATAAGGAAAAGAAACGTTTAATTTTGAAACGTAAACTGTTACTGTACTTATTATGTAGTATACAATCCAATTATTGTCTGGGCCACAAAAATAAATAACATTGTTTGCTACTATGTTGCGGACATTATCTAATCAATCCTATCGGACTACCGACAACATTTTTGTAGACTTCATCAAAGATTTTATCGGATTTACCTCTATCTATACAAAAATACCCACATTTTTCTTAATAACAATGATGATGTGACGATGACGCACGTTTTATATACATCCTATCCCACCAATCGTATCTTCCTATTAATATTATAAATGCGAATGTGTGTTTGTAGTTAAATAAGTAGGTATGCGGTATGCCAAGTGTATGCGGATTGCAGATTTACCATAGGTACATAACGCTAATAATTCAAAGATAATGAGGAACTGGTATTATGGTATGGTCAAAAACATGAATATTCAATCGCACCATTGACCCGTAATGGAGCAGCGGGATTTGGTTCAGGTATGGCTTATCACCACTCACTACTCTTCATCACGCTGAAAGCACATTTTCGTTGCTGATTCAGTGAAGATGTTTTTTCCCGTAAATGTAGAGTTCCTATTCCTAGGTCAGGATCACTTGTAAATGAAACCTGCAATAAAAGAACAGAATGCATGATGCAATTCTTATCCGGCACACATCATTGACTCATTGTTTTGGAAAAACGTTGATAAAACCTTCACTCTCCTTTTGGATTCCGCTCACGGGTGGTAATTTTGCTACTTCGTTACATAAAAATATAATGTAAATAGCCGAATCGGATCCAATACCGATAGTTCAACAATTCGCTTTCCACCGAGTCAAGCCAGCAGACGATCCAAATGTTATCAAAATAATTCGCATATCATTGAGTTCACCTAAATTGTATAGTCTTTATCACAACGTTATACGGTTTAGTTTTCAATCAAATTGTTTGGCTCCAAATGTTTTGCAATCGTCGTCCTACCGAGGCTACCGCGACCTTTGTCGGGTGTTTTGACAACGCCGCCACAGAATAATCAGTAGTAGTCCGTACCCCACTTTATTTTAAGCGAGCATTTCCTTGGCAATGGAGGGGAATGAAATGTCGCAGAGTTGTTGTGACGCTTCTTGTATGCGTCAAACTGCAGTGTGCCGGTTTGTTGGGTTACTTCCACGTATGACCAGTATGAAAAACTTGGATCTTATCAGAAACTGCTTCCAAGGCTTGGTCATATAGTACTATAGTCATGCTTACCAACTTGTTTTTTTGGTGATCTAGATTCGGTTTCAAGTCTACTGGAACCTTTATTGTTTGTGTGAAAAATACTCAATAACAATTTACTTTTATGTAACGTTGGTAAAGCAACGGGTCAGTGCTACATCTGAATTCGTGCCAGAAATTCGGTCATATACGAGTAGCATGCCACCATTCAAGGCACTTTCGTGATTCTCGCGCGACGCGATAACGCTAGAATTTTTGTGGGCTAGACCAGCAAATTGTGTTTGTTATGGACCCCTTTTTAAATGATTCCAATAAAAACAATTGAGTAGTTTTACCAAATTATATTTATAATTTTCTCGTGGAAGAATTTCGTCTTTCCTCAACTTATTCCTCAGTCAGTATCGACAAACCCTGCAGGAAGAATCCCGGTTTTAGTATGCGGTATTGCAGACTAGATGTCTATAGGCGTTGGTGATCGCCTTCCATATTATTTCGGGCTGTCTGCTATTTACCACTTCTGCATAACAACTAAGGGCTCAGCCTAGCCCTAGAGCTTTCAGCATACTAACTAATTTAGTAGAACGGTTTAGTTAATCAGGTGTTAGATCTTATCCGTATTTGGCCGCTCTGACGTGTTGGACGTCTGTATTTGGAACATGAGTTTTATGTTACCTTGTGACTATTACATAATTAAACATTGTCTTAGTGTCTATTCGTGTTGCCGTAGTTTTGGCGACAGCGCTGATAATAACATAATATCTATATATAGTTGTTGTACTACTATAGGATGTCATGGAAGATAATCTGATTACGTCAATCATTATGATGATATTAAACATTAGGTGCCATGGTTGGCTAGAGTGACCCATTAACTGTCGAGTGCTTTGTTTTGTACTCGGTTCCTGTTAAGTTGGGTAATAAGTTTCATTTCATTATTGTAAAATATAACAAATTGTTCATAGAGATAAACCACTGGTGTTACATTAACATAATACGATCTGTAGCTTCCGCCCACAGCTACGTCTCCAGCGATTCTGAAATATCTTCTACCTAGATGTCTTGTTTGTTTCAAATCACTTTAAACTATAAAAACCTTTTTATAGATTTAAGTATACAAACGAGTTTGTTTGGTTGGAATGGATGGAAGAAAGTCGCTAAAAATGCGTCATACTAGCATATACGATGACGTCTGTCGTGTATGAGGTGCATTCGTTTCGTAGTAAAGTATACCTAACTGCGTGGATGTCCCTTTGTTATTGCAAACGTAGTAGGTACCAACCTGACTATCTACCTTTTTAATTTTCCTTCGTCAGATGAATTGAGATGTAGGCTTGAGTATCTTGAGAGGTATATTAACAACAGTGGCCACAAACTAAAGCCTTGAGAGACGCTTGTTTTCAATGAGAATACTAAATCTAAACAACTTTTACAGAGGCTCATATAATTGCTGTAAATGTGAATATTCAATGTCAATGTATAAAAATAAACAACTTTATTTATTTAGGCATCAAAAAGGTAGAGTTCGTCACGTACCATGTTACTGTTAACTCTTGAACCCAGATGTTTTTAATGATAGATAAAATAACACCTAAATGATATAAGTAGGTACATATGTGTGGAATTTCTGTATCTAGAGATGACCAGTTTCTCGATAATGGCCTAGGTATAACTGGCATTAGCTATAATTTAGCTTAGCGGAAATAACCGTAGGTAACAACGTTATGTATAATTATTAGTTTTAAGATAACCTGACATTATTGGCAGGCCTCGCATCGATTATAGGGCTACGAACTGGCAAGGTCTCATCTAGGTCCCAATGACCTAGAATTTGAAAAGGTAAAAATATCTACCAACCTATCTATTGGTTTTTGTGACTACTATCCTTAAGTGGATTGGATATCACTTACCTAATGATATGATCGTAAATAATACGTAAGCGATTGCATTATTATGTTATTATTACGTAACTGGGATGTCCTAAAACCTTTATTGTCGTCATTTTAGTACCTACTAATCACTTATATATGCTACCTTTATCTTTTGTTTACGTGTCAAGTCAAGCTAACAAGTAGGTCAACGTAAGGTTTCCCCCAAATGTCCCACTTATTGCTAGTGTTGCACCTATAACAATATATTTGTTTGTTACAGTTACTTAGTGTCGGGTGATGCGGATGGAAAGTGCTACATCTGGGACTGGAAGACGACAAAACTTTACAAGAAGTGGAAGGCGCACGACGGAGTGTGCATCACATCGCTCTGGCATCCGCACGAGCCCAGCAAACTGCTCACTGCGGGCTGGGACGGCCTCATCAAATACTGGGATTAATGAAAATACAAAGTACGATGCCACAATTTTAATCACCCTAAAGAACCATGAACCATAAAATAGAGAGTAACAACCAATAAACTATACAACATCCAATAACATATTTTTTTAATTAAAGCCTTTTTCCCAATCTGTCATGGTTGGTCGGTGGCAACTAAGCCGCCTGCATCGGCACGCGGTGCTTGTAGCTGTATTCCTCCGGAATGAAGTCGACCTTGTACTCCATGCTGCACTCGCGGCAGGTGCCGTTCTTCATGAACTCGTTGAAACTGATATCGTTTTCATGGAATGCTTCGTTGAGGGCACCGATGAGGTCGTCGATCATCTCGGGCGTGTGGTAGGGCCCGGGCGCGAAGCGGAGCCGCTCGTCGCCGCGCGCCACCGTCGGGTAGTTGATGGCTTGCACGTAGTGTCCGCGGCGTAGCAGCGAGTCGGCGACGCGCGCCACGCGCGCCGCGCCCGCCACCGGCACCGGCACGATGTGGCTCACGGACGGCAGCTGCGGCAGCCCCGCCACCAGCAGCGACAGCTTGAGGTAGCGCACCGCGGCCTGGTGGCGCGCACGCAGCCGCCGCCCCTCTGCTCCCGCCAGCAGCCGCAGCGAGGCCAGCGAGCCCGCCAGCGTCGGCGGCGGCAGCGCCGTCGTGAATATGAACCCGGGCGCCAGCGAGCGCACCGTGTCGATCAGCAGCGACGACCCCGCTATGTACCCTCCCACGTTCCCGTACGCCTTCCCCAGGGTGCCAGACACTATGTCTATCTTGTCTTGAATTCCTCTCTCTTCTCCTATACCAGCCCCATGTTCCCCGTACAATCCTACGGCGTGAACTTCGTCTACGAACGTCAACGCTCCATACTCGTGGGCGACGTCACACATTTCCTTTAGAGGACAGATAGCTCCGCTCATCGAATGGACAGTCTCAAATACAACTAGCTTCGGTACACCGGCGGGCGAGTCCGCCAGCAACTGTCTGAGGTGGTTGGGGTCGTTGTGCCGGAATATATGCTTGGTGGTCCGGCTGTTCCTAATACCCTGTATCATAGAAGCGTGGTTCCCGGCATCGGAGTAGATGATGCAATCGGGCAGAATTCTTCCCAGAGTGGAGAGAGTCGCGTCGTTCGCAACGAAACAGGAACTGAATATTAAAGCAGCGGGCTTCTTATGAAGTTTAGCGATCTCGGACTCGAGTTTCTCGGTGAGCTGCGAGTTGCCGGCGATGTTGCGCGTGCCGCCGGCGCCCGTGCCGTGCGCGCGCACGGCGGCCACGGCGGCGGCCTGCACGCGCGGGTGGCGCGACGTGCCCAGGTAGTCGTTGGCGCACCACACCGTCACGCGCCGGTTCTCGGCGCCCTCCAGCGCGAGCGGGTAGGCGCCCTCGGCCGCCAGCCGCGACACCTTCTTGAACACGCGGTACGAGTGGTCGTTCTTCTTGGCGCTTATCTGCTGGTTGAAGAAGCTCTCGTAGGGGTAGGGCGCGGGAGGCTCCGCGATGTCCTCATTCATCTCCTTCGGCGCGTCCGAAATTATCGAGTTCTGCTGGATGAAGGGACACTTGGTCTCGTCGTTACCCAGGGAGCGGAAACCTCGTGAAATAATCGGGCAGTAATTGCCATACTGCTTCATCAGGTTGGCCCCGTAATTCCTTACGAAGGCGGGGCTCAGGGTTCCCAGGAACGGACAGGGCATTTTTATGTAATCAATGACACAAAACACTTGCGACACGAACGACCGTTCTATTACTAAGTTACTAAACTTTATCGAAATACTTATATGTTTAACGTTGGCTCTCACTGTAGCCGAACGTTGCACAGCTTTTGATCAACTGGTGGTTCTCGCGACGGCACCTTTCATTTATAAAGTTGCTGTCGTCATATCGATTGCGATCGTCTTCGTTCACGTAAAATTTTTATTTTGATTTCATTTCGCAAGAATTTGTTGCAATGTCAAAAATGTCATATGTAATTTTTTTTTCGTTTGGCAGCCCAGGCGGCAGAGACAATTCTGTTGTGCCTCATATTTTTATAGCTTCTCATAGTTAGCGCATTCCGCCAGCGGAAAAAACAAATGTTACTAATTCATGTAACAATAATAATATAATTAGCAGTTTTCAGTTATATTGCTACATCTTCTAATTTTAAATTTACAAATACAACAAAGGCTTAGCCTAGATATATTCTTTCAATGCTATGGCAATTGCGAAAAGGACGCATAGAACAGAATGTTAGTCTCCCTAACGACTGTGTTTCTATTACGTTAAAAAGAGCTTTAATAGGTTACGTTAAAGCTTACATTCCTTTAATAAATAACACGGTAGTATGAAAATCGATTTCCCTTCAAACTCTACAAGTGAAGCACTGGAAAGGGGTGGAGTGGGATCAGACATCAAATCTAAAATATTTATTACATCATGACTTTTTCATCAAATCAATCAGAACTAAGGCGAGTAGCCGTATGTTGCCTGTTTACATGTATTTACTTACCGGGCCTCATAACAGTGATATCCTATGAAGGGCTTTTACACTCAGTCACCAATGGTTCATCATTTTACCTTCTAGGGCTCATTTTTCTCGGTGAGCTGCTGAAAGCATTATACCTGGGCTCTTACAGTGAGTTTGCGCGTAATTATGCATTTGTTTACAATGGGATCTTTGACGAAGAATATAACTACTCAATTCGTGTTACATTTAGAAGGCACACCAACACTCGCCAGAGCAGAGTACTAAATGTATTAAAAGCGTTTGTGTTTTTGTTTTGTGTCTTGTTTACCTTATTCACCGGAATAATGTTATTTGGCACTCCGGTTTTTGAATGGCATGAAGAGACGATGATGCTGTCATCGCTGCTAACGTTACTGACCGTGTACCCCTTAACTGCTTACTCTGGGATGAAGAGATCGATGCAGTTATTTTTTGGAGTAAGATCGTACTCGGAGAATACTGCAGTTCAGATGCTAGTAAACAACGCTTTGCTGACTATGTGCGGCGCTTGGATGGGCGCTGCATTTGTACCCCTTGATTGGGAAACCCCATGGCAGCTATGGACCGTACCTTGCTATCTCGGAGCTATTGGAGGATTCGTACTGTCCAATGCACTTACATTATTGAAATTGATTCTGATGTCGGCAGCGCATAAATATCCCGCATTGAATTCCATTGTGAACGTTCTAAACGTAGTCAGGCTTTCAAAGTAGAGGTTTATACAGTAGACATTATTCGTCGTTTTTGAAACTCAGATAAGTCAATTGTTTCTCTGAGTCTTAACTATATGACATGTGTATACCTACTTATCAAACACCTAGTTTTTGATGGCTTCTTTATTAAGTGTCTATACCAAATATCCCTGTTCCGATTTCTATCTTATTAATGGTTAGAGGACTAGTTACCTATTAAATCGATTTTTATAGATGTTTAAAATCGATAGTAATAATTATATTGTACAATAAAATTTATCTTGACATCTAGAAGCTCAATTTTTGTAGATGCTTATTGCCTTTATTATATATTTTTTCGATTGGGTTCTTAAAGTAGATTCTCATAGTGCGCATGCGGAAGAATTTTTCCTGATATCCATGTCTCTTGATTACGCGCAGACGAGGTGCGCGGGGGAATAAGTCTCTCCCCGTCGATTAGCTTTCACAACAGCATTAACAGAATTGCAGAACGCCGCAACGCATTCATACAGGAATAAAATTGCACGTACGGTGCTGTACGACGCGTGCTAAGCGATGAATGACGATTCATCGAATTTCACAACTGCAAATAATTTCAATAATGCTATTTTTTGCAGCTTATACTGCTATTATTTAGCTTTATTTTATTATACAAGTTTTATTTATTTACTATCATTAAATTAGCTGCGAATGCTAAATATCCACCATTAGTTGACATTGACATCCGACGCCGACGTTAGACAAAACAACTGTCAGAACGGAAGAGACAAAACAACTGTCAGAACGTGACCACAGCAGCGATGCCAGACGTACGATAATTATCGTACATGTACGATAATTGGGACACCGGCACTATGTACGATACAATACGTATTATCGTACGCCAAAGTACAATAATAGGGGATCGGACAACTTTTCAGAAAGTGTTTTAAATTAACCATAATCAATATATATAGCCATGAAAAATACCATTTTAATTAAATAAACCTCTAAAAGTACCTAAAATTAAAGTTAAATATTATATTTCAATTATTGCCGCGCAAAAGGTCACCTCAGGTGTGTGACGTCATACGCTGGCCGAAACGTCAAACCAGTATTATTGTTCTGTGCGTCAAACTCAAACTACGAAAGAAAACTTGCAAAGAGATTTAAATACGTTTTGTGAAGTTTGGGGACTAAATTGAGTAAATTGTCGGAATGGAACGAAAACCATATCGTTGGTGTGCAGTACCTCAATGTAGAAATAATTCTATAGCTACTCCAAATAAATTATTCATTGATGTACCACGAAAAGCAGAAATGCGAAAAAAATGGATGGATCTAGCAAGACGAAAACACGAAGGGATGTCTATAACATCAGCGATTTTCTTTTGTGAGGACACTTCGATGTAAGTACCTTTAGATAGAATTTAAGCGCTGTGTAAAATAATAAGTTCCTTTTGTGTATGTATAGGTTATATTTACAAGTAAGAAGTTTAGTATAAGTGCTTAAATAATTTGTAATTTGTGTTATAGCTGCCGAATGATATGGAAAATTACATGCGATATCATATTATGGGCTTTGTAAAAAAATAATGATAAAACCTGGATGCCTTCCTTCCAAATTTCAATGTCAAACTGATAGGAAAAGAAGTTTGCCATCAACTACTAGTATATCTTGCCCCGCTGCTGTCAAAAGGCAAAGAATGTCTTTAATAGAAGAAGCCCTTGCAGAAATTAAACTGGAGACTAATATGGAAAAAGAAAATACAACTCAGTCTCTTAGTAAGTACCTAGCTAAATACCTACTAGTTTAATTTGAACCAATACCTTTTTCGGAATGGTTAACAATAATGACCAATTTACCTTTGTTTTAGATTTACAAACTGACTTTGTAAGAGAAGAACAGCCAAAAAGCCAAGATAAAGGTGTACAAGTTGTTTTTAAAAGTAAATACTTCAGAAGCAAGTATACACAAACACATAACAAATCCAAAAACATTGCAACATCACCATCTAAAACGTGGACAACAACCACATCGACATCTCCATTCAAAGTAGAAGAACAAGTAGAGCTATCAAGACCAAGTGTGTCTAAAATAAACAGATAATTCATCGATGGATCTATCACTTTACACCCTATCAATATCATTTCAACCATCATCACCTTCTGTTCAATCGTTAGTGTAAAATACCATCTGACAGTAGTAGCTTAAACAAAGAAGAAGCTAAACTAGAACAGGAAAGAGAAGCAAAGCAATCCCTGAATAATATGTTGAAAAAATTGAAGCCAAACCACGTTTTTATATAGGCATAACAAAGGATTGTTTCTTTTTGGTTGATTTAGTACAAGGAAACACCAACATTCCAACAGACCATGTACTACTATGCTTGAAAAAAATTAGATTAAATACAACATTTTCAGAACTTGCAGATCAATTTGGAATATCGACATCATATGCAGGCAAAGTATTTCAAAAAAATATACCAATCATTGCTAATATTCTCAAACCATTTATAGTACAACTAGATAAAAAAAATATTCGCCTAGAAACCTACAGTTTTCCACAAGTACTATGTCACCATGCATCCTCCATAGCCTCATAGTCCCCACCGTCAAATCTTTGATTCCATAGTGGGAAGCACCTCACTGGTTGTACAAAGCTGATGGAGAAAAAGGAAAGGACTTTATGGAGTTATTTATTTATGAATTATTATGTGTACATACCTAATATTAACTTTAATAAATAAAACCATTGAATATGTAAAAAAAATATTTTATTTTGAACTTTCATATAGAATAGGGTATACATTTCTTTTCCAAAATTGAGTTGAACTTGAAATATAGTGCTTTACTAAGGCCTCATTATAGCTTACTAATAACATTTCAACATGGTTGTTGAGTTCAAAATCCCAGTGAGCAACACAGAAATAACAATGTTTCAAATTTGTGACAAACATTTGAATTTGTATTTGTGCCATATATTTTTCTGTCACTTTATTATCTTTCAAATAATTTTTGTATGTTTTTTCACTGGTTGGGCATTTTATTTCAACGCATACTTCATTGTCAATAATACCATCTGGTGAACCAGCTATAAATGGGTATTGTGAGGAAATAAATAATCCGCAGGTCTTCACTTTCTTGCCAAGTGTTTTTCCCACTGTTTCTTTCACTTTTGTTTCTAATTCCCGACCTCTCTTCATTGCTTTTGTGTCTGGGGTCTTGGCTCCCATGATCATAGATATCAAAGACCCATCTGCAGTATGACATTTGCTAACTTCATAGGATTTTGAAGCTGTAATACGCCCATACCTGAGCTCATGCCACAACCTGTTCTTATATTGCATTCGAGAGTTTTCTTCAATCAGTTTAATGTTTTTCTCAGTAAAATACTGAGCTATTGTATCCAAAAATGTGTCACAATCACCGTCATCACAATGTTCAATGATTAAGTAATGAAGTGACAATTTCTCATACTCTTTCACTCTGCAGTTATTATATTTCAATAATTCACAGTTTGTGACATTTCGGGTAGCAGCTGCTTGGAGAAATTGTTCCAGCATATTATTGTGTGGAGCAGTCTGGGTAGAAGATACTCTTTTACCAGACGAAAGGTCCTTTGCAGTAACATACTTAACATTGGTACCAATCTGAGCCAGTTTAGATTTCTTCCAGTAACACTGTATTTCAGTACTAGATGGCTCCTCACTTCTCCTGTGGACCCACATCAGAAAAGCGACAGCATGTTTGCAACCTCCCATTGATGCAGCACAGTCATGACACTGAACGCTGACTACTTTTTCTTCTTTTTCATTTACTATCATAGTCGCATTATACGCCTTTGAACGAATTTTGTGCTCTGGACACACTTTACATTTGATCGTACACAAATCCATATCTCGCCGAAGTTGGACGTATCCTATCGCATCATCCCCGTATGATTGTCTCGCTGATCTAAAAAGACGCAAAAGTAAAACATTAAAGTAAGTCATTATAAAAATAAAAAGGACATAACATTACATCAATTATCACAACCTACACTTTTTAAGTTATGTTTCCCTTTGTTATTTCCATACTCACATAAATAAGATCAAATGAAGAATAGCTGAAATACTTATATAGATGTTTTAACATTTCGAAATTCAGCAGCACAGAAGTCCGAGTTTGAGGCAAAGAAATTGCCAACCATCACTCATCCACTCTCGGCAGAGTTCTATTGTCGGCTTTTATATAGCTTGGTTCCATGTTATTTATTGTACAAAACAAGTTGTAAGCAAAGAGATAATGATCACTTGGGAGAATTGCACCTATTAATGGACTATTTTATTATCTCTTAATTCTAAATATTGTAAGATTTTATGAAAAGCAAAAACGAAAAGTAATCACAACACAAGCTTGGCACTCGTCATCCGCCTACGGATGACGTCATGCGCTGTGATTGGTGTTTCGCTTGAGACGAAGAACAGATTAAAATAGTCAGAATTTTTAGATTTTATTTCTTGATTTAAAAATATAAATCATTATTATTTCACAAAAATATTGATTGGACGATCTTTCTGGTTCGATAAACATTCGTTCTAACTACATTTTATATTTTTTCTCGATTACTGTCCGATCCCCTATTTCAAACCCTCCTCCGAAGTAGGGTGACCACACATCCAGTGCCTTAAAATCATCTAAAAATACAAAATAATGCCTATCGTCGGTTATTTCTCCTCGAATCTATCCAACCAACGAACGATTGACAATGATTTTATTTTTATTATTTTTTATTTTATTTTTCATTTATTCTTATTCAAAGTTAAGTTCGCGTGTAAGTGTAACTATGTTTAAAATTGTTAAAAGGTTCTAAATTTCTTGGATTATCGTATTTTCTCGAATATCTCGAATGATTTCAGCAGTCCTTTATTCAACAAGTATAATTTTTGTCAAAAAAAAATCTTCTATCCATCTTCAAAGGTCTAATATCGAAGTCCAAGGTCAAATATCAATGAAATTTATATGGGACTACTTCGTAGCTATACTGAACCTTACGCAAAAAGAATTTTCCATATCGGTTTATGAATGACGGAGTTCTGAGGATCAAATATAAAAAACAATCGAGTAGAGAACCTTCTCCTTTTTTAAGTCGGTTAAAAACGGCTGTCGCTGCTGCAGTGGTAGAAAATAGTGATTCAGATTATCCCACTCTTTTATGAAAAAAAAAAGTATTTTTTTTAATTTCTGTCTAATTTAAAAGCTTTCTACAATTCCTATCGTATAGCTATTCCTATCGTAATATATAAGTGTATATTTTATATATATATATATATATATATATTATGTATATATATATATATTTATATTTATTTATAATAGTGCATTTATCTATTTTTAAATTTGAATCCAAGTATCCGCACGCCATGGGGTTTAGCCATTGAGGTCTTACACTATTCCTCAATGATTTAGCCTTTATTTATGACAGGCCTGGATATTTTGTCTTGTGTAATCTGTGGTGACTTTTGTATTTTATATTTTTGTGAGAAATGTGTGTAAAGGAGCATAATCAGCTTTAAAAAATTTAAAAATAAGTTACTTCAGACATGTTTTCACTAAATAATCAATTGGAGCTAAGGCGAGTAACTGTATCTAGTCTGGTGACATGTATTTATCTACCAAGCATCATCACAGTGATATCCTACAAAGGGTTACTTTACTCTGTCGGCAATGGTTCATCATTTTACATTTTAGTGCTCATATTTGTCGCCGAACTGCTGAAATCATTTTACCTGAGTGCTTACAATGATATACACGCAAAGAAAAGTAAACCTAGCAAGAGCAGAGCGGGGGATATATTGAAATCTTTTGTGTTTCTGCTCGGAGTAATGTTCAGTTTCTTCGTTGGAATCATATTATTTGGTGCTCCAGTTCTCGATTGTCACGAAGAGACCTTGATGCTGTCGACGCTGCTGACGTTACTGACTGTCTTCCCATTGATTGCTCACTCCGGTGTGGAGACGTCCATGCAGCTATTGTTTGGAGTGAAGACGTATTCGAGGGACACTATAATTGAGATGCTAGTAAACAACGCGTTGCTGACGGTGTGCGGCGCATGGCTCGGTGCTGTAGTCATTCCCCTCGACTGGAACACCCCGTGGCAGCAATGGCCGATACCTTGCTACCTCGGGGCTATCGGAGGATTTGTCCTATCCAATGTGTTAACAGTGTTCAAAGTGACTCTGATGACGGCAGCGCACAAGTACCCAGCACTACATTTTGTAGTGAACATTCTGAATAAATTCAGCATTTCAAAGTAGATTATTTGTTTGCAGTATTAATATTAATATGTTGTTTGTTACCTTCTTTTAAATTAAATGCATTTATTTAATACCTGTTTTATTTCTAGTCTATGTATAGTAGATACCAAGTAGTAATATGTTTTTAAGAAGTAGATCTTATATGTTATACAGTGGAAACTCCATTAACCGGACTAATTATTGTCATTGGGGTTTTTTGATAATTGAAAACCTGGATAATCGAATGTATGAAAAAAAGCGTTTTTTGTGCATATGTAGGTAGTGCTACTATATCACGAATTTGTTTCAGCTGCGGTAAGCTCTCAGTATCAATTTCCGTTTGTTTTTCAGACCACTTGAGAGCTGTTTCCAGGGCCTGAACTGCTTCATAATGGTCCTGCATCATTTTCCACGTCGAGATTTTCTTCTGTTTCATCTTGCGTTTCCTGCTGTTCATTTATCTGCAATATGTTTTCTACGATTTCGTCATCGGACATAATCTGAAAGCCTTGATCATTACTGTCACAAGTGACCCACTCTTTTATATCATCATCATCATCAAAATCCTAGCATATTTGTATCTTGAACATTAGCTCATTCATATCCTCCAAAGTAGAATTATCCGTATTAGTTATTCAGTTTTCATTCTCCTGATTAAGTACTCTGTTCCCAGCCTTGTTTATAGTCTTCCTTTCAATCAAATCCAACGCATGTACAACCATGTAACAACACTCCTTTAAATTCATTTCCTTGAAAAATGTTAAAACGACTTGTACATTATCTTCATCAACAGATAACAACCTACATAAAAGTTTAATTGGTTGCGGTTGGTAGTCCGGATAATCGCGAATCCGTATAACTGAGGGTCGGATTATCGAGTTTCTACAAGCCTTGTACTTATTTTTAGTTCATTCATAATTTTTATCTTATTCACTGTATATACTACATTAGTTCATACTAAGTATATATCCATACCAGGCGTGAATAGGTTGATAAGTCGACTTGCATATATATTTTTTGTAAAAACGTATTTAATAACATAGAAACAGAATTTACAGATAAAACTTAAACTTAAAAATGGCTGCCTTGAAGTGTGCATTTTCGATTCGATAACTTATTCTCGCCTGGTACGGATATTATATGTGTATTATGTTCTACATACTAAGTATGTCCTACATAATCCTAATGTCAAAAATAAATTATTATGTGAGTAGAAGTTCAATAGGTACGCTAGGTAACATCCTTCTGTTCCAACAGTAATTGCTAAGAGGACTTATTGTCCTTCTGTTCCGACTGTGTATGAGTTATTACTGTGTTCCACAAATAAATAAATACTTATTCATATGAGGAATCCCTAGAGAGAATATGAGAAGTTACAAGATAGCAGCGAGATTACAAATTTCTGGGTGGAGCTGCAACAAAAGGCGGGCGTATTGCTTACCATAAAGCAAATAACTTGCTTGTCTCGAAAAATAACTTATATAAAAAGAGATCAATAGTTGTGTATAGTTCTAAAGTCCCACTAAAGGACAGGCCGGCAGATATAAAAACCACACATTAGTAAATTAATAATTTTATTTTTCTGTTAAATATTCACATAATCTATTTTAACATTATATTTAAAATATGAAACTTAACTAGTACTATGCTTGATCACAATTTTCACGTAACTCCTATATGTAGCCAATTTACCTCTGATTTGTCACTTGTTCAACATCATTATTATATAAACTTTGCAACATAAACACACAATAAGAATCAACAATAGTTAACACATCTAAGGCCTTGTTGATACAATAAGAAACTTTTCTGCTTAAGAAGTTGCACTCACAGTCATCCAGGAATAGGTAAGTGCCTACTTAAGTTAGCAATTTCTATGCAATATCTTTGTAACATATTTAC
The DNA here is from genome assembly GCA_951640565.1 of Petrophora chlorosata. NCBI lineage: Eukaryota > Metazoa > Arthropoda > Insecta > Lepidoptera > Geometridae > Petrophora > Petrophora chlorosata. The sequence goes on along the minus strand of OX621196.1, from coordinate 2,183,720 downwards.
AAGTTAATAAACAATCATGATCTATTCTGCATTTCCATTCACCATGCAGTGTCCTCATGCATGCAACTTCTGAAACAAGCTGAGGACAATACGACAGAAGTCGTTCCGAATAATACGACAGAAGTCGTTCCGAGAGGTGAAGTAAGTACCTCTCTTTCGAATTCGCATGAGTTAGAAAGAGATCCAAATTATCCGAAAGTGACATGAAATGTTCGCAGAACGAAATATTGTCGTAGTGTCCCGTGGCTACAAAGTCGTGCTAAAATTACACATTCCCAAAATGTGATTATATCTAAACACTCTGAATCGCACACTCTTCTTTTTACACACATTGGCTTAGGAAGGGACATCACCAACGGTACGTGGATTTTCTCGTCCCTCAGTTCAAATCGGTTACATTTTAGTCGTCTCTAGACCCGACCCAGGCCAATATCTGTGCTGGCCACTACACAACATAGCAAATACACCTCAAACATGACAAAATTCTACAGATTCTCAAATATTGAAAGACTAACAAATTCATGGAAAAAGACTTCCAAATAGTACAACTGTAATAAAACTTGTTATTCATACGCCTAAGTATAGCAACGCGTTGAATTATATAGCTTACATTGAACACTATTTATAAATCTGATCAGAAATAAATGTTTATTGCTTGATTTCGTTATAGTGGACGCTGTAACAGAGCGCCCACTTTTTATTAAAAAACCTACAAATGATACGTGGGTGTTTATTTCTGATCGAATTAATCAACCACTATCACTGAAATATCAAAAAGGGTCAAATAAAATTGTTTGATGTTTTGATTTTTAACTAGGTAGATAAATTCATTGATAGTGTTGATAAAATGTATCTGATACTATCTAAACAGCTACCTATTTAACAATGTGGCACAGTGATTAAATTAAATTAAAACATTACAATCTGTTGCTATAATTTTATGAAAATCTACTCAATACGCTACTTCATAATATTACAACGGTTATAAGAAAATAGAATGCGTTTGTATTACAAAATATATTGGTTCTACATAATTTCCCACATTTTATGTAAGAAGCAACAAATGTGGCAGTGCTTTTTTGTTGGCAACACTTACATGAACCCACGTTTTTACTATTTGTATGCGGTAACTAATCGCTCGCATTTGTTCGACATACCATTCGAATAGTAAATTGAAGCGAACTCTACGATCGCGTGACGTCATCCCGCGCCAAACGTCGGCAACACTTACACAAATCCCTACACAATCGTAGTGCATCGTGAGGCCGAATGCCGAATACTTGCGAAAACAGCATCTATTTACATCATCGATCAATCGATCTTACGTCACAAACTTTAAGCCTAACTTTATATCGATCTAATGTAAAAATAAAAATCTCAATACGCATAAAATTATCAAGCACCGTTGATATACAAAATAACTGACCGGTTGTCGAGTCGATCGAATATTTTCTAAAAACCGATCGTTCCTAAACTATAGTAGGACTACGCGGTAGGTCTGGTCACACAGTATGTAAGCATGTCGCTATGCGCTAACCGAATACCCTGTTCGCAGGAGTGACGTGGGAAGCCGGGAAACTTTAGTTAGCTCGTAGGAAGAGAGAAATAAACAATTGTAGCTTCGCTGACATTTTGTACTGTTAAATTACTCCTTAATCTAACTCTGCTATGGTTATGTTATATTTTGTTAGATTACTAGACAGTATGTAAGCCTGGGTAGAACAATTGTTTTTGCCAAGTCCGAATAACATGCCGTTCAATATTTTAGCTAATAATGTAAAATTACAGTATATTTTTTTGAGATGGTGTAAGAATTCAATTGGGCCATGATTGTCTAAATACCTGCTGGTGCAATTAGAATCACATATACCGATATTTAAGAAGTAGTACGTATCTATAATGTCAAGCTCAATTTGAAAAGTTGCTAATAGACCTGCTATGGCATATTATATTTCCAACCAACACCAATCGGTTTTTTGACAGCGGCTGTAGCAATAACGACCGGCACCCGCTGTCAAATAGCGACCCGGATCGTTTTGGACAGCAATTAGAATTACAAAATAGACCTAAGGGGTCCGAGATGTCAAATACAAAGTCGATATCCACTTTACCTCGAAAATAGCGCATGCATTGCTTCACATAATAAACAAAACAGTATAGAATAGGTGGAATTTACATATCAGTGTAGCAAGAGATAAAAATACAGACTTACAAGAACATCTAACGATTGATAATATATCTTACAGATTAATATAAAAATGCACTGCTAATACTCACTCACATTTGTTAACAAACTTGTTTGTAGTGGATTCTATATTTAACACAACATTCTAAATTAACTTTTACTCGTACAGACTACTTTTACTGCAACACTTAAAGCTTTTTAGCAACATTATAACGATCGACGAATAAATTTATAACGATCACTCCAATAATTCGCCGATATACAATTCACTAGATTGATCCACTGTTGAGAATAAATTGGTACTTCATTTTAATTATTTTACCAAAATGTTATAAGGTACACAAACAAACGTCAAGGTAGCATAATATATGTAGCAATTATTGCTAAAGTGACTGAAGCTTACAAGTCAAGTTTAACCCCCTTATTCATAAACGGTCGATAACATTACTATGTATACATGTTCTGTCCCGCTTCAACATAAGTTAAAATGAAAATGAAAGAAAGAGACAAACTTGTCAAGTAAATAATTTTTTATGAACAAAAGGATTAGTTTTAGTTCCTCAAATATTGGATCATCCAAAGCATTTGCTTGCATTGATACGAGCAGTCAACAATCGATATGTTGAATATAAAACCCACTACAAAATACAACAGTGGCCGTTCTAATTCAACCGACAGAGCCAACGTTCTGAAATGACTGGGTCTTTTGAATTACAATTTCATACTCGTTCATTGCTGGAATGCCTAAAGATTATAGGTACCTTGTAGGATGAGTAAAAGATCAAGGTTTTCCTCAGAGAGAGTATGTCTATCGATGTTCTGATTTTTGTGGTTGTTGGATATGTGAACTTTATGGTTGCTGGATATGATATTTTTGTGGTTTTCGGATATGAGATTTATGTAGTTGTTAGAAATGGGAATTATGTGGTGGTTGGATATGAGATTTTTGTAGTTGTTGGATATGCGAACATTTTGGTTGTTGGATATTATATTTTTGTGGTTTTCGGATATGAGATTTATGTAGTTGTTAGAAATGGGATTTTTGTGGTTGCAGATATGAGATTTTTGTAGTTGTTGGATATGCGAACTTTTTGGTTGTTGGATATGAGATTTTTATAGTTGTTAGAAATGGGAATTTTGTGGTTCTTGGATATGACATTTTTGTGATTGTTGGATATGCGAACCTTTTGGTTGTTGGATATGATATTTTTATGGTATTTGCATATCAGAATTTTGTGGTTGTTTGATGTAGGAATTTTGTGGTTGTGGGATATGAGATTTTTATAGTTGTTGGATATGAGAACTTTGTGGTTGTTGGATATGCGAATTTGGTTGTTTGTTTACAAGGTTACCACAAATTTCGACGCTTCCAGCGGCGTCCTCCATCAATTCTGTATGTACATAATAGTTGGTCGTTTATCATCCACAGGTACAGATAGACAGGCATGCCAGCGACGACGGTAGGCCTGGAGAAGACAATAGAATAACAAGCTGCGCCCCGCCGCCTTACGTGCTGCTTGTATCCGGCTGGAAGTAATGCAGACCGTTTATCTGGAAACACAAAACACATTATTCACTTGTGTGTTGCAGTAATTTTAACAATGGGAAAATAAAAGAAATGTGTGTGTATGACAGGTGTCAGTCAAACATGGCGATTATTCAAATTTAATCTAAATCTGTTCAGTACTTATTTCGTGATATTCAAATTCAATTTTGGGGCGAGAACCACTAACTCATCATATTATTAAACCACTAGGTTGTTACATCTTCATACAATTAAATTAAAAAAATCACATAAGTTAGGTTAGTTAGGTTAGATAGGTAGATAGCTAGAAAATTATTTATTGCATAAACAAATTTGTAGGTACATAGGAGAACTTAAGGCTAGTGAGCATTATCTTCCAGTTAACCTCGGAGTACAGTGGAGATTTCATAAGGTAGTGCAAACAATATATATATACTTGAAGATCACATATATAATTTATAAAATAACAAGAAAAAAATAATAATATAGAATAGATTCTAATAGAAAAACTCTTTATTGTATACCAAATTAAAGAAATAGACAATAACGCAGTCCTAACTATGGTAGTACAATGGGCGGTCTTATCGCTTGAAGCGATCTCTAATATATAAATACCTAATAACAAAATAAAACTAGAGAACTGTAATTATAGACATATACATTTATAAACTATGAACAGGTGCAGAGTAGATCAGGAAGCTCAGTTTATATTACTGTTTTGAAGTTCATACAGTATTTAGTGACTAAGATTGCCTTGTTTTGTCTCAATCGAGGACAATTAATCATGTTGTGAACCACTAGGTCATCAGTGATGACTCATCACAAACCACTCGGTCATCAGGTAATAACATACATCATCATCATATCGTGCCTACTTAGTGTGTTTTTCCTTTATAGAGAACCACTAGGTCATCATATTGTGAACCACTAGGTCATCAGTAACCTCTCGGTCATCAGGTGATACATACCGTCATGTCGTACTCGGTGACGAAGGCGGGCACCTCGAGCTGATCGCGCGCCATCACGGAGTACAGATACTCGACGCCGGGCAGATTATGCACTTTCGCCTTGATCGCCGGCGCCATGAACGTCGTGAACCACCACGTCATCATCTGGAAATTAAAGTGTGGTTCGTTAAAAATGGTTCTGGAATAAATGATTTCTTTTTGACACAGCCTTTGCTGAATCCCACAGATGATGAAGTTGGAAGCTCTATAGCTTCCAACTTCATCATCTGGGGTTGAAGGTGTGGTTCGTTCAAATGTGGTTTTGGAATGACTTTTTCGTTGATTGAGAAAGCTATGGACTACAAAATATGGAACGATAGTCAGTTCGGTTTTACGAAATGCAGGTCAACATAAGATACCGGGGTTGAACTAGTCACACATGTGCTTGAAGCTTAGGAGAGTTCACAGGTTGCCATTGGTGTATTTTGTGATCTCTCCAAAGCTTTCGATTGTGTAGAGCACCGTACACTAATTCGGAAACTCTACCATTATGGGATTCGTCGAACTGCTCTGAATTTTGTAGAGACCTATTTAACCGATAGACAGCAAAAAGTTGGGCTAAATGGCGTCACATCTTCCGGATCCGTCGTCACAATGGGGGTACCACAGGGATCAATATTGGGGCCGATTTACCCTTTAAATGTATCCCCCTAAAGAACCCCTAAAGATGCAGATGTTTTTCTATTCGCTGATGATACATCCATAAGGTAGATAGGAAAGATAGTGAATTGGCGCATGTAAACTACGTATTGGATATTGTTTCCAAATGGTTCTATGCGAACAATTTGTAAATGAATGGCTGGTTACTTGGCGTCTGTGATGCCAAAACTGAATAAAGGGATTTCGATTGATTGATTGCAATAGCTATTTTTAAATTGTAGTGTTTCTGAATAAACGGATGGAGTTTCATGACCGCCACTGGGGTCCTGGTTGTTGTTATAGGACAACAGTCGTAAGGCCACGTCGGAGGCCTTCGAGCGGTCTGTAACTCCGAACTCGTGGCAGAATAACTGGCAAAGCGGTGGTACCAACCCAGACGGCCTCTCGCATAAAGGAGACCTACCACCTAATAAAAAAAGTACCACAAAAGTACAACAATAAAAAAGTGATTTAGAGAGCTCACAGCGATCTCTTTTGTATTTTACTTAGAAGTTACAAATTAATGCATATAAGAAAAAGACAGATGAAAAATAACATTATTTTTCTCTGTCGGTGGTTCAAAGTCGTTACAGTGTCGTTAATAGAAAAAACGTGATACCTACCTTTGTCCAAAATGTGGGATGAACGATATAAAACGCTTTCAGGTTCTTCTTATATCTGAAACATAAAACATAGCACTAAATACCTTGAATCTCATTTTTAGCTCAGACGAATGAGGGATGTTATAAGTTAGAGCGAGTGTGGCTCAGTGGGAGTACGTGCGACTTTCAATCCGACGCACCCGATTTCGAATCCCGCTGGCCCCGCACCACTGACTTCCTTAAGTTATGTGCAGATTTAATACTCGCTCTCAAAACGGTGAAGGAAAACATCGTGAGGAAACCGGCATGTTTACGAATTAATCAGAAAAAAATTAGGACATGTGACATCCACCAACCCGCATTGGGTCAGCGTGGTGAATTACGGCTCATATTTTCTCTATGAGAGAAGGGTCGTGTCCCAGCAGTGGGAACGTGATGACATGATGGGCTGATGATGATGATAAGTTTGACGTCTATGCCTGAATGTGTCTGTGGCTTCGTAACTCCCAAACGGATGGACCGATTTCAATGCGGTTTTATATTATTGAAAGCTAAATAGTTTAATCGAGATGGTTCTTAACTGTACTGTATTTTGTCACCCTCCAGGTGTAGTGGTTGGACAGGTTGGCTCAAATCTCATACACCACTAAAGTTGCGGGTTCGGTTCCCTATGCAGGGAATCCTTGTTAGATTTTCTGAACTTTACAAAAACTTAATTAAAATAAATCGTACATTTTAATCTTCCGTAAAAAAATCTCTACAGTGAAAACCGTAAAGTTGTGAGGTTTAGAGATAAGCGGAGAAACAGAAATGAGAACGATAGCGACTTTGTTTTACACTATTTAGAGAGGACGAGTCGTAGGTATATTGTACGGCTTCGCGTCACAAGACGCCCCTTTTCCCTTAGAAGGTGAATAGAAACAAGAGATAATTATGTCGTCGGGCTTTAGTTTTACGGTGAAAGAAAGAAAATTATTTATTCTCGTAAAACTGCACACAAAAACACACAGGTACACGGGCGTTTTAAAAATTACCAAGGTAAACAATAATTAAAGTGCGTCCGTTTTTTTTTATGTAACTGAATGACGAGACGAGCTGGTCGTTTGCCTGATGGTAAACAACTTTGTTTTGCAAAATCCTGAGCGGCGTTGCACTGCGCTCGTCACCCGAGACAATTAGCTCTTGAATCTCATAATGCCCAGTAATTTCGCTGGCTACAATGCCCTTCAAACCGGAACACAGTAATACTCGCGCACTACTGCTTGGCGGCTGAATAACCGGCAAAGCGGTGGTACCCACCCAGACGGCCTCTCGCATACGAGAAACCTACCACCGTGTACATCTTAGATAAAATATCCTACCAATATAATATAGCAGAATATTTGGCTGTCTACTCGAAGGAGTACGTAGATAGCTGTCGTGCAGTGATGGCAGAAAAGGTTTGGTAGAAAAAAATTGACAATGGAAAAAGTAGTTTAAAACTTATAATAGGAATATTTAATAAATTATCAACTAAATTAATTAAATATTTTGTTTAAATATTTGTAAAACCTTTTAAATATTGCTTTTTTAAAATTTTAATTTCTGGTTTTGTTGTTAATGTAATTAATTGCATCTTTATTATGTAATTCTTGCTTGCTGTTGTAATAGTTGCAGTCTTCGCCTATAAATACCTAATTATAATGGCATTAAGCCCAGATTCAGTTTGAATGAATTTATATTTTATAGTAACGATGTAGGTACATTGTGTTGGCGTTCAATAAATAAATAAATAAAAATGCAATTGAGCTTTTATGCAATTGGGTGAAGAGACGAGCAAGTCGTTCGCCCGATGTAAAGCAACACGCCTTATGCCTGGTTTCTTAATTAATTCAATTAATGTCGTACTCGTAGTCCCCTTCTGCAGAACTTTCTTCATTCATCCTTTTACGTCATCAGAGTTATACTGACTTGTTTATCAGGATTTTATTCAAAATATTTTCGTATGATTTGTCAAAGAAGTATTTGTATGTGTGTAGAAAGACGACTTAAAATAATATTAAGAATGGTACGGTAAGTTGATGAATTAAATGTTTGCACGCTTGCTTGCAGGCTGAGTACTTTTACAAATATATTTATTATTTATGTAAGATCTACAATTAATTGTACATAATAATGTATTATTGCAAATAAAACTTTGATTGATTATTATAAATAAATAAATATAATATATATATATATATATATACATATAATATAGTTCCTAGAGGGAACCAGGAACAATAAGGACCATGATCCCACAACACCCAAACACGAAACAAATGCTTGCACTTTTTTTCTGTGCACAAATTCTTTGTCCCGTCGCGTGAATCGAACCCGCAGCCTCAGTGGTGTGTGAGATTTGAGCACAGAGGCTAGCATCGATTGATTAGTTGTTGCATGTATTTAGTACTAACTTGTAAGGCAGCACGGTGTAGACCTCCTTCAGCCAGGAGAAGGGCGGGTGGTTGGCGGAGGAGGCGAGCGTGTGGAAGTACGCGATCACATAGTCGCCGCGCACGATCGGATCCAGCAGCTTGATCAGGTACAGGAGAGCCTGCAACCGACAAGGATCTCGTCAGATGATTACATTGACCATAGGAGCTATAGAGGACACCTAACATTTACAAAAGAAACGCGTTGAATAGTCATACTAAACAACACAAAATGGAGTAACATCCGGCCACTTTCTAGTACTTGCAATATCAACTGATGTAATCTTACACGCTTAGTCATTCTAGATCTTTAACCACGATACATATAAACATCAAATATTCACAAATTATTTAAATAACAAACTAGAGAAGGGCTCTATGAAAGTTGAACCGGAAATCGGTTCCGTCAGCGTCCGTTATTATTATTTTATTATTGGCGACTTCTGCATTATCAAACGGCGTACTTAATTATCGAAAAACAAAATAATAACGTGAATAAAATGGAAAGTATCTAACTACCATCAAGCTGAAGCGTGATTTTTTCCTTTAATAATGTGTTTGGTAGCGAACTTCGTAAGAAATTAACTTCGGCCGCTACCTCCTGTTATTACGCGACAAAATTTGGCAAACGACACGTTGGCGTGTTCCACACTACGGTAATGCCGAATGCCAAGCACAATAAGCAACAATAAACTTGTGTTTCATAACATTATACACCATCCGAGGGTATCGCACTCGACGCTGCGGCGTATTTGTAATAGCGAATCCAACTGTTATGGGCAGGCGTAAATGGCGTAATGCTGATTATCGCACGGCTCGTCTATTTTTACTTTATAACATACCAGCTGATTCGAATGACGTCAGTTTTTCTCGAACTTCCCAATTTTCTCGGAAACTTTCAATGTTTTCATTAAAACCTAATTCAGACTATTACAAATATTTGAAAAAAGAATTTCTAAATCGATCCAGCCGTTCTCAAGTGATGCGCTTACCAACGAACAGCATTTTTATTTATATTATAGATTATAAAAATAATAGGGATAATGTAAATCTTAAGACGCAAGTAATGCGTAGACAGTATCATAAAATACCCACCTCGGAACTCGGAACAGACAAATCATACCAACGTCCAAGACGTTGCGCTGACAACAGCATTCATCAACACTGAGGTATAAATAAATCAAAAAAACTCAAGAACATCGTGAGGAAACCGACATGTCCAAGAATTAATTACAAAAATTCAAAGACATGCGACCTCCGCCAACCCGCACTGGGCCAACGTGGTGGATTATGGCCCATACTCTCTCTATGAGAGAAGGCCCGTGTTCCAGCAGTAGAAACGTGATGGTATGATGATGATGAAATAAAAATATTATAATGCACAGCAACCAATCAGAGCTCGACATTAGCGTTTAACCACTCGCGTGTTAAAATTACTATAGCCTTACGCACACCCGTATGTGCGTAATGCGTTTGTGAGGTAAATACATTTCTATTATTAGCTGTTTCATCTTCTTTTCTTCGCTAGATTCTATCCTGCCTATAAGGCTGCCTTCGCTTGGGTAAGACTCACCTTGTCCAAGTCGATATCTCCAATAGGGAACCACTTCCCAATGAACACGACCACTGGCCTGCCAAGGCGGTCCACGCCGCTCTGGTACAGGCAGCCGATGCCGGACACCTCGCTGAGGTCCTCCGTGCGGGCGCGTCTTAACAGGCGTTCATATCTGTGGACAAGGCGAGGAATGGGTTGAGAAAGAGCCACTCGAATGTTGTTTTTAATTTGCTTGTTAATGATTTTGGGGAGACCTTTATCTACTGACACAGCAAAACTTTGCGATAAGAAAGGGTTTAAACGTAGTTCACCTTTTTAATCAGGAATCTATATTTATGTATGGAATCGCTGGTCATAAAAAATGTTTTCTTAAGGACATGTGACATCCTCCAGCGCACTCTGGGAAGCAGGGTGAATTATGGCCTATCATACTCTCTCTATGAGAGAAGTCCCGTGTCCCAGCAGTAAGAAAATATTGATAATGATTATGAGGTAGGTCTTGCGCCTTGGTAGCTTTAAAATAGGAACACAAATTGAAATTGCACCATAAAACGAAGATACGATTTGTTTTATGTCGTCTGTTCAGCGTTCGCACCGGCCTTGGCCTGGATACATCTCATCTCGGGCCACATTCCGAAGACACTCCAGATTGTTCCAATAGTGCTGACGTTGGTAGGCAAAGCAGGTCAAGTTATATTGGTTAATCAGGGATTAGAACGAACAAGGGTTCTATTTCAGGGGATATCCGTTAGATGTTCTGCTAAATTTGACAGATAGTACAAATCTATCGTTATTTAACTTTCAGTTTAAAACATCTGTATTTTGCTCTCATCACTGAAAATGTCACATGACGTTTTTGTTATTCGTTTGGGATGTTATACCCTTTCCTGTCATGTAACGTTTTTAATTAATTAACGTTTTTAAAAAAAGGAGTAGGTTCTCTGTTTGATTGTATGTTTTTTTTATGTTTGTTACCTCAGAACTCCGTCATTTATGAACCGATATGGGCAATTCTTTTTGCGTTGGGTTCAGTATAGCTACGAAGTGGTCACATAAAATGTTGAAGTCGGTTTTTATAAATAAAATGTAGGTATACTTGTTTAATGGAACTGAGTGATCAGACGAGCAGGTCGTTAGCCTGATGGTAAGCGCCACGCCTGCCCATAACAATTGCAGTGCCGTCCAGAACTTTTAATCCAAAAAAAGCACTGCGTTGCTCTGCATTGCGCTCATCACCCCGAGACATCAGATATTAAGTCTCATATGTCCAGTAATTTCGCTGGCTACAATGTTCTTCAAACCGGAACACAGTAATGCTTGCGCACTACTGCTTGGCGGCAGAATAACTGGCAATGCTGTGGTACCTACCCAGACGGCCTCTCGCATACGAGAGAGATACCACATGTGTTGGATTCTCTTTGGTGTGTGCAAAAAATATTATACCTAGCACGTCTCGTGTTTCGTATTGCATTTTAAGTACCTAGTTACCTACCTACAAAATAAAAATGTATCTACGTCAAAAAACAAAAAATAAGTACGTTCTTATCAACAGGTTTTCAATCCGTACAAAGCCGCATAGCAGTCGAGATAATCATTTCAGACTAAATGACGAAACTAAACTAAATAGAAGGAATTGTCATCGTCATGCAAACACTAATTTAGATTACTCAGCATTTAAATATGGCTCTAGACGTTCATGAATAGAGTCTACATTGCTTTGGCTAAGCAACAGGAAACATGTTTGTCGTGACAAATGTACAATAAAAATGTGATGGGAAATCTAGTACTCATTGTAGATAATTCTCGCGGAGATTCAGCAAATATTTAGTTTGGTATTTTGTAATTAGGTAGGTACTTATTTTTGGGGATCGTGGCATGTACGCTTTTTAGGGTTCCGTACCCAAAGGGTAAAACGGGACCCTATTAGTAAGACTCCGCTGTCCGTCTGTCTGTTTGTTTGTCAGTCTGTCACCAGGCTGTATATCATGAACCGTGATAGTAAGACAGTTGAAATTTTCACAGATGATTTATCTGTTGCCGCTATAACAACAAATACTAAAAAACAGAATAAAATAAATATTTAAGGGGGCTCCCATACAATAAACGTGATTTTTTTCCGTTTTTATAGATAATGGTACGGAACCCTTCGTGCGCGAGTTCGACTCGCACTTGGCCGGTTATATATTTAATTACTCTGATGGTTCTCAGAAACTTAACTAAATAAATAGTTTGGTAAAGTTAAACACATAATACGTGGAGGATAATATAATACGGGACGAAATAACTTCGTTAAAATGTTCACAATAATTTATGTTTATTTATGCAATGCGTCACTAGCACAACATTTAAAGTTCTATGTATTCTTTGGAAGAAAACTATATTTAGTATTTTCAAATTTACGGAAAACATATTAATGTGATTATAATAAAATTATAAGACCCGTATGCATATTTAATCGCGAAGCGTATATTTATGACTCAGGTGAATACTTCACCATGGAATATGCAATAATTGCATTGTAAAATACTCTAAAGCTAGCCACTGACGAAACAAATGGAGTATGGTAAAAACATTACATCTGAATGAATGTCGTCCGACTATGCATTTCTAAACGGACTGAAATTCATTCTTCCAATCCATTTGGATTGGATGTCGTCATTAGAAACAAAAACGTGAGATGCGCCATTTGGAAGCATATAATTTTTTGGCTCAGTTTCCTCTTTAGTGTGTTGCACTTGCGAGTAGAAGATAGTCATTTCAAGTAGTTCAAATGGAAGTATTGTTAATGTTGCCGTGTTCTCGATCCCGTCAGTGGCTAGCTTTATTTCCGCGCACCCATCGCCCCCGTTAATTTCGCAAATGCAAAAGCTTTGAGTCGATGCTATCTGAAAATACCCCATTGACGTATGTAGCTCCACGAGTACTACTGTGTGTGTGAGTAGTTTACTGGTGGTAGGTTTCTCGTATGCGAGAGGCCGTCTGGGTGGGTACCACCGCTTAGCCAGTTATTCAGCCGCCAAGCAGTAGTGCGCAAGCATCACTGTTTCGGTTTGAAGGGCATTGGAGCCAGAGAAATTACTGACTCAACTGCTAATTGTCTCAGGGTGACGAGCGTAGTGCAGCGCCGCGCAGGATTTTCCAAAACAAAGTTCTGGATGGTGCTGTTATTGTTATGGGCTGGCGTATTGCTTACCAACAGGCAAACGACTAGCTCTTGTTGTCATTCAGTTACAAAAAAAAAACACCTTTCTAAAAAGTAAATGTAGTATAAAATCGTATGTGTAATATCAGCAACGTTTTCTATGAATTATGTATTTGTGGTGGCGCTTCCATGACGGGCTTGGAATGCCACTTTGCCATTTGAAACCTACGCTACGTTACAATGATGTTTCGTCCGTAGGTTGTGTTCTATTGATGAAAGCAAGTATAGCAGTTAGGCAAGGCTAGATGAAGCGACGACTTGTGAAAGGCGGCCGGAAGAAATTGGTTGAGAAGAGCGGAAGACCGTGCTCAGTGGCGTTCATTAGGAGACGCCAAGGAGCATAAAACCAATCATTGGGAGACGCCTATGTCCAGCAGTGGACAACAGGATGATGATGATGTATAGCAGGTGTGGTTCTTCTTACTATGTATACATATTTATATAAGAAAGTAAGTACATTTGAGGATGAATCAGATACGTTTAGAAACCTCAAATACCTACCTTAAGTTAGTCACCGAAATCATTAATATTAATTAAAACTAACAACATTGTTATATTTATATTATATACCTACCTATACAACTGATTGCATTTAAATGAACTCGACGGTCGACGCCGATTTTAAAAGTATTTGAGAAGTGTACCCGATTTATTTGCATAGCTTTTGTATCCCAAATTGCGCATGAATATATAGTTACGTATGCAATGACGTAATGATACCTGACCACAAGGTAGAAGAAAACAAGTTCAACTAATTAAGAACATGGCCTTACACCTGACAAGCCGACCAAACACACGAGACAAATTTCTATAGCATAATTTTAAAAAGGATGCCAAGTACATACTAAAGTAATAACTGTTCCTTAAAAATTACAAGTTACAAGAGGATCTTCACTCATTGTCAGAATGGTGTCAACAAAACCAAATGATTCTTAATCATGGGAAGTGTCTGCATATTAAATTTACCCGTAATCGTAACTTAATCACCTCTAATTACCATATTAATGGAAACTTAGTCAAAGAGGTAAACTGTTTAAAAGACTTGGGTGTTGTCATGGACAACAAACTAACATTTATACATCATTTTGATCAAATTGTTAGAAAAGCATCCAGAATGCTCGGTTTTGTATTAAGGAACGCTAAAATTTTCAAAAAAACCAAGACCAAAATTATTTTATACAATAGCTTAGTAAGAAGCAACCTAGAATACTGTAGCTTAATATGGAGACCGCATTATGCCACACACATGTTAAGACTTGAGCGGATACAGAAAAGATTTCTGTGGCATTTAGCATACAGTGCTGGTATCAAAAATAAAATAAGGTCATACGATCAAAGGCTGAAGTATTTCAAAATATCATCCCTTTCAAGCCGCAGAAATCTATTGGACATAATGTTTTCATACAAACTCCTCAGAAATTACATAGACTGTCCTGACATGCTGGAACGATTTAGTTTCAAAGTTCCCCGAAAACACCCACGATGTTCCATAAAATTATTTGCACCGCCTTTTCGACGGACTACCCATGGTACAAATTCTGTGGTCCCGAGGCTCAGCAGACTTCTCAACGATACTAGCACTGTAGTTGACGTATTTGCGGACTCATTGCGAGGGTTTCGTAAAAAAACACTAGATTTTTTTAATAATTCTAATATCCCGTGAGTATAGTGACGAGAACTCTATCCTATTACCTTTATAAGTACTTTTTATGTTATTCAATTTATAAATCTAGTTTACTTATGCACGCGGTGTTTACCTGTAAAAGATTATGCGTTTAGCAATTATATTTATTGAATATTTATTAAAGTATGTACTAATGTAATAATTGTTGGTAAACCATAAATAAACAAAATAAAAAAAAATAATAATAATAAACTCATCATGTAACACCTTATTAACTAAAAGCACGTGTACTCCATGTACCCACCAAGAATATAAAATAGTAAGCTTAGCAACATGTGGCAAAATCAGAAAGACCTTTTTATACTTCGAACAGATAATAAATACAAAATATTTCCTCGACAATTTGTCCAGTCGTCCGTTGGGCGGGGGTCGTCTGGCTCCGCTCCACCGCCCGCCCATTGACGTGTGACGTCACCCGCCCTGAGGCGCCGACGACACTCGGGCGGGCGGAGAGACGATCGTAATCCTAACGGTAGGTACGATAATGTCGACTTTGCGTTTCGACACAAGGACGGCTTCTGCCTTATAGTGCTTGATTAGATTCGTGTTATAGAGTGGTTTGTATGTACCTACCTACTATACGTGATGGTCATAGACGTTTTATGATAGTGAGAGGTGACATCATACCAATATATTACATGAAATGCAATATATGTCTATGAATCTGTGCGTGATTGTATTGTGTGTCTTTAGGTTTGAGACAGTAAAAGACACTAAGTTTAAAAACACGCCTTGATTTTTCCAAAATAAAATTTTATAGGTAGTTTGTTTAAAAAAAATGAGAAATGTTAAACACTTTCTACATATTCGTTACTTATAAATGTTTTACAAAAATAATTAATATTGTGTAGAGAGTAAAACTTGCGAGGTTCCTTGAAAAAGGTATTATTTACTTATTTTTCATTACCAATTTCCATGAAAGGTAAACTTATAGAGATGTGCGTTCTCCCCACCCTCAGTATGGGACGCAGACTAGGTCTCTAACAAAATGTCAACAGTCCGCCTTGGAGGTCTGCCAGCGAGCCACAGAGCGTTAGTATCTTAGGTGTGAAGCTTATAGACAAAACAAGAAACGACACTTCGTTGCAGATTGCTGAGGAAGCTCAGAAAGACGTCTAACTAAAGTGGGACTAGGTGGGACATGTTAGCCGCATGTCAGGCGGAAAAACCATGCAGTGGGACCCAAAAACTACGTGTACGCTGCGGCCGACCCAAGGGGACATGGATGGATGAACAGGACTCCTTAAAGAACTGGCCCCAGAGGGCAATGAACAGGGAGGAATGTAATAAACCAAGAAGATAAATCAGAAGCCAGACCTATATATCTCATGTAACGTCACAACCTTCGACGTGTCTGCGACACTACCCAATATTCAACGACCAATTCCGCCCGTAATTGGAGTTTCGGGACGACATATTAATATTTGTATCATTTTATAGTTTCAACTCCGAACCGCGGGGCCCGTGACAATATTCTGGTGGAATCACCTATTTAGAGGCAATATTGGCTATTTTGTCGGAAAGGCTCTAAGTTTATTGCTTGTATTGGCGATTGGACAAAGGCTGTTATAACTTGTTAGAAAATGAACGAAGAGAAAACGAGAGCGGGATGAGCCGCAAGTTTAGATAGTATACTAGTTGTTCGAGTTGAAGAACAACTTGCGAAAATTGGCGGATTTATTATACTAATTATATAATTATATTAGCTCTGCAATGTTGCTCTACCCCAACGTTTAACTGCCATGAAGCATTGACCTACTTAATTAACAATTACTATAAATAAATTTTATTAAAAATCTGATCTCTTCTCATGTCGGTGGTGACGGAACCCTGGTGTCGGAATTATAATTCCGACACCAGGGTTGACCACACACTCGATTATAGGCCACCAGCCCGAAGACCTCCAACATAGCCTAATGACTATATACGAGGGGGCTACGCTACGAACCCTACAAAACAACTGAAATTAATATAAAAAAACAAAAATAAATGAAAACTGATATTAATCCACACTACCTATAAAAATGACATAAAGTCAGTTTAAGTTTAAGTAGATTATTATAATTTATTTAAACTTAAATTTACGGCAACAGTGTTAAGGAAAAACAATGTTTATTTATTTAAACTCGTGCATGTGAAGCATGACATCATTACTAAGTAATTAATAAATTTTTCACCTAAAAGACATACCAACCTAATACCAATTCCATGACAGACGTTTACTAACTTTAAATCTATAACTAACTTAACTTTCTTGTAGTTAGCTTGTTGACTTGTGGCAGGCCTAGCGCGCTCCGCACTGTAAGTACGAAGCTACAAGTACATAGCCGGACACCGACGGCGGGTCGCGCGTCGTAACACGTGCCGCGTCAGAAGAGATAAGAGCGGCGCGATAGACAGAGAGGCGCTCTGTAGGTTAATATGACTGATAGGTATGCCGCGCTACGCAAGCTGAATTGAATTTTATTGCGTCATAGCAAGAGTCGCTATTTGTTTAAATTTCTTTGCGGAGTGATGCTGCACGTGTAACAATTCTGACGCGGCACGTGTATCGATGCGCGACCCGCCGTCGGTGTCCGGCTATGTACTTGTAGCTTCGTACCTACAGTGCGGAGTGCGCTAGACCTGCTACAACTGAGTCTATATCAGGTGTGTAAACTAAACCAGTAACTAACTACACAATGTGAAAGTTGATACCAATTCCGCTAATTGGCAGTAAACTCAGCTGAAACAACAAGGAAACACAATAAGCCGTCAAACGTAACTAGCTTTGATGAATGAAACAAAAATCACTTAAGACAATAACTTTATATTAATTAATTAATTTTAATATTAATTAATTAATTAATAAACAACGCCCATTAGAATCTATACATATTTAGGATGCGTAAAAACTACTGCAAACGGGGAACCTTTTATAACCGACTTAGAAAGGCCGAGGTTCTCAATTCGACTATATGGTTTTTTTGTATGTTTGTTACGCGATTACATACGCCATTTATAAACTGATGTGGAAAATAATTTTCACAAGGCGGATAATTGCAGAAGAACCTACCACGCCACAACTGTTAATCAAAGCAATACCGCCTGAGCATAACTAATTAAATATTTCGGAACTACATCTATGCTAGCAGAAGTCATACCAAAATTGAAAAAATATCTGTGATGACAAAATTGAAAAAATATGAATAATTCATTTTTGACCAAAAAAGTTGACTTCAATTCTGATGTATCTTCGAAGTCCGAGGTCAAATATCGATGAAATTTATATGAGACCACCTTAAAAATAATTTTCTAAAATAGTTTATAAAAAACGGAGAACCTGCGTAGCAAACACAAAAAAGGAAAAAAAGCATACAGCCAAATTGAGAACCTCCTCCTTTTGAAGTCGTTTAAAAACCAACTCGGCAGTGCAAACAAAGGAATTAAAATTAAACATGCATTAATTGGTGCCGTGTCGTGCCGGCTGTCATCAACCCGCACCGAAATAGCCTCATAATGTAGGATGTTTTCGTCGTTATATTAATTTGCTCGCGTACGTTCTGAATATTGTATCTTGTCAAAGTTTTGCTTGGCGATAGTGCAGTAAGTATTGTGAAGAACATCAAATAATCATAATTCGGTATACCTTGTCAAATTTTATAACAAAAAACCGACATCTAGAGAGTTTCCTAAAACATATTAGAAGTCCAAGGTCGAATATCGATGAAATTTACATGATACTAATTTAAAGCTATACCAAAATCAAAGAGAATCATTAAAATCGGACAAAGAAGCTATGCCCGAACATACATAAAATAAACACCACCTCCTTTTCTTTAAGGCTGTTAAAAATTATCCACAAATGTTAAGTAGCTTTTTGTCAAAAAGAATATCCTAAACGATGTTTCAAAGAGTAAGTTATACTCTTTGAAACGTCGTTTAGGACTTACGACCATCATGGTAGTACATAAATCAACTGTTACGAGACAAAATGCCAAGAAAATGGCATCTAACAAAACAATAACCCTACACGAAGGTCGTAAATGCACTATTATTTCCGAACAATACGCGATGACTATTAAACTGATAACCACTGTGTACATACACACAATGTAGTTAACTGGACAAGTCGATGGTAATCACCTTCTTACCTAATGTTTCTCTAACCTAGCTGTAGGAGCCGCAAGTAGCAGTCTCCTCCTTCGAGTAAAACGGCGAATCCTTTAGTTAATTGCAAAAATTACAGCAAAACCAGGCCTAGCGCACTCCGCACTGTAGGTACGAAGCTACAAGTACATAGCCGGACACCGACGGTGGGTCGCGCGTCGTTAACGTGCCGCGTCAGAAGAGATAAGAGCTATCCGACAGAAAGAGAGGCGCTCTGTAGGTTAATTTGACTGGTAGGTATGTAGCGCTACGCGAGCTGAATTGAATTTTATTGCGTCATATCAAAAGTCGCAATTTGTTTATATTTCTTTTTGGGTTTTGCTTCTGTCCCTTAGTATTCTGTGGCAAAACGTGAAAAAAATTTGGTTCTGAGCTAGCAAGAAGAGCTTCGTTACACTCCGCGTGGCGCATGGCTTTACACTCACGTCTTCACTGAACTTTGGCACCTACATCGAGTTAAAGGCTCAGCTAGCTGCCAACAAGCTGGGTATCCTATCAAAGGTGAAGAGATATTTCGCACCGAAACAGCTGCTAAATCTCTACCAAGCACAAGTCCGGTCATGTATGGAGTACTGCTCTCACCTTTGGGATGGGTCAGCTAAGTACCAGCTTGAAGCATTCGATTGCCTCTAGGCAATCGAAAGGCGAGCCAAGAGACTCATTGGCAAATTGAATTTCGCTGAATTCTAAGATAATAACATGCCATCGTAATTATAGGTGAAGACTGCTTGCAAATATTATATAGCGAGTATTGAATAGTATTAAATAAATAAAAATACGCCCAAAGATCACATCTATGTGATCCTGGCTAGTCTGGCTACTAACTAGGATTCCCTGTATTCACGGAACACTATGAGGACTATGGTCCTACAACACTCAAACACGAAACAAATTAAAGCAACCTACATACAGTACAGTACATCTGTATATATATATATATATATATATATATATAATATCTGTATCAATATGGGGATAAATTATAAAATTAGAATACAAGTCAATATTTCTTTTGGTCACATTAAAATGAATCAAAGAAAATATTATACACAATGAACTGTGTTTTTCTCATACTAAAGCCGGAAAATTGGTTATTGTGGTTACAGTGGGGGTAGTCTTTTTTATGACGAATGAAACACAATAGCTTTAACTTTCTGTCGTACAGGACAATCAAAACCATTGCAACATGTTTATAATTATAGCAGTCAAGTAAAATGTAATGTGTAATTATAGTAGCCAATGTAAAAGGTTCGCCCTTGATTGGTAAGTTGCAGAATTCCGTTTCAGACGTTCCTTCAGAGCGTAGCAAGCAATAAACCTTGGGCGAACTCTTGACATTCAACGAATAAATCGGTTTAGATGACTAATAGGGCCTTTAAATAGTCAAATGGCATAGGTACCGTTCTATTTGAGGAGTAATGGAGCAGTTATTACAGAAGCCGTTCAACATTATTGCAATTTTATTTCATACGTAAATCTGTTTTGATTTCTCTCCTCATATTATGCAAATCTCTTACATAGTTTTTAGATTTCTAATGTCCAAAAACAGGCTAGATGCGACTTTTGTAAAAGATATTGCTAAGCGAAGAGAAGCGGAGTAGATGGGACTTATAATATAAAAATTATTTCAGCTTTTTGATTTTTATTTATTCAGAGTTCCGATTCTCTTCGCTAGGTTTAAAAGGCTTATAAGGTAGTGAAGATTGCGAATGCGTAAATACCTAATGATATACGCCAAAGATTAAATTATTTATATTCCTTTGTAATACAGTCTTTGTAACTTAAACTTACTTTTCTTCAGCAGTCTCCTCCACAGGTATCTGCGGTGCATGAGTGGTCAGGTCCGGCAGTTCGACTGCCATAGTGTCCATCGCCATTATGCACTGTTTTTGTTTCACTTATGTCCTAATATTCACTTTTATCGTAAATTTTAGAACACACATGGAGTTGAGTTCCTTTATGTTTTCAAGAACAATATTTGTGTACAACAGTTGGTCTTTCACGTATATTTATGTGTACATATAGCTTGTTATAAGTACCTATTACAATAATGTGTCTGAAATAGAAAATTAAGTCATCTATAACCTAACACAGCATTTTCGGGTAGGAAATTGTTAACATTTCATGTCTAACGCCGAACTGAAGATTCCGAAGATCAAAGACTCAAGTGAGCTTTCAATTTTCCAATGATAATATATATTATACAAGTAAATATTTACGAGATATTCTTGTTAAATTCCGACGTAAATACATCACAGTTGTTTACTGCACATCCGAGACTTCTGCTTTCCGGGTGTGGGAAGAAAGACAGCTGTTGGAAATACTCAAATTTGTTTACAGTAGACTAATAAAGTTGTATCATGTGATATTCCGATTCAGAGCGAAGAAAACAACCCTCAG
Source organism: Petrophora chlorosata (assembly GCA_951640565.1). Taxonomy (NCBI): domain Eukaryota; kingdom Metazoa; phylum Arthropoda; class Insecta; order Lepidoptera; family Geometridae; genus Petrophora; species Petrophora chlorosata. Next base: position 2,162,319 of record OX621196.1, on the reverse strand, counting down.
TTAGCCTGAAAACCACATCAAAGTCGCCCAGAAATTTTGGAGGAACAACAATATGACAGCCAACAACTCCGAAGACCCACAACTCAAGAGCGGTATCAAAGTGGTTCAGAAATTTTGGGGTAACATCAATATGACAGACAGCATACTACTCGTTTTTAGCGACATCGAAATCAACCTGTTAGTTTTTGATACTGTTTTCTAATAAGCTGGGTGATATGCCATTAAATAACAGCAGCGAAACGAAGAATATACAGACATACCTCAGGTAGTATAATAGAATATGATGCTATTGATATCATTGTAATTATATGTATTTAAATTTTATAACCACTTGAAAAGTTCTGTGTGAATGTTGTTATCTAATGTACACGGAAAACAGCTACTGTAATGAATAAGGAAACACATTATGAATGCGATGCAGAATGTAATATCTAGTATTTATGTTGGTAATACAAAGTTTAAGCTCTACTTGTAAATATGAAGGGAAAAAAATCTTTCAGGAAAATGATATTAGTTTTTGAAACAAAAATATATAAATGAACCAAAGTAATATGGTACAAGGTTATAGTTGCTTCTATTGTTCGATGGAAAATAACAAGCTTCTCTATATAGAGTTTCATCCTTCGACAAAATTCCACTACGTCGTAATGTCTACTTTGCTTTACCTAAAGCTGATAAATTCAATGGAGTAAATAAACCCTTCAGAACAATTACCGCGCTTGTCATTGTGAGTCAAGGTGATGAAGATGGACGACGGCAGGTTCACAATGATATCATTAACATCTAGAACTAAAGACAAACAGGTATCCACGGTAATAGCTCGTTATAAAGCTAAATATTGCAAATTGGTTTTGTAAATTAGTTCGAGATTGTGATCGAAGTTTTTCATGGAAGAAAAATTAAGGTCGGCATTTAGGGCCACAAAAATTGATCAAACTGAGAAGACAGCAAATGGGTCCTGTAAGTGGTAACTGATATTCGTTTTGTTTGTGGGTCGTTGTTGAATTCGCCGCAGATTTTTTGAGGTGTTATATCTAAATTATATGGATTTGGAAAACGTTATCTCAAATAGAAACGAATAAATCTGATAATTCTGCCCTAACTGTTTAGATCCTATTTAAAAATACACAGACCGCAGAACTAAATCCTTTCACACATCAGATACATGTGGAAGTTAAAAAATTACTCTTCTGAATAACCTCTCATTGAGGTCATTAAACTACATTAATTCTTTACCAAATAAATCTACACGTTCACTCACTGAAAATAGCACTTTCATAAATAAAGAACAGAGCAGTTAAACATACATAAAATTTACGATAGTAAATAAACATGCATACTTCCACCGAGCATCACAAAGTGAGCGAAAAATGAATTATTATCAGAGGAAGCGAATAATTGCGTATATTTTACTGACGTCAGAACTTTGTCAATGAATCATGAGAAGTATGGTTTAATTATTACCGTAGTGTGACCGGGCTTTGATATTTATTACATTATGTTTGATAATGTCAAACAGTAACCTGGACAGTAAAGGCCAACTCTAGCAGAACTCGCCACAAACAGTTTCAGTGGCCGTGGCCACAGGCTATTCACAAAGTGAAATTGTATACCAATATCCACATAATAAATAACAGTATGTACGTTACGTGATATAGTTACACATTCAGCTACCGTTACTAAAACTTGTCCAATTGTAACTAAGACTATAGAATAATTAATAGGACTAACTGAAAGTACCCAACCTAAGAACTTTGTGAGAGCGAATACCTTGATGATTAATATGAGATGACTGTACCAGGTGCTTTCATTCGTTTTGCCATTTGTTTCATTTTAATCGATAATGAGTTGTAGAACAGTTGCATCAACCACGCAATTGCAACTATTACTCACGAATTCTTATAACATCTATCAAAGTTTCCACACGTATTGCACGAACCTGTTTTCCAGTATGTTAATTGAAAAATGAAACGACTAGACATTTAATTTACTTACACTAATAAAATGTTCATCTAGTTCAGCACATTTTTAAACTACGTTTTCACTTGAAACCAAATCAAAAAGAGGGTACCCTTCATAAGCACAAAAGAAAGCGCGTTCACAACTCACAAAAGTCATTGTTTTAAAAGAAAGTGCTACAAGTAATAAAATGCACGTTATTGTTGTTTTTCTGCTTAATGCAACGTCATTAGATGCAAATAAGTTAAAAATAGAAGCGGTGTTAACAAAGCCGTGAATAACCACGCGGAGCAATACGCGTAGTGTGTTTAACATTCTCCAATAAATAAAGGGATATATATAATATAAGAAGGATGGCAACGAAACAACTGGATGAATATAATTCGGATTGCAACGAAACAACTGGATGAATATAATTCGGATTGCAAATTCGAATAAAGCAAGTAGATGTTCAAATGCACAATGTTTCAACGCCTATTTAAATGTACATTTTGGAAGGCGTCGCCGTTTCGTTTTCTCATTTATTTCCAGATACAGGGATACTATAGCATTCATCATCCTCGGCCCATAAACATCGCCAGATTTATGCATAAATATAATACTACCCCATTTACATATAGATTTTTTTCATTTAAATAAATAGATTAGAGCTGGTTTAGTTACATAGCCAGCTCTAACCTAATACTACACCTACGATTAGGAACTCTATTATAAAGCATAAGTAAATGAACTAAATAAGATATTTAGTCTTTTGGTTTTAATTAAATAGCCTTTGACAACATATCTACTTATTTGTGTTATCAAAGGCGACATTGGTGAAACAATGCTGGTACCTACAGTGTGAAAGATGACGAGATGAAACTGGAGACTGGCTCAATTGGAGCCATGCAGCTTAACCGACGTAATTTTAAAAATAGACATTTGTATATTCTCGATTTAATGTCGCTGAAAATGGGATGACTCCATTCAACATGTCGGATATAAAAACGTAAACACAGAATACCCAATAGTAATAGTAATACGATCATTATAATCACTTCATACGACATAAAGTCGAAAATAGGCAAACGTATGTCATTCCCCGCTCACCGAAGAAAAACAATGTGATGAAACTAAACGTAGCGTAACGAAGCACTGTGTTTACAACAGCAACAGTGATTGGGACCAGTGACTGATTTAAAACTATATCAAATCCACAACGAATGGCTTTCACGATGAAAGTTAAAACTCAACGAATAAATTACATTGTTTTAATGACATGGCAAGGTAGTTTTTTATGAGAATGTGTAGTAATTTAGAGCCGAGGAACATTATGGACCAAAACATACTCAATTGATATTTGAATATTCACTACTAGTAATGTTTTAGCTGGACAATGGAAAGTTTTGTATGTAAAACAAAGTAAGTAGTTCTCGCGGCATGGAATGAAAAAATAAATTGGTAAGTGTGTCGGGATAAAGTAACGAAAGAAAATGGGATCCCAGGAGTGTCAAACTTGTACAAACATTAATTTGTAGAATTAATAAGGTGGTAGGATAGTCAATTAGATGAGCTAATAAAATGACTCACGCAGAATAATTTAAGCCCAATTTGTGTTTCAAAATTGTGGTCTCCTCGATACAGGCTTGCCTAGTGAGGAGACTAAAAGATATTTATTAGTTATATAAAAAGTGTCTGCAATTTGTAGTATGTAATTATAATTATATAATAAGAAAACAAAAAGTATAAAACGTTTACAATTACATGAAAAAGAACCGACATAAAAGAGCGAGTCACTAAGATTTGGCACAGTAGCCTGTATCAGGGTGTCAAATTTGTAAAACACTAATAAAGACGTCTTCGATTAACAAAATCTTTACGAGCTTTCGGATCCAAGTCAAATCAAAACAAACCGTATAAAGTAGAACAAAAGTCCCAAAAACGATCGACCTCAAACAAGTTACGAATTCATTGACATCGCAGACAGAATAGAACTCTCGAGGGTGTTTCTCATAAAACAAGTTCCGAATCCCAAACGTAGTGGAAATGGGACAAGTAATAGCAATAAATCGACATGTATCAGGAACCAGCGGCGCCCGGAATAAGAAAACGGAAAACGACAATGAGAAATCTATTGTTACTGTTTTTCATTAGAGAAGTGTGAAACCTCGCAAATTTCATTACAGAACTGTAAGACAGCTCTGTGACTTTGGTAGTATTTTTTAGCTAAGTACGAACTACTACAAACATTTTTATGGTCTGAAATAAAGAATTTAATTATAAGTAGTTTCCATATACGACTGGAGGAAGTGACGACAACCATTTTCGCATTAAAAATGTTTCACAATATATTAGATGCAGAATTCTAATTAGTCTTCAACAATCAACTATCTGCATTTAGCTACATAGAAATTCAAATTTTAATGCCAAATTACATTTTCATGTTTCTAAATGTTAAAATGTTCTAGTCAGCTGTTTTGAAACGACAGACGATAAGATAGATAAAGATAAAGTCTACTGAGTAGCGGAGGAATGTACGATGTCAGGTGAAAATGCAATGAAAATATACCAGCAGGTGTGCAAAACTTCCTCCTGTCTAAAGCAATCCAAGCACGAGTGCGAAACAATAACACAGCTCACGAGGTCGCCGTACAATGGAACACGCTGCAAAAACACCGCTAAAAATACATTATCAACGTCCATTCAATGTGCGTTAGGACCAACCTAATTCTCAATGAACGCTTTTTTCGTAAAACAGCTTCAAATCAATACCAAAGTTTTGAACAACAAGAATTCGTAGCATCTGCCGTTGGGAATACTTTACGTGTTGTCGGTAAGCTTTCTTCTTCAGTTTAATTACGAAGAAAAATACAATTTCTTCTGAATGTTAGCACAATTAAATGTACCTAATATTTCACTAGACACAATCACTGTTTTAGTAGCAGTTGGTATGTTTGCACATGAGAGTGGTCGTTCGCGATCGGTAGCTGAGAACTGGGAGCGTGTGATCGGCTCGACAGTCGCGAGAAAACTGATAGCGGCGCGGAGTGGTTGCGCGCACCGACACCCTGCATGGGGTAAACTACCAGATAATATGGGTAAAACTTATTGGAGTTTCTGTTACTGGAATGTGTTGAAACCATATTCTAATTAGGTCATCCAAAGACGTCCGTAAAATTGGGAAAAGTCGTATTTGAATATGGAAACAACTTGTTGATACAATTTTGGCACGGTTTCAAAGACATCAACTTTGAGCATGTCAGCTGTTGTGCGTAATATCGTCGCGTCCTCGTTTTTATATTATGTGATCAATGCATTTTAATGAGCCTATTTGGCTGCAAAGTTTTATTTGTGTGACCTTATTTCAGTTATTTTAGCCTAGTGTTTGGCCAATCCTTCGCAAAGGGGGAAGACTCACATAGATTATTATTTTAAGTACAACTATTTGGGCGCATAAGGCATGACACTAAAGTTACGCCAAACATTAATACTTTTATTATGGACCCATCACGCGCACATCATCAATAAAAAAAGACACAGGGCAGCCATTTCACATGTAAAATATTATTCCGTTTTAACTTGAATTCAGAAATGTCAAATAAAATCTGTGATAGGTACATCGACGGCATCTGTGTCCAATCTATAAAACAATATTCCGCTCAAAGAAGTAAAATAAATAAGAAACACGAAGTAAAATTTAAAGGCTAGCTGGCAACACCGAAGGTTTATTGAGGAAATAAAAGTAAAGAACCGTGCGGGGGTTGGGCCGCACCCGCCCACGCTCCGTCACAGGGCTTTGGATTGTTCTCGATCGATCGGCCCACCGGTCTCCAGACTCGTTTGACGACAAGTCGTCAGAACGATTGGCTTCTCCGCTCCGTCGCGACTCAACATCAACACAACATCATCGATGTTCAAACTTAACCGAGGTATCTTGCTTACTTACATTTGATTGTATAGCCAATTGACATTCGAACGTCCGGTCTCGGTGTAATAGGTAGGATTACTCTGGAGTTCATCATTAACATAATTATTGCAGCGAAAACATTTTCCAAGTGGAAATCTTAAGATTTTACCTCACTCGCTCAGCTTGGACTCCTCGAGGTTCCAATCTGCTCCCATTAGGTTAATGAGTCACATGCGTACGTATGTGTATTAATAACCTGCTTAGAGGTGAAGGCAAACTTGTGGACAAACCAGCTTAAAGATTAAGTAATCGGAACGCATCAACCAGGACGCGTTATTGGACAAACTTAGTAGGGCAACTTTGCCGAACTTTGATCTTGTTGATACGGCGACCCGATTAAGGGATAGAAAGGATCCAAATCGGCAACCATATAGGGTTCAAAATATACTCCCGTTGAACTACTTGAGCTGTTGCTAAAGTACTTAAGCCCCAGTTCTCTATTTTGAAGAACTAGAGTGACTGGTATAAAGATAGCATGACATTCGATGCATAATACATCTCAAGTGTGAATCACTGGAGTTCCAATGACTATATGCCAGTATAAATATTGTATACATTGGGTAATATGGGCTGATGATGATAAGTTATATCCAAAAATAGCCTAATATAACTGCTTTTGTTTTAGTTCAACCTTGAACAGTCCACGTGCAAGAAGAACACGTTCTGCCTAGGCGTGAAGGAATCTCGCTCCCCCGAGCCCAGCGAGTGGGTTGACATTTGACGTCGACTCGACACGAAATCGATCTGAAACTAATTTCCCCAGCCCAAGGTCTCCATTGTTCTAAGGAAACGTGTTCTTTTGAAGCAGCGACAATAACTGTCAGAACAGACGTAGGTACGGTACAGCGTAGGTACCTCAATGACAGTGGGTTCCAGTGTGCCACAAAGGTATAGTTTCAATAGCTGACAGCTATGGAAAAGTGACATGTTTCAAACAATTGTCTAGTTGTAATGAACACTTGGGAATTGTGACGCGTGAGACACAGTTTCTCTTCCATTGTGGGCTACAGTAACGAAGGTACAACAGCCTTGATAAGAGGAATACAAGAATTTATGCATGTATACCTCGTAACTCTGATGCCTACAACTTCTTCCACATTCACTAAGAGATGAGGCGAGATACATGAAACCTGTTACCTGAAAACACTAAAGCTTCAGGCTTTAATAATTCAGCGCTTACTGCGGCAACGACCGCCACGCCTGTGAGTACGGTCTACTGCTTGACACTATCACATAATAAATTAAATAGAGTGGTTCATATCTTCCTGTAGGTAGGTATATAAACATAGAGCTTGACCTTTTTTACATGGTGAAGTATTTTCGCGTTGGTTATTGCCCATTTTGCTAAAATGTTTGGTTTGGTAAATATTTCGATTAATAAGCAAATAGTTCAACCGCACTTTAATAATGCACGATGTTCAGATTGTGACAAATATTTGGACATCGGCTTTAAACAAATGCCTGGCCGCATATTGGACGCTGCTCTTCATTTAGACAAGCCTTAGAACTGAAGTACTATACGTACAGAAGTATATAAATTATACTACACCTATGTACACCTGAGAGTCACCTAATTAATCGGATGTGGCTAACCGCATCCCGGGCTTGAAACTAGAGCTCCGGGAATCAAGCCCGCAGTTCTGTGCTCTAGTCAACACTTCACTAAAATCGTAGCCAAATCATTGACTTTACTTGGAAAATAACGCAAGCTGGTAACTTATCATTACACTAATAGATGAGTATTCAGGAATTAACACTTACGAGAGAATAATTGCTCGCAGTATCGTCCTTTGTAATGTACGTCTTAGTGTAAAGGTAGAGATTTGCGTCTGAAAATTACTTTGATGAATACAGACTAAAAGCCAATCTAAATTCTAAAGATTTTGCTTAGAAAACGTCAAGTACTAATAGTAAAACTGGTTAGTTAATACTAAGTGGTATTAACCGCGAAGCCAAAACGAATCATAATTATAATTCGTTCTGGCTTCGAAGTAACGTACCATCACTAGGATTTGCTGCATAACTTTACTAGCTATAGCAGGCCTAGCGCACTCCGCACTGTATGTACGAAGCTACAAGTACATAGCCGGACACCGACGGCGGGTCGCGCGTCGTTACACGTGCCGCGTCAGAAGAGATAAGAGCGGCGCGATAGAAAGGCGGCGCTCTGTAGATTAATATGACTGGTAGGTATGCAGCGCTACGCAAGCAGAATTGAATTTTATTGCACCATAGCAAGAGTCGCTATTTGTTTAAATTTATTTGCGGAGTGATGCTTCTGTCCCTTAGTATTCTGTGGCTGTAGATACAAAGCTGTCCCTACAGCTTCTCCCTAGTCAGTGGACAGGTCACAGGAATATAAGAATTACAAGTATACGTTTTGTAAAAACCGACTTCAATGTATCTTCGAAGTCCAAGATCAAAAATCGATGAAATTTATATGGGACCACTTCGTAGCTATACTGAACCCAATGCAAAAGAATTTTCGAAATCGGTTCATAAATGATGGAGTTCTGAGGTAACAAAAAAAAATCAAATAGAGAACCTTCTTCATTTTTGAAGTCGGTTAAAAACAGGTCGATGATGATCCCAGCTGACTTTATAACGAGATGGGCGTTCCTTTTATTATGCATGGAGTGTTGATATGTACCTACGCTGTTTTTAATAGGTATGTATAATAACAATATTGTTAATGTTATAAGATAAAACAAAACACATATTACGTAGGTATAAACGGCTCTGTTGGGCGGAAGGCTTCCCTGAGCGGGTCATCTGATATTTTTATTTGTTCCTCTTGTTATGTTTGTCCATCAGCATTCCAGGAGTTATTTTCCTCTCAATTGTCAGCAGTTTGCATATGATCGATCACGACATTAATCAAGTCTGGTAGATACGACACGCCAATATTTACCAGTTAAGACTGTCGTCTGAGTCGCGCAGATAATCCGATAACAAAATCCAATATAGACTTACAGTATTAATGGTACGGTAACGGAATATGAATAAAGATTCTGGATCGCACTGCGATAGATATATCTATTCTATATCTATCTATTAATAAATAATAATAATAATAAATACGCCCAACGATCACACACATAGATCCTGGCCCCTAACTAGGTTGCCCTGTATCTAGGGAACCAGGAACTACAAGGACCATGGTCCCACACCACCCAGACACGGAACAAATGCTTGCGCTTTTTTCCGATCATTTGTCCCGTCGCGGGAATCGAACCCGCAACCTCAGTGGTGAATGAGGTTTGAGCCAATCTGTCCAACCACTACACCACAGAGGCTGACAAGACATTAAATTAAAGACATTGCATAAAACAATTAAAGAAAGTTTTACAATGGGCGGCGTTATCGCTAAAAGCGATCTTTTCCAGGCAACCTTTGGATGGAGGGGAATTATCAAAATAGTTGAGATTAGAGTTATAGATTGAACTGGTTTATTGTTAGAACTGGCCATATTGAAGCCTCTTTAGTTTGGATATATTTTGTAACTAGTGTTAAGGTGACAGATTATGTCAGCTCAAATAATTAAAGAAAATTGTGTCGCTTTATTGGAAAATTGTGTCGCTAGTTTTTTATTAAATCATAGTACTCTCCAGTGAAATTTCACAGTATTCCACCAGGCTTCCACACAAACACGCAATCATAATATTTATTGCGGTAAATTGGCAGTGATTTTAGGACAATGGAGACCAAACAGTCGATTATTGTAAATATTGTAACAATATAGGTACCTAATATTTCTTAATTCGGGACCGGCCTCCAACGCTTAGTTCATAAGTGATAATCGTGTCATATAAATAAGTGATTTAACATTTAACTCCTTTATAATAAGCAGTGTCCAGATTAGGAAGCAAAGGTATTGGTAATGTGTGTGTGATTTTGTTATGCTGAACGCAGCCTATATTAAACATTCTTTGCCTTTAGAAACTTTGAACATATTGCTACTTCTTATTCCGGGGACATACGAAGTTCTTCGGATGAAGTCGGTCTTGTTTTGATGCGGGCTGGCTCGGATCAAAAGAATTAGAATATTTTAGGGAGACCTTATTGCCAGGCCGTGCAGATGTGTGATTTATCTTTTAGTTTAATATTGGGCAAATAGGTAACACCTGTTCCCTAATTCTTAAAATGTATTATGCTAATTTGACAATTATTATTACTCGTGGTAGGTCTCTCGTATGCGGTAGGTCGTCCGGGTAGGTACCACAGCTTTGCCAGTTATTCGGCCGCCAAGCAGTAGTGCACAAGCATTACTGTGTTCCGGTTTGAAGGGCATTGCAGCCAGCGAAATTACTTGGCATATGAGACTTATCTGATGTCTCGAGGTGATGAGCGCAATTCAGTGCAACGCATTGCTTTTAATGCTATTATAAGTTCTGGGTAGCACTGCAATTGTTATGGGCAGGCGTGGCGCTTACCACCATGCGAACGACCTGCTCGTCTCATCACTCAGTACCATAAAAAAATGGAATTTGAGAATCTTTGAGATGATTTATAAATGATAAGCTATCAAGGCGAGGCCCGCCACTTCGTTTGCTTTGAATAAGTCAATGTCCCTCGGGGATAGTGAAGAATTTTATAAATGAAAGAGTTTTCAGAATCGAATTCATAGAGCTAGAGCCTCCTCAAACACATAAATCTTACAAATTTTACATGTTTATAATTTTAGTGTACACGTGTAGATTGATTAAAAGGGAAACGGACAAGATATACCGGATTATATATTTCTTTACATAACTAAATGATGAGACGAACAGGGCCTTCGCCTGAGGGTATACCTACGCCTGCCCGTAAGTTGCAGCACCACCCAGAACTTTATTTTGCAAGGCACTGCACTGCGCTTGTCATCCTGAGACAATTAGCTCTTAAGCCATTATAATGCCAGTAATTTCGCTGGCGAAAATGCCCTTCAAAACGGAACACAGTAATGCTTGCGCACTACTGCTTATCGGCAGAAAATATTAGGTTCTAAGATCGTATCTCCACAGCTAGTTTATTTAGTAAATATTCAAAATTGAACCATACTTTGTACAGCGTCCTCCACAAGATCGTGAAATCAATGTCAACAGTCCATTCTTAGAACAGCACAACCAATTACATCGGTATAACTCGCGTCAAACTTAATGACGGCTGACAGACGCACCACGTGACCTGCGCAGTATCAAAATCGCATACAAAAGTGTATCTGCGCAGATCACGTGATGCGCCAGTCAGCCGCCATCAGGTTTGCCGCGAGTTATACCAAGTAATTGAGTATTTCGGACGCACCTACTCACATTATGCTTGTACATATGTATTGTCACCTGTATAAGATGCAGGTATATATACTTGCATATTGCTCATAAGAGAAGAAAATATACTCATTTCATACTTGCATGTTTAACTTGTAGCTATTAAAAAGTTTACCAGGGTCAGAGTCATTGCCACAGGACAAATACACTGCGCTGCATGCATAAATGAAATGGAATTATTTATTTTACTAAACAACACCGTAATTGGTGTAATATGCATTTCATAGTACGAAGTTGTAATATCGTTCGCGTAGAAAATTATCACGTAATAAACGCTGCTCTGTTAATTTTTTCACACTTATATTAAAAGTGCGAAAGTTTGGATGTAAGTGTGTTTGTCACTTCTTCATGCTGTAACGGCTCAATGAATTTGAGTGAAATTCGAAATTTAGTTCAAGTTCAAAAGTGAATAAAGAATTCAATTTTGGCATCATATACGCTCTTATGAACGTCAATTATTACAATGACACTACCACCGTATCGGAAAAAGAACCACTAGTCTGAAGATACGGCAAGAAACTGAAAGATATTTTTTTTACAATATTTTATGTTAACTTTTGTTACAATATTTTATGTTTTGTTTTTGACAATATTATGTTTCTTATGTGCCAGTTGGCTACTTAGGAGAAGCGGCATGTTCCATACATCTTTGTCTTCTATGTAATTACTAACTGTATGGTATGGTTTTTTCATTAGAATATTTTTCACACGCAATTTGAATCTACTTTCTGTTATACATTTTGGAATTTTATTATAAACTTGAACGGCAGCAGTGTTCCCACCGTAATTGGCTCGCTGAAATCCATACACAAATTTTACACTATACAAACTATGTAATTTTTATTATATATGTGTACAATATAAGTAGCCATTCTATTACAGAGTACATAACCTAGAATTCAGATTTCAGGCTATGCACAGTGTCACAATGAATGACAGTTGTAGGACGCACTTTATACAGAGATAAGGGGGCAGTTGTAATTAGTATAAAGATATACAGGGAATAACATTAATGTGTAGTAATACTGAAAGGTGTGTATGGGTATCTAGTCATGAATCATTGGGCAGAATATACAACCAAAAAAACACTATTATATTTTCCATACAAAGTTTAAAAATTATTTATTTGAATTATTTTGGACAATCCTAACAAGCTGTGGCCTAGTCGCGGTAGTACGGGTCATTGACCGAGCTACTTTGTGCCTAGGCACAGAACAGATTAGTACAGAAATCTACATACATACAAAGTGCGCTCGAGCAACGCACACATAGACACCGCTCACAGACACGATATCTGGGCACAGTTGGGATGCGAGTGCCATCCGCTTGAGACACGCGTCTGTGAACTTTTTTGTGCAAAAATGGAGCAACGAAAAATAGGTTATTATAACTGTTTGGTGGACGGTTGTTTAAATTCAACATTAAACGGTGAATTGTCGTTTTTTAAGCTACCAGTTGTTTCAGAGAGGTAAGTAGGTATTTGCTTGTATTTTGATGGTTTGTTTTCACGTAACACAAAATAGTTAGGTAGGTAGGTAAGCGCCCCAGCCCCCAGCCCTGCGCCGAACAAGCGAACATAAGTTTTTAGCCTTGTCATATTTTTACAATTTAAAATTAGATATTTATTGTAGTATAAGCTGTGTTAGCCTTGTGTTCAATAATCTAATGAGGAAGATGTTAATGTAAACTAATCGCATTTGTTTTGTCTTCAAAACAACTTTATTCAGTTATAATAGTAACTGCGAAAAAATTATGTCGATATCGTGTACAGTTATATTTTTAAATCAATCAATTTTCCTCCCAAAAACTTCCTGCGCCGTCCGGTATGAAATGTATGAAAAGTACATACATGAGATTAACTTCTGTATTTATCTGTTTTGTGGCCTAGGCGCTCTGTCTTTGAAAACGCCGAACATTTTATAAGGGCTTGATTTCGAGTCTCAAATACCGGAATTTCATACTGAACGGATCTTCGGACTCGGTCGTTTCCGTTCCGGAACTCTCGTAAAAAAGGGTATTTCCACATTTTTACACGACTGCCCAAAAAGGAGTATTTCAGGGTTTACGTATGTATGTATTTATTTATTCCACCATTACTTCTTATTGCCTGGACAGATTTGAATGCATTAAAACCATAATAAAAACATAGGTTTAAGTTTTTTTTACCATAGTTTTTTTGCATGTTCCGGAACCGGTATACAAAAAAATCTCCGCGAACGTACCCGACTTAGCCTTGCCTTGATTAGTTTCAAATTTTTATCCAACTTGACGTCTTAGAATTCATATTCAGAAATAACCTAAAAAGAATTTCCGAAACGAAAACGGTCCTCTTCGGTGGAGTTTTATGGGGCGGCGTTAGAAGGTAACTTTGTTTGTGCCGCTCGACCAATGAGGAGCAGCGGCTATTATTTATTAGGATTACATCTTTATGATTGGTGCAATACGAAACAAGGCTAGCGAATCATGAAGCGGCGGCGAATGTTTGATAGCTTTAGTGTTTGCCGCGTTTTGTCAAAGATTAAACAGGTTTATTTCTGAAAACTGACTAAGTAAAGACGCTTTATTGATTACTGACTTACGAACACTCTTTTACTATGCAATGAAATCAAATGTTGGAAATGTCTTAATCATCATTATCAGCCTATTACATTCCTACTGTTGAAATTCATGCATGATGTTTTTTACATCCTATTCTTACGGTGGTTGGTGACCTCACGTATTTTTTAAGAACATCAGCCATGCTCGCTCTTATTAGGCGTTTACACTGATTAGATCCTTATTCCTGAATGTTAATTGGAGCGATGATGTTTAATGCTGTAATTAATAAGTAAGCATTAATAAAAATAAAAAAATACCCTGCCAAAAACATTATCACTTGGGATGATTTAAGGATTCCGAGGATACCCCATACATCCAAATCTGTTGAGGCATTTTGTAATAAAAAAACGCACATACATTAACCCCGAAAACATTATATTCCTTTTTTGGGGAGTCGCGTAAAAAGCAGTTTGCTTGAAAGTTAGTTGTAAAGTAAGGTTGGTAGGACAGCTGGCTTTGCTAACTGAAGATAAAATTTGTTTGTCAGATCTGTACACGCGGCGCACTAATATTCTTTGTCACAAGTTCATTGCTCTTTATCAGCTGATTGTTAGGGTTGAAATGAACTTGATTACCAGAAATGTTTAAATTATCATATCTTGTGATTTTAAAAAGTTTCTGGTGATTTGCACTTGGACTTGAATTATTAATAAGCTTCTATATGCGTGGTTTAATTATTACTACACATTTATGTTACACGTTGTATAATTAGCTGGCTCAATATTTGAGTATGTTATCGAATAAGTAACATGTTTTTATACGACTTTTGTTTTGACATTGGCAAATATATTTTTCTAGAAGAAGATTTATAAGAGGATGTTTATTTTTAGAATCCTATCCGTTATGCACTTTCTTCGGGATTAATTAATTTATTTATTTAAGTACAACTCAGACATTGGTCCATTTTGTTAGTAGCACTTATCCTATGTTAGTAAACAAAAAATACAAATAATACAAATAAAATATAAAAACACACTGCGACATTACTGAGACACACACATTGACAACGGCTTGTGAGCCGCCGTCCAGTGTCTCAGAAAGTGCGAATCCACACACTCGGCAAAGATGTTCAGGAAACTGTTGGTACTGCCCCACACGCGGCGCATCAGGGAAGCGCTTCTTTTACGCATAATGGCGTAGAAGTGGTCTGTGCGTTCTTCAGCGAACATCCCTGATGCACTGCAAAATCGTGGCAGCCCCAACAGCATCCTATTGATTGATGATTAAGTAGTTGCATCATTAAGACAAATCAAAAGTCTTTTATATTTGCTTTTTCAAACACTTTTAGTTACGACTGTACTTATACAAGTAAGAATCGAGTTAACCCATTGGCCGAATCACGGAATTAAAATTATTATTTTAATTTTTTTGTTTTGAACAGATTCGGGCGAACCAATTGTAGTGTTACATATCATCTTCATTCATTTTTCATGAATCATCAAACCTATTTAATATTTCAAATGGACCTACTTTTATTACCTTGATGAAAAAGAAAACAATTCAAAATTTGATGAACTGACAGAGAACGGAAAAAAGAGGAAAACCAGGACTTGAACTTGAGCTTGGAGAGAGAAGGGTTCTCTCATGATTTGTTAAAGGTGGAAAACCATATTATTTTTGAGGCTCCGTTGTTGTGAGGTATCACAAGTTGGTGGCCCGAACAAAGGCCCACTCACCGCCGTTGAACGTCCCCTGGATTGGGAGAAGGACAAACCCAGGACAAACTTCCAGTTTCTTGGGAGAAGGACAAACCCAGGACAAAGTTCTACGTTCTCATTTACCCTCTTCGACAGGCAGAAGAAGCCTATCGACAAGGACAAAGTACTACGTTCTCATTTACCCTCTTCGACAGGCAGAAGAAGCCTATCGACAAAGTATACGTTCTCATTTCCCTCTATCGACAATTTTCATTACCCGGAAGATCTTTTCCTCAGCAGCACTGTTTTATATACTGTATTAAAAAGTATCACCAAATTAACATAATTTCATTACAGCTTCCAGTCCCTCTCTCTCTCCCAGAAAGGTACTGTACGTGCGGAGGTTCATAGGTAGAGCTAGCCGGGGGACCTCCGTAACGTTACAATTGGCGCCAAACTGTTCTTGAACTCACGACCCCCAAAATTCTAAAAGACCACAGCGTCCCAATTTATTGTTTAGACTTTTTTTTCAAACCTTTATTCCGACCTTTAATTTTTTATTTTGGCCATCTTTCAGATATAGCATCAGCATTGAACAATTAATCGGAGGAAGGATACCTACCTGAGATTTAGTACGTGCCTTACTTTTATGCAAATATATACAAATTTCATCGGTTAGTACCTATTTCACTACTTTGTAGACGGACTTCCACTGCATGGTCTGATATGATAAATCACCTTATCTAATTCATTTCCACCTCATATGATACTACGACTACTATTTATTTGAGTGAATCGTAATACCTATCT
Source organism: Petrophora chlorosata (assembly GCA_951640565.1). Taxonomy (NCBI): domain Eukaryota; kingdom Metazoa; phylum Arthropoda; class Insecta; order Lepidoptera; family Geometridae; genus Petrophora; species Petrophora chlorosata. The sequence continues at coordinate 2,146,063 of OX621196.1, read as the reverse complement.
TAACTGTGATATTTGAATGTGCTTGGTCTCATTGTACACTAAAATCGTTTACAGTGTTTATTGTAAAGTGAATAAGGGTATTTATTGTGTTATTTCTGTACCTTATTGCATAACTGCAAAGTTGGGTGCGATAATTTTACTAGCAGTGATTCCATATTATAAATGCGGTGAGTGTTGAATAATTTTTGTAACTTGAGTTGTAGTTCGTATGGAATTTTGTGAAAAACCAGTGCAGTGCTTTTTCCTCGAAATAATTGTTGAAAATACATAATTTATTGTGTTTATGTTCATGGTGTTGTTTGTCTACATATAGTTTGACTTTTCGCCAGTGACAACACAAGATTGTCATTCGGTCACGTTGACAAGTTCGAGCGGCAGTAGATATCTCCAAGAAGGCAGAATATATTCAAGAAGTTTTAGTGTAGGGTTCGTTGATGTAAAATAACTATGCGCTTCTTGGTAGTACGAATTTTAATATGATTCTCTACTAAAAGTTAATTAATAGAAAAGTACACAAACTAAAAGGAAATTTTCTAATACTGACGGACGTCCATGCCAGAACTCTCGAGAACCATTCTAATTTTAAATGAAAGCACAGATAACACAACCCCGCACGATGAGCAAGGTCCACCAGTGTCCCGTCTATAGAAAACGAGCAGGGACACGGTGTTCTCGCCTCGGGCGTGCGTTAAGGGCCGTTATATCCTCCCCCTCCAGTACATGATAGCCGCGTCCTCGCTCATGTGCTGGCAAAGTCGTCAATTGTGAGTTCGCAGACTCAAGAAACACAGGAATAACATCATTACAATTATTATTAAATTTACACAAAACAGAATCATTATCACTAACGACAACATTTTCAAGAACATTATCAAACACTTGATTATCAACAACATCAAGATTATTTTCCACAAGATCATCCTGTTCACTGACGCGCTCCCTACGAGGCCTACCACGAGTTAGCTTTGGAACTACGGGTTCCGGTGGGGTAGCATCGCGACTGTGATACAAGGTAAGTTCTTTTATGTGAAATTTTCCCAAATCCTTGCTAGGATCACCTATTGGAGCGACCCGGTACGTAGTAGGACTCACTTTTTGAGTAACTACGTATGGTCCATCCTTCTTCGGTACAAATTTTGAACTCACAGCTTTCGATTTGTTGCTCAAAACGCGTGTAGCGAGTAGCACTTTATCACCAACCTCAAGACAGTCACCGACACGCCGGGATCTATCAGCGAACACTTTCCTCTGGTCCTGTTGATCCTCTACTCTCTCTCGGATTGTAGCCAAAGAATTCAGGAATTTCCGAAGGTAAGGTGTTATCTGCGGAACAAAGTTTTCCTTTTCCAGTACCGCACGAGGATCGTTCGTGACTTCAAGCGGTGATCTTAACTCTCGGGCGAACATTAAGTATGCAGGTGTTGCTCCAGTAGACTGACAACGAGCAGTGTTCATCGAAAACCGGATGGCAGGCAGGTGAGTAGGCCATGAGGAATGGTCCGTTCCTACTAATTGAGCAAGCTGTACCTTAAGATCCCTGTTCTTCCTCTCAGCAGGGTTAGCCTGAGGATGGTACAGCGGCAACAGCTCCTGCTTTATTCCTAAGATGTACATGCACTGTTGCATCACTGCAGAAATGAATTGGACGCCGTTATCCGAAATGATGCGGCGCGGGAGACCAAATCGCAGAAAGTATTCTTCTATAAGAAGACGCGCGCATGCCTCCGCAGTCGCTTCTCGTAGTGGGTATAATTCAACCCATCTAGTGGCTGTATCCTCCACTAATAAAATCCACTTTTCATTATTTTGACCAGGTGGGAGGGGACCAAATAAATCAATCGCTAGAACCTCATTTCTTTGGTGAAGAACCGGCGTCTGCAGCAAGCCTGGCGGTTTTTCATTTGACGCTTTATAACGCTGGCACGACGTACAGGTTTTCACATATTCCGATATTATGCGGCGCATCCCTGGAAAATAAAAGCGTTGCGCGATTCTTAGATACGTCCTCTCAACTCCTGTATGTCCTGCAAGAGGAGAGTCATGACACTCTTTCAATATTTCCTCCCGCAAGTCGACGGGAACCACAAGCTGAGGTTCCTCACTATCAGAGTCAGGGTTAAAACGGTAGAGTACCCCTTGTTCCATCAAGTAACCTCTGCCTGACCAATGGCAACCTTGTACCTCCACTTCTCCTTCCAGGTCGTTAATTATCTTCTGCAGCTCAGGATCTGCAAGCTGGCTACGTCTTAGCTCTGACGGACTTCGCGCAGGTAAGTCTACTGTGACTGAGCAGATTCCACATGCAGCAAAGGACTTCTCGTCGCAGTTTGGACGGCTAAGCGTGTCTGCAATCACGTTCACTTTTCCTGGCGTATATTGGTAGTACAGATCAAAAGCTTGAAGTTTTAACGCCCACCTTACGAGACGGCCGGATGGCGATTTTAATGATAAAAGCCATTTCAGAGGTTGATGGTCCGTTCCAACCACCACTTTGTGACCTTCGATGTAGCAACGGAAACGCTCAACAGCCCAGACTACAGCTAAGGCTTCTCGTTCCGTTGTCGAATAGTTTCGTTCTGCAGAAGAGAGTAGACGGCTCGCATATTCAATTGGCCTTTCCTCTGCACCCTCACCTTGTAGGAGGACGGCACCCAGCGCGTAATTACTAGCGTCAGTCCTCAATACGAAAGGTTTTGAATAATCTGGTTGAATGAGGATCGGTGGCGATGCTAGACGACTCTTCAAATCTTCAAAAGCAATAGTTTGTTCAGTTTCCCACCGCCAAGGCTCGTTCTTCCTTGTCAATTTCGATAGCGGCTCTGCAAGTTTTGAAAAACCGGGAATAAATTTTCGGAACCAAGAGGCAGTCTGGAGAAACGTCCGAAGATGCTTTAATGAAGTCGGTTTCTTCATCTCAAGGATCGCTTGAACCTTACCCTCATCAGGTAAAATACCATCTTTCGAAATCACATGACCTAAATACTTGACAGAGTCACGTGCAAACACACACTTCTCTTTATTCATTCGCAGCTTGAACTCGCGAAGTCTCTCAAATACAGCACGCAGATCCTCTATATGCTGACTCATATTTTCCGATATAATACAAATGTCATCGAGATATGCTAACAAAGTCACATTCTTCAACTTAGGACAAGAGCACAAACGGTCTATAAGGCGCTGGAATGTGGCGGGTGCAGTTTTAAGACCAAAAGGCATGCGTTTAAAGCGGTATGTGCCTGTAGATGTCGAAAATGCAGTCTTATCCCTATCACGATTGATTGGCACTTGCCAGTAGCCTGATTTTAAGTCCAACGTACTCATGACACAGCCTCTCTTTGTCCTTTTTAGCAGTTCATCAATTTTTGGCATCGGGTAGGTATCAGATCTAGTAATTTGATTTAGCTTACGGTAGTCCACGCAAAAGCGAAAAGATCCATTAGGCTTGGGTACGAGCAGTGCTGGAGATGACCATGCTGACTCGCACTCCTCGATGATGTCCTCAGCCAGCATCTTCTCAATCTCCTTCTGCAACGCCTCTGCTCGAGCCGGAGTCGTGCGGTACGGTGGCACTGCAACGGGTGGGTGGTCGCCTGTTTCTATGAAATGCTCCGTGCAATCTGTGGCTTCACCGGACTCGTTGAAAAGGTCACTGTAATTGACAAGCAATTGCGAAAGCGTCACACTCTGGTTCTCACATGCATGTATTGCTTGGTTAACACTACCTGGCTCGAAACGCAAATCAAACTTATTATTTATATTTTCAGAGAAAAACCACATCGATTTACCGAAGTCAAAAACTAGGTTTGCCCGATTTAGAAAATCTATACCTAACAAAGATTGATTGTTCCTTGCCTCTGGGAAAACTACAAAATCTGTTGGTACCATTTTATGCAAAATTCTAACGTGTATTTTTGTTACCAACACATTCATTAATCTTGACTCACCATCAGCAAGTTTTATACACCTTTGTTCAGCACGAAAAGGATGGTTTTGTTTCAATAAGTGTGCATACAGGGAGTGACCAGCTATGCAACTTTTAGCAGCTGTGTCCACTAAAGCAGTCCCTTTAGCACCCAAAATTTCAATATCTAAAATTGGCCTCTTAAAATCATTTTGAGAAAAATCAACAGGCGAGGAAGAAGAAGCACACTCCCCCTTGAGAGCCGAATTGCAACGCGTGGCAAGCTTTATCTCCCCCTGTATATCAGCTTTATTAATATTATAATTAGCTTTGTTTATATTTGAAGAACTATCAGCAATGTACGAATCATTAGCAATATTGCCCTGAGTACAGCCCTGTTCACATTCATTCAAAATATTTACTTTGACATCAGCCTGAGTACAACCCTGTACAAAATTATTATTACAAGCAAGCATGTTAGTTGTATCATCAATAGCATAAAATACCTCCTCACTCTTACATCTAGAGCAATTTGTACGGATAACACCAATAGCCCCACAGCCATAACATGCAATATGATTATTATTATTACTAGGCGGTAGCACTTGCACAGGCACTTGAGAAATATTGTTTTTGTTGCGAAGTCTAGGACAGTTAGATATTGAATGTTCACTTACTTTTTTACAATACGCACAGTATGTACGCTTCACGATTTGACTCACTGTTTGGTGCTGAGCCAGAGTTGAAGCAGGAGATGCCCCTGGAAGCACAGGCGGTGCACGTAGCGCATCACCGGGTGCGCCCGTACCTGCAGCAGTAGGCATGCGTGGCCCACCGGCGACGCCCCCAGCGCCTGCGGGAGGCGCGCGCGGCAAGCTGGCACTAGCTTTGCGGCACGGCGACGACTGAAACAGCGATGGTCGTGCGGTCCCGCTCGGGCCAGCCGCCCAATGTTGTCGGTACGACGGCCTTGCGTCCATTATAGCGTCCTCGATACTGTTGCATTTCTTTAATAGAGCCTCAAAATTCGTGATTGAGTCACGGTCCACTTTCCCTCGGACGGAGACATCTAAAAGTGAGTATACCATGTCCAGCTCCACTTTTTCGCTTAGGTCACCTCTAGGCAATTTTGCCAGCAGTGCACGAGCTTGAGCTACGAATCTTTCTGTGTTCATGCCATTTTGTGTCATAGCAAATAATTCTTTATATATCTGGAATGCTGGTCGACGAGCTCCAAAAGCGTTTTTTATGCTGTCTACTGCATCCTTCCAAGTTGTAAGATGTACTCTTACTCCTTGCCACCAAGTGCCGGCATGATGTGAAAAAAGTAGTGCTAGGCCTTTCAAAGCGTTTTCGTCGGTAACACCTGCCGCACTTTTATAAATTTCTACCGCATCCAAAAAATTCTCGACTGACTCACCAGGCGCGCCGGAAAATCGAGCTTGGCACTGTACAAAATTAGCACCGACAGCTGATCCTGGCTCACGGCTCGCTTTCTCCGCAACAGCTGAGGATCTAACTTCCCGGAGAAGCGACTGGCAAAACTCAGCCTGAGTTCTTTGTAGTGACGCAAACAGCGAAACAAAATCCTGCTGGGACATCGTCACGGCATTATTTGGTTCCTCCTGCACGTAGGTACTCGACGGGGCGGAAGAGGGCCCGCCCCCAGGCGACGCTGACGCCGACTCGGCGCCATCAGCCTGAGTAGCAACTGGCGGAGACTGACCATCTCTATTTTGCGACCGCGTTCTTACCGGCGAATGAGTAAACTTTCCCATTGTGATACTTTCAGATAAACACGCATTACAAGTTATTTTACACAAGCACTAAAAAATATTTTCTCCACAGCACGAGAAAAAAAAAATTACCACGTTGGCGCCACTTTAGTGTAGGGTTCGTTGATGTAAAATAACTATGCGCTTCTTGGTAGTACGAATTTTAATATGATTCTCTACTAAAAGTTAATTAATAGAAAAGTACACAAACTAAAAGGAAATTTTCTAATACTGACGGACGTCCATGCCAGAACTCTCGAGAACCATTCTAATTTTAAATGAAAGCACAGATAACACAACCCCGCACGATGAGCAAGGTCCACCAGTGTCCCGTCTATAGAAAACGAGCAGGGACACGGTGTTCTCGCCTCGGGCGTGCGTTAAGGGCCGTTATAAAGTTTTAATAAAAATAATATTTTCCTTATGTCGTAGTAGTAGTAAAATAAAGAAAATTTCTAAACGAAATGGCTTTTATTTAAATAAAGTTTTTTAATTATTTTTGTTGTTTTACTGAACGGGATCTGCGTGATTTTGGTAAGTGTTCATTTTTATCTCTCATAATAACCATTCAGGTACTTCAAGGTATTGTAGAACTTTCAAGTATTTGGTGGATGATATGTTATACATACCTTAAATAAATTAATTCCTGTTTGAGATTATCTTCGATATTCATGGTAAGGAATAGGGAGATATTTTTTTTTATTCTTTTTTGACTTAAGATTATTTGTTTACTTTCATAAACTTTTTGTTTCATATTGAATTTTTGTTCGACTTGGAGATTTTTATTTAACTGTAATTTATATGTATGTCTATGGATATCTATTTTACGTATAGTATTTAATTTTATTAATATTACATAGAGCGGGATTCGGGACTCTAAAAATAAGCCTTAGTCTGTTAATATTATGTTTATGTGACGCTGTTAGTTGATTCTCGATATCTGTCCAGTCAACTAACGGGACTTTAACAGAGCGGGATTCGGGACTCTAAAAATAAGCCTTAGTCCGTTAATATTATGTCTATGTGACACTGTTAGTTGATTCTCGGTATCTGTCCAGTCAACTAACGGGACTTTAACAGAGCGGGGTTCGGGACTCTCAAAATAAGCCTTAGTCCGTTAATATTATTAATATGCGTAGACCGTTAATATTAGGTTTATGTGATACTGTTAGTTGATTCTCGGTATCTGTCCAGTCAACTAACGGGACTTTAACAGAGCGGGATTCGGGACTCTAAAAATAAGCCTTAGCCCGTTAAATATTATTAATATTGCGTATGCCGTTTATAGGTATTCTGTTAATGTGATACTGTTAGTTAGACTCTCGGTACCTGTCCAGTCAACTAACGGGATTTTAACAGAGCGGGATTCGGGACTCTAAAAATAAGCCTTAGTCCGTTAATATTATTATTGCATATGCCGTTAATATGCATAAGCATGCATATGTTTATGTGATAGTGTTAATATTATTAATATGCGTAGACCGTTAATATGCATTAGCATGCATATGTTTGTGATAGTGCTAGTTGACTCTCGGTACTTGTCCAGTCAATTAACTAGATTTTGTTTATGTGATAGTGCTAGTTGACTCTCGGCACTTGTCCAGTCAACTGGATCCTGACAGAGCGGGGTTCGGGACTCTCAAAATAAGCCTTAGTCCGTTAATATTGTTTTTGTATCTATTTATGAGGTGATGGTGTAAGTTGGCTCTCGGTCCTGTCCAGTCAACTCACTGATCCTGTCAGAGCGGGATTCGGGACTCTTAAAATAAGCCTCAGACCGTTTATATATTATATTAGGGGTTTTTAAGGGTTTTATTATTATATCTTTTTCAAAACATTATTTTTACAACATTTTTATTTTCGTAAATTCTGAACTCTCCAAGTCAGACAAATTTTAATTTTCATTTCGTTTCTGGTGTTTTTTTCCTCCAGAAAGATAATTTCTGTGCTAGCTCCTATGGTTGGTGAGGACCACAGAACTTGGGATGATCAATTAGTGTTAGGTCGCAAGTTGGTATCATGTGGAAGTCTGTACACAAATTGTGATAATTTAGATGAGATATATCTATGGTATTATCGTTGGCTTATTAGCGTATATTTTCGATAAAGTCGAATATAACTTGTATTTGGCACATGCTAAAAACTCAATATATTACAAAACTCGTCGAACTGATTACGAATATAATGTCGGTGACATTGTATGGCGGAAAAACTTTGCACTAAGCAATGCTGGTGCTTATTTTTCAGCAAAATTATGCCCTAAATTTTTAAAATCTAAAATAATTCAGAAGCCGTGTCGCCTCTGGTATTCATTCTGGAAGATGAGAATGGGACTAGAGCAAAATGGCATGTGAAGGATTTTAAATGAGTTTTTACCTCTTAATGAAATTGTTTTAAATTTATATTGTTCTTCTTTTGTTAATCTTTGTTTTAGGACGTAATTCAAAATTCTTTGTTATTTATGCGTTGTACACTTTGGCTTTAATTTGAAATTTGTTCTTTTACTTTGTAAATATTTTTTTTTATGTACCTTCTTTTGTTTTTGTTTCGCCTCATTTCACTTCATTCACTTCAAACTTGGATTTTTCTTTTGGTTTTTTTTTACTAACTTTCTTTTTTTTTGTTTATTATTAGGTTAGGGTTAGGCTACCTACGTTATTGGAGCAGTGGGCCGACTCCTAAAATAAGCTCATAAGGTCATGTAATGTCTAAATTGTTTTATTTTCTTTTATTTTTTTTTTATTGGGTGTTCAGTATGTGGTGCAGTTGACCGACACCCTAAAAATAAGCTTTCGGGTCACTAGGGACATTTCTTCTTTGAGTTTGGGCCATTGGATCTTAAGTATAGTCGTGAGCCCAAACCCATACTTTTGTTAGGCGAGTATATGTTTGTGTGAATTTGAATGTTATGAATTGAGAGATGTATGAATGGGTGGATGACGATGTTCTGTTAGGTTGGTGATTGGTTCGAATGGGGAAGTATATGTTCCATAACCTCAAAATTTTCTCTCTGCGTTCAAAATTTTATCTTGGTTGGGGGGATAATGTAGTGTTACATATCATCTTCATTCATTTTTCATGAATCATCAAACCTATTTAATATTTCAAATGGACCTACTTTTATTACCTTGATGAAAAAGAAAACAATTCAAAATTTGATGAACTGACAGAGAACGGAAAAAAGAGGAAAACCAGGACTTGAACTTGAGCTTGGAGAGAGAAGGGTTCTCTCATGATTTGTTAAAGGTGGAAAACCATATTATTTTTGAGGCTCCGTTGTTGTGAGGTATCACAAGTTGGTGGCCCGAACAAAGGCCCACTCACCGCCGTTGAACGTCCCCTGGATTGGGAGAAGGACAAACCCAGGACAAACTTCCAGTTTCTTGGGAGAAGGACAAACCCAGGACAAAGTTCTACGTTCTCATTTACCCTCTTCGACAGGCAGAAGAAGCCTATCGACAAGGACAAAGTACTACGTTCTCATTTACCCTCTTCGACAGGCAGAAGAAGCCTATCGACAAAGTATACGTTCTCATTTCCCTCTATCGACAATTTTCATTACCCGGAAGATCTTTTCCTCAGCAGCACTGTTTTATATACTGTATTAAAAAGTATCACCAAATTAACATAATTTCATTACAGCTTCCAGTCCCTCTCTCTCTCCCAGAAAGGTACTGTACGTGCGGAGGTTCATAGGTAGAGCTAGCCGGGGGACCTCCGTAACGTTACACAATTTCTGTCGAATCCGGAATACGTCAAGTTTTGAATAGATTGATGTATCTGCTCAAAAATATAAAATGATCTAACGACTGAAGCATTCCAGGCAATCTCTTATTGATAGGATTCCGCTACCGTACCTAAATCAAACCGAAACCTAGGTATTTTTTTCCACGAAGCCGTACTAGATCAGCGTTGAGTGGTTGTGGATCATGCCTTTTTCTATATTTGATAGAAAGCCCGGTATTTGAAGCGGGTACTAATGATGATCAAAATCGTTTGGAAGATAATACCAGCTTTTATGTTCGTCTATGTACAAGTATATAGCTATTAATATTCTTTTAACAAAGAATTTAATAGCTATCACACATGACATGTGGTAAACTGAGGAGAGAGTGTCGTCACAATGCGGGTGCGGTGTCGCAGCGTCATGCGTCATGCCTTGTTTGAACGCGGCTTTATGCGATAGCTACTGCATGTCTTTGCTTCTATGGAGTCGCCTACTAAGGATGTGATATAGGACCCTGTCAAAACAATAATACCTATGAAGTAAAGTAATGCTACAATATATTATTGCAACACTGTTCTACTCAATTTCTAGAACATGTCAGTTCAAGTACTCTATCGAAATAATAAAGCGCGACATATCTTTGGGGAAGGAATATTTGACTTGATGGAGTTACAGCCACACGGTTGTTAAGTGCACATTTTTGTTAATATGTACGGCAGGGATGACAGTCGTATTTTTGGTGAAGGTCTAATTTAATTGTTCTTATCTCATGCTATGTTGGTAGTTTTAGAACAAGCAATATTTTGAAGATCTCCTGTAGAGGAAAAGATAGTCGCAGGCGTGTCCAAGCTTGAACCGATGCCTCAGAGAGGACGAAATCATGCAATGGTATTTCAAAAGTGACACATCTCGGTCGTTAGACCTCCTTCAGACAATAGTCTGGCTGTCGTGTGGCAGTTACCGCACCTGATGAGTCTTAAACAGACGAAACAGCTATACACTCCCAAAATTAACATGTGTATGGGCGTTGAATCTTTTGGCATTTGAACATCTATTATATTTACCTATAGCTCGAATTACTAATTCGAGTTGTTTCTTATACTTAGGATTTTGCAAAAACTGTGGTTTTTGTTTTAGTAAATAAATTTTATAAATGGTTCACTGAGCGTGGCTGAATAAAACAGAGAGCGGGAAGAAATCGGGATTAGATCGGGATAGGAGCGGGACGGGAGCAGGAGCAGGATCAGGGCAGGATGGAAAATGGTCGGAAACAGGATGAATTACTGCACTACGCGTACGAAGTCGCGGAAAACATTTAATCCTACTTCCTACTAATATTATAAACGCGAAAGTTTGTAAGAATGTGTGGATGTATGGAATTAATGTTTGTTACTCTTTCATGCCGCAACGGCTTAGCGGATTGGGATGAAATTTAGTATGGAGATAGCTTATACTCTGGATTAACATAAAGGCTACTTTTTATCCCGGGAAACCGCGGGTGAAACCGCAGGGCGCAGCGAGTGTTAGTATATACGAGATATACATTATGTCTCTATCGATAAGACGCCGACGTCAAAGTACTTGCAAATTAAGTATTAGTCACTTACGTTACTAATAACATATTTATAGAAATTACTAATACATGGTAATATTACAAATCAAATGTTTACGAGGTATAATTATGCTATGAAAATGTGGAACATTTCCTGTATTCAAAGTTATTTCTGTCAATAAATCAAAAACCTATAATTACATTGTAGCGACTACATAGGCTTACATAGGTTTTAGACTTTTAGACTATACTACAATATAACGCATTACAAGATTAGGTAATAGGTAGGTACTTACTGCTTTTTTTACATCAAATCTGTTCCCGCGTGACTTGAAACTTCCACCAGGATGGAGAGGATTCGTGGTATTTTGTCTCACCTAGAAGACACCTGTTCCCGAGTGACTTGAAACTTCCACCACGATGGAGAGGATACGTGGTATTTTGTCTCACCTAGAGGAAATCTGTTCCCGCGTGACTTGAAACTTCCACCAGGAGGGAGAGGATTTGTGGTATTTTGTCTCACCTAGAGGAAACCTGTTCCCGCGTGACTTGAAACTTCCACCAGGAGGGAGAGGATTCGTGATATTTTGTCTCACCTAGAGGAAACCTGTTCCCGCGTGACTTGAAACTTCCACCAGGATGGAGAGGATTCGTGGTATTTTGTCTCACCTAGAAGACACCTGTTCCCGAGTGACTTGAAACTTCCACCAGGATGGAGAGGATACGTGGTATTTTGTCTCACCTAGAGGAAATCTGTTCCCGCGTGACTTGAAACTTCCACCAGGAGGGAGAGGATTCGTGATATTTTGTCTCACCTAGAGGAAACTGTTCCCGCGTGACTTGAAACTTCCACCAGGAGGGAGAGGATTCGTGGTATTTTGTCTCACCTAGAGGAAATCTGTTCCCGTGTGACTTGAAACTTCCACCAGGAGGGAGAGGATTCGTGGTATTTTGTCTCACCTAGAGGAAATCTGTTCCCGCGTGACTTAAAACTTCCACCAGGAGGGAGAGGATTAGTGGTATTTTGTCTCACTTGGAGGAAACCTGTTCCCGCGTGACTTGAAACTTCCACCAGGCTAATTCTAAGAGTTCCACATAGAACTTGGTGTTGTTGCTTTTGATAACAAAACCGAAAATATTTGGACAATTGAGTTACTGGGTTGCTTTTAGAAAGGCCTTGATCTCATTAATCTCAATCCAACAAATACATCACCAGCCGGGTTATAAATATAGAAAGACGTTACCGTCGCACGCCGGCGCCGGTGCCGCCGCCTTGTGGACCGGAACGTAAACATGTTTGTTATCTTTCGAACTCTATTTCCAAAACGGCATTTTAGAATATTTTTTTATGGAACGAGCGATGAGTTCGCTTGATGTTGACGCTACGCTTGTCCATAACAATTATTATTACAGTGCAACCCAGAACTTTAAATACCATAAAACATACTGCGTAGCACTGCGTTGCGGTCATCACCCCGAGACATCAGATATTAGTTTTATATGCCCCGTAATTTCTCTGAAATTACGAAGCTTGAAGAACAGATTATGGAATAAATACGAAATAATCGTTATCATCTTTCAGCTGTAACGTATATTGTTGAGTTATCTTGTTAGTCGCTTCCGCGCCGGGCTGCATATTTTGCTCTAGAAGTAAGAGCGAACTGATAAAACCGGCTGATAGACATTGTCTTGACAAAAGTTTAGTTGTAGGTATAATACATTTAATTACATTTTGTATTAAATGTAAATCTCACCCGTGCCCGAGCCGGTCCCTAGTTTTATACAAAATTTTCTGCCTCGGTGTAGTATACAGCGGTCCTCGTAGTTCCTTATTATTCCTTATCCCCAAGGCAAAGGATTAATTATTCTGTGGCACAGGGAAGTCTCTGGTCCGACTTTTAAATCGGTGCAGTGTTATAAAAAATCCTGGCTGGAATTTCCTCTTTATAGGGATATGAAAAGTTCTTACTGAATGAATCATTCTTTTCAAGAATTAGGTCGGTATGTATCTCAAATCGGTTCATTTTGGAAACATCACTTTCTGTAATTACATTTGGTATTGTCAGTTAAAATAAAAGTAGAACTATAGTGAGACGTTTCGTTCTATTTATGTGATTGTTGAATGTAATTTAGTTATTCAAGCTGTTTGTAGTGTAGAGTATAGATATATAAATAGATAACTATTGACGATTCAAGTCAGTGAACATTTTACTCTTTGAACTATTTGTGCCACGGTCAAAAAGCTCATACTTTTACTATAAAATTTTATGGGCTGTGTGAATAATTCCGTCAAATAAAATTAAATAAACATGCACCATTTTATTGTTTGTTTACTTGAATGCATCTATTATAAGAAATATATAAATTACTTATCGCTGAAAATTGTTTATTTATTCGCGTTTATGGTTGTTTTAAAGATAATTATTTGTGTTATTAATTATTATTTGATATAGGTTAATGTGCGAGCGAGTGTGGCTCAGTGGGCACGTGCGACTTTCGATCAGACGCACCCGAGTTCGAACCCCGCTGGCCCCGCACCACTGACTTTTTTAAGTTATGTGCGGAATTAACACTCGCTCTAAAAAACGGTGAAAGAAAACATCGTGAGGAAACCGGCATGTTCAAGAATTTATCACGAAAATTTAAGGATGTGACATCCACCAACCCGCACTGGGCCAGCGTGGTGGATTATGGCCCATACTCTCTCTACGAGGGAAGGCCCGAGTCCCAGCAGTGGGAACGTAATGGGCTGATGATGATAGGTTTATGTTTGGCCACTATCTCGCCTGATGTTAAGCGACGATGTGGCCGAAACACATAGACCTAAAGGAAGAAAGCAGTTGAGCGGCTGCTCAGAGTCGTCACCCTGATGGTTCACCAAATATCATCCTGAAACACGATTGATTGACGGCATGGCTTTATTCCGTGGGTAGTATTTTATACAAGGTAAAATATCCTACTAATATTACAAATGTGAAAGTTTGTAAGGATGTATGGATGTTTGTAACTCAATCATGCAAAAGCTATTGAATTTTGGTCTGTACGTTCTTTAGGTCCTGGAAAAGGACGTAGGCTACTTTTTCCAAAAAAGCGCGAGAGAAACCGCGGGGCGCAGCTATTTGTAATAATTTCATTGGTATGTTTTCACATTTTGTTTATGTATTTTAACTACTTTAAGACATTTTAATTTTCCTTGATCAAAAAAGATCAGAGCAGATGCGTAATTACAGTGTGTGTATTTTGAAGACCGCACATGAACCGGAAATCCGGCGAAATACTTCGCATTGTTCAAACTCGATTTTTGTAAATTTTCTTAGATATTTTCAATGATAAACATCCGTTACGATTTCTTGAGATTTGTCGGATCAGTATCTCTTCGAGTACCTAGGTATATTGAATGAGATATTATTTATAGAAATTTTCATTCTGTTTTTCATTCAAAGTACGTATACCATTAATTGTATATTTACGCTAATTTTGTTTGATATTTTTAAGCGAATTGTAATAGGAACTTTCAAACAGAAAACGGTCAAAAGAAAATAAGTTTTAATAATTGTGAACGTCAAAACAGTGACTTTGGTAGGCGGTAAAATAAAGAATAAGTTGCCAAAGAACGGCTAAAGACAACTTTATAAGTTATGTTCAGACGTAAGGGACCATACCTACAATTTATTTTCACGAACGTGAAATGGTCGGTCGACATGCAAAACGAAGATATTCAAGTTTGTCTTTCACCAGTCAGTCGTTTAAAACATCAATCATTTTCAATGGTTATTCTGCCGTAAAATTGTAACACTGTTTGTTGTCACCGATGCTCCGAGGGTCGCATACACACAGAACAATATATATTATCACGCACGACCGTGTCTGAAGGGTGGATTATCTACATGACAACCATGTCAGGCGATGTCACTTGTCGTTCACACATAAATTGACTCGTCACTCCTTCAGTCGAAATAATGCCGTCGTTTCTTTGCGTCCGTCGACGTAGAAAACCAATCGTTTAAAACTCAGTGTTTGTTTCTACACTTGAAAACCTTCACGAAATGATACAGTTTTTGCTTGGAATGAAGGAAAGGACCTTTTCTCGTAAACCATTTCTCTTAAGTCGGCGCGTACATGTAATCTGATGCAGATGTCCATAGGCTAACAGTGACCACCATTTTTATCACCATTATACTTTGCTATATCTATTACCTGGCTACGAAGTATCTTCCTTCTGTCTCACTTCATTATAGGACAGTAGCTGCTTTCCTTCGGCCGAGCGTCTGCACGCCTGCCACTTTGCCACTGACACGACATGACATGAGACACTGTACATGTCAGACACGTAACAGCACAGACGTAAATGGATATTATTTCATACATATCTATGACCGTATTCACATCTACCGTACAAAAAGGCGTCGGGCTTAAACTCATAACAAGAATTCGTAAAAGATTTTAAAAAATTACCTAATACTACGCTTTTATGGATTAAGAATGCATTGTCATCGAGTTGTGAGCTACCCTGAAAGTTTCAGCCGGATAGCGCATCTGGAAGTGCTCGAAATGTCAGTTGAAAGATTCCACCCGGAACGACAGAAAGACCGACATACAAACAAGAAAGTGACTTAATAAAACACACACAGCTTTGCCAGTTTCTACCGCCAAGCAGTAGTGCGCAAGCATTACTGTGTTTCGGTTTGAAGGGTATTATAGCCAGCGAAATTACTCGGCATATGAGAGGGTGATGAGCGCAATGCAGTGCTATACGCAGTATTTTTATGGTATTAAAAGTTCTGAATGGCACTGCAACTGTTATGGGCGTGGCATGGCGCTGACCACCAGGCGAACATCTTACTCGTCTCTTTACTAAAAAAAAGAATCGTATTTAACTGTACCTCAATTTATTCCCGTTTTTCCGCCAAATATACTGATTGTGCACCAAAATATGTTCATTAAAATATGTTGTAATGAGCACCTATTTTATGAATATTACATGTTCGCGGCGTTGGGGTGGCCCAACTACCGAGGGCTGCCCCTTATACGTTTGAGTGCTAAAAACAGACCAAATTTGGTGCACAATCAGTATTTTTGGTGAACGGTTAATTTGGTGTACAATCAGCGCCGAGTAGTGTAATACTCTCGGCATTTTATGCTGAGCTGAGCCCATTCGGCACATATATTTATTATTTAAGTTTTATATTTTGTTTATCGTGTTTGTGTGCCGAATACATGGTTTTTCTTTCTTTCTTTCAGTATTTTCGGTGAACGGTATAAAATTATCCAAAAAGATAAATACAAGAAAGTGACCTAATAAAAACGTGGTAATAACAATGCTAGGTACAAGGTACGGTACTCACTGGTCGTGGTCGTCGAGATGGCGGCGCGTGGCGGGCGGCGCGTGCGGCGCGCCCAGCAGGCGCTGCGTGTCGGGTGCGCAGGCGCGCGCGAACGCCGCCGCCGCCTCCGCCGCCGCCTCGTCGTCGTACATCGACGTGTCGTCCTCCGCTGTAGGAAGAGGACACCTGCTATCATCGTAGTTGCAGTTTCCGTGGACTTGTCGATCTAACTGATTTTTTTCAGCAGCGGAATTCATTTCCGCAAGAGTTTCAGGATGAAAATTCGATACTTTTCAAAAATCCAATATATGTTAGTAGTTTTAATAAGTTTAAAACACTAGTTGGATTTGTAACAACAAATATTTTTCGCTGTAGAAAGAGGAGACCTGCTATCACCGTAGTTGCAGTTTCCGTGGACTTGTCGGTCTATACAGAGTTTTATCAGCAGCAGAATGTACTTCTGCAAAGTTTTGAAAATTTTATCGATTTTAGAAGGAAAAGTCATTCTTTTTTCAGAAATCGCATAATGTGAGTAATTTTAATAAGTTTAAAGAACTTTAGACGGATTTCTAACAACGTATCAAATACATAATATCGCTATGTTAGGGTAGTAGTCATAGGGTGTCTTGAGACGCCTTGAGGTCCTTCATATCCAAGGAAAAGAAAACTAACAGTGGACCGGGATTTTTATATCATATGACGCTTAACAAGAAAACCTGTTTTACATCACACAAACGAAAGTATGCAGAATTTGAAGTACCTGATTGTTTAACTAATATTTGTCTAAAACTCAAAACACAGCTATTAACTATGTTAATAGGTGCAGATTTGAACAACGGAATTATTTTACAGATAAGAGATAAAAAGTACCGCAATGCGGATATAAACTTACTAAAAATACTAATAATAAAATTAAAGTCATATGTTAATTATATTCCTATTATGTGTTAGGAGGTGGGTCTGGGTAAGCAAGTCATAGCGTTCCGGGATTATGGCCACAGTCTAAAATAATATATAAGTTAAAAAAAGTGACAATATTATTTGATACTGAAATGAGGACTTTTTAAAATAAATTATGTCTTTTTTATGTGTAATCTCTATATTAATGATTGCGTCTATATTAGCTGATCTACGGATAAATTTGAAATGAACTGCATTCTAGGTAACATGATAATTATGTTCAAACATACTCAATTAATGTACTCTATATCGCATAATAATGCGTTGTGATAAAAAAATAGTACTTTCAGTAAAATTGTGAATTAATTTAATATTATGAAAGGAAGTACAATAGGTAGGTCTGGGCCATCTCAATTCATCATATACGCTGGTAACAACGATTTTCTCTGTTCCTTGCTTAGAAGGAATCCCCGAACAAAGGTAATACCGAGGAACCCTCGGTGTTAAGGTAGGAGTGTTTACCATTGTTTCTATCTTAATAGAAAATTCTGGTGGACATTACGGATCTGTAAAGACATAATTAAAATTTTGATACTTTACATACTTACGCCCTATGCTTACTTAGAACCTAAACAATACCGCAATGATCAATGCTACTTACGATCATATTGAAAAGCCGGGTTCAACATCTTCCACTGACAGTTTGTAAACGTCCATAGACAAAACAAGATGGCGTCTCGGACACCACTTCCATAACACTTTTCTTTTTAACCACTTATCCTAATAGAGAGATTTCTAGTTTACAATTGTAGCTAGTGACGTCGACATGATCAGTCTTTCAATTTGTCTAAATTTATGTCAGGACCCAACACATATGCATACCTCTTTAACATATATAGATAACACTGACTACCAGCCGACTATGCGGAAATTCCGTGGTACTATATTATATCTGTGGTACATTGCACTATATTATAAATTTCTTTAACCTACACGATTAGTTTTTATAACACGAGTTTTACTCTCGACATTAACGCAAAACACTGAATATTATGTCATCTGATGGACTCCCTAGTGTTGTAATATTTAGTAATTGTATTAGGTACAAAGGCAAAAAACAGTTTTTTGAAATATATCATATTTTGACCACAATTTTAGATTCTTTGTAACAAGTGTGCACGCTTAGTCGAACGAGACAGAACTAAGTAAAGTTTTACAGAATTTAGGTCGAATGAGGTAAATATTCTTCATTTACATAAGATAACTGACCTCAGTAACCGCAAACGGTTTCGTATGTGTTATTGTTTATGACAACTAAGCACATTATTTTGTTGAAGGAAATAACAAAATAATGCGCAAACTTGTTATACAGTTATTTAGATCTGAATTGAACCTCTCTAGAAATTTAGTTTTAATTTTTACAGAAACATGGTTCCTTAAAATGTATAAAAGGCAACGTCTCTGTTTGTCCGCGTGCTCACACGAGAAGCTCAGGCTAGACAACAATTAGACTAGTAGATAGCAAAGATAACGTCATAACTTTAATTTCATTTTCATCATCAGCCCATCACGTTCCCACTGCTGGGACACGGGCCTTTTCTCATAGAGAGAGTATAGGTCATAATCCACCACGCTGGCCCAGTGCGGGTTGGTGGATGTCACATGTCCTTGATTTTTTGTGATAAATATTTGGACATGCCGGTTTCCTCACGATGTTTTCCTTCACCGTTTTTAGAGCGAGTGTTAGATCCGCACATAACTTCAGAATGTCAGTGGTGCAGGGCCAGTGGGACTCAAACTCGGGTGCATCGGATCGAAAGTCGCACATGTTCCCACTGTGCCACACTCGCTCTGTGCCAATTTCATTTTACTTCAACATAAATAAATAAATAAACAGTTTGTAAATACTCGTACGCATTAGCAGCGGCTAACAAAAACGTAAACAGATCTCATAACTCCCTCAACATAACTCAGAAGATGGACTTCTATAATATCCGAACCCTAGTCGGAGTAATTTCGACGTCTTAGACGTTTTAAATCAATCAATTCCGAAACGAGAGAATTTGCGATTTTACAACGAAAAAGCTTTCATTATATTGAGCATTTACTTTGTGACGCCATGCACGTCGAATTTATATACGCTATCGGTCGAAAGAAACCCAATGCGGGCAATATCTTCATTGGCTGGTACTCTGTTACTTTTAAATTAGCTGTGACCCGCCGTTTCGTACGGGTCTCTAATTTTATGTAATTATTTTTAGAGGTAGGCCACCACACCTTTTCAAGATATTCAACCACCAAGCAGTAGTGCGCATACATTACTGTGTTGTGTACATTGTTCAAGCGTAATTACTGGATATTTAAGGCTCAGGGTGACGAACAGTGCTGGGCTGCGCAGAATTTTCCAAAATGAGGTTCTGGGTGGCGCTGCAACTTTTATGGGGTTGCTTACTATCAGGTGAAAGACTTGCTCGTTCAATCCTACCATAAAGTTTAAGACGAGCACAGAATACTTCACTAGTTCATGTAACAAGAGAGTAGTTTTCGAAGCTAAAAAGGACTAAGTGAAATACTTAAAATACTTTATTATACTTAAAATACTTTATTTACATAAAATACTTTATTAAACAATATTGTTCTACATAATTTGTTGCCACATATTTTATAATTATATGTTTAAAAAGGTCTTTTCAAAATCTTTTTTTACGGCGGTACGTTTTTCATACAAAATTCATAAATAAATTGTACCATAAATAGTACAATAATTAAAATGAATGACACGCATAAATTTAAGCATTTCTATTATTCTGTGAACAAGCTAATAATGGTTGAATTTTGTATGAAAATCTTGTTGCAAGTTTATGATACCAACATACCATCAGGTGAGATAGTGGTCAAACGCAAACCAGTAAAAAAAAAATATGTACCACGGACGTCATATTATTATTGTATTTAAAAAGCCTAGCACGCTTAAAGTTGAGACGAATATAACGATGCTTCATATGTATCGGTCAAGAAGTTTACATTGTCAAACCTAAAGTCATAACCCTCTTTTGGCTTACTGTAGTCAGATAAAAAAAGCAAGATTTTTGTTGAAAAACATACTTTTCAACCAAGCTTTTAACAAATTCGTAATTGGAACCGCGAGCAGATTAAACTGAGCCTAAACACTAGTAGTTTACGATTATCCGTCATGGAGTTCCATTGCCCACCTTCAGTCTCCATATTCACATCAGCTGGCTGTCACCATAATATTGCATTGTCATCAGATTTGACAAGTATGCAAAATTTCATCTACGTAGGATAAGAGGAAGTGGTTCTGATTCAACTTGCAAGACTTGACCCAAACATTGCAAGGTAAATAAAAGCTTGTAAAAAGAAGAACATATCTGCAATATCTGCATGTTGTAATCAGTTCCGCTAGCTCCACAAAAATAGTGTTACCTGTAGCTGTGGGTCGCGCTTTCAACTCCATATTTTTGGACACGGATGCCACTTCCATTTTAGCACTTAACCAAACACTTCAACACTAAAAACTTTTGCTATAGTATCTGTACACTTAGCAAGATGCGTAAGAACTTTAAAGTGTATTATATGAGTGTATATATTTATAGTGTTTTATATAAACAACTGTCTATCTGACTATAAGAATTTTGTTCGAATTTTCTATGCAGTATTTACGGATATCGATGTTTCTTCGAGCGTTTAACAGAAGTAAAATCACCGATACAACTAAATGCGTCAATATCAGATAACCTGTTATATGTGGAGTTATCGGTGATAAGGACCGAGTCGTCGATATTAATCGATAATATGTTCTAGTTCTTTGTTAATTTAGGGTCAACGTGTGGAGAAATATGTTTTCGACAAATAAGCGTGGTGATTGGGCGCATTGAAATGAAATAAAAATGAAATTTTATCCCGGGAAAATGCGGGAAAATACATAAAAAATGAAAATCTATATTCTTGCGGCATTTTAGTTTATATACATTGAACTACGCAATGCGTCAAGGGACAGTTGTTTTTTCTATAAGAGATTAGTGTAATCTATGTAGAGTATATTAGTGCGCCATTATCTTATCAGTCAATCACAGCTATAATGTGAATAGGTTAGTAAGGTATGTCAAAACAATACGCATTTTGGTCTTTAAAATCTATATAAATAAAGATTAAATGTTGTTCGTTGGTAAGCGCAAGGCTGGAACGATAGGCAATATAAAAAACATATGATTATGGAAATCCTTTGTCAACACAGTTTCAAAATAAAACAATTAATCAATCGCTGACAAAGGAGTGCCGTATCTTAATACTTAGTGATTATAAATGAACCTCTGAACTGTTTGCCTCGATGTGCGAACACCAATTGGCATTCAAGCCATTCCATAATCCGGCACAGCGCCGTCGCATTTCGCCGCCACATAATATCCACAATTGCATATTTAACCTCATAATAAAGGCCATTGCTTCAACGATAGGGGTAGAATTAGAACGGCTCTAACCCCCAGTCACCGTCTCCCTGTGTAGACACGGACTCCCTCTGAAAATTGCTATCGTTTACGTAATATTTACGTTCTCACAAATAATTTGACTAACCTCAATGAACTCTTTAAATTCGAACGTGAACTATCTGAACCAAGCCTTAAAGTTTTGGAAATTTCGCATTGGCTCAACCATTGCGAAATTTCCAATCGTGTTTTAGCATTTATCTCTACACTTACATAGATATTTTAAAATATATGAATATCGGGTATTAGTAATAATTTTTCATTGACAATGCAGATTCATACCGGATTTAGGAAACAAACAATAGGGGGTGACTCACGCAATCAGTGGAAGTAATAACAGCTAACCGTTAATGAGCATAGCATTTACACAATTTTTAATCTATATTGCATCGGTTCTTCATACAACCCGCGTCGTTATATCGCGCAGTTAGCGAGCGTCTCTCATTGGCTCCATGGGAAGCAGAATGAAGAAAACTTAAATAATTTCTTTTTAGAACAATTTTGATCCTTATAAATGGCATATTGGCTCCCAATACGATACTGCACGACTGATACTCTGCGTCATGTAGCCTCGTGCATTTAGTGAGCGCTTCCCGCTGACTCCGTGGGAGATATAGTCGCAACAAATTGTAATTGTACTTTTATAAAATATATAATATTCTTAATTTTTAAAATATATATAATATAAATTAAATAATAAAAAATTAAAATTAATATATTACTGTAAATTTTGACACTTCGAGCCACTTACTACTATCTAGGCTACCCATATAATCTCGCCGCGTTATTCAATCTCGCGCGGTTAGCGAGAGCCTCCCACTGGCTACTTGGGAAATACTAGAGCCATTTAGTGCTTAGAACGACACATAACACAATTAGAATTATCAATCAATCAATCAATTCATTTATTTCAGTCACAAAAACCAAAATTATGCGAATACGGATTATGTATGATCCGTGTCCTCTCTGGGTACATGTCCCCCATAAAATTCCCCCGCGTTGTAGTCTCACGCAGTTAGCGAACATTTCCCGCCGTCTCTACGGAAGCTATATAAGTTTTCCAGAACATTTCGGTCCTTCGAGACACTTACCTCTATCAGAATTATGCGAATGCGGGTTATGTATGATCCGTATTTTCCTTTCGGGGTACATAGGCTCCCCATTCAGTTCCCCCGCGTCGTGCAGTCTCGTGCAGTTAGCGAACGTTTCCCGCTAACTTCATGGGAATTAGAGTAAGGCGTTGTCCTACTAGAACGCGACTACGTAATGCGAGCAAATTAAGCTCGCGCGAACCCGCAATCAAACATGCAGGCACGAAGAAGTGTCCTAATTGACATTCGCGCGATGGGGACGAACCTGCGAATCGTCCCATCGCTTATTCTTCTTTATATCTATTTATTTCTTTCTATATTCTATTTCTTATGCTTGTTAGGACAACGCCTAAGTATTAAGGAATATTTTAGACATTCGAGCACCACTAACAGAATTAGGCGAATGCGGATTATATATGATCCGTATCCTCTCTGGGTACATATGCCCCCCCGTACAATCCCCCCACGTAGTTCAACGTCGTGCAGTTAGCGAGCGCCGGCTCCTTGAGAAATAAACTTTCTAGAGCCATTTTAGTCCCTCGAGCGACACTTACCACTATCCGAATTATGCGAATGCGGGTTATGTATGATCCGTATCCTCCTCTCGGGGTACATGGGCTCCCCGTAGAGTCCGCCCGCGTCGTGCAGCCGCGCGCAGCTGGCTCGCGCCTCGCGCGCGCTGCGCGGGAAGTACAGCGGCGCCAGCGTGCAGTACAGCGCGACGTCCGGCCCGCACGGGCTCGCCAGCACCACGAGCTGCGGCGACTTGTGCTGTTCCAGGTAGCGCCGGATTGTACCTGCAGGGGAGAAACATATTTTTGTTTTAATGGAATTGTTATGGAAATGAGCATGTCGTTCGCCTGATGGTTAGCCGCCCGCCCGTAATAATTCCAGTGCCACCCAGTATTGAGAAAACCTTTTCTTTTTATGTAACTAAATTAAAGTTCGAAGTATCCTTGAATACTGTTCGCAGGTATGGAACCCTCGCTACGAGTGCCACATATCGCGTATAAAAACAACATACATTTCTAAAATTTGTACAGTTTCGCTCCCACTGTCGCGACGAAAATTATGAACAACGCTGTAGGCGTCATCATTTTCTACCACTTCAAACTAGACGTACCATAGCAGATGTAATTTTCTACCTAAATATCATACATTCTAAAATTGATAGTTCGGAACTACTCTATTAAATTTCTCTACGAGCTCCAACATTCGGTTCTCGATATACACCACTCCTTGTTGTTCCTTCTGTTGTTCTTTCTTATATATATATATATATATATATATACTTGTTACTTGTATGTTTTAAGAGTACCACTTGTTTATTGTAGAGTAACACTTGGTAGAGTCAGTTTTCGCATTTCTTTTCAGCACTCAGACTTCAATTTGAGTATAGGAAAGAAATGGGTAAACATACTTACCTTACTTACCAAAGGCATGTTAACATAAGTTACAATTTTTAACATATTTTATTTGTATCATGTGTTTATGACCTTTAAAAGTGCACTTTTGTGCCTATTTAATAAATGATATTTGACTTTGACTTTCTTTTATAGAACTTTACATTTCATAAATAACCACTTGAAAAGTAATGATTTCGAGATCTTCTTCGACAGTGTGCGTTCATTTAAACAATGCTTGGCTTCTGAATTGTTTGGTTCTCAAACTTAGATTTATTTCAATTACTGCAATTATTATTCTTTTTAAGTCCTACTGTTACCTACAAATGTATGCGTTACTGCTCATACGTACAAAACTGTTATATTCATTCTTACTTATAGGTGAAAACTTGTAATTGGCCTAGTTATCCTTAACGAAGTTTAATTATCATAAGCATGTATTGGCTGTAAGTTTTCCGAAAATAAATAGATAAATAAATAAATGACGAGACCAGCTGGTCGTTTGCCTGATGGTACGCAATACGCCAGCCCATAACAATAACAGCACCCAGAAATTTGTTTTGCAAAATCCTGCGCGGCGCTGTACTGCGCTCGTCACACTGAGACAATCAACTGTTGAGTCTCATAATGCCCAGTAATTGCGCTGGCTACAACTACAACTGTATTGCGATCACTCCGAGGCGTCAAATAAGTAATTTCGTATTTATTAAGTTTCACATGCCCAGTAATTTCGGTGGCTACAATGCCCTGGAATGCAATGTGAGTAAACATTTTAAATTGTGATGGAATTTACGTCGAAATTAAAAACGGGATGTTTATCATGAATTCTCAAAACAAATCAATAACATGGTAAATATTTCAATATCCCAATATTCCATTTCTAAGTGGTGTTATCACAACAACCCACCGATCAATGATCGATTTTTGTTCCTCGTGTGGGGTCTATCAAATGTTGTCATAATACAACAACCGGGGCCGACCGCTCAACGTGCTCTCCGAAGTACGGTAGGACTGATATATAAATATCACACAAACTGTCACCCATCTAAGTGGGGACCGCAGCAACGTTGCTTAACCTAGCAGATGTTACGCTACGATCGCTAGTAGCTAGTACTTACGTAGCGCGATGTGCGCGGCGACATCTGGCGGGAAGTTCCGTCGCGGTGTGTTGATGATGCAAAGTGCGAGAGTGCGTGCGCCGAGCTCACTCGCTTTGAATAGCACGTTTCTGGAATACAATGGAGATAATTCGCAGTTAGGTCTAGATGTTTTGCTTTTTCTTTTGGTGACGTCATTCGCCTTTACTTTCACAGATCATGAGAGGGACTGACACTAAGTTCTCGTGGTGATGTTACTTTTGATTTTTGTAGGGTGCAGTGCGCTCTCGGCGGCGGAGTGGTAGGCGGCCACGTATTGACGCAGTGCGACTCACTTGTAGCAGGCGTGCAGTGCGCTCTCGGCGGCGGAGTGGTAGGCGGCCACGTACTGACGCAGTGCGACTCACTTGTAGCAGGCGTGCAGTGCGCTCTCGGCGGCGGAGTGGTAGGCGGCCACGTACTGACGCAGTGCGACTCACTTGTAGCAGGCGTGCAGTGCGCTCTCGGCGGCGGAGTGGTAGGCGGCCACGTACTGACGCAGTGCGACTCACTTGTAGCAGGCGTGCAGTGCGCTCTCGGCGGCGGAGTGGTAGGCGGCCACGTACTGACGCAGTGCGACTCACTTGTAGCAGGCGTGCAGTGCGCTCTCGGCGGCGGAGTGGTAGGCGGCCACGTACTGACGCAGTGCGACTCACTTGTAGCAGGCGTGCAGTGCGCTCTCGGCGGCGGAGTGGTAGGCGGCCACGTACTGACGCAGTGCGACTCACTTGTAGCAGGCGTGCAGTGCGCTCTCGGCGGCGGAGTGGTAGGCGGCCACGTACTGACGCAGTGCGACTCACTTGTAGCAGGCGTGCAGTGCGCTCTCGGCGGCGGAGTGGTAGGCGGCCACGTACTGACGCAGTGCGACTCACTTGTAGCAGGCGTGCAGTGCGCTCTCGGCGGCGGAGTGGTAGGCGGCCACGTACTGACGCAGTGCGACTCACTTGTAGCAGGCGTGCAGTGCGCTCTCGGCGGCGGAGTGGTAGGCGGCCACGTACTGACGCAGTGCGACTCACTTGTAGCAGGCGTGCAGTGCGCTCTCGGCGGCGGAGTGGTAGGCGGCCACGTACTGACGCAGTGCGACTCACTTGTAGCAGGCGTGCAGTGCGTTCTCGGCGGCGGAGTGGTAGGCGGCCACGTACTGACGCAGTGCGACTCACTTGTAGCAGGCGTGCAGTGCGCTCTCGGCGGCGGAGTGGTAGGCGGCCACGTACTGACGCAGTGCGACTCACTTGTAGCAGGCGTGCAGTGCGCTCTCGGCGGCGGAGTGGTAGGCGGCCACGTACTGACGCAGTGCGACTCACTTGTAGCAGGCGTGCAGTGCGCTCTCGGCGGCGGAGTGGTAGGCGGCCACGTACTGACGCAGTGCGACTCACTTGTAGCAGGCGTGCAGTGCGCTCTCGGCGGCGGAGTGGTAGGCGGCCACGTACTAACGCAGTGCGACTCACTTGTAGCAGGCGTGCAGTGCGCTCTCGGCGGCGGAGTGGTAGGCGGCCACGTACTGACGCAGTGCGACTCACTTGTAGCAGGCGTGCAGTGCGCTCTCGGCGGCGGAGTGGTAGGCGGCCACGTACTGACGCAGTGCGACTCACTTGTAGCAGGCGTGCAGTGCGCTCTCGGCGGCGGAGTGGTAGGCGGCCACGTACTGACGCAGTGCGACTCACTTGTAGCAGGCGTGCAGTGCGCTCTCGGCGGCGGAGTGGTAGGCGGCCACGTACTGACGCAGTGCGACTCACTTGTAGCAGGCGTGCAGTGCGCTCTCGGCGGCGGAGTGGTAGGCGGCCACGTACTGACGCAGTGCGACTCACTTGTAGCAGGCGTGCAGTGCGCTCTCGGCGGCGGAGTGGTAGGCGGCCACGTACTGACGCAGTGCGACTCACTTGTAGCAGGCGTGCAGTGCGCTCTCGGCGGCGGAGTGGTAGGCGGCCACGTACTGACGCAGTGCGACTCACTTGTAGCAGGCGTGCAGTGCGCTCTCGGCGGCGGAGTGGTAGGCGGCCACGTACTGACGCAGTGCGACTCACTTGTAGCAGGCGTGCAGTGCGCTCTCGGCGGCGGAGTGGTAGGCGGCCACGTACTGACGCAGTGCGACTCACTTGTAGCAGGCGTGCAGTGCGCTCTCGGCGGCGGAGTGGTAGGCGGCCACGTACTGACGCAGTGCGACTCACTTGTAGCAGGCGTGCAGTGCGCTCTCGGCGGCGGAGTGGTAGGCGGCCACGTACTGACGCAGTGCGACTCACTTGTAGCAGGCGTGCAGTGCGCTCTCGGCGGCGGAGTGGTAGGCGGCCACGTACTGACGCAGTGCGACTCACTTGTAGCAGGCGTGCAGTGCGCTCTCGGCGGCGGAGTGGTAGGCGGCCACGTACTGACGCAGTGCGACTCACTTGTAGCAGGCGTGCAGTGCGTTCTCGGCGGCGGAGTGGTAGGCGGCCACGTACTGACGCAGTGCGACTCACTTGTAGCAGGCGTGCAGTGCGCTCTCGGCGGCGGAGTGGTAGGCGGCCACGTACTGACGCAGTGCGACTCACTTGTAGCAGGCGTGCAGTGCGCTCTCGGCGGCGGAGTGGTAGGCGGCCACGTACTGACGCAGTGCGACTCACTTGTAGCAGGCGTGCAGTGCGCTCTCGGCGGCGGAGTGGTAGGCGGCCACGTACTGACGCAGTGCGACTCACTTGTAGCAGGCGTGCAGTGCGCTCTCGGCGGCGGAGTGGTAGGCGGCCACGTACTGACGCAGTGCGACTCACTTGTAGCAGGCGTGCAGTGCGCTCTCGGCGGCGGAGTGGTAGGCGGCCACGTACTGACGCAGTGCGACTCACTTGTAGCAGGCGTGCAGTGCGCTCTCGGCGGCGGAGTGGTAGGCGGCCACGTACTGACGCAGTGCGACTCACTTGTAGCAGGCGTGCAGTGCGCTCTCGGCGGCGGAGTGGTAGGCGGCCACGTACTGACGCAGTGCGACTCACTTGTAGCAGGCGTGCAGTGCGCTCTCGGCGGCGGAGTGGTAGGCGGCCACGTACTGACGCAGTGCGACTCACTTGTAGCAGGCGTGCAGTGCGCTCTCGGCGGCGGAGTGGTAGGCGGCCACGTACTGACGCAGTGCGACTCACTTGTAGCAGGCGTGCAGTGCGCTCTCGGCGGCGGAGTGGTAGGCGGCCACGTACTGACGCAGTGCGACTCACTTGTAGCAGGCGTGCAGTGCGCTCTCGGCGGCGGAGTGGTAGGCGGCCACGTACTGACGCAGTGCGACTCACTTGTAGCAGGCGTGCAGTGCGCTCTCGGCAGCGGAGTGGTAGGCGGCCACGTACTGACGCAGTGCGACTCACTTGTAGCAGGCGTGCAGTGCGCTCTCGGCGGCGGAGTGGTAGGCGGCCACGTACTGACGCAGTGCGACTCACTTGTAGCAGGCGTGCAGTGCGCTCTCGGCAGCGGAGTGGTAGGCGGCCACGTACTGACGCAGTGCGACTCACTTGTAGCAGGCGTGCAGTGCGCTCTCGGCGGCGGAGTGGTAGGCGGCGACGTATTTGGGGCACACGGTGTGCGCCACGTGTCGGCAGCGCAGCGCGAACCCGGGCGTCACCACCACCTCGCTCGTGCTGCATTCTGGAAATAAAAAACATACTTATATGAAGAAGATCGCACGTGAGAGATCAGAGGTCTGAGATAATTTAGTCAAATACGCTTGCAACTGCGTGCGATTTTAGATCGGCTACTTGGCAGCCTGCTTCTCTGGTTGAGGAATGGATCGTTTAATAGAATAGACGAGTTAACTTGTTCAGAAGGTGGCATACATTCCCGGGACGATATAACATTTTGATTGAAAGCTTAATCACAGATAAGAAACCGGGGGCTGGAAGTTGGAATGCAAACTGTTTCAAGATTCGCCAATTTATTAATATAAAAATGTTGTGTATGATGCGCTCGCTGAAGCGTTGCATTCCGTCAGGGCCTCGTCCTGTGTTCGGTATCGCTGTGACTTATGAGTGGTCGTGAGTGCTACTTACCGTGTGCTCTAGTGATGATCTCCTCCTTGAGATCGGGACCTGCGTTGTGCATGATGCGCTCGCTGATAGCGTTGCATTCTGTCAGGGACTCGTCCGTCGTGTTTGTGATGACGTCGGCATCAAGGGTTGATATGTCGCCTTGCCTGGAATTGATACAGATATGCTGTTAATTAACGCTTTGAATCTATTCAAGGCATTACCGCGGAACCTGTAGAAATAGAAGCTTTTAAATTCACGAATGGACCAGCGGTTAAAATCGCAAGTTAGACAGTAGTATAGGAGCGGTAGTATAATATTATGGAGTCTTCAGGAAGAGCATGCTTTAAAATCTCATAATCCCTCCGGGTTCAAACTCCTATGCAATTATTTACATGTCTTATAAAATATCTTACACAGTAACTGTTATCTACAGATTGTTCTACTGTTTTTATAAGCATTAACAAGCGTAAATGCTTATAAAAATAGCTTAGCAAAAACGCGTGCGCGTATGTCTCTGGGTCATGATTGGATGGACTGGGTTAATCGTCGGTCCTCATGCGAAGACCACCAGAGAATAAATTCCTCACCATAAGTGCGGTACTCTCTCTATGAAAGCAGGCCCGGGTCCCAGCAGTGGGAACATTATGGGCTGATGATGAAGTGCGGCAACGTTGATAGATCGCACTGCTAAGAAGGTTATATTTACCATGAAGCAAGCCTAGAATTGATGACGTCATCGTGCAGGAACCGCGGCTATACAAATGCGTTCGTCTCAGTCGCGATATTGGACAAAATTTTCTTGGATGTTCCTAGGGGATTGTTGCTGTTGGATGAAGAAGGGCAGAGAATTACCATGCGTCGTTAGATCGCTCTGCTAAGGAGGTTACACTCACCGTATAGCGAGCCTGGAGTTGATGTCATCGTGCGTGAACAGTGGCTGCGCGAGCGCATATGCTTTCGGCTCTGCACCGTTAATTGGCCAATATAATACTGGGATGTTTGAAGGCGACCATTTGTGAAGACAACAGAGAATACACTACTGATCGCTTGGTTGAGGTTACACTCACCATATAGCGAGCCTGGAGTTGATGACGTCATCGTGCGGGAACAGCGGCTGCGCGTTCGCGACGGCGCGCGTGTCGGCGTGGTGCGCGGGCGGCGAGTGCGCCCAGCGCGGCAGCGTCGCTACACCGCTCGGCGCGCGCATTACGCACGCTCCGGGGTCTGTGGGTAAGGAGGTGGATCGTAAGTATGAGAACATGTTCCTTGTACAATAATCTTTGTTTTAATTTATGTTTTGGAGTGGTAGGCCAACCAATGAGTTATTGTTAAGTGCGGATTTTGTACTTTCGTTCTAACGGTAAAGAGAACATCGTGCGGAAACACGACGTCGCGCTTTGGAGGGGTAGGTTCTGGCTGCGGTTGTTATACCTACTATACATTGAACAAAGCCATGCCGCTTAAGCGACCTAGTCGCGTATTTCCGGGTGATGGTTCGGTGAACCATCAGGATACGGGTCTGATCAATTGTTCAACTGTCGTCTTCCTTTAGATCTACATATACATATAATAGAGCGAATGTGTCGCTCAATGGCAGCATATGCTAGAGCGAGTGTGGCTCATTGGGAGCATGTGCGACTGAGCGAGTGTGGCTCAGTGGGAGCATGTGCGACTTTCGATCCGACGCACCCGTGTTCGAATACCGCTGGCCTCGCGCCACTGACTTTCTTATGTGCAGATTTAACACTCAGAATTAATCACATAAATTCAAGAACATGTGACATCCACCAACCCGCACTGGGCCAGCGTGGTGGATTATGGCCCATACTCTCTCTGTGATAGAAAGCCCGTGTCCCAGCAGTAGGAACGTGATGGTGATACACTGATGATGATACATATAATACTTCTGGTTCTAAAAATATACGACTGTTTACCCTTTAAATAGTCGATTCCAGTCGGTTTTTGAAAGATATCTTTAATGTACAGAATTTTCTCTATTCCATTTTTATAATAGTACTTACCTATAGATATGAAAAACATAGCCGTAAAAGTACGAAGGCAGTTCATTTAAAATTCACCCACGAGTCGCGAGTGTGTCGCGATGACCGACTTATGAATATCTGAGGAGGCTCACTGGGTTATTTTAGGAATGGCCCAATCGATGGCCGGTCCTATACCAACTTGGGCACTTACCTAACGTAGATACCTATTGATCTTTGCATCATTACACATTTCAATAACTTTCGACGCGGTCATTATCAGCTACTGGAGATAGACAGATAGATAATAAATAAACGATGGTAAGCAATATTTTGACTCAAAACTCAACTAAAAGATTTGCGAATATGATCGATAGTGACAACCTTAAATATGTCTTAGTTCTAAATCAAACTAATCATGTTTCTGGCGGGCTGAGGCCAATTCTAACTGTAAATTAAATGTATAATGTGTAAATTTAATCTAGGTAGAATAAGTCATACATATATACAAATAGATCATGTAGTTTACATAGACGAGAAACTTTAGAAATTTTACCTAAAAATTAATTGCAGTACGTCTTTCGTTAAATATTGGCAGATCATATCGATAGGCAGCGATCTCTTCGAGACAACCGTAAGTTTCAAAGACTCTTGCATTTTATGCATTTTAGGGGTGTAAGGGGTCTAAAGGGGTGTATGGGGTCTAAACCATCTTAAAGATCCAAGTCAACCTCACCTGCTCGCGGTGCACCCTGCCGATCAGCGAACGAGATTCTGACGACCGACCAATGGCGGTATAACCATCACGATAATGGCGTAGCTAAATTCTCCAGGCCGGTGACGGGCAGAAGCGTCACTGGTGCAAAAAAAGCTACGCGCTGCGGTCGCCAACCCGCATGCCCAGCGTGGCGACTATGAGCAAAACCTAACATGGCAAGCCAAAATAAAACACGGCCCCCAGTTCCCGGTCGCCCCGCTATTCCTGATCAAAGCGACGGTCTAGGTAACGACGGGACAGGGGGTGCGAAGAATCCCCGGGCTACAGCAGGCCGCCAAAAACAAAAATTGGAGCGACGATATACTTAGGGTTGCTGGTAGCGACTGGAGAAGGAAAGCCAAAGATCGGGCTCAGTGGCGTGCTATGGGAGAGTCCTATGTCCAGCAGTGAACTGATGTGGCTGATAATGATGATGCATTTTATAATAATAACCACTTTAACAATTAAGAAACGAAGAAAGAAGGTAATAATAATAATAATAATTAATGCTTTATTGTACACCAAACAAGAAATAAACAAGGTACACGAAAAGGTGTGACTGGTTTGATCCCATCAGTCATTAGTAACTGTTTGTAACAGATCTGCTAGGTTAAACGACGTTCGCAGCGGTCACAACTTGAATGGGTGACCAATTGTGCGGTATTTACATCTGAGCGCTACCGTGCTTCGGATGGCACGTTAAGCCGTCGGTCCCGGTTGTTGTCCTAACAACAGTCGTTAGGCCATGTCGCAGGCTTTCGGGCGGTCTAAAACTCCGACAGCAGGATGGGTCACACTGTTGGAATTGACTGACGCCTGCATAAGCGTGTAATGGACGCCTAAGTGGTCGATCGATGCACTTGCTTAGGTAATTACTGTAGCCGTCGGACATGGCGCATTTAATATTTTAAACTCTTGTTTCAGGGCGAAGGCTGAAGCGTTTAAACACTTAACCTGTTACAGTGAAATGTCTACAAGTACTACTAACGCTGTAATTATGACACCACCTACGCATTACTCACCAATTATGAGCAAATAGATATTTAGGTTTTGCATCAGGCGATTCTTGAGTTAAACCAATAGCTTTGTTTATTGACAGCCTCTGTGGTGTAGTGGATGGGCAGGTTGGCTAAAATCTCATACACCACTGAGGTTGCGGGTTCGATTCACGCGAAAGGGCAAATATTACAGCACAGAAAAAAGACTCAGTGCAATTTGTTCCGTGTCTGAGTGCTGTGGGACAATGGTCCTCGTAATTCCTGGTTCCCTAGATACAAGGAATCTTAGTTAGGGCCCAGGATTTATGTATGTATGTGATCGTTGGGCGTATTTATTTATTTATATTTATTGAGTGACGAGACGAGTATGTCGTTCACCGGATGGTAAGCAACGCGCCTGCCCACAACAGTTGCAGCACCACCCAGAACATTGTTGTGCAAAACCCGGCGCGGCACTGTACTGCGCTCATCACCCTGATAGAAAAGCTCTTAAGTCTTATAATGCCCAGTAATTTCACTAGCTACAATGCACTTCAAACCGGGACACAGTAATGCTTGCGTACTACTGCCTGGCGGCTGAATAACTGTACCTACCCAAATGGCCTTTCGCATACGAGAACTAGTGTACTAGTTACCTACCACTACTACCTAGGTATAGCAATTTGTAATATCATCAGGCTGCATGCCTTTTCTTAAGTGGGTACAATAAAATTTCAAATTATGCGAAATGAGCCAAAACATCCAGCCAATCACAGACAGAAGCTTGTGAATATAATATAATTTCAAATACAACGATGACCTACATTACTTCATTACAATTCCAAATATATATTTTTTACATAAGCCCTCGAAATCCGCACGCAAAAGACAAACACGACAAGGCCGTGGCTTGCGGCTTAGAGTTCCTGCTTCCTACATCTTATTGCTTGAAATATTTAGTTTCAACAAATACATTCTACTGACATCTGGCAATTTCTTTTACTTCAGTTTATGGAGCGGGCATGTAACTACTACACAAACTCAAATTCGGTGAGTTTTTTTTTTACAACAACAATTTTCCGGCATTGGATTTAACATTTTAAAAGGGCGCGTTATACGAAAATGATCTACATATTATTTATTCATATCTAAGAGGCTAAGTCAAAGTTCAACTTTAACTTCCACTCTTGATGAGTGACTTTTGTGGAGGGGAACACAATTTAAAACACACTTTAAATATTTTAAAGTTCTCATTTTGTGTAGACAAGCCAAGACTGACACATGTCATAACGTCTAATAATTTTACAAGCTCCCGGAAGATATTTAGGATCCTAGAATAGAACCAAAACTGTATCACGGTAAGCACTCTTTTTGCATAATTTAGTGACAAAAAGAGTAGCATTTGATGGTGAACACGCCTGCCCATTACTCTTGCAGCCAGTTGCTGCAGTACTCAGAACTTCCTCCGCGGCACTGCACTGAGCTCGTCACCCCGAAGACAATAGCATTTAAGTCTCATAATCCCCAGTAAATTCGCTTGTAACTCGACGTATTTCGGGATATTCTGGGATCCGAGACGTTCATAATAGGCTTCCTTACGTACGCTCCTCCTCTTACGATTCTATATCTGCCTACCTTCTTAAAATACCTCCTACACTACGCTAAAACAAATAGTACTTGACCTGAGTACGCATATTTAAATCTAATTCTGCGCAACCTATAACTAGGGCACGGCTCTATAATCCTGTGACGTCATTACCGTCAGATGGTCGTCTGTCTCTGTCGCATGCAAGACTTCTTAAAGGGAGGGAGGATTCATTGAAATTTCACACCGAGAGGGCTGTTAACGCAATAACGCTGCATTTGGTATTAGAAGTGTTTGGCCGTACATTCCTTTCGTTAATATGTAATGCCTTATGCCATATAATTCCATAAAAAATAAGAGATATTAATCTAATGGAATCAGGAAAAATAAGACAATAGTTTTATAAAACCCGATGGAAGTGCTTTATCATCGCGACTTAGCTACCCTAACGGTAATCGGTTCTGCGGCTAATATGGCCAGCCCACTGCCATTTCAGCTAGCTAATCCTGTAAACTATGTCGGTGACTAGTTCTCTTTCAAATCACTTCGATCCGGATACTTTCCTTCAGAAAAACTCCAAGCAGTTGCCAATGCTGTTGACAAAATTCTTTTTTATATCCGCATCAACGTATTACAAAATACAACAATTGATTGTCCGACTGTCCTGTATGATTTTTATATGAAGCCTCATTGAAGCCAGGTTGTGACTTACCATAGCGAATCATTATAAAGAAAACAAAGGCTTATATAGGTAACTGTTCGTAAACTACGGAGGCTATTCATCACAGAAAACAAAAGTCAATCATGCGAAACGGTTTCCTACATTATCGAACTAATAGCCCCGTTAAGTGGAACACAGGCCCTGCGTTCGAAATCCTTTGTTCCATCATTATTCAAGCGTTAAAATTTCGCATTGACATTTAGAAATCGTCGTAAATTTATAGGTTCCTAAAGCACTATTACATGTTCTAAAGGTAGGTTTTAATGGAAGCACAACTACAGCTAGACCAAAGCAGATTTAAAATTTGAACGGAAACTAAGGTAGTAAAATTGTAATAAAACGAGTACAGGCAAGTTTATGTCTTCATAAGAAATGCAGACTTGAATTTCTGACGAAAACGTAAAAAATATATAGCGGCAGGTAAAAGGAAGTGAAACAATCTAGTATTATCGATTTTTAAGCACTAACACAAGATAGATAGATCGTTTAGTACTTGTGCTTTGATTCGATTGATAGTTTAACTGTATTTATAAACATTTATATATGCAATCGTGCAAAGTCAGGGCGGGTCGCTAGTTGGGGCTTCTTCAAAGCGTATGTATTTGCGTATTTTATCAATTAAAATAATAAAACGTGGACGGGATTTTTTGAAAAGAACAACCACAATTAATTTTAAAAATAAATACCCATAATTTTCACACTTGTTCAAAATGCTACTTGGCATTATCCTCTATATACTTTTTTATGGATCTAAGTAATGAGATGAGCAAGTCGTTCGCCTTATAGTAAGCGCCACGCTTGCCCATAACAATTGCAGTTGCACCCGGATCTTTTAATACCATAAAAAAGTCACTTGTAAGTACTAAGTTGTATAGTGCTAAAGCATAAATAAAAAAAATATCCGAATAAAATATTTTTCTAAATTGCAGTATGTGTTTGACCTTCTAAATACGAGTATGTTAACTGATGCGATAACAATGACAATAATTGTCGACCTGTCTCGTATAACAGGAGCGAAATCTTTGGTTTCAAATTAAATTCTATGAAAACGCATGTGCCTTACGGTATGAAATTCAAACCTTATATCAAAGGACGATGGATTATTGGTTGAATCTGCAGCCTCATTGAAGTAGCCACGTAACTTTAGACTACCGCTATACTTGTTCTAGCTATCTTCAGCTTCCCAATAAACAACGATAATCAACGGATTCTCCTACGGAAGATCGGCTACACAAATTACACTTACATAGCAGGGCACACAATTTGGCACCAGTATGTCATTTTCTTGCTCTTCCTTAGAACTGCCTTTGTTTTCGTTTTGAATTTCGTAGTATAACTGTACGAGTAATAAACAATTTATCTAAATATCTACCATTTCTTACCTGGTGTCCTTGTAAAAACCAACATTCATTAAAACATTATGTCAGTTTATATAACTTGCTGCGTAACATGTCTGAAGGTCACTTTTATAGAAAATAACGTTACATAAGCATGGTACAAAAAGGCGGAACGAGTCTGTAAACTTCACTCATCAAGTGGATACAGGATTCGCGATGTCAAAATCGTCTTTATGCGAAATAAAACATTACGTAAAAACATACATTGCCATAATAAAATAGGTTAAAGTGACTAGGGTTGCCCACAACGTACCTAAAATAGTCATTCCGGAAAATTAAGTCACAACTCTTTCCACTAGTAAAATGTGAAATGCAATTTCGGTACGACGAGCGCACGTCTGTTCGCGGCGGAATCTGAACAGCGTGTGACCTCGAAGCGAGTAGGAAGGAAACACACCCCCGTGGGTGACGTGACCGTGGGGTAGGGGTAGGGGGGTAGGGATGTGACGTCACACGGTCGTCGACCTGCGAAGTGGGTCATCGGGCTGGCCGATCCAGCGCCGCTTTTCAGCAATAAAGCCTTTGTGTAACCGTATTCTTACATAATTTAACCTAATCCAAATTTATTGTGCACCCATTAACAGCTTTGCAAGTCGTAGATTTAGTGTGCCATGAATGAAGACACTAGAATTTTTTAATTCATAGGATGGCGTGTGAAGAGGTAAGAAGACGAGCAAAGAGCAAGAGTGTGTGCATGGTTGATGTTAAGCGCCATGCTTGCACTACGAACGTCACCGAGACATGACAGCTCAAACAGCATAAAAAAATGCATAAAGCTTCAAAGTCTTAAGTGACCAGTTATTTTCTGATGACCGTGGCATTCAAAAGTCAAACTGAGATATACCTACAATTTAACGGCAATGGTCCTTTCAACCACTAAATAGGATAAAGTTCACATGTTGCGTCAAGCAATTTCCGTAAAATATTCGGGACGAAAAGGAACAGTACGGCTCCCAACATAAAAAACAACCGCCAAGTCGTGGCAGGTTAAATAACAAAATAAACTTAAGCAAGTTACGACACAACTAGGTAAAAGCTGCACAATAACTTTACCTTAGCGAAAAGGCACAGAATGACAATTCACCACTTGTATGCTAACATAGGGACACGGTATTCAGCAGTTGCAGATTAAACTTCGTGTTTTCCTATTTAACTTTGGCTTTATCCAAGTTCTGCTGGCCGATTCAGAACCTCACGACAACTCATTTGTCGATCGATTCGGTTTGATATCGTACGATTCAAAATATTTTAAATTCACAATAGTCGAATCGACGTTCAAATTGTCGTAGTCGATAACCAATCGTAACCGTACGATAAACGCGTATTTATCGACCGAGAACGTTATTCACAATGCAGATATCGAAGCAAAGTTTTCGAACGTCCGATTAATTTCCACGACAACTTATCGAGTGCAACATATCACTCGAAAGCATTAGATTTGACCATCAATACCGAGTATATTCCGTGTGTTGTTAAATAAACTACATTTTCTACAACAAATAAAATAAAACTCACAGTAAGATTCAACATAAACGAATTCTATGTAATGAAGTACCTACTAAGTCTAGTATTTATTTATAGGTTAAGTTCGCTTTGATTGTTTTAGAACTATTTACCTACTATCTTATAGTATAAGATTACTTAATAAGATGCATAAATCTACCGAAATAAAATCACTGTACCTATATAATTATTATAAAGTACTCTGTGATACTATGTAAATATAATTTTGGTATTTACTTAACATTTCTAACGAATCTTGATGAGGCTCGTCTTCTCGCTCGATCTTCTTTTAATAATTTCAAAACATGATAAAGAAAACAATTTGCGATAGACATTTAAATTTGGCGGTTTGCCAATGTCAAAAGCATAGATAATATGTACATTAATGTCAAGTGGATATCAGCAGGTGGGTGTTTACGAAGCTCTTGTTTTTTTTATATTTCTACCAATACTTATCTGGCGCTTATAATTGTTAATTATAATTTAATTCGTGATAAACGTTGTTATAATAAATTTTGATAACTTGAAAACATTTTTATATCGTGTAGATAATAATACAATTTTCTGCGAGTATTGCACACAAAACGAACTCCGTAAATGCAACATGTTGTCGTATCGATTCCGATATCGTAACCGAAACCGTATCGAATCCTCAGGGCGGATGTTCTGAATAGCTCGAAAAGAAACCTACGACACTAGATCGTTATCCAATCGAATCGATTCGGTATGTTGTCGTGGGGTTCTGAATCGGCCAGCTGATTGCACAACCATACGTATACTACTGTAACAGTCTACACTACTGCTAACAGTGTAGGTAAGTGACAGGTTCTGGTTAGGTGGTTCCGTAAAATAACTGGTAGCACCTGGAAGTAAAGAGCCCGTATATACACATAGACGGGTCTTCTTTGCGTGTCTTGAGAGCATCAATGAAAAACAAGTTCACGACATTTCGCGATCTCTAGTGGTAGCGCAAGGCATGAATAAGAATCATGGATATGAGCAATAGGGTAGCCAAATATTGGTCCCACCCAATCCATGTGACGACCACAAACCATTTGCGCTATGTCCACCTTGACGGCGACTGTGCCGATTAATGTAACCTGATTAATGTAGCACGCCTTACGACAAATAGATAAATAGAGATTAAAATAGAATGCTTAATACCTTAATCAAGATAGAGGTATAAATTAATTGACGTCCTTATACGACTTAATTTCTAGACAACAAACACGACCAGATCGCGTAGAGATGGATCGTAAAACACCTAAGTAACATGAACAATGGGAGGTTTAAAGGATGATCGCAATTTACACTAGGATTAGCTCAAGGCAGCGACGACCACTGCAACCTTTATTGCGAGGTAAAGTTTATTAAGAAGATCAAGGCTTATTGGAATTTCTAGTACTTAACGATAGTCAAAATGATACATAGTGAAGGATTACATAATGTAATTTACTTACTTTATTTTTTAATTGAGAACGTTAATTACTTTCTCACTCTCTCACAATTAAAACTGAATAGTGACGATAAAGAAATTAACACGTATAGCTTTAGTGATATCAACAAGAACCCAATATACCTACGCAGTACGCATAAAACACGATATTTCCTTAATTTAAATTTTAAATGCAGGAGAATATTTTTACATTTAATGCGTCGTAATTCTTGAAGCCT
Organism: Petrophora chlorosata; assembly: GCA_951640565.1. Classification (NCBI taxonomy): domain Eukaryota; kingdom Metazoa; phylum Arthropoda; class Insecta; order Lepidoptera; family Geometridae; genus Petrophora; species Petrophora chlorosata. The sequence goes on along the minus strand of OX621196.1, from coordinate 2,106,179 downwards.
TTTGTAGGTTTATATAACAAAAGAAAATTTTAAGTTAAGAAGCGCAAATTCAGAAGTTCTTTTTAATAATTTCAATAATACGAGAAGCATTAAAGAAAAAAATAAGCCATATCAAGTATTTAGAAGGTAAAACTGTTGAGCCCTTTTAGAATAAAGATAATATTACGCAACATAATGAACATAGCACAACCACAGTACAAAGCAGATATAAATTTAATTTATTAAGATTAACAACCGCTGTAGTGTAAACTTGCGCAAATGGTATACCGCTACTCGTGGCTTCATAAATTCACAGATAAATACAAATAAGGTAGATAAGAAGGATAATTTATTCACACTAAAGGCTTAAAGGTAAGTGAGAAACATGGTCGACTAAATATTGCAATTAGTGGAATGAATCGTGGTAAAGTAGAGCATGGCAGCAAAAACTGCCTTGATTTGGCACCGGACGGACACAGCAGACCCGGTGATTAATGTGCGTAAAAACAACATCAAGAGGCCAGTGGTCAAATATTAGTTTTTTAGTACTCATGATAACCAGCCAAGGTGTCTGCGGAGTTAAGTTGTAACGAAGCTAGTAGCAGGTGTGAATGATGTTAATTCAATTGGAAGAAGACCGAAGGTTTAATAATCCGATCTCTATGATATTGTCGTTATTGAATCAGGAATGACAAATAGAGAGAAAAAGAAGTATTGATTGAAAAACAGAGTAAAAAAAATTATTATTTATGTGGTTTAACGATTATGGCGACTAAACAAAGAGTTAATACGATGTTAGGGTAATTAAGTGGACTATAGAATTAATAGAAAAAAGAGGGAGGAAGAAAATGAAAAGAAGATAAATATATTTTAGAACGACAGACCGGTTACCTGGTCACCTCCTATTTTAAATACTCTCATTGTTAGTGAATTTTTATGTGTTTACAAACTAATAACCTTGTTTATTCATTTATTTTCTTATTATCTAATACCTTTTAAAATCTTTATTTAACTTAGATAATGAAAGAGCGAAAGAACTATTATTATTGACTAAGGCCTTGAAATTAATAAATTAAATAACACGACACAATACCTGATTCTGCACAAAAAATATTATAATAATAATAATAGCCTTTATTAACAATCTTACAAGAAACAAAAATACAATGTTCATACACCTAAAGACACCGATAAGAATTACGTTAAAGATTGTCTTGCTTTTCAGCATAGGAGTATAATGTTGTAACAGTAAGTAGCACTTACATAAAATTTGCATATTGTATTTATTTAGATTAGGTAGGTATAAATAAAACCAAGCACTCCATAATGCGAAAACAAAGACGAGGTACGCGCAGTAAAATTAATTTAGCATTTACCTGATGTTTACATTATCTAATAAACCGTCGGTATACAAAAGCGATTATCTGTAATATCTACATTAGCTTTTACGATTATTTCATACTGCTTTTGTTTCATGGAGATCTCTAATGGCAATTTGCGTCAACTTATCAACATAATATACTGGGCTCGCTCTTTGCCTTGTTTGCCACAAAACAAAATGATGTAATTTCCATCAATAATAACTTTGACGCCTGCCAAATCACCCAAAATCATCGAATACAGTTTTTTCTTGAAGTACAAACAATGCCGCTTCAGGATATTATTAAGTATAGAGTTGTATCTTCAAATTACTGATTTAGACGTAACTAAAATTCCCAAAGGCATATGAGTCTGCCAGGTGTATGAACCAGTGTAACAATGTGGAAGAAATATCGACATGGGGCTACCTTGACCTTGTATCGTAGGAGCGAGCAGCAGAACGTGACATTATTTGCCAACTGTGCGCGCCGGTACAGTACGTTGAACGGTGACGGACGAACGCACGCGAGCCGCTATTGTTTTTAAACGACCCAATTGTAGTCTGACTAACATCATCAACCTCTATACACAAGTGTCTAGTATCTCCCGACAAAAGTGCTAATCCAACCGTAAAAATTCTTGAAAGAGACCATAATTGATGACAAGAGAATAGATTACTTGCTTAAAATATATGATGTACTTATATGCTTAGACGCTATATCTTATAATATGTATCTCTGTCGTTTCAGCAATGTACGAACTGAACTGAACCGATTAGCCAATCGATGAAAATTAAGACTCTAATAATTAACAGTAACACAGATGTTCTTATTGACATGATTTAGTTCTGTTGAGAGAGGAGCAAATTTTGATCGAACCAAAATATAAGTGCTGCGAGTATAGGCACCTATAAAAAGCAAAGACCATGTTACTTCGTGTATCGACAAAGGTAGATTTTTCTTGTTAAAATATTGCCAGGGCACGGGTTGCGTGTTCCGAGCCCTTTGGGTATACAAATCGTTTAGGAATTTGGGGAGAGACATTAAATTGGTGATTGATGTCACGTGCATTACCAAACTTTACTGTAATTCGTGTATTTCCTCAACATGACATCCAGAAGTCGTGAATGCTAATAGCTTTATACTTTTAAGGCTAATAAATATTAATTTTATTGGTATGGAAAATTAGCTGTACTAATAGTAAATGTACACGTGTTAGACGTTCAATAACCATTAATATACAGCTCTTGCATGCCCGGTGACTATTAAATCTCATTCTACAATTGATCAGTACTTGTATATGACTTGGTACTTACCTACGTAGGGTTTTGGAAGGTATTGATTGATTGGTTGAGATTTTTGATCCTTAATAGGGTATATTCCATCAATTTCTACCAGCTGTTCTGCTGGTGTGGTGAGGAATTGACACTTATGTCATATTATTACCTATGTCAGGTTAGAATTTGAATACGCATATATATATTATTTGATATTACTTTCTCTTGTATATTTTTCTCAAAAAAAATAAAATCATTGTTCTAGAATTTTGTAGCGTCTTTTATAAACTGTGATTATTTCGATTATTTGAAGAAAAGAGTATTCAAAATTGTCAAAATAACCCGAATACCAAGAGATAGATAAATAGATAACACTTAATTGCACTTAAAAAAAAGAAAACAGAATTACAGTTGGTAATACAGTAATGTTACATTACACGATGACGGCAGTGCGGACGGACGGTACGCAACGGAACAAGCCATTACTGTCGAAAAGAAATGTATGGCTAAATCAACAACCGGATATCTACTTTCGGTCTCTACTTCCGGTGGTACCGAGAGAGCCAAGCACGGGCTACCTGCCAACGCGGAAAACCGTGGCAATGTGTATTCTGTAAATGCAGTATGTACGAAACATCAACACAATTGTGTTACAAACTCTGTGTTTGCTTCACAGAATTAACATTTGCTAACAGATAGGACAAATAGATAAGTGGGTGGCACCCATAAAGGTGACATCAGCTGTAAATTCGATGCCGAAGTGACTAATTCGGAATGGAAACCTGATTGTAGCTTTATTTTAGAAGATAAACAAAAACATTTGACCACTCGTATTTTTACTTCAACGCAAACTTTTTTAGGTAAGTCCGCGATTGTTAACGGCTGACTATTCTTGAGTTAGCAGTTAGCACCCCGTTCTATTTGAATAGAGCCTTCATATCATGCAAACAGTACGCAGTGTAGCCTGCCGACTCATTTAGTCAGCGACTGGTTTGCAGATAAAGTATACTCAAGCTGACTGCGCAGGTCAGTTTGAGTATGCCTTTAATTTGTAATGTAGCTAAGAGATAACCAACCGCAAGCAGTTTGCCAAGTGGGTCCACCCCTTTAGACATGTTGATACCTGACTTAGTGCTGATAACTGACTGAGTAGGAAACCAATTTAATATTAACATACCAACATCGGTTCGCAATTCAGAATATAATAACCATTCACATAATTATAACAGACATCTAACAACAGTTCTACGTAAGCACCTAATCGATTATGGCATACAAGAAATGCAAATACAAGCAAATTGTTATGTAAATATACATCCTGGTGCACTCGCGTATGAATACATAAAACATAATATCACCTAGCATGACACTGATTTAGACACATTGCACAATACACGAGTCTTGACTCTTGATATAACTTAAGAGGACTATAATATTATCGCCGTTATTTATGTTCATTCAATTAATATAATACGTAATATATTATGACGATGAAACGAAATAATATACACAACTGAAAGTGTACTGGTTAATCAAAATTTTCAAATCGGCGCGCTTGAGCCAATGTTCATCAAAATTGACAAAAAATATCTTTTGTATATAAATTCCTCAACATAGTTGTGTGTGTTAGAAAGTGGCATATTTGAAATTAAAAGACTACATAATTGATAATTTGGTTTCGTATTATATGGACACAATTACTGATCACTCCGATTAGTGCAGGTGGTCATTAAACCTAATTATCAATAGTAACTCACTAATCAATAATTTCTAATAATCACTAAATAAGTAATTTATAGATATAATTCTATGCGCATTCGTTGTAAGGGCACGCATCTTTAATAATTATTACTGTAAGTTCTGTTTTTAACTTAGTTTTATATTGTTGCTGAAATGTTCAATAATTTTGCAAGAACAACAGTATTATTTATAAGGAGTAACTTCTCATTTCAAGTTTTGCCTACTTGTGCACGTTCTTCAGCTATAAGTTACAGTTCATAACCTAGTAGTCTCAAAATATTTTTCAACTAAGTGAGTAGGTAATGTTCCCTGAATCTAACTTGTGTTGTGAAACCTTAAGTGTTATTATTTGGCCCTAAGTTATATGCTATATAATTATTATACTCTCTATTTTTGAAAATTATTTAAGTACGTGTGTTAAAGTTAAAGCTACTATTTGTAAGTTTGAATGAACAATAAAGATTTTTAAAGTGTAACAACAATGAGAAGTTAAAGAAGGACGTTTAAATATTTTACACAAAAGCGTGTCATTTATATTTTATGTATAGACATTTAAATAGTTACACTAATTCACCGATATAACAAGTTTTATGATGTTCCTATAAGCATTTTAATAACTCAACCAGAAATACTCGTTTGAAGATTCGATTTCCTTACCAAATTAAAAAAAGCTAAAGCCAATTTTTAATTATGCTCATACAAACTTGTTCATGTTTTTCTAAAACATTTTACATACTTATATGAATAAATTTGATAGAACTAGTCAGCAACGTGATTTGATATCGGCCGCGAATAGAGACAATAACAAAGCCAATGAATGGAATATCGTCGGTCTGTCAACCACAAACCGCGATATCTAGAGTTCACCACCGTATGGACAAAATAGCGAGGTTGTTCATTGCAATCGGCAGCGCAATGAAAAGGTTTACCCAGCCATGGTCGCTGCACGGCATAAACGAAACGGTGATGTCATTGTCCTAAGTACTGGAGCCAAGGCTAAGACTAAACATATCGAAGTACTCGAAGACATTCCTTTGAATGGCAAATGAAAATGAAAAATAGACTTAGCACTATTGAAATAAACTTGAAAAGCTATTTTAGTTACAATTTAGGATAGTTAGCGCTTTGGTTTTACTGTTGCTACTATCATATATTTAAATAAATAAATATATCAATAACTCAGAAACTAAAGAAAATCATTAAAACTAAACAAAAACAATAGCGATTATAAGGCCGATAATAATATATTTTTATTGTTAATGATATAAATAAAAGGCATGAAAATAAATAAATAATACGATAAATATATTCATTGTGTAGTTTGCAAGAATGACACTGTGATTTAAGATAGAGTAGACAAAAAATATTAGATATTTTTTTGATTAGAGCAAATACGTCTTTGGATTAGAGGCATGCGACAAAATTTCATGCACAATATGGCAGAGTTCCAAATAACCAAATCAATCGAATGGAAATTGACCTAGCATAGGATTGGAACATTTTACGACTCCGACAAATTGATAGACAAAAATGTAGTAGGTAATTTAGAGGCAATAACTTTTTTCAATTTCTATTTTTCACAGAGCGAATTGTATTTTTCTTGTTCAATGCTCAGTTTTCAAGTCTGCCTTAAGTATTTAGGTAAGCCTTCAAGATCGTGAATCTAATACCTGCATAGAAGGTGTTAGGTATTGGCTGCATAGAAGGTATTAGGTATTAGCTGCATAGAATTTCACAATCGCAGCTCTTTTATTGATTTATTAAAAGATTGATCATGAGAAGACGGTAGTTGTAATTATATATGTTAGTCAAGACCAACTCTATCCAATACTTAATTGAATTGAATAATCCGCTGTAATTTAATCAATATAATAACTCATATGAGAAGTTTATTATGACAAGATACGTGGCAAAGTTATAGGTTAAAGTTCGTTTTCGCCTTGTCTGATGAGGTATTTCCTTTTACAGCGTCGACTAGATAACTACTATGACTGATAGGACCACTGCCAGTTTTTATTGATACGTCATGGACCTGCTCGAGGTCAATCAATGTCAAAGACACTATTTCCAGAGTTTCGTCGCCAAATTGTCGTCGTGTAGTTTTCTGAACAGTCACGCAACAAAAGATTAATTGTCTAGACAGTGTTTCATGGTGTATATAATATTAATAAGTTAAAGTGAACGACACTATGCAACACTGGGTTCCAAGTCCGCTATTATATGACGTAAATTGAAAATTATACATTTAAAAGGAGTATAATCCAAAGTAAATGTGCAATCAAATAGACCAGAAAATTATTACACTCGAGAGCAATGAATCCGGGTCACTTAAAGAATCCTAAAAATCTCGGAAACTAAAAATGCTAGGTTAATGCAATAAATTGTATTTAATAGACAATGTAATACTCCTTAAATGAAGGTATTAAAACTTCTTAGTTATTGTAAAGTTATATCATAAAAAAATCAAATTTGAAAAAGGGCCACTTTCGAAGATGGAACTACGAAATTACAGCATTTGGTTTTGCTTTTGTTTGTAATCTGTCATTTATGTGGGTACATAAACCATGTTGATAGTGCTCTATATTCATTATTCAAGCTGAAATTATGTCGCTTACGCCTGAAGAATGCACCAGAATACTTACAATGCTGGAAACCGGCCGGAGTCAGCGCGATACAGCCAGGACTGTCGGTGTGTCGCTGTCAACAGTACAAAGAGTTCTCCGACGTTACGAAGAAACTGGTTCTAACCTACGCAGACCAGGAACGGGCAGTACCAGGTGTACCACAGCACGAGAAGACCGATACTTGGTGAACACCATGCTTCGAAATCGCTTTCTCACAGGAACTGAACTCACCAATCAGTTTCGACGCCTCGGAGGAAGTAACCCAAGTGCATGGACAGTAAGACGTCGGCTTGCTGAATCTAACTTAAAACCCCTTAGACCTGCAAACGGCCCTAAACTGGAGCGTGGGCATCGTATTTCGAGACTAAGATATGCCCAGAGCCACGTAAATTGGAGTATTGAAGATTGGTCAAAAGTTATGTTCTCCGACGAATCAAAATGTATGCTCTACAAGCACGATGGAAGACACAGAGTGTATCGAAGACCAGGGGAAAGATTCAAGCAAGCATGCATCGAAGAAAAAGTAGCCTACGGTGGTGGGTCTGTACTTGTGTGGGCCGGAATTTCTTCTGAAAGTCGCACAGAGCTGGTGATCATAGAAAACGGCTCTTTAACTAGCGTAAGATATGTGGAAGAAATCCTCAATGATCACGTTGGTCCATTTATGGTCAATTTAGGTGAGGATGCTATATTTATGCATGACAATGCCCGACCTCATACAGGTAGGATTGTGAATGACTACCTTCAAGAGATGAACATTACTCGTATGGAGTGGCCAGCGCGCAGCCCGGATATCAACCCGATCGAGCATGCTTGGGACGAGCTAGGCAGATGCGTAAAACAACGAAACCCTCCCCCAATCACGCTTCGTGAGCTCAAAATTGCTCTCACAGAGGAATGGGAGAATATTCCCCAAAATCGTATAAGGAACTTGGTGTACAGCATGCCAAACCGCGTAAACGCAGTAATGGAAGCAGGCAATACGAAGTATTAAAATTCAAGAAAATCGTAATAAAGTTCAAAAATTTCATGTTTCCTATTTTTGTTTTAAGGAGAGATCAGCAGTTTTTTTCTTTATGTAATTTTGTGTTAATAAAATGTATGGTGACTCATATTTTTTTTTACTTTCATTTAAGGAGTATTACATTGTCTATTAAATACAATTTATTGCATTAACCTATCATTTTTAGTTTCCGAGATTTTTAACATTCTTTAAGTGACCCGGATTCATTGCTCTCGAGTGTATTTCTTGACTTGGGCTAAAACGATTATTGGTTAACATGTACTTCCCGAAATTAGGATCACTATCTTCACCATCAGCATATTATATCAAATGAAATTGTCCACATTTTCTCATGCATGAATTGCAGGGGACTGCACTATGTCGATTGCTTCTGGTGTGCATCCAAGTATTTCTGTCTAAAGGCCAAATGTGTGCGCACAAAGCCTCTTACCCCTACTTCAACAAGTGTCCTTAACAGTGTGAAGTCCTATTATACAATTTGATGGCACATCCGTCTAGGCCAGGGGTCGCCAACCTGCGGCTTGCGAGCCACATGCGGCTCTTTGGATGTGAAGCTGCGGCTCTTTAGTTCCATACGCAAATATTATTTATTTTATAAAAACATTTAAAAGTCGTTCTGAATCGATTTACGAGGATTAGGCACTATTTATCTCTTAGCCATTTGTACTCGCTTTTCACCCCTCCCCTCCCCCGTGACTATCTTCGGAGCGACATATTCATGCGAGCAAGCTTACTCTTGCATAAATATAATTAAAAGTAAAATAAGAAGCCAACTAACGAATGAAAATACCTAATAATACCATATATATTATCTAATTTGTAGTGAAAAAAGCACTACTTATTAGTAATACTTATTACTTGTTACGGAGGTGGTTTTATCGGAACCGAAGTCGGAGTCGGAGGTTTTAAATTTGGTTTATCGAAGTCGAAACCGGATTCGGAGTCGGAGGCGAAGCCGGAGGTGGAGGCAGAAGATATATGTATTAAGAAGGGCAGGTCTAATAAAATAAACTAGTACAAAAATTGTTCAGTCAGCCTCTTTAATTTCAATAAGAAAACCCAACATCATAGGTGCATGTAAATAAAAATAATCATGTTTTCAATAACAGTTAGCAAATTAAATCATATTAATTGACTCCATAAGTAGCAAATTATATTTAATAAACAAAAGTTTCGCAGCTTTTTCTCCGTTCAATCTATTTCTTAACGGGTCATAGATTAGGCCAGCACCACTAAAACATTGTTTGCTTGCTACTAAGCCTGGTGGACACGACAAATATCAGCGGGCAATCGATTTTAGGGATTGGAATTCGCCGCACAAAAAACAAATCATCCATCAAGATTGCGTAACAACAAGTGAAAGACTAATCGACGACAGAAAGCACGTGGGGGGATTCTCCGCGCGACATGCATAAACCTGTTCGTACACGTTGACCTCGGCTGCTGCGCTCCACCACCACCGCTATTCGATATGCTTCGACCTCCGATTAAAAAGTTTCGTAGCCGAAGTCAGAACCGGAGATGTAATATCAATCGGAAGTTCCGATTAATCGGAGTCGGAGTCGAATCTCCGTAACATCCCTACTACTTGGTACCTATATGAATAAATAGATATTTTTCTTATGAAAACATAGATTAGTTGTTTTTTATCAAAAAACTTTATTTATGTAAGTACTATTTATTGTTGGCAAGAAAAAAATATGTAGCTCTTTAAAAACTTTGAAATTTTGTAAATTTTAATTTTTGACTCTTCCGTCTCAAAAGGTTGCCGACCCCTGGTCTAGGCGTATTAATCTCGTACCGCGTGAGTGGTTTGTCGTCATAGCACTTGGCTGGCTTCCGGCACGGTCAAACGAAGCCTTGCAGGATTTGTGTGGCTATCTTTAAGCTATCTTATTTCCACCTGGTTACATCTAATGCTATTTTATTGATGATCAACCCTGCGCTGCGCCCTTCGGTGGGGCATTATTTTGATGTGGCGCTAGTTTGTACCATTTTCTATTACAACTTTCTCCAATATATTCTCGTAGCAAGTTACATAATTTTACGATGACAATAGTTCAATTTCTAAGTAACAGAGTTATTTCAGGCAAGCCGGTGTACTATTTTGGGAAGGTTGGTAAACTAATTAGGTAAATTGGATATGTTCAACTAAGGAACAGTAATTTGATTTCAGCAATATTATTTTTGTAAAAATAGTAGTTTTTGGTAATTTTATGTCTATGGTTCACCAACCCACACTGTGCCAGCGTGGTGGGTTATGGCTTATACTTTCTTTACGAGAGAAGACCCGAGTCCCAGCAGTGGGAACATAATGAGCTGACGATGATGATGCCTTTGGTCCTGTTAAACTTTATGTTGTTATTTCCGAAGTCGGCCAGTTGATTGATTGACCACAGAAAGCCCATGTCATTCAAGTCCATGAAATTAATCCATTAGATCCATTTTGAATATAGAAGCTTAAGCTACGATGCATGGGTAGTTCTGGGCTGATGATAACGATATCTACTCTGAAAGTAATCGATGAAGATGGGATGACGATGTCGAAAAGCACGTGGGAAAGACCTGACTTATTGTTGAACCAAGAATAAAAAACATTTCATAAAATGGCGATGGGTTATTGGCTGCAGTGAATGGAGTGAGTTGGAAATGATAAGGATACCACTATATAACAATGGTATAGAATACATTACAGAAGCAATGAGTGTGCGATACGGATGTAACGGTATCACAAAGCGAATGCACTTCACGGGCCACTGGCTGCACATTCTGATTGCACTAATTCAACGCCCGGCCCAGCCGGCTGATTGTGGGAACGGCTCATAAATGGATCACATGACGTTAATACGTAATTGATACTTAACACATCGGAAATTGGAACTAGTTTCAGATAGAAAGAAAGCTGGCACAGTGAGACAATTAATTCATGCTGTTGCTAAAAGCGGAAGAGAGTTCAGAGTTATTTTTTACTAAATCATGCTGTAACAATAAATATGTATTCTGAACTCTGGTTGAAATTAGGACAAGCATAGATTATTTTTAACCAACTATAAAAAAGGAGAAGGTTCTCTATTCGATTGTATTATTTTTTTATGTTTCTTTCCTCAGAAATCTGTCGTTCATGAACCGATTTGGAAATTATTTTTGCGTTGGGTTCAGTATAGCTACGAAGTGGTCCCATATGAATTTCATCGACATTTGACAGTGGACTTCGAAGATACATTGAAGTCGGTTTTTTTTTTAAACGTATTCTTGTAAAGGCACTTATGAACAGTGGTTACTTTATCAAGATTGCAACAACAAAAGGTTTAGTTGAGCAGACGATTAAAATGACGAAAGTCTCATGAGACAAAGACTACTCATGAGGTTGCGTAAATTCAACAGACTTTACATTATACGTGTAATTTTTTGTTTGAGAACTGTAAAACAAATGTTAGTCAAAAAATATTTAATTTGCGTGGTAAACGAAGAAAGCCAAGTCATATTTTTATGGCATCCTAAAATTAAATAAACGAGACATAACCTCAAGTAGGTACATTGACTCGTATGCAATGGAAGAATAGTAATTTCTATTCAAATAATCCTTCCTACAGGTTGACCAGTTTATTTTGAGCTCATCACACGCTATTGTGCTAATACATACAGCTAGTTATTCTGTGTCATTTAAGAACAGTTTTAGTTAGTTCGAGAACCCGCCACAGCCAGGATAAAATTGTCGAAGCCTAAATCAATATTCAGCGGTCAAAGTAAGGCAATTAAAATTCTGCGCACGAGTCTAATTGAGGTCCGCAATAGATGGTATCTACTGGCGGTTTAGACTGGGAGTGTCCGTATGAAGTTCGAAGCAATCGATAAAAGATGGAATTTCAAAGCGGTTTCTATGTTTACTTACTGGTTGGTTTTAGAATTTGTCTCATGAAGTGTGCTACTAAATACCTACTTAGTAAGGCAAGTGGTTATGCTAATTACTTCGTCGTTTACTGATAAGTTGTAACACGCACTTGTTCAATCAGCTACGGGGTTTGGGGTCATCAGTATTTTGATAAGTTTTTAAAATAAACAAATATGATTTTCTCTGCAATACAGTCATAATAAACAGTAGGAAGCTTTCGTAACTTTTGGTAGATATTCAATATCAAACGAATGCCCAATTTCAACATGTGAAACTCTATGAACTAGATGCAAGTGTTTTGCTTTCTTAAAACAGCAGATTTAAATCTAAGGAGCTTCATGCTTCGAACATTTCGTAAATTCAATAAAACTAAGTGCAACATACATACGTTAGGTATTCCTAACATTTAGGTCACCCAAATTGGGTACCTTGCCGTACTCAGTAAAATTGGACGAAAGACAGGTAAAAAACAAAGACAAAAAGAACAAATGGCATGCCGTCATTACGAAACCATTAGTTCCAGCAAGGCGAGGCAGATAAAAAGAAATCGCAGAGGCGAGACAAAGAACTCCGACGCATTTTATAGGCTTCAAAACGGGGGACAGCGATAAACTCTACATCAAGATAAACATTGAACTCTAAATAATTGTATTTATCTATAAAATAATCTATATTATTATAAAGCGTTTTTTTTCTTATAACTGGACCTGCCTGGCTTGTAGAGGCCAATAACATATACACATATGTTCTTGGCCTCTACAAGCCAGGCAGAAAAAGCAACACACGACTATACTCGTAAGTGGGTATCTAATCTATTAATTAAATGTGATGCATGTGATTTGTAGACAGAGTATGGATAATCATTTTGTGTGACTCTTGATTTGACGCACCGGGTTTTAATTCTAATTCCATCCTTCATTCAGCAACTACGACAAAAAATATGTGTGAATATTCCACACGCTCTAAAATCGAAAAAGGAAGAAAACATCGTGAGGATACCGGTTGGCATGTTCAAGAATCACAAAGTTCAAGAACATGTGACATTTTGGCTATAGTATACTCTGAGAAAACTGTGTCACAGCACGTAGAACATGTCAACCTAGTGTATATTATGCCATTATGATTTTCAACCATTGGCGTACAAAGTAACAAGTGTTTTAAAGCCGTAAAATATTTAGCCGGTGGGAGCCGATAGGATACTGGGTCAACAAACTCAGCCAGGTCAACCCGTGCTAACGATGCTTTGCCACTCACCAGTCGCCAGCCATTCATTGATTATACAGTTTCAAAACTCAATGGACCATTATTTTATATTCTGCTTAATTACTTTTCAGTATTCTTACAGAAATGAGATGGCGACGCCTTTACACAGTTGTGGAACAAGACAAAGAACATTAAAATTTTGGTCTGCTACCCCAGAACTTCTTATATGATAATTTATAAGTTACTTAAATTTCACAATAATTGTGCTGAAATTAGAATAATCATGGCATGATATGATAAAAAGACTTAATAATTTGTATGGTTAACACAGAAGCGAGAGAAAAACTTTAAATCTACGGTGAAGCAAATGTTACTTCAGAAAGCCTACTACTCTACCCAGGACTTTATTAATAACAAGGAGGCATGGCAAAATATTGAGATCTCAATTTTATTAGAATCTGAATGCGTTAATCGTATAATTCAACTTATGTACAAGTGTATGTTTGATTTCCTTACGGTAGTAATAATTGAAAAACCTTGACATTTTATTTTATATTGTACTCAAATGAACATTGATTTTGACATATTGACATAATTTAATTTGAAATATTTTTTGACTTTTTAAAATAATAATTGTTATTACTATTAGTAGACCAAAAAAAAAACCTTACTTAATGCTTTTAATGTTTTGTTGAATTATATATTTTATTGTTACCTGACGTTCAAAAGTGTACGGATGTACCAAATTGAAACAAATTATTTGAATTGAATTGTAGTAAGTAATTCGAGAGCTTCATAGGTAAGGCCTATCTGATAGCGAACCTCTTCTCTCTCGAGGTATAATAAAGGAACTATATCCGTATATTTCTCATTATTATTGCAATACCCTTGGAAATATTGCTTATACATAGTACAGTTAATTAAATGATAAGCACTAGAAATGTACTAGATATGTACTCTACCTACATCAGTCTGGACTTCAGAAACTTGTCGATAGCATTTCTTAAACCGTAAACATCACTGACGAAAATACATTTTAACACAGTTTTAACAATGAAAATACGATGCTAAGATAAATGTAAATTCCGTAAGTAAACTGGTGAGTCAAAGCAACAACCTGTAAAGGAAAACGCGAGATTCTTAGACTTCAAAACTTACCAGCGGCTTGGTAATCCAGGGTGAATGATTTATGTAACACTAAGAAGCACAAGGCACTCTCACTCGCGGGAAAGCTCCAAAGTTTATTGACACGAATAAGTTTTAGAACTGGACGCAACTAGCGGAGGTAAGCCACACGTGTGCGTCCCTCGCGGGTTGAATGGCAACTGATGATGGAAAACAAGATGCAACGGTGCTACAGCCTTCGTACACTTAGCAGTCGGATCGAAGGAAATTGTACTTTATAGCGAACCTGTTTTGATTTATTTATGTAAGTATTTGCGAGGCTCTACCTCTCGTTGAATAATGTGTAGGCGGCGATGCAGGTTTGACGGCTATTTTACCCACGCAGTGTTACGCGGGAATAGATTTTGATTATTTCAAACCACTTACATTTCCATTTCGAGCTACGAACGGTTTCTAAATAGAATATGCAGTAGGTTGACTTATTCAACACCTTCATAATGTACCTCCAGAGTCGGGCGTTTCGAACATTAACAACATTTTTATTATGACTCATACAAAATTCGTATTAAAGCAAAACTATATTGATTGATATATTATTAAAATTATATTAGATTGATTTAAATCAAAGCCAAAATTTTTGGAAATTGTAATGATTTATGACTATAAGGACTAATACAATAAAATTACTGTTATTTTTGTTTGGACAATTTGTAAAATTAACAACAATTAATCAACAAAAATATATTGATTATTATTGCCACTAGGTACTCAGGACCTACCTAGTAGGTGAATAGGTACTAGGAAAATGTTGCTACGGCCGAAATAAATAAACAAACATTAAACAATCAAAATAATAAAATAATGATTAGATTAAAATAAAGAGGTTTTCTTTTAACCTGATTAATTCCGAAATATACGAAGTTTCTTCAAGGCCATTTTGAAAAATTCTTGAAATTGGAGCCACTGATCAAATATCAAAAAATCTGTAGAAGACGTCAATACGTTTTGATGATGTGAATGCGTTCTGATGTTTTTCTGAGATATTGAAAGTCAAAGGTTCCATATAGCGACAAAATCGGGTTGCGTTGCAATTAAGCTTCTAAATAAAGAAAAAAAAAGTCAGTCGAGACCAGTATTACTAAAAAACCGAAAAGCACTTATGAAACCTTAATAAATTCAATGAAGTGGATATTTGAGAAGGCCAAGGCCAAATACAGCTATTTGCAAAACATTTAATCCATTATGACAAATAAATTATTTAAGGCTATTACACTAATACACTTATATTATAAATGCGAAAGTTTGTATGTAAGTGTGTTTGTTCCCTCTTCACGCCGCAACAACTGAACCGATATGGAATAGCGATAGCTTAAACCCTGGATTAACACACAGGTGTACGTATTGTCACGGGAAACCGTGGGTGAGTCCGCGGGGCGCAGCTAGTGGTACCATAAAACGCTGTAACCCGGTTAACGTGTTTGGTCGTAATCGCCCGGCTCTTTTAAAAGCTACTAATCTAATTTAAGGCGCTTTCACGTACGCTTTGCAATTTTCATTAAGGTTTAATGGAGACAGTGTCGAAAGAATAGAGCCACATGTTTGTTTTGCACACTAAATATTTGCACGTGTGATTACACATACGTATTTTCACAAGTTTTGTTACAGCGTCGCGTGTGTATTATATGTTATCGTCATTACACTGAGAAAAATGTCATTTTGGCATAATCTTAAAATATCGTGACGTTGGTTTAAAATAGATGCGTTGTCTTATAATATGTTGATAATAAGTAAATATTACGCTAGAACTGAAATGTGTTAAGATGGAATCGAATTTTTTGGTTAAATAATGCAATATTATGATACTTGTCATCGTAAAAATTTGTAATTATGAAATAACATTGTCTTCTTCAAATAATAACACAATGTAATAGAAAATGGTCCACTGTCCCATAAATTAGTATGATAATTATAAATAAGATTCTAATTAAAAAACACAATGACAGTCACCGTAATATAAATAGATTTCATAGTTTAATATAAAGAAGTATCTCTAAAAATACGATGACCTCCCCCTAATGTACTATATTAAATTATAATGCTTTAAACTTATATTTTTAAAGTAAGCATCATTTTTTAATATTACAGTCATATTATTTTATGTGAATCCTATGATAATACGATTAAATAATCTCATATTTTTAGAGTAAGCATCAAAGTTCAATAATATAGTCATATTATTTTATGTGTATCCTACTAAATTATTATTACAGAGACCCATTTATGAGTAGCATTTGAATGATGTCCTACAAATTTAAGGTGACGGCATTATATAATGAGGTCTCCCTCTCTCACTTCATTCCGCCGCCGCGCCATTTCGGTCGGCCATTTGTATTTCACCGCTACAGCCGGCAAGTCACGACTCACGACTCGTTTAATTAATAGCAATAACAATTCCATTAGTGCCAGTGAACGTGTTTGATCAGTGCAAAAATGGATATGGCTACGCGTGATCTTTTGAAGAAGTGGAATTTGGAACGCTACATCGATCGTTTTGAAAGTAAGTTGACAAACCTACTTAGTAAGTTGCTAGCATGAGCCCACACATTACATTCACACATTCTAATTTCTAGCAAGAATAGGGTCAGAGTGTCGTCTTAGAGGCACTATGAAAAAATACTTAAAAAAATTTCGCGACCAATTTCAAGGTCACAGTTCTAACATAACCTTACCTATGGATCCCTTCGACATCGTTTTTACGACAAACGGTTGGTCGGAGACAAAAAACACCCAGACACTTTTAGCCTTTCTAGGTGTTACATACTATAGAATCGAGAAAATAAACGATTTGCGAAAATAACACTTTTTTGGCCGCTGTACACTCCAACCAAGAATAGTCTTGTCGTATGGTACCTACCCACCTACCTAGATATACGTTCATATTTATATTATACACTAGATTTGATGTGCAACTGCAACCCAAAAAAAAACAAATAGGTACCAACCTACATTTTATAAAGTCGATGCGACGTAGTGCATTTCACAGCTGCAATCAGGGCGCTGTTAAATTTACCTTTTTTTTCAGCTGAAAGAATTGATATCGCAACAATGCAGATGCTTAGTAAACAAGACATACATAGTATGTTCCCTCAAATAGGGGACAGACTCCGGTTTGAAGCAGCTCTGGCCATGTTAAAAAGCGACCAACCAAAAGATTTCGACGGAATTACATGAACTTATTCCGCCATCTCCATTCTATCACCGGACGACCAGGCGTACGGCAAGCCGTCATCAATATATGGTTGACATCCCTCCTGCTCGCACCAAGCGCTTTGCTTCGACCTTCATAATGCGAACGGCCAAGGAGTGGAACTCTCTGCCGGCATCTGTGTTTCCGGATAGCTATAATCTGGGTGTCTTTAAGACAAGAGTGAACAGGTTTCTTCTAGGCGAGCGTGCTACATCTTCGACCGCATCGTCACTTAACAACAGGTGAGATAGCGGTCAAACGCAAGCCTATAAATAATAATAAAAAAAAAAAAAAAAAGATATGGTTTGTTTTCATGTTAAATTGTATTTCAAAAAAGTAAATTTTGTTTTAAACTTTTTGCTTACACATGCCCTGCGTCGCTTAAATGCACATTCTCCTACTTGCATGTAGGTAGGTACCTACTTATTAACTTTTATTATTTTAAAGTCTTCTTAAGATACCTAACAATTTAACCGGTGCAGTATTTATTTAAAAAGTGGAATAAAATCATAACTTTTCATCAGTCTTGTTAGTTTACCAACTAAGTACATTATTATTACCTTTTTAAATTTCTTGTTAAATTTCAGGATAACTCCTACAATTCATCACTCTTTGAAGAGGTCCTGAGGAATTACTTGTTAACTAGTCTACCTTGTAACTTAGAGCCTCTGCCACCGTGTGAAGGACTGCAAAGCTCAATCCTCAACCAAGACTGCGAAGCAGGACTTAACCAGGAAAATTTGGTAAGTTCTGCAAAATTGTAGAAAAGTACTCGTACTTACTGTTTTTTGGTTCAAGAGCAATATGTATTAATTTGTAATTACATCCATACTAATATTATAAATGCGAAAGTAAGTTTGTCTGTCTATCTGTCGGCTGGGGCAGGACCTTTTCACATTTTCATACCTAAGACACTGAACCGATGCAAAATTTGGTATAGACATTCTTTGAGACCAGGATCAGTCCTGATCTTGATCGATTAGTTTTTATCAGGGCCGGATCAAGGGACGAGGGCAGGACCGTTCACACCTGCAATGCTGAACCGATTACTAGTAAAAAAATATAACACTTCCCTTGAGTTATCTCCGGCTAGGGCTAGCTATAGCCTGTTAGTTAACGGTCGCACTCGGACACATTTAGTGATTATTTCAACGATTATTGAGGTTAATTGACCGTACATACTCATATTATCACACCTTTTTGTTACATGTACTATTATAACATTGTCTCAAAGTAAATATTATTTTAGGATGGTGACATACTGGTGATACCACTGGACTCGTCGTCGTCAGTGGGTGAAGCAGTTAGACAAGAGTCCACCGGGAGCAATTTAGTAAGTTATTGCCTATTATCCTGTACTTTTGATAAGGAATTTAAATTGACATTCAATATTGTTAACCCCCGGCGTAAACAGATAAGTTTAACGTCTGTACCTGTCCTGTCCTGTATGTGTGTACGGACGGCCGTTTAGGAGCTATACTATATGTCACAAAGATCAGTAATATATTTGGAGTTGGTGACAGCTATAACTAACAACTAAATGCATGATGCCTAGACTGGCACCGACTCCAACTGATCATTATACTGAATGGAAGGTAGGTATTGAACCTGTATTTTCAACATTTTAGTGACATTTTTTTTTAACTTTTACCTTGCATATTTAGTTTGTAATGCCATACTTATACTATTTGTGTTTCAGGTGAATACCATACTGAATTCATCAGTCGAGGGAAAACAAATAATAGCAATTGGGCAGAAAACGGGCACCTTACCCTCAAACGTGCGTGGGCGTTTATGCAAGCTGCTTATGGAGAAGCTCATTACGGCCGAAAACCCGGTACTTCTGACAGATTCGCAGCTGCTTGCTCTATCCTACGACATTGGCAGATTATTTAAAGAGGAGTCACCACCCCTATACTACGCGCCGTACCTGCCGGCTGATGCTTACCAGGCTAAGCGCAATATCTCTGGCTGGTTAGTCACCGCCAGAAGGGCTCGACGGCAGCATTTAGTTTCGTTGGGCCTTATTGAAAAGCCCAAGTCACGTTCTCGCTCCAAGTCCAGTCCTAGGCTAGACACCCCTCCACTCGCTGGAATCGACCTGACCGGACTTAAAGAAGGTAACTCCTTTTCAAGAAATTTTATGTTTTCAGATTGAATTAAATTATCAAGAACAAAATTATTGAGAAAAATATCTGAATTAGTATAAATTTTCGTTACAAATTACAAAATATCTGAATCTAAGAACCGTTATTGTCATTGTACTAATTATTAATCGTTTTAATTTTTGTGTGCAGGTGAAGTGGAGGACGTAGCGTCAGCATTAGAGCAGCTGTCAAGTCCTTCAGCTGGTCCGTGGCAGGAGGTCAGTGCCCTGTGGCGGGAGACGGTGCGAGCTCGCCTCCGGTACTTGTACTACGAGGAAGGGACATTACAGGAGTACTTCAATAAGTATCCTATCCTGAAGTCAAGTGATGGATGGCGACTCCTGACGTATGACTACGAAGCACTGTTCCCTGATAAATCCGGGGGCCTCGACGCCTTGGATGCTTCATCGGAAAACATACTAAAAGCTGCTCAGCAGTAGCTTAACACCACAAAGGACTCGTTTCTTCGTCGAAAAATAGCTGATACATTGGCAATTTGTGACGGTAAGGAAATGATTCTGTTATATAGTTCTAGGTGCTCGACCTCCCTGGGTCGGTGAACCCGTTATAAAATATATAGACAAAAAAGAATTTAAAAATTATCTAACATGGTGCAGTCGTTCAGAAGTAACGGGCGGGCGGACACACATTTCGGCAATTCATTTTTACTTATATAGATAGACTAGTATTTCGCCGCGTGCGCGAGCTGCTAAAGCAGCTCGCGTGGGGGGGTGGCTGCTGTTTTTTTTTAAAGCTTCCTATCGATTATGGTTCTAAAGTTTTGTTTACCTTTTTTGTTCTGAAAACAAACTTTTGTATGGCGGCCATCTTGAAAAAAAGCTGGATTTCAAGTGATTGTGTGGCGTGCGCGAGCTGCTAAAGCAGCTCGCGTGGGGGGGTGTTTTGCTTATTAATAAAAGCTCCCTATCAATTACGGTTCTAAAGTTATTTAAGTTCAGTTGTTTTAAAAAAAAGACTTTTGTATGGCGGCCATCTTGGAAAATGGCGGAATCCAAGTGATTTTGTGGCGTGCGCGAGCTGCTAAAGCAGCTCGCGTGGGGGGGTGTTGCTTTTTTTTATAGACGCTTCCTATCGACTACGGTTCAAAAGTTTTGTTTGGCTTATTTTTCCGGAAAAAAAACTTTTGTATGGCGGCTATCTTGAAAAATGGCGGAATCCAAATTTTTTTTTCATAATCGTAATCTACGACCCAGAAAACCCCCCGATGCAAAATTTCAGTCGGATCGGAGCAACTTTCAAAATTGCCGCCATTTTTTTTTCTTTTTTTTTAATTTTTCCAACTTTTCCAAATTTCCCCCATCGCCCTCTATGACATTTGGTCGAGCACCCTATACCTATCTCTAACCATTCAAAATTTATTTACATTTTTATTTTGTATGGCGGCCATGTTTTTTTGTATGGCGGCCATCTTTTTTTTCAAATTTTCAAAAATGGCCCAGGTTTTGGGGCATATTTAGTTCAAGCGGTACCCCCATCCGATTTATAGTTTCCGAGATCCCCTGAGCAGTTCCATCAAGGAAACCACTTTCTGGTGATTTCGGATTTTTCTGGTTGGTTTCAAAACACCCTCTATCCAACGGTACCAAACACTCCCCCCCACCATATCGGCAAGTACCACTTCTATTTCTGTCAATTATATGTCAGTCAGTCAGTGGTCTTTCAGTTATATATATTATAACTAGTATTTCGCCGCGTGCGCGAGCTGCTAAAGCAGCTCGCGTGGGGGGGTGATTGCTCTTTTTATTAAAAGCTCCCTATCGATTACGCTTCTAAAGTTTTATAAGCCTTTTTGTTATGAAAGCAAACTTTTGTATGGCGGCCATCTTGAAAAAAAACTGGATTTCAAGTGATTGTGTGGCGTGCGCGAGCTGCTAAAGCAGCTCGCGTGGGGGGTTTGCGTTTTTTTATAAAAGCTCTTCATCGATTACGGTTCTAAAGTTATTTAAGTTCAGTTGTTCTGAAAAAACGACTTCTGTATGGCGGCCATCTTGAAAAATGGCGGAGTCCAAGTGATTTTGTGGCGTGCGCGAGCTGCTAAAGCAGCTCGCGTGGGGGGGTGTTGCTTGTTTTTTATAGACGCTTCCTATCGACTACGGTTCAAAAGTTTTGTTTGGCTTATTTTTCCGGAAAAAAAACTTTTGTATGGCAGCCATCTTGAAAAATGGCGGAATCCAAAATTTTTTTTCATAATCGTAATCAACGACCCAGAAAACTCCCAGATGCAAAATTTCAGTCGGATCGGAGCAACTTTCAAAATGGCCGCCATTTTTTTTTCTTTTTTTTTATTTTTCCAACTTTTCCGAATTTCCCCCATCGCCCTCTATGACATTTGGTCGAGCACCCTATACCTATCTCAAACCATTCAAAAGATATTTACATTTTTATTTTGTATGGCGGCCATGTTTTTTTGTACGGCGGCCATCTTTTTTTTCAAATTTTCAAAAATGGCCCAGGTTTTGGGGCATATTTAGTTTAAGCGGTACCCCCATCCGATTTAGAGTTTCCGAGATCCCCTGAGCAGTTCCATCTCGGAGACACCTTTCCATGGATTTCGGATTTTTCTGGTTGGTTTCAAAACATCCTCTATCCAACGGTACCAAACACTCCCCCCTACCATATCGGCAAGTACCACTTCTATTTCTGTCAATTATATGTCAGTCAGTCAGTGAGTGGTCTTCCAGTTTTATATTATATTAACTAGTATTTCGCCGCGTGCGCGAGCTGCTAAAGCAGCTCGCGTGGGGGGGTGGCTGCTGTTTTTTTTTAAAGCTTCCTATCGATTACGGTTCTAAAGTTTTGTTTACCTTTTTTGTTCTGAAAACAAACTTTTGTATGGCGGCCATCTTGAAAAAAAGCTGGATTTCAAGTGATTGTGTGGCGTGCGCGAGCTGCTAAAGCAGCTCGCGTGGGGGGGTGTTTTGCTTATTAATAAAAGCTCCCTATCAATTACGGTTCTAAAGTTATTTAAGTTCAGTTGTTCTAAAAAAAAGACTTTTGTATGGCGACCATCTTGGAAAATGGCGGAATCCAAGTGATTTTGTGGCGTGCGCGAGCTGCTAAAGCAGCTCGCGTGGGGGGGTGTTGCTTTTTTTTTATAGACGCTTCCTATCGACTACGGTTCAAAAGTTTTGTTTGGCTTATTTTTCCGGAAAAAAAACTTTTGTATGGCAGCCATCTTGAAAAATGGCGGAATCCAAATTTTTTTTAAAAAATCGTAATGTACGACCCAGAAAACCCCCCGATGCATAATTTCAGTCGGATCGGAGCAACTTTCAAAATGGCTGCCATTTTTTTTTCTTTTTTTTTAATTTTTCCAACTTTTCCAAATTTCCCCCATCGCCCTCTATGACATTTGGTCGAGCACCCTATACCTATCTCTAACCATTCAAAAGATATTTTCATTTTTATTTTGTATGGCGGCCATGTTTTTTTGTATGGCGGCCATCTTTTTTTTCAAATTTTCAAAAATGGCCCAAGGTTTGGGGCATATTTAGTTCAAGCGGTACCCCCATCCGATTTATAGTTTCCGAGATCCCTTGAGCAGTTCCATCTCGGAGACACCTTTCCATGGATTTCGGATTTTTCTGGTTGGTTTCAAAACATCTTCTATACAACCGTACCAAACACTACCCCCCACCATAACGGCAAGTACCACTTCTATTTCTGTCAATTATATGTCAGTCAGTCAGTGAGTGGTCTTCCAGTTTTATATTATATTAATTTTATTTTGTTCTGATACTTTTCCCTATTTGCTCAGTTAATGATGATGTGTTGTGTCAAATATACTATTATTATTTTCTTTCCAGATGAACAACCGGAGACAAAATTAATAGCAGCGATATTGCTACTCGGCTGTCTCTTTAATATTCCTCCTGCCCGTCGATCTAGAAAAGACTGGCAAGCTTCACGAGCGGAGATATTGGATGGATTTGTGACCATCGTGGATGATGACGCAGACGTGCAAGTGGTAATTGAGGAGCGTCGCCAAAAGCTTCAAAACCTAGGTATTAGCCTCCAACCATTTATAATTTGGTGCCGCCAGTCAGGTGTCTCCTTCACAGTATGTGACAATACGTTTTACAAGTTCACAACACTAACTGAGGCTGTTGATGTGACTTTTAAAATATTTCATGCTACTGCGGCTAAATATCCTACTGAAAGCTATAACATTTGGCTTATTATCCAAATTGGTTTTTACAAAGTCAAAACATCGTACGATCGTATGTCACAATCTGTGAAGGAGATATTAGTTACTCTCGGAGTCACAATTTAAATTAAGATGAAGTGTCACAGTTGTAAAAGGACTTTTCCCACGTTTTCTTCACTTATTACCCACATAAGGAAAGAATGTGAAAAAATTGATATTACTGGAGTTTATAAATGTGGTGAAGACGCATGCTACCGGTATTTCACGGACGTTAGACAATTTAGAAAACATGTTAACTTAAAACATTTGAATAAAGTAAACACTCGTTATTTGCCATCCACCTCAAACGAGGCTTGCGTAGTTCCTATGTGTGAAACAGAGACTACCAAAGTAGCAACTGAGCACATATACATTGAAGCTGATAGTGAACCGGAAGTCCTTGATAATGCTGATAGTATTATTCATAAAGAAGTTTTGAAATTTATTTCAACGCTCTATGTAAATCCCTCTGTATCTCGATCGTCTGTACAAGCTATGGTTAGTCATTTGCAAACCCTTCTTGACAATATCGCACCGTCTTTAATGTCCGTATTCGGCCCTGTGCTAGCTGATGAGGAAAGCATGTCTGGAAGCGAAATTAATAAACGACTTCATAAGTTCAACACAGCTTTGAAGGGCATCTTTTTTCCGTTTCGTTCAGAATATTTGAGATTCCGAGAATTGAATTTATTAGGTTCTTTTATACCACCACATGAAGTAATCGTTGGTTATTGTCCTGACATTTCACAAAGGAGTAACACTTTAACATTACACACCAAGCCACGTACAATGCAAGTAATTCAACTTCGCCAGGTTTTGAAGAATTTTTTTTCCATTGACACTATTTGGAAAGATGTAACGGATTATTTGAACCACCTAAGGGGTAATTTAATAATCCGTGAAGAAAATCCGATGAGGCCAATGTGTCTAGAAAATGTAATGCAGGGATCTGTATGGCTGGCAATGTGTACACCGCAGGCGTCGGACATTATTCTTCCTTTAGTAGTATACTATGATGATTTTGAAATTGGAAATCCTTTGGGGAGGCACGCTGGGGTGCATAAGCTTGGTGGTGTATACGTTTCCTTGCCAGCACTCCCACCACATTTATTTTCATTGTTGAATAACATTTTGCTGTTAGCTATTTGCCATTCTGCTGACAAAACTAAATATGGAAACAAAGCTATTTTTGACCCTGTTATTGAGGAATTGAATTACTTGCAAAACAAAGGAATTTTTATAGAAAATAAGTTTTTTAAAGGAACCGTAAAATTGAAGGTTGTTGCTATAACTGGCGATAATTTAGGCCTGAATTCAATTCTCGGGTTTACTGAAAGTTTTTCAGCTAACAAGTGTTGCAGAATCTGTAACATTGACAAGAAAGGTTTGCAAACTGCTCTATATGAAAACAGTAACTTGCTTAGAAATATGACTTCATACCACGCTCAATTGCAAGAAAACGATACACCTAACACGGGCATTAAAGAATCATGCTGTTGGCTTAAGGTGACAGGATTGGATTTATTTCAAAATGTAGCAGTAGACCCAATGCATGATATATTAGAAGGTGTAGCTCGTTATGTAATGACCTTTGTCATAAACCACTTCCTTGCCGAAGGTCTTTTAAAGATCTCAGTATTGCAACAAAGAATAATTTCATTTGATTATGGACCAGATAGGAATTCAAAACCAAGTAATTGTTTAGTTGTCCAAGGTTCGAAAGTAAAATTGAAAACTTCAGCATCAGAAATGCTTACCCTTATTAGATACTTCAGCCTAATAGCCGGGTTTTACATTCCTTTAGAAAATAAAGTATGGAAATTATACATTATGTTGCGGCAAATCACCGACAGGTTATTAAGTCATAGGGTCTTCAGTGACACCAATATTCAACTCCGGGTTATAATAGCAGAATTTAATCAATTGTACACGGAGCTAACAAAATCACCCCTGCAGCCAAAGTTTCATTTTCTGACTCATTATCCTACCATGCTAATGAAGTTCGGCCCCGTACGTAACATGTGGGCTATGCGTTTTGAAGCCAAGCACAGGGTATCTAAGTTAGTGGCTAGATCATCTTTTAATCGAGTCAATGTTTGCAAGACTCTAGCAATAAAATGTCAACTTATGCTCAATGACTTGTTTGTGAAAAATACAATACCTACAACAAAAATACTAGGAAAAAAATCTGCATTAAATTCAGGAGACACTGTCAAGTTTTCTCTCGGCACTGGCGTTGTCCTCAAATATTCGGTTACTTCCGCTACAATAGCTGGTGTTATATGGCAGCGGAACTCTATTGTTACTGTAGATATAGATGATGAACAATTCTTACCCACTTTTGGCCAAATTGATGCAATTTTGGTGACAGATACTGAAGAGGTTTTTTTCCGTTGCTGTATGTTTGAAACTATTGAATTTAATTCTCATTACAATTCTTATGAAGTTAAACGTGGTAATGATTATCTGTGCTTTCCTTGCCAAAATGCCGTTTCTCCGTGTCCTAACACGCTCACTCTAATGCGAGGTAACACGTCATATATTACAAGTAGATGGTACCTAGAGTAAACATTTCAAAATTCTGTAGGTATTCTAACGGCTTACGGTCGCTGCTATAATACCTTGAAAATGCGCAAACGAGTTAACTCGTTTGCTCATTTTTAAGGTGTTTTTATTTTGAATCCAGTAATATCAATTTTTTTTGGAAACGTTTACATAATTATTAATTATGTACTTATACCGTACGCGGCGTTGCTAGTTTGAGGCACTGCAGAGTCCAAGGGCAGTTATTTTTTTATAGCAGAGTGCGCTCAACTAGTAATCTACCCTTAGTTACGGTATTTATCGGATATCCCTTTAGGATATCCTATAAAGACGGCCCGATAACGGTGTCCGCATAAAGTAATGGTATGAGCCAGCACCAATAGCTGGTTTAAGGTGAACGCACACTTATCAGAGCCGAAGGAGGCGAAGGAATCAAATTTTAGAATTACTTAAATGAAGTCCAATGTAACTTCGCACACTTATCCGCACCGAATCGTACGACCTTATTCGTCCGATTCGGTAAGTGTGCGAGGTTCCATAGGATTTCATACAAGTAATTCTAAAATTCGATTCTTTCGCCTCCTTCGGCTCTGAAAAGTGTGCGTTCACCTTTAGTAATAGATTTTAAAGTAAAGTATTTGTATGAGGGATAGATTAGTCTCATCGGAGTGTTTATAGTAGCACTTTACTTGAAAATAGATATTTACTATAATAATATAACCAATTTATTGTATGCAGCTTTAAGGTGAAAGCGTCAGGGTAGCCCGCGAAATTCAAATTTTCTTACGTTTTTTGCAATTTGCAGGCCAGTGCTAGGTTTTGATTGAAATGTTAGACGCGGGTGTAAGACGTATGTAGTACAACTTATGTACTTACACCCGCGTGCAACATTTAATTAACATACAACCTAGCACTGGCCTGCAAATTGCAAAAAACGGCTACCCTGAAGCAATCACCTTAAGGGCAAAAATGTTTTAGTTATAGGTACATTAATGTAAAGTTTGTTATTTTTTGTAAATTAAATTTCTACTCGTCTCAACCTTTATTTTAATTTGTAAAAACTAGAATTATTGAACATAATGTATATAATGATTCTTTATAATGACCGACAAATAGATACTGTAATCATTAAGGCGAGGATGTTTCTAAACAAAACAGTCTTCTTTTATACTGAATATAAATGTTTAGAGTATATAATAATTATTCATTCATACTATGGAAATAAAAATACCATTCAATTTTCTGTTTAATTTATACATACATCCCTTTTCACCTTCTTACCATTCTTGCCAAGGTACTTTTTTCTATTTTTTTTACTTACTCTCCATTTTTTTAAGGTTCAAGTTTAGGGTTCTTCAGTTTTTTTTAATGTTGAGCTCACACCTAATAATATTTAAAAGGAAAGAACCAATATTGGATACTTAAAAATAAGGGGATCATGTAAGTCCAGTGGCGCCCTCAATTATAGGAGGATTGTGATTTCTAATAATCCAAACAATTTCTGTGTAATCCACCAGTATTTAGTTGTAGTCCTACTGATGGAGAATGAGTAGAACTACAACTAATCACTGGTGTATTATAGAGATATTAATTGGTTTATTAAAAAACACAATCCTCCTATTGAGGGCGACCTCCGTAAGATATGCTATAACCAGAGATATGAGGAAATAGTAGGAAAAGTAAGAGGACCTAACCTAAAATACGAGGAGGTTACCGAAAAATAGTAGGAAAAATAATAGGATATAACTGGATATATGAGGAAGTCACCGAAAAATAGTAGGAAAAATAATAGGATATAACTGGATATATGAGGAAGGCACCGAAAAATAGTAGGAAAAATTGTATGACATAACTGAATATGTGAGGAAGTCACCGAAAAATAGTAGGAAAAATAATAGGATATAACTGGATATATAAGGAAGGCACCGAAAAATAGTTGGAAAAATTGTATGACATAACTGAATATGTGAGGAAGTCACCGAAAAATTGTAGGAAAACTAATAGGATATAACTGGATATATGAGGAAGGCATCGAAAAATAGTAGGTAACTAAAACTAAATCCATGGTGACACATCATCTTAAATACTGTTATCATCAACATCAGTATTATCATCGTTCTTTTTGGTGAATCACTATGCTCCGTCCTTTGAGTGAATTCATCATACTTTAAGCTGAATTCACCTCTTTTATGATTGTCAGTTTTCTCAGTGTATGTACTTCGAATCTAATGTGAACTTCTGATGAATTTCAATAGTGAAACTAAAAATGTGAACCATGTCAGGATATTGTGGAAGCAAGGAACTTTGCAGATGCTTTTCCCGAGAAGCTTTCCTTAGAGGCTCCCTAGGGGAGACATCAAAATAAGGGGTTGCCGATAGCACGACTGATTTTATCCGCCAATTGCTTTCATTTTTTGTGTTCGCTACCAGGAAAATTGAATATTCTATGAAATTAGGTAACGAGCCGGGTGAAACTGCACGGCATTCTCAAATGCCCAGTGACCATTAAACTGTAACGTATGCAAACTACTACTGTTTTCTGACAGAGTAGCTGACACTGCTTTGGACTTTCACACAGAAAAGCTTTTGCAAAAGAGCTCTACCACTGCCAGAAGATACAGTTAAAGCAACTTCCTACTAATATTATAAATTCGAAACTTTGTGAGGACGGATCGATTGGATGGATGCGGCAACTATTGTCTCACTTTTACGAACACAGAATATTGAACGAGAATCAGTTTCGTTTCGCGAAAAGCAGATCAACAACAGATGTACATTTAGTTACCCATGTGCTTGAAGCTTGGGAGAGTTCACAGGATGCCATTGGCGTTTTTTGTGACCTCTCCAAGGCTTTTGACTGCGTAGAGCACAGTATTCTGATTCGTAAACTCCATCACTACGGAATTCGTGGAACTGCTCCGAATCTTGTAGAGTCCTACATAACCGACAGACAGCAAAAAGTTGGTATAAATGGCGTCACTTCATCTGGATCTTTAGTCAAAATTGGTGAACCACAGGGATCAATTTTAGGGCCGTTCTTGTTCTTAGTGTACGTAAATGACTTACCTTTTATGGTGATGAAGACCTGGCAGATATTGTGCTTTTTGCTGATGATACATCGGTAATGTTCTAAGTAGATAGGAGGAATATTGAACTAGTACACTAATAATGTATAAGATATTGTTTCAAATTGGTTCGCTGCAAACAACTTGTTACTAAACGCGAAAATGTTTAAAGTTCTCTTTGTCTAATGTTAAACATATAGAGCCAAACGTAATGCTTAATAGTGATGAACTCGACACAGATAAGGCGACGGTATTCCTAGATATAGGCATAGACTCTAAGTTGCAGTGGGGTCCTCATATCGATGCTCTATCTGTAAAACTTATTTCTGCTGCGTACGCGGTTAGTAAAATTAGACAATTAACGGATATAGCCATTCCACAGCTTAATATCATATGGCATTGTGCTGTGGGGTTCTGCCGCGGATATAGGAGTTTTATTTTACAAAAGCGGGCGAGACGTCTTTAAACAAATTAATGTATTTACTTTACCTTCTCAGTATATTTATGAAAATATAATGTATGTTCGTGAAAATCTGCACAAATTCAAGGTGAATAGTGACTATCATAACATAAACACTAGCAATTGCAGTACCTAGGTTTAGACTGAGTAAAACGAATAAGTAAAACGAATAAGTACGTTTTTACAATTCAATTCCGAAATGTATAACGGAGCTCACAGAAAGTAGATTCAAATTGCGTGTGAAAGATATTCTAATGAAAAAAAGCATACTATACAGTTAGTAATTACATAGAAAACAAAGATGCGTATAACATTCCGCTTCTGCCAAGTAGCCAACTGGCACATAAGAACCATAATATTGACAAAAACAAAAATATAATATTGTAACAAAAGTTCTAAAAAAATGCCCCTCAGTTGCTTGCCGTATCTTCTTAGTGGTTATACGGTGGTAAAGTCATTGTAATAATTGATGTTCATAAGTGAGTCTGTGATGCGAAAACAGAATAAAGAACTTCTGAACTGGAACTACTGAATTGATTTAGATGAAACTTATATACTATGTAGTTTCTTTAGGTTCCGGAAAAGGACATAGGCTACTTTTTATTCCGGGAAACCGCGGGTGAAACCACGAGGTGCAGCTAGTATAAGTGTAATTTTTATTGAAAGATATCTTTAATTGTTCGTAATTGTCAATTGTCATTACTATAATGGATGGCATTCGCCTTGAGTTAATTTGTCTTCTTCAAGGTTAAAGATACATATAATATTATCGGATCGTTTTGCTTATGAAGATAGCGTGCCTTCTTTTGTATTGCGTGCCTTGAACGGGTCAAATAAAAAAAACTACCGACCGAAGAGAATTATCAAATTTCACCTTCGTGATTGCGCGGTATAAGCTACAGTACTAAGTTATTTGGTTTACTACATTGAAGCTGTGCACAAGGAATAGCTTTATTTTTTTATCGAGGACCACGTGCATGTCAGATTTTCTGTTTAAGTGATAAAATATTCTAAAACCAAATACGTATTTTCGCCTATATTTGTTGTTAATGAATTGGTATGTACTATTTATGTATCTTGAAGTAAATACCTACGTTTTTTTCACGGTCGACAGATTTGTTTGTGACCACTTCTCGCCTAATTGTATAAGTGACGATGGACTCGTAATATTTAAGCCTTAGCATCATGTTAACTTCAGCTTAATGTGGCCTACTAAGCAGGCTCTTAATACGCTATTCAAGTCTTGGCGTAAATCCAATTTTCAAGAGTCTTTACTAGCAAACGTGCCAAAGGGATAAATCTGGCCCTTTGTAACGTTCATACATCTTTCGCATCATCATCGCTCAGCCTTCAATGAATGAAGTAGTGAGCTAAAAATAGCCCCACAATGTGCAGGGGTCAAACCTGAATGGGACACACCCCCGCACCCTTCCCCCGCCCCTGGTAAATAGGGCACTGTGTCAGCTGTGACGTCACGCGTGCCGACGTCACGGACGCATCCCAGGTGAAAATGGGTCAGAGATGCGGAAGTGGGACTTTTTCATCTTGGGCAAATGGGACGCCTTGGTCCGAATGGGCGATAACGGATGGACGTGGAAGGACACACAAAAATGCTCAGTCATATCTACGTGACACAAGTTAAAGACACGCCTTAGTCGGAGAAATGAAATTTTGGGACGTGTCAAGTGGTCTCATCAACTGAATCTTACAAACAAATTTTGAAAGTGTGTATTTTCGAACCGATATCGGATGGATACTAAAAATAAAGGCCATAGAACAAGGATCATTATTATATACAAAGTGGCGCCCAGTGCCATAAATCTAATTTCAGACACTCATTAAAGGTTATCTGTAGGTATAACGATCAACGATGCAACCCAAAGATTACAAATAAGCACTTGAAAACTGCGATATAAATTCGAATCTGTACGCAAATTTAATTTTGGTCGACCACAAATTTGATGTAGAAATAGCAACATCAGTGAACAAACAAAATGTGCATATGTACACAGTGATCTCCATGATGGAAGAAAAATATCAAAATTCAAAAGCCTAAAAGGAAACTAGGTCGCAATTTCTAAGAAAAAGATGCAAAGAAAGAGCAAAGCCGTGCATACATAAAGGGTGCCAGTTGATAAGAGCTGCCTAGTCTTGATGAGGTCGACCGAAATGAGGCATCCCACACAAAAGGGTAGAAGCACAGAATACATGGCACATGGAGAGCTAGCCTACATACTTTTTCTTAAAACACAATCACCACTGCGGGGTTGAGGGAAAGCGCGGATGTAACTTGGCGGTAAGGAGAATGAACTGCTTCTACCGTAGTGCTGCATTAGTATAGCATATAATATAGTTCTGTATATAAGTCTTAAAGTTTTTGGGTAGTATTTATTGTAACGGAAAGGGGTTTGTGCATAACTAATGACATTCGAAATAGTAAGAAAATCCAGCTTCTATGTACCTACGTCTACGTTATAACCTACGTATATTTACGTATTTATTTTAATAGTTTCACCGCGGACTGCACAACACGCCTCTTCGTAAAGTTTCATTGGACGCGATGCAAAAGCTTTGATATGAGAGGGCGAACGCGACGGAAATAAAAGGCTTCCATTTTGGTAACGGAACCTATTTTACTTGTACATGACGTCACATACCCAGTGACACTCCTAGGATTTTGTAACCTGACTGACACCTCATGAGAACAAAGTTTAGTACGTTACTGCATTGCTATAAAATATATGCAGGCGCTATTCGTTATTTACAATAAATAAATAACGCCCAGCGATCACAAACATAGATCCCGGGCCCTAACTAGTATTCCCTGTATCTAGGAAACCAGGAACTATGAGGACCATGGCCCCACAGACATGAAACAAATACTTGCGCTTATTTTTTCTAAGTTCTTGTTATAAGTTTGACCACTATGTGTGTCTGTCTGTGGCACCATAACTCTTAAACGGTACCGATTTAAATACGGCTTTTTTATAAAAACAGGTTTTCTGTTTTATGTAAATCGGTTCAACCGTTTTTTACTTTTTATTGGTTTTATGTATCGGGGGTATTTATTTTATTTTAGTTTTCTGAAATTCGTTTTTATCAATAAAGTGTTTATATATCTATCAATCTATTTATACTCTATGAATGATGAATCTCCTTGCGTTCATAATCATCAGCCCATTATATTCCCACTGCTGGGACACGGGCATTCTCTTATGTAGTGAGGGCCATCACTCTGGCCCAGAGTGGGTTGGTGGAGGTCACATGTCCTTAAATTATTGTGTTTAATTCTTGGACATATTATCGGTGTCCTCAAGATTTTTTCCTTCACCGTTTTTAAAGCGAGTGTTAAATCCGCACATAACTTAAAAGTCAGTGGTGCGGGCCAGCGGGATTCGAACTCGGGTGGGTCGGAAAGTCGCACGTCGCACACTCGCCCATAGATGTGTCAACTTACCTCATCACCTTCCTATTTAGTTTCCACGGCTGGGGCCTAGGACTTCTCATAAAAAGAGAATGTAGTCCATACATGCATCATGCGGTCTGGTGTTCAGTGCAGCTTGATGGAATGTCATGTCACGTCATGTCCTAGAATTTAGTGGTTTTTTAACGTGTAGGTTTCCTCATGAAGTTTTCCTTCATCGTTCTTACAGCGAGTGTGGAAATGCACATATAACGTAATGTACTATCCTATATGTTTCAAAACACAAGACCTCTTGGTATAGGTCAAAGCCTATGGAAGCCTACATACTCACGTATTTTTCTTCGCTAATCAGGCGCAGTTATATATCATATGGAGCGCAGTATAGCAGTTGGCTTATCAACCAAACTTTCTACAGCTATGCAGAATTCTTAGGGACTAGATAGAACTTGACATTTTTATATACTTACTGACATTTTTTATTATTTATCTTACTAAATTAAACCTATGATTTATTTTTAACTGATGACATTAAATTGCAACTATTGTGTAATGGTACCAAGTCGTACGAATAACTGAACTATTGTTTTTTATTATATTTTGTGCCGTGTATTTTTAATATGAATAAATTACTATGACTACTATGACTATCTTAGGAGTAAAATTGAGAGACCGTATTAGGAATACGATACTGCGCTCTAAAACGCAAATCCTGGATGTTTCCCAGAAAGCCGCCCAGCTAAAATGGGACTGGGCTGGACACGTATGTCGTATGCCAAACCAGCTGTGGGTAAAGTCCTTACAGACTGGGTTCCAGCCGGAACAACACGACCACGGGACCGGCCCTACGATAAAGAATGGCCCTTAACAGCAATGGACAGAGGGAAAGGAGGCCTTTGCCCAGCAGTGGGACGAAACAGACTCATAAAATAAAGTAATTATATACTATATATATACATATATATTATATATAATACGTTATTCGTGATCATGGCGCTTGCCATTAATTCCAAAATATTGAGTTCCCAAAATAAATCAAAAACAGAAAATATTCTAAAGTTAGTCCACGGGTTTCGATGCCATTAAATATAATGTGTTGATAAAAATAATAAGAGCTAAGAGTACCTAATTTATATACACAGTCACCTCACATAACTAATCCGATACGTGTGACCCGTCATAATATTTTCTAGCGTTTCCTTCCTTAACCAGAATCATATAATCAACTAGGTTGACCCGCGACTTCGTCCGCGTGGAATAGGGATTATAGAATGTCTTGTGGAATTTTGGTTTGGTGATGTGCTCAGTTCCAGATATGGAGTAGCGACATTAGTATTCTCTGTAATACATTACGACACACCCCGCTTACCACCCGCGCCCCGGGCCGAGCTGTCGCTGGCTACCGCAATTTTTGCTGATCGCTTGTTATCCATAACAGCATGATACATTCTTTAAAAGAAGTATACGTTTTATCAAACAAAAAAACCGACTTCGATGTATCTTCGAAGTCCAAGGTCAAATATCGATGAAATTTCCACTCTGTACCACAATGGACCACTTCGTAGCTATACTGAACCCAACGCAAAAAGAATTTTCCAAATCGGTTCATGAATGACGGAGTTCTGAGGTAACAAACATTAAAAAAAATCAAATATCATATATAATTCATCATATACAGTTCATAATAGAGAACCTTTTCCTTTTTTGAAGTCGGTTAAAAACCTTTTCTCTAAAATCTCTCTCTATAATAATAGAGATAAATCAAAACTTAAATTGCAAATTGAAATACCCTGTAAATCTCTGGCATTCTCATCAAAAACCATTTAAAACCCTTAAAGGGTTTTTAGGATAAGTAAAAATTCAGCGAGATAAAGACAAAAGGGAATTATAAAAACAGGTATTTTATGCCGTGACTTAATGCCACTAACATATTGGTATACATTTTAAAACAACAGACATACAATTCGATTTTATTACTTGTATATATTTATAGGATTATATATCCACGTCAGACCTAAATACTGCAGTGTATAAACCAATACGCTCTACATAAGTGTTATATATTCTGCAATTCGACCTACTTTTATGTATAAGTTAACAATGTTCCGTGTAAGTTTCTTTTTATTTTACTATACATTAGGTGGTTGAGCAGCTTAGCTCATGACCGGCAGGGTGTAGATTCGATTATGGCAAGAGAAAAGACTC
Organism: Petrophora chlorosata; assembly: GCA_951640565.1. Classification (NCBI taxonomy): domain Eukaryota; kingdom Metazoa; phylum Arthropoda; class Insecta; order Lepidoptera; family Geometridae; genus Petrophora; species Petrophora chlorosata. The sequence continues at coordinate 2,070,661 of OX621196.1, read as the reverse complement.
AGAAAAGAAAATAGCTTCAGTGTTTGTGTGTTGTAGGGCTAGTGTAGTTAGCTTCCCTTGATTTAAGGAATCCTTTGTGAGAGTCGGGATTTGAAGGATCTAGGTGTGTGAGCACGTGCGATTTTCGATCCGACGCACCCGAGTTCGAATCCCGCTGGCTTTGCACCATTGACTTTCTTAAGTTATGTGCGGGTTTGTTGAAGAAAAACGTGATAAAAACGGCATGACCAAATATGTATCACAAAAATTCAAAGCTATGTGACATCTCCTTACCCGTACTTGGCCAGATGGTGGATTGCGGCCCATACTTTCTCTATGAGAGAAGGCCTGTGTGTCCCAGCAGTGGGACGTGATAGGCTGATGATGAAGTATGTAAGCAATGTGCATTATTTATTATAAATTATAATTGATTTGAAATATGAGCTATTAAAATCAATAACTACACACAGTCAGTCAAATTACAAATTCAATGTGTCAGCTAGCTAAAATAAAATAAAATCAATCAGAGCTATTTAGTTTTAGTTTCGTGATAACAAGTTACAAAACTTCTAGTAAGATAATTTAAAAAAAAACTTCTCTTTGACTGTGGCTTTAAATATTTCTTGGTTAGGTGATCTAGACCATGAGCAATTAAAAAAAAATGTGTTTAAAGACCATTTTATGTCATGTAGATATTTATGCAAATAAATTATTAAAATTGAATTTGTGACCACCAAAATTGATCTAGATGTTATGAACGGGAACATTTCTTGGGATATTTGCTTAAAGTTACAAGTGCGGTTACTTATGCTGAATTTCTTTATGGATCGTATTTACCTGTACCTCAATTTATTCCCGTTTTTCCGCCAAATATACTGATTGTGCACCAAAATATGTTCATTAAAATATTTCATAATGAGCACCTATTTTATTAATATGACATGTTCGAACCTACAGAGGGCTGCCCCTTATACCGTTGGGGTGGCCCAACTATCGATGGCTGCCCCTTATTCGTTTGAGTGCTAAAAACAGACCAAATTTGGTGCACAATCAGTTTTTTTTTATAATTATCCTTTCTTTATTACAGGTATATTTATATCTTGTGTTTATGCTGGTAGCTGGATACTACAGTCAACCCACTGAAGAGGGCTCCCAGTCAATCAACATCGATGTGTTTAGACTATACAATGGTTATATACCAATTGGTGAAGAAGGAAGACTTGTTGTATCGGAAACTGAATTTATGGAGAACAAGACACAAGTACACCTAAAACACAGGGGAGTGAGGGTCACAGAATATCTAGTAGTTGCAGTGTTTTTTGCAGTCCTACTGATAATAGCAATTTTACTAGTTAAAATGTTTTTATGCAATCAATTTGAGCACTACACATTAAACTCAAAATTATAAAATTAGCTATCCAAATGACTTTATTTTTGAATTTTGATAATGTACCTATATGATTATATTGTGTGTGTTAACTTGTATTCTGTGTGCGTCCATCTATATCTTCTATTTATCTAAATTGTATAATTTCTATCTGAGGGAACTTGTAATTAGCTGTCTGTATATTTATTTAAGTACTATTATTTTAAAGGCTAGCTGTAAGATTCCAAAAATTAAAAACTAAAATAAAATAAAAATAAAACTCTTTATTAAAAAGACATTAAATAATGGTCAAATGTGAAAACAGAATCAAAATTTGTTAAAAAATAAAATAGCTATAACCATTTAAAATTAAATAGCTTATAATATAATATTAATGTATCTTAGCGGCAAATAGGATAACACAAGTTTCATACAAAATATGTTTTGCTAGAAAGGGACTGAGCCTTCCTCAACCACTTTTCCATTAAATATGTTTGGTGTTAGTTGAAATATTGAAAAACTAATTTCAGATCAATTCTCAATGTTGTCAACGTGGCGGTAACAACTCAGATGCGATTTTTGGTGCAAATGATGATGGGAGTGGAAAGCCTTGAGGTTGTCTGTGTTTCCACATAAATACAATCTGGGTGTGTTGAAATCAAGAGTGAACAAGTACTTACTGGGTAAGCGTGCTACATCTTCAACCATATCGTCGCTTCCCATTAGGTGAGATTGTGGTCAAACGCTGACCCAGTCAGATGTAAAAAATAAGACTCACATACGAGACCCTTGTAAGTAGTAGAGTGTATGTGCTCTTGAATTAGGAATTAAAACGAATTTCTTTCAGGAGAGGTGGGGTGGGTACTGATAAGTATTTTTATAAAAATCAAGAGAACTCCATCACTTATTGAGAAAAATCGCTACACTAAAGCATGGGGAATCAGTTTTAGAAAATAAATAATACGTACGAGCCAGGCTATGATACTCTTTCGTCGCAAAATAAAATAAAATACGATCCATATGTAGCTTGACCGTTTTTATATTGGCATAACTATACGGTTTCAACCAATACTATTGAAATTAAATATACGGTCCGTTGGAATAAATAGGAAGGTATATATTACAGAGTTTTATTCATTTCACCGCTTCTTACGCGAAGCCTGACATTGGCCTTTCTTTCAGCATGTAATACTTACCCAACACAATCAATACAATATGTCAAGAGTAGTTTTTATACATTACAGTAAATATACTCACATGATATAACAGGAAAGTCGTAGAACACAAACACGACTAAGCAGCGTAGGAAATTAGAAACAATTATGTTTACTCCCTAGGAATTTGTTAAGAATACTTGTAACAAATCGGCCAGCTAAAATGCGGCCGCCCATTTTGTTTCAGAATTTCAGTTTCTGACAATTATGACATTGACAGTAGTTGTATTGCCATTACCAATTACTATAACAAATGTAATACGAAAATATATATGCATAAATATTAATTACATTGCATTCGTAGTACATAATATATGTATTTTATGTATTACATGTAATTCAAAACTACAACAGAAAAAAAAGTTTCTTTTCGTAAATATTACAAAAGTATAATTATTAGTGCCGCCATCTAAACTACGCGTTGTAAACTGTCGGTCAAGAGCTCAAGCGGACGTGAACATGGCGTTGATCAAGCAAGTTCCAAACTAATACAACAGATGACGCTATTTACGTTAGCAGTCCTTGAAGTTAAATCGTTGTTTATTATTTTTGGCTTACTAATAATTTTATTTTGGTTTTCAATTTGCGGCGTATCTATATGGTTGACATTCTTTTAACCAAACAAAACGTTGTGTGTTGCGCAGCTGAATAAATAATAGTAGCGTTTCAACCAATTATAAAAAATGTTTTTTTATAGGATCAGTGTTTTCAACTTACAAAATGCGAACATTCAAGGTGTGCAAGGCATGTTTATGGTTCCCAATTCTTATAATCTGTTTTTTTATGAAACTGAATAATGAGACGAGCAAGTCGCTCGCCTCATAACAATAACATACAAAGATCCCGGCTAACTAGAATCCCCTGAATCTAGGAACTTCGAGGACCATGGTCCCACAGCACCCAGACATGAAATAAATGCTTGCGCTTTTTTTTCACAAATAATTGTCCCGCATATCGAACCCAGAACCTCAGTGCTGCCAAACCACTACACCTAATAAAAATAAAAGAAAAGCGATTGATAACATTTCATGGTATATTATTTAAATTACGAGTAAAATTACAAAAACACTTAGATAAATATGAACATATAAAAAGCACCATGGTGGGCAATCACAAACAAATTTCGTTGTGTCGTAGGTACCTATACCTAGACGGCTAGAGTAACGATGGTCAACAAACACAAAAAAATAGTCTTCCACCATATTCACATGTTTATCTTTATAAATAAAAATTAAATGCTGTTCTTTGGTAAGCGAATCTCTTGAGAACGGCTGGACCGATTTCCCATTCCTTTTTTAAATGGTCGTAATAATCCTAATTTGGTTTTTATGGAAAGATAAATGTGAAAGTTGCCCGCAAAATTGGAATGTTCGGGAAAAATAAAGTGCTTTATAGCGCGGTTGAAACCGCGGGACGCAGCTGGTAGTTTATATATGTATGTATGTTATAACGACATATTCTATATTTTTATTTTGTTAGTATTTATTTATATATCTATAAGTAATTTTCGAGTATATTTTTTATATTTGTATTGATGTGTATATCAGTAGCTTATTATTATTGTTAAATATTTTCTCTTTTTGAATACCTATATTATTTTTGTATTACCTTTTACGACGGAGTCTTGCGCACAAGTATCCATTTTGTAGTTCTACGACGGAGCCACCAGTTGACTACGTCGACGACGGAGCGCTCGCAGGTTAGTTTAGAGCACTATGATTCTAGAATCTAGTTCCGATAGTAGGGTTAGACGGATAGAGTATAGAACCAGCTGGCCGATTCAGAACCTCACGACAACTCATTTGTCGATCGATTCGGTTTGATATCGTACGATTCAAAATATTTTAAATTCACAATAGTCGAATCGACGTTTAAATTGTCGTAGTCGATAACCAATCGTAACCGTACGATAAACGCGTATTTATCGACCGAGAACGTTATTCACAATGCAGATATCGAAGCAAAGTTTTCGAACGTCCGATTAATTTCCACGACAACTTATCGAGTGCAACATATCACTCGAAAGCATAGATAGAGAAGTTTATGTTGAAGAGTAAGATTCAACATAAACTAATTCTATGTAATAAAGTCTAGTATTTATTTATAGGTTAAGTTCGCTTTGATTGTTTTAGAACTACTTACCTACTACTATAAGATTACTTAATAAGATGCATAAATCTACCGAAATAAAATCACTGTACCTATATAATTATTATAAAGTACTCTGTGATACTATGTAATTGTAATTTTGGTATTTACTTAACATTTCTAACGAATCTTGATGAGGCTCGTCTTCTCGCTCGATCTTCTTTTAATAATTTCAAAACATGATAAAGAAAACAATTTGCGATAGACATTTAAATTTGGCGGTTTGTCAATGTCTAAAGCATAGATTAAACATTAATGTCAAGTGGATATCAGCAGGTGGGTGTTTACGAAGCTCTTGTTTTTTTTATATTTCTACCAATATCTGGCGCTTATAATTGTTGATTGTATTTTAATTCGTGATAAACGTTGTTATAATAAATTTTGATAACTTGAAAACATTTTTATATTGTCTAGATAATAATACAATTTTCTGCGAGTATTGCACACAAAACGAACTCCGTAAATGCAACACGTTGTCGTATCGATTTCGATATCGTAACCGAAACCGTGTCGAATCCTCGGGGCGGATGTTCTGAATAGCTCGAAAAGAAACCTACGACACGAGATCGTTATCCAATCGAATCGATTCGGTATGTTGTCGTGGGGTTCTGAATCGGCCAGCAGCCCCCCGATTCAGAACCACACGATAGTAAATTAGTCCAGTCATTTGGTAGTTTTTCGGGAGTTTTGAAAATTAGTAATTTTATGTGCTCTTTCCGAATTTCAACGTTGCCACCTCGTATTTTTGCCGCTCGCGCCGCCATTTTGAAAAAACGGCGCCTTAAAGCAGTTTTTTGACTACACCTCCTTTCCGACTTATTTTACAATAAAAAAATTATATAAAAAATGAAACTGGAGACAATTACCTACAATTTATGTTTCAACTTTTTTTCATTATGTCAATAGTTTTGGCGTACGAGCGTCGCAAAGTGTACTCCAACGCGCGCGTTGGATTGTAACCACTATTTTTCGAACCAAATGACTGTACTAAATACCGAATCGGTTCGACTGGATATAGATCCCTTGTTTTTTGTTCCTTTTCGAGCTATTCTGTCCCGAGAATTCGTTCGGTTTCGGTTGCCATGCCGGTATTGATTAAATGTTGCATTTACGGAATTTGTTTTCTGTGTAATTTTGGATCGTAAAATACCAAACCGAATCGATCGACAACTAGTTATCTATTCAGCTGGCCGATTCAGAACCCCACGACAACATACCGAATCGATTCGATTGGATAACGATCTCGTGTCGTAGGTTTCTTTTCGAGCTATTCAGCTGGCCGATTCAGAACCTCACGAAAACTCATTTGTCGATCGATTCGGTTTGATATCGTACGATTCAAAATATTTTAAATTCACAATAGTCGAATCGACGTTCAAATTGTCGTAGTCGATAACCAATCGTAACCGTACGATAAACGCGTATTTATCGACCGACAACGTTATTCACAATGCAGATATCGAAACAAAGTTATCGAACGTCCGATTAATTTCCACGACAACTTATCGAGTGCAACATATCACTCGAAAGCATTAGATTTGACCGTCAATACCGAGTATATTCCGTGTGTTGTTAAATAAACTACATTTTCTACTACAAATAAAATAAAACTCACAGTAAGATTCAACATAAACTAATTCTATGTAATAAAGTACCTACCAAGTCTAGTATTTATTTATAGGTTAAGTTCGCTTTGATTGTTTTAGAACTATTTACCTACTACTATAAGATTACTTAATAAGATGCATAAATATACCGAAATAAAATTACTGTACCTATATAATTATTATAAAGTACTCTGTGATACTATGTAATTGTAATTTTGGTATTTACTTAACATTTCTAACGAATCTTGATGAGGCTCGTCTTCTCGCTCGATCTTCTTTTAATAATTTCAAAACATGATAAAGAAAACAATTTGCGATAGACATTTAAATTTGGCGGTTTGTCAATGTCTAAAGCATAGATTAAACATTAATGTCAAGTGGATATCAGCAGGTGGGTGTTTACGAAGCTCTTGTTTTTTTATATTTCTACCATTATCTGGCGCTTATAATTGTTGATTATATTTTAATTCGTGATAAATGTTGTTATAATAAATTTTGATAACTTGAAAACATTTTTATATCGTCTAGATAATAATACAATTTTCTGCGAGTATTGCACACAAAACGAACTCCGTAAATGCAACACGTTGTCGTATCGATTTCGATATCGTAACCGAAACCGTGTCGAATCCTCGGGGCGGATGTTCTGAATAGCTCGAAAAGAAACCTACGACACGAGATCGTTATCCAATCGAATCGATTCGGTATGTTGTCGTGGGGTTCTGAATCGGCCAGCAAATGTAGTTCTAAAACAATCAAAGCGAACTTAACCTATAAATCAATACTAGACTTGGTAGGTACTTTATTACATAGAATTAGTTTATGTTGAATCATACTGTGAGTTTTATTTTATTTGTAGTAGAAAATGTAGTTTATTTAACAACACACGGAATATACTCGGTATTGACGGTCAAATCTAATGCTTTCGAGTAATATGTTGCACTCGATAAGTTGTCGTGGAAATTAATCGGACGTTCGAAAACTTTGCTTCGATATCTGCATTGTGAATAACGTTCTCGGTCGATAAATACGCGTTTATCGTACGGTTACGATTGGTTATCGACTACGACTATTTGAACGTCGATTCGACTATTGTGAATTTAAAATATTTTGAATCGTACGATATCAAACCGAATCGATCGACAAATGAGTTGTCGTGAGTTTCTGAATCGGCCAGCTGATTCGGCCAGCGGGGGCCCTACTCTGATTCGTAAATACGATCTTTGGTGCGGAGAGACGCTATGCAACAGGCATAAGAGTGTCTCTTCTCTTTTACTCCGCAGGAACGAACGAAATCAACTCGGAGTAGGCCTCCTGATGTAGCGTTAGCTACGCCGTAGGACACGTAAGCTAGGGGTGCTCCATTAATCATTTGATGTTTTCTTTCTTACCCTTTCTATTTCTAATCCCCCTTGATGATACGTGGTGTGGTTTCAGACTGTCCCAAAACCACGTGTATTTTCTTGGTACAAAGAATATAACAATTTTTTAGAATATTATCTTGCAATACAGGTATAGTGTAATTTGATTCTGGATTAAGTAGCGTGATAAAAATGTTCAGATAGACATTTAAGGTTGCAGGTTGTTTCTGAGCGTTCCCTGGCAACAGTGAGTCAAGGTCGCGCGCCGCTTTTCGGTTTAGAAATTGCTTGTTCAACAAAAACAGAAATACACGTGATATCTCACTGTACCGACCCTCCTCCTTGATATTTTGTAATTTTTCGAAATTTAATGGACGATCTCCTAACCAGAGCAATGACACTAGTCAACTAAACTCTGGCACAGACTCTGGTTGCAATAGTAAAGTCAGGCAACTGTACAGTTGACTACGTCGTAACACTCGTAGGCTATCATACACACCGTCCATAACTGAACTCCGGTGGCGATAGTAAGGTGGGTCAGTTGGCTGCGCCGTTACTCTGTTTCACTGCACACTGTAGTCAATTTAACTCTATATCTCTGGTTTTGACATGGAGCGCCAGTCTGCCTAAGTATCGTTGAAACTGGCGTCTGCGTGGGGGGGCAGCAAGCGTGGTGGTAATTATCCGATATGGAGTATGAACAGCTCCCACAGTAGTGCTGCACTACTTCTAGTGTGATGGTTATTCAAAACACGTTGTTCCGTGAGTGAGAGGTTCCATTATGCGCAGGTACGCGGTTTTACAATATAAAAGTTCTGAAAATGGACGACATTTACAGTTAGCTACGTCATTGCGTTATCACACTCGGTTAAGCTATGGTCGCGATTGTAAGATTCGGGAAGACATATATGTAGCTTGGTGACGTCGAATCGGCGGTTGGACATTTCAGTTACACCATGGTCGCGATTATAAGATTCCGGCAGACGTACAGCTTCGTGGCGTCAAATCGGTGGTTGCACATTCCAGTTATACTATAATAGCGATTGTAAGATTCGGGAAGTCATACAGCTTGGTGACGTCGAATCGGTGACTGCACATTTCAGTTAGGCCGTGGTCGCGATTGTAAGATTCGGGAAGACATATAGCTTGGTGACGTCGAATCGGTGACTGCACATTTCAGTTAAGCCGTGGTCGCGATTGTAAGATTCGGGAAGACATATAGCTTGGTGACGTCGAATCGGCGGTTGCACATTTCAGTTAAGCCATGGTCGCGATTGTAAGATTCGGGAAGACATACAGCTTGGTGAGGTCAAATCAGCGGTTGCACACTCCAGTTATTCTATAGTAGCGATTGTAAGATTCGGGAAGACAAACAGCTTGGTGGCGTCGAGTCGGTGGTTGCACATTTCAGTTAAACCATGGTCGCGATTGTAAAATTCGGGAAGACGTATATCTTGGTGAGGTCAAATCAGCGGTTGCACACTCCAGTTATTCTATAGTAGCGATTGTAAGATTCGGGAAGACATACAGCTTGGTGACGTCGAATCGGCGGCTGACGCAGAACGCGTCGTACCGGTCGTACGCCAGCTTAGTGCCCACAAACGACACAGCGAACACGCAGACAAGCAGTATTGCGCAGACAGCCGGGCACAGGATGGCGCTGATGCGGCCCACGCGGTCGGAAGCCACCGAGCCCACTTCCGAGTCGGTTGCGCTGTGGTGCTGGCAGGAGGCTCTGGTCATTACTGAAAGATGGTAACGTAACTAAAGGACGTCTGCGAGACAGTCACCAGAAGAGTACCTACGACGATTTTAAGTGCCAATTAAAGTTATAAAATATAAAATAATAATATGTTAGTCTTTAAGGTATTTATTATATGAGTCAGTCTTATTTATTCGTTCGAAATAAATTTAAAATAAACAAAGAACTTGAAAATATTGATATTGTGCCATGTATTTAAGTGATGAGACTAGCAGGTTCACCTGATGGTAACACGCTTGCCTATAACAGTTGCAGCAGCAACAAGTAAATGTATATATGCAATAACCTTCGCGGCACTGCACAGTATACAAACGAAACATGTTATTTCATTTTATAATATTCGTGAAACAGATTGGAATAATTTCCGCAACTTTCGCATCAATTGTATCCTATGTTGACCGTTTATTTTCGGAAACATTGTTGTTGTTAATTTCTATGTAAAAAGAGAATTATGTTTACACTACTGCTTATATCGAAATAATTAATTTACCTTATCTATTTCAAATATTATTACGAAACAATAATGATAAAAATGGTAAAAAAACTTTACAATCAAACGATTATCAACGATGACATTGACATGACATTAGTGATAAATGCAAGAATAATTAGCAAGAAGGGCAACCTAGAAAGTTTAAAGAAAATGTTTCAGAAGAGTCTTAAACGCAATTTATTTATTTTATTTATTAATTATTTATTTCAGGCAACATTAAAATAAGTTACAGATGTTATTTACTTATTCTACGGCCCATATAAATATATACCTTAGAACTAACATACATTAGTTGCTTTAGCTAAACCAACCACTGCTTATGTTTGCAGGAAACCTAAAAATCAAGAATATAAGAAAAACTGCAGATCTCAGAGGTGTTATTCCTCTGGGCCGCAGATAATTCTTTTTACTGATGTATAAAGATAATTTACTACCGTCATGATCAAAGATAAAGTATTTGTCTTTGGGTACAAAGGTATAAGTAAAAGTAAAAATGCCCTTTATTCTACTACTTATACAAAATTATATTTTATACATAGGTATTGTATACTAATACATGTAGTTTTTTTTTTATTACTTTATGCACATTGAATATTTAAATTTAAATTTTTGTAATATTTTATTTAATTGTTTAACCTATTTAGTATATTATATGAATTAATTGTTATTATTTTATATTATTATACATGCATTATTATCAATAACATATTATTATTATTAGTTATTTTATCATTATGTCGCTCTTTCTCACGGGTTATACACCCGGTCCTTTGGAAGGCTTGCGCGGGGACATGCGTCCAACACGTAGAGGCCTCTTAGAGCATTTAATTTAGATATGTAATGGGCAACACTTATCGGGGACTGTCTCTAAGTGCATCATTAAGAAGATGCAATCAAAGACAGCCTCCGATAAGTGCGAGGACTATTATTGAAGATATGAAAGTTACTTATGATTGGGCTATTGAGGTGAATTTTTAATGGATGAGAGCTGGTCTATGATATGAGACCTCGGCACCTGCCAGTTCCGCCTCATAAGAAAATATTTTGCCAGGTGGAGACTCGCCACCCACTAAACGGGCCCCCTATAAGGGCCGCCGTTCATTGGCGACGAACGGGGCAACGTTGGTGTGGGTGGCTAAAGGGTGTCGAGAGGTGTGCTGCAGTTTCACTTAAACGCTACTCCCGGCGTTATGCCCTTTAACACTTCCACCCTTGGAGCTTAGTTCTTAGCTCTTGCATCTCCACCCCCGGACGGCATTATTATTATTATTATTTAAAAAACGTGTTCCGTTTCTCTCCCACAACAGGAAGTGAAAAATGGCACAGGCCAAAGCCAAGTGCTTGTATATACTAAAGAAAAATTAGTTCAGCAGTTTGAAATAAATTTGCGTACTATCCGACAAGTATTAAGGATTACGGCTTTTTGTAGAAGAATATAAGTTGTTGGGGGGATACTTAGTGTTTTAAGACTTGTGTGAAGTGTTTTCGGTATTACGCCTGTGGTTGATATAATGTTAGGGATGGTTTTTGTGGTGTTGACTCGCCATTGGGTTTTAATTTCAATTGAAAGATCAGTATATTTCGCAATTTTTTCAGTATGAGTTCTAGTGAGATTATGGGTATTACATATAGCAATATCTATCAGGTACACTGTTTTGCTTTGTTTATCTAAAACTGTTATGTCAGGTTGGTTAAAATGTATTGTTTTGTCCGTAATAATGGTCCGGTCCCAGTATAGTTTATAATTATTGTTTTCTAGAACTGTTTGTTGTATATATTTATAGTATGGTACTTTCTCGTTTATGAGTTTATATTTAATGATGGATGATGAGTTTATATTTAAATGCTAAGGCCTGATGGATGATTATTATTATTATTATTTCCATATTTTAATATCTTGAAATATTTTAAGGATTTTTAGTCTCGAAATTGTAAGAATTTCGGTATTACATGAAAATCACGGGCCTAAACCAAGTGGAGTTCAGTTTGGCAATCTAATTCTGTAAATGTTAATGTTTCTTCCTGCAAGAACTTCTACATGTATTTAATATCGCGGCTTTTTGCATTGTTATAAATATATTTTTTGGCAAATCTAAGAGTTTAATACTGTGATGGAGGTACTTTGGAATTACTCCCGTACTGGAGAGCACCAACGGCACAATGTATACTCTGTTCATCTTCCAGATTCTGGTTATTTCTTCCTTCAATTCAGTATATTTATATATTTTTTCTGTTATTGTTTTTTGTATATTGTGTGTATTAGGAACTGTATGAAATCTATGAGATAAACATTTTTGTTTAGTTTGTCTATTACGGTTATATCTGGTCTATTGTTATGTATAGTTTTGTCTGTTAATATGGCTCTATCAAAGTACATCTTGTGAGTGGAGCTCTCCAGTACAGGCTTAGGAACATATTGATAATATGGTTTTGCTGTGCCTTCTATGAGTTTATGCTTGATGGATAATTTTCGATGAATGATATGTGCAACTTGATTGTGTCTGTGAGTGTAGTCAGTTTGGGTGAGACTCGAGCAAGCGCTTGTGATGTGTTGGATGGTTTCAGGTTGGCGGTTACATTTTCTGCACTTATCGTTTTGGGTGTTAGGGTCTTTAATTATAAACTTTCTGTAGTTTTTCGTATTTATTACTTGATCCTGAATAGCTACCATAAAACCTTCCGTCTCAGGGAAAAGAGATCCAAGCTTAAGCCATTTGTTTGAAGATTCTAAATCTATATGCATTTGCTCTAAATCGTGAATATGACGTCCATGAAGTTCTTTTTTACGCCACTTGTGCATTTTTTCTGCTTCTTGATCTTTTGTAGATTTGTATTGTATATCTTTTTGACTTAGGTTTAATGGAGTATATTTATTATCTAATACTACTATTGATTTGTGAACGTGACTTGTGTTTGATTTGTTATAGAAGAAAGTAGTTTAATATCTATGAGTCCCCTTCCTCCTTTCTTATTATTATTATTATTATTATTATCATCATTATTATTATTATGCATTAATATTATTATTACTATTTTATTTATTTATTTTCTTCTGTATCTTGTTTGCATCCTTCTTGATTTTCCGTAGTAGTCGCCTCTTTGGCGTAGGCCTCCCCCAGTTCTAGACAAAGCTTCCTATCTCTTACTTTTCTCATCCACTCTGTACCGCTCCGTTGTATGAATATATCTTCCCAGCGTCTTTTCGGCCTTCCCCTTTTCCTTTTGTCTTCTCTTGGCAACCATTCTATTGCTTTCTTAGTCCATCTTGTGTTGTCCATTCTGCATATGTGGCCTGCCCAGTTCCATTTTAACGCTCTTATAGTTTTTATGATGTCTCTGACTTTGGTTTTCTGTCGTATTGTTTTGCTGTTTACTTGATCTTTAAGTTTTAATCCCAGCATACTTCTGTCCATCTTTATTTGGCACAAAGCTAGTTTATTTTCATCTTCTTTCCTTAACGCCCATGTCTGGCAACCATATATAGGCACTTCGTATACTTTTGTTTTGATTATATATATATAGACTGTTATCTTTACTTTGTTTAAATACCGTGCTAGTTAGAACTGGGGGGCTTTGGTCTTTCTCCTCCACGGTGACCAAACAGCTTGGAGGAGTTTTGCCTTCTAGTTTTTTGATGATGTTTCCATGTTTTCGTTTTGCTGTTTATTGTAGGCGTTTGTGTTTGAGATTGGTTATATTGGGACTGTTGGTTGACGGTGCTGGCATTACGCATGTATGATACAATGCTGTTGCCTTTATTCTTCTTTGGCTGTTGTTTGTAGTTATTAGGCTGATGATTTTTTTCTCTTCTGGAGTTTCTGACAATCTTCTTTTGTTGTTTGCTTTTGTTTCGTTTTCAGTGTTCGATGCAATCGAACACATGCTGAGGCAGCAATACTTACTGCACGCGGCCCGCGGCGGTCGCGGCCCGCGTCAGTGCACTTCCGATCAGCAACCGGGGCATTCATTAGCAATAGTTTATTTAGCAGCATTATCATCATTAATTAATAGTATTTATCATTAAAACTAGTGGTGAATAAAACATAATTATTCTCGTAAAACAGTGTTTCCATAGTCACGTCCACAGACTCACTTCGCGTGCTATCTCGCACATTTTCGAACCGGATAATTACAACCGGGACGCCACGTGTCGAGTTTTTTGAACTTTCGGTGGAGTTTCGGTATCAGTGAATTGGATTGCAGTGTTTGTGTGTCCTTGTGGAAAGTGACTTAGCATTTAGCAGCAGCATCGTGCTTAAGTGTAATACTTGGCACTCGAAACGTGAGCGCGCAGCTTACGTCAGCACAGCCACATCGCGGGGAGAGCGCCCTACGTGTGTCCAGCAGCCACGCAGCAGCAAGCAGCAAAGCAGAGCATACCTACAGCCAGGGGTTGGCGTCGGGAGCGACCGACGTCGAGTGAGCAAAAAGCCGAGAGATTGAGTAAGATCTTTCCATTTATTTTTTAAAAGTTATCTATCAAGCAGCAAAATGGAGACTTTATATTTTATTCAAACTGAGGTTGGAGAGAAGATAAGAAAGCTTCTCGTTAATTTTAAAAAGGATAGTGCAGAGCGTAAGACCATTGATTATTGTAAGCAGCGGTTAGATATGTTAGAGTCGTACTGGAGAGACTATCAAATCAACCATGAAAAAATAATTCCCTACGAAAGGTCAAACCATCAATATTTTGTTAATTCGGAATTTGAGCGTACCCAAGACATTTATTTAACGACCAAGCGGCTGATAAATCAATGTTACGAAGAGCAATTTCAACAAGGTGAGCAGCGACAAGGACCATCTAAGCAACTAGAGGTACCACAGCAGGCCCGTCAGGAAGCAGCAGCGAGTGGCTCTACCAGTGAGTCACAAGAACGGACCAGAGCCCCGATCTTGGAATCGAAAGGATCGAATAGCAAGCTAGATGACATGTTACGTAAGCAGTCTGTGAATTTTAAAGCATTTATGAGAGCGGTGGAAAATACAGAAATTGAGAGCATCGTAGAGAAATGGGAATTCGAGGACGCCCTTCGAATTCTTCAAAGTCGTTGGACAGCAATCGACAACCTACATTGGGAGATAGTCGGCGAGCTAGAAGAAGAAGATGAAGCTTATGAATTTCACTTCACCAAGCACGAAAAAATATTTAACAACATAAGAAAGGCCATCAACTCTAGAATCTGTTCAACATCGTACCGCGACAAGTCCACCCCACAAATGGACATTCCTATATTTTCGGGAAACTACCATCAATGGGTCTCTTTTAAGGACCTATTCAGCGAAACAATTCATAAAAATCCCTCTTTATCAAATGCACAAAAAATGCAATTTTTAAAAGCTAAAGTTAGTGGAGAAGCCGACCGTTTAATCCAGCATCTGCCCATCAGCTCGGATAATTATATTGTCTGTTGGGAGATTTTAAATCACAGATTCGACAATAAAAAACTCATATTTACATCGTATGCTAACGTCTTTCTAAACTTTCCCAATGTCCAGCAGCAATCATTTTCATCGATTAAAAAGCTACATGACGTCACGTTAGAGAGCCTTCACGCCATCAAAAACCTTGGCGTTGACATCAGCACGTGGGACCCTCTTCTGGTGCATATCTTGTCTCAAAAGTTAGATAGTGAGACTTATTCAGAGTACATAGAGTCATTAAAAAATTCGAGAGAGCTGCCTGTGCTACAGGAATTTTTAAACTTCCTGGAAAATAAGTTTACGTCACTCGAAGCATCGCGACGAAGACAAGACATGGGACAGAGGTCTCAGCATCCTCAGCAGCAGCATAATCTACCATCATCGCCAATGAACAGGAAAGCATTCCAATTTCAATCACCTAATAATAATTATAATTCAAAACGCAATTATTATTCTAATTACCAGCTAAAACCTTCACTAACGTCAATGCATATATCAGCAAATAAATGTCCACTGTGTTCCGCTGACCATGCCCTCTCCAATTGCAAGCAGTTTATTGACCTATCGAATGAAAAGAAACTTAAAACTGTGAATCAGTTGCGTTATTGTATAAACTGCATGTTCGATCATAATGGAAATAAATGCCATTCAACGAAACGTTGTCACACGTGTTCTAGAAATCATCATACCGCATTGCATGATTGTTTTGCTAAGCAAAAACCTAGCTTCACCCCAGGCCCTAGTTATAAAAAATCGCCTGTCTATAAAAATGACAAGGAGATGCCTAGCAACAACAACAACCACTCTCACGTATCGCAGCGAGATGCGTCTGAAATATTGTTAGCGACCGCGATGGTGAAGGTAACCGCAGCAGATGGTACTCAACATACTATGCGAGCCTTGATCGATCAAGGCTCGCAAATATCTTTAATCAGCGAGCGAGCAGCGCAACAACTGGGTCTGAAACGTCAGCAATGTAAAGGCGTAATATTTGGCGTAGGAGAAAAAGAAAATAACTGCAAGGGAATGTTAAAAATAACTTGTCAATCTATTTACACAGACTTTACATTTAATGCCAATGTTTTGATTATGAATAACCTTATAAAAAATCTACCGAATCGTTCATTTGATAAACCTACCTGGTCACATATAGCACACATCAACTTAGCAGATCCAGAATATAACAAAAGTCGCGCCGTTGATTTATTATTGGGAGCGGATATCTACTCCATGATTATGTTAGACGGGATCATTCGAGGCCGGGAATTGAAACAACCCTTAGCTCAGCAGACTCAGCTGGGATGGTTACTGTGTGGAAGCGTCAACACTTTTCAATGCAATGTTATCTTAAATAATATTGAAGATATCCATCAGTTTTGGAAAATCGAAGATATTCAGGAGCAAAATGACATGTCAGCAAAAGATCAGGAGTGCGTGGATTTTTATCTTTCTACAACAAAGCGATTAGAGAACGGACGTTACGAAGTTCGACTACCCATAGAGCAGCAAGCACTCGAGAAATTGGGGTCGTCGAAAGAGATAGCATCAGCACAATTTAGAAATCTAGAACGTAAGTTGAGCAGGCAAGAACATTTAGCGGAGCAATATAAGAAGTTCATGAGCGAATATGAGCAGTTAGGTCATATGAAGGTAGCGTCACCAAGCAAGGGTAAAGAATGTTTTTTGCCTCATCATGCGGTGCAGAGAGCCGAATCCAGCACAACCAAATTACGCGTAGTTTTTAACGCGTCCGCCAAAACATCATCAGGCCACAGTCTTAATGACCTGATGAATAAAGGGCCTAACTTGCAAAAGGATCTGCAAGCCCTGTTACTGAAGTGGAGACAGTATCGTTATGCTTACACGGCCGACATCGAGAAGATGTATAGGCAAATACTTATCAGCGAAGAAGATCAAAGGCTACAGCAGATACTGTGGAGAGAA
Organism: Petrophora chlorosata; assembly: GCA_951640565.1. Taxonomy (NCBI): domain Eukaryota; kingdom Metazoa; phylum Arthropoda; class Insecta; order Lepidoptera; family Geometridae; genus Petrophora; species Petrophora chlorosata. Next base: position 2,053,366 of record OX621196.1, on the reverse strand, counting down.
AAACCAGAGCAGCCTATTAAACCTTATCAATTGACCACTATTTCGTACGGAATGACCATAGCTCCATTTTTGGCAATTTTCACACTCCATAAACTAGCCGCAGATGAACAGCATAATTTTCCAAACGCAGCAAAAAGCTTGAAAGAAGAGTTTTACATGGATGACCTTGTGTCCGGAGCCCATATGATTACTGAAGGACAACGCAAAATATCAGAGTTAAACCATGTATTAAACAGTGCCGGATTCGTGTTAAGAAAGTGGTCAGCAAACGATGAGAAACTATTAAAGAATATAAATAAAAATCAGCAAAGCGAGCAAGCATCGTTTGCATTCAAAACCGATAATAATAATACATCGAAAACATTAGGCTTGAGATGGGATTCAGTCAAAGATGAATTTTCCTTTCAATATGACAAGTTCAACCCGGACACATCGAAGCTGACGAAGCGGATGCTGCTTTCTGAAATATCTAAAACTTTTGATCCCCTTGGGATGCTATCCCCTCTTACAACAAAAATGAAACTGCTGTTTCAGAAAGTATGGCTAGAATTAGATTTGCAATGGGGCGACCTAGTGCCAGACAAACTTAAAGATGATTGGATCAAATTAAAAGCAGATTTAGAGAGCATCAACCATTTTAAAATATCGCGGTGGCTTCATAGCGAGCTGAACAACGTCATTGAATTGCATGGGTTCTGTGACGCATCCACAAAAGCATACGCCTGTGTTATATACGCACGAGTAGTTACGGAAACTCAAGCATCGGTAGTGCTCGTAGCAGCCAAAACCCGGTTAGTACCCAATAAAAAAGAGGTGTCACTGCCGAGGTTGGAATTATGTGCAGCTGAATTATTAGCTAAACTCATGACAAAAGTTACTAACACCATCGACAGCATTGAAACAAAGATATTTGGATGGAGCGACTCGATGGTTGCAATCAGCTGGATACAGGGCAGTCCAGACCGTTGGAAGCCTTTTGTAGCTAACCGTGTCAAGAAAATTAATACTTCAATGCCACCTGAGTCATGGCATTACGTTAAAACAAAGGAGAATCCAGCTGACGCGGCTAGTAGAGGGCAGTCGTCATCGCAATTGAAAGAGAACTCGTTGTGGTGGCACGGTCCAGAGTGGTTATCAAACCCGGGGTTCAAACCCAAACAGCAGCTAACCTATGAAACCAATCTAGAGATCAAAAAACAAGCGTACGTCATTCAAAATACCATCCAGACTTCAAACATTATTAATGATTTATTAAACCGATTCAGTTCATTTACTAAAATAACACGAATACTAGCTTGGATATTACGTGCAATCACTCCTTCATTGAAACAAAAACCGACGTATCTCACATTACAAGACCTGAGGAAAGCCAAGTCATTAATAATAAAACATGTACAATATACCGAGTTCTCAGCTGATATCGATCATTTAAAAAGACAACAAAGTCTATCGAGTAACAGCAAATTAGCATGCTTGAATCCATTTTTGGATCAAGAGGACATTTTAAGAGTGGGAGGGCGAATCAAAAATGCTAACATCAGCGAGGATATGAAACACCCCATGATTATCCCATACAGTGGACGGTTAACAGAGCTCCTCATAGATCAAGCTCACGAGCTCTCATTTCACGGTGGAGCCAGATTGACTTTGTCTCTTTTGCGACAAAAGTACTGGATCGTTAAAGGGATTCGAGCGACTAAAAAACAGTTACGTAATTGCGTGATATGCAAAAAACGAGAACCTAGAAAATTACAGCAAATAATGGGTGATCTACCAAGCTATCGAACAAACCCGGCCCCACCATTTTACCACACAGGAATTGATTTGACGGGATTCGTTCCTGTGAAAGCCAATAATGGACGAGGGATCAAAACATCGAAGGGATATATCGCCTTGTTTATATGCATGGTGACAAAAGCGGTGCACTTAGAATTAGTCTCCGATCTAAGCAGTTCCTCCTTCATAGCAGCTCTGCGTCGCATGGCGGCGCGTCGAGGAACCCCGAAACACATCTATTCGGATAACGCTACCAACTTTGTAGGTTGTAATAGGATTTTACAAGAAGAATACCAGCAGCTGGAACAAACTTTTGGTGAAAGTTTTTACAAAGAAATAGCAGAGATGAGCATAGAATGGCATTGGAACTGTCCATCTTGGCCAAGTGCTGGAGGAATCTGGGAAAGATCAATTCGAAGTTTAAAGCAGCATTTGAAAAGGGTTATTGGAGAGCAGGCCTTAACTTTCGAAGAGTACAGCACCATCCTGGCACAAATTGAAGCTACTCTTAATTCAAGGCCACTTTGCCCACTATCCGAAAATGTTGAGGACCTTGATTTCCTAACCCCAGCGCATTTTCTTAACCAGCGAGCTGATACGACTCTCCTCAAAACAGCTCAAGATGCTAGAAAAAGGTGGTTTCTAGCGAACAAGATATTCCAAGACATTTGGAAACGGTGGAAGACAGAATATCTTAGCCAGCTATCTGTTCGGAGCAAATGGTTAAAACCACAAGATAATCTGAAAGTTGGAGATTTAGTCACAATTCACGACGACAATTTTCCAGCAGGGAAGTGGCCAGTAGGCCGAGTAGTCGAAGTCCACCCCGGAAAAGACAGCTACGTAAGAGTTGTCACTTTAAAAACTAAAAATGGCTATATGAAGAGACCGGCAATAAGATTATCACGATTACCTATCGAAGAAGCAAACGAAAGGCAGCAAGAGCAGCATAACGGTGAATCAGCAAAGCAAAAAGGCAGCGAAGCAAAAGAAAATAAAGCAGAAGCAAAAATCAGAACGCAGCGTATCACAAAAATTCTCCCTAAAATGGTCAATGTAGCATTGTCACTTATATTTTTTATGAGTGTCTTATCGTCTTCGAAAGCAGCGTAAGAGCAGAAGCAGCTTAGTAACAATCAGACTTTATATTTCGACTCTGTGGGGAAAATGCATCTCATTCGCGACAATTGGAAAGTCGTAGCCTATTATGACATGTCTCCTTATTGGCAAGGAAATACAGCAGCAAAAGATTATTCTAATTATTTAGAACAAATATGCACAAAAATGACGGAATCAAGCCATTGTCAGACTATCTTATTACAAATACGTCACGACTACAATGAACTGCAATATTATAATCAGCTGTTGTTGAATCAGCAACATGACGCTCGGTCGAGAATGCGTCGTGGGCTTATCAACGCGGTCGGCTCCGTGGCTAACTCTCTATTCGGAGTACTCGACCAGAGTTTCGCAGAAAAATACGAGCGTGACATTGAACTTGTGCATCAGAATCATAATCACTTGACTCAGCTTTGGAAGAACCAGACGTCTATTGTAGAGGCAGAATTTAACATATTAAAGCGAACAGAAAAGACAATTGAAAGCCAGCATAAAATTATAAATCGACATATAAATAGATTGGACAACGTAACAAATATTTTACAGAATGAAATTAATCTTATACAAGAGGTAACTATAGCAGCCATAGCCAGTAATAACTTAATACAAAACTTAAGAAGAATTCAAGATACCTTATTAGACACAATGATAGAAATATACCATGGCCAGATCAACTTACATCTTTTAACACCCAAACAATTAAAAATACGCTCAATCTTAAGCCTAATATTTTACAAAGCAAGATCAATCCGTTACATCAATTGGTCAGTACAGCTCTGCCTATTCCAGATTACTCAGATTTAGATGAAGAAAATTCTCAGATCAATATCTCCTTAAGCATCCTCGGAGACCAGATAAAATCATTAAAGGAAACGGCTCAACAAACAGATGTCGTAACGGTCCACGATATTCACAACTATGTACTATCGTACGGATTGTTAGCAGCAGCAGTCGCAGTGTTCCTGTGGTTCCTGTGGCGGAGAGGCAGGCGGGTACGGAGCTCGCCCGAGCCCCCGCTCGAGCTGGCCGAGAGAGGCCCTAGCAGCAGTGTATGTGTAAGTGATATCAGTGTAAAGCGATCGGTACAAGAGCAAAGCTCTAGTGTGAGTGCGGGTGATATCTCCTTGTCCGAACAAGGAGCAAGTGTGAGTGTCAGTGCGCGTGAGCCTACAGTAGGGAAGCGGTGGTCAAGTTTGCGTTTAAAGAAGCAAGATAGGTCGACCTCACCCGTCGCGAATAAACGCTCTATATTTCGCGTCGACGAGTCTATAGTTTGATTCGTCTTAGCTAATAAGAAACAAATGTTTTATCATCTTGTTATTCAATTTCATTCAAAATTATAACTAACCTATCATTTAGCATAAGCATACTATTGTTTATCATCTTGTATCACCTAACTATTATCTTTGTAGCATCCTTATCTTATCTTTCTCATCTTTTTTGCCCTCGGGAGCATGTTCGATGCAATCGAACACATGCTGAGGCAGCAATACTTACTGCACGCGGCCCGCGGCGGTCGCGGCCCGCGTCAGTGCACTTCCGATCAGCAACCGGGGCATTCATTAGCAATAGTTTATTTAGCAGCATTATCATCATTAATTAAAAGTATTTATCATTAAAACTAGTGGTGAATAAAACATAATTATTCTCGTAAAACAGTGTTTCCATAGTCACGTCCACAGACTCACTTCGCGTGCTATCTCGCACATTCAGTTTCTGTGGTTTTCGAATTTAATATGATTATCTTGTCATATTTTAATACTGCTTTCACTCCATTTTCTCTTTGTTTTATTACTTCTTTTTGTAACTCTCTTCTCTTTTCCAATATTTTTGGGGGATAGTCTTCCATAATGTACCACTGTGTCGTACCTAGGGATTTCTTTTTCTACATAACTTCAATTTTGGTACTCATATTTTGAAACGAGACCATTATAGGTCTGGTTTTATCTGATTTCTTGCCCAGTCTTCTTACGGAGGAAATATCCTGGTTTCCGATGTTGATCATCATGGTGTCGTTTACGATACGGAGTACTACATCCTGTAGTTCGTGGTACGTTGTTTCATATTCCTCGACCCCGAAGAGAAATACGTATTTCTTTCGAATTTCTCTTTCAAGAGTGTCTATGCGTTTCTCCTGTTCGTCTGATTTTTTTTTTCAGTTCTTTATGTTTCTGTTCCAAAAGTAAAAATTTCTCATTCGTGTTCGTGTTGATATTTACGGTTATGTTATTTTCCATTTCTTTTAATTTTTGGTCATGTCCCGTCATATCCTCTTGTACCTTTCTTAATATTTTTGTTATGTCCTCCATATTATTCAAATTATATTTAATGAAAATATTTATTTTTGTTATATTTTTCCTTGCTTTAGCGTGTAGTGAAACCTTCAAATATTTTTATTACTATGGCAACAATGTTGTGTTAATAGAAATGTCAGTGACAATGTCAATTGTCAACTGAGACAATGACAACTTTTTTGTTGATGACAGTTGGCAGATTAACAGGTCCAAACATTGAGGAATGACACTAGTGTAAGACCTCAATGGGTCCAAAGAAAAATTTTTGAACCATTTGAACACATTGAGGTCTTACACTATAGAGGGATAATTACGAAGTTTTCCGACCTAAAAAAGGATAGCGCTATACAACAGGCTCTTATAAAGAACGAGGTAGAACTATTATCATATTGTCTCTATCGCGTAACCCATTTTCTTAACATTGGCCATGACATGTTAAGTCAAAATAGTGGCCCGGCAGGGTCGGCTTGTGGTTTTTTAATTTGTGTTGTGGTATTTTTTATTATTTTTAAGTGAATCTTTGTGAATGTGTACTAGAAACAATTTAGAATTAAATGTGAAAAAATATTCGGGTGTTCCATTCATGGTGAAGTGAAAATTGTACTGAAAGATTAAGTTTTCAAACGTTTGTGTTTTTCTTGTGTTTATTGATGTTTTTCGGTAACTATAATTTATGTGGATGTAACTATACATCGGGTTCGACAATTAGAACCTGCATTTGGCTTGATATATTCAGTTTTCGGTGTTATTTTGTTAAAACAACATTGACCAGTTTCGTATGTCAGTGTGGCCATCGTATAAACATTTCAGTTCCCATTACGTCGGGTAACAAATTGCATATTTGTGTAAAATGTTAAATGTATTAAAATTGTGCATTCTTAAACCATTTAATTAAGATATAGGTAATAAAAGTAGTTAATGATTATAGTTTTTATTTAATTTGAAATTAAAAAGTTAAAGTTTAGTAAGAAGAGAGTAGAATTGTTTTAATAGTAAAGGCATTCGCCTCTTATGTAAGAACATATGTTGTAAATAAGTTCTTATTTTGAGTAATAAATTAATCTTACAGGTCCTTGCTGTCGATTACTATGGCCAATCATCCAATTCCATTGATGGATCACAATCCTACAATAAAAATGTAAGCAACGAATCTCGGATTTCTAATCCTAATTAACGCCACATAGTGAGAACGAGTTCATGAACGTAGACTTCATCATCATGTGAACGTCAAGGCTGTTCAGGACACAAAAGGACAAACCGTTTCGGGTTAGTGTAGTGAATTGACAGTTATGTATAGTTAGTGCTATCCAATACGGTGGTATGGTCAATGTAATAATTGACTTTCATAAGTACGTCTGTGATCTACTCCGACAGTATGACATTTAACTGAGACACTATGCTATTTAGAATACTTCAAGTGTTTTTTTTAACATTGTGTTTATCTATCTACCTATATCCTAAGTATCAGTTGTGCTGCAGTCTTGTAAATTATGTCAAAATACTAGTTCTTCTATTGTAAATTTTACCTGTATGGAAATAATTAATGTATGTATATTGTATAAATGTGTCATATATTTTATTTGATTATTTTATTTACCTGACTGGTTTAATCCTAGATAAAACCTGGTTAACAACAAAATATTAATGATTGCATAAGAAGCATACCGTAAGGAAATGTAGTTACCGCAATGTCATTCGAGCTCTGAGCTGTATCGCCGCCACTATAGCTTCAGAAAGTCGTAGGTAGTTGGTCTGTAAAAGGTAGGAAATCTATACTATTATTCTGTGGCCACGCTAGAATGTATTCATTACTCGGCCATCACCTAAAAGAGACCTTCACCTTTTGATCTGTTTACAGGAGTCTATCATAAAAAGTAATTTCTAGATTTTTCGACAACATATGCATATTCCCCATTTCCCTATTCTTCACTCTGGGGTACAGAATCGTACAGATGTCCTACCTTTTACAGACCAACCACGAACTTCTGAAGTTATAGTGGCTGCAATGCAACGCAGAACATGTTACATTTTCATTCAAGCGAATGGGAGAATTTTTCATAGGAATGGTAAACACTCCAAAATTACTGTCAAAAAACTATTGCTTTCCAAAAGTGTTACGCTGTCGAGGACTCTATAGTGTCATTCCTCAATGTTTGAACAACAGTTTTGAACAGGTCGAATGAACCATAGACTAGGTTCAGCCTTTTATTTATGAATTAATTTTATTGTTTAGAGGTAAGCTGATAAATTTCTCTGAGTTTCACCAGTTTGACTCAAAAAAATCTTTCAAACTACGTACGTTTCTGGCTGTATAATGTGTGGCGGATGAAGAAAATGTGTTGTAATGGTTCACCGTATGCAGCTCAACGTTCGAACTTCAAAATCACACTGTTTGTCGGACTTTAAACATTTTTTACTTGAGGAGAAACTACGGTACGTCTTTACGTTACACCAGCACCACAGACAATCCAGACTTAAGCTATAATTATTAACAAAGAAAAAGTATTTTTATCATTGAGGTAGTGTCATTCCTCAATGATTTTTATTAAATCTTTGTTTGCTCACCTCAATGGGCACAAACCAAAAAAAAAGTATAAAAAATTTTTTTTGGCACAAACCATTGAGGAATGACACTATAGAGTCCTTGACAGCGTAACACTTTTGGAAAGCAATAGTTTTTTGACAGTAATTTTGGAGTGTTTACCATACCTATGAAAAATTCTCCCATTCGCTTGAATGAAAATGTAACGTGTTCTGCGTTGCATTGCAGCCACTATAACTTCAGAAGCTCGTGGTTGGTCTGTAAAAGGTAGGACATCTGTACTATTCTGTACCCCAGAGTGAAAGAATAGGGATATAGGGAATATGCATATGTTATCGAAAAATCTAGAAATTATTTTTTATGATAGATTACTCCTGTAAACAGATTAAAAGGTGAAGGTCTCTTTTAGGTGGCCGAGTAATGAATACGTTCTAGCGTGGCCACAGAATAATACACTCGAGAGCAATGAATCCGGGTCACTTAAAGAATCCTAAAAATCTCGGAAACTAAAAATGCTAGGTTAATGCAATAAATTGTATTTAATAGACAATGTAATACTCCTTAAATGAAGGTATTAAAACTTCTTAGTTATTGTAAAGTTATATCATAAAAAAATCAAATTTGAAAAAGGGCCACTTTCGAAGATGGAACTACGAAATTACAGCATTTGGTTTTGCTTTTGTTTGTAATCTGTCATTTATGTGGGTACATAAACCATGTTGATAGTGCTCTATATTCATTATTCAAGCTGAAATTATGTCGCTTACGCCTGAAGAATGCACCAGAATACTTACAATGCTGGAAACCGGCCGGAGTCAGCGCGATACAGCCAGGACTGTCGGTGTGTCGCTGTCAACAGTACAAAGAGTTCTCCGACGTTACGAAGAAACTGGTTCTAACCTACGCAGACCAGGAACGGGCAGAACCAGGTGTACCACAGCACGAGAAGACCGATACTTGGTGAACACCATGCTTCGAAATCGCTTTCTCACAGGAACTGAACTCACCAATCAGTTTCGACGCCTCGGAGGAAGTAACCCAAGTGCATGGACAGTAAGACGTCGGCTTGCTGAATCTAACTTAAAACCCCTTAGACCTGCAAACGGCCCTAAACTGGAGCGTGGGCATCGTATTTCGAGACTAAGATATGCCCAGAGCCACGTAAATTGGAGTATTGAAGATTGGTCAAAAGTTATGTTCTCCGACGAATCAAAATTTATGCTCTACAAGCACGATGGAAGACACAGAGTGTATCGAAGACCAGGGGAAAGATTCAAGCAAGCATGCATCGAAGAAAAAGTAGCCTACGGTGGTGGGTCTGTACTTGTGTGGGCCGGAATTTCTTCTGAAAGTCGCACAGAGCTGGTGATCATAGAAAACGGCTCTTTAACTAGCGTAAGATATGTGGAAGAAATCCTCAATGATCACGTTGGTCCATTTATGGTCAATTTAGGTGAGGATGCTATATTTATGCATGACAATGCCCGACCTCATACAGGTAGGATTGTGAATGACTACCTTCAAGAGATGAACATTACTCGTATGGAGTGGCCAGCGCGCAGCCCGGATATCAACCCGATCGACCATGCTTGGGACGAGCTAGGCAGATGCGTAAAACAACGAAACCCTCCCCCAATCTCGCTTCGTGAGCTCAAAATTGCTCTCACAGAGGAATGGGAGAATATTCCCGAAAATCGTATAAGGAACTTGGTGTACAGCATGCCAAACCGCGTAAACGCAGTAATGGAAGCACGAGGAGGCAATACGAAGTATTAAAATTCAAGAAAATCGTAATGAAGTTCAAAAATTTCATGTTTCCTATTTTTGTTTTAAGGAGAGATCAGCAGTTTTTTTCTTTATGTAATTTTGTGTTAATAAAATGTATGGTGACTCATATTTTTTTTACTTTCATTTAAGGAGTATTACATTGTCTATTAAATACAATTTATTGCATTAACCTATCATTTTTAGTTTCCGAGATTTTTAACATTCTTTAAGTGACCCGGATTCATTGCTCTCGAGTGTAGTACAGATTTCGTACCTTTTACAGACCAACTACCTACGACTTTCAGAAGTTATAGTGGCGGCGCTACAACGCAGAGCTCGAATGAAATTGCGGTAACTACATTTCCTTACGTATGCTTCTTATGCAATCATTAATATTTTGTTGTTAACCAGGTTTTATCTAGGATTAAACCAGGTAGGTAAATAAAATAATCAAATAAAATATATGACACATTTATACAATATACATACATTCATTATTTCCATACAGGTAAAATTTACAATAGAAGAACTAGTATTTTGATATAATTTACAAGACTGCAGCACAACTGATACTTAGGATATAGGTAGATAGATAAACACAATGTTAAAAAAAGCACTTGAAGTATTCTAAATAGCATAGTGTCTCAGTTAAATGTTATACTGTCGGAGTAGATCACAGACGTACTTATGAAAGTCAATTATTACATTGACCATACCACCGTATTGGATAGCACTAACTATACATAACTGTCGATTCACTACACTAACCCGAAACGGTTTGTCCTTTTGTGTCTTGAACAGCCTTGACGTTCACATGATGAATTCTACGTCCATGAACTCGTTCTCACTATGTGGCGTTAATTAGGATTAGAAATCCGAGATTCGTTGCTTATATTTTTATTGTAGGATTGTGATCCATCAATGGAATTGGATGATTGGCCATAGTAATCGACAGCAAGGACCTGTAAGATAAATTTATTACACAAAATAAGAACTTATTTACAACATATGTTCTTACATTTAAAACCTACCTTATTACTTACCTTTACTATTAAAACAATTCTACTCTCTTCTTACTAAACTTTAACTTTTTAATTTCAAATTAAATAAAAACTCTAATCATTAACTACTTTTATAACCTATATCTTAATTAAATGGTTTAAGAATGCACAATTTTAATACATTGAACATTTTACACAAATATGCAATTTGTTACCCGACGTAATGGGAACTGAAATGTTTATACGATGGATGTGAATGTGTACTAGAAACAATTTAGAATTGAATGTGAAAAAATATTCGGGTGTTCCATTCATGGTGAAGTGAAAATTGTACTGAAAGATTAAGTTTTCAAACGTATGTGCTTTTCTTGTGTTTATTGATGTTTTTCGGTAACTATAATTTATGTGGATGTAACTATACATCGGGTTCGACTATTAGAACCTGCATTTGGCTTGATATATTCAGTTTTCGGTGCTATTTTGTTAAAACAACATTGAGCAGTTTCGTGTGTCAGTGTGGCCATCGTATAAACATTTCAGTTCCCATTACGTCGGGTAACAAATTGCATATTTGTGTAAAATGTTAAATGTATTAAAATTGTGCATTCTTAAACCATTTAATTAAGATATAGGTAATAAAAGTAGTTAATGATTAAAGTTTTTATTTAATTTGAAATTAAAAAGTTAAAAGTTTAGTAAGAAGAGAGTAGAATTGTTTTAATAGTAAAGGCATTCGCCTCTTATGTAAGAACATAATATATGTTGTAAATAAGTTCTTATTTTGTGTAATAAATTTATCTTACAGGTCCTTGGCACATTCCTCAATGGCACAAACCATTGAGGAATGACACTACCTCAATGGCACAAACCAACAGGGTTTAAAGATGGTGCCATGCGCATAATGCTTTCTCTTTTAACACATGCAAACGGCCTTTTGAGAAAAATGAAATGTGTATATTATGTTTAATTGTTCATCTTTTTGCTTGTCTTCTATTTTTTTCATTGAGTAGTGTGAGATTTCAATGATTTTTTAATACTTTTTCTTTGAATTTTATTTTAGGATTTTCACAATGACATTGACACTAATCAATGGATTTTCAGGCAGCTCTTGGACAGGTTAATTTAATTTTCTCTTTGAGGTTAATAAAGTTTCAAAAGGCGCATCAGCTACTATTGAAAAACATTAGATTTTCCTACCCAAAGAAAACTAAATAAGAACTTGTACCTACTGAGAACGCATGTTTCTTATGATAGGTCTTATCGTACATCCAAAAAACGAGATGCGTGCTATTGTGTACTTCCTCGTTTGGGCCTTCATAACTATTAGCCTGCTCATCACCTTCATGTATCTACTGACGCTGGTGGACCCTGGCCTGAAGGATATTCCTATCAGGGCTGCCAAGATAATGAGAAATGAGCCCTGGGAAGATAATGAGGTGCATGCGATACTGGTGAGCTTTATCACCAATTTAATGTCAAGTAATCTTTGACAGTTTCCTCGCAGTAGTTTGTTGAATTGCATCATGAGGGGCGATATTATTGAATAGCAGAGCTGGTGTGTCCATCTGACTTTACGTGCCCGAATCTGAGTGACGTGTGTGAGTGACAACCACGCCCCTGTAATTAAATAAAATAAATAAATAAATACACCCAACGATCACTTACATACACTCTGGTGCAATGAAATCGCACACAGCAACATTTTTTGCAAAATTTCATTTATTTCCCTTTAAATAAAAGAAAATAATTCTTTTTCAATATGAAATCAAAGGTTATATCAAGACCTATCTAATGATACCATATAAGCGGTGACAAGTTCACTATTTTGCTAAAAAAAAAAGAACAACAGATCCGGCCCGTAACTAGAATTCGTTGAGTTGGATGGGGTTACCTAGGATTTTGTATCTAGGAACTACGAGGACCATGGTCCCACAACACCCAGACACAAAACAAATGCTTGCGATTTTTCTGTGCACAAACTTGTCCTTTCGCGGGAATTGAAGCCGCAACCTAAGTGGTGTAAGAGATTTGAGCCAACCTGCCAAACCACAAAACCGCGTGGTACGCGATTCGTTTGCTCTCGTGTCCCGCGCACCACTGTATAACTGTATAACACGCGAAACACAGGATAATTAGTTATACGTCGATACATACAAAGGAAACCAGGGAAAACAATATTAAAAGCTGGCGCATGTTTAATGGAAGGCGCACGGGCGAACGTCGCCAGTAAAACTCGTTGGCGGGCGGAGGTGCGCGGGGGAAGCCACCGCGAAGGGGTATGGCTGCGACTCATGCGTGCGTTCAAATGCAACAAAATGAAACCTCGCGTAACAACTGTTTTTGCAAGTGTAGCCCTCGTAGCGTAGCTCGCCTAGCCGTTCGTAACAGATCTTCTAGGTTAAGCAACGTTCGCAGCGGTCACAACTTGGATGGGTGGCCGTTTGTGTGGTATTTACATGAGCGCTACCGTGCTTCGGAGGGCACGTTAAGCCGTCGCACCTGGTTGTTATCTGAACAACAGTCGTAAGACCATGTCGGAGGTCTTAAAACTCCGATACCAGGGTTGGCCACACACCCACACAAGAGAAGAAGCTTTTTTGCGTGAATGAGTACCTAACAAACATTCATCCTCATAAACTTTTACATTTACCTAATTTTATAATATTAGAGCTAACACGCACTGGAGCGACAACCCTCGTCACTCAATTACATAATAGTACATTATGGTACTAGTGTGTAATGTTGGTGATTACCGCTGAGGCGCCATTGAGACCCGAGCCGTTAGGCGAGGGTCTTAAGAGAGCCGAGGACGGTAATCATCAATACACACGTGTATCATACGACGTTTTTCAACACACTTGTGAATAAAATAACAATAAAAACTCATTTTCAACAGTGAAAACGAGTTGTGAAAAATGATTCGCTATGGCGGGAAAAATTAATCAGTTTTCCTATGCGCGCGCATTGCGATCAGCCACAGACTAAAGGGATGAGGTTTTTTTTTATTTTCCGCGCATAGGGTTTGCGCCTATTCTGCCACGTACAAAATGGGGAATTTAAAGTTTTCTTTTATTACAGAGAAAACAAAATTTATATTTGAGTGAAAGTTTTATTTATTAAACACGTACGAGTTAAAATTATCTATTTAAATAAGAAGTTGCATTAAATGAACAAGCAATAGGAACATTAATTTATTTGTTCTATTAAATACGATCTTTTTTTTTAAAAACTGTTTTAAGAACAAAGCACATTAACCAATAAAATTAAAAAGAAGCTATAACTCACTAGTGAGTTATAGTTTTTTTTTATATAGCAATGAAAAAGTCACAGTTTGATTATGGGTGTCATTCTGTGCCTAATTGCGGTGACCATAGAGCCACTTTATGAGCAAGTGTGTTGAAAAAAATATTGTCCTGTAGAATATAGAATTTTCCAACCACTCTGAATAAGTATGACCGATTCGTTCTTCCATTCCAGCCTCCTTCGGATTACGTCGATGTGAAAGAGTTTCTGAAGTGGAATAACAACAATTAGATTATGCATTAATAACGTTAGAATTATATTTATACATTAGGAAAATAATAAAAATGTTTTATTAGTATCATTATTTCCATTTCTATTCTAATAAATGTATTTAGAATCAATGGTTAGAATCGATAATTTTGCTGCGCCATGGCTAATGGGTCATTCCTAAGACGCCTAATTTTTTGTGTCACAGCGTTAATTTGTGTATAACAATTCATATCTTAATTTGAAATCAATTGTTATGGGATGCATATGATATTTGTCTATCGAGGCATGATGGTTACAAAGATAAAATTAGTAATTTAATTAGAAAAAATAGCATTTGAACCCAGGAAACCGGGGGAATATAAACGTTTTTCGCGTGTCACACGAGCGGCGACTGGTCAAATTATTGCGCGCGCTTTGTCATTCTTAAAAAAAATATTAAATAAATTTACACCAATATAAATACTGGTTAAACGTTTGTATAAAATGACGTATTTTTTATTTTAAATACCGACTCGTAGTTTTTGATATATAGGTGTCTGAAAATTCGTCACGCGGCTAACATAATTCTGCCCGCCACTCGAAATGGTCCATTATCATTTAAAAAAAATAGAGACAAAACAATGGTGACTGGTTCCTCAGATGCGCCAGTGCTGTAGTTATTCACAGACAGAGTGGTAGTACTGCTCGTTCTCGCACTCAAAAATAACGAGCAGGTTTTCATTTTTTTTGAGTTTGGTTCTCCAGTGGAGGTAATTTCTGTGTCCCGTTTTTCTATGTTAACGCATAATATTTTCAAAAGTCTACTGCAAGGATATAAATGCTAAGTTCCTCGAGAATACAATATTGTATTAATGTGTGTGATATCGTGTTTTGATTGAAAGTTATTTCGAAAAATTATAAATTGTCGTCATTTCCATGGCATCATTTCCATGTATATTGCACCATGGAAATTATTTAACGGCCATGGAAATTACATTTTTTGTCTCTCTCGTCAGTTAAAGCTTATATTTTTTGTTTTTTTTTGTGAATTAAACTACCTAAATACATACTACTTTAGAATAATAACTGTATCCCAAATCTACAAACCAGTGGTATCTCAATCGCTTCAGAGATACATCGCTCGCATCGAGCAGCCGTCAAGGACTACTCGAATTGATCGATCCCTCAGAAAGTCAGCTATCCAAGTACACATACCAGCAGGTATTCCGTAAGAGGGCAGCTTGCTTAGAAGGCTGTCGTGCCAGACCCGATCGAAAGCCTTTGAGATGTCAAGCGAGACTGCAAGCGACTCACCGTGCAACTCAATGGCCTCGCTCAAAATGTGTGTGGCATACGCAAGAAGATCTCCGGTAGACCGGTTTCGGCGGAATCCGTATTGCCGGTCACTCAGGAGGTCGTTGTCTTCAAGGTATGCCAAGAGCCTATTGTTAATAACTCTCTCCATGCTCTTGCAGAGTAAGGAGGTTATCAAGATGGGTCTGTAGTTAGAGGGATCAGCACGACTACCTTTCTTTGGAACTGGTTGTACGTTCGCAAGCTTCCAGCTCTTAGGGACTATACCCAAGTCCAGCGAGAGGCGAAACAGGCGTGTTAAAATGGGAGACAATCGGGCGCACAGTTTTTAAGCACAATTGCTAGAACACCATCAGTTGCTGCCAGCTACCTTACGCAAATCGTCGCTCCATTTGGCAGGAAGGCGTCCTAAACTACGTTTGCCTAAACGTGGTCTCTACTCCAGAACAAGTTCACGTTACATCACTTTTCACGCGGAGACCAATATTTCGTGAGGAGTCAGTTAGGCTGGTCAACATTTGTTGCAGATCCTGCAGCGACTCCGCCATTAAGACGATATCATCTTTGACTCGCAAGTGTGAAATGTTCTCGCCATTAATGTTGATGCCTTTCCCTGCCTAGTCCAGTGTCTCGAACATATTTTCCGTTGCATTTGTAAACAGTTTCGGTGATATTTTATTTATTTATTTACTAAATTGAAATATTACATCCCCCTGTCTTACTCTTCTTAGCAATAAGATATGCTCAGTACACCTGTCCTGTATTTGGACGAACATCGCGGTGGTGTTGGAAAGACATCTCAGCACTCGGATGTATCACCAATCTACCTGGAATCGCTGCAAGGAGTCTAGAACAAACCAGGCTTCTATGGAGTCAAATGCCTTTTTGTAGTCCACAAACGTTAAACACAGTCGCCGATTATACTCTGCGGACTTCTGTATTATCTGGCGCACTGTGTACAGTACCATATCCTCCTCGAAACTCAGCCTGCTCGAGAGGTTAGAATTCATTAAGTTTTTGCGCGAGACGGTTTATAAAGACCCTCGAGAACAATTTGTAGACGTGGCTCAGGAGTGAGATGGGTCTATAATAAAATTCTTGAGTTACGTTTTATCCTCCTTCTTGAAATATAGCACCACTACACTTCTGTTCGAGGCCTTCAGAGTTGTCCCACAGTTAATAACTGTGTTAAATAGCGTTTGCTGCTCTTTCAGGACAGTAGTACCTTCCACCTTTAAGAGCTCGGACGTTATACTGTCTTCGCCAGTGGCTTTTCCATTCTTCAGTTGTCTCAGGGCCGCTCACATCTCACCTAGGCTAACTTCTGAAAACTCATCCGCATAGTCACGGGTCGGCATGGCTCTTGAGTGTTCAATTGTAGTAGTAGGGCCAAGAGCATAAGAAGTGTATAGACGGCCATAGAAATCCTCGATCTCGGCAAGAATCTCTGTTTTGACACTACGGTTTTGCCATCAGCTGTTTCGAGCTTTGTCAGGTGACTCCTACGAAGTTTCTGGACAATGAATTTGGACCCTCGGTTCTGCTCGATCACTTCTTGTATAAGGCGTGTATTGGATCGCCGAAGGTCCCGTCTAGTTAGCTTTTTAATTATTTTGTTAAGTCACCTGTTCTGACAAAGAGGTTTGGGTGTTTTCCCGTCTTTGTGTCATAAACCGTAGATTCTTATCTGAGAGTTTTGATTTCTTGCCATTGAGGAATGACACTATAGAGTCCTTGAGAGCGTAACACTTTTGGAAAGCAATAGTTTTTTGACACTAATTTTGGAGTGTTTACCATACCTATGAAAAATTCTCCCATTCGCTTGAATGAAAATGTAACGTGTTCTGCGTTGTATTGCAGCCACTATAACTTCAGAAGTTCGTGGTTGGTCTGTAAAAGGTAGGACATCTGTACTATTCTGTACCCCAGAGTGAAAGAATAGGGAACTAGGGAATATGCATATGTTGTCGAAAAAATCTAGAAATTACTTTTTATGATAGACTTCTGTATACAGATCAGCTAGCCGATTCAGAACCTCACGACAACTCATTTGTCGATCGATTCGGTTTGATATCGTACGATTCAAAATATTTTAAATTCACAATAGTCGAATCGACGTTCAAATTGTCGTAGTCGATAACCAATCGTAACCGTACGATAAACGCGTATTTATCGACAGAGAACGTTATTCACAATGCAGATATCAAAGGAAAGTATTCGAACTGTTATACGGGATTACCGATGGGCCTTTTTAAAAAAAATGAATTAAATGAAATGCAGTAATAAAGTATAGGATGAGCCTTTGGCAGCCTCGCGGTACGGATGTAAAATGCAGACTGGTGGTCCCGCGCTCTCCGCGCTAGAGCTCACGAGAATAAGTCTGGGAATTGCTGATGAAGCAGTTCATCAGCAGTTCAGCTGTCATGTGAGGGGTATAACAACCCCCCGCAAAAGACTAAACTTCGGGGTGAAGCTCCGAAGTTTATGGATGTTACAAGTTATAACTCCCGAAGTCGAGGCATCGGAGTGCCTTCGGGTTCAGGATTGTTGTGGGTGCTATTGGGTCTGATGCAATATTGTAAGAGGCTGCTGCCGGGTTTCGAATATATTTGGTATATAATAATACAGATTATAGCAATTACAGAAATTATTGTAAGGGTGGAATAATGCGTCCCGTATTTAACTATATGAGGTTTGTCTGTTAATATTTCTGCTCGATTTATGAGCGATTTATAGGTTTGACTATTATAGTTGAGGTTATTTAAATCGGTATCTATTAAGGAAATAGGGGACACGTTATTTAACAAGTAAGTAGTTTTATCATAATTACAGCAAGAGTCATTAATTAAATTAAAGTCAGGTTGTACAGATGCTATAGTAATATTTAAAACTGTTTTGCCCGTAGGTACAAGTCTGGCATTGCCACAGTATGCTATACAATTATCAGGTAGTGTGAATATCCCTGTGCCTAATATTGTCGTAACATTAAGTTCTTGGTTCTGACAATCAACTGATAATTTATTCGGTTGAGATTGAATAAAAATCCAACGGTTATTTGAAAGAGGTTTCCAGATGCTAATGTTTCCGTAGACTAATTTAGTTTCGCACTGTTCCGGGAGTTCTTTTATCACTTTTGATAACAGTTCACTTTCACAAGTTGGGTTAGAGCCCGATGAGAACACGTTTATGACGTCACAGATGTACTTGTTGGGGCCGATTATTTTACATTGTTCGAGATTGTCCAGGCTACAGTAATTAAGTTTGTCTTTGGTCGTTGCTATATACATTTTGGTTGGAATAATTGTACTATAAACATTAGGACGTTCCGGCCTATGAGGTGTTGGTAATGCTATGTTATGATACAATGTATAGTCTATTGGTGCTACCAAAGGAATCCTTAAAATAAACAATATCTTACCATTAACGTAATATGAGATTAAACTCGAAATACTTATAATAGAATGAATATTATCTAAGTTTAAGCTAAATGGCAATTCGACATTTTTAGTTATATGCCTATAGTTATCGGCAAGTTCTCGGTAAAGCTGCTGTGGTGTGATTACTGACGGGTGGAGGATGTTTTGACTACTGAACGCGATAGAGTTTGTAATGTCTTCTAAACGGAATGATAATGTTAAAAGTGAGGATTCTAAGCTATTTATAATTGAATTTATGTTTGTTCTAATTATCAAGTTGTTTGAAATATTATTGACATCTTGTAGGCTTACCGAGAGTTTGTCGACAGTTTCAGCGAGACGAGCTTCGTTAATTTTTATTTGATGTAAAATTTTGTTATGACTTGACAAGGTGGAAATAGTTACTAAGATGTTTTCTTTTATTAAGGAAGCTAGTTCTCTTTGATTGGTTTGTACATTTTCTATTGCCTGATCATATTTTAAAGCGTCGTCCTCGTCCAGGGTGCCAAATATATGTTTAAAAACGGTCCCTACTCCGCCAAACCAAGCTGAACGTCTGTATCTTTTTGATAAGAGGTGCGATATCGATTCATATTCCTTGATAATGTCATAATAGCGGGCAGTTATAGGTTCTAATATGTTATGACATTCTAGTTCCCTTAACGCTTCGGTTTGTTTACATAAATAGCGAGCCGTACCTAAAATTGAATTAATATTTTCTATATGTGGACTAATGTATGATATATCTATTGCAATAATAGTATCTAGGTAGCTACTACCTATTTTGAGTTGTCCTATGTAGTCAAAGTATATGCCTGGGCTTGATGTAATGGGTTGGACATAATTTGGGTGTGTTTGAACTGTAGCGCTGAAATGAAAAATAAGTACGGTCTGTCAGCCATCCTAAAATAACTTAAAAATACTAAGTACTTATATAATTAAAGTGCGCTAGCATATTACGCCGATATTATAATCGTATAAGTTCTCATAGAATATGAGGAGCGGTTATCCGCGTAATATGTCAGTATTAATTTTAATACTAAGTATATGTTTTAACTCTAGACAATATCTAAGCTATTAGCTACTCATATTATGATTAAAATTATAACTATGCCTAATTACTAACTATGCATATGCCTATTTATTAGTAAAGTATTTATTGTGGTTGGACCGTCGCAGGTTTAAGTTCGTCAAAATGATATTTGACGTGACGTCGGTTTATGAGTAGCGACAACGTATTAAAGCCGTGTACTTTAACTACCTTATAAGGGCCTTTCCACACGGGTGATAATGCCTTTCGAAGACGGAGGTGATTTTTCAAATAGACTAAGTCACCAATTTTATACGTCACCGGTCTCGTGCGAGTATCATAATAGGTTTTAGATTGTTGCTTTGAATGGGTGATATTTTCATAAGCCTTGTCACGTGAGTGTTTTAATCTATGTTGTAGCATTTTCACATACTCGGGGTAAGTTATGTCTGGAGGATTGTAAAGAGAGCCAGGGAGATGTGGTTTGTGTCCAAACAGGAGTTCATGTGGTGAGAAATTTGTTGTACAGTGTACATTAGTGTTGTAAGCCAGTATCGCTGTGTAAACATATCGAGGCCAATTATCTTGGTTATCGTTGACAAACGATTTGAGGTATTCCTTCAATGTCGAATGGCTGCGCTCAAGTGCGCCTTGAGTTTGGGGGTGATAAGGGGTAGACCATAACTGTTTGATTTTAAGGAATTCGCACGTTTTCTTAAAAAGTTCAGCAGTAAAGTTGGAACCTTGGTCAGATAGAATTAATTTTGGTATACCGAATAAGGAAATGAAGTGGATGAGACAGTCGCTTGTCTCTTCGGCTGTTGTAGTTCGTATAGGGTAGGCCACTGAGAATTTTGTGAGGTCATCTTGCAAGGTCATTATGTATTTGAGTTTAGCTGTGCCTGATTCAGGTAGTGGACCTACTATGTCAATGGACACGCGTTGAAACGGGGCAGTTGATGTGGTTGTTATCTGCATCGGGGCTCGGTTGGTCTGTCTAAAAGCTTTGTTTTCTTGACAAAGGGTACATTGTTTGACATATTTTTCTACGTCGTTGCGCATTCCCTTCCAATAATAATTATCTTGGATTCTTTTCAACATTCTTACGGAACCTAAGTGACCGGAAACAGGTAAGTCATGGTTTTCGTGTAGAATTTTCTTTATTTCGCTTAGGGATGGGTACATGATGTTGTTGTGATATATATGTACAGCGATATTAGAGTCGTGAAAAAGGTAAGTGATCATATTATATATTTTAGTAAATGCATGCTTCTCGAACGGGTTTTTGAAATCAGACACTGCGATCTCTGTGACATGTGCGGTAAGTAATAATTCATCTTTTATTTTTTTCAGGGTCAGGAATATATCTTGGTAGGAGCATTCATCGAAATGGTGGACCTTCGTGAAAAACAGGTAGTATGTTTTTTTATTTATTTCTATTCTTTTAAATGAATGTAACTCTCTTTCACTTTGCATGAACTCTTCTGAATTCTCTAGGTTGCTCAGGATTTCACTAACGTATGGGTTTGCTTCGTCTAAATCTATTGAAGTGGGAACGAGGATATGCTCACAGGACGCTTTCATTAAGCTTTCGTTGTGTTCGGTCAGGTTTGTATTATATGCCGTATTTTTATCTGTAATAGTTTTGAGAAATTTGGAGTACTCTTCATTTTTATTTGTGTTATTGGATATTGTTTCAGGATTGATCGATTCAGTAGGACTTGCCAGTTCTTCAGGTGACGGAATATTGAGGTCTTCAAAATTTAGATTTAGGTCTGAGCTATGAGGGCTAAAATCTAAAGGACCAATGTCAATAAGGTTGTCGTCAGGTGACGGGGTAGGATTAGGTGGGTCACCTATAGTGTTTTGAGGTAAGATTCCTATTTCTTCCAGGTCATGGTCTGGTGATGGGATGGAGTTCAACGGATCGTCTACAGGATTTAAAGGTAAGAGGTTAGGCTCTTGTAATCCATTTTCAGAGGAATCAGGTAATATTGGGTTGACTGGATAACGGGAAAGAGCATCGGCTGCAGAATTTAGTCTTCCTTTACGGTAGAGTATTTCATATTCGTATTCTTCGAGTTTTAGTCGCCATCTTTGTAGTTTACTGCTGGGATCTTTGTGGTTAAATAACCATTTTAGCGGTCGATGGTCGGTAACTATTTGAAACTTTCGTCCATAAATGTAGGGTCGGAAGGTTTTGCAACCGTATATGATAGCTAGTAATTCTTTTTCGGTTGTGCTATAATTACTTTCGCTTTTATTTAATGTCCGTGATGCATAAGCAATGGGTCTGTCTTTGCCGATCGGTCCCTGTGATAGAACTGCACCAACAGCATGATTGGAAGCATCACAGGTCAGGATAAACGTTTCGTTAAAATCAGGATAACACAGTACAGGTGCACTGGTAAGTTTATGTTTAAGGGTGTCGAAGGCTACTTGTTGTTGGTTCTCCCATTTAAAGGGTGTATCTTTTTTAAGAAGTGTTGTTAGTGGTTTCGCTGATTTGGAGAAGTCAGGAATAAACCTCCGATAGTAAGAGACCAACCCAAGAAATGATTTAATGTCTTTTGGGGAGGTTGGTGTAGGGAATTGTGTTACAGCTTCTATCTTGTCGGGGTTTGGTTTGACTCCTTCTTCGGATATTATATGGCCAAGATAGGCGACCTCGCGCCGAAGAAATTCGCATTTGTCCGGTTGCAATTTGAGGTTATATTCTCGGAGTCTGTCAAGTATGGTTTTTAGGTTTTGGATGTGGCTATTTAGATCATGTGCATAAGTTACAATATCGTCAAGATATACAAAACAGCGGATACCCTGAAGGCCGGATAGAGCTGTATTCATCAGCCGTTGAAAGGTTGAAGGTGCATTTTTCAAGCCAAATGGCATGCGGGTGAATTGGAAATGTCCCTCAGGGACAGAGAACGCGGTTTTAGATGAGTCTTGGGGAGACATTTCGATTTGATGGAACCCTGATGCTAAATCTAGGGTGCTAAAATATTTACTTTGGCCAAGTTGGTCAAGGATCTCGGAAATATTTGGTATAGGATAGGAATCGCCAATCGTGATGTCATTCAGCTTGCGGTAATCTATGACAACACGCCATTTTCTCTGACCAGATGCGTCTACCTTTTTAGGCACAACCCATATGGGCGAAGACCATGGCGAAGATGATGGTTCAATGATACCTTGTTCCAGCATTTGATTCATTTGTTTATTGACTTCGGATTTATGGATTTCAGGGAAACGGTAGGTCTTCGTGTGAATAGGAACGTCGGAAGAAGTATTTATGCTGTGATTGATAGCAGTAGTGCATGTAAGTTGTTCTCCAGGGAGGTGGAAAACATCTGAATAATCAGAGCAAAGTTGAAGAAGTGCATCAGTTTCTTCGCTGTTTAGATGGGATACGCGCAGTTGATCCAAGACTTCTTGGGTGCGTTGCACAGAGCTTTTCTCAGGCATTGATTTGATGGAATTGACTAGAGCTGATGGTAAATTGCAAGGGATACCATCGTTTGCTACGAGTGTTAAGTTTAAATTTGATTTTATATAAACGGGAGTCTCCGAAGTGTTGACGACTGATATATTTATTCTCTTATTATTTTTTACTTTAACTAGACAATTTGCGATTAGCAATTTTTCAGATGGGCTCTGATCAAGGATAAGCCCTTCCTTTAAACCGGGGTTAGCGACTGAACATTCAATTATTGTTTCAGTGCGTGCTGGAACAAGGTAAGTTGGTTCGTGAAATTTCAATTTTACCTCATGATTCTTTATTTTCAGAGTGTCGTGACTATAATCAATATTACAGCGGAAAAAGTTTAAGAAGTCACTGCCAATTATACCATCGTAAGGTAAGTCAATGTTCTTTACAACGTGGAATTTGCTGGAGACGTATGCATTTGAGTTGTCTTTCACGAATAGATTAAGATTGAAGTGGCCTAGGGTCTGTGTAACCTCTCGACCAGGGTCAATACCTTTTATTTTTACAGGTTCTCTATTTAATTTTTGATTACTCATTATACTTTTCTGTTTCAGGAGACTGATTGCTGAGCCCGAGTCAACCAACAGGGACAGAGGTATGCTAGATACTTGTGTGTATAACAGGACGTGTGGTAACATTTTGTTGACGTGGTCTGTATTGATTTCGTAGATTTCACATGAGCATTCATTCATATGAACGCTTTTGGATTTGTTGGATGTGGAACCTTCAGTTTGGGGCTGGTTACCTTGTTGGACCGTTCCAGAGTTAGAAATCAAATCAGTGGTTTTTGATTCAGTGAATATAGAACCTGCAGTTTGGGGCTGGTTACCCTGTCGGACCGTTCTAGAGCTAGAAATTAGACCAGTGGTTTTTGTTTCAGAGGATGTAGAACCTACAGTTTGGGGCTGGTTACCCTGTCGGACCGTTCTAGAGTTAGGAATTAGACCAGTGGTTTTCGTTTCAGAGGATGTAGAACCTACAGTTTGGGGCTGGTTACCCTGTCGGACCGTTCTAGAGTTAGGAGTGGATTCACGATTCGCATTTGTGGATTTTGTGTCGCTTTTTACACGACATCTCGCACGACACCGGGACGAGATGCTTATTTGTTTAAAGCATCGTTAGGATCTTCTGACTCGTATGGTTCGGGGCAAGTGCCCACCTCATTAGTGGATTCGTCTTCAGGTTGTGTGTCATTAACAAAATTTACCCTTCTAGGTTGAAACGTAGACGTAGAGGGTTGGTTGAGGCTACGAAAACGGTTATTATTATACTCCCTTCGTCGACAATTTTCCAGCGTGTGGCCGGGAAGTTTGCAATAACGACACACAATAGGATTGGTTGAGTTAGCACTGTTCATAGGTCTGGATTGAGTCTGCGGTAAGGAATTTTGCCTAGGGCTGAAATTTTTGTTTGCAGTAAATTGGCGAGGCCGTTCAGCATAGTTAGAATTGGCGTGTTTACTAAGAGTGCTATTCATGATTTTTTCTTCTGAAGTAGCGAAACCGATAGCTTCATTTAAACTGTTTGGATCCCTGCACCGGACGATGGTGGATAATTTTGGGTTAAGGCCCGTTACAAACGTGTGGAGTGCTAGGTCCTGCATGGCCGCAATACGTCCTGTTAGTTCGTCTTTCTTTTTAGTAGGTATTGATATATTGATTTCTGTTAGCAGTTTTGCCAAACATGTTTCAACTCGGAGTGAATATTGACTAACTGACTCGTTGACGGACTGTTTTGCGTCTTGCAGTTCCAATAACAAATGTGCATAATGCTTCTTTTCACCAAACTGAGATTTAAGGAACTCTTCTAACTGACTCCATTTAGTGAACTCTTTAATAGCACAGGCAATTTCGGCTTTGCCTTCAAGGCGGCTGAGGATATATTTTAGTAAAATATCAGTTTGGTTAGATGAAGCAAGCGATATGGCATTTCGGCAGTTGTTCAGAAATGGGTTTAATTTTTCCCGTGTGCCGTCAAAAGTACCAATGAATTTTATTAGAACATTGAGATCAATTTCTGCCATTTTTAATAAAATTTCCTCCTTTCTATCCTCTTTCTTTGTCATAAGACTAAAATCAATCTTTACTTAATTTATGGCAAATATTGAACTCATAAACGAACATTAAATTTCAATTCGGAACGAAATAATTAAAGTGTATAAGCAACGACCAAACACTCACAGAAAACACAACGCGTAGGCAGTCGCGATAAGCTGCATTCTCAGACGGCGCCGGTGAGACGACGCGACGCAGCGCAGTGGGTAAAGATGACTTCGATAATCGGGATTCGATTTCGGGTGCCGGGAATTCTGGATCACAATGTAACGACTGGGTCTTCTACAAACTTCGTCGAATGTAATTATTTGACAGATGAATCTTTTCCTTGAAATGTTGTTCTAGGTAGTAGTCGTAGTTTTCCTTTCAGGATTCCAGGATAGGTAAGTATTCCTTTTCAGGTTATGCCGCTTCTTCTGGATGGTGGTCTTGCTAGCAGAGCAAGAATACAGCAAGGTAGGTAAGTCCGATAGGTATTTTATTTACCAGCGACACTTCACTTTTCACGATTTTTATAAATTTATTTAGGATTTTCACTCAATTGAGGCGATCCGAGGATTTTAAAAAATCCCACCGCTGCCACCAATGTTATACGGGATTACCGATGGGCCTTTTTAAAAAAAATGAATTAAATGAAATGCAGTAATAAAGTATAGGATGAGCCTTTGGCAGCCTCGCGGTACGGATGTAAAATGCAGACTGGTGGTCCCGCGCTCTCCGCGCTAGAGCTCACGAGAATAAGTCTGGGAATTGCTGATGAAGCAGTTCATCAGCAGTTCAGCTGTCATGTGAGGGGTATAACAGAACGTCCGATTAATTTCCACGACAACTTATCGAGTGCAACATCACTGCATATCACTCGAAAGCATTAGATTTGACCGTCAATACCAAGTATATTCCGTGTGTTGTTAAATAAACTACATTTTCTACTACAAATAAAATAAAACTCACAGTAAGATTCAACATAAACTAATTCTATGTAATAAAGTACCTACCAAGTCTAGTATTTATTTACAGGTTAAGTTCGCTTTGATTGTTTTAGAACTATTTACCTACTACTATAAGATTACTTAATAAGATGCATAAATCTACCGAAATAAAATCTCTGTACCTATATAATTATTATAAAGTACTTTGTGATACTATGTAATTGTAATTTTGGTATTTACTTAACATTTCTAACGAATCTTGATGAGGCTCGTCTTCTCGTTCGATCTCCTTTTAATAATTTCAAAACATGATAAAGAAAACAATTTGCGATAGACATTTAAATTTGGCGGTTTGTCAATATCTAAAGCATAGATTAAACATTAATGTCAAGTGGATATCAGCAGGTGGGTGTTTACGAAGCTCTTGTTTTTTATATTTCTACCAATATCTGGCACTTATAATTGTTGATTATATTTTAATTCGTGATAAACATTGTTGTAATAAATTTTGATAAATTGAAAACATTTTTATATCATCTAGATAATAATACAATTTTCTGCGAGTATTGCACACAAAACGAACTCCGTAAATGCAACACGTTGTCGTATCGATTTCGATATCGTAACCGAAACCGTGTCGAATCCTCAGGGCGGATGTTCTGAATAGCTCGAAAAGAAACCTACGACACGAGATCGTTATCCAATCGAATCGATTCGGTATGTTGTCGTGGGGTTCTGAATCGGCCAGCTGGTCTCTTTTAGGTGGCCGAGTAATGAACACGTTCTAGCGTGGCCACAGAATAATAGTACAGATTTCGTACCTTTTACAGACCAACTACGTACGACTTTCTGAAGTTATAATGGCGGCGCTACAACGCAGAGCTCGAATGAAATTGCGGTAACTACATTTCCTTACGCTTCTTATGCAATCATTAATATTTTGTTGTTAACCAGGTTGTATCTAGGATTAAACCAGTCAGGTAAATAAAATAATCAAATAAAATATATGACACATTTATACAATATATATGTATACATTCATTATTTCCATACAGGTAAAATTTACAATAGAAGAACTAGTATTTTGACATCATTTACAAGACTGCAGCACAACTGATACTTAGGATATAGGTAGATAGATAAACACAATGTTAAAAAAAACACTTGAAGTATTCTAAATAGCCTTCGAGTAGACAGCCAAACGGAGTCGACACGACAGGCCTACCCCTCTCGCCAATTTTGCCAAACGTCAAGGACAAAAAAATCCACGACGTTATATAAAACTAGTTGACGCGCATCACGCGCCATTCACCAACTGTCGTAGCGGGCAAAAGAGCTCCTAAAAAATGCCGAGTTGCAGCATATATTGGTGCAAAAAAATTTCAAGAACATCAAACTACACCAAGAATAACGTAACTTTTCATCTGTATGTGTTTTTATATCTAATAATGCACTAAAATACCGAAAATTTGAAAATTATTGTCAGTCACACAAACTTACTTAGTGTTGCAACGAAATCGAAAAAGTTATATTTCGGATAAAATTTTTAGCTTATTTTCATGTATCTAGGCGGCCAAAGCTCTGTTTTTCTGCACGTTATAAGAAAGTCAAATGAAACTGAAACTATTAATAAATATTGTTTACATTACAATTTTATATACCTACATGTTATTATTTTGAATAATTGTTGACTCGAAAACTGCAGAATGGATTTTAATTTGGTTTTCAGCGTTTAGTATTATAAGTTCCAGCTCTGATTATAGGGTATACAGGTGTGGCAAAAATTTAGGACCTCCAGGGTAGGTACCTTTTCTCTTGCATTGAGAAAGTTTTGTCCTTAGAGTGGAGAAAATATAAACAGCATTTTTGGTATTTTAAAAATTTTGCTGCACTTGTATACATCAAAACCGGTTGGGTTGGTGGTTGGCGCTCTCATTTGGGAGGTCTTGCGAAAATGGTCTTTGAAAAAAGACGACTATATTGTCTGCCGCCTAGGCAGGCGAAGGCGCGGAAAAAAAATTACTATAATCAGTAACTAATGAGAATGACCTAATCGAAAATAGGCACTTATATTATTTGAACGTTAGCAACACAGTCAGAAAACCGGAGTGAAATTAATGCTGGGACAGAACCAATTTAGATATCGATAAAAACAATATGTTTAAAAATATGTCGATAAAAATACAATTGTTGTATTACACTTTTATGACGTTTAAAAGTGCATTTTCGTGCCTGTTTAAATGATATTTGACTTTGACTTCTATTACAGTTCAAAATATGTTAATGACATTAAGTCAAAGTCAAAGTCAAATATCATTTATTAAATAGGCACAAAAGTGCACTTTTAAAGGTCAACAAATAAAAAATGTCGAAAATTGTAACTTATAAGGTAAGTATGTTTATCCATTTCTTTCCTATACTCAAATTGAAGTCTGAGTGCTGAACAAAAAGCTGAGAGCTTTGGACATGCTCAAAACATTCAAAATACCAACCTTTCTAGTTACTCTGTCCTGATATTTAAGCTTGCACTTCAGTATTATAGTTGATCCACTGGTTTTGAAAGGACCAATTAAGCCATTTTTTAAAAATATCAGTCATCAATTGTTTTTCAATTCAACACCCGAATATTTTTTCACATTCAATTCTAAATTGTTTCTAGTACACATTCACAAAGATTCACTTAAAAATAATAAAAAATACCACAACACAAATTAAAAAACCACGAGCCGACCCTGCCGGACCACTATTTTGACTTAACATGTCATGACCAATGTTAAGAAAATGGGTTACACGATAGAGACAATATGATAATAGTTGTACCTCGTTCTTTATAAGAGCCTGTGTATAGCGCTATCCTTTTTTAGGTCGGAAAACTTCGTAATTATCCCTCTATAGTGTAAGACCTCAATGCATGTAGGTATAGCTCCCTCTCTTCTCTTTTAAAGTATCAATGAAGACTATACTTTATCTGTGTAATCTATTATGAAAATTTAATACCTTGTCTTTGGAGAAAATTAAGTAAATCCTAGATAAAAATTGTATATACGATCTTGATGAAAATGTCAAATTGACATTATGTTTTACAATAATATTTTTACCTACATTTTGTTTTATATTTTTCTATTAATTTTGATAATTTGATATGTCTCGAGGTTGTGTATTAGTAGTGGCATTGGTAATAATAATAATGCTTATGTTCGCCTTATCCTTGTATCTAATGTCCAATATCAATCCTGCGCCACTGAAAAAGACGACAGCTAAAGATGTGCAAGTAAACGTTTTATTTTTCCTTACATTTTTAGTCTAATTTCTTAAGGAATCTTATATATTTTATATTAATGGAATCAGGCGCGACGTTGCGGAAATTCACCTCAAATCTGAAACGCAATGAAATATCTAGTGTAATTCCGCTGTATATTATGTATTGCGGAATTACATAAGATAATTGTGTTTCGCATTCTAATTACCCAGTCCAGACTACCTTTTTTGATCTTCATGGCTGTAACGCTTT
This sequence comes from Petrophora chlorosata, assembly GCA_951640565.1. Lineage (NCBI taxonomy): Eukaryota > Metazoa > Arthropoda > Insecta > Lepidoptera > Geometridae > Petrophora > Petrophora chlorosata. The sequence goes on along the minus strand of OX621196.1, from coordinate 2,023,637 downwards.
TCAACCTTTCTAGGGATTGTGTGATTTTTAGCATCTATTTATGCTTGCCGAGATAACATTTTTATGATTCTTGTAGGACATAAATGTGTTAGGTGTTATGCAATGTTCTATAGACAGGTTATTCAAACGATCAAACATTGCGTATGACTTTCAGCGATATGACCTGACATTTTCCCGACTCAGGGGGCCCACTCCAAGTTGCTTTCGTTCGTTCGTTCGTTCGGACTAAAAGAGACACTTATGCCTGTTGCATAGTGCTGGCTGTCCCTAACATCCGACAGAACGAAGATCGTAATTACTATTCAGAGTGAGGCCCCAGTATCCATAAGTAGGTAAGTATTATTCATCAAAATTTAATATTTTTCAGATGTTTCTTGCTCAAAACTTCAATGATGATGGTTTCTACCCGAAATATATAGATACTAATAATGTATCGCGAAAATCGTATGTTCCATTCTATCGATTCGCTTTAGCTAATTTAACAAAGAAGTCCAGGAAATCCTTTCTCAGAGATCCATCATATTCCAATATAAGGAAAGTAGTGCCCCCACTTTATCCTCCGTCAAACGAATTAATAAATGAGAGTTATTATAAAGATAATGATGATGATGACGATGACGATGATGATGATGATGATGATGAAGATAAATCATTAAACATTGCTGCCTCTACAAGTACAAATTCCAACATTACTGGTAAAATATTTGAAATGGTGGCGAGAAAATTAGGCGCATTGCCAGTTAAAGGTCGTCGAAGATCAGTAAACAGGTTTGAAAAGAAGATTATTGATGGGAATTCAGAGTGTGTTATTCTGAAAATCATAAATAAGAACGGTCTGCCTAGAATTGAAATCAAATTGAACCCAGATAAACTTTCTAATGGTAATAAAGTGTCAAAGCAAATTGTTTCTCCTGTGAGTATGCAGGTGCAAAGAAATGATGTCGACAATTATACTGATGAGTTGGGCCATAACACAGAAATAAAAATAATGCCAAATGATACAGTCATAATTACCAGTAACATTAACCTTTTAGAGACAGAAAATGGTGTTATTAGTGATGTTTTAGAAAGTAGAAAAAATAAAGCATCTGTATCTGACGCAAAGAAGGAAGTACTTTTGCCAGCAATGAAAAATAAAACAGAAAATGAATCCATTGATATTGAAAGTTTAAATAATGTAACGATAAAAAGAAATACGTCAATTACACCCAAACCTATAACGGTAACTGCTTGGAAAATTTTTACAGTAAATATTAGTACAAATGTAAACGTCACTGACCAACCCAACAAAGTATTTCCTGTCCCTGAAAATGAAACATATCACAACTGCACTGATACAAAAAGTACATGTACTAAAGGGCTATTAGTATCATAAAATAATGACAAAGGTAAGTAGAATAAATCGACAATCAATCCACGACAAGTGATCTAAATAATAAAAGCATAAACATTTTAGAGGGTGCAGTTCAAACGAACCCACTGCAGAAAGTACTTTATCCAGTAATAATTAATATAACAGAGCCTGCCAATTAAACAGATTTCAACAATATTACTAAAACAATAAATTGGCGATTTAATATGCTAGGACCGGCCTATCAGACAAGCTTAAATAATGTTACCAGAAAAATAAATAGGTGAACAAAGCCTCCCAATGAGACAAGTTTCAGTAATGTTACCGTAACAGTAAATAGGCGATTTCATACTACGGAGCCTACCCATGAGACAAGATTCAATAATATAACAGGAACAATAAATAGACGATTTAATACGATAGAGCCTGCCAATCAGACAAACATTAATAATATTACCAGAACAGTAAATAGGCGTTTAATGTGTTAGAGCCTGCCAATGAGACAAGTTTCAATAATGTTACCAGAACAATAAATAGGCGATTTGTTACAACAGAGCCTGCCAATGAGACAATTTTCAGTAATGATACCATAACAGTAAATAGGCGATTTCATACAACGGAGCCTACCCATGAGACAAGTTTCAATAATGTTACCAGAACAATAAATAGGCGATTTGTTACAACAGAGCCTGCCAATGAGACATTTTTCAGTAATGATACCATAACAGTAAATAGGCGATTTCATACAACGGAGCCTACCCATGAGACAAGTTTCAATAATGTTACCAGAACAATAAATAGGTGATTTGTTACGACAGAGCCGGCCAATGAGACAAGTTTCAGTAATGTTACCATAACAGTAAATAGGCGATTTCATACAACGGAGCCTACCCATGAGACAAGTTTCAATAATGTTACCAGAACAATAAATAGGCGATTTGTTACAACAGAGCCTGCCAATGAGACAAGTTTCAGTAATGTTACCATAACAGTAATTAGGCGATTTCATACAACGGAGCCTACTCATGAAACAAGATTCAAAGATTCAATAATATTACCGGAACAATAAATAGGCGATTTAATGTGATAGAGCCTGCCAATGAGACAAGTTATAATAATATTACCAGAACAGTAATTAAGTGATTTATTACAACAGAGCCTACCAATGAGACAAGTTTAAACAACGTTACCAGGACATTAAAAAGGCGATTCGTTCCTATAGAAAACACAAATATGGCGCTTCCACAAATATTTGAGCTTAATCACCTGTTTGATAACGAAACTAAATCATTTACAAAATCGTAATGGCTAGATGCTGTAGTGAGTATAAACATCAAAGTCATCAACAAATTATAGTTATTATAGTAATAATCATAACAACAGTGGCTAATAATAACCGTTTCTACTATGTACCTAATTCTTATTTACTTACCTACTCGTTTACGAGCTATTGAATAATACGAGCTATGACAATAACGTTATGAGAAAAAACGTGTAAGCTAAAGTTGTTACGTGATTGAGCAAAAAACATCCATGCATCCTCACAAACTTTCGCATTTATAATATTAGTAGGATTAGTAGGATAGGATGCCAATGATGGTTGTTTATTACACAGTCATCATCATCATCGTCTTCATCAGCCTATACGAGTCCACTGCTGGACATAGGCCTCTCCTAATGCACGCCACTGAGCCCGATCCTCGGCTCTTCGCATGTAGTTACTGCCAGCCACTTAACGCAGGTCGTCGCTCCATCTGGCCGGAGGGCGTCCTACACTAAACGTGGTCTCCACTCTAGAACTCGTTTCACAATCACGCAAACACTATTAAGTGAACTTCGATGAAATTTGTTATGTAGCTCCTATAAGTCTTGGAAAAGGGAGTGGGAGAAAGCTTAAGAAAAACCAGATATTCTTTCAAATCAAATAATTATAATTATTAAATATAGGTAGAAATAATACCAATAAATACATTATTATTCTAAGTTACAGCATTATTTTATTAAACCGCTAATTATTATTTATTACTACTTACTACTTACTAGGGTGGCGCAGTGACTCAAAGTGAGTCTTGGCCTCCGACAATAGAAGACGCCACTTTAGTCTGTAATTATTATTTATTAATATATATATTTATTATATAAATTATTTATATACATACATGCACATAGTAACGACATAAGTTACCTGACATCCAATTTATATCGGAGCTCCGTCTGTGCCGACAGTCGCGCACAGACTGACTGCTCTGAGGTACGGCCAAGGCGTATTTGTAGGGAATAGCCCGGTGGGAGTCGGTTAGTCATTTCGCAACTTATTAGAAAAACAGTCGTTAAATACTTTTTTTTTAATTATGATATTCTCCCACATATAGCATACTTTTATCACGGAAAACAGTGGGGCACTGCTAGTTAACCATAAAAGAAACCGGGCTATCAATGTTTTATAAACACCGTACCCGTGAATTATTTGTTAATCAATTTCATAGTATTCGCATAAAAATCTTATTGACCTGTAAATTGTATATGTAAAAGTGTAGCTCATTAAATTTAATAAACTGGAGCACTTAACGGTAATGTGTTAAATTGTGTTTCTATGGCGCGTGTTGCGATTGTTTCGGCCTTCCAATAACAACTTTATCAATCAGTGAATGTAGGTCTAATTGCGAAATAATTTGAACAATCGAAGGGCCTAAGGGCCTACAGAATAAATACTAGTCTCTACAAACTGGGTAAGTAGGTGTTGATTGCTGCTTTTATAAAAATGTATTTGAAAGTTGGCAAGGTAACGGAGTTGGGTGTCTATCTGAACTTCGACAGTCCTTTGTTTCGACACGACACTAACTTTGTAAAAATATTGTTCGACAAGTCATTGTTCCGACTGAACATAATTCGACAAGTATTCAATTTACTTCCTGGCGCTTTGCCGGCCACTGCCGCGGCACGCTCGCTTCGCTCGCTCGGCTCGCGCGACCTGTAGTCACTGCTCTAACATAACCTAACATACTCTTTGAAGCCGTTTGTGTTGTCGAAGTATTTTCTGTCGAACTAATACCTACTTAATTAGAGCATTGTAGATAGCGAAATTATATGAGACTTAATATCTGATGTCTCGGGGTGATCAGCGCAATGCAATGCTACGCAGTGCTTTTTGTGGTATTAAAGTTCTGGGTAGCACTGCAATTGTTATGGGCAGGTGTGGCGCTTACCATCAAGCGAACGACTTGCTCGTATCATCATTCAGTTCTATTAAAAAAATAAGTCAGCTGCACTCATCTCTTACAATCAGGGGACATAGCAATCAAAGCGTAATTTGGTAAACGTACAAAGTCTTATATGGACCCCGGCGGGCACGAGAGAGGAGGACGCAATTATTGGAATTTCAAACTCAGTGGATGATTTATATTCGTAATATATTATTTTATTTTTCTTATTAGTACATTTAGTCATATTTTTGTAATTTCCTTATTACGGACTTAATAATATTTGTGTATTAAGCATAAGCTTTAGTCAGCTTTAGTTTAAACTTCTTCAATATATCATAACCAGAAAACTAGATGCAAACTCATATCTTTAGAAACTATGGACCTGAAGATACATAACCAAATCCAGCTGTTCGCAGTTTCCAGAATCTCCATGGTACTTCAATACTAATAGCGACAACAGTATTCTTCATAATATCCAGAGCTATTATATTTTTATCAACATTCAATCATATTAATAGACCTTGTAATTGATCGCTGATCAAAGCATCGTTTCGTTTCGAATGCAACGTTCCTCTGCTTCGTTTTGCAACGTATCTTAATTGCAATCTTTGATGTTCTCAGTTAGTACAGATTGGTGCATTCCTGACTCATGAGAAGGTAACTAACAAATTGCCTAACTTTAGCACTTTTCGTGGACTTCGGTTATTAATGATATCAGCTTTTTATTTTATCTTTTGACCTAACTTTTCATAATCTATCTACAGACCCATGATTTCATTAAGTTTTGTTTTAGCATCAATGGTCCTAATTTTTGTTTCGGGGCTAATGGTAATTTTGGTAAAAATCATAATCATAATCATAATTTTATTTCATAAGGCCAATTTACGTGTCAATATTTAGATTATTAATTATAATACACATTAATTAAATAGTAAATAATAAGATGTCACATGTATAAATTGTAAAATAAAAATAAATACAATTATAGTATGCATTAACTCTTATACATTAAGAAGTCTTCGTAACTGTAGAACGTCTAAAAAGGACGTAATAAAAAGGACTGTTAGAATGACAGCCTGATTCATCAAGGTGCGAGATTTGGTACGTGAAAAAACTAGCAGTACTCCGCGATCTGGGGTACGCCAGTCGAGCTTTGAAAGGCTTGAAGAGCATTGCTCCAAAAAGCTTCGTGATGTCCTAACGTCAATATTAACCCTCCATACCTATAAAAACAATAGATGTCACCATATGGTAATACCGATATTACCAATAAACCAATCTATGTATTTACGATCCCTTCTCAGGAAGGGATCGTAAATAAGATATGTTATATAAATAGAAATGTTAATCATCATCACCATCATCCACAGCCCTTTACATCCCACTGCTGGGTATAGGCCTCTCTCATGTCATGCCATTCGCGTCGACTCTCCACCATTCGTATCCAGGTTCGGCCCGCATGTTAATAATTATTAATAATTGAGGAATTATTTCCATAAAAAAACGATTTCATAGACGCTCATGTAAAAGGGACAGTGGGTGAAAATCTGTTAAACCCACTTCGGATCGGATTGTCGCAATGGACTCGAGTTCAGAAAATGAATTAAGCCAAAGAAACGGTGTCGAGGTGGTTATTTTCCATTAGTAGCTGCATTATAGTCTATTCGCTGGAAATGGTTGGGGCTTTTATAATTTTTTTTATTGTGTATTGGCTTGGGTTTGACCACTATGTCACCTGATGGTAAGCGACGATGCGGTTGACGATCTAGCACGCTTACCAAGATAGTACCTGTTTTCTCGAGACATGAAGATTCCTAGATTGTAGCTATCGGGAAAGAGTGACTGGCAGGGAGTTCCACTCGTTAGCAGTGCGCATAATAAAAGTGGAAGCAAAGCGCTTTGTGCGCGCAGGAGGAATGTCCACCATAAAACGGTGGCATTTTGCCGTACGTCTTGTAGTGCGATGATGAAACGGGGATGGGGGAATTAGTTTTATCCTATATATACTAACTTAAAAATTTAGGCGTTCTAGACTCTGTCACTATCTATTCTAGATATGATTCGGGAGTCATTTTGAAAATCGCTGCGTGTACTATTCGCTTTTACTTTAAGTATTGATGCATAATTGTTTATCTATCCTATCTTCATAAATAAAAGATGGCGGGATGAACTTGATTCCTACTGGAATTATTGGCCTGTTTAGAGCCCTAAACCGCGAAGATTGGAAGGAGGGAAGAGAGGCCTTTGCCCTGCAGTGGGACATTAATGGCTTATAATAATAATAATAAATTAATCTTCATAAATCAAAATTAACTGCTTTTCGTTGGCTGGACCAAATTGTAATTTTTTAATGTTCATAATAGACCGAATTAGGGTTTTATGGAAAGTAAAACTGGAAAAGTTGTCTAGAAAATTGGGAAAATTCGGGAAAACTGAAAGCGCTTTCTCGCGCAGGTAACCCCGCGAGGTGCAGCTAGTATGTAATAAAAATAGTGGTTAGTGACGTACCTACTTAAGATTTGTATGTAATTATGTTCACGTTTTTAAACGTGAGCAGAGGCAGACAAATAATATGTATAAATATCCATAGGTATAAAAAACTTTATATGTATACAAAGCTCTCTCCTGCACATAGTGTATTACCTTCGCCGCAAGCCCAGGCGCGGCAAGGTCGTTCAAGGCAGGCGGCGGCCCGGCCGGCGCGCACGTGGGAACGCGCCCGCTCTCTCGCCGAATATCGCCCAGCGACACTTTCCGATGGCCTTGCAGTACTGCAGTTAGTAGAAGTGAGACTCGTAGTCTCGTTAAGCTGTGTTGTAGCAGGCCTAGCGCACTTCGCACTGTAGGTACGAAGCTACAAGTACATAGCCGGAAACCGACGGCGGGTAACGCGTCGTTACACGTGTCGGGTCAGAAGAGATAAGAGTTATGCGATAGAAAGAGAGGCGCTCTGTAGGTTAATATGACTAATAGGTATGCAGCGCTACGCGAGTTGAATTGAATTTTATTGCATCATAGCAAGAGTCGCTATTTGTTTAACCCTTAATTAGGCGCATGGGGTCAAGACAATTTCAAATTGCAACTGCATTGCAATTTCAATTTGGAATGTGACAGTGCTCTTGTTAGCTTCCTAACTCCCCTCGGGGTAAGCAAATCAGTCACCACCAGAAAGCCAATGCGTACGCATGTGTCTCTGCTCTCTTAGGCGCTGACGAGCGAATGCGACCACTTACGTAACAATTTTAGGCGAAAGGTAAGTTTCCATTTTTGTGTTTAATTTATATGTTATTGTCTTTATTTTTCTTTTGTTTCAATTTCAAATTCATTTATTTCAATCAAAACATATACAATTGTTATTATTACAATGTTTAAAAATACAAAAAAAACAAACATACAAATAAACAACAAATAATTTATGTCACAGAATCATGTATCATATATTTATTATCAATTATCATATTATTCTCCTGTCACAGTTTCATCATTTGTTTATTAGTCAGTGAACCCTACAGCAATGCTTTATGTATTGACAGTCAAACCTGTATGATAAAGTTGTTAGGATAGTATTTGGGCTGCCTCGGACCCTGCGCACCAGGGATGTGCACCGTTTTCGCATGGTCGTGTAGAAACAATCGACCCGCGACTCGGCAAACATTCCCGATGCGCTGCAGTGCCGGGGCAGCCCCATCAGTATCCTAAACGCATTATTATATTGTACCCGAAGGGCGTCGTACTGTTTCTGCGTATATGCCATCCACAGGCTGCTCGTATAGAAAGACGTACAAAATGCTCTGAAAAGAGTAATTTTGACGTCCCTCGAACAACGTGCAAACCTGCGGGCTATCATATTAGCCCTCACAGACAACGCCCTTCGCTCCCTCTCTAAGTCTGCATCGTCCTTCAGGTCAGAGGTTAACAAATGCCCAAGATACATAAACTGATCGACCCTATTTTATAGTTATCTAGATTCAATATGAGTCAGGAAAGGCAGATACGGCAATTGTTGGCAGATTTTTCCGATGATGAGCAAGATGTCACTGGTTCTACCTCGGAAGATGAACTTGCAGTCGATACACCTATACATAGTGCCCATGATTCGGAAAGTGAAATAAAATTGAAGTCCTGAAATGTTCCAGAATCATCTGTTCCCTAGAAAGAACGACAAAAAAGTGCCAAATAAATGCCATTAGTTTGGTAATTGTTTTTGTCAGCAACACTTCAGGATTTACTGCATCGGATGCGGAATAGATGAATTTGCTAATGAATATTAATATATATATATTATATTTTTATGTTAATCTTAGCTATGCCTAAAGTTAGTAGTTATTTGGAGCGAAAATTATTGAAGAAGAAATCAAAAGGCCAAGCTCCATTGACGGCTTTATTCTCTCTATTCTCTATGCTATATTTACATTGCCAAATACGTCGTACATCGTAAATCATATCATAGATAATAATCGAAAATAGTGGACTGTAGTTCATAGGTAATATATTTATGTATATTTTATTTATTTATGTTGTTATTGTCTTAAACAGTAGTTTTAAGAGATAAAAAGTTGTTTATTTTTTTAATTGTTTTAAGTCAAAGTTATGTACATAAAATAAGTACTTAATTTGTTATAATTATGCTGTATAATCCTTGGAAAAATTAAATTCCTAGGTGTTTTCCTTCCTCTTGAAGATGTCAGTAAAACTTTCTTATTCATATACTTTCCTTGTTCAACCAATTTAATTATTAACTTTGCCTTATTATTAATCAGTTTCTTGAAGTAGAAGAGGGTTTCCTTGAGCAAAGAGCTGTTTAGTTTGGGATCCTTTCTTTATAATGAGATAAAATATAAAAAACCATAAAGTTTGGAATCTATCGTGAATCGAAATATTCATTATAAACGGCTACACTCACGTTACGATGAACGTCTGTCTGCGCCGCGATTCCAAAGCGTAAACTCCCGGAAGAAGGACATCCTAATTGTCCGAAACCTGGTCGGAATTATCCGACATAATTATAACGTGAGTGTAGCCATTTACATTTATAATGAATAAAAAACCTTGTTTATTATTTAAAAAGATGGAAAATGTTCCAACCTTACCCATCTACATATTTAGGTATTTATGCTATATTATTGCTTTGTTGTTCTTGTAAATGTAAAATGTTTGGTGGTGTCCTAAATGAAGGAAATACAGATATCGTCTGTTCATCGCTCTAATTTTAAGGGCTTACATATTATCAGTTTATTATTTGCCAAATTTTTAAATAGTGTTGGTATTTGAGCTAGACCACCAGCGTCGTTTTGTCACAGCATATAGTTACTTATTGTTAATTCGGTATGTTACATTTTATACTAGCTTGTGCCCACGTCTCAGTCCGCATAAAATTCGGTTTATAGTTCTTCCGAAAGAAAGTGTTGTTTTTCCGAGATAATAAGTAGCCTATGTTCTGCTCAAAGACCTACCTACCTACAAACCAAATTTGATCTAAATCCGATCATTCGCTATGGAGTTATGTGCTACTGTATATTTTATTGTAAACAGCTGTTGGTTTTACAATAAGTAAACAAACACACAGACAGACTTTCACATTTATTTAAGTTGCGCCCCGCGGTTTCAACCGCGTTTTCCTGAAATATAAAGTGCCCTAAGTCCTTTTACAGGATCTAATGTACCCAATCTCATCAAAAAATTCATCGTAACAAACATCCATCCATTCATCCTTACAAACTTTCGCATTTATAATATAATTAAGATAGGATAGTAGGATATTCAGGATTTGATTAAATGACTCTACTTAGTTATATATCGTCCCCTTACTGCAAAAACCAACTATGTTTGCTTTTTAACATTTTAACATTAGTATGTAGATCTTGAAGAGGAGATTCTAATGGTATTCGTCACTCATTTTTGTCAAAAAGCGCACTTAGTTGGTTTTTGCAGTAAGGGGACGATATTATGTATGACCATGGACGTATAGGTACTTTACATACATATATTTAAGGAAAGAATAGAGTGGATATCCGTAAAATAAAAGTTTGAATTTAAAAGGTTCCGCATCGTTATAATTAACTGATTTAATTATTATTAATGTTCGTATGTAAACACATTCCTACGAAACTCTTATTAATTGTTTGTGTGTTTACGCGTTCTGGTTAAACGTAGTTAAACCAAATTAATCTATTAATATAAATGTAACAAATTATTGCAATTAGCGGCAACCTTCAAGATGCGCAGTATCTGATCTCAATAACACATAATAAGTAGGAGTCACTTAATTATTAATAACAACATGCGTGCTCTGGTATTCAAAATCTATTAATCCTATTAACTGGTTAATAAATTAATTTGTGTTTATATTAATACAAATGTACAGCCCCCCTACCCATATGTCCCTCAAGCGCCAATCGTATATCGTGTTGAGCTCGGATTAAGGTGTAGATTCACTGCGACAATGCCATATATTGTCCCATTTAGTTTATCTCAACTCGTAGTCATTGTATTTTGGTATAAATGAATGAGATTAATTCGATTTCTTGCCTGAATCGACAATAATTAGACCGTATCTTATTAGTCGCAGTGAAGCTATACCTTAATTCGACCTCAACACGATATACGATTGGCGCTTGAGGGACATATTCATATTGAGGGTAGGGGGGCAGGTTGGTATGTGTGTTACTTAAACACGACGTATCTAATACTCTATATTAGAACGGTGCTTTGAACTCATTGGGAATTGGGATGAAAATCCTGGGCCCTAATTCACTATGACCATTAAGGGATTCCTTACTTCGAAATCAGGTCGATTCCTTCGAGAGTGGTCATAATGAATTAGGGCTGGTTCGTACGTTGCACCTTGTAAAATAAGAATCAGCAGGGGAATCGTGTAACTCGAACACCGATACCGATCGCTTGAATTGGACGGGCAAGTCGTTCGCCTTGTGGTAAGCGCCACGCATGCCCATAACAATTGCAGTGCCACCCAGAATTTTAGTACCATAAAAGTACTGCGAATAACTGCGAAGCACTGCATTGCGCTCATCACCCCGAGACATCAGATGTAAGGTCTCACATGCCCAGTAATTTCGCTGGCTATAATGCCCTTCAAACCGAAACACGGTAATGCTGGCGCACTACTGCTTGGTGGCAGCATAACTGCAAAGCGGTGGTACCTACCCAGACTTCAATTTTAAATTTAGAAGGCGATAGCATCTTTCAAACTGCAATATCGGTTATTTTTAGCGACCGTGATTGGGATACGGACCGTGGTGAGGGGGACGCGGACTTTGATCAAAAAGTTCGACAATTTCACAGACAAATCGAACCGATCACAAGACATGTTTGAAAGCGACCGGGATCGGTGTTCCAGTTATACGATTGCCCAGCAGGACACCGCTCTCCAATTTATCTAGGGCTAGCTGCGCCCCGCGGTTCCATCCGCGGTTTTCCGGGATAAAAAGGAGCCTATGTGCTTATTCCAAGTCCTATAGTACCTAAATACCAGATTTCATCAAAATCGGTTACGTAGTTTTTGCGTGAAAGAGTAACAAACATACATTCATACATTCTTACAAACTTTCGCGTTTATATTATTAAATAGGATAGGATGTAGTTTGTCTACGTAGGTATGTTATTTTATTATACATAGTAATATACCGATAAACATATAAATAAGTAATTATATGTATGATTCTGATGTTCTCGTTGATACGCCTTGAATAACAAGACGCTTGCGCAGGGCATTGACTGAAATTTGCCCGCGAGATAAGCGACTATTAATTTATCAGCTGTCCCACGTGGGGATTATAAATTATCTCTGTAGCTTGAATCAGGGAAATTGAAGAATTAGTACTAGTAATAAGAGAATCCCGAACGACATCTGTGTGATATAATTATTAATCGTCCTCACAATGTATCTACCTATAACCAGGCCTAGCGCACTCCGCACTGTAAGTATGAAGCTACAAGTACATAGCCGGACACCGACGGCGGGCCATGCGTCGTTACACGTGCCGCGTCAGAAGAGATAAGAGCTATGCGATAGAAAGAGAGGCGCTCTGTAGGTTAATATGACTGGTAGGTATGCAGCGCTATGCGAGCTGAATTGAATTTTATTGCGTCATAGCAAGAGTCGCTATTTGTTTAAATTTCTTTGCGGAGTGATGCTTCTATCCCTTAGTATTCTGTGCTATTACCCAAATCTACACCTGGTAGAGCCAGCTTATTGTCTATTTTTAACATCTACGTGACGCCATTTTAACCGACTTCTAAAAAGGAAAAGGTTCTCTATTTGATTGATTTTTTTTATGTTTGATACCCCAGAACTCCGTCATTCATGGACCGATATGGAAATTTATTTTTGCCTTGGGTTCAGTATAGCTGCGAAGTGGTCCCATATACTTAATTTCATCGATATTTGACCTTTGACTTCGAAGATACATTGAAGTCGGTTGTTTTGTTTGATAAAACGTATACTTATAAAGGGATAGTGATTATGATCGTGATCGATAAGAATGCCCGTTTCTTGACGAGGTCCAGTTGATGATCTCAATTTTTTTTGTACTTTATAATATAATACTTTATATTTTATTAAGATCTCTCTGAATACTTTCTCGTTTTAACCCTTGCTCGGGTTTTAAGCCAACTAGTTCTTCAAGTTTAAGCCTCTCCTAGCTAAAGATATGTGTAATTATACTCTCTGTCATTTTTTGAATATAAATATTTTAATAACATTTGTATTTTTCTCACCGTAACTTAATTTAATTGTTATAAAAAAAATTGATAAGTATTGACATTTAATATGAAATAAATAAATAAAATTATGTTTTACAATAAAACTGTTAAATATACAAAGGCCAAATTTTTTTGCGGAAAACTACTGTTGTCTCCTTGCAATATTGTAACCGAAATTCTTAAAAATATATTTATTTCGTTTCATCTCATCTTATCACATCTCATTTCATTGCACTACACAGTTCATTGTATAAAGATTAATCTGATTCATACTTACTTATTTTGTGAACAACTTCGCTAAGTTACGGCACAGAATAACTAATGGTAGGTACATATTTACGGCATCGCGTTGTAGTGTCGCGCTTCCGTAACGTGGAAAATTGAAAAAGTTACAATCCACCGTCTCCACACCCCACCCACGTGACGCCCACTACTTCGCTCGACTTATAAATATCAAAGCTCGGGCGAAATTTTAACATTTTCACCCCTATCTATTAATAGAAAATAAAATTATGGATATTGGCTGCGAAAGATGTTTCAGAATAGATTATCGTGTTATTAGGTAGATATATGTATATTGTTTTAGGCTGGTATTCTGTTTGAATATTTTTTATGACCAAAAACTAAAATTTTAAAAACCCCCGACACAAAAACCTATAAAAAATAAAAACAGCTTGACTGATTTTGATAAAAACATGTCTAAGAACTACGGCTAGAAAATATGCATTAAAATAAATAAAAAACCGCATCCAAATCGGTTACTCCCTTTAAAACTACGGTGCCACAGACAGACACACATAGTGGTCAAACTTATAACACCCCTACTTTTTGCGTCGGGGGTTAAAATAATTATAATCACTTATCGTACTCACTATGTTGTGGAAGTATCTACTATAATATAATATCAAGTGTTCAATATCATTCAAATTGGCGAGATCAAATTGCAAGGCCGTATAGACATTTTATGATCCATATACCTACTGTTAACTTTTTGGTACACTCCTTGAGTTACTGGGCATCAAGCACAAGTTGTCAAGTGCAAAAAATAAAAAAGCGCAGAATTACCTATTCATAACTCCCGCCACAGATTCAAGTACAAATCACGAAGATAGTTGTGTTTATTTATCCCGAGGTCAGCTAACAGCACAACAGCTATATACGAAGTAAGGCAATTCTGTAAGTAACATATGTTATTGTAAGTACATAATATACAAAGGAGACATCACAGGAGACCGAAGAGCTGGCAGCTACCTCGGACAAAGAAGTAGTGTAGCTATTCAAAGGGGGAACGCTGCCAGTATCTTCAGAACCTTGCCTAAAGGGACTCCTTTTAATAATATATTTTAGTATTATATTTTTTAAGGTTTTTAGTTTTAGTTTCATGTTATTTATAATACTATTGTATCGTAACGAAGATGCATTCTTTAAATGTGAGCGCAAAACCAGACAAAGGTAAGAAGACTAGAGAAGAAGAAAAATATAAGAAGTAGGTCTTGTGCCGTGTTCATTCAAATATTACAACTAACTTAATATTAAATCAATCTATATACAAATAAAACTCTACATCAGCGTTAAACCATAATCCACGCGAACGAAGTCGCGGGTAATAGCTATATTTAATAAATAAATACGCCCAACGATCAAATACATAGATCCTGGCCCCAAACTACAATTCCCTGTTGAAAGTTCAAAAGTTCTTTATTCAGTTTTGGCGTCACAGATGCACTTATGAACGTCAATTATTACAACGAATTGAACTTTTGTTACAATATTTTATGTTTGTTTGTACTTGCCACCTGGCTACTTGGCAGAAGCGGAATGTTCCATGCGTCCTTGTCTTCTATCTAATTACCAACTTTATAGTATACCTGTATGTAGGGAACCAGGAACTTCGAGGACTTTGGTCCCACAACACCCAGACTCGCAACAAATGCTTTTCCTTTTTTTCTGTGAACAAACATTTGTCCGGTCGAGAATCGAACCCGTAACCACAGTGGTGTATGAGATTTGAGCCAACCTGCCCAACCACTACATCCCAGAGGCTTGATAAATCAGAAAAAATAACAAACATAAATATTGTAATGCACATAAGCAGAGCCGCTGGCTAGAGCTAGTTTGGCATCCCACTGTAAACACATTGTTTTCGTTGCGTGCAACATTGTTGCTCCAAATAAATGTTATTGTTAGTAAATCGGCAATCGTACGAATTAATAAATAACGTAAGACCTAAGAAGAAAAAATAATTCATTGAATGAATGAATGAATGACGCCCAACGATCACATACAAAGATCCTGACCCCTAACTAGGATTCCCTGTATCTAGGGAACCAGGAACTATGAAGACCATGGTCCCACAACACCCAGACACGAAACAAATGCTTGCGCTTTTTTTTTCTGTGCTCAAACATTTGTCCCGTCGCAGGAATCAAACCCGCAACCTCAGTGGTGTTTTAGATTTGAGCCAACCTGCCCAACCACTACACCACATAGGCTGTCAACATTGAACTAGATACCTACATAAAAATACAGGTTCGTGTCATTTGCTCGGTATCTTTTTATTTCCATTCAAATGTAATAATCTTGCGTGTAATTTTTTATCACCTAAGTACCTACTTATTTTTTTTATTTTGATGAAATTTAGAATATAATAGAATAGAAAAACTCTTTATTGTATACCAAATTATAGAAATAGACAATAACACAGTCCTTAACTATGGTAGTACAATGGGCGGTCTTATCGCTTGAAGCGATCTCTTCCAGACAACCTTTGGATGGACAGTATCGGAAGAAGAAGTAGACGGCGGTGTACAACAAAATAGTAGTAGGTTTTTTTTTTCGCAGATTATGTTTTTTTTGGCCACAAGGATGTGGCTGATGATTGAGGACATAGATCTTGCTAGAGGTAGGCAGTTGAGCGACTACTTACACCCGTCTTTCTGATGGTTACCCATTACTACTAAGCATAAGACTATATATTACTACATAATGTATGACTATATAATGTACGCCCCGGCCCCCAGTCGCGACTCTTCTCTCCGACTCTTCCTTTCTGACGTCGCGCCACCTGGCATAGGCAAAAACAATAGGGGATTGGACAACTTTTTAGAAAGTGTTTTAAATTAACTACAATGAATATATATAGCCATGATACTATTTTAATTAAATAACGCTCTTACAGTACCTAAAACTATGTTTAAATATTATGTTTCAAATATTGCCGCGCAAAAGGTCACCTCAAAACTTGTGATGTCATATGTAGGTAGAAAACGACAAACTCTCGAAATAAAATTTGCAAAGAGATTCTAATACGTTTTGTGAAGTTTGGGGACTATATTGTAGTAATGGAACGAAAAAAATAGCAAAAATACATTTTATGAAAAGCAAAAACGTTAAATAAACATAAGCTTGACTCCGGCCTTTGCCTACAAATGACGTCATGGGCTGTGATTGTTGTTTCGTTAGAGATGAAGAACAGATTAAAAATGTCAGAATTATTTATTGATTTAAAAATATAAATCATTATTATTTCACAAAAATATTGATTGACTGATCTTTCTGGTTCGACGAACATTCGTTCTAACTACATTTTAGATTTTTTCTCGGTTACTGTCCGATGCCCTATTATGGGCAATATATTGAAGAACTGTTTTTATTGCTCAATTGACAGCTTCAGCGGTATGATCATGGCGCTTGTAACTGTGCCGAAATATCAAAAACCCAAAAAAAAATACGAGTGTCACTAGTATAGTATGATACATGTTATCGTATTCAAATTTTTATTATCTCTTCAAAACATCATCATCATCATCATCATCAGCCTCTAGACGTCCACTGGAAATAGTAGGTCTCTCCTAATGTAACAAAAAATGATTTTGAAAGCAAAAATATTATGATTGCAAATGAGTATGTGCCAATTCAAGATCCTCAATGGAGAGCGCACTAGGTGACCTAGGTTGCGTGGAATGCACTTAGCATTTTTTTCTCGTCGACCGACGGATCGGTTGCCGGGCATCAATGAAACTAAATATAGCAGTGAGAGAATGTACAGGGTCATATTTTAAAAAAGGTGGGTATTTACAAGATCTTTTTAGCTATGGAAATAATTACCGAGGTCTTACATACATTCATATTCATACATACCTACTTCCATACAGGGCTGTCTTTATCGCATTGGAGGCCCTAGGCACTTTAGGATAATGGGACCCGAATGTCTGACACAGCGGACTATTTTTTTTACTAACAACATTCAAAAGGAATAGGTAAGGGGGGAGTTCCATTTGTATTTGCCCCAATCCCGTCCCCCCCAACTCCCAGCGCTTCCTGGACGTATCCCCTAGTCAAAAATTCAGGCAACAGATGTCTATTAGGAATAATGAAAATCATTATGCCCGAGCGAAGCGAGCGCCAGCTTTTACAATTACTTAATCCAAACTTTAAATTTGACTGCAAAACGACGATGGATATAAAGATCGACATCAAGAAGCGCGAGCGAAGCGAGCCCCAAAATTTTACAATTAGGTACTTAGGTAGTGTGATTGAAGAGGGACGATGGAATGCAACAAGTATGTCGGCACAAGGCGCTAGAACTGCTGAACATAGATCAATAATTACTTTCCATGGCATTTCCATTGCAAAACATGAACCCTACGTATAGAATCACAGACACATTTTATAGTTCAAAATAAAGATCGAATAGGTAAATTGTAAAATATTATTCATCATCTTTCTAACACCAAATAAAAAAATATTTCTGTAGTAGTTCTCGTCTTACGCAACGGCCTAGAAGATATTGAGTTCGTCAACACCACGTTTTTTGAATCGTATTATGTAAACGTGTCCTAAATAAATATGCCAGCCTTATTTTGAGCACGGACATTGAACCTGAACTCAATCGGTTTAATGTATACCATCAATATTGAGAGGCGTGTAACGGGATGCCCTGTTTCATTCTGGAAAACAGATTTTACTTATATTTATGCACCAGAGTTGAGTCCTAAAATCCCCTGACAGTTACCTATAGATCTAGATGGCCGAGCGGTGATTAGTGCGACTTCGGATCCGACGTAGTGGATTTCGTTCTAATAAATTGCACATTACTTCTAAAAATATGATGAAGGAAAACACCGAGAGGTAACTCATGTCCATAAACGTGACGTAATCACACCAGGGACTATTAAAATAATATACGACGTTATTTTTTATTGAATTTTATTATTAAATAAAACTAACTGCAATTATTCTAGAGTCAGACCAAAAAGTGGAAACTACAATGTCTCGCTTTGACTTAATTCCTTTCGGCGCGCGTCCGCGTTGTTCAATAGTCCGAGATCCTACTGCATGATTTCTACGTCTATATGTTATTGAATTTAAATATGGCCGCAAGTACTTTTAACCTAGGCAACCCTATTTGCTGTCCCTTTTATAATTTGTTAACATAATATGTTACGAACGAGCGGAGTAATCTTCTTGTCTTCTAGTAGAAGAAGATGAAGAAGAAGCGAAGTAATCATTTACAACAAGACAAGATGTTGCGGCTTGGTGAGAGATAGCAATTCAAACTTTTTAAGTTCTTTCAATATCTCATTTTAAAATGAACTAAAATGTATCTACCTATTTTAAAAACTAGAGTAAATTAAAAAAAATTAGATACTAAAATATTAACTAAATGTAATGGCAGCTATATTTTGATAAGCAACCCAGCAGAAACATTTTCCTCTAGTAGGTATTTGTTGTCTATAAAAATTGCACTTTGATTAAATAACAGATGAATGTAGAAATCGTGCAGTGGGATCTCGGGCTACAACGACATTACTAAAGTAGGGACGCTGGGTGCGATGATCCCATGTCTTACGGCACGTGTGGGGACGCCCACGTGACCTGAAGTATCACTTCAACTAGTGTTCGTTATTCCGTGATTTTTCTGAGAGATCTATGTATCTGGAGCGTGGTACCGCTGGCTCCAGGATTCAGACTTGTAGAGTTCAGAATTTTTGTCAATATCACTCAGTAATTTTTTTAGAGGGAGAATATGAATGAGTTTCATTTAATTTGCAACAAATTATACAACTATGAGTAACAAGTAACGTACCTCTCCTTGTTAAGCAATCGACCTCAACTCAGCGTTGTGTGGTTGTTCGACCACCGCTGGTCTTCCATTGAAGCCATTTGTGTGATATCATTGATGAACTTTATAATTACGGTAGGTACCATTGTTACCCGTACTATTAAGTATTCTGTGCTATTGTATATTGAGAATGTTTGACGGTTATTACCCAAGGATATTGTATAAGCCTGGAAGATATCAAGAGGCGAAATAGCCGCAGATTTCAGGGCCCGAATTCACTATGACAACTTTAAACAAGTCAGTGCCGTTTGGCGTAGAAAATGAGTAACAAGAACTGCAGTTAGTGTGTCATACATTTAAATGTTCGTTTTAATATTCAGGTTTTTCCCCAACTATTAGAATCTGTGATTAGATTATCTAATCTAATAACATCTTAGTACAGGAATCCTATGATATTTTTATTTAGTAATCTAATGCTATTATATTCATCAAGACATGGTCTTAATATCCCGATGTACCTATGTATTCTTCTTCTTCTTCCTACCCATGTTCCCAGTTTATCCAGGGTCGGGCCTCTTCGTAATGGGCACCAGGACACTCTGTCCTGGATTGTCACAGCATGGGTCAGGTTCGTCGCTTCCTTCTCCACAGTAGACCACCACGTAGCTAAAAGTCTACCTCGTCCCCTAGGTTTACTGGGGATGCTCATGTACCTATGTATTATTATAAAGTTGATTTGAGTATGAGACGTTTTCCTACGTGATATGGGGTAATTAGGATCACGAGAGGTACCTACTTGTAAATAAAAGACAGTCATCACTGTTTATATCACTTTTTTATAATTTATTTTTCACAACATTTTTATTTAATTTTCTGTAAAATTTACAATAGCTTAAAACTCCTCACAAATATATAGTAATCATTATGTATCGCAACAACACGGCGCACATTCGCCTTGTGTACCGCGAAACAGGCAACTTGGAAGAGAAAAATAATAACTATAATAATCTATATACTTATATGTTTGATAACTAACAGTAAGCTTAAATAATGTTAGGCGTTATGAACTAACAACCCCTATTCTAGAGAGTCGTATGTCGAGAGATCGCTTTAAACATATGAGCGATATAGTCGACACGTGAGCTTCAAGAAAGCCGGAGACTGGCAAACAACACCGGTGCGAAAACAAGCAATCCTAGACACTTAATTAAATATATACAGATCCACCATTTAAATGATAAGGACCCTAATTCACTATGACAACTTGGCGATTCCTTGCTTCGAGGTCACGTGGATTCCTTCATTAATAAACGACATCTGCGAAATTTGTATTCACTATGACGCGCATAATCATATATATGAATATAATGAAGTCATAGAGATGTCATTTATTAATGAAGGAATCGACGCGACTTCGAAGCAAGGAATCGCCAAATTGTCATAGTGAATTGAGGCCCTGTGAGTTCTTTTTGCCTCTGTAGTTAAATTGCACATTGATTAGCGAGCGCGAGTGAACCAGTTTTTTACTAATGACGAAACTAAACAGTTATAGTAAGCACTCGCACTAAACACTGATTAGTGTGTGAACCACCTTAACACAAGACACTGTGCAATAGTGTGTGTATATTTCTTGTAACGTACTTTCACAAAACATCTTGTATTCCTATTCCTATAACAGCACAATACATAAAAACGGTGGATCTGCATATAATTGTATGTCGCTAAACATAAGTTATGTTCATCCCAGTAAGTTCAAGAGCCATGGATTTTTACATAAATAAATAAAGAACGTAATTCGTTAGAAAGTTTATTTAGAATTTATTTAATTGATTTTGAATGTAGATATTTATGTAGACATTTGCGGTATTGGCATAATATGAAATAATAATATGAAAGAACTATATTAAAGTTTATTTTCCAATAAATGCTATAAGCGGTAATAAAATGTTCTGGTAGGTAATTGTAACCTGTGGACCTGGTCAGAACAGAAAGGTCTATCATTTAAACTTTAAGAAACACATATTTTATACAATGAAAAGAGCAAAGTAGTTTAAATCAAAAGCCTTCCTCAAGGCTGAGTCTTACGGATATTTACTACGCCGTTGCCGGTCGTACAAATTACTAAGTGCATTTTGTTTCGCAATTGTAATAGGTAATTAAGTTTAAATGATTTGAGTGTAGCAGCCATAAAACGCAGAAAGGTTGTTCTGTTGAAATACGGCGATCAATCTTGTACTGAAGTACATAAAGGATATGGCATGGCAGTTTGTATATTTAAATGACACCTAGTGTTTTGAAACAAAGATTTTACGCTACCATAATGAAATATGGCCAAATTCTCAGAGCGTTTGAAAATTTGAATGTCTTTGAATCTTAAATATCTACAAACATTTAATTTTATATCATATAATTTTATATTAACATGATATGAGATGAATGAAGAATACCTGAATAGGTAATTATGAGTTTATATTTCCATCGAAAAAAAACACCTTCAAATATCGCACCGCTGTTGTTTGAGTTGACCTCGAGCATTTTGAAGCCACACATTTTGCTTGACGCTTGCGTGCTTTCTGAAAATACCTGATATTTTACAAAAAGATATAACGATCCAGTTCCATTTTAACCAAGTATCGACGAATACTTTAGCCCTCCAAATTCAAACTATGATAATTAGATGCTTACTAGCAGGCGAAAAACTCAGGAACATTACAATTTGATAGCGCACATAGCTTTTCATGTTTTCTTTCAGTTTTTGCAAAAACACTTCACTCCTCTGGTTTTGTTTAGATACCACTGTTATCTAAGCTAAGGCCGAGACGGAGGGCGAGAGCATTTGACGTTTAACCCACACTAGCTCTTTATCATTTCAGGGCGCAACTGGACCGTAAAATAACTTTTAAATTAAGTAAATGCTTCAAATGTTTTCGTCATCGCAAATTACGATTCTCACCACCATAGGCAGGCTTTTACATATTCAATGCGCTTTCGCCGTTGCGTAAACTATCGCGCCGTCATCTCACGGCTTACTGCATAGTTTTACTACGTGCAATAAAATCTATGGAAAAATATTTATCACCACAACTATTGAGTTTCGGTTTATAAAAAACGTAAAATAAAGAATATTATTATCAAATCTATGTAACTAAAATAAATAGCAACATTTTGCTCAAAGGCTTTTACGTTATAAACACTATTGTTACAATATGTGAATTGTAGTTTTTTTATAATCTCTTTAATATAAATCTAAACATGTTCCAACATCAAACAATACGTTTTATACCCAATTTAGCATACATCAATAAAAATTACTATTATTAACGTGAGTTTCATGACCATGCATGTACAAAAAATTATATATTTCATATCTTTCACATGAAACAAACGTAACACCTGCCTGCACGCAAGCGCCGGCGCCGCCAGACCAGTTAATAATTAGAATAAAAATTAAACATTAAAATAAGGCTAGCTGAAAACTGATGGTAACTTTAGAAAAAATACCCTAAACTATATTGCAATGTCTCTCTTTTTAATATTTTAATTACATAATTTTTAGACCGTAATTGCATGTGGTAAGACCACTGAGGGACATATGGCTGCTTTTTA
This sequence comes from Petrophora chlorosata, assembly GCA_951640565.1. Taxonomy (NCBI): domain Eukaryota; kingdom Metazoa; phylum Arthropoda; class Insecta; order Lepidoptera; family Geometridae; genus Petrophora; species Petrophora chlorosata. The sequence continues at coordinate 2,000,692 of OX621196.1, read as the reverse complement.
AGCTGTACATTAAAAACTCCAGTTTTCACCATCTGGAAATATTTTAAGACTGAAATATACAAATAACTTTATCTTACAGCGGATCCAAATAGTTTAAACTGGTGACTTACTACAAAATGTGCTTCGATTACATAATTTTTTTATATTTTTTATATTTTTCATAAACAGTATAACAGTGAGCAAAACATTCTTATAAAAGCATATTATGATATCATCATCAAATTGTTCAAAGAGAATCGCAAAAATATAGCATAGAAAAGTCGTAGTACTCAAATTCACGCAAGGAGGTAGTTTTAAACTGATTTTGCCAATAGCTGATCTACTATAGATTAAAACAATCACAGTTATGTATAACAATAATACGATAATAATAAAGATGACAATAAAATACGTGTCGAAAAGACTACAAATCACAACTTAGAGGCCTGTCTCAATACAGCTAGTAACTCTAGTGATAACTATCAACTTACATTCACTCTTATAACAAATGGAATATAATTTACTTTCCCGTAACTAATGTTTATGTACTTCATTTATTTTATAAGTACAGAAGGTTTACAACCCAAGGATTAGCGGCAAACGACGCGTTCCATTTCACACATTCTAGATACATAATATTATGTATGTTTCGAATAACATTTCATTCCAGCCGTAAAAATATTCCGATGCTAGTCAAGAATAAAACTACGTGAAATGGAACGTATTGTTTATAACTTGTCAACACAATTGTCCAAATAAGACGATATAAAGACCATAGTCAAATGATACGAGTCCAATGCTAAAGGGAAAAGCCCCGCTACCAAGGGATTTCGAAAAGATTACAAAAATGAGATCTTAAATTTTGGTTCGATAGTGAGCAAGTCGGAAATTCGTTCATAAACTCGATAATTGTTCCGAAGATATAATAGAGATTACACTAGTAGCTGATTGTACTTGATTATTCCGGGTTACCTCAACTACCTACTCAATAAGGACTATAACAACTGCTTAATCCAAGCGCTACTAAGAATTTCATGCAATATTTTGTATACATAATATATAATATATCTGAATATGCATTGGCAAAATATCTAAGACATGCACGTATTGGCCGGACACTGTTAACTTTATCGTTAATTTATATCTATATGTCATTACAATACAACAATAATAGTATATATCTCTCTATGGGATGTAATCTACAAAATGTTATGTAAGTAGGTATATATGTAATAATATTTTCGACAACATGTTAATTCTACAACAATTAAATCACATTTTTTTTCATACGACCTACAGCTTAATAACCGTAATTGATGAAACTTTAATAATAATAAACATGTTCATAAGTACTCTGTTACTAAACTGACTTCGCTACTTGTAAATGTTCTTAAAATATTTTTTATTTAATGTTTTTATTATTTAAAAAGCGTGAACTTTAATATTGTACACACCTTAGAAATATTTTTTTGGGTTTTTTGTATTTTTATTTTATATCTTAATTTGTTACTTTTTACACCAAGCCGTATACAATACTAGAGCAGCCGCGACACGAGACGAGTGTATACATAGTAACTTCCTTTAGCTTGATAAATACATAGTAAAATAGGTATCTGCAGTGTCTCATAGTTAGAACGGACCTTCCGCGTACATTTGTGAACTACCCGCGCCTTGGCGTTGCGTGGCCGCTGCGTGACCGTTGCGTGGCCGTTACGCGGCCGCCAGTCGCACCGATATTTATTAAAAACCTGACTTTATTAAAAACCTGAACCTAATCTTGCGCTCAAAAGGCCTTCTCACAAGGCCGGCCTTGTTCCTTTTTTAACCGACTTCTCTACGTTTCAATTGTTCTTGCGAATCTGCATGTTCTTCCATTCTTGTTCCACGATTTCAACAGAACCGATAATTAGTTCTTACGACTGAGTTTTCTCACCCAATTACCGATCTAGCAGAACTCCCGTGCTATGGTTTACCGCGATAGTTTTACGGCGAGAGACATGCCACTACTTTTATGAAGACGATTTATATACATAAAAGCTTAAAAATAACTAACTAGTCTTTTTATATAGGCAGACCATCGACTCGGACTTACTCTCTAACGACGCGTCCGTTTCGATCGCGTGGAAAATAATTTTCGTACTGCTAACATATTAATCGATCAACACGAAAGGAGTACGACTAGAAATTACCTCACGCATCGACCCGCCGAGCCCCGGCTCCGATACGTCGATCGTTCCTAACGCTCCTAGCTAAGTGTACGGTACGACTCTAGTAAAATAATTGGCAAAATTTATACGGGTGTATAGTTCGGAAGCGCCGGGGACCGGCCGCGGCCGGCGGCGCGCTCCGGTCCGCGGCCTCGCGACAATTGACACGCGCCGCGCAGCGCGCAGCGGACTGAGCAGCACGGAGTCGACGGCGGCCGCGGCGCCGCGACACACACTATATTATATACATTTGGCACTAATTCATCGCGAATCGACGTTCCGGGGGTGTCGGCGCACGGGGCGCGCGGGGCGGTCACGCCGGGCACAGCTGCGGCCGGCAGCACTCGCAGCACGCGTAGGCGCACGCCACGCACTGCGGCGGCGCGCACGCCGCGCACACACACACGTAGTACGGGTGCGCCGTCGGCACCGGCGCCACCAGCAGCGGCGCGCGCGCGCACAGCTCGCGGCACGCCAGCGCCTCGATGAGCGCCAGCGTCTGCCGCCGCTCGTGGCCCATCAGGCACACCGTCGACTCGCGCACCACGCCGTGCAGCAGCGTCAGGTACCTGCGGACACCACGCCTTGTTAGCTACCGACCTACACTCACTGGGGTGCTACCTAGGAGAAACGGTCGAGATGCGTACCTGTGCTTGAGCGCTTCCTCCTCGCGGCCTACGAAGTGGTTCCGCAGGTAGGCCTCGAGCTTGGCGCGCTGCTGGCCGAGCTCGGGGAAGTCGATGAAGAACCGCGAGCACATGTACCGCTCGAGGGTCTTGATCTTGTCGGGACGCGCCGGCCGGTAGCCTTTGGCGAGCAGCGCGCAGTACTTGAGCAGGCCACCGCCGCGAATCTCCTCGGGCTGTCGCGTGGCGATGAGCTTGTCGCCGAGGTGCATGAGCGCCTCGTGGAAGTCGCCGTACACCGACTCGCCAACCACGGTCGGGTAGAAGTTCTCGCCGATGGGCAGCGTGGCGCACTCGTGGAACGCGAGCAGCGAGTCCAGCGCGATCTGGAACGAGTCCACGGAGAACTCGAACTGGCGGCGCATCGTGTCCACGAACTTGAGCTCCACGGACTTGTGGCCGCGCGAGTGGCCGAGCGAGATGAGCGACCAACGGTCGCCGTCAGAGTTCACGCGGACCATCTTGGAGACGTAGGCCTCCTTGAGGCCGGCGGGCGAGGCGCGGCGGCGCGGCGTGGCCGGCGGCATCAGCGTGGCGATGTGCGACAGCACAGCGGCCTTGACGCGGTCGCAGTGGCGCGCCGTGGGCAGGTCGGCCGTGAAGATGAGGTCGATGTCGGAGTAGGGCTGCGCGCGGTCGGCGAGCACGGAGCTGGCGGCGCCGCCGTTGAGGCGCACGTCGCGCACGGTGATTCCGGCGCCGCCCACGCTGGTCGCCGCCTCGAGGCGCGCGCGCACGCCAGCCACTAGCTCGCGCAGGCGCACGTGCAGCGTGGGGAAGTTCCCGCGCCCGTGGATGGACACCACCTCGTCCATCACGTCGTTGAGCCGCCGCACCTGCTCGTAGCTGAGCGTGGCGTGGCGCTCGCCGCCGCACCCTCCGTCCTCCGACGAAGTGTAACTTGACTCGCTCTGTAACAAAAATACATCCTCTATTAGATTTCTTGAAATGAGGAATGCTTACTAAACTTAAGGGAGCCGTGTCTAATGTAACCTACATAATACGAGTAACACGTCACAGCTACGTGACAAAAACCACGCATTTGAAGCCAGCGGACACTTAAGCATTTCAAGGTGTACAAGGCCTGCTCGTAGCGTTAATTCTGTAACAGATCCTGTTGCGTGTTTAAGGCTGGCATTTAGTTTTATGTGCTAAGCCTATTGACAGCCGGGAGCTGTATCTCGCAACAGATCAATGACGTAGATAGGTACTATTAATTAACGGCATTCCTCGCACATACTGACACGAGATGGCGACGTTATAATTATACAAAGGAAATGAATTACATATATCGTAATGAGTATTAAAAAAGGATATATTATCAAAAACCACTGGGTTAGTTATTTATTGTCACGCTTTAATGCAGTTCTGACTAAGTAATAATTATGTGACTCGCAGCTCATTTTTATAATTATGAGACCACACAAACTTATCCACAAAATGAATAGGTAGTAATAGCACTATGTCGATTTCCACACAGACATTACGATACTGAGCACGAACAATAGGTTTCCGAATTCTTGAAATCGGTGTTGTTAGGTATATAATGAATTACTTGGAACTTTTACAAACAATTTATTAGAGGTAATAACAGATACAAGGAAAATGCCGAAAATTAGTTAAGAGTACGGATATTCTCGGAAGTCCAAAGTAAATACAATGTTAGTTATATTTTATCAGCAATTAGTTATTTCGTGTTAGGTATATTGAGGAGGTGATGGGCAATTTGATTAAGGTCTAATTGATAAACACACGAGACATTCCATAGCGCGTTATTTACTGAGAGATACCAGATATTCTGGAAATGCCAGTTGTGTTTAGACAGATTAGGATTAAATTGGGTTATTGTCAAAGTTCAAGAATCGGAGTTCTCATAGTCAAAATTGAATTTCTACTTATATTGACTCATCTTTTATTCATGGACATGAAACTTACTTTGGCTATTGAATAGGGCAAATACCAGTTAGCAATCTATTTTAACACAATTTTCATTATTGATAAGAATCCATGAAAACAGTTTTTTTTACACCTGATCGGCAAACGTTTGACCTGATGGAAAGTGGCTGTCTCACCTGATGGAAAGTGACGACGCGGTCGACGATGGATCATGCTTGCCTAGAAGATACCGATTCACTCTGGACTTGAAGACACCTAGATTATAAGTATCGATAAACAGAGACGCTGGTAAGGTGCTGGTAAGGTGTCCAGGAAAAACATCAATACGAACAGTCTATTGACATTCTAACGACCATTGCTGTCAAAATCCTAAGCCTGTGGTCCTTATGTTACGAGTGGCCTTGTTGCCCTTTTCAATGCTAATAAATAGATCCAGCCTTGGTACTATTAAGTTTTCTGTGCTATAAGTTATATCCTTTTGCCCACGCCCGCGTTATCAACAATTCCAAATTGGCCAAGGTCCGGGTGCAATCACCTTTATTAACTCAATAGTATTCGTTTGTGTGAAGTCCGGCTCTGCCACTAAATTGGATCCTGTTGATCTACTTCCTATTTTATGATTTGTGTCAAGAGTTATTTGAATTAAATTGTGGATCCTGTTTCTAAGCCAACGCACGTTGTAGTTAAACTAATAAATAGTTTAGGCGGATGTTAACTGGCATTAGGATTTTTAGGTAGAATCGGATTATATTGGAATCTAGAGAATATTTTAGACAACACTTAACATGGGTATAGAAAGTTTTAAAATGCCAAATCCATTAAAAATAAAGCGAAGAAAAAACTTGCAGGCAGAATTATCGAAGTGGTAGATTGTCAGCCGCCTATCTGTAGATTGCGATATCAATAGAAGTCACGTTTGCTGACTCACCAATCGGAACAGCTTCCAGCTATGATAGAGCAGACACCGATCCAATAGTTCAGTACGATGGTTTTAGTCTACTGTGCTCATGGACTACATCACTCACTGTCTCTATCGAAATCCTTGTAATTTGAATTATCGTGTCCCAAAATAGACTTGTTTGTGAGTCAACGAGTTTAATTTTAGGATCGTTGACATGCCGTGTTCAGAAGTGTACTTCGAGATAGCGTACAAATATTCAGATATTCTTGTCATTAGGTGTTCTAAAATAGCTTTGTCTAGTGAGTCAAGTTTGATTTTTAAGATTATCTAAATTCCGTATCTTGTAGTTATTGTCTAAGATCCTGTTTATGGATTAGTTTCGAGAAATTACAGTCATAATAGATTGTCTAGAGATTCAATCAATCGAATCTTAGGTTTGATAATAAACAACTGCAACAGCAAACATTACGTTATTCATGGCATTAGATATCGGATAATAGGATGCTTGTTCTCTAGTACACTTCATGCCTAATTTATTATTTGATTTTATTGACAGTTGGTAGTTCTTATTGTTCTCAGAACTTTGCTATTTAACTAGATAAGATTTGTTTTGCTTTGTTTTGAACTTTAGCAATATAATTTTCTTGTTTTTGTTTTTTAAGTTTGTTGCAATTAAAATATAATCACAACAAGGTCAGTTAACTGCATAAAAATATAATGATTTGGATAAATGCTTCACTCTTTTTGTATTTTTGTAAGCAAATAAATAAACCAATGTTGATTTGTTTACTTTCCTGTCGCCGCCGGCGCCGGCGCCGCGCCGCCGCCGTGTAGATAAATAAGCTCATGCCAATCAGCTGTTATCGGATGCATTCAGCTTTACAATTCGAATAGAAATATCGCGTTTGAAATAGTGATTCGTTATTAAATCGCGTGTACGAATAAATATTTCATTTCTTTCCACATTCATTTCACAATTGTTGGTATCATCATCAGCCCATCACATTGCTGTTGCTGGGACACGGGCCTTCCCTCATAGAGTGAGTATCGGCCATAATCCACCACGCTGGCCCAGTGCGGGTTGGTGGACGGTCCCTGAACTTTTGTGATTAATTCTTGGACATGCCGGTTTCCTCACGATGTTTTCCTTTATCGTTTTTAGAGCGAGTTGTAAATCCGCACTTAACTCAAGAACATTAGTGGTGCGTAACCAGCCGGATTCGAACTCGGGCGTGTCGGATCGAAAGTCGCACATGCTCCCACTGAGCCACACTCGCTCTCCGCTGAGAGATATAGACATGTTATGAATTAATTAGATGCTGTGGCACATTTATATCACATGCTGTGACGTAATATACATAAAAATATACGTAATTAAAATCGAATAGGATACTCAATAAAGAATGAATAAAGAATGCAAATCTTCATCTGAAGTCTTCATCCATCCATTACCGAATGGAAATGCTGTAAAAGTGTCATTGTCAGTGTAACGAGCACCTTATTCTCACGGCGCAGCGTGACCCCGTCACGCTCACCGTTAAAATACGAAATTCAAGTATTCATTTTCCTCGTCAATTGGAAACGAGTCGCAAGCTGAGGTCGAATGCGCAATCGAATCGTATCGAATCGTGTCTCGATGCTCTCTCGATTCTGACGAGAATAACTTTTTTACCAGTGGAAATCAGCTGTTCGTCTGAAGGTCGCTTGTTGCGTGCTGTTATGATGTTAGAATTACGTGTAAACTCGCTCTTGACTTACAATCACTATAACTACGTGTTGCAATAGATTGTATTGTTTCTTTGTTTATATAACTACTGCAAGGGGCTCGAATTCTAAACATAAATTAAAATGAATTTAAAAACGTTCTTGAAGTTTGCTTGCGCAATCCGATTAGTTTTATTTTCTTGTAGGTATTTTGTTGTCTGGCATTATTTATACTTTATTTTATTGCTCTACATTTTACGAATTTAGTGTAGTAAGTGGCGTGTAGTGACAAATGGATTATATCTAAAAAAATACTTTTTCCTATTTCATTTGTTGTTCCCGTTAACAGCTGGACATATCCACAGACATAACAAAAAATAGGTAAATACAAGTCGCAATAACATCAACATCAAAACAACCCGCATAAAAATTGAATAACAGATATTTGTTTAGTTAATTAAATGCATTTATGTTAACGCTATTAACTAATTGCTAGAATTAGGTATTATGAATATACTCGTACGACAGGACAGACAATAGGTATTTATCAACAAACAGTGTAGATTTCACCTGCAAGGTACTGAAAACAATTCAATGACCAAATCTGTATCGTAATGGCTCAATTAAATGGGATTTGATCAAAACTTCTGTTCCACTTCTTCCTATTTTGGTTCTTCGTGTCAAAATAAATATTTCTTTACAACACAAGACACGGTGTGAATAATACAACATAGATATGTAGTGTCAATGCCGACAGCACACATGTGAAATAGCGATATTGGCGATAATCGCGTGAGTTCGAAACGAAACGCGATTGAAACACGGAACGGCTCCTACTTCAAATGTCGTCGGAATATGCCGTTCCGGGGTGAACTAACAATGTTACTGAGTTTTTTAATAGGAATTGTTCAGTTTCATTTTTATTCGGACGTTTGGATTGCGACTGAGTCGTTTGTAGAATTGAAAATTGGTCGGATTTTCATGTCAGAGGCTTCGGGTGGTCTATAAACTCCGACATATGAGTTTTTTTATGTAATTTAGTGACGAGATGAGCTGGTCGTTTTGCAAAATCCTGCGCGGCGCTGCACTGCGCTCGTCACCGTGAGACAATTAGCTGTTAATTTTCATAATGCCCAGTAATTTCACTGGCTACAGTGCTCTTCAAACCGGAACACAGTAATGATTGCGCACTAATGCCTGGCGGCACAAAAACGGGCAACGCGGTGGTACCCAGACCCATCCCGCCGACCTCTCGCATACGAGAAACCTACCACCAGTTGGCCGCACTCAACACACAAGAAAGTTTTTTTTTATTTTTTTTATGTAATGACGACTCAAGTAGAGACCCGCCATTAGAATTACAATCTAGCCTTATAAGACTAATAAGTAATTTAAATTTGACTTAAACTGCTAAGTAGAGTAAAACTAAGAATATGTCCATCAACACTTTTCTTGTTGTCTCTATTAAGGCGAAGACACTATGTTCTTGTGTTCTTTACAAGTAGCACTAACTGTTTATGCTACGGTTCACTGGCACTTCACTAAACTAACTCAAAAGGTTTTGTCCTTTTTAATCTTCTCACTAGGTCTGTGTTGTCGAGGAGCTGGATAGCCTCGACGTTCACGTGATGGTGAAGCCTAAATTCATGAGCTTCGGCATACTTATTAATTACACTAGTGACGAGGTCCACTTTTAGGTCCCGATGGAGGTCGTCATTTCTAATATACCACGGAGCGTTTACAATACCCCTGAGTACTTTATTTTGGAATCGTTGAATTATTGCTACGTTGTTTTGATTGGTACATCCCCACAATTGGATTCCATAAGTCCATATTGGCATGAGGACTTGTTTGTACAATATAATTTATTGTGCACTGACAACGTAGAATGTCTTCCAAGTAGCCAATACATCTTTCTATAGCGAAGCTCTAGCTCGTCGCGTTTCTTTTTGACGTGTGCCTTCCAGCGAAGCTTTGCGTCTAGTGTCATGCCAAGGTACTTGGCTGTATTTTCGTACGGTATCGCTTTATTGTTTATTAGCACCGGATGATAGTTTGGTCTTTTGTTCGTAAAATCTATGTGAATAGATTTTGATTCATTCAGTTTGACTTTCCATTTTTTCGTCCAATCAAAGATGGTGTTGATGGCTGTTTGAACCTTTTCCACTGCTTCCTCTCGAGTGACCCCCGTGGCCATAATAGCTGTGTCATCTGCAAAGGTTGCAATGGTGTTGTCTTCTAGCACTGGGATATCACAAGTATACAATAGGTACAGGACCGGACCTACCATACCCCTGTGGTACTCCAGCTCTTATTAGCTTAAGTTCTGAATAAGCATCCTCTTGTCTTACTCTAAACATTCTTTGTGTTAAATATGATTCTAAGAGATTTGCAAACTGATGTGGAAGCATATTTCTTATTTTGTGAATTAGGCCTTTATGCCACACTTTGTCAAATGCTTGTGCTACGTCCAGGAAGACCGTAGAACAAACTTTTTTTCTTCTAATGCTTTCTCTATGACGTTGGTGATTCTATGACTTGATATAACTTGATCTATTGTAGAATGTTGTTGTCTAAATCCGAATTGGTAATCAGGAATCAGATTTTTCTCCTCTATGATGGGTTTCATTCGTCTTAACAGTAGTTTTTCAAATAGTTTCGACAAGGTTGGTAACAGAGATATTGGTCTGTATGATGTGACTTCATTGGGTACACAAGAAAGTAAGACTGATATATATCATGTCTTTGCAAGCCTATATTTTCTATATTTTATATAGCATTCCTTTTCATATTGTTATTTTATACCACATTAATCATAATAACCAATTGCAATCAATTGACGTCACTCCTATAGAACTAGTTATTTGCCATTATTTCCTTAACATACTGTTTACTACTAACGACGACATACTCTTGTATTGTAAGTATTGTTCCTTTAGTATTCTGTGGTATTGTATATTTATATTGTGGTATACGTGCGAGTAAATACGTCATTCACGAAATACAAACAGGGTACAATTGCTCAAGTCAACTGGGCTAACACAGACTAGAAAATGACAATGCAAACTTAGTAGTGAACAGGTGGTACGGACAATGGAATGAGCGTGTCTGAGCCAGTCTATGGCACGGTGGCGACACCTCACGGTCATTACCAACGCATTCGGATTCGGTGTGGCAATGCGGCTAGACGTTTCTTTTTGTTTACGGATGTTTAGGGACCTACTTTTGTAATGTTGTCTGTAAGGTCAGTTTTCGAAACTCTAAAGTAAGATCTACTATTGGAAACTTAAAAAGATAATTTACTTTAATTAAGTTGTTAAAAGATTAGAAATATTTGTTTTATAATAAACCTTTCTAGAAGATAATGCTCTCTCGCATTAAGTACGCTTATGTACGTACAAAATTGTTCAACAAAGAATTTTCTATCTGTCTTTTGACCACAGTGTTATATAACATAGCTACATAACGAATATTTAAAGTAAACTATTATACCTATAGAAACAACAGTAGTGAAACAATGATATCCGGGTAAAATGAGGTTTTTATATATCTTATCGTGTATACGTCATGAGACATTGTGCAAATACTAGTAAAGAAATATGGCAAACGAAATCTTTACAACTGTTAAAATATTTATGTTAACAACGTATGAATATTTTATCGATATGAAATCGAGTCGAGATCGCGTTGGCTTCACGCTTGACGCAACCGAAATGAATAGGTAGTATTAGAAACCTTAGACATTCCTAGGAAGCTATCGAGACGCTAGACTGCTGCGTTCATCATCATCGGAGCTGATAACTACAATACCCTTTAATAAAAATTAAATCAGTCGAGAAGAATTATTAGATGATCTAGCCGGATATGACAGGATCATAAAATTGTTAAAATTTATCGATTTATTTACGAAAAAGAGAATCGGTGTTTAAAACAAGTAAACATTTTATTAAAAAAAAAACTACAATGTATCTTCGAAGTCCAAGGCCAAATATCGATGATATTTATATGGGACCATTTCGTAGCTATGCTGAACTCAACGCAAAAATAAATTGCCAAATCAGTTTAAAAATGATTGAATGAGCTCTGAGGGAAAATAAAAAATCGAATTGAGAACCTCATCTTTTTTTTTAAGTCGGTAAAAAAAAGGATTAGAACGTCCATATTGAACGAAAGTTCTATTTACACTGCTATATTAGTATGGAAAAACCTTCACGTTGCCGGACGACGGGTATCTGTTGAATTATCTGTAGGCCATTCAGTTGGCTCAACCGATACCCGGCATGTATGTACATAGTGTTTAATATCTTTTAGTTTAGTTTTATTTAGTTTTTAAATTATTAAGCCTTTTTTATATATTATAATTACTATATTAATGCAATAAATTAAGAGTTTTTATTAGTATGTTCTTTTTTGAACATAGACACGTTACTACTATGATATTATGAAATGATATAATTATAATATATTGAAATACTAAAGTACATTTACAACAGATCATGCTCGTGGAAGAACACGTGGATGGGTGCTGTAAAAAATACGTGATACAAAAACAAGAAAGCTAGTTGGATTATCCAGTTTCACGACTTCGACATCAAGTCAAACGAGTCAAAGCTTTTACATTCTACATATTATTTAAAACAAACTGGATAAAACAAAAATCCAACAAAAAAACTGAAATCAACGAACATAATCTAAATAATCTAACCTAAACATAATCATAATCTAAACTATTATAAAAATGGAAAAGAGAAAATTCTGTACATTGAAGATATTTTTCAAAAACCGACTGGGATCAACTATTTAGAGGCTACTGAACACGAATCTACGGTTTTTAGAATTTTTGTCTGTTTGTTTGTTATCTATAGACTCAGAAACTGCTGAACGGATTTAAATGCGGTTTTTAACCGACTTCAAAAAAGGAGGAGGTTCTCTGTACGATTGTATTTTTTTTTTATGTTTGTTACCTCAGAACTCCTTCATTTATGAAACGATTTGAAAAATTCTTTTTGCGTTGGGTTCAGTATAGCTACGAAGTGGTCCCATATAAATTTCATCGATATGTGACCTTGGACTTCGAAGATACATTGAAGTCGGTTTTTGTTTTTTCTAAAAATTAATTATTTGGGGTTTGGTAGCATCTAACTTAGGTTATAGAGTATATTACATTAAAATTGGTTATATGCCCAGTAACGCGTGGTAGGTCCCTCATATGAAGGACGCCGTCTGGGTAGGTAAGGTACACCGCTTTGCTAGTTATTCTGCCGCCAAGCAGTTGTAAGGAAGCATTACTATGTTCCGGTTTGAACGGCATTGTAGCTACCGAAATTATTGGGCATATATTTCGATGTTATAAAATCTGCGCCACATATAAACTCAGTTAAAATCTATTTAAAAGTTTACTGACGTATAAAATGAACCTTAAATAAGCTGCTAGCCGGTTGGGCTTCCTTATCGACGAATAAAACAAACGAGTCTCGATTGTCTTTGTTTAGACTTGCATTTGAAGAGATCACGTTCAAACCAGTTCAGAAGCTCAGAGCTTATCACCAGCGGACCTGTCGCCCTTGTGGAGGATGGCGTGATCGTGAGCAATCGCTTGGAATCTAAATCGGCCTTTAAAATACTAATTATGTAACAAATTATCTCGGAAATCCGGCATAGAGGACGTCACTTTGTATGGCGTTACTTTGTACACTGCTGATAAGGATTAATACCAAGACAAAAAAGAGCCTTTTCTAGCGGCGGCAATTCAATTACATTTTTAAAATAAATGAACACTTATTGTGGCATAACTATAATAGGTAGACATATGCTGTCGCGACACTTTTTGTAAATAATGATGTGTTCTGCAAAGCCGTAGTACATTATTTTATTCTATCATCAATAGTTTTCGCAGCGCACGCGATGTAAAGAATATTTTAGATAATTTTTTTACACTTTGGGTTTCATTATTGGAGTTTTAGTGAGGATCCCAAAATTTTTGATTTTTGAAGCAACACAAACCCCATTTAATAGGACAAGTGGCATTTCAAAATCGTCGACGCAAAAGAGAGCAACGCGTCGGCTAATAAAATTTTAAATTGAATATGGAGCTAGGTTCCTTTGTACGTAACTTACATCTAGACAATCGGAGTACGTACTTTCGATTTCGTGAGGCCAGTAATTAGCATGGCCTCGGCATACGTGCGGTGCGTAATACGGAACGGAACTAGCTCGGCGCGACTCGTGGGTAGGTACCGCTGTATGCTACCACGGTTACGATGGACAACCTGTAGTTAAAGCCATTGTAATTAAGCACCTAATGGCATTGTAATAAGGCACGGTGTTGTCACAGTCATGTTATGTATAAAAATAGTATGCATGGAACACAGTAGGGCACGTCGCGCGCTTGCGTAGCGGGATGCGGCGCGTCGACGCCATGCGTTTCTGTTACGAAGTCGCAAAGGAAGCCATTTTCACTTTCTTTTAAATTATTTGAACATCGTTCTAAATTCTTACAGCTGATTAATATTACAAACAGCTAGCCGCTTGCGTCAGCGAACGTCGAACTACGAAATCGATATTAAAATGAATTTCGATTTAATTGGAAGGCGCTACGCTGTTGTACGTTACTAAAATAATATGTTATTTGATGGCTTGTGGCCGGAAAAAAGTTGTAATATGCAGTAGATATGTAACTATCTAGGTTGTATAGGTTTAATAGTTTGTTACATATTACTTTGAAAACAACTAAAACAAACAAAGTAGGTACAATCATACGTATACCACAAAATATTGCCTAACATATGGTACATCATAAATGTGAAATGATGATAAATATAATTAGTTTCTATAGGTGTATATAATTATACATATACTAGCTGAGCCCCGCGGTTTCCCGGGATAAAAAGTATCCTATGTTACTTGTAATACATCCAAGAATATGTGTACAAAGTTTCATGATGATCGGTTAAGTAGTTTCCGCGTGAAAGCGTAACAAACAAACTTACTGAAATATGTAGGTTTTTTAAAATAGATTACAAAAGAATGGGCGTATAATAACATAACTTCTTCTGATGTGCCTTTTGTTAAATCATAACATGTTAAAAAAAATCTTGAAGCCGCTAAATGAAAATGTCGTATTTATTGATCATTGATCAATAATAAATATTTAAATTACATACACATTGACATAGTGTTACTTCAATGTTACTTTCTTGGCCTTAGAATTGAATTAATATATACTACTATTTTGAGGTCGGTTAGCAACAAAATGAATATGTGAACTTTATGACAGCCGTGGTCGTCAATAACTGATTGAAATGAGAAAACAAGTTCTTTTTATAAGTTTGTTTGTCATGTAACATCTATATGATATCAGTATGTCTGTAGTGATCTGGTAGTGTCTAGATTTATCGTTACAAAGTAAATTACTACACAGCTCTTACATATTTAATTTGAATAGCGTCGAGCGTTAAAAAACACTTGTGGTAAACGCATTTAAATCGATTTGTAATGGATACCAACTCGATTTTGTATGAAGCCAGTACTTTATAGAATGTTTAAAATTAAAAACAGTAAATCGTTTTTAAAATTATAGCTGTCAGTTGCGAATTTGAAATGCGAATGTCATTCGTCTTTTATTTTTATTGGTTTGAACTCCTTGTAGGTCTCTCGTATGCGGAAGGCTGTCTAGGTAGGTACCACAGCTTTGCCAGTTATTCTGCCACCAAGCAGTAGTGCGCAAGCATAACTGTGTTCCGGTTAGAAGGGCATTGTAGCCAGCGAAATTACTGAGTATATGAGACTTAATATCTGAAGTCTCGGGGTGATGAGCGCAATCCAGTGCGACGCAGTACTTTTTATGGTATTTAAAGTTCTGGGTGGCACTGCAATTGTTATAGGCAGGCGTGGCGCTTATCATCACGTGAACGACTTGCTCGTCTCATCGTCAATCGTCAATCGTCACACAGTACCATAAAAAAAAACATAAATCCATAAATCGTCATTGCTAAAAGTGTTATTCTATGGGTTTTAAAACATAAGTGAGGTGTCAGTCACCTGTCTCTTTTGTTAAAATGATTCAATTTACCCGGAGTCATGGCCATCAGAGATAAACGACAAGATTTGACCGATTGCGGTCATCGAACAATAGAGGCTTTTTCAGTAATTCCTTTTCTGTCATGCGCCTAACGTAGTGATTGTATTAACTTTGAAATGGAATAACTATATTGCGTTGATATGTTTATATAACATTTACAATATCCCTATGTATATGATATAACTAGTAAAGTGGTTTGACCAGTGCTTAATATAAAAGTGGAACAGAATACAAAACAGATATCGATTGTTATTTTAAGCAGCGACTTCAATGCTGTTTTTTAATTCTTAATTGGCTTGAATTTTAGGACCAGTTCAGGCAGAGGATGGCTCATGGAGAAGAAGAAATAACAGAGAAATAGAAGAACTGGCTGAGCCGAACATAATCGGCGAGATAAAAGCGCACATTCTCTGTTGGCTCGGCCACCTTGATAGAATGGGGGAAGACCGAGCTGTTAAGCGAGCATACTTGGGACGGCCGACTGGTCGTCGGCCAGTCGGCCGTCCTAGGTATCGCTGGAAGGATGAGGTCGAAAGGGACTCCACGTCGAGGAATGGAAGGAGGTGGCGCAAGACGGATCCAAGTGGAGACTCTTATTATCGGAGGCCAAGACTCACTTTGGGTCGCTTGCGCCATCTTAGGAAGTAAGTAGTAATTGGCTTGTCTTTTACCACTATCTCACCTGGTGGTATGCGACGATGTGGCCGACGATGTAGCACGCTTGCCAAGATAGTACCTGTTTACTCGAGAATTGAAAATTCCCAGATTATATAAGTATCGGGAAAGACCGACCTCGGCAGTTCCACTCATTAGGCGTTAGCTGTTGTATAATTTCAGTTATATAAATTACTTGCTGTTCCCGGCATGCGTTGCTAAGCCGGATTTTTGGGCCAGGAAATCTCGCGGGTATAGACGACAATCAACCAAATTTTCATCACAATCGGATCAATGGTTTAGGAACGCATAGAGGACAAACATAGAAACATTCATTTTTATTTATATAGATTGGTAGGTTTACTCTTGGGATTTACCGAATGACCTAGGCACGATATTGTGGCTTTTCATGCTTAAGTCATATATTGTAAAGTTAGGTTTCCTTTCGTGTTTTCCCACCGATCAATAATTATTGGTCTTCTGAAGGTTTCCTTGAATGGAAATGATTTAGTATAGGTATTATTTTTAAGTCGCTGGTAACTTGAATGCTTCGAATAAATACAAGTCTAACTTATTCTACGATCTCGTGTACTATATGAGTGTGTTTATATCATCATCAGCCCATTACGCTCCCACTGCTGGGACTCAGGCCTTCCCTCGTAGAGAGTATGGGCCATAATTCATCACGCTGGCCCAGTGCGGTTTGGGTCAGATGTCTTTGAATTTTTGTGATAAATTCTTAGACATGCCGAAATGAAGCAAACATGAAGAAAACGAGCCGACATGAAGAAAACGTCGTGAGGAAACCCTCACGACGTTTTCTTTCAACGTTTTAGAGCGAGTGTTAAATCCGCACATAACTTAAGAAAGTCAGTGGTGCGGGGCTAGGGGATTCGAACTCGGGTACGTCTGATCGAAAGTCGCACGTGCTCCCACTGAGCCACATTCGCTCTCGAGTTTGTTTATATGTATATACCTATACCACAGCCTAAACGTTTAACATACGAGTATAACCACAGAATGGCTGGACTATGACACTGGAATAACAACGTATAAAATGCAGTTTTACCGCGTTATAGATCACAGTGCATTATCCAAAACCTATAATGACGTTAATTTGTGCAACATACATGTATTTTCATATTTAAATTTCCTCCTAAAACGTATTTTCTTTTTCTCTAAGGGCATTACCACCTTGTGGCTTGTAGATCAAGGGCATCCCTGGCAAGGTCCTGCGTCCAAGCGCATTATTTACGTGTGGTGAGGTGCGCCCGCGCATACTAAACGCGTCCTCTGCCCCGTGAGGCAACTGTTGGCAGCTGGTGTGACGATTTGATAGAACGAGTATACGTGATTAGTTAAAGGAGATTGATAAGGTAGGATTGGTTTTGGCTCGAAATCGTAGTGTTGCGTAGGGAGCATATCGAGCCAAGTGTAGAGTGTGACGAAAGAGCAAAGTACATAAGTAGCATCTTAAAGTGTGTCTTCTTAATAATGTTTTTCCATTTCGAACTGGTCTATGTCGATATAGGTAGGGAAGGACCGGAGGTATTGAATTACTAGCCTATTAGGATATTATATTACTAGCCGCGTTACGCGGTTTCTCCCGCGTAGAATTCGGTTTATAATTGCTCCCTCGGGAGTTCCTCATTTATCTGGAATAAAAAGTACCTATGTGTATATATATGTATAATACAGCGTATAAACTATAATTCCAAAATTTATTGAAATCCGTCTAGCCGTAGCGGCGTGCTGAACAGGTAACAAACACACTTACACACTATTAATACACTACACACTTTCGCATTTATAATATACTAGCGACCCGCCCCGACTTCGCACGGTTATTATTCATATAAACCTTCCTCTTCAATCACTCTATCTATTACAAAAACCGCATCAAAATCAGTTGCGTAGTTTTAAAGATTTAAGCATACATAGGGATATAGGGACAGAGAAAACGACTGTTTTATACTATGTAGTGATAGTGATGACTAATTATATATAATTATATATTACTATTATAAATGCGAAAGTTTGTGATTGCAAGAGTGGCGACTGGAGAACCGAAGAATGAGTTTAGGGATAAGCAATTTGGTAGCTAAGTCCAGCAGTTGACTGATGATGAAGATGATAATGATGATTGTTAATTAAAAGCGAAAGTGTTAAATATATTTTTCCTTTTCCACTTTACCACCAGTGGGGTGTGAGTGGGCGTGGGCATTGACACAATTGCGCACAATCGTATCTGCCGTATCTCCGACGGTTCTAGGGCGCCGATAGCGGTGATAAGAAAACGACGCGTCGAGTGCAACATTGTTTACGGTTTGTTTATATATTTTATGTCGTTTTTATGGTGCTCATTATTCGTCGCTTAATTGTTACGAATTTTAGAGCGAGTGTGGCTCAGCGGGAAATCGTGCGTCTTTCGATCCGACGTACCTGGGTTCAAATCCGGACTCGGCCCTGCACCAATGACTTATAGTTAAGTGCAGATTTTGCAAGCTCGCTCTAAAACGGTGATAGAAAACATCGTGATGAAACCCGCTTATGTCAAGCAACCTAGTTGTGTTTCGGGATGATGTTCGGTGAACCATCGGGGAGATGGGTCTGAGCAGCCGCTCAATTGCCGTCTCAATTGCCGCCGTGTGCTCCATCTTAGGCCACATCATCGCTTCACATTAGGCGAGATAGTGGCCAAACAAAGATCTATTAGGCGTAAAAAAAAATCTACGTGTTAGCTACTACTTATTACTTAGCATTTAACATTTCAAAACTTCTTTCTTATCTTCTGAGGTAGCCGGTTCGATTCCCGTCCCCGGAGAAATGTTTGTGCACGGAATACTTGTATGAGTAGCGCAAGTACTCGGGTCGTGGTTTGTGTCTGGGTGTTGTGGGACCATGGTGTTCCAAATTCCTGACTCTTTATATACTTAAAATCCTAGATAGAGGCCAGGATCGATGTACGAGATCGTTGGGCTGATGGTTTCTGAATATTAAAAATATTATTCAAATGGAGTCTCTATAAGTAATGTTTCTGGTCACTACAAACAGTAAGTACATAGGTACCATAACAATAATATATTTTTTTACATATTTTTGAAATTAACTCTTAACCTGGGCGTTCTATTATTTTTAGGGCATAAAGGTGTTAAATTGATTTATTGAATTATTTCATTTTAATTGTGTTTATTAAAATATATTATTAATTTTAATTATAATTATTTGGTAAACTTAATCGTTTTTATAAATGTTATGAATTAATATACGTTTTAATTAATCCAGTAATCTTAATTGTCCTATCAATTACGTATATTTAGATATCATTATCGTTCAACAAATATATCGTTGACGTCTACCGATATAAAAACATGTATGTACCTAATATTTATTGAACGAAACTCTATTTATATTTGTTCAGCTTTTCTATTTGTGTTTGTTCTCTTTTGTGTTAGGTTTGAGAGGTTTCAAATAGTTACGTAATGTTTAATTATGAAGGTAGAGTGGGTAAATATAGTATTACATGTTTACCATGGATAGTTGTTTAAATAAAGACAAGTATTAAAAATATATTAAAAACCGATAAATAGTTAATATACATACTTTTAAACAACTGGACACATTTTCATGAAATACAGCTGGGGAACATCTCGATTAAAAGAGCTTTCAGGAGAAAAAAGTTTCATAAAAATTGGTCCACCCGTTTGTGAGCTAATAAGCCACAGACTAACAGACAGACAGGGCGTCAAACTCATATTACATCTCTTTTACGGGTTTGCACGTTTGGAGTAAAAAAATAACCACAAAATCGGCTGGTCAAAACTCACAAAGCTCAGCTGGTGAGAGCGCTTCCCCATTATATGTATATATAAAGGGCCGCGAAAACTTTACTTTCCAATAACATTTATTTTACCCCTAACACTAACTAATGGAATATTCCAAAGAAATATTACCTTCAAATTACTTGAAACCACGATACTAAACAAATTAATGCATTTTAATGAAAAAAATAATCAATAAAATATTAACATTATCAATGTAATTGTCATAATCACATATAGAATGAATACCTAAAAGGGAATACCAATTTAATTAATCGCTTCTTGAATGGGTGGAGATAAACATTTATTGTTTGACATATTTGATAATTTACTGGAATAATTTACCAACTGCATTTTTTAGCATAAATTTATAGGTAATGGCCTAAGGCCGTCTAATAAATAAATATTAAAGTACCGTCACGATTATTATTATTTGTCGATTAATGATTCGGTTCGTATTATTTTCATTTAAGTACATGTAAATATACGAAACAAGTTTTGAATTTAATATTTATAGATAGAATATATCGGGTGACATAAAAGTGAAAGTGATACTCAAACGAATAGGAAATTATCAGCTGATTATATCATTATTATGTAGGTGTACGTATAACTAAAAGTAATCAAAGACGGAAATTTAAATCCATTTCTTTAGCAATAACTTCTAAGTTTAAGTGTACTTTAACTCGAGATAGGTAAGTCGCAAAGCGACTTAAAGTCCTAACAAGAAAATACTTGAGATAGAGGATTTAAAAAACAAATGAAAGTCGCGAAGACTGATTAACTTGGAACAATAGCTTCCGTGAAATTAACCAATGGTCAGACAACAAAGACTGGACTAACTAAGCTCAAAACCGTTGAAAATACTTTACCTCAGTTTAGTTTTAACAATGAAACACAGGTTATTGACATAGTTCTAAATATGTAACGGACGCAAAATAACGAACACTTTTCTTGAAATCCCTACAATTATTAAAACTACAACTACCTACTTTGTTTTGTGTCAGTAGCAAACGTTTTCCAAATTCTGATATTTATCTGCAATGTTTCGGGCAGCTGAAGTTCAAGGTTGCCAAATAGAATGATACGTCAAAAAAAATTATACATGTGTGATGTTTTATAATCTTACACTTTCCTTTGTGATAAGATATCATATATTACAATAGAGCAGCGTTTGAAAACATCCGGAGGAAATGGTGTAAATGCCTTTGTAAGCCTCTACCGCGTGACGGACATGGCGTGCACAGTTTTCTTCCATTTATTTATTCCATAAAACAAAACATTTGTATTGAAAATTAACATAAATTGAAACAAAATAATAAAAATCGGTATTATTACAATATAAAAAGAATATACCTACACAAATGCAAATTCAATTAGTCCATCATTTTGGACAGAGTAATAGCATTTCTTAAAAGGACTTTAATTTGTTTTTGAATGTACCTATAGACGCTATATATGGTTTTAATAATGCTCTTAAGGTCCAAAATGCTGACATTCATACTGACCCCGTTATAGCATTATCATTTTATATATTTAATTATTTAATAGTTTTGCACAAAGGTACAAGGCTTATTGCTATTTAGCATTGTCTACCAGTCTTCCAGGTCGTGCATGAATTATAGTAGGCGTGCGGCTTTTTGAGCAAAAGGTACATTAAAACTTAATAAAAAATATCAAATTTATATTAACATATTTTTATATTTATGTACGTAGGTCAAACAAATCTTTTATTTTTTTAAGTGGTCTAACAATGTGAAAATTTTGGCATCAGTAGCTGTTATTTCGCACAATTAAATAAATAAATAAACAGTTGAGAGCAGTGACACTCAGTAAGTACATAGACGAACTTATTGCTAGTAAGCATTATCGTTCAGTTGATCTCGGGTACTGTGATATTTTAAAAGGTAGTGCAAACAAAATGTAAAAGTAAATTGCAAAAAGTAAAAGGTCGTCCAATAGTATAGGTAAGTACTCAAAAAGAAATTGAAAAAAAAAATAACAATAAGATATCTTAATGTTATTTTTTTAAATCGATTTTCGATAATCAGTATATACTGTTGATGTAGATGATGATGATGATAATGGTAAAGGTTTTCTGCTAAGTGACGGAAAAGTCTAGTTATCTGTTAACTAGACTTTGCCGACTATCATCTTCAAGCTCCATTCTGCGGGCGCTATCTCTCTCAAGGATTTAGGTAATAGTCGGCTGTCAACATATACGTACATTTTTCCACCGCTGATAATATAACAAGTAAAATGTAGATAAGATAAGATTGACAACGGTGCGCTAAAAACCACCATGTCAGAGCCTCTGCATTTATCAAGTTTTAGTAGAACATGATTGCACCTGCGACGGCTGTTTTACATTATTCTAAATGACTGGCAGATTAAAAAAATACAGATCTTTTTCTTAATAAGATTATAGGAAATAATGCTGGAATTGGTTTTCCTTTTTTAACCGACTTCAAAAAAGGAAAAGGTTCTCTGTTCGATTGTTTTTATTTTTTATGGTTGTTACTTCGGAACTCCGTCATTTGTGAACCGATTTAGAAAATTATTTTTGCGTTGGATTCAGTATAGCTATGAAGTGGTCCCATATAAATTTCATCGATATTTGACCTTGGACTTCGAAGATACATTGAAGTCGGTTATTTTTTTCTAAAAATTACTTATTACATAAAAAATTACATATAAATAAGATGATTGCGTTCAGGAGCTGTTACCTCAATTCACAAAGATTGTAAGCAGTGGCTTTATTAAATGGAATGCATATCGTGTTGAGAACAAAAAGATTAAAAGTATATTATAAAAGTAAAGTCAAAAACAAAATCTGCGTGAGTGAAAGCAAGGACGATAGAAATACAATAAAACAAGTATACGTTTTATCAAACAAAAAACCGACTTCAATTTATCTTCGAAGTTTAAGGTCAAATATCGATTACATTTATATGGGACCACTTTGTGGCTATACTGAACTCAACGCGAAAAGAATTTTCCAAATCGGTTCATGAATGACGGACTGAGATAACAAACATAAAAAATAAATAAAAAATACAATCGAATAGTTCCTTCTCCTTTTTGAAGTCAGTTAATAAACACTTGCACTATATATAAACTCTAGCAATATCTCGCAAAGTTCTATGCAGCAAGAAAATAAAAGGGCGAGCGCAGGCCGCTCCAGACGAGCGACATTGAGCGATTTCATAACGCATCGTGCGACCCACATACTTGGAGCCAGCGAGCATCCGCAACAAATCGCTTCACTTGTTCATATCAAGGATCGGAACCTCACGACTGTGGAACACTCGACTCTCTTATTTGAGGCAATATAAATAATTGGCTGCAATGATTGACGCTTTTGATCGGTGTGTGTACGGCCCTATTGTTTTGATGAAAGTGTCGAACCGTAGTGGCACTTTTGACAAATTGGTCTTGAATTGATAAGAAAACTAGCCTTGGAAAAGCGTTTTATTCGGTTCTCCTCAAAGTTGGAGCGTTTCCAACAGTACCTACTAAATAAACACTTGGGACTTTAAGTATGTTGTTATGTAAAGCAATATGAACATAACTACGCCAATAATTATAAGTCACGAGAATTACTGTTGAAGTAAAAATTGTTCAAGGTATTTTGTACAGACAGCAGCGGGGCTGGCGCGCACCGCGAGGTTTTGTCGACATATGTTTCGTGCAAATACGAAACAGCCCCTGTACTCTGAAAAAGTAATTACGATCTTCGTTCTGTCGGATGAAAGGGACAGTGCTATGCAACAGGCATAAGAGTGTCTCTTTTAATTTGCACGAACGAACGAACGAACGAAAGCAACTCGGAGTAGGCCCCCTTCCACGACAAATGCGTCGACAAAATTCTGTCGAGGCATGCTAGCCTTACAGAGTAAAATTGTTCGTACATCTTTGACAAACACCATTTTCTTAGCCAACAGCGGTCCATAATTCCAACCAGTTATTGATATCGTTTCTGCCATTTTGTATGTTTTAAAAACAAAAGTTAACACATATTATCTAAATGTGGAAACTTGTAATTGGCGTTCTGTGTATTTTATTTAAGCACTTTTACATTAAAACCAGATGTTATTTCCAAAAAAAAAATAAAAATATACTAATAAACTTGTACAATAATAAAATTAGTGAACATTTTATGTTAAGTGAAAAGAAAATGTATGCGATCCGTTAAAATAAATTTCGATTATTTTGACATTCAACCTTCTTCTATTTTTTAAAAAGGCTGCTCATTAAACCTGCCTATTAGTGGCACCCAGGGCTCCACTACTACGAGAGTGAAGTGACATCTTATCATATTTATTTGTTGCACCAAACAAGACATTCGAACAAAGCGTTTTGGTTCCACGTTTACAGTGCGTACTGCTAAGGAATGGAACTCCTTGCCGTCTTCTCTGTTTCCTGAAAACTATAATTTGGGCGTCTTCAAGGCTAGAGTGAATAGGTATCTTCTAAATCTACGTGCTCCATCTTCAGCCACATCGTCGCTTAACATCAGGCGAGATGGTGGTCAAACGTAGATTTATCACAAATAAAAAATAAATAAAAAAAGACATGATATTGGTAGTAGAAGTATCTACTAACAGGATTAATATTCTAATTTAGAATATTAATCGTTAAAACTAAGGCATTCGTTGTTCTTCGCATGCGCAGTGCCCGTGCTCGCGTCGCGACGAGTTGCATGCGCTCGCGCATCGATTATTATTCACTTAGACCGCGCCAACAGTGCGTGCATACCGAACTCTTTACTATTCGATTATTTGGCTCGAATAGAACTCGTAGGTGGAACTGGCATTTCTATTGACTAAATACTATACGTCCGGTGTAATAGCGATTGTACTAGCTAGCTGATACTTATTGGATCCACTGTCGAACATTGGCGAACGATTAAAAAATACGTATGCTAATCAATTGTCTTTTTTATTGTTATCTTTCGTACTTACTCGTGCGGGTATAATAATATGATAGCCAAGTTTATCTTACGCTAGTACAGCACGTGAGATCACGATGACAAATTAAACATGTTTTTAGACTAACTTGTTATTTTAAACTAGCTGCGCCTCGCGGTTCCACCCGCGGTTTTCCGGGATAAAAAGTCCTATGCTCTTCTGTATGCTTTAAAGTATCTACATACTAAATTTGATCAACATTCGTTTAGCGGATTTTGCGTGGTTGTGGTTGTTTGTTAGTCAATCGAATAACAAACTACCATTCATCCATCCATCCTCACAAACTTTCGCATTTATACCATTAAAAGGACTCATCAAACAGCTATTACGATGCGCGAACAAAACGTGCATAACATTTGTTCTTCAAATGATTAAATAGCCATTGTATGCATGTATACTCTCTTTAATAAATACTTGGTTAACATTACGCGTTGTTACTAGTCGCACTCGGTCTCTAGTAAATAGTTTTCTTGGTATATATTTCAATTCATTAACATGATTAAAGACAACGCACTGGTTGCATGAGACTATGCACAGGCAGTACACGTAATAGACTCAAGCTTAAAGAATTCACGTAAACGCCAAGAAAACTAGCTTTTCGACAAAATCTGACGTAGGTATCCGTATTCAATGAATCCAGGTGAGCGTCCGAGACATTCATTCAGCTAATTCGGTCAGTTTCAATTGATGGTGAGGAATGTAATACACGTCTCAATACTATCAATGGAACGAATGCTGCTAATTCAGCAAATCGATGCGACTGTGGACTTCGACTACCATGGATATCAATTAGGTTTATTAAAGCGTTGCTAGGTCTACGTTAATTACTGAGCTCGAAGTATTTCTGGTTTCATAGCTCGAGATACAAGCACATGTTTCCGAAACGCGATACTAAACGGAATCAAAGCAGTTTTAATGTCATTGCGTCACCGAGCACATTGCCGGATCTCTGTACAGATCGGAACACTATCGAACTGATCTCCGTGATTCATAGACCACACCTCCATTTTTACATCTAAATACGCAATTCCAGAAATTTCTTTTATTTCGCGACTTTCGTTTTATCTCCGATAAGATAGCTGGTGGATTATTAAAAGCGCTGATGTGATTTCGAAATAGGCTTTGCCTTCAACCGCGGAGTCGTGTGTGAATGTTCTCACGTCCCGAGCCTATTCTAGTTGAAGCAATCATGTCACAAACTGATAAGGGCAACCGCTTCCGTTGACCGCGGCGTGTTTTCACCGTGCGACGCCGCCGCGGGTAGAAACGCACGATCTGCATAAAATCGCGTGTCTGTGGCGTAAAAGCGCATTACGTGCGACGAAATGCGCGAAACGGCGCGTCGTAAATAGTAGCCGAGACGAGAACGCCGCGGCACCCACGCATCGCTAATTTTTTTTCACCAATCCGGAACTGGCGCATGGCGATTGGAGTGTCGCCATACGCCGTCCATCACATGATTTTCTCTCGTAACACTTACCTTCATATCGTCGAGCATGTCACACGCGGAGATAAGGGACGCGGTGTCCGGAGTCACTTTAATGACGCCCATTTCGGAGCCTGGCAAGAGCTGGAGTCCGAAACGAAGAGTTTAAACTAAGTTAGAAGTTGTAGCGGGAGCGGTAACACACGGAGGACCGACCGGGTCTTTGCGCGCGTACTAAATCCCGTGAAAAGTTAGCTTCGAGTAAATTTGAATTCCTTAGCAAATGACGCGTGAGTCGGTGTATGTATTTTAGGAACACTATGCGCGAGACGTACTCACGCCGTGACCGAGCCGCGCGGACTGCCGATGCCGCCGCCGCTCGGCCGCCGCGGCCGCAGTGAAAGGGTCCTGACGTCACACGCGATAACACGGCCCCCGCGACCACGACTTGTTGCTACATCTCGCATCTCACTCCCACCCACGCCCCCCTTATACACCCGTCCCGCTCACTAATAACATGACACCTAGGTGTTTGATTAAAAGTAGTCGTACCTCTAGAATGCGAGCTGTTTGCGTTATCGTTTTGCATTCAACAAGTTGTGCGATTTCAATAATTTGTACAAAAAGTATAATAAAGCTTGACCTTGATTAATTCCAGTCGGGCAGTTATAAATTCACTTTGTGATTATTATTTCAAGCGATATTATCTCTGTCATTTAACACAATCACGAAAATACTTACCGTAAATATTTTTTTTTTTAGGTGAATTTCAAAAATACGTCGTAGGCCCTCTACGAATGACGTAGACCGCGTAGCGGGCGGTACGGTCCCGCTACGTGCGTAGGATGGCTTAGGGCGTTCGGGCGTAGACGCTCAGCGTTGCTACGCAACCATCCCTTGAATATAAATTGAGTTTGCGAAGTTTCAAAAAACATCGACTAATTTACTAACTTTATCCCGTTCATTAATAATTTAAAAGTAACGGGAACTAAGGGAAAACATGAACCTGTAAATAAATATAACTTGCCTTTAAATAATATAAGCAACGAAAAGCGTAATTAATATTTACTTTTCTAACAATAAATAAATAAAATATATGTTTTTACTTAGTCTGAATCAAATTTCAACTTAAAACCCAATATAAAATATATAAATAGTATTAATTATAATGTAAATTAAACCCGTGTTCTAAACACATACTGCGCGCTTATTACTCTCACATTTAAAATAAAAAATGGTATATCCATACGAGCATTATCAGTAAATATAATAAAGGCCGAATCACGCTCATGTGGCCGTGACCTTCTCGTACGAGACTGCGCCCGCGGCCACGGTTACAAAACCTATCGATAAATAGTAAATCAACGGTTTTGTAAGTGTTTACCACAACGTCGTGCGACAATGGCGACTTTAAACGTACACATGGGTGGAGCTACGTGTTGGGAATCATAAATAAATAAAATTCAGAACTTTTGCGTTCTAGATGACCCTTGAGAGATAAAATCATACATTCCCAATAACGATTAAAACTTACGTATAATGGTTACATAACAGGATATATATCAGGATATAGCAGGATTCAAACTTGGGTGCGTCGAATCAAAAGTCGCACGTGCCACTGAGCCACACTCGCTCTACGTGATGGGAGTTTTATTTATTTTATTTATTTATTTATAATATTATAAACCAGCCCACCTACCCGTAGCTTCACCCGCGGTATTCCCCTTATCCCGTAGGCATTTCGAACAATCTTTTCTTAGTACACCCTACAGGAAACATATGTTAGGTACATAGTAACGTACATACATGTGTAAGGGAAAAGTTAATGATATTGCCTAGAAACAAGACTAATATTTTTTATTGTAATTCTTTTGACGCGACATTCATAAACACAATTGCATAGCAACATGCAATTGGACACCTTTACTTCTGTAATTAAATGCATATTTCAATCAAGCTGTAAATATTTGAAATAAATATAACAGGCAGTAAACACAAGTATGATCGTAATTAATATTAATACTAGCTGCGCCCCGCGGTGCCACCAGCGGTTTCCCGGGATAAAAGTAGCCTATGCGTTATTCTGATGTATAAGCTATATTATCGTAAAGTTTTATTAAAATCCATTCAGTAGTTTGTGTGAAAGAGTAACAAACATACATCCACACATTCTTACAAACTCGCGTTTATAATATTAGTAGGAAGTAGGATAGTAGGTTATTAATTTTTATATAGTAAACTAGCGACCCGCCCCGGCTTCGCACGGTTATTATACATATAAACCTTCCTCTTCAATCACTCTATCTATTAAAAAAAACCGCATCAAAATCCGTTGCGTAGTTTTAAAGATTTAAGCATACATAGGGATATAGGGACAGAGAAAGCGACTTTGTTTTATACTATGTAGTGATTACTTGCGAGTCTAGCGGCCCGCCCCGAATCGCACGGGGGCCAATTGTTCCTTAAATCCGTTAGTCTTTTCCGGGATGAAAAGTATCCTAACGTATGTGACTACGATATTCTGTGCCTGTCTCATTCCAGGATTTAAAATGCCAATAATATTTACTCGTGGTAGGTCTCTCGTATGCGGGAGGCGGTCTGGGTAGGTATCACAGCTTTGCCAGTTATTGCCTCCAAGCAATAGTGCGCAAGCATTACGGTGTTCCGGTTTGAAGGGCATTGTAGCCAGCGAAATTACTGGGCATATGAGACTTAATATCTGATGTCTCAGGGTGATGAACGCAATGCAGTGCTTTTTGTGGTATTAAAAGTTCTGGGTGACACTGCAATTGTTATGGGCAGGCGTGGTGCTTACCATCAGGGGAACGACTTGCTCGGCACATCACTCTCACTCAGTAACATAAAAAAAACCTACTTACCAAATTCACACAATTTGGACATGACTCATAAAATAATGACTTAATTTTATGATATACTAAGTTGTAACTTTGTGTATTATAATAATAATAATAATTTAGAAATAATAAAACAAAAACAATAATTTAATAAAAGTAATTTAATAATAATATTTATTTATTTAATAATAATAATAATTCAATAATTATTATTTTCACTAGTGTTCTTCCTCTCTTCTAGTTGCTATGCCCGACAGGTCCATAATGAGCTGTACCTATTTATTGACAACAACTATGTAATAACATTATGAAACGCAATAAATGATTGAAATTGAAATTGAAATTTATCAAAATTGACTAAACGGATTTTGACGTTATGGAACTAAGTGGTAACAAACATACAAAAATCACCCCTTCACACACACACACACACCTTCCCTCCCTCACACACACACACATACCTTCTCATCTATAATATAAGTAGGATATAGGATGTTTGGCCGCTATCTCTTTTTTCTCCTCTTTTCGGTACTCCAAAGGAATAATCATTTGGAAAAATATAAAAATCCTTTGGATTACATAAATCTTGGTCTAGAGGAAGACATGGCAGTTGATCTACTGTTCACACATCTCTCTGATTTAGAGATATCAAGCTTCATTTAAAACCTTTTTATCATTGAGGTCTCACACCATTCCTCAATGCTTTTTATGCATTTCGTCAACTCTTACTTCTTGTTGCCAAGCAAACTTGTAATTTTTCAATTGTTTGAAAATCACGTATTTAACAATTTGTTTCATAGGCACGTTTGTAAAATAACCTACTGCCTTTATCTGCCCTGTAATTTGAACATTCCTAGATATTGGTATCTTGTGTAACAGTTGTTATTTCTATGACGTGCGCCACTAGACATGGGTATCTCAACAAAAATTCATGAGCTGCGAGTCAGATCACGGTTCAAACACTTGAACCTTGAGCGAGCCGGCTCGCAGCTCAGCTCAATTTGTACTTCTGCTATACTGTAGGCAAGTGTAACTCAGGTCTGAGCCGGTTCAAATATTAACTGAGTCGACTGACTCGCTTTAGCCGCCACGTGGAAACTTAGTTATACGAAGCGCATTCTATATTTTTTGCGGAATGTATCAAACGCACCAAAGTTGATTTAGTGGTGTTGATACTTTTATCGCTAGGTACGTTTCGTCCATGGATGTAGAAATACCTATTATTTCTACATCCATTCCTTACAAAGTTTTATCAACTCAAAGCTCACAGCTCAAAAAATAAATCAGACTTACCACAGATAAAAAGCTCAACTCAAATTGACTACCATAGATAAACTCAAAGCTTTGATAGCGCCGAGCCGAGCCGCGAGCCGTGAGCCGTCTATTTTGCTTTTAAACTGCAGGTCAGCAGCTCAAGTCTCTGTGATCTGTATATTTGAACCGGCTCAGACCTGAGTTACACACGCCTATGCGCAACACTAGTAGTCGGGAATCGGTGCTTGGGTCTAGCATAATCCTACTTCCTGTTATGTATAATTATCAAGTGACATTTTTATTCGAATTTTAATTCGGTTTGACATAATAACTGATAATCTATAATAATTAATTTTGAATCTGATGTGTACTATAATTAGAAAAATGATTAGAATTGTTTGACGGGTAGAATATGGTTGAGCTATAAAATAAAAAGAGCTATTGTCACAGGGTGATGAGCGGATGCCTCGCAGGATTATGCGTTCAAAACAAAGATCAGTGGTGCTGCAATTATTAAAGGCAGGCGTGTTGCTTACCATCAGGTGAACGACCTGTTAACCTCGTCACTCAATTACATAAAAAGCAACAAAGACTCGCTCGCAAGTCAACGAAACAATTAATACAATTACACTAGTACATAGCGCAAGTGCCCTTAAAACTACATCCGTGTAAAATCCCGAGCGTTTTTTGCTCTTTTAGGTCGACAATCAGGTTTACACAAAAGATGGTGTAAACTCTACCTTTTGACTGGAATTACATATATTGCTAGTACATGTACGAGTTCATAATCACAGTTCTTTGTAAGGTGACCTTTGCAAGAAACTAATTGTGCTAAGTGGGACACCACATCATTCACGTTATGATATTTAGTCCGTGCAGTTCCGTGCTTAATAAAATATTAAAATATTTTTTTTTTATTGATTTTTAAGCTTTTAACAAATTCGTAATCGGAACCGCGAGCAAAATAAAATGAGACCAAGCACTAGTACTTTACGATTATCCGTCAAGGAGTTCCATTGGCCACCTTCCGTCTCCATTATTAGATCAGTTGGCTGTCACCATAATATTACATTGTCATCGGACTCTGACAAGTATGCAAAATTTCAATTCCGTAGGATAAGTGGAATTGGTTCTGATTCAACTTGCAAGATTTTACCCAAACAAATAAATAATAAACATTGCAAGTTAAATAAATAAATAATAATAATAAAAGCTTGTAAATAAGCGTATTCCTATCGTCATGGGTAACAATTTGTATGATTTTTGATATTGAATGCATCAGCACATGCTAGGCGAAAATCTGAAGATTTTATAGAATTAGGAAGAAGAAAAATGATATTGCTCGGGCAGAGATTAAACCTGTGTCTTTGGAATACAGTCCCAACACCTTACCCACTTGGCCACCGAGCCAACTGAAAAAAGAGCAACCAAATTTCTTCTATCCTTCTTATATCGTCTTACGGGGACGATTCTACGTCATCTGTCGTCGATGTTCACATTGATCAACCGAACAAGTCTAATATTACAATTAGCAACATGCTCCAATGATAACGCAAGCCCTATCATATATCGATCCCATCAATATAAATTTATTTATTTAAAATCGGTTGTGTTAGGTTACTGGTGCACTGGGGTGCTAGTCCCGGCAACCTCCACGTGTGCTCGGTCACTGCTTGTCCCTTATGGATACGTCCGGGGGGAACGGCAGTGACTGGGCCGGTGCACCCCGTAAACACGGCCAATAGCTTCTCCTTGTGGGATCTTGTTGGTCGTGGCTAATAGCTGGGAACGGTAGGCCTCTCTGCGTGTCTCTATGAAGGTAGCATAGAGCACAGCAGATGAGGCCGGCGGATCTTCCGCGGAGTTCGGGGAGCCTCGCAAAAGGCTCAGTGGACCCTTCGGGTCGGTCGATGGCCGGCCTGCAAGCCTGGCGGCGCGGCGGGGAGGGTCAACTCGGCCACCCCGTCGGGTAAGACTGGGTGCAGCGATGCTGCAGCCGGAGGCCCGGATACCGGGCCATCTGCCGAGGCGAGATGGTGAATGCTAGCGCGACCCCATCTCGCCCCACCATGGCAGAAGACGGAAAACCGTGGGGTTTTAGTCAGTAGGTCGCCGAAAGGCGGAGTCTGACATAACCGAAGGGCCCGTGCCTGGAGGTATCCATGAGGATTTCCCCACGTAAAAAAAAAAGGTTACTGGTGCACCACTACTGCCGCGGCAGCGGCCGGTGATGCGCCAGAAGAAGAATAAGCCAACAATAACTTTCCAAAAAAGAATTTTGCTAACTGAGAAATTGCGAAAGTGATTTGACAAATGTTTATTTGCCAAATAAAAATTTATGTAAAATAATTTGCGATGTGATATTTTGGGAAACGTTTTTTGCCCATACATTAGTAAACCCGATACGAACACTTTCTCGCAAGTGGTCCGTGGTCGCCCCACTGATCAGCATAAATTAATGAATCAACTCTTCCCCTAACCAAAAAAAACTAAATATCCCTAACTAGGATTCTTTGTATCTTGGGAATCAGGAACTAAGAGGTGGTCCTCCAACACCCAGACACGAAATAAATACCTTCTACGCTCTTATTTCAAACACAGACTGTCCCGTATCCCTAATTTCTGAGGTGTATGAGATTGAGCTGACTCGTACGACTACTATAGAGGCTGTCAGTTTTATGCTTTTTTAATAACCATATTACAATTAATCGAACTTTAATGTACTACGTATATATGTACGTTATAAAGATATATTTAAGTTATGGAAGACTAGATTTAAGTATATAAGTTGGTTCCAAAACTGGTCTAGACTATAGACCCAGTCGGAACTCCAAGGCCGTGGCTGCAACCTTCACGGAATCCGATTAGATTTGGTCAAGCTTTGTCTCGGAATCTTGATTTCATCGCCCGCGCACTGACTGTTAGGAAACTCTTTGTTATTTTTGTTAGAACTTATTTTATATTATTGCAAAACAACATAGGATGGTCTGTTCTATTCTAATCCATTGCACAAATCCATTAATGGATATTTCTACTATTTTTTACTCTGATCTATTGCCAAATCTTGATTTTACTTCCATTTTAATTCCACTCTAATCTCTTCTCTTATGTTAATTAATTCATGCAGTAACAAAAATGTAAGAGAATACAATGTTATTTGTTTGTAATACAGTACTAAGTACCAGGCGATCAGAAATACTGAGAAGGTTTTTTACGCAACCAATACATTGACTTGACTGTAATAATAATAAATTGAATATAAGTGCGCGTTGTAAAAAGGTTATGTACATTTCATACCAACACACGATCTGGGTCTAAAAATTGTATCAAACAATATTTGCGAACACAAAAAAGATTTTGCAAATATTATTTGTACAAACCAAACATTTCAGGCTTACGTAGGAGTAAATGATATTGGCAAACAATCAGATAAATAAAGCCGCATTCGCATCTGATGTTCAGTACAGCTCTGACCGAGCATTCATTTGTTCACTCGTGCATGAGGTAAATAGCTTACCTTAGTCTTATCTTATCTTAGTCTTTATACTATGCCATGGAGTATAGAGACGCCATTGTCACGGTCATATTGAGAGCCATTTTAGAGAGGAACTACCAGGCCCTGTCAGACTTGGTGTATGTCATATGTATAGAATTTTGTAATTTTTCAAATTATCGGTTTAATCACGATGTTCTCCTGCGTTTTTTAAAGCGTAAAATTATAAAGTAGAAGTTAGAAAAAGTGTATGGAAAATCCGCTATTCAAAGTTTTTGGTTTTGGATCTTTGGAAGCTTTGAAACACGGACTGGGATTCAAACTTGATCCAGTTCAGTTACACTCGTTTACACATATTTGTTAACAGTGAACGTTCGTTCTGAACATTTGGTAACTTTCGACCTTAAAACTAACTCCTTCACATATATGGATGCCCAAACTAAGAGTTTAATAGGTTTTTATAGTGCCACCAGATGTGTAGTCTGGGTCTAGGCGACCAACATGTCTAGGCGTGCATTCAGACGGTCTGCTTCATTCCAGGAATGTAAATCGATAGGTACTTATATGTATGTATTAGCCATTGTGGGTGCGGATTGTGGAAAAAGGTAGAAAATATCACTCAAGAGGTAATACAACAGTGATTAAGTAATGATAGTAGGTACTAGTAACATTTATAAGTATTGCTAACCAATACATGAATCTGGATGTAATAATTTCATACGTTTACGTAATACAATTGATTACAAACAGACAGATCACGATCCTGCAGACTGCGCCAAACACGGTTCGTCAACAAAACTATGAGGTACCTTTGATGTTCCCGGAGGGTACGAGGAAAGTGCCCAGCGAAAATGACAGTCGACCCGCTGACAGGCAAAGTAATAAACGAGTACTTAAAGGTGTACGTGTTTACTGTAAGAAATTATTTGGGTTGTTAAGTTTAAGTATAATTTAAACACATGAGGGTATTAGGTAAAGTACCTTAGCTTAACTATTAATGAAAAATAATGGCACTCATATAACACACACACACACCCAAACACACGAAGAAGAAGTTTTCTTTTAAATATATTTTTATTTTTTTTAATTCACGATGTTCCTCTGCCGTCTTTCTCTCCATCCAAAGGATGTCTGGAAAAGTTTACTTTTTAGCAATAAGACCGCTCTTTGTACAATTATTAATTTTTAAGTTAAAATTACTATTTGTTCCGTATATTTTTGGTTTGCAATAAAGAGTTATCTATCGTAATTCACGATATATTTTTTTGTTCCATATTTAGAGTTTAGTCAAGATCTGAGGCATTCCGGAGATACTACGCAGAAGTCGCTGGCTGATTTAAACAAACTATTACCGTGCTATCGACATTTCCTTGTTTTTTATGACAGACATAAGTAAATAGTTCTCAGATTAATAATTAATTCTGATCTATGAATAGGCTAAATCTAATCTTAGCTGTGCTGAGGTCATATATTGTAATCTGACTGCATCCTTCCGTCTGTCTAGGTCTAACGTAACTCGAGAGCTAACAGGTATTTCGAGTTTTTTTTTTTTTTTTTTTTATATGACTAGGTAGTCATACAAGCAGACGGCCCGCCTGGATGGTAAGCGGTTAACGTCGCCTATGGACACCTGCAACACTCGGGGCATTACTGGTGCGTTGCCTACCTTTAAGGACCCTTTTCACCCTTCTTTTAAAGTACCCCATGTTATAGCTCTGCGGAAAAACCTCGGGCGGTAGCCCATTCCATATTTTGCAATTGTGCGGCAAGAAAGATCTGGAGAATCGGACAGTATGCGATTTCCATAGATCTATGGTATGTGGATGGGCTTTCGCACGATGTGAGCTACTCCAACATTATCATGTGCTATTTACTCGCGGTAAGTCTCTCGTATGCGGGAGGCCGTCTGGGTAGGTACCACACTTTGCCAGTTATTCTGCCGCCAAACAGTAGAGCGCAAGCATTACTGTGTTCCGGTTTGAAGGGCATTGTAGCCAGCGAAATTACTGGGCATATGAGACTTAATATCTGATGTCTCGGGGTGATGAGGGCAATGCAGCGCTACGCAGTAATTTTTATGGAATTAAAAGTTTTGGGTGGCACTGCAATTGTTATGGGCAGGCATGGCGCTTAACATCAGGCGAACGACCAGCGCGTTTTATCACTTAACTAGTAGCCCGCCCCGGCTTCGCATGAGTATCAAAATTTCAAAATTAAAATTATAATACACACACATCTCCCCTCCCGTACGACCCGTACCCCTGTGACGCCTACATTGCATAAGGTGCTGCCTAGCTAGCCGAGCAGGGTGAGCGGCTACCACGCAACTTTTTCTAATACTTACATTTTTAAACTCGTGATATCTTTCAAATGGAATGATCGAATTGAATAATTCAAAAAGTTATATAAAGGTATTGAAGCAGTCTTGAAATATGATTATTTATTTTGATAAGGATTAATACCAAGATACAAATAAAGAGCCCTTTCTAGCGCCGGCATTTCAATTAAATTTGTAAAATAAAAGAACACTTATTGTGGCATAACTATAATAGTTAGACATATGCTGTCGCGACACTTTTTGTAAATAATGATGTGTTCTGCAAAGTCGTAGTACATTATTCTATCATCAATAGTTTTCGCAGCGCGCGCGATGTAAAGAATATTTTAGGTAATGTTTTTACACCTTGGGTTACATTATTGGAGTCTTAGTAAGGATCCCTAATTAAAAAAAAAATATAATATAGCCTATGTCAACCGGGGTCCTCATAGTTCCTGGCTCCCTAGATACATGGAATCCTAGTTAGGCCATGATCTATGTATGCGATCGTTGGGCGTATTTATTTATTTATTTCTATTTTATTTTATATCGCACCTCACTTAAAGTAATTGAACATTGAACTAATAAAGTCCATTGAACTAGTTCCTAACAACTTTATTAAATCTACCTTCACAAAATAAAAATAATGTTTATCATGTTTGTTATTGATTATGTAATCCAAGTATTATTTATTTGATAATGCGATATGTTATTGTAATACTTGCCTTAGTTCTATACTTGCTACCTACCGTCAATCTATGTGTAAGTGTATTTGTTATCCACTTACTTGGTCTCGGATGCTGTCGTTCCGATTTATTCCGATTTCCGATTGTATTCTGTTTTTGAGAAAATAAATGTCTTAAACCATTAGTAACCCAGTCTCCTCGCCTACAAACTGCACGTGTGTACAATTACATATCAGGCCCGGAATCCATCTAAACCGCGCACTTGTCACGAATTCGTACTTATTCACGAACAGACACCTCTTGCGACCATTTAGCTCATATAGTTTGCCTTCACTTGACTTTGACCCAGTTTCGAAGTACTTTCGGTTTTGAATCACTTGTATTGAGG
This sequence comes from Petrophora chlorosata, assembly GCA_951640565.1. Taxonomy (NCBI): domain Eukaryota; kingdom Metazoa; phylum Arthropoda; class Insecta; order Lepidoptera; family Geometridae; genus Petrophora; species Petrophora chlorosata. Next base: position 1,963,375 of record OX621196.1, on the reverse strand, counting down.
AAGTTTAAGCTAATAAACCACAATTAGATGTAATTTGTTTGATTTATATTGATGATAGATTTGATTATCATTTATTAGGTTTTTAATAGGCATTTATGTTTTTACAAGTTTTGAACTCCTTTGCCGCTGCTCCTGGTCAGACTTCCTGTCTCCAAAATCATTTCAAGATAATAATTCATTTTATAACAAAAAAACCGACTTCAATTCTGATGTATCGAAGTTCAAGGTCGTATATCAATGAAATTTATATGTATTGAATGAATGAAATTTATATTATAGCTATACTGAACCCAACTCAACAATTTTCAAAATAGGTTTATAGTGTGCGGAGTCCTTTATACTAGTATCCCCTTATTTTTTAGTAATTACTGGAATGAGTATTTGAGTACGTGTTAATTAAGAAAGGTGTAGTGATAGTGGCGTGTGGAAACGGTACGCTTCGATTCTACGCGCTACGTGAGAATCTCTAGCAAGAACATATGTAGAAATAAATACAAACTGTTGGAATGTCTACAGTATTAATTTCGAAAGCAACTTTATTACCGGTTTTTTTAACCACTTCAAAAAAGGAGGAGGTTCTCAATTCAACTGTATGTTTTTTTTAATGTTTGTTACGCAATTACTCCGTCATTTATGTAAGTGATTTGAAAATTATTTTTGCGTTGAGTTCAGTAATATCTTTAACATGGTCTTATATAAATTTCATCGATATTCGACCTTGAACTTCAAAGACATCAGAATTGAACTGGTTTCTTTTTGTTATAAAAAGTATTATTTTCATTGAAGGGCGAGACGGACAGGCCGTTCTCCTGATGGTAAGCAACACGCACACCTATAACAGTTGCACCACCGACCAACTCATTCTGCAGTCAAAATATCTTAGTAAAAAATGTTGTAAGTAGACTAAAGGAAATGAACACACCCACGAATAAAACGTATTATGACTAACATTTTAATAATCAATTAAAATAAGTTTATTCAGCCACCGGAACAGCCACATGCTTTATAAGCGTACCTATACAAAACGCTTTTTTATTACCACTGACCAATTAGTTGGTAATGTCGTGGAAAAAAGGTTTATAATTATTTTATCTTTGTCTCAATTTGTGCCCTAATTGAAATAGAACTTTTGCAGCTTTGCTGACGCTTAAGACGGCTCACATTGCTGAAACAGAATGTCTCGCATGAGTGTGCGAGAAAAAATTGTATGACCAGGACTTTGAATGTGTCAAGGTTGTTAAACTAAAATGTAACCACAGAGACCGAATAGTCAAACAGGTTAGCCGGATGCACAAGATCAACAACTCTCCTTTGTACCGGAAAATAGGTCAAAGCCCGCAGATTGATAATCTTTACGGACTCTGACCAGAAGATATGTGCAGTGCCATTGACCAGGCAGTGTTATGCTGACTCCAGGGACTATGGGGCCTTCGGAACCTTGACAGCCGCTGCAGTGTAATGAACAATTTTATGATTATTTTACACTGTACGACATTGTAGCGTTCGTATCGTAGCTCGCCTAGCGGTTCGTAACAGATCTTCTAGGTTAAGCAACGTTCGCAGCGGTCACAATTCGGATGGGTGACCGATGGTGTGGTATTTACATCTGAGCGCTACCGTCCTTCCGAGGGCACGTTGTGCCGTCAGTCCCGGTTGTCTTAGGCAACACTAGGTTAGGCCATATTGGAAGCCTTTAGACAGTCTAAAAACTCCGACACCGGGGTTGGTCACACACCCACACTAGAGAAGAAGAAGACTGTAGGTATGACAAATTTCTAAAAAGTAAAACGACTACAATTTAAATCTGCTTCAATGCATAGAGAAGTTTGACAACAATATGATTGTGAACAACTTTTAGAGAACCATTTAACGAATGCACAAGCATTTTTTGTTTGTTTCTGGCGATAATCCCCGGTCCAATTTATGCAGCTATCATATATGAGCATTCGTTTTACTTAGCACTTTTTTGCGCGTCTGTCCGCACTAGATCCGCGATAAGCATTATCTACATAGCAGCGCGGCCCTACAAGGACGCCCTGCATCCGCAACCGACAAATATAAACTAGGTAGGTATGTCGAATAAATTATTGTAGACTAACCTATATTTATTTTTCCTTTTATTTGTGGTGTAAGTTATATTAGTTTTTGTTTTACAACTGACTGGATCTGCGTTTGACCACAATCTCACCTGATAGGAAGTGACGATGCGGTCGAAGATGTAGCACGCTTACCCAGTAGATACTTGTTCACTCTAGATTTGAACACACCCAAATTGTATTTATTTGGAAATACAGACGACGGCAAGGCATTCCACTCCTTTGACGTTCGTGTTTCGTTCGTTCGTTCTTTTTTAATAATAATAAATACAATCAACACCCATAGATCACATACATAGGTCCTGGCCCCTAACTAAGATTAGTTATTATAAGTATTTTGTATTATATTGAAACGGTAACTTTGAACGATGCTAACCCCGAAAACTGTAACCCCGAAAAAGTTGAAAATGTCATACAATAATATAGATAGATATATACCTAATATATGGTACACGTAATACGCGTACCTAAATATATATATATCAAACAAAGATATATACATAAGTAATATGCGTAGATACCTAAAAAAAAACAAAGTTGATATCTCATATTAAATGCGAAAATATTGCTTCTTAAAAACATTCTCTGATTTGATGTTGACATAATGTTATGTTTATAAATACAAATGAAGAACATCTATTTTTAGTATAGGTACCTTCGATCATATATATCCTAGATTCCGCGTAAGCGCGTCAAAAGTAACCAAACTAAACAGTGCTTAGATTCATACTAAGCACTCTTTCGTCGTCAGTGTCGCGTCGATCGTCAAGCGGAACGATGCCTAAGTGCTCTGTGAAAAGTTGCAAAAATAACAAGTTTTATACTTTTTACTAGTTCTAACAGTTATTAACATTTAAAATAATCTAGTTATCATCTCCAAATTAGTATTTCAAGATTTTATTTCCTATTATTTTTGCTTAGGAGTTGTCTCTACGCGTATGAAACGTATAATAGCGTCTACACGCAAAACAAAGACAAATTAGGCCTGATTGAGAACAAATGTATGGAGTCGCCTTATTATTTTATTTTTCTTGAAGTGTAAACTGAAACTGGTTTTACATTTTTACAGATTTCCTCAAAATGAGATACAAAGAGAAAAGTGACGTTTAGTAATAAAAGAAGAAAGAAGTGACGACTATTTTAAGCCTGTATATATATATATATATATAGCCTTGTTCTGTATTTTTTTATTTTCTTGATGTGCAATAAAGTGTCATGTATTGTATTATATTCTGAATATATGTTGTTTATAGTAAAAAAGTAATATTTCACAATTCTATTTCTTGCCCTTAGATCCCTTTGCCATCTCTCGACTTCCACATGAGTATTAGCCCCTATATCAGACATTAATTTAAAACGGACTCATCGTATGATTACGAACTTGTACAAAAAATGGGCTAAACCATGGCGAGTAAGCTAGTTCATTAATGTAGAGTAAATAACAGTTACAAATTTGATAATTATATCAGCTGCTAATTATTTCTAATACGAGAAAACAAGTAAGCGACTCCATTGGATTCCATGTTCTGTCACAGTTTTTCAGTTAAAATAATAATAAAGTCGTATGAGACAAGACATTTTGAGCGTTAGACTTGTGAAGATAAAGTTGAATTTTACTAGGCGCCACCACGGATGCAATATATTTTTTGTTTATGTTACGTTATTGATGAAAACTAAACCTTAGCGCACTGCAACAAGGTTGATTATTATTAAAATATTTAAATTGTTTTGTGACATTTTTTGTATTATTCTCAGGATGTCCCTACATCTGGTACATCTCAATAGGTAGGAAGGTATAGTAAACGCAAGCCGTTTTCGTGCATTGTGTCATTAGGTAATGTTGCATCTAGGGTATATATATATGATCGAATATAGGTACCTGTAAACATTTTTATTTATTTTTAAAGATATTGATTGAAGCTGCTATTTGCGACTGCGTTAAAGAAGCAGTTAAAATATATTTACACAACAATATCAGCTGTCATATGTTTACAGAATATTTAATCTGAAACATGTGCAAGTGTGGTTTAGCACTATTATGACCGCGGTCATAATATATTATATTGTTTCGAAAGTGACCTCTGATAACAATTACACAAAAGTCAAAGTTGTTCCCAAACTTCAACTCATCGTGGTCAACTATATATTTTATTGTATTTGTTTTACATAGCAACACCGTTTTTTAACCGACTTCAAAAGGAGGAGGTTCTCAATTCGACGGTATGCTTTTATTTATTTATTTTTTCGTATGTTTGTTACGCGATTACTCCGCCAATTATGAATTGATTTTGATAATTGTGGTCCTATATACATTTTATCGAAATTGATTCAGCACTTTTTAAATCAACAAAAGCAAAAAATATAAGTTTAGTCTTGAAGTCGGTCCTTGTTTTTTTCTAAAAAATAATTATTTTTTCTTTTAAACACTGAGGCGTGAATAAAATGAATTGCATTCATGTAATATAAATCTGAACAATAAATGTGTCAATTTTTATTTTGGGTTAATTTAAAAAATATGTATAAAATAGTGTATATTTTACTTTTGGCATTACAAACTGGTGACACTGAATATTCATACTATTCATATATGCTCATATTCAAACCTACCATACAAATAAAAAAAAGCTTTTTATTGTATAAAAATAACATAAAAAAACTATTACACTTAATCCTTATTACTAGGGTAGTACAATGGGCGAACTTATCGCTTAGAGCCATCTCTTCCAGACAACCTTTACTACCATAGTATTCGATATAATTGTATATGATGCCAGACTGCTTTGATAGCTTTGCAAAGTTTAGGAGCTTTCTGAGGACCTGGGTATATTGCCATAGATAATAAATTATTTTTCAAAAAAAACTAAACCGACTTCAAAACCACAAATAGGCACTCAAAAGTGAAAAATAAATTAATATAATTATCATAAGCTCTGCCCACTCATATATTTGAAGTCGGTGCCAGCCAAGTCTATTAGGTAGCAGATAAATACTATGTATATAGTAACTATTGTACTACTGTATTGTACTGTATTGTATTGTACTACTTGTAGGTAGTATCTATCTACTACCTTTTAGACTTGGCTGGCACCGACTTCAAATATATGAGTGGGCAGAGCTTATGATAATTATATTAATTTATTTTTCACTTTTGAGTGCCTATTTGTGGTTTTGAAGTCGGTTTAGTTTTTTTTGAAAAATAATTTATTTTAACCTTTTTAGTGCAAAACAAGTTTTAATTAAATTAATTTAAAAAGTTTTTAAAGACAAGCATTTATGATCTAGCAGCCACATCATGACGAAGTTTAAAACATAATTAAATTTATGTACAAAAAAAATTCATGACTCTCCTATTCTCTGTTGAGGAGTTCCCTCGCCGGAAGTCATTCCTGGGTGTATCAGCCATGTCATGGTGGAATTTAGAACAGGCTATTATGGTTAAATCCATTTACAAAATTTTGTGTCTGTACTATTCACCGTTGAGGAGTTCCCTCGCCGGAAGTCAACCCTGGGTGAAGCATGTGAAGCAGTCGAATACAAACCTCCACCTTTAGAAAGTCGGTTACAACAAAAACAAGAACCGACTTGAAGATTAAACTTATATTTTTTTTGTTTTCGCTATTTTTTTCAAAAAGTGCTGAATGAATTTCGATAAAATTTATATGGGACCACCTCTGAAGTATGACCTACCAATCAAAAAAAGAATCATCGAAATCCATTCATAATTGGCGGAGTAATCGCGTAACAAACACACAAAAAAAAAAAAAAAAAAAAAATAAAAAAAAAAACATACCGTCGAATTGTAAACCTCCTCCTTTTTGAAGTCGGTTAAAAAAAACATACCAATGTTTGAAAAAAATAAGCAAAATAACGTTCCCTTTTTTGTATGGAACTGAGTGATGAGACGACCAAGTCGTTCGCCTGATGGTAAGCGCCACGCCTACCTATAACGTTCAGAGATTGTAACTCCGTGTTTATTAAAACAAGTTTAAGTTTGGTTTGAAGAGATCCTTTATTTCCTTGTCTCTGTGTAGGTCACAAGATTGACGATTTGCCATAAAATCGGCCATGACTTTGGAACGTGGCGTCAAGTAGATAAGGGCGAAACGATTCGATAACACAGACATAATACTTACCTTGCGATAAGAAGGTACTTGCGTCAGATAACGATTTTAAGTTTGGTAAACAAACAAATTTTATGATTTCCCAGTGAGTAATTTGAAACAATTTCGAATTTTTTTTTCAAAAATTTGATACGGCTCGCGTTGTCATTAGAACATGTTGCTAATTGTAATATTAGAGTTGTTCGATTGATCAATGGAAGCATTGACGACAAATGACGTAGAGTCGTCCCCGTAAGACGATATAAGGATAGAAGAAATTTGTTACTCGAGCAGTAGGCTCGGTGGCCCAGTGGTTAAGGCGTCGGGACGGTATTCCGAAGACGCAGGTTCGATCCCTGCCCGAGCAATATCATTTTTCTTCTTCCAAAATCCACAGCTGTTAATTTATTTTACAATGATACGTGTTATGTAACAAAATGCTTAAAGCCAATTACGGATTTTCATTTTTTATGATGTTTCACTTAAGAATTTATACATAAAAAAATGTTTTATAGTACTGCTGGTGAATTTGTTTTATGGTTTACATATATATATTTAACTAGCCTATACTGTTCCACTTCTGGGCAAAGGCCTTCCCCAATACCTATATAAAGTGGAAAAATGAAAATTAAATTATTTATAATTAGGTACCTATATAAATTTGATATATACATTTTTTTACAATGACATGGGTTCACTTATGACGGCTCACCTGATGGTAGGTGTAGTTGCGGTCTAAGGTGCAGCACGTTTGTGATGCCTATTCACTCTTGACTTACCTTAATTAGCCCAGGTTGTGATTGGAAGGATATAAAGACTCCGGTAGAGAATATACCTATATTGCAATAGGTTGTATAGTATAAATAAAGCACAATCAAAAAAGTTACCGATACTGTGAAACTTTGTGTAAATCTGTACATTATGTATAATTGTATAATTCATATTGTTATTGAGTAGATATAAATATTTTGTATGGCAACAATTTCGCATTGGACATAATTCTGTAATGAAATTGTAATGACGAATGAATAAACATTTAAAATTGTGCAAACAAAGTCATATAAGTGGATTAATACATTGACCAACATTAGTATTTATCTTAATCCCTTTAAATAAAATTTACTATCAAAAACACAATTACTTACCAAATTATTTACATATACATAGGTATATACAGTGACAATGGCTAAAGTTACCTACAACAAAATTAGAAAGTAAGTTAAAGATAAAATAAATTATTTTTCAAAAAAAACTAAACCGACTTCAAAACCACAAATGGCACTCAAAAGTGAAAAATAAATTAATATAATTATCATAAGCGCTACCCACTCATATATTTGAAGTCGGTGCCAGCCAAGTCTAATAGGTAGCAGATAAATATGTATATAGTAAGTACTACTTGTAGGTAGTATCTATCTACTACCTTTTAGACTTGTCTGGCACCGACTTCAAATATATGAGTGGGTAGCGCTTATGATAATTATATTAATTTATTTTTCACTTTTGAGTGCCATTTGTGGTTTTGAAGTCGGTTTAGTTTTTTTTGAAAAATAATTTATTTTACCCTTTTTAGTGAAAAACAAGTTTTAATTAAATTAATTCAAAAAGTTTTTAAAGACAAGCTTTTATGATCTAGAAGCCACATCATGACAAAGTTTAAAATGGGATATCACAATTAAATGCATGTACAAAAAAATTTCATGTCTGTCCTATTCTCTGTTGAGGAGTTCCCTCGCCAGAAGTCAATCCTGGGTGAATCTGCCATATCATGATGGAATTTAGAACAGGCTATTATGGTTTAATCCATTTACGAAATGTTGTGTCTGTACTATTCACCGTTGAGGAGTTCCCTCACCGGAAGTCAACCCTGGGTGAAGCAGGTGAAGCAGTCGAATACAAAACCTCCACCTTAAGAAAGTTTGGTTACGAAAAAAACAAGAACCGACTTGAAGATTAAACTTATATTTTTTGTTTTTGCTATTTTTTTCAAAAACTACTGAATGAATTTCGATAAAATTTATATGGGACCACCTTTGAAGTATTACCTACCAATCAAAAAAAGAATCATCGAAATCAATGCATAATTGGCGGAGTAATCGCGTAACAAACACACAAAAAAAAAATAAAAAAATAAATAAAAAAAAAAAACATACCGTCGAATTGTAAACCTCCTCCTTTTTGAAGTCGGTTAAAAAAAACATACCAATGTTTGAAAAAAATAAGCAAAATAACGTTCCCTTTTTTGTATGGAACTGAGTGATGAGACGACCAAGTCGTTCGCCTGATGGTAAGCGCCACGCCTACCTATAACGTTCAGAGATTGTAACTCCGTGTTTATTAAAACAAGTTTAAGTTTGGTTTGAAGAGATCCTTTATTTCCTTGTCTCTGTGTAGGTCACAAGATTGACGATTTGCCATAAAATCGGCCATGACTTTGGAACGTGGCGTCAAGTAGATAAGGGCGAAACGATTCGATAACACAGACATAATACTTACCTTGCGATAAGAAGGTACTTGCGTCAGATAACGATTTTAAGTTTGGTAAACAAACAAATTTTATGATTTCCCAGTGAGTAATTTGAAACAATTTCGAATTTTTTTTTCAAAAATTTGATACGGCTCGCGTTGTCATTAGAACATGTTGCTAATTGTAATATTAGAGTTGTTCGATTGATCAATGGAAGCATTGACGACAAATGACGTAGAGTCGTCCCCGTAAGACGATATAAGGATAGAAGAAATTTGTTACTCGAGCAGTAGGCTCGGTGGCCCAGTGGTTAAGGCGTCGGGACGGTATTCCGAAGACGCAGGTTCGATCCCTGCCCGAGCAATATCATTTTTCTTCTTCCAAAATCCACAGCTGTTAATTTATTTTACAATGATACGTGTTATGTAACAAAATGCTTAAAGCCAATTACGGATTTTCATTTTTTATGATGTTTCACTTAAGAATTTATACATAAAAAAATGTTTTATAGTACTGCTGGTGAATTTGTTTTATGGTTTACATATATATATTTAACTAGCCTATACTGTTCCACTTCTGGGCAAAGGCCTTCCCCAATACCTATATAAAGTGGAAAAATGAAAATTAAATTATTTATAATTAGGTACCTATATAAATTTGATATATACATTTTTTTACAATGACATGGGTTCACTTATGACGGCTCACCTGATGGTAGGTGTAGTTGCGGTCTAAGGTGCAGCACGTTTGTGATGCCTATTCACTCTTGACTTACCTTAATTAGCCCAGGTTGTGATTGGAAGGATATAAAGACTCCGGTAGAGAATATACCTATATTGCAATAGGTTGTATAGTATAAATAAAGCACAATCAAAAAAGTTACCGATACTGTGAAACTTTGTGTAAATCTGTACATTATGTATAATTGTATAATTCATATTGTTATTGAGTAGATATAAATATTTTGTATGGCAACAATTTCGCATTGGACATAATTCTGTAATGAAATTGTAATGACGAATGAATAAACATTTAAAATTGTGCAAACAAAGTCATATAAGTGGATTAATACATTGACCAACATTAGTATTTATCTTAATCCCTTTAAATAAAATTTACTATCAAAAACACAATTACTTACCAAATTATTTACATATACATAGGTATATACAGTGACAATGGCTAAAGTTACCTACAACAAAATTAGAAAGTAAGTTAAAGATAAAATAAATTATTTTTCAAAAAAAACTAAACCGACTTCAAAACCACAAATGGCACTCAAAAGTGAAAAATAAATTAATATAATTATCATAAGCGCTACCCACTCATATATTTGAAGTCGGTGCCAGCCAAGTCTAATAGGTAGCAGATAAATATGTATATAGTAAGTACTACTTGTAGGTAGTATCTATCTACTACCTTTTAGACTTGTCTGGCACCGACTTCAAATATATGAGTGGGTAGCGCTTATGATAATTATATTAATTTATTTTTCACTTTTGAGTGCCATTTGTGGTTTTGAAGTCGGTTTAGTTTTTTTTGAAAAATAATTTATTTTACCCTTTTTAGTGAAAAACAAGTTTTAATTAAATTAATTCAAAAAGTTTTTAAAGACAAGCTTTTATGATCTAGAAGCCACATCATGACAAAGTTTAAAATGGGATATCACAATTAAATGCATGTACAAAAAAATTTCATGTCTGTCCTATTCTCTGTTGAGGAGTTCCCTCGCCAGAAGTCAATCCTGGGTGAATCTGCCATATCATGATGGAATTTAGAACAGGCTATTATGGTTTAATCCATTTACGAAATGTTGTGTCTGTACTATTCACCGTTGAGGAGTTCCCTCACCGGAAGTCAACCCTGGGTGAAGCAGGTGAAGCAGTCGAATACAAAACCTCCACCTTAAGAAAGTTTGGTTACGAAAAAAACAAGAACCGACTTGAAGATTAAACTTATATTTTTTGTTTTTGCTATTTTTTTCAAAAACTACTGAATGAATTTCGATAAAATTTATATGGGACCACCTTTGAAGTATTACCTACCAATCAAAAAAAGAATCATCGAAATCAATGCATAATTGGCGGAGAAATCGCGTAACAAACACACAAAAAAAAAATAAAAAAAAAAATAAAAAAAAAAAACATACCGTCGAATTGTAAACCTCCTCCTTTTTGAAGTCGGTTAAAAACAGAATTTTGGTCGCAATCTGCGGATAAAGTGCCCAAAAAGCTGGCGACGTTACCTCGTCGAGTATTTATCTATTTTTAAATAAAACACAAGACTATATAAGTAGTTATTAATCAGGAGCACTCCTTTATATTATGTTAAACTATTTATTGGCACAGTTTAACCTGTTCACGCTCAGGACACGAGGGAAAGGCAGAAGGTCGCCACAAGGCCACAATTTTGTTCCATATTTATATGCACCTGACGTGGAAAGATTTAAGTTTTTATGGCCATCTGTCGCCTTATATGGAATTTTATTTTTAGAGCGTGTAAAAAGCTGATAAAGAATGTACACCATTTTTTCTCTTGATACGTTTTTTATTAAACTTCTCGTCGCGTGAAAAATACGATTCTTTTGTCTCAAAAATTACTGCTTTTAAATAAAATGTATTTTACATGTTATAGTCTCAACAGGGAAAATTAATTACTCTTGCAAATGTCAATAACAACTAAACGAAGTACCACAATACTAATACATTATATTATGTATTTATTATCAGTGGCCTCTGCTAGGGTCACAAGCCTTCTATTAGAGAGTATGACCCGTAATCTACAACGCAGAACCAGTGCGTCATAGTTAATAACATGCCCTCGAAACATAGTGCGTTCCTTAATTTGTTTTCTATGATTTTTTTAAATCACGCTGAATATATGTGTCAGAACGCTTACAAGAGCGTTGCACGTGATTACATAAGTCAGATTACGATGAGCTTTTCCTATCTTAATATAAGATAAGCACTCTCAAGATAAATTGGCATAACAAAATATCTTCTCTTAAATTCCCTTTGGAGTAGAATATTTAAATTTTATTTATAATAATTTAGTTGTAACAACAAAGAACACCAACATACTATAAAAAACTAAAAATGTATATGTCACCGTAAAATTGTAAATACCGTTAGATTATAATCTATCTCGCGAGATTTTAAACTACCGAAAGATTGTGAACCGTAACATACTGCTTACAATCAAACGTTTAAGGGGCAGCTCTCGGTAGGTTAGGGTACGGCGGGGGTGGCCCTTGGGCCACCAACGCCGCGAATTACAGCGATTAACAGTTTTACTTCGATAGATTATAATCTACCGAAAAATAATGCGTTAAATTGTAAGCAGTATGTATATGTTCACAATCTATGGACAGTTAATAATCTCGCGAGATGGATTATAAAATCTAACGGTAGGTATTTACAATCTTACGGTGACATATATACAAGTTATTTCTGGAAATCTGAACTCATCGAAATGTAGAACAATACTTGTTAAGACTGATGTGAAGAGTACTTATTATATTACTACTGATTGTTTTTCCATTCAAAATTAATCATAATATGATACGAAACTGGTCTTTCCAGGAGTTTTAATCATTATCTCTTAAGTGCATTATTATATCTTAACGATATTTATAAATGTAATTCCGTATGCACCTCAACTTATCGTACTCATCTATACCTATATATAATAAATGATAAATTCGGACTATACCACAAATTGTGAATGAAGTTACAGATGCAGTTTGAAGAGTATGCTGGAATGATATCATGCTAGCGTCCTCGCCTTTCATGCATGAAAATGGCGAAAGCTACAACTATTACTACTACTAAGATGGCGCGGTGACCCCAAAGTGGGTCTTGGCCTCCAACAAAAAAAGGCGCCACTGGTCTCGGCGTTGCGCGAGTCGAGCAGCTGCAGTTCGCGAAGATCCTTCTCAACCTCGCCTAGCCAGCGGTATCGAGGCCGTCCGACTGGGAGACGACCCGTGGGTTGACCCAGAAACGCCATCTTAGCAGCCCGATCATTATCCATGCGCACGACGTGGCCGAGCCATCAAGGTCTGCGTGTCTTGATGGTTTATATTCCTTTTGGCCTAAGGGTGTACTGTATAGAAAATTCAGAGGCAGGCTACGAGACACCACCAGTCTCCAGAGCGGCGCGACGGTATTACGTGCTCAATAACATTGAGTGCTTTTATAAATTATATATATAATATGTTAGTCTCTAAGGTATTTATGATATAGGCCACTGATGCGTTTTCTTCTGTACTCTGTTATTATTGCCTGAATTAAAGAAATAAAAAAAAATATCTCAAAAAATAGCAACGAAATACACCAAGTTCAGATAATCAGATAGATCAGACTAATATTTGTTAAAAGTACGAGAACAATACAGCCCAAAAGTGCGTTATTATGAATTGAATAAAAATTCGCATCCAAAGATTAGATTAAACGCGGCTTACGAGCATTTTACAAAGTTCGAAGAAGTTACATTTTTAACCCCCGAAGCAAAAATGATAAATTGTTATATGTTTGACTAGTATGTATAGAATAGGATAGAATAGAAAACACTTTATTGCACTTAAGAAGGAATTACATTGTACACATACTTTCTTATGATAAGTACAATAGGCGGTCTTATCGCTAAACAGCGATCGATGTATGTCGTAGTTCATAAACGGGTGAACCGATTTGAATGCATTGAGTTAAAATTAGTAGTACTTATAGCTAAATGTTTGAAAGCGATTTTTTTATATGAAAACATGTTTTCTGTTGGTGGTTCTTAGACATGTTTTATTGTGTCAATGGTGTTTTAAATTGTTAATTATTAGTGTAGTTCTTATGATCACCATCTAGCTGCATTCTCTATTGTATTGTAACCAAATTAATCTAATATCGGAAAGTATGTTGAAATAACTTGTAAGATTTCTTGACACAGACAGTTATGTGAGTATATGGACAGGTGAAGCCAAAAGCTAAATAATAGCTCATAACATAATACGACTACATACCTCATTTCACGAGGTCAAAGTAAAACCTTTGTTAGGTCTTCCTGAACATAATACGCTTAGCTTAGAGCCTACGAAGACAATAAACACCAAGTAAATAAGGATAAAGGCATGATATTCCTGTTGATGCTCTAAAGCTATTTATGACTTCTTTCAATAATATCTCGGTATTATGAAATATTTGAATGGAAACTTAATAAGTATGTAATTTGTTTATTTGCAGTTTGCTTGAATTGATTTTCAATAACTTGCAATAGAAACAGTAAGCAGGGTGGTAGGAGACTGTAATCAGAAGACGTTCAACCTTGAACACAGGAGTCAAGATTTTGTAAAGGCTACATTTGGGGGAGTGTGCACAAGATCAGCATCAGATGCCTTCATCCCCCTTCAATCTTAGGACCACCAGGCGAGGAGAGTCACTCCACCCTTACATCGTGCCCATACCACCAGTTCGCATGAGGTGCGTTGTTGTCAAACGTGAGCCCATTTCATCATAAAAAAAACCTTGTTTTTTTTAAAGGCACTGCGGCTCGTATTGGATTTGCCTTTGATACTAACAGCAGCTTCTAAGCCACTTCTACCTAATATTATTTTTTATGTAAATGAATGACGAGACGAGCTGGTCGTTTGCCTGATGGTAAACTATACGCCAGCACATAACAATAACAGCACCACCCAAAACTTTGTTTTGCAAAATCCTGCGCGGCGCTGCACTGCGCTCGTCACTGAGACAAGTAATTGTTGAATCTCATAATGCCCAGTAATTTCGCTGGCTACAACGCCCTTCAAACCGGAACACAGTAATGCTCGCACACTACTGTTTGCCGGCTGAATAACTGGCAAAGCGGTGGTACCCACCCAGACGGCCTCACGCATACGAGAAACCTACCACCAATGAGTGTTATCTGATTGTGGATACTACATAATTCCATATCTTTGAGACAAGACCTCATATACTTTTTTTACTGGTTATAGGCTTGCGTTTGACCACTATCTCACCTGATGGTAAGCGACAATGTGGTCTAAGATGTAACAGGCTTACCTAGAAGATACCTGTACGATGCCTAACGAGAAGTTACATGTACCAGACCACTTTATTCGTAAACCATCCATACTGCCTGCACTGTGTACACAGTACACCTTGGTAGTTAGACCTAAGATTGCAGATGCCCTACTGAGCGAGACCTAATCCTTATTTACGACCAAATCTTCGTAAAATTAAGCGCACATTCACGACTCTTCATTTTAATCAAGGATTAACATCGTTACCTAAATTATATGCTTCATTATTTATTACTAAGATGAGCTAGAGTGGATATTGCGAAATATTGTAAGCAAATATGTGTTTAATTATGTGTAAATATTAGGAAATAATTTTGGTGGCCTCTCCACGCAGTATTCCGAACTTTAAACTATATAAATGGATAAAATGCAGTACTACGCAGTGCTTTTTATGGTATTTAGTTCTGGGTGGCACTGTAATTGTTATGGGCAGGCGTGGCGCTTACCATCAGGCGAACTACTTGCTCGTCTCATCACGCAGTTCCATACAAGTATACATATTATTATAAAAAAGTCGAATTCAATTTTACGAATATCAAAAATCGACAGACACGACAGAATTTTGAAAATCTGTTTATAAATGACAGAGTTCTGTGGTAACAAACCTAAAAATAATTCATTTTTGCAAAAAAATAACCGGCTCCAACTCTGATGTATCTTCGAAGTCCAAGGTCGAATGTCAATAAAATTATATAGGATGGGATAGCTATACTGAACCAAGTGCAAAAATAATTTTCAAAATAAGTTATTATTAGTTGTTATTGTTTGTTATTTGTTAGTTATTTTTTCAAAATAAGTTTATAAATGACGGAGTACAACAAACATACAAAAAAACAGTCGAATTGAGAACCTCCTCCCGTTTGAAGTCGATTAAAAGATTAGAATCGAATTGAGAACCTCCTCCCTTTTGAAGTCAATTAAAAACTATAACAGCGTGAAAAGTGACAAATCATGCTCGATTCACAACAAGCGATTAACTATCTTATAAATCAATGTTTACTCGGATAGCGGCGTGATTGCATCGACACGTGGAGCATCCAGTCGACTAGTCAGTGAACTAGTAAATAAACCGGCCGTTGAACCGAACGTTACTGGATCTTAGGACTCGCATGCGGTTCGCATGCAAGCGCGTTAGGCTGCGTACATGAGACTAGTGTGCATAAATCTGTCTAAAAACTGATTGAAAATCAGTGCTAAGGTATATATTACCTTAGTTTTTTTTGCGTTGAGTCGGAACCTTTTCCTGACATCGCGCAACGTTTCATTGTTCTATAATTATATAATGTATTTATTGTGTGTTATATAGTATTAGATATTATATATTTTGTTTTTTTAGTTATTTATAATGTATAGTAGGAATTAGTGTTATAGTTTAACTAGCGACCCGCCCCGGCTTCGCACGGTTATTGTACATATAAACCTTCCTCTTCAATCACTCTATCTATTAAAAAAAACCGCATCAAAATCCGTTGCGTAGTTTTAAAGATTTAAGCATACATAGGGACATAGGGACAGAGAAAGCGACGTTGTTTTATACTATGTAGTGATAGTGATGTAATGTTGCGTGTGTCATGAATAAATGTCTTTTCTCCTTTTCTTTCTTTCTTTCTTTCTTTCTTTCTTAAGAGTTTTGTTGAAAAATATTTTCTTCAAGACAAGCTATATATAGCGACATATTCGTAATCGTAACCGAGAGTAGATTAAAATGAGCCCAAACACTAGTAGTATAAGATAATCCGTCAAGGATTTTCATTGCTCACCTTCCGTGTCCATCATCAGATCAGCTGGCTGTCATCATAATATTGCACTGTCATCGGACATTGATAAGTATACAAAATTTCAACTTCGTACGTTAAATAAAAGCTTGTATTAAATACGCCCAACGATCACACACATAGATCCTGGCCCCTAACTAGGATTCCCTATATAGGGAACCAGGATCTACAAAAACCATGGTCCCACAACACCCAGACACGAAACAAATGCTTGCGTTTTTTTTTCTGTGCACAAACATTTGTCCCGTCGCGTTGCCGTCGCGGGAATCAAACCCGCAACCTCTTTGGTGTATGAGATTTGAGCCAACGCCAATCGCCGTGGGGCGAACCGGCTAGTTGTCAATACAGCTTGATCTCTCCGTAGTAGCAAAGAATACTAACTATGTAGTAGGTAGTAGCTCTCAGAATTATACAGAGACCTTGCAATTATTCTTTTTTATTTAATTTTTTATTTATGTTTATAATTTTATTTCATTTAAAATCGAAATTACTGGGCATTATGAGACTCAACAGCTAATTGTCTTAGGGTGACGAGCGTAGTACAGCGCCGCGCAGGATTATGCAGAACAAAATTCTGGGTGGTGCTGTTATTGTTATGGGCTGGCGTATTGCTTACCATCAGGCAAACGACCACCTCGTCTCGTCATTCAGTTACACAACAAAAAAAATCAAAGATAATGTTAGCCAGAAATCAAGTGACGTTCTTTAGTAAGATGTAAGTTTATGTGATCATTGGATCAGAGTTTAAAGCTTGGTCAAAACATCGGTGTTGGTTGTTGTTGGCGCGAACAGACTCGATATTCATAACAAGTATTCTAGTCGTAAAAGTTTAATCATGGGGAGTTCACCAAATACGCTTTCCTATACGAATCCTGAATTTAGGAGACGGAAATATACAACCACAATGGTCGGACACAAATATCGTATAGTTTCCCATACAATAGTTACTCTCAAAAGGTAAACCACGAAACGATAGGTACCTACATGTGTGCGTGAACGTAAAACTTTGTTAACCGACACGCACACAAGCGCACTAAACACAAACACCGAAGCACGCGAGTAATCCTAAGGGCCAGTTGTTTCACATTACATTTACCGAGGCGTATATGTACGTTAAATATGGCGCTAACGAATGGTTTTCCAAAAAATGCGTTGTTTCAACATCTGCAGGGCGATCGCGTAAGTCTGTTGCGAACATTGCATGTTGCGGACTAGCGTGCAATAGAAATATATTTCAATCGATAAAATGCGATCATGTAACTTTTATGTCTCGATTTCAATGTGCTCCTATCGATTACCCGACAAATTTACAAAGCGAGATTGTGCTATGAATCGTTATGTATACGCCCAATCTATTCAATTTTACTGTGTAATACGGCTCTTGTCTATGGTTTATATATCGATATAAACTTTGTTTGTAAAAAATATTTTTATTTTGAGCTTTCGTTGACGTTTGATTGCAACAAACGGGTTACGTGATCGCAAAACCATCATCGAAACTGGTTTCTTATTGAAATTGATTGAAATAAAAGATACATGATCGCCCTGCTGGTGACATCTCGTAGAAACAAATCTGAACAACATTAACGAACGTTAATCATCGTACGTAATCGTCAAATTTTAACGTCCGTAAGTTACGGATACCGATGCATTGATGCAACCCACCCTTATAGATTATCTGTATGGTTATGGCTTAGTTTTACTTTACGTACGGTTACTTTGGTTTGGTCAGCGTTCCTATTTTGTGGTTGGACTACCTCATCATCATTATCATCATCATTAGCCTGTAGTCGTCCACTGCTGGACATACACCCGACTAACTATTTTTCTGAATATTTGTACCTATTATTAATTTATTACCATTTCTAATATAGTCTCAGCTTATAATCCCAATGCAATTAATATGCGTATTATGATGACCCTGCACGCATGCGCATCCGATTAATAATAGTGTAATTACATTATCTGATTAATAATCGATTACAAAGTCATGCCTGTCTTACGATAGGGTTAACGCACAGCATAATGAGATCATTATTATTGTATTATTAATGAACATGTTTCTAGTAGACATTTTTCGAGACAATGCCCAGTAATTTCACATGAAACAGGGCCCTTCAAACCGAAACACAGTAATATTTGCACACTACTGCTTAGTTGGCGGCGTTTGCTTATTTGCAACGTTTTTTTATTGAACTGAGTAATGAGACGAGCATGTCGTTCGCTAGAAGGTAAGCGCAACGCCTGCCCATAATAACAATTGCAGTACCACCCAGAACTTTCAATACCATAAAAAGTACTGCATAGCAATACATTGCACTCATCACCCCGAAACATCAGATTTTAAATCTCATATGTTTCACTGGCTACAATTCCCTTCAAACCGGAACACAATAATTCTTGCGCACTACTATTGGCGGAAGAATAACTGGCAAAGCGGTGGTAAAAAAGCCTACCCAGACGGCCTCGTGCATACGAGAGTCCTACCACGAGTAGAGTTCGATTACAAATATGTTTATTTCTACGAAATTATATTATAGGTTCGTAATAATGTCCACATATGTAACAACCTTCATGTAAACATTTATTACAATTATTAATTAGTTATATAACGAAATACCAATTGAGACATTTACTCAAACGAAGGGTACACTAAAACTGTGTCAATAAATTCTAACCTTGATTTAGCGTTGGACACTTGAAAGTCAGAAATCGCTTGTCAATTATGACCTTTACTGGTAAGAAAATAAGCGATATTAGGGCAGAAAAAATGAGAGGAAATCCTTGAGGTTGGTGCCGCGTTACTAAATGAAAGTTGACACTATAAGAACTGCTTTTGCACGACAAAGGGGACAAAGGTAACCCGACCCGCGGAATATTTCACGCGCTTTTAGGGGCCACTCGACACCTGGTTCGGGGAACTGAAACTAGCGGATAATAGAAATAGGACTACGCCCTGTTAAGTTTTTTCTGTAAAAATAACGGAATTTCACTTTGAATAGATGCTACACTAAATAATCCTAGAAATAGCTATGTGAATTGTAGATGCTTTCCCTATTCAGTTCACTTTTGGGATGGTATTTGTGACACGTTAGAGGTAGATTTTATAAATTTCTTATCAAAGGTCTACCGTAGAAATTAAGAATGACTACAGCTGTAAACCGTCCATGAATAAGAAGCAACTCTTTTTATCGTACAATGCATTAGACCTGAGTTAAGTTAAACTTTTATCTATATTAATAAAAATTAAATGCTGCCCGTTGGTAAGCGCATCACTAAAAAACGTTTTTATGTAACTGAATGACGAGACGAGCTGGTCGTTTGCCTGATGGTAAGCAATACGCCAATAATAACAGCACCACCCAGAACGTTGTTTTTCAGAATCCTGCGCGGCGCTGCACTGCGCTCGTCACTCTGAGACAATTAGCTGTTGAGTCTCATAATGCTCAGTAATTTGGTTGGCTACAATGCCCTTCAAGCCGGAACACAGCTGGACCGATTTGGTAATTTTTTCACGTCAGTTAGGTCAGCCATACACAGTTTTACAATTATGATATAAGTATAACAAACATTAAAAACCGTGTGTAACCTTCACATAAAAAATACCATTAAAACGTTGAATCTAAAACTTTCATTATAATTTTACTTATCTCCAATACTAGAATTGCAAATACAAGTCTTAATAAATGATAACACGATCGAACTTACACAATTAGATATTGGTGGTTTCGATGTTCTGATATTCCGAAGAAGAAATTGGTGAACTGCCAAAGAAGCTACGAGTCTTTCATCGGCCAATTAACATAGATCTGTGGTTTTTGGCTGCAATGCCGTATATACCTATACATCTTTAATACTTGTTATTGGAAGGGGGTGGAAAGATTGTGCTAAATTGGTACGCAGTTTCTAGTAATAAAACAGTTCAGCAGTTCTAGTAGTAAAATTTACGAGACAGGCTTTATTGTAGTAATTAAAAAAAAGGCCAGTATTTCGACTGTTAGTTATGCAGCTATAATTTAATAAAATATAGGTAATTTATTTTCAAACATTCCGTGAAAAACAATTTTGTTTTGATTAAAACATACATGTTCGTTGCAATATAAGCTTTTTTATAAGCTAGTAAGTTAAAGATAGATCATCATCATCAGCCTATCGCAATCCACTGCTGGACATAGGCCTCTCCTATTGCATGCCATTGAGCACGATCCCCGGCTACTCTCATCCAGCAGCTACAAGCCACCCTGCCAAGATCGTCGCTCCACCTAGCCTAAGGGCGTCCTACACTACGTTTGCCAATTCGTGGTCTCCACACTAGAACGCGTCTACCCCAACGATTATCGGTTCTACGGCTAATATTGCCGGCCCACTACCACTTCAGCTGGCTAATCCTGTGAGCTATGTCGGTGACTTTAGTTCTCTGTCGGATTACTTCGTTCCGGATACGATCCTTCAGAGAAACTCCAGCGACTTTAAATTTGTGGATCAGTCGTACCGATATATATAGATAGATAGATAATACTTTATTGCACTTACTACTGCAATACATAATTTCCTATAAGTACAAAAGGCGGTCTTATCGTTAAGCAGTTATAAATAAGTACTTTACAAAACTATAGTAATTAGATCATTATTTATATCAAACTATTAGAATTCTTATTACGCTAGCCAATTTCAAGCCAAAATATGGGAGCAATGATCATTGACATCACGAGAGTAAACCACGAGGGAACACCATGCCACTGCCAAATGTGGTGGTTAGCTGAAATACAATGTTATTTATACAACATATCACATGTTGAACCACTGGCGCTTGGACTAGCTGCCAGCTGCGATAACACTTAGGAATTTATTGTCTCGGGGAGACGAGCGCAGTGCAGTGTTGTGCAAGACTTCAAAGTAATGTTATTGTTACAAAGGCCAGGCTTACTTTTTAAGTGTTGAACAGTCAATTTACGCTTTTCCTTAGTTTCTTAGTTTTACCTTGATACCCCATATTTTGTTTGTTTTTATTTTTATATGGAAGTGAGTCGTGAGACGAGCTTGTCGTTCATCTGATGGTAAGCGCCACACCTGCCCATTACGACTGCAGTGGCGCCCAGACCCTTTAGTAGGGTAAGCAGGGGGAATAGCGCTCACTGGGTAATGGCGCTCACCTCTGTAACTTTGTCAAAATGGAACATAGAAACACGCCGCGGCGCGTAAAGCGCGGGGGGTGGGGACCTCTAACAGGCAGATACGCGTATGGGCAGTCAGCTCGCGGCACAAGACCGTGAAGTGTATTTTTCCGTATACCGCCGCGCTGATCTAATTTTGGGTTCGGTCTTTTCGTCGGTAAGTCCAGACTTTTGATACTTATTTAATTATTGCTATCACTTTTCTGAGTATAAAACTATTCTATTTTATGATAATGTTACCAATTTTGAACAATTATATATGAATGTTTATACATTTCAAGATAAATACAAAATGACCGTTTGGGGCTATACCGCTCACCTGAGCGCCATTACCCCTTTATCACTTATTAGTTTGTTTTCTTATAGACATGCCCAGAAATCGTCCACGACCCATCGCTAAGGCGGCTTGGAGCGAAGAAGACTTTGTTCAATCTGCTAAAACTGCGATCAAAGAAGAGATGTGTGAAAGGAATGCCGCAAAACCATTTAACATACCATTTAAAGTTACAAACAATACAAACGAAATATTCTACAAGAAAGTTCTTCAGAGAATGAAGATGAAGAGCACCTTTGCGACGACAGCAGTGATGACGAATTGAATGTGGGTGATGAAAACCACAACAAATGCATTATTTGCGAATAATTTAGAAAAAATAACGAGATGTGGTATAGCTGTACCACCTGCGGACTGTGGTCTTATGCTATATGTTCTGGATCGGATTCGGCAGATGGATACATCTTAGATTTATGTACCCTACGATAGAATCTTACTATTTCTATTTGTGATTACCTCTAATAATAATAATTAAAGTTAATTTGGTATTAAAGATAATATCTATATTATATATTTAATTATATATGGCTTACTTCACGTACAAATAGGTATAATTGATGCCAATTTGTGATTATAGACTTTACTTTAATTATTTAAGGTAGATCTCACGCTTAGTAGTGTAATGAAAATGGATCTTACTAGATATTTTTCCAAAAACATATTTGAGCGGCATTACCCAAAGTCAGGGGCAATGGCGCTCAAACCCGTTTTTTTTTAAATAGTTTCCTGATACTTATAACTCAAAGATAAATACGTTTGGTGCTAAAATGCTGATTACTGGATAGTTAAAGAATATGTTATGTTTTAAAATTTTGAAGTAAAATTAATATTTTGAAAAATACAGCGTACTTTCCTTAAGTGAACGCCATTCCCCCTCCTTACCCTACTATAAAAGCACTGCGTAGCACTGCATTGCGCTCATCACCCCGAGACATTACATATAAAGTCTCATACGCTCATAAATATCGCTGGCTACAATACCCTTCATAGCGGAACAAAGTAATGCTTGCACACTACTGCTTCGCGGCAGAATAACTGGCTAAGCTGTGGTACCTAGTGTTAGGTAATATTAATATTCTGTAGACTAATACCAATTTTATTCTAGTTTAAGTTATATTTAACGGATTTATTTTAAGAAATCGTAATAAACTTGACTTTTAGAAGTACTAGTGGCGCCATCTAGATGCTTTTACGGTTGAAAACCCAAGATGGCGACCACTAGTGCGCAGAGGGTCGTGTTTCGACTTTTGAGCGGAACGGTTGTGTTTAATTGTTAGCGGTTGTACTGTAAATTGATGCTCGTGAAATGTGATAGTAAATATTGAAGGGAAATATAATTGGAATACGTGAAATCTATCTGGAGTGTTAATTTTTCCCTTCTGACCCCCAAAACTAGCTACATAGCCTGCATACGAGAGACCTACCACCAAAAATCTATGGAGAGAAAAGGTATTTTTGAGGACAAAAGCTAGGAATCTAAGTACTTTTTCGGGATGACAGGCCACTATAAATAGATATAACCTTTAAAATTTTTGTTTTGTGTACCAAAAAACCCAACCCGCCTATTAGTTGTATGGATTTTAGATATGCGATATTGCGTCCGAATGCTTTCAATTTTCATTATTAGGTATCTATCGAGATAATCTTGAAAGACGTGGAGTAAATAAAAGATGAATGTAGTGGATAACAAGTAGGTAAGTAATTATGAATAATTTCGATCGGCGAAGTGAACACTATTCAGAGACATTTGATGAGCAAAGGATGGAAAAAAGTATCAAATATAAATAAATACTCTTAAAATAAATTATTAGGAAGATAGTAGGATGTTGGAGAAAAAATGTCTTTGAAAGGAGTTGAGAAAAAATCAATCAATTAAATTACTTAGTAACTAAAGCTAAATCGGCAAATATACGTATTTATTACTTTATACTACTCTACTACTACATTCAATCGATATAACCTATCGCTATGATCAGAAACGGTCCTAGCAACAACTATTGATATCCTATAAACAGGAGAACTAGCAAAGAGTCGCACTATATCGGTAATATGACTTGCAATTGATACAAACACGTTCAAAACGACATTTTCAAGCAGCGAACAAAATGCGTCTTTATATAACACGGATGTTATCAGTTGACCTTATCAACAGGTCTAGAAAGGTCACGGCTACCCTAGAGAGAGTTTTACCAAACACATTGCGAAATAATGCGCTTGTCTTTGAAATAATAAAGCCAGGACTAAATAAAGGCTGATAAGTGAGCGGAGGGAATATTGGATATTATTTTTTGACGTTCGTTAACGTATAATCTGACGAGTTGGTCGTAACAATATTCGTTCAGTCAACTAAACATGGTTTATCAGTCGTTCATCGATGTGATTGGCTCATTTAACAACCACTTCTTACTTAATGGCGTAGTTTTAGTAGCTATGAATACTACTATGAAAAATACCAAGTATTTTATTAGTTCTTTATAGTATATTTATTAAAGGGAAAACATATAATGACCATAAAAATAATCTTTGAGATCCCATACACTTCTATCCAAAGATTGTATCGGCAGATCAACTTTAGTACCATCATCGCTTCACATCAGGTGAGATAGTGGCCAAAAATAGATCCATTAAGCGTAAAAAAAAATGGCCACCAAATTTAGTAAATGACCACCAAATCTTACCCGAATTGCCGCACCTCACTCTTCCGTGGTACAACTTACCCCTAGAGTGTAGATAAAAAGCGCGGGGCCAGAAGCTCGCGAAGGAGGTCCTGAATGAAGCGAGTCTACGAAGCCGAGTGGAGCGAAGGGGGGAGGTGGCGAGCAAAGCGAGCCGGCGACTTCCGCAGCGGAGCAAAAGCGACATGTAGGGGTGATGAGCGAGACTTCTGGTGGAGCCTACTTTGGTGATCATTTACTATGTTTGGGACCACAAAGTTTTTTTTTGCCGTTACATTGTACTATTCTGGTGGTTAGTTAAACAAGCCTTTTTGAAAGAGTATTATCTGTCTGCCTCTATATTTTGCTATTATCTAATATGTAATTATTTAGCCTCGTAATTTAGATACAAAACTGGGAAAAAAACAATACTATACAAACGTATTTTATCCAACTTATCTGAATAATTATAGCGCGTAGCGATGATTTAATGTTTTGTTTTGTTTAAATCTAGCAATTTGTGATAAAAAATACATCGAACAGACTTGAGGACTTCGAGCTAGGAGCAGGATTCGAATGCTAATCGCTTTATTATTGTACAAAGAAATAAGGATGTAAGTATTTAGTTAATTGCTTAGTAATAGCAAAGAAATCTAAATATTACTTCGTAATACTTTGTGTACTTTAATTCCTAAGAAAATAATTTTGTCGGCGCTGAAAATATTGAAAACTGCGACTCGCTAAATTATTTAAATTTTAAGTTAGTTGACTTCTTTTCTCTGAGATTTATTCTGAAGATACCAAACCACCTGTTATTTTTTCAACGTTTTGCTATTTGTTAATTTCAGGACTAGCAAATATTTTTTGGTCCACAAAAACATATGAAGCACTTTTCCAGAATCATGCGTAGTTTTCTAGACAGCGAGTGATGCACTCTATTAGGGATACTTCCCAGAACATGCGGCCCTTCTCTAATTATAGTATTTGAAACAAACCAGTCCTTTGTCGAGGAAGAAGTACAAATTGTATTCTACAACGGATATTGTAAAGAAGAATAATTTCTTTAATAAATTATCGCTCGTTTGCCGATAAAAGGTCCCAGTGTTAATTGGTTAATAATAAAAATAGATAATATTGTATTGTTCCGATACACGACGACCCAACCAAGGTGGGGGTCGTGGTCACAGCGAATCGATAAACAGAGAGTTAACTCTTGCTTTTTTATACCTACAAGTTACGTTAGACAAACGTAGACAAAATATTGGCGGAAAATACGTAAAAATGGTTCTAATAAGATTACAAACATTATAAACGTCGTGCTTGAGGTAGATAATATAGGTAAGTTTGTATCACGTAATGTCTGTTTATAAATTAATTGCATAACATTTTAAGTTTTTAAATAATTACGAAGAAGAAAAATGATATTGCTCGGACAGGGATCGAACCTGCGTTCAAAATACCGTCCCGACGCCTCGACGGTTGACGGTTGCTCGAGCAGCTGGCTCGGTGGCCCAGTGGTTAAGGCATCGGGACGGTGTTCCGAAGACTTCTACTCATCTATATTTCCCCGATGTTCTCGGGGACTTTTTAAGATTATTACATTTTCAAAAGTTTTACTTCGTATGTAGTGGTAAGTGATTAATAATAAGTGATACTTATTAAGGTTGGCTTATGTATACTTACACTATCGTGCAATGCTTTCCATTTTCAAAACAGTCAACAAATAGGGAAGTTAAAGGATCAATGCGTAATGACAATTCCACTCTCTGAGTTACACTGGGTAGCTGTGGAGTTATCTCCGTTGCTAAGGCCTATCGTCAGATACAATACAAAAATAAACACTCATAAATTAAACTGTTTATTTTGTTAATTATGAAGTTGCTTCGGAATTTTACCACTGTTTAATAAATTTAATACATTTATTTTTCACATTTAATTAATGCATTACATCATCACCAGCCCATCATGTTCCCACTGCTAGGACAAGGGCCTTCTCTCGTAAAGAGAGAATAGACCATAATTCACCACGCTGGGCCAGTGAGGGTTGGTGTGCATTAATGCATTTATTTACAAGTAAAGTTTTTAAACATTTATTTTCCAATATACACAATTCTACTATTAGTTTACATATTGTTTTACACGTAGTTTGCTTTAATTAAGTTTATTTATTGGTGGGCCCCAAACTAGGCTAGGCCTGTATCTTGGCGACCCATTTCGAATTGATTTGGATTTGGGGTTGGATTTAGTGTATGTATAATAAAGTGTTATTGGTTATTGTATTAATATGTATCTATTACAGTACTGTATTTGATATAACCCAATATTACATTTGTCTAAAAAAAGATACCTACAATATGCGAGTCAAGTTTGACAGATGAAAAAGTAATCAATTTACAAACCGAGTAACTTTATAAACCAACTTCTGTCACGAAATTTAGTTAAAAACGTCCGAAATTAAATTATTCTCTTTGATTAAAAGGCCAGCGTTTTGCCCAATTAACTTAACTAAGACTTCGTTTAGGAGTTTTCGGGGATTCGTTACCTTTTAAGTGAGTAAGTACTCGCTGTCGCTGGTAACTCACCTGAAACAATTGAAAAGGGTTTGTTACTAAAAGTAAGCCGATAGAATTTGTGAATATTAAAATTAATTCCAATTTAAAACAAGTAAAGCGGCTTACATACATACAAAATGCTTTATTGAACAAACAATTATATATAGATATATAGATAAACATTTTATTATTCACCTTAAACATAGAAATTAAGTACAACTTAATTGTTTACAATAGTGTAACAATGGGCGGTCTTATCTCTTAAAGCGATCTCTTCTAGACAACCTTTGGATGGCGAAGAATAACAAAACACAAACGGACGGTGGTGATAGAAATTATAATAGATAAAGGCTTACCAATTATATAAAATTTTATATCTTATTACTTATACACACGATTACATAGCTCAACTTATAAACCTAATCATCATACATACATTATATATCTCTAACAAACACAATATATAATACACATACATATCATACAATCCAAAAGTGAACGATCCATAATAAACATGTACATAGGTACAGCAAAATATCTTACTAACTAAAATTTATCGCTAAAAGCGAAAATCTTTTCCAGTCAACCTTTGAATTATAAAAAAAGTCTTTGAATGAAGGGAACTAACGGAAAGAGAGACGACAAACAAATCAATAAACATCAAACTGACAGCAAAAAACAGAAACTTTTGATAAAAAACCCATATTTAAAATAGAACCCGGTATGGTTATCGAAACTTTCATTCATAAAACATTAATTTCCCATTAGCAATACACCACCGTCATAATTGAGTAACTTGCTAAACGAAAGCGTTTAACTTATTTTTAACTTACAATGAAGTTAAAAATAAATTTAACGCCAGCACTGGCTCCGTAATTAGAGAACAATGCTAGAGCGAATTCGTTGAATAACTCGCTGGAAGAGAAATTGCTCGCATTTTGTAACTAAAAATAATTGGTTAGCACCTTAATGGGGGCTGGGAGGTATTTGGACCCCTAAAGCTATTAGAGAGAAGTACTACAAGGCAGATTGCTATATGATATAACAACCACAAATGAAAATGTTGACTGAAAATGTCACGTAATTAGTTATGCTTTTTTTATGGAATTGAGTGATGAGGAGAGCATGTGGTTACTCTAATCGTCTATAGCAATTGCAGTGCCATCTAGAACTTTTAATGCCATAAAAAGCACTGCGTATCACCCCGAGACATCAGATATTAATTCTTATTATATGCCCAGTAATTTCGCTGGCTACAATGCCCTTCAAACCGGAACACAATAATGTTTGCGCACTACTGCTTTGCGGTAGAATGACTGGCAAAGCTGTGGTCTGAGTCTGTGACCGTCTGAGTAGGTACTACTCAGACAGCCTCCCGCATACAAGTGACCCACCAAGAGTAAAATTATAATTATCGTAAGTTGCGTTATCAAGCTGTATAGCCAACAGAATTATTTCCAATGAGAGTATCATCCAGATAGAGATAGCACTGAATAATTAACTATAGTGTTTATCGTGGAGCTCATCGTTAATTTATGGCAATGATCGTCGACCCTCTGAAGTTAGCCACGAGTCAAAGGGTTAATCCTCTTTAGCTGGGCAAATAACTTTACAATTCAAATCAAAATCTCTTTATTCAGTTTTGGCATCACATACGAGTACGTACTTATGAACGTCAAATTATCACCACGCCCCTTTTCCCATTAGAACAGTCTTTACACGTGTTTGAATTTGAATTTACTTTCTGTGAGCTCCGTTATACGTTTGGGAATTTTATAAAAACGTACGCAGTTGCCTGTGAATGACTTCTTCGTTTTAGTCAGTCTAGACCTTCCTTATTTCTAGTGTTAATGTCGTGATGGTTACTATTTACTTTGAATTTGTGCAAGTTTTTACCTTACCTATCTCTCTATCGTACTAACCTCTCTGTAGCTAACATATTAAACAATTTATTTTACCTATCATCAAAATCAACAATGTCAGTGTTCATTAGCCCAAACAGTTTGGGTAAAATAGAGTAATATTTTAAACGACTAATAGCAGGACATGATGTCTAAGGGCGCAGTGGATCGGTCGAACTTTGGTATTTGGGGGGGGTGTGGGCGGTAAATAGGTCAGGGGTGCCACGGTCAGGGGTGCAACCCTGCGCATTCTGAGGGAGAAGCAGGTGAATCGATAGTTTACTATGAATACACACACATGCACAGGTGTGATACAGTTTACACACACATGCGTATTCATTCAAATGCATGCAGTTTATTTCCAACGCTTACGGATTATCGGATTGCGCAGGTCAGTATTTAATGAGTAGAATCATACTTTTTTGTCAAAGCTTTTCCTCGGATCAACGTCTTTTCACATGGATGGACGTTGATCGAAAGAATGTGTAAAGGTATTGCGAAGCACCAATAGTAATAAAATAGTCATTAATATTAAGTAGAATGTTGTTAAAGTTTTTTTTATTTTAAAACTTTCAATTGATATGATTGTTATTTTTTATTTTCTGTGATGTTAAGTGTATTTAAGTAACTGATATAACGAATTAGTCATATAAGGTGTAATGTTATACATATATAGTATTTTGATGATAAATAAATAAATAACTGTACATATATCTGTGAGAAGGCTCGAGACTCAGTATAACGTCAATTACATTGCATCACAAAATCATACATAGGTATTGTACGAGTTACATTCATACACATACCCTCACGAAGTAAACAAAAAAACTTATCATCATCATCAGCCCATCACGTTTCCACTGCTGAGACACGGGCCTTCTCTTATAGAGAGTGAACGGGCCCAGTGCGGGTTGGTGGCTGTCACACATCTTTGAATTTTCGTGATTAATTCTTGGACTTGCCAGTTTCCTCACGATGTTTTTCTTTACCGTTTTAGAGCAAGTGTTAAATTCGCACATAACGTAAGACAGTCAGAGGTGCGAAGTCAGCGGGATTCGAACTCCGGTGCGTCGGATCGAAAGTACCGTGCTCCCACTGAGCCACACTCGGTCGTTTACTATCGGGATAAAAAAAGGGTCAGGATAAAAAGCTATTGAGCGGGTAAAGGTAGCCATTTAATAATTCTGTCCTCCCAAGTCATCCTGTTGTAACACGGTCTATATAGTTCAGTAGGTCGACCTTTGGTATTTCGGGACGCGAATCGCTAGGGGGTCCACAGGGGGTGCAGAGGTCAGGGTCAGGGTGAAGGTCACTGCAATTGTGAAATGTTACGTACCGAGGGGGAGGAGTGTCGTATACTATAGACTATAGATCCTTAATCGTACTTTCAATCAGTTTTGACTGACTGAACTTCTGAATTTGTGTTTTTGATAATTAAAACGTACTTTACATCCTAGCATTTATATACTTCTAACTACTAATCGACAACCTCTGTGGTGTAGTGGTTGGCCAGGTTGGCTCAAATCTCATACATCACTGAGGTTGCGGGTTCGGTTCCCGCGAGGAGACAAATGTTTGTGCACAGAAATAAAAGCGTGAGCATTTGTTTTGTGTCTGGGTGTTGTGGGACCATGGTCCTCATAGTTCCTGGTTCGCTAGATACAGGGAATCCTAGTTAGGGGCCAGGATCTATGTATGTGATGGTTGGGCGATATTTATTTATTTTAATCATATGTTTCAAATCTGTTTGATATACTTATTATAAATATATATAGATTTTAATATTTATGTTTTATTTTGTTTGTATTTTTTACTATGTCTATACTATACTTTTCAAGTTTCGTATACCGCTTTGTACACCAACCGCGATGTTTCTTTTTATTTCTGTCCATTTAAAGGTTGCCTCTAAGAAATTGCACATAGCGACAAGGCCGCCCATACTACCACTAAAATATGTAATTGTAAACTGGTTTCTTGTTTTGGTGTTCACTAAAGTATTATTGTATTGTACTCCTTTTATTTTTAACATAGCAATTTGGGTCATGCAATGAGATGCCGGAGATATTTACAATAAGGATTTACATGGCGGATTTTGTTAAATTTACAAGACACGGGCAAAAAAATACAAGTTAATTATGTAAGATAGGTTGAGATGATAATTAAGGTATTTATTCAAAGATACATTTTGTTTAACGTCATACACACTTTAGAAGACACGAAGAACTTGTATATGATTTTTTTTAATAGATACGCCCAACTATCAAATACATAGATGTTAGCATCTTTATAGGATTCCCTGTATCTAGAGAACCAGTTACTATGAGAACCATGGCCCCACAACACTCAGACACGAAACAAATGCTTGCGTTTTTTTCTTTGCACAAACATTTGTCCCGTCAGGTATCGAACCCGCAACCTCAATGGTGTATGAGATTTGAACCAACCTGCCCAACCACTACACCACAGAGGCTGTTCTTAATTGTCCTGAATTGTGGTAAGTACAGTATTTAAAGTAAAAATTAAGATGTTTCCAAATGCCACACTGACATGTCCAAGTTTCGCTAAAGTTGCATCAGCCAGCATACCTTGGCCTCGGAATCCTCTCTTGGCTGATGCAACTCAGATGGAACATCGAAGCATGAAGAACGCGCGATTCTAACTCAAGGTCTCGGTAAGTGTCTATCTGGTTTAAGACACTATTAATCATGAGGATGTTGTATGTTCAGAAAACATTAATAAAAAACTATAAGTAAAAAAATAGTATTTTATATTCATTTATGCAATCTTATCATACCATACTTTTAATCATATACACTGACTGGTATATTTACTGGTGGTAGGTTTTGTAGTAGGTGATGTAGTGCATGCGAGAGTTTGTCTGGGTGGGTACCACCGCTTTGCCAGTTATTCAGCCACCAAGCCAAGCATTACTGTGTTCCGGTTTGAAGGGCATTGTAGCCAGCAAAATGACTGGGCATTATGAGACTAAACAGCTTATTGTCTCAGGGTGACGAGGGCAGTGCAGCGCCGCGCAGGATTTTGCAAAACAAAGGTCTGGGTGGAGCTGTTATTGTTATGGGCTGGCGTATTGCTTACCATCAGGCAAACGACCAGCTCGTCTCGTCATTCAGTTACATAAAAAAAAGATGTACATTCATATATATTGAATTCATTAACTTTATGTTTTTTTTTTAATTTGTAGGCAATGAACTGATTTGAATTCTTTGAATAACTTTTGGTATTATATGAAAATAAAATCTTTGATTTCAAAAATGTATCCTACTTATATTATAAAAATGAAACACTCTCTCTCTCTCTCTCTCTCTCTCTCTCTGTGTGTGTGTGTGTGTTTTTTTTGCCACATAAGTCTAACGACTGGACCATAACGACTGAACGGATCTAGATGACACTTAATCTAGGTCCGTTCAGTCGTTATGGAGTTAAAGCCCTGCAATAGGACAACACACATACATACAACGACAATAACGCTAAGATACAACTACGCGATAACCCTGTTAACATTACACTTTAATTAACTTGTTAACTGTCATTTTGACTAATGCCTCATTAATTTCCCAAAATGTGAATCACACCCCCAAATTTCGCCTTTAAAAGCCGACCTTATCACAACGCCAAGTCTGTGGAACTAATCTTCAGCCCTACTAATTTGGGATTCGGCAGGGTACAGTATGAGCCGTCCTTTAAGCCGGCTGGGGCCAAATTTCCATTAATATTCTTTAACGAGATGAAATCCCACCCGTCGTCGAAGGGATAACTGCCTAGTTACGGGAGCTTATGACTTATTTACATAGGCCTTTTCCCTTCACGCGCGCCAAGGCCCGATGTGATCTTAAAAAGTCGGAAATGCTCCCACTGAGACACACTCGCTCTTTACTTGTCAGTTTCAATCTCAGAGTTGATAATGATATGTCTAAATTACGAAAACAGTCGTATAAAACAATATAAACCTATAGATATAGTTCAGTTCGTTGTTTGTAGTGTTTCGAGAAAGCCATTCAACCGTCAAAAATAAAACAAACAAGTCTTTACAATTTAAACTCCATTAAATTACGTAAACAAAGTGATTCAATGATTGGTATTCAAATCATTGACTATTCATTTTATACGAACGAAAATGTAGAAACTTACTTAGATCTTATTTATTTTACCTAACAGCCCAACAAATATAATGGCCATCTCATAATTAAAATAGAAGATATATAAAGGACAGCAAAATGGCCATATTGTTTACGTTATGTACATAATACGACGGCTTTCACAGAAGAGCCTACTGCGTAGTTTCTGCGTAGTAAAGTATACTGTATACTGGCTAAAGGGATGCGCTGCTTTTAATTATACGTATCTTCGTATATAACAAACGTATACGAGTATAAAAAGATATAAAATACATAAACAATTTCATTTAATTCAGTTTTCAATTTATGTAGCCTACTGTGTTTACATAAATAGTTTTTATATGTTGTATATTTTAGAGCGATATGTAAATAATTTTTAACAGGCTTAAAAAATCAGCAAGTTCTCTATACGATTGTTGTACATTTTTTTATGTTTGTTACCTCAGAACTCATATATAAACCGATTTGGAAAATCTATTTGCGTTGGGTTCAGTATAGCTACAAGGTGATCTCATATAAATTTCATTGATATTAGACCTTGGACTACAAAGATACATCAGAATTGAAGTCGGTTTTTTGTTTTAAATAGAATTATGTTAATAGATATATATTACTTTTTAAGTATATGTATATATTTTTATCAAAGAAATGGTGTACATCAAGTCGCCGTTTTGGGACCATCACTATAAACATAATATATTATAAGTATTTAAGCATTCACAATGCTCGCTACGGTCATGCTACGTAGGGCGCTACGAAGAATCTACGTCTCTACGTGTAGCTATTTCACGGATAAATTATCTCCAACGAGCGACAGTATCGAACTAAATACCCTATTTCCATTTTACTCGCAAATTTATTACTATTTAATGAAAACGACGGCGCTACAGGCAACAGGCACATCTCTAGTAGTCGCGCTTGAATGGGGACAAGCGTGGGCGTTGAATGAACGCGTAGGCGGGATAACAGAGACAGCTGCATTGCATATTTTATACGAATGATAGAGAGAGGCATATATTGGGGGTACGACGGGAGTTCTCGAGGGAAGGTTGTACGCCTACGCTTGTATTCAATAGAGGGTGAATGAGTGACGCAGGCACAATGTTAACGTGAATTTTGTTTAATGTTTTATTCAGACCCGTTGTTAAGATGTGGATTAATAGGTTTTTGAATATGAAAGCGCGTTTAAGGGATGAAAGGGACAAAGGACAGCTCGTCTGCTCGGCGCTTTAATTAAATATGTTTTTGTATAGAAGCTGTCCCTTTAATATAGTTTAGCGACACCAAAATTTTATGCAGGAATATTTTGTTATTTTCTAAGGCAACAAAATTCTTTTCGTGAACCAATTGGCACAGTAAGTCTTCCTCCGAACAAATGTGTGCGTTATCACTCAATGCTTGAATTTTACGAAAAACTTTTCTATGTTTGTAGGAGGTGTACGATTTCTAAAAGTCTGCTGAAGACCCCCAAATGGACACGAAGATGGCTTCTGATGATAAGGATGCGTTACATCATTCAAAAGCTTAAAAATATAAAAATATAATTAAAGAGTTATGCTACTAAGGTAATTTAGTTCAAACCTTGCGTGGCTGACGTACAGCTTAATTTCGCTCGTAATGGACGTTCGACATTTACATCTGTACGTATCTGCAAAAGGTTACAACGGAGAACGCAATTCTGTCTCAACCGCAGACGAAACGAATACGAATAGAGCAGTTGGGTTTCATGACGTCACGAGGCGCGTCTCCGACGTCACCGCCCGCCCCCCGCGACGTCACCGCCCGCCCCCCGCGACGCAAAGAAACTGCGTAGATGTGTCGTATTTGTGAAAACGGTAACCGAATTCTGTAGAAATGGGCGACGACTTTTTGAAGGTTTGCATGACAGTTAACTCTTCTTTGAGTTACAATTTCATCTTCTGCGTACCCAAAATACTAGGGACTAAAAAGATCTAATATCTGATATCTGAAT
Organism: Petrophora chlorosata; assembly: GCA_951640565.1. Classification (NCBI taxonomy): domain Eukaryota; kingdom Metazoa; phylum Arthropoda; class Insecta; order Lepidoptera; family Geometridae; genus Petrophora; species Petrophora chlorosata. The sequence continues at coordinate 1,928,144 of OX621196.1, read as the reverse complement.
ATCTGATGTCTAAATAGTGCTTTTTATGGTATTAAAAGTTCTGGGTGGCACTGCAATTGTTATGGGCAGGCGTAGCGCTTAAATCAGGTGAATGATTTGCTCGTCTCATTACTCAGTTCCATAAAAAAGCTACTTCGTTTTAGACATGACGAGTGTTATTAAAACAGTGCGAGACAGCTAAAATTACATGTAATTTTTTATTTGAACGCGCTCAACAAAATTTTATAGTGTAAACTACATGCTATAGGTATTTTAAATAAAAATATGTTTAAACGCGAGAAGTTTTGATTATCCTTCAAGGAGTTCCTTTGCCCACCTTCCGCCTTCATTATCAGATCAGCTGGCTGTTACCATAATATTTCATTGTCATTGAACTTTGACAAGTATGCAAAATTTCAACTTCGTAGGATAAGAGAAAGTGGCTCTAATTGAACTTGCAAGATTTGACCCGAACAAAAATACAAACATCGCAAGTTAAATCATCATCATCATCATCATCAGCTCTTAAGTTCCCACTGCTGGGACACGAGCCTTCTCTCATAGAGAAAGTAAAGTTATATTAAACTATTATTATATTAAAGTTATATTGAGAGCAAGTTACAAAAAGCTTGTTACCATTTTACAAGCTTTTAATTTATTATTTTTTTAGACGGGCAAACGCCTTTATTACTGAAAACAAACTACACTCTACTTACTAAAACTAAACTAACTACTTACAAGGAGAAGCAATAGGACAACCCATAGACCATTAAAGGCCTATAGATAGCTCAAATGCTCCTACCCTCTACCAGTTGGCAGCGTACCCAAGATGCTGGCAGTATTATTCCGTAGGATGGCATTACTGATACGTTGAGTCAAATAAGTCCTAGCATTTTGTTCACGCGTCGCATCGATCAAGCGCTCTGACAGACTTTTGAAAATACGATGAGCTCCCTTTATTTAACTTGCTCTCAATTTAACTTTAACATAATAACAATCTTTGAACTTGCGTCAAATCAATCATCTTGTATGAACATAGAATACTGCCGATATCCATAGGTTGCGGTAAACGCGTCGATTCCAGTACAATCTGGTTACTTATGTCAAAGAATAATGGAATGTAATCCTCTGAGAATAAAAGTTATTTCTCCTTAATGTTAGGACGCGTAGGTTTTAAGAATGTGAGTGTAAGGGGGTAAGTTTATGTGTGTGACATACCTATAAATCTGTATTAGGTAAGTAGGATTACAGATGTAAAAGGGTGTCTTTATTACTAGGAAAGTTGGAAGGTTTCACGGATCATATAAGTAATGTAACATGACGTGTACATATCTGCCTTGTTATTACATGCTTTCCAACCCTACATAAAAAGACAGACTAATGATTGATTTACTGAATAACTCGCTCAACACAAAATGTCCGGAACTATAAATGGTCAATAAATTTGAAGGCACTGGTGTTCCTCGGTTTCTAAGAAGGTATATTTTGAAATGTCTACGGAAAATGGGTAAACCACTGCTAAAGCTGCAGGAATAAAACTGCGGGCCGATTTAGAACCTCACGATAACTCGTTGTCGATCAATTCGGTATCAAACCGAAACCATCTTACGATGCAAAATATTGCACACATAACAAATTCCGTAAATGCAACATGTAATCGATACCGATATTGTAACCGAAACCGTATTAAATTTTCGGGGCCCAATATCTCGAAAAGGAACATACGAAACGAGATCGATGTTAGTCGAATCGATTCGGTATTCGTTATCTTGATGTTCGGAACCGGGGGGCAGGATCTCTATATGAAATTTATATATCATATTTATGTTATGAATTATAAAAGTTTTATACTCCCCTCTCTATCTCTATACTCTATTTGTTAATTTCTGTGGGTTTTTACTCAAAACCTGCTTAATGAATGAGTAGCAATATACATGGTGCAACATATTTCTGAAGGTTGATTCTGATCAAACATGCGAATAACTTGACGTGTAAAAAGGTTGGATATAGCGTATTTAAAATTCCCATATAAAATAAATTATTTTTATCTTAGAAATTTTCCTCTTGAATCAGTGTATGCTATTATTGTGTCTCCAGCTGCTAGTTCTCATTTAAAACAGCTATCGTTATCATGTTGTGTTTTTTATATTTAGCGGATGAGACTTCACGAGAACTTTCATTCATGAAAATTTTCGAAGTTTCAAATATCGTTGAACAAACGTTGTTGACCCGAATAACCCCTCGGGTTTATACACATACTAGCGTTTCTCGCGACTTCTTCCGAGTAGACGTCAGGGGAAGTCGTCTTTATTCCAACAATATTTCAGCAAGATCTCCCAAGTATGTGAGGGCGCGTACTACGGAAAGGTCAAGCATCTTCGTAGTCACTTAACTGATTTTCATATCACATACTCTATAATCTAAGTTGGGACTCATGCTACCAAGCCCTGAAAACTAAATTAAAATCCGTTTAGCAGTTTCGAGTATAGGTAACAAACATTACAATTTTATAATAGTCAAGATTACACATGGTATAGAATCATCTGTGAATTGCGAATGATTCAATGCACTCAATGCATCGAATCAGTGCGAATGAGTTAATTATTCGTAACAACGTCGATTAGCACCCCGTAATCAAACAATCAGTTTTTTCCGGCCGCGCTGGAACGAGTTAATTTCTAGAACTAGTTACCAAGATTGAAGACGAGAAGTTTCCTTTAATCGATACGATACTAGCTGCTGCCCGCGGCTCCACCGGCGGTTTTTCGGAATAAAAAGTGTTCTATGTCGTTTTCCAGGACCTCGAGTATACTCCAAATTTCATCAAAGCCCGTTGATTAGTTTTTGCGTGATTCAGTAACAAACATCCACCCATCGATACATCTATCCTCACACAATTTCGCATTTATAAGAGTAGGATTAGTCCGACTACTCTATCATCATGAAATGTTATGTCCTATTATAGAAATCGGCCTATAAGCCTTCTCTCTCAAATCTATAAACTGTTCGCCAAAGTGTTGTGCAACAGACTCACTCGCCAACTGGACGAATGCCAACCCGTAGAGCAGGCAGGCTTCCGAAGTGGGTTTTCTACTGTAGATCACATCCATGCGGTAAAGCAGTTGATGGAAAAAAGTCAAGAATTCAACCGGCCGATGTGTATGGCTTTCGTCGATTACGAGAAAGCATTCGACAGTGTCGAGCACTGGGCTGTGTTTGACTCACTACATCGCTGCTCTATCGACGCTCGCTATGTGGATATACTCCGGGAGCTCTATAGTTCGGCAACAATGCAAGTAAAACTACACAACTTAACCAAACCTATATCAATCAATAGGGGGGTGAGACAGGGGGACACCATTTCACCCAAGCTTTTTACAGCTGTCTTAGAAGATATTGTAAAAACGCTTCCATGGGACACTTGTGGTATTAACATCAACGGTGTCTTCCTGTCGCACCTCAGGTTTGCTGACGACCTCGTACTGTTTGCCGAAAGCCTTGATGATCTCCAGAAAATGCTGCAGTGCCTATCTGATGCTTCTCGTAAGGCAGGGCTAAGGATGAATATGGCTAAGACCAAAGTTATGACGAACATCTCTAGCACCTCGTCTTCAAGCATTATGATTGGGGATGAGAACCTAGAGATGGTCGATGAGTATGTGTACCTTGGCCATATACTATCCTTTGGCAAAGAACATCAGAATAGGGAAATATCTAGAAGAATACAACTTGGCTGGGCGGCATTTGGGAAGTTGGTTGATATCCTCAAGTCACGCCAGATACCACAGTGTCTGAAAACCCGCCTCTTCAACCAGTGTGTTCTGCCCACCATGACATATGGTGCCGAGACATGGACGCTCACACATGAGGCTGTGCACAAAATCAGGGTTGCACAGAGAGCCATGGAACGAGCCATGCTCGGCATCAAACTACAAGATCGAGTCCCTAACGTTGAAATCAGACGAAGAACGAAAGTTCGGGACGTCGGAAAAGCTGTTATGGGACTCAAATGGAGTTGGGCGGGACACCTGGCCAGGCGGAGTGACGACAGGTGGAGTAAAGTAATGACTGAATGGTGGCCAAGACAGGGCAAGCGTAGCGTTGGGCGTCCGGAAGCAAGATGGGTCGACGATATTGTAAAAATCGCGGGCCGAACCTGGACACGAATGGCGCAGACTCGAGGAAAATGGCATGATATGAGAGAGGCCTATACCCAGCAGTGGGATGTAAAGGGCTGTGGATGATGATGATGATTATAGAATTAAGTACAGCATACATTATTAATTCTAGATGTTTGTTCATTTTTAGTTTAGTTGCGTTCCGCGTTCGCTCTAGAACGATGAAGGGAAACATCGCGAGGAAGCAGCCTGCCTAAGTCTGAGCCGCCATTATGATATGTCATTAAGGTCAAGGCCGGAAAATCACAAACCAACTGTGCTAATAAAACTAAAGCACGCCATTTAGCATATTATTTTAAAACGTTATTTCAATTTTGTAACCCTACTTATATCTATAGATGCAATAGGTAGGTGTACCTACAGCTTGACGCTATGATGAACGGGTGCTGTTCAGAGATGGTGTAGTCGCTAACCATGGGTACAATACAATAATACTCCACTGAACATCAAAACAGGAAACAAAAGTTTACATACCTACATATATAATAATAGTGGTAGAACAGTGGGTGGCCTTATCACTATGTGCAATTTCTTACATGGGCACTGTTAGTACTTCTATTAGCAGAGTCTTTAAGGACCGTTACTGCTGTTATTTTGAAATCAGTGGGCAGCCACCAGACCTACAGTAAAGCTGTACAATAAATAAACTGCAGTTTATAAAATATTACGTAAGTATTACTCAAACAACTAAAAATTTTAATATTAGAAATTGTATCTCGACTCTCTTAGATCTCTATTAAGACTATTTAGACCATCTTAGTAAATGAAAGAACATTTTAACACGTGAACACTTTAATTACACTCTCTGGGAATAAAATAGCTAAATGATAAACTACAGAGTTTCTTGGTGCTATCTTCTCTAGCGGACGTATTTCCGAAGCACTGGTAAAGTCAGTTTGTACATTTCTTTTCAGGGCCCGGACTTCAATCTGAGTATGGGCACAGAATACTAAGGGACAGAAGCATCACTCTGCAAAGAAATTTAATCAAATAGCGACTCTTGCTATGACGCAATAAAATTCAATTCAGCTCGCGTCGCGCTGCATATCTACCAGTCATATTAACCGACAGAGCGCCTCTTTCTATCTCTTCTGACACGGCACGAGTAACGACGCGCGACCCGCCGTCGGTGTCCGGCTATGGACTTGTAGCTTCGTACCTACAGTGCGGAGTGCGCTGGCCTGGTATGGGAAAGAAATGGGTAGACATGTATACTTTTTTTATCAAAGTCAAGTTATTTTACTTAAGTTACAGTTTTAACGTTTTTTATTGATTTGTATTGTGTGTATTTGACGTTTAAAACTGCATATTTTGTGCCTATTTAATTCATAGTAGACAAGATGCATGGAACATTCCACTTCTGCCAACTGGCACATAAGAAAAATAATAGTTTCAAAAACAAACATAAAATATAGTAACAAAAGTTCTAAATAATATGCCCCTCAGTTTCTTGCCGTATCTTCTGAGTAGTGGTTCTTTTCGTCCGTTCGTTGTAATAATTTTGACGTTCATAAGTGCGTCTGTGACGACAAAATTGAAATTAAGAACTTTTGAATTGATTTGAATATATTTTGATTTCTTGACTTTGACTTGACTACATATGCCTACCAAACTAAAACACTATACGCATAATAGCACACAAATAACTTACACTAGGGGCGAGTAGACCGCGGCCAGGCCTGATGGTTCAGTATCCGCAGATTATCCCCCTGATGTTTGCGGAGCCTGTGCAAATTATACCTTCATCGGTATTAGTTTGTAAATGGGAATGGAGATTTATGGTATTAATACAATACGAATTGATTAAGGTACTATGTCTTACTGTGTTCATGAGATTTGCTGTCAGGTTTATATTTATATTATGTGTTATAGTATTTTAGGTATAAATATGATATTATTTATGCATTTTTGTTTTAATTTAGAATAAAAACACAAATGTTTTATTTATTTATACTGCCAACCCCTCTCACTCCTTTATTCAACTCCATCAAAGGTTGACTGGAAGAGATCGCTTTTAGCGCCTACGGATTATTTTTGTTCGGTGTACAATAAAGCAATTTGTATTTGTTATTTTGGTTTAAAAACACAAACTAAAACACAGGCGATGAGCCTAGCTCGGCAGCAGATACCCAATAGTATACATTTGTCAACTAGCCAATTAAGCTTAATACCTAACTAAAACTTTATTGATTTTTTTTTACACCCATCTATCTCATACACTTTTTTTTTAATGATGTAATGGGCTTACGTTTGACAACTACTCACTTGACGGTAAGCGTAGTTGCGGTCTAAGGTAGAGCACGTTTGCCCATGAGGTGCCTATTCAGTCTCGTCTTAAAGAGACCCAGGTTGTAATTGGAAGGAAATAAGTATTGTGGTAGAGGATTACAAAACATAAACTATTACTATTAAACATTTATTCAACGACCACAAAATCATATAACAAACAAAATAAAGAAAACAGCAACAAATAAAGTAAAAAAATAAATATATAAAACTTATAAAGAGACAACTGAACCTAAATTACTAATATGTGTGGTTCCAAATGGGGTATTCGCTCAGCACAAAATACGAAATGTTACGCTTTTTCCTTTGGCTTTGCTTAAAAATTTCTAACCGTTTTCACCAAAATATTATAATTTCTTTCTATAGTAGTCGATTTCACTCGAAGGAGACTCCAGTCATCTACAAGCTTCCTGCTGGACATGTTTATCCATTCATTACACGCAACTTGCACGCTCCGCTACTGTTGTTCAGCTGTTACCAGCCAATTGCAAAGATTATCCACAATCACCTAATGGGGGCGTCCTACGTTTGGCAAGAAGAACCTAGCTTTTTTCGGTTTATCAACTAATGTTTTCACTCACGTACCGATTTCACAAAAGTGTAATGTGCTTGCTACTGAAAAGCAGCTGAATAGCCAAAAGCTGATGCAGAACGAATTCGGCAGTGCTCCTTAAGCTACTTCATGTCGAGAGCAACTTCTTGTCTGCCCATTTTCAGATGTTGTGATGATGCTACGTCATCTTGCGTCTTGCAACTTTTCATCGATTAGGTACCCTACTCATTACTGTCGTCTGTTCTATTCATAACCCCGCGTGTTGCCCATTATTTACACTTTTGCGAGGTCTAAATCATTGTTTATTCATTCAAAAAAAGCAGCATTTTCATCCAATTTAAATAAATCCATCGCTATACAGCTTCGAACAAGAGTGGGCGAGACGAGGTCGCCTAATTGTATGAACCCCGATTGAATACTAAGCAATAAGTGTGGTTTCGCTCGCAGATGCAGAGGCGTACCCAGGGAGTAAAGATGGGTGGTGGAAACTCGCAAATGTATTGAAACTTCAACATCGATGTACATTTTTTAAACCCTCTGCTCTCCATGGTAAAAGTGTGTAACATTATCTACCAACATAGACGAATATTTAATAGCAGTAATTAAGTATTACTGCGTTCCGGTTTAAAGCGTGTAGCCAGCAAAATTACTGGATTTAAAATCTGATATTTCGGGGTATGAGCGCAATACAGCTATGCAATACTTCTCATGATATTAAAAGGGGTGCCCCCCTGCAATTGTTATGGGCAAGTGAGGCGCTTACCAACACGCGAACGACTCGCTCGTCTCATTTCTCAATTACATAATTTACTAACCTGGGGTTTGTTCCAGGATAATCACTCCCCTTTCCCCCCATATTAAATCCTAGCAACGCCCACAATCCTGATTGAACCTAGGCTATTCCTCCACTCTGCTTGCAGATGTCCTCTGTATCGAGGTACAAGCCTTCCTTGTTTACTATTAAAAGAAATGGGATTGTCTATTTAAAAGAAAATCAAACGGAGCAATTGAGGTTGTTAAATAGAAATAGAGGATCGGACAGTAATCGAGAAAAAATCTAAAATGTAGTTCGAACGAATTTACTTCGAACCAGAAAGATCATCCAATCAATATTTTTGTGAAATAATAATTATATAATATATAATATATATAATATAATATATATAATATATAATAATATATATATATAATAATAATTATAAAATCTAATAATTCTGACACTTTTAGTGAGTTCTTCATCTCAAACGAAACAATAATCACAGCGCATGACGTCATTTGAAGGCAAATGCCGTGAGTCAAGCTTGTGTTTATTTTACTTTTTTGCTTTTCATAAAATGTATTTTTGCTAACTTTCTCGTTCCATTACTACAATATAGTCCCCAAACTTAACAAAACGTATATACCTCTTTGCAAGTTTTATTTCGAAGAGTTTGTCGTTTTCTACCTTCATATGACGTCACAAGTTATAAAGTGACCCTTTGCGCGGCAATATTTGAAACAAAATATTTAAACATAGTTTTAGGTACTTTTAGAGTGTTATTTTATTAAAATAGTATTTTTTATGGCTACATATATATGATTTATGTTATAATCTTATAGTTTAGGATTGGCAATTCAAAATAAACTATAATTTGTTGCTCTGTAAACAAAGTTTTATTGAGTTAGTAGTTATACGTTACATACCAAACTATTTACATGAAAACACTATTTTCTAAAACTTACCTGTAAACAAAGAAACGACATTCAAAGCTTATAATTTACTATGCCAATTCCTTATCACTTCTTAATATTAACTTTCCAAAATACTATTTTAACAATAAACACAATTCTCTTCACTTGCCACCATCTTGACTTTTTTTCTCTGCTTTACCTACATATGATTACCGTTAAGTTATATTCTAACGTTTTTACCGACGGCAAAATTGCGACAAAGCGCGGCCAAATTCAAAATTAAAGATATACATTTTTCTTTACATATATATTCATTATAGTTAATTTCAAACACTTTCTGGAAAGTTGTCCCCATATTACACATCATTTTAGCACAAAGGCCTGATGTAGTCAAACCTTTATGTTTTACTCAAAACATTGTTTATTCCCGTGACTTGTGTCTTCTATTGCGTCTGGCGGTGTAGAACCGCGGAATCAACGGGTTAGTATTTTTGTGTGTGTAAATATTGCGTGCGTGGAATTATGTATCTCTCGGCGAGGGATACATATTTCTACCGTTTGGGGTCGAACAGAACTTTGGGCCATTTGGCAAAGGCGCAGCACTTGTTTAAGGAGCTGTCCAGACGCCTCATAGAAACAACAGGTTACTAAAGAGCTGGCGGTTACGTCGGCCAACGAATTTGTCTGACCATTCAACGAGGTAACGTCGCCAGCTTTTTGAGCACCTTAACCGCAGACGGTGACATAAATTCTGATTTTTATTTATTCATTTTGATGTAACTACTCTTGTGACTATACATACATATGTGTAAAATAATATACATATCTAATGTAAAGTTAATATTTTTTTATTTAGTCAAAGTAATTAAAATATCATTTATTAAATAGGCACAGAAGTGCACTTTTAAAGGTCATAAACACATGATACTAATAAAATATGTTAAAATTTTTAACTTATGTTAACTTATGTTATATAATGACTTTGAAAAAAAGGTAAGTATGTTTACCCATTTCTTTCCTATACTCAAATTAAGGTCCGAGTGCTGAAAAGAAACGCGAAAACTGACTCTACCAGATTTAATTATGGTATAAATAAATATTATTCAATCTAAATTTTCATAACAATTTGCTAACTCAGTTTCACTGGAAAAACTGGTGTAGGACGAGGAAACCCGCGACAGCTGGAAAATGTGAAATATTCGTTAAAAGTTTAGTCGTTCGTTGGAAATAAATGGGCGAAAAAATGTAAATTTTTAATTTCCACGTCTAAATATCCAGACTAGATTTTCACCGCTTTTTTAAAGCAAAGTAACGACCTTCGTAATTACGTGGTACTATTATCAATTCTGTGGTATTAAATGAAAGTGTCTATACTGTACACTTTCTATAATCAGACCTAGCGCACCCCGCACTGTAGGTACGAAGCTACAAGTACATGGCCGGACACCGACGGCGGGTCGCGCGTCGTTACACGTGCCGCGTTAGAAGAGATAAGAGCTATGCGATAGAAAGAGACACGCTCTGTCGGTTAATATGACTGGTAGGTATGCAGCGCTACGCGAGCTGAATTGAATTTTATTGCGTCATAGCAATAGTCGCTATTTGTTTAAATTTCTTTGTGGAGTGATGGTTCTGTCCCTTAGTATTCTGTGCTATAATATAATAAATGCGAAAGTTTGCAAGTGTGTATTTGTTACCTCTTCACGTCACGCCGCTACGGCTATACGAATTTAGATGAAATTTAGAATTGAGATAGCTAAAGGAAAAAGATGAACTGTTACTGAATAAAGTCATAAAATTCTTTTTATACCAGAAAAATATTCACGCGAGTAAAGCCGCTGGGCACAGATAGCTTTTTTCTAATGGTTTTCTTAAAGTCCTCGTTCCATGTCTGACCTTATTATAAACTCAAACATGTAAATTGGAGTGCTCAATTTGGAACATGATACTGCAGTTATAATGAAGGTTCCCGGTACATTCCCGGTATGAAATAGTTCCCGGTAGGCTTCCTTAATATCGCTCGCGACTCACGTTAAACATTCTACAAAGATATCTACTTTTCAATGCGAGCGATGAAGAAATAGTGATGGGAAAGATCTGTCGATAAGATCTTAGTCAAATCTTTCGCTGATCTTACAATGTTTGGCTAATGTCACTTATGTACTGGCTTACTTCTTTAGGATATTCAGTTTCCAAGCCTTATTTAAAAATAAATAACAGCTAAGTGGCAATTTGTAACCATTAGCCACTCCACTGTATTTTCCTCTAAAATATTACATTTTAAATGAATATATGGCCGTGCTTTTTCATATTTAGAGAATATTTACAACGTTTCGCGCTATATTCGTAGTTTATAGGACGTGTAGGTCATAAACTCGGTACTAAGCTATGAATATTTAAATTCCTATCGATGTTATAAAACACAATAAGCCCCCAAACCTACGCACAAGCTGTTAATTTTAATAAAACTATTCTCTCTTTTATAGGAATATCTAGAAGCAAAGTAGAATAATTTTCTGTGTATTTAGGGACCTATATTAAAATAAAATTCACCCAATAGAAGAATACCGAAACAATATCATCGCGGGATGGTATGTGCCTTTGAAAAGTTAAAAAAAAAACAAATATCAAGTAATAATGATGGTAAATAATAATAATAAGTCAGCTTTCATTAAAACTTAAGCACTGTGCTAAATTGTCTAATACCTCGTACTGGCTACATGGCCGACGAGATTAACAGATTGGCGCCGCCTACACATCGCATAACTCCCAACTTTTAACTGCTTTACCCCATTTTCCACTTTTATCGATACCGCAAATACATTAGCTTAGCACCCCATCCCTTCGGACGGGGGTATGAGGTTCTATTTTGGGTTCTCCTTCAATGGAGCCCGGCCGCTTTTAGACAATAACATTCTAGTAAAATCAAAATGAGAGCTCACTTTTTGTCCTGTTTCTGGTATTTCTGTGTGCTAAATATTTTATTTCTCTGTGGTTTTTTAAGAAATATCGAGACGAGTAAGGTCTGTCGCCTGATGGTATGATATTAAATAGTAGCAGATGAGGATGCCCTATAATTTCACTGGCGACAGTTGAATTCTAACCGAAAGGTATTAATGTATGCACAATACTATTTCACAGCGCAACAGCTGATGCCGCTAGATATTTGGGTCTTTAAAAGTATGACATTCATTTAGATAGGTAAACAAAATAATTAATTTTTAGAAAAAAAACAGAAACCGACGTCAATGATCTTCGAAGTCCAAGGTCAAATATCGATGAAATTTTTATGGGACCACTTCGTCTTCTTCTTATACTGAACCCAACGCAATAATTTTCCAAATCGGTTCATATATGACGGAGTTCTGAGGTAACAAACAAAAAAAACAATAGAGAACCTTCTCCTTTTTTGAATGAAGTCGGTTAAAAAATACGACACGTTGAATTGAGAACTTCAAAGTTTGATTAAAATGGACAAAAGTAAGTTTCCTTTTTTGAATGAAGTCGGTTAAAAAATACGACACGTTGAATTGAGAACTTCAAAGTTTGATTAAAATGGACAAAAGTAAGTTTTGTGTACCTCGAAAAAATAGATATTCACTATGTAAAATTAAGTCAACTTTGTCCTGAAAGATAAAAAAAATAAAAATAAAAATAATTATATAATATGGGTCTAACAGTTTTTTATAAATTACCCGAAGACATTAAAATATTGAATGGAAACCAATTCAAAACTTTATATGTGGCTAATTCATAATTGCTTTTTATAGTAAAACTAATGGAAGAAAGAAAGAAAGAAAATACATTAATTTCAATCTGAATATTTAAATTTTAAGAGATATATATTGTAGCTCTATTTGTTGTAAAATTGACATTAGATTCATTCATTTCATTATTATCATTTGTACGCCTGCTTACAGGTTGAATACTTTTGATTTTATGACATCTGAATTGTATGTGTAATCTTGCAAATTGAATATGAATATACTTATGAAAATTCATAGTTTCGTGTCTTTGTCGACGGTAAAGCAAAAATTGCGGGTCGAATCGAAACACGAATGGCACAGAGCTGAGACGAATGGCATAGTATGGGAAAGGCCTTTACCCGTGGGATGTGAAAGGCTGAGGATGGTGATGATGGTTTCGTACTTTCTCTACAAGATTTTAAATAGATAAAATAAACGTACGTGATGCTTTTATGACGACCTACATACATCCTGAGATGGCGAGGTGTCAATAAGTCGAAGTCAAAGTCAAAATCTCTTGAATTATTGTAGTGTGTAAACACCCGACCTACTTATTAGGAACGCCGACATAGCATTAAGTATTAGCAATAGCAGAGTAGGTGGTGATGATGATGATGGTGGATCTCAGTGAAAAGCCGGTACTTATTTTTCTTTCTCTCTCTTTCCTACGTTTTTCATAAATTTAACACACTACATCATATTGGCATCACAGACGCACTTATGAACGTCAAATTATCACAATGACTCTACCACCGTATCGGAAAAAGAACCACTACTCAGAAGATACGGCAAGAAACTGAGGGGCATTTTTTTTGAGTTTTTGTTAATTTTTTCTAAAAGACACCCTACATAGTAATTTTGCATACTCCAACAGTCTGCTGCACGAGTTACAGAATACTATAAAGTGCAATAATCTATGTGTAAACAATGTATCAGCCGTCAACGAAACTATTTATAGGAAATCACTATGCACTCCACCCCCGAAGTTTCCACGTGCAAAATAATTACGTTCGTTTCCCACCCTTTATTTTACCCCCTACTATGTGACCTGTATGTTAAAGGTGAGTGAACTTGACATAAACAAAGCGCAGTAAGAATAAAAAATCGATGCAAACTATTTCTGTATTTACTCCATCTCTCATCTCATGACCTTAAAAATATACGATATAAAAAAACAGATGTGCTCTTTGTTAAAAAGTTTCAATGAATGTAGGACTTTTGTAAAAACAATGTAAAGTATAGGTTATATATGTCAGCTAGGGGTTGCAGTCCACCCCTAGATATCTGCGTCGCAGTAGGTGACGTCGCGGGGGTGTGGGGTTCTATTCTCGGAACGCGTGGGTGGTGCGGCGGCGACCGGGGGTTATCTACGTAATACAGGCCTATAGGGTAATATACGATGGTAGCAGTGATTGAGCTTGGGACAAATGATGTGTTTGGTTGTATGTTTAAAATAGTGTATGGTTATAAATATGCGACTTGGTGCCGATGCGTAGGATTCATTAATATAATATATAATTTATATTATATGATAGTTATACAGCAATAGTTTATTTAATGGAACTAATTGATAAGACGAGCAAGTCGTTCGCTTGAGACCATATTGGGTTTTTGCTCATGTCAAAGCAAGAAGTTCTAATTACTACGAAGGCATATGAATGCCTAATTTATATTATATATAATTATTCTGGCTAAAAACTAGTAACTATCTATAATGTTTGTCACAAAAAACAGTCCTAGAAATAAGTTTACACTTCTAAATTCATATTACCCTGACTGTAATATCTACGAAATATAGTATTACGGCAGGGAAGCAATGTAATATTATTGTCGTAGTTTTAAAATAGTGGCATTTTGCCTTTCTTGTCTTCATATACTATAGCTGTTATTGTATTATTTTCATGTCGACGAGACGATAGACTTGGTTCTGAAAATAACAAGCCTCATGATGAGAGGGAGGTAACATTTGCGAAGGGACTTACTGTCCAGGTTCCAGAAGCTGTCAGCTTAACTATATGACAAGGTCCTGTAAATCTTTTATATGTATACGAAAGTTTGTGAGGATGTATTTTTTATTACCGAATAGGTAGTCTCATCTGATGAAGTTGACCACAGTCTCGCCTGATTTAACAAAGTGACGACGCGACCGATGATGGATCATGCTTACCTGGAAGATACCGATTCACTCGGGACTTGAAGACACTCAGATTATAAGAAAATAAGAAGATTAATTTACAGATTATAATTAATTTATTTAAATTTTTTAATAATTTACAGATTATAAGAAGCGTTTGTAACTCTATCACGCAATAAAAATTAATTAAAAAAATAATGATAAATTGGAAAGAAATTTGGATTTTATAATTTTTTTCTAAAAGTGAAGAATCAGTTTCGATTAAATTTATATGGGACCACCTCTGAAGTATGAACCAAACAAAAAAATAATCACCAAAATAATTCAGTAATCGCGTAACAAACATAAAAAAACATACTGTCGAATTGAGAACCTCCTTTTTGAAGTCGGTTCAAATAAAACAAAAAACTTTTTGATAAGATTTTCAAAAAATTGCTGTTATTGGCACATGCTTGAATCAAGAGGTTGTATAATCAACATTGTCGTCCTCAGAGGTTTTACGTTCCGACTGCACCGGGATATATCCACGCGGGTGGAAGCGCGGGGCGCAGACACGAATTATTTTTATGCGGAGGTACCCTTGGGTACTCCCTTGGGTATCAATGAGATCTGTTCCCTTGGGTAATGATCGGCTATCCAGTAGTTACAGGTTTTTTTTTACACTTAATATATCTATGTTTGGTCACTGTCTCGCCTGATGTTAAGCGATGATGTGGCCTAAGTTAGAGCTCATAGATCTAGAGAGAGACGGCAGTTGAGCGGCTGCTCAGACCCGTCTCCCCGATGGTTCACCGAACATCATCCCGATACACGACTAGGTCGCTTGACGGAATGGCTTTGTTCGGTGGGTGGTATTACAACCACGGCCAGAGCCTACCACTCCGTAAAGCGTTAATTCCGTAAAGCGTATTGCACTTCACCGATTTCCTTTTACATCTCCTGTGTTGCAAGATTCAACTTCAGTTGCAAATTCATATCTTAGAAAACTTTGTTAGAAGTTGGAAACTTGATAATATTAGATATTGTTATAATCAATGACGGCATGTACACTGCGCTTTGCAGAAACTTCGCGGGGATAGTAGTTGAGGAACATAGATTCTCTGTTACTAGAACCAGAACAGTTTGAGAGCAGAGTGAGTTCACTCTAGGTCAACCGAAAACTACTCCTTTATTATAGTTGGTTAAAGACGTAGGTGGAATTGATAAATAAATAAATAACGCCCAACGATCACATACATATATCCTGACCCCTAACTAAGATTCCCCGATAGATCCCGATGGAACCAGGAACTATGAGGACCATGGTCCCACAGCACCCAGACACGAAACAAATGCTTGCGCTTTTTTTTCAGTGCACAAACATTTGTACCGTCGCCGGAATCGAACCCGCAACCTCAGTGATGTATGAGATTTGAGCCAACCTGCCCAACCACTACACCACAGAGGCTGTCAAATCCAATATTTTCATAATATAATTGCAAGAATCAACCTTGCAATTATATTACGAAAAAGATCTAGTGCTATAGAGATCTAGTCGAATTGCGATTTGTATAGTTACTGGCAACCACGCACATGTCGAATTATAAGCCTATATCATTCCGTCTATATTTGATTTGTGTCTAGGTTGCCAGTAACCAACCCTCCCAGACCCGAATAAACTTTATGAGCTTAACATTTTCAGAACAATCATAAAATCAACTAATTAGTTAGATGTTTTGGTAGAAGTGATGTGATGGTATGATGTTACAATATCTTTGTTAATGTAAGTAGATTGTCTAAATAGGGAAAATACTAACTAGCATCGTAACACAGGTCTATCTTAGTACGAATGCTAGTGATATCTTATATTTATTTTATGTGTCAGAATTATTTACGAGCTATTTTTATACCATAAAATTAGCTAATTAAGATATTATATTTTATTACATTGTTTTGCTTAAATAAATTGAATTGAAAAATTGAATTAAATTGAAATCTATTCCTGATCATATCATAACTAATTAATACCTATGTATTATAAATATTTTTTCCTACACCAAGGTTCCTGTGTGGTCCCACGACATGGTCTAACGAATGTTGTCATATACAACAACCAAGACCGTTGGCTTTACCTGTCCTCTGACGCTCGGTAGGGCTCAGATGTAAATACCACACAAACGTTCACCCATACAAGTGATGACCGCGGCGATTGTTGCTTACTGTTACGAACGGCTACGCAAACTACGCTACGAGCGCTACACCTACGCTACGAGCGCTACAGCTACGCTACGACTACTATTTTCATGTCTTGAGTGTTCTATTCATATAGATAGCTGACGGAAAAGAACACATATTACGCAGCTTTGCCTATTATTCCGCTAAGCAGTAGTACGCATGCGTTCCGGATTGAAGGGCATTGTAGCCAGCGAAATTACTGAGCATATGATATGAGACTTAATATCTGATGTCTCTGGGTGATGAGCGCAATGCTACGCAGTACTTTTTACACTGCAATGGTTATGGGCAGGCGTGGCGCTTACCATCAGGCAAACGATTTGCTCGAAAAAAAAAAAAAAAACACTTATTACGCGAAATACCTACCTCTAGGGTCTTGAAACACTCGAATGCAGCCACAAGACAGAAAACTATTTGTTATAATAATGTAGAAAAGTAAGCAACTTGGCGTAAAGGTCAGGGGAACTGCAAAATCTCCGGGTTAGCAAACTTTAACATATGCGTCCTCAGTTTTCGAATCTTGTTCCTCGAATATTTACGTTTGTGTTTCAGTAGAAACTCAAATTCGAGGAACAAGATTCAGTAAGCAAACTGGCTCGCGCCTTATATTCTTAGACTAGGTACGGTTTCTGAGGCTGTTTTCACAACAAAACACAACTTTAAATGATTCTTTATATATGCACCTTTATTATATTGTAAATAGTTATAATCAATTTTTCACTGTACTTAGAACAAAACGGGTATCAGCTGAAAATCTGCGCCGAGTTGTGCAAAACTTTCGGCATTTTATACTTTATATATTGATTATAACTATTTACAATATAATAAAGGTGCATATATAAAGAATCATTTAAAGTTGTGTTTTGTTGTGAAAATAGCCTCAGAAACTGTACCTAGTCTACGAATACAAGGCGCGAGCCAGTTTATATATATATATATTATTTAAGATTATATTTGTTGGTCGTATTTATTTATGTGTCGAATAAACGGTTTTTCTTTTTTATTATTCCACCTTTTACTTATTCTTTTTTACTCGTGTTAGTCCTCGGCCTCTACTTCTATTGTATGCGGGAGCATTAAGAAAATATTATTTTGTTTCTAAGAAATTACTTGACTTAAGTTTGTTTACATTGAGTATTTTATGAATAGGTCTTTGGGATTCCACTCGTAATTCCTACGTAATATATATTTGCTGGAAGTTTTTAGAAAATTTATAAACATTTTTCCTTAATCAATTTTTTATATAAACAGCATCAAAACACAATGGACGGTTCATAAAAACAGTGAGAAGAAAGCAAGATGGCGTAGTATAAATAAAGGAAAACAGAACTGCTGCGTTCCTTACGGCTCGGCTCGAAATGCTCTTACAATTAGCTAAAAAGCTTCAGAGACTTTTCTGCAAAAAACTTGAGATAAATGCAAGATGATATTTTCAGGTGGGGTTCTGCTTGGTGTTAATATCAAGTTACAATTTAAATTGCAAGTGTATTCAAATTAGATTGTAAGGAGACTTTTTATATTGTGTTTCTTTTCCGAATGATGGTGGTAGAGCCATTGCGTAAATTTCTCGTACATAAATGCGTCTGTAATGCCTGATTTGAACTTGAAGATTTAATTTTCATGTTAATTTTAGTTTTATTAACCACTATTGAATGAAAATCTAAAAAGAAAATGCCATCCTACTTCCTACGAAAGTTTGTGAAGATGGATGAATGTTACTCAATCATGCAAAAACTGCTGAAAGGATTTTGATGAAATTTGGTATGTAGGTCCTGGAAAAAGACGTAGGCTGTTTTTTATCCCGGGAAACTGCGGGCGAAACCGAAGAAATAATCAGACTGAAAAATGGGGATGTCGCATCAGTGCACAAACGTGTGAGTATTACAAAGATGCTAAGTACTCCGATACTTATACAGGGTGTTGGATCCCAGGTGCAGTGCACGGTGCTGTAAGTGGCTTTAGATTACGGAATCCCAAAAGCTCCCAGTGAAATGTTAGGCTCAGCTGCTAACTGCGGATTATTGTATGCCTTACTCTTGGTTTTATTCAATTATCTTAATGCCTACCCTCTTTGCGCGCATGTTTTTTGTTATTTGGAAGTGTTACATTGGCGTACTCAGGTGTCATAGGAGGGCGAAAAATTTGGGGCTATCAACGATAAACGACCCGAAGTAAGTTCATCGTTCATTCGTCTTCAGCCTAAACATTCAGTCAGTGTGACTCTAAATGGACTAAGAATCTACAGCTTTGACATTATATAGACATTACAAACCGTTGTATTATGAGATAGAAAACATGATTTTGAAATTGGTACTGACGCCCACCTCATGCCCCCGCCAAGGAACATAATAATTCGCTAAAGTTTAGCCTCAAAAGGGTTTAGCGGCTAAACCCTTTTGAAGCGTCTAGCTCTAGCCCCTCTTATCAGTTATCTGGGTACACCTATGACGTGTTTTATAACATTCTGCTTAGCTGAAGGGGATTAACCTACCTTTTTATGAAATGACGAGAAATCCTTTGAGCAATTATTTTAATTAAGGACGGCGGGCGATTGATAAAAAACAGCACTTAGATATAGCAGGTACTTATTATGTTGAATTGTTAATATTGAATTGATTTTTTCCGTAATTACAGTAAATTGAGGGTGAGAGACAATTTTTTTACTAATAGCAGAAACTCCTAAGATTTGGTTTAGAAAATCTTCGTTGGGCAACCAGCATGTCAAAGTACCAAACACTAGACACGCCGCACTAGACTAACGTGATGCTTTTTTATGGAACTGAATAATGAAACGAGCAAGTCATTCGCCTGATGGTAAGCGCCACGCCTGCCCATGACAATTACAGTGCAAAAAGTACTGCGTAGCACTGCATTGCGCTCATCACCCCGAGACATCAGATATTAAGTGTCATATGCCCAGTGATTTCGATTAGGAATATATACCATACTCTCTCTGGATAGAACACCCATGTTCCAGCAATGGGAACCTGAGTAGATGTAGAACAATCCTAGGAGTTCAAATAGAGCTCGAGGTAAAATGCTTGTATCTAATAAAATCTCTTAAAAACAACTCTACTGGGAGATCGCTTCACCTTGTTAGTGGAGACGTTGTCTCTTAGGGTTGACAATTTGTAGTTTTGATTTTTATTATTTTCAGCATTTCTTTATGAAGTAGAGCTCTCGAACAAATAAATGTGACACAAATCAATGTGTAACTTTTTCTTTACCTACTAAAATGTTGTTTGCCGTCTGTATTTTAATAAGGTTATCTGAAGGGATCCCCTTTAACAAATTCCACATGAAGTCGCCATGTTTTTGTTTGGTTTGGTCTTGTTGTTGTTGTTTGCAGTTTTCAGGGTGGTAACCCTGAATAAGAGACGCACCAAGGCGCTCCGATGTCTGGACTCACACAATCGAATTAGGCCTGACTACGTTGTCTATAAAATAAACTTATTGTTGTTATCTAGAAGGTTCACTTTAAGTTAAACACAAATATTTCCAACCGCATATGATTAACAGTTTGACGACTCCATGTCTATGTCCTTAATTAGTGTGCTCACATTTTTTTTTACATGGTAAGCGCCTACGCCAGTACTGCAGTGCCAACCAGAACTTTTAATACAAAAAAAGCTCTGCGTAGCACCGCATTACGCATATCACCACGAGACATTAAGTTATATTAAGATATTAAGTCTCATATACCCAGTAATTTAGCTGGCTAAAATGCCCTTTAAATCGGAACACACTAATGCTTGCGCACTACTGCTTGGCGGCACAATAACTGGCAAAGCTGTTCAACAAATAACGAGTGGGTAGGTACCCAGACGCCTTCCCGCATACGAGATATAAAAAGAACTATTCTTTACATTCCAAAAACATTTCTAGTATTCTAGTCCCAGCCACATTGCGAGTCGTTCATAATTGTATCCTTGTAGACGACGTAGTTCGCGGCGGTCACTTTTGAGTGTAGGTCAATTTGAGAGAAACTAATTTGACTTGGGTCAAAACGGCTCCCATAATTTGTACTGTTGTTGTAGTCTCGCTACATTAGAAGTTATGTAGCGTACCTGTACATTAAACGTTATATCGTTTATTTTGTAAGTTGGTACAACAGTACAAGTTAAGTTTAGTAGAAATGCGGTCTCTTAGATTTGAAAATATATTTGATGGGCCAGAGAATCAGCATCACTATTAAACGAGGTATTGCCGCCAGCCTTTTGGATACCTTACCTGCGGAAGATTTGTATGTTTTAATAAAAAATAATATTTAGTAGCATTACTTAATTATTTTTAGGCAAATACATAAAATCTATCGATCAATAATATGAGAAATATCAAAAGCCGACAATATAAAACAGCTACAATCGCGTTCAGAAATTAAATATTACTAATATGGATCTGCCAACTCAAAAAATATATAGGTGTAAAATAAGTTAACATAATAAAAAGATCAGCATCACATTTAAGACAATAACCGTAAAACATAATTAACGTCATTAAATCACAAAACTGGATCTACACCAAATTCAATAATTTATCACTCATCGGGCTCTGGTCACTTAAATGTCGCGGCCTGCAGGCTTTGTTAGGCAAGAATCCGGATATCTTAATAAGAAACGTCCAAGCAACTCTCACACCTAGCACGAAGATTATAGAGCTTACTTCTCGTGTTCTCGAGTATGTGTGTTCCCACGTTTTGGTTTTCAGTAAGAGAGCATCAATGAATGTCAAGGGTAGAAGGAACCTACGCCGGAATACTTTTGATTATTTATTGGTTTATCGGTGTTTTTGCGGACAAGTGCATAGTGATTAGAAGCGGAAATATAAATCGAAATTCCAATAATTTTATAGGAGAATAGATCGATCTTTGACCTTTCAGCTTAGACAGCGGTCAGACCTTTTGTGGAGTTTTTATGGTTGATAATGTTACAGAACATTATAAATCTTCCTTTATCTTTTAGTTTACGGTATATTCTGCCACTTGTTGCAGTACCAAAATGTGAGCCGTGTAGGATATAAATAAGGTTTAGCTGATATACGAGTCGTTGAGGAGGTTTAGACTCATATACAAAAAAAAAAGACAAATGAAAAAATTAAATAAAAGTACAACAGAACAAGTAGACATTTATTTGTTTAGATATTTTCGTCAAATACGATATTTATCACAAACAAATTCGATGTTTTGTTATTAGGTTGACGTTCAAAATGTTTGCTGCGATTAGCGTTGAATGTTGAAATGTGCTAAAATACATAAATAGTAATTCAGATGTAGGTTAAAATTGTCGTTTATCTTTTGTTTATGACAAAAGTAAATATCAACGAGGCAATTCCACGATTTACTTATTTCAATTATCATTATGTTTTAACTGACAACCTCCTTTTACGAGTCAACCGATGTGTGAAGATATTAAAAATAATGAACATTTTATAGGTAGGTTTGTTTCAATTTTGTTTTAAATATATTATGGTAGAGTAAATGACATTTGTGTCGGATCCAGTCCAGATGTTTAATATTATGCGTTCAGATCAGATAAATCCACGATTGATGTGTCAGGAAAAAGAATAATTGATGAGTTCTTTTATTGGATTAAAATCGTTTTTATCCATTTTCCGTGTTTTGGCCTTGGACGTAGGAGTATAGGGATTGGACAAGGTTTAATTGAGTTGTTAAAACATGTGTCAAATAGCTTTTTCCTTTTTATTCGAGTGAGGAGCGAGTGTGGCTCAGTGGGAGCACGTGCGACTTTCAATCCGACGCACCCGAGTTCGAATCCCGTTGGCCCTGCAACGCTGACTTTGCGGATTTAACTGTAAATACGCTAAACGTTTCTTGTTTAACAGTTCGTATAAAACTCAACCGTTCTACTAATCACAGTATGTGATAAGTAGTATGACCTATGATCGACTTGAATGATACGCTGTTTAAGTTTCTGATCTTTAAACAGGGTATAATTTATTCCAAACAAGCCAGTGTTTTGAGGCTGGTGTTCAGGCTAATTGTTTAGTGCCTTGGGTGCCGCTGCACGTTTAACAACCCATGTTTACGTATTTACAAGACTACCATAAAATTTACTTTGGTAGTTATTTGCAAAATTAGGTAGAGTAATTTGCGGAACTCGATTTAGATTAAAACACACTTTGAAAACATATATCATCCAGAAAAGAAACTCTCTGGGGGTAATTTAAAATTTCCTTTCTAAACGAATAAATGCTTCAGCATCAGCCTATCACAGTCCCACTGCTGGGACACAGACTTCTCTTAGACAGAGTATGGGCCATAATATAGCCCAGTGCGGGCTGGTAGATGTCACATGTCCTTGAAGTCTTGGACATGCCGGTTTGACTTGCCGGTTTCCTCGCGATGTTTACCTTCACCGTTTTTAGACCGAGTGTTAAATCCGCACATAACTTAAGAAAATCAGTGGTGCGAGGCCACCGGGATTCGAACTTGGGTGCGTCGGATCAAAAGTCACACGTTCTCCCACTGAGCCACACTCGCTCTAGTTTATAATATTAGTGTATAATGTCATAGAGAAAATTAATTATTTTAATTACGCAAAAGAGTGTTTGCAATTTAAATCAAAAACTTGTAGTACATTCACTGCCTATTATATGTATACATTAATGCCCATTAGCCCGCGGCCGTTAATGTTTAGTCTAGATTTAGTTCACTGATAACAGTCCCTAGTCTAGGTATCTAGGTAATGATATATAATGGCTTGTGCTGTGATAAATGCGGCAGGATTAAAGCTTGGCGTCGGTTTCGCTTTGTGTACTTCTTTATTGATAGTGACAGGTGGTAATTCATAGTGCCACAAGGGTGTACATTGTACAGTACATGAACGGATTGGGAGCGCTGCTCTCTATACAAGTGGCTTTTGAGATGCAACTGTTCATCTGTGGTTTCTAATTTTATGGGCTACTGATTAGAGAGAACTGTGATTAGAGATTAAGATAGAACTGTGGCTTATGTTTAACGAAGATTGGTAGGAAGATCAGCAGGGCGATCACGTAAGTCTGTTGCAAACGTCACATGTTGCAAACCTAAGTGCAATAGAAATTCAATTCAATCGATAAAATGCAATCAACTAACTTTTTATGTTTCGATTTCAATGTGTTCCTATGTATAACTTTCAAGGTGAATCGGAGTAAGCCCGACAAATTTACAAAGAGAGATTGTGCTATGAAACCTTATGTCAAGCCTATCAATTCAATTTTACTGTGTAATACGGCTCCTTTTTCTATAGTTCGGTATCGATATACACTTTGTTAGTCTAAACTTATTTTTATTTCGATGGAGCTTTCGTTGACGTTTGATTGCAACGAATGGGTTACGTGATCGCAAAACCATCATCGAAACTGGTTTCTTATTGAAATTGATTGAAATAAAAGATACATGATCGCTTTGCTGATCAGGTTCATCAGGTTCAGCTGAAGCAGAAATCACAGTTCACACTGAATCACAGTTAAACACACATAACAGTTTTTTCAAATTTCTCAGACACAATTTGATTTTATAGGTTACTTTGAGGTAAACATTTTTGATGGAAAATAAGATCGATTATGCCCATGTTAATTTAATTGAGAAATTACTTTTATTAGATGATTTTTTTTTTCAAACTACCGAATTGCGGTTTTTATGTTCTCAAAAATGCACCCAAAGTTTCCTAAGGACAAAACTTCCTCAACTGAAAGTGAAAAGGTACCTTGCTCTGGAGGTGCTCTGAAGGGTGCTGTGTAACTTGGTGAAGACGAATCGATGAAGCAGACATGTACGACATATTTGAAATCGTGTCATAACAACAGACAAGTTTAAATAACCTTATTCGACCTCTTTTAATTGTAAAGGCGGGGTATTCCCTGCCGCCTTCACGAATGATGATAAAAAGCGTCTATTGTGGCAATATTGTCATAGTCATGCCAGTAGTTTTTATAATCCGTAAAGATAAAAAAGGTTACGATATTTCTTAAAAACTTACGATTAGATATACATATATATTGCGGAAAACATTCCTGATGGGAAATAGGGTTGATTAAGCACATGTTAAGGTTTGGAAACTACCGTGAGTCGAAATATTCATTATTAATATAAAACGGCTGCACTCACGTTTGATTGTGTCGGAATAACTCCGACCAGGTTTCGAACAATTAGGACGACCTTTTTATTTTTATTTTTTAGCCTGACTACCATTCTCAAAAATCAAAAAATGCAGTTTTAATCTTTTTCAAAATTAACCCGATGTTTACTAAGAAAACTTCCGCACTGCAAGGGAGAAGGTACCCTCAAAAAAGTAAAAGTCTCCCAATTTTGCCCTGAATAGCGTGGAGCTTACCGTCTTGAATTGGTCTTATAGCTAGTTAATACTAACAATTAATAAATGTAGGTGATTGTATTGTGTACAGCAAAAATGCGCTGCAAATTTAGGCCACCTTTCGAATCCAGTCCTTATCAGGGCCGAAGGGCGTTCGGCTCAAGCTTGTTATCAGTTATTGGGCACTTTATCAAAGGCACTACTGCCATAAATTTGGTTATAGCGTGCATAAATTTGGCAATAATAAAGGTACGTTTCTGATGTCGGCTGCCAAATGAATGGAACAGAACTATTCCACGGAGGCGACTATTGTATCGTTCTGTTTACCTTTTATGTATGTCTACATCACTTTGATTGGGCCTTATAACAAAAGGATGAAGGTTTATTATCTAAAGGATGTTATTAAAGATCTTAACTGTATTAATAATAATACATTTTAATTATTAATAATAAATGTTAGTATGAAAGTTTTCCAAGTTTTGTATGAGAGTCCTAGCCGTTTAATTAAATATTTATCTTTTTACAAGCTTGCAAGTTGAATCAGAAACATTTCCTCTTATACACTACGGAGTTACAATTTTGCATACTTGTCATAGTCCGATGACAATGCAATGTTATGGTGACAGCCAGCTGATCTGATGATGAAGTTTGGACGTTGGAAATGGAACTCCTTGACGGATTATCGTAAACTACTAGTGTTTGGGCTCCATATAAAACTAAAAAATCCCCAAAGATACAGTAAAAACCATTGTCTTTAACGAAGTTATCCTTCTCATTTTACGAAACATGTTATTATTTCAGTATGTACAATATAGAAATGAAATGAAATGAAATTGGTTTTTTTTTGCTTGAAACATGGTAGGTACTGACATGATGTCACACTTATAAAATGGCACGGCATGTTTCACCAGAAATTCGCATGCAAAATCTAAAAAGTATATATTATTATTAAATGAATTCATACAATTTATAATATTAATGACCTCAAACATTACAATTTATTACTCAATATTGAAATTAAATTAATCACTGTCGAAGACAATGTCAAAATAAATTGTATTGAAAGTGTCATGTCATTTGTTTTAAATTAAATAATATTAAAATACTCCTTGTATTTTAATATAATGGGAGTAAACTACTTAATACTTAATTATTGAACAACACCTTTTTTTACGTAGGTAGGTACCTAGCATATATGATAGGCAAACATTTGACCGCTGTCTCACCTGATGGAAAGTGACGACGCGGTCGACGATGGATCATGCTTGCCTAGAAGATACCGATTCACTCTGGACTTGAAGATACCTAGATTATAAATATCGGGAAACAGAGACGCTGGTAAGGTGTTCCATTACTACACCACTAACTATTAAATGACTCGTATATTATATTATTTATTCACCTATTTAAACCACTACATATTTCATATAAACTTGTTTCATATAATTATGATGGATGTCATAACACCTGCCACTTATCTTTCGTTGTTATTTAAAAGCACAACACATTATAAATCGATTTCCATAAATATTCGATTAAAATATACTCGAGGAGCGATTAGTAAGTCGTCAGCGTGTATTATCACTTATTCTATGTATCCTATCCTACTTCCTATTCTTACTAATCATACTAAGGATTTTTTTAATTTTGTTATAGGTCAGTTTTTATTTTTTTTTACACTTAATAGGTCTATGTTTGGCCACTGTCTCGCCTGATGTGAAGCGATGATGTGGCCTAAGATGAAGCACATAGATCTAGAGAGAGACGGCAGTTGAGCGGCTGCTCAGGCCCGTCTCCCCGATGGTTCACCGAACATCATCCCGAAACACGACTTGGTCGCTTGACGGCATGGCTTTGTTCAGTTTAATCTTTATCACTGTACATATTTGCAAATAATAGGGGATCGGACAGTAATCGAGAAAAAATCTAAAATGTAGTTAAAACAAATGTTTGCTGAACCAGAAAGATCATCCAATCAATATTTTTGTGAAATAATAATGATTTATATTATATTTTTTTTAACTTACATTTTTAATCTGTTCTTCATCTCCAACGAAACAACAATCACAGCGCATGACGTCATTTGAAGGCAAATGTCGTGTGCTAAGCTTGTGTTTATTTTACTTTTTTGCTTTTCATAAAATTCATTGTTGTTCGTTTTTTCGTTCCATTACGACAATATAGTCCCCAAACTACACAAAACGTATTTAAATCTCTTTGCAATTATTCTTTCGTAGAGTCGTTTTCTGCTTCCATATGGCATCACATGTTCCGAGGTCACCTTTTGCGCGGCAATATTTAAAACATAACATACGATGCGCAAACGCATAGACGTACAAACAAACAAATTTTTATTATAGGAGGACTAGTTGCTTCCCGCGGTTTTCCGGGATAAGAGGTATCCTATAATCCTTTATATACACATAATTTCATCAAAATCCGTTCAGCAGTTTTTGTATGATTGAGTAACAAACATCCATCCTTCCATGCATTCTCACAAACTTTTGCATTTATAATATTAGTATAGTAGGATAGGATATAAGAGCGAGTGTGGCTCAGTGGGAGAATGTGCGACTTTCGATCCGACGTACCCAAGTTCGAATCCCGCTGGCCTCGCACCACTGACTTTCTTAAGTTATGTGCGGATTTAACACTCGTTCTGAAAACGGTGAAGGATCAACATCGTGAGGAAACCGGCATGTCCAAGAATTAATCACAAAAATTCAAGGACATGTGACATCCACCAACCCGCACTGGGCCAGCGTGGTGGATTATGGCCCATTCTCTCTCTATGAGAGAAGGCCCGAGTCCCAGCAGTGAGAACGTGATGGGCTGATGATGATGAGGATAGGATATGATAGTAGCATAGATAGATGAAGTCGTATAACACTTTGCCTTTATAGGTATAGCCATAAAAAAACCGCACACCCGACAGTTACTACCCTAGACCAAAATACAACTCGAAGCAAAAAATAACTACAACAAAACAAATTAAGCGTTCGGACATACTTCATTTACATATTAAACCCATTACATTAATTGGTCTCACTTCTGACGAAATTATTATGAGAGGGAACAACAAATATCGTGTGTGGAACATAATATGGTTATTAATAGAATAGAATAACTTTTTATTATAACACCATGATACAGAAACAATTTAAACTTAAATAACAATTAACTTAATGCTAGCGTCACAATGGGCGGTCATATCGCTCAAAGCGATCTTTTCCAGACAACCTACAAGTGGAGGAGTGTAGACAAAAAATATATATGTTATCAACAAAAATTTTAATTAATTAACATTATAATTAATATAATATACACTATAATATAAACTTTAGTCATTAATAATATTAATTTGACATAATTATGTATTAAATTTAATAAAACGGCTAGGACTCACGTAGTTTGTCGAAATAGTGGACCTAGGTTATAGAATATAATTATGTATGTTGGTTCTGTTAATAAAAACATGATTTTATTGTATTGGAAGTGTTGGAAGTGAGGTAAAGTGTCTTTCCCACTTTACTTAGGTATAGGCCAAAGCGTCATCCCTCTAATGTCATTTATTATGGTTAGTTATACATATAAAAAATATACATTTTACCAAAAAAAAAGACTAACGTTTTTTTTTGGAGTCCAAGGTCAAATATTGATGAAATTTATTTGGGACCACTTCATAGCTATATCTTCTGACCTAAACGCAAAAAGAATTTTTGAAAGCGGTCGACAGTTGGCAGAGAAATCGGTGAACGTACATAACAAAAAATATACAGTGAAACATAGAACCTCCGCCTTTAAGTCGGTTAAAAAGCATTACGATTATGTTTATTTTAATGGTGACCTATAAGCAATTATTTGAATGGAACCGTTAAAAATTGAAAAGTACAGTCTTTAAAACCAAATTAAACGTTTTAAGATGTTCACATACTGTAATAGAAGTAAATAAAATACTGCTAAAAGCTCGCGACCTGACGCACCCAAGTTCGAAGCGAAGCTCGGGCTCCGCACTTATGTTTTACCTATATTAAATAGATTGAGGGCGTTCTCTTCAAAGAATAGTGTTCAAAAATAGCGTGAACAAACCAGTGTATTCATATCCTAAAAGTAAAGGTCATGTGACACCCACTAAGCTGGAATGGTTCCGTGTCCTCGAATATTGATGGGACAATGATATTTTCATGAAAACGGCAAACATTGGATCTAACACTTTAACTAATAAAAAGTATATTAAAAAATGCAACAAGTTATGCATTAAAAAATAGATATTTTGATAAGGACGACGTAAGGGCTGTATTCACCGTAGCCAGACCTTCATAAGTTCATTAAATGTTTTAGATGAAGAAATAAAAATTCTTCCGGCAAGTGTTGCCAGCGAAACCCTAATGTCAAAGCAAGTGCTCCCAATCCTTGTTTATGGCACTGTAGTGTCTGCCAGTTGTTCAGCCGCCAAGCAGTAGTGCGCAGTAGTTACTGTGTTCCGGTTTGAAGGGCATTGTAGCCAGCGAAATTAATGGGCGTTATGAGACTCAACAGCTAATTGTCTCAGGGTGACGAGCGCAGTGCAGCGCAGCGCAGGATTTTGCAAAACAAAGTTCTGGGTGATGCTGTTATTGTTATGGGCTGGCGTATTGCTTACCATCAGGCAAACGACCAGCTCGTCTCGTCATTCAGTTACATAAAAAAAGTGTCACACTTGTGGCACTGTAGTGTCACTCTTATGGCACTGTAGTGTCACAATTGTGGCACTGTAGTGTCACAATTGTGGCACTGTAGTGTCACACTTGTGGCACTATAGTATCACTCTTGTGGCACTGTAGTGTCACGCTTGTGGCACTGTACTGTCCCACTTGTGGCACTGTAGTGTCATACTTGTGGCACTGTAGTGTCACTCTTGTGGCACTGTAGTGTCACACTTGTAGCACTGTAGTGGATAGATAACCACATTCTCTTTGAGATGTTAATCGATACAATACACAATACGACATTGATATTTAACAAAACATCTAACGTTTCATTCTTTTACAAAGGATTAGGTAATTCCTAAAATATACACATGCACATGTGCACACATGCATATGTTGAGAGTGACCTAGCTAAATTAGCGAATATGTTAAACGTACGCATTAGGTTTTTAAGCAAATCGGCTGCAATAATACGCACGGAATCAATAATAAATTATTCATAAATATGCATTAACAACATTGTGAGGTGCTAGCGTATGTGTTTCGCAAATCACTCCGAAATGTCTTGGTTTGACGCCCACAAGTGGTATCTAAAAGTCATGTTAGGTCTTGTACAGATCAGCAGGGCGATCATGTATTTTTTATTTCAATCAATTTCAATAAGAGCCGTATTACACAGTAAAATTGAATAGATTGGGCGTATACATAACGATTCATAGCACAATCTCGCTTTGTAAATTTGTCGGGTAACTGGATTCTCATTGAAATTGATTGAAATAAAAGATACATGATCGCCCTGCAGATATTGAAATGTAATGTCTTGTGAAGCGATATCCAATTTTTTTAATTTTTAATGTAACTAAATGACGAGATGAGCTGGACGTTTGCCTGATGGTAAGCAATACGCCAGCTCGTAACAATAACAGCACCATCCAGAAATTTATTTGAATTTAAAATAAGTAAGCTTTTTTTGATGGGCCGACGATATTGTAAGAACTGCGGGCCGAACCTGAGCCCTTACTCTGAAAAAGTAATTACGATCTTCGTTCTGTCGGATGAAAGGGACAGCGCTATGCAACAGGCATAACAGTGTCTCTTTTAGTCCGCACGAACAAACAAACGAAAGCAATTCGGAGTAGGCCCCCTGGACACGAATGGCGCAGAGTCGAGGCGAATGGCATGACATGAGAGAGGCCTATACCCAGCAGTGGGACTTAAAGGGCTGTGGATGATGATGATAAAGCTTTTCTTTATGGAACTGATTGATGAGACGAGCATGTCGTTCGCTTGATGGTAAGCGCCACGCCTGCCCATGACAATTGCAGTGCCACCCAGAACTTTTAATGCAATAAAAAGCACTGCGTAGCACTGTTTTGCGCTCATCGCCGAGACATCAGATATTAAGTCTCATATGGCCAGTAATTTCGCTGGCTGCAAACCGGATCACTGTAATACTTTCGCACTACGGCTTGGCTTAGCTTCTTTTCCTATCATTATTTCAATCTAAATTATCACTTTCAGGATCTTACGTTTGCCTAAATCTCAAAGTGAATCAAAACAATAATTGTCAGAATTCGTAAAATATTTGCGAAAATAATTCGATAAAAACTATAAAATAAAATGTATTTTTTTGCATAAATGAATGACTCCATTCGATAAGGCTAGACTAATATGCCGTATTGCCGTGGTGAAACTATATAAATTTATATGACACAGCGAAATGTTGATACAGTATGTCAAGCGTAATCGACGAAGTTCGACCAATGTATTTTCGGCGACATGTAAGTAGCCTGTGGCAAACACAACCGGATACAAATAAGTTTAGATTATATCACGGGTAGAACTTGCCTTTACACATGTTAACTGAATGTCAGGGTGTATATTTAAGACCAAGCCTATCGCTAAGTATATACAAATTTTCATGTTGATAAGGCAATTGCCTGGCGAGATATTTTAATTTTGGTTTCGATACGACATCCTGTATAAGTTGCATGCGTGTATCGAATAGAACGGCAGGCGGCCTTGCCACGCCTTGACTTGCGTAATGCACATATTATATACAATTTATATTTAACCCTCTGTTGGTGTAGGCGAAATTGGTGGCATAGTTATTATTGTTGTCTTTTTGAGAATATACAAAGTACGGAGTACTTATTATTATTGTAAAATCATAATAAATGCCGGTGAGCGTCCCAGCTCGTGTTTCCATTGTCGAGAAAAAACACTGATGGAAATCTTCTCTCTTTTAGGGAGAGGAAGAGATAGCGCTATAATCTACAACGCGAGTCCATTTGGGGTTGTTTGGAGTGTTCTAATTCTTTTTTTTAACCGCTGGGGTAGACGTGTGAAAACCGCGTATCGGCAAGCATTACCCTGATGCGACTAGATGGAGCGACTACCGCAGGGTTACTGGTAACTGCTAGTAACTGAAGAAAAGCTGAAGATCGGGCTCAGTGGCGTGCCATGGGAGAGGTCTATGTCCAGCAATGGACTGTTATATGCTGACGATAATGATGATGATGATGATGATGATGATGATGATGATGATGATGATGATGATGATGATGATGATGATGATGATGATGATGATGATGATGATGATGATGATGATGTTGATGATGATCATTTGCATTTCCATGTCCATTATGAATATTATAGAAAAAATGCGTTGTCACCAATTATTTTATGATAATAGTATTATCATTAAAAGTGGCATAATATCGCAGAATAAAGGCTCATATCCCTCTTAAAAAAATATTGCTCCTTTGACGTAATTTTTGACCCTGCGATAACAGTGGAGGGTTAAATTGAAAGCTCAAAACATTGTGTTGCTAGGTGTAGCCTGAGACCTAGGCTCGGTTTAGGTGTTGCGTAAATAGCACGCCCTGATCCGTGCCCTAGTGATACAAAGTAAGCCGCTTATCTAGATTTTATCCCACATACCTTTACAAGCTGATATGGCACTCAATGTACTATGAATATGAATAGATATTATTAAAATAGTTTTTTATTATACTCCTAAATAAAATAGTACAACATAAAATGGTTTTAACATTACAAGGCTATTATAACGATGTAATAACACAGAATACTAAGGGACAGAAGCGTCACTCCGCAAAGAAATTTAAACAAATAGCGACTCTTGCTATGACGCAATAAAATTCAATTCAGCTGCATACCTACCAGTCATATTAACCTACAGAGCGCCTCTCTTTCTATCGCATAGCTCTTTCTGACCAGCGACACGTGTAACGACGCGCGACCCGCCGTCGGTGTCCGGCTATGTACTTGTAGCATCGTACCTACAGTGCCGAGTGCGCTAGGCCTGGCAATAATACCTATCACTTAATGAAGGATTGTCAACAAATTATCTGATTACAATGTGAGCTCTTATTTATTTCAATACTCAAAGGTGATTAATACCTGTCCAGTAAGACCATTTTCTATGTATAATATAGCAGTCCGTAGGAAAAGAGAGAAAAATAACTGGCTGTGAACATCATCATCATCAGCCCATTATGTTCCCACTGCTGGGACACGGGCCTTCTCTCATAGATATAGTATGGGCCATAATTCACCACGCTGCCGCTGGCTCAGAGCGGGTTGGTGGATGTCACATGACTCACATGCCATTGAATTGTGTGGTTCTTGGGTTCCGGTTTCCGATGTATTGTATCGCTTTTAGAGTACGAGTAAGTGTTAAATCTACACAACTTAAGAAAGTCATTGGTGTAGGGGGGACAGCGGAATTCGAACTCACAGGTGCGTTGCATCTAAAATCACACTAGTTCTCGCTGAGGCAGAAATGTCTCAGGTTGAAATAGAAACACATAACTGAGGCAATCAGGATTAATTATTGATTTGAAAACAATGGTTAAGCAAGACATTTATGAATACTATAGCCATTAATTATTATGCCACATTTAAAGATCTCGTTAAGATTATAACTGATTGATTGCTTTTGAAATAAACATTGTTATTATTTATGGTCTAGTATCTTATTTGTGAGCTATTTATAACTCTCAGGTAATAAGTTCTCTGTTATAAATAGCTGTCTACTAAAAATTAAAAATAGCATTCCGTTTATGTAGGATTGACACAAAATGAGGTTTCCTTCTTATAGATACTATAAGGAAAGTTTATGAATGCAACGTATTGAGGGAAGAGTGCAGAGGTATGAGAGAGAGAAAGAGAGACAATAGATGGCGGAAGTAAAAGGTGTTGAGTACGGTGTTAAGATTTATAAATTAAGAATAGGGGATCGGACAGTAATCGAGAAAAAATCTAACATGTAGTTAGAACGAATGTTCGTCGAACCAGAAAGATCGTTCAATCAATATTTTTGTGAAATAATAATGATTTATATTTTTAAATCAATAAATCATTCTGACATTTTTAATCTGTTCTTCATCTCAAACGAAACAACAATCACAGCGAATGACGTCATTTGTAGGCAAATGCCGTGAGTCAAGCTTGTGTTTATTTTACGTTTTTGCTTTTCATAAAATGTATTTTTGCTAATTTTTTCATGCCATTACTACAATATAGTCCCCTAACTTCACAAAACGTATTAGAATCTCTTTGCAAGTTTTATTTTGAAGAGATTGTCGTTTTCTACCTACATATTACGTCACAAGTTTTGAGATGACCTTTTGCGCGGCAATATTTGAAACATAATATTTAAACATTGTTTTAGGTACTTTTAGAGCGTTATTTAATTAAAATATTACTTTTCAATATATATTCATTGTAGTTAATTTAAAACACTTTCAACAAAACAAATAGGTAACTTACCTACTCAATAGCAAATAACATAGGTTGGTACATACAGCAACATAAATGCTTCAACATTTTTAATTTTATTTAATTAAATACATGACTTTACAACAGCATTATTTGTGAATCATATAAATTACATGGAACAAACTTTTGATTTATAATATCTACTCTATAACATAATACAATTTATCATCAATTTGTGCGATAGGTAAATTTCACTCTGCAATAAATATTCATTTCATTTTAAAAACATAGATGATAGGAATCAGAAAATGTTCAGCCACTTTTGCGGCTCTCTATACCTACCTAGATAAGCCTCTTTCGCATAAGGTTTGTAAGGGATTCCCCATAACCCCTATCATCACAAGTACCTAATAGAATGGCTGTAAACACTTTGGACACAGTAAGCAAGCAGCAGGAAAACTTTCAAAATATCATGAAGAATGTACCAGTAAAACATTGCATAAGGAAACTGGACTAGGTATTTAGACTTTTGACTGTTTGTGATCGTCACTCGACAAACATTTATTTATTTATTGATTGATTTCTTTATTTATATATGTATTTCTTTCTTTCTTTCTTTCTTTATTTAAAAACATGTACCGCTATTATAGTTACCTATACCTATTACAAATAACTAACAATACATTTTTAATAAAATCTTTAAAACTTTTTATTGCTATTAGATAAATAAATAAACACGCCCAACGATCACATACATAGATCCTGGTCGCTAACTAGGAATCCCTCTGGGGAACCAAGAACTACGAGGACCATGGTCCCACAACACCCATACCCGAAATAAGCTTGCGCTTTTTTCTGGCCATAAACATGTCCCGAATCGAATCCGCAACCTCAGTGGTGTATGAGATTTAAGCAAATGCCCAACCACTAGACCACAGAGGCTGTCTATTTTTTGGCACCATCTTGCCTGATGTCGAGTGACAATTAATGTAGTCAACGATGTAGCACTTAGATCTCTACGGAGTAAGGAGTCAGTTAAGCGCTGGCGCTGCTTAAGCTCAGGCCCCAGTCCTTGATGATTTCAAATGGTTCCAAAGCGCGTGATCGGACGTCCTCATTAATATCGATGTTGAATATCTATAGTAAAAATCTGCTACTACTGAATATTTCTAGCGACTTTCGTCGCTGATTGCACTTCACCTTCATCAAAATTGAATTTACGAAGGGAGTAAAAAAAATGAAACCTACTACAATTGTAAGAGGTAAGGTCAAACCAAGTTAAAAAGCTTATGAGCTCGTAACGTCATCTATACAGTTCACCGACGGATTTTTTTCTGTGTCACTTTTTAACGCAATCACTGGTGATAAGTGTAATTTGCCCTAAGTACATGTTATTGCGAGTGTGATGTATATTTAAATACCTGCCAGGATGCGTCATTTCAGTGATGGATGAGCTTACCTGTGAACAAAATAAAAGGCATTAGTACACGTGTAGGCTGGTGGACGTATTTTTGGGTGAGTAAGGATAGAAAAATATAATATTTAGATAATGAAAACCCCACAAGCCATAACATTGATTCTTTGCATTTTGTTTGCTGTGTTTTCCAACATGCATTCCTAAATGTCATTGGCATCGCTAGTGCAAATTCCTTACGATAACCTGTATGGCAAATGTCCTAGTTTTTATTTAATAAGAATAATAATAATAACGTTTATTGAATAAATAGTTAATTAACAAAAACATAGTCCATTGGTCCCCAAACTAGGTAAACCTGTATCTTGGGGACCTCCTTCCTAAATGATACATATTGTTTTATGACAAAAGGAAAAACGTCATTTTCTAATATGTTATAAAATATAAAATAACTTAAGAGGCAAAACATAGATGACATAAGTTTGTGTTTGATTGAAAGGGTATGCCTCTAGTGTGACAGGATTTCGATTGTATTTTTTTTAATGTTTGTTACCTCAGAACTCCGTCATTTATGAACCGATTTGAAAAATTCTTTTTGCGTCGGGTTCAGTATAGCTACGAAGTGGTCCCATATAAATTTCATCGATATGTGACCTTGGACTTCGAAGATACATTGAAGTCGGTTTTTGTTTTTTTCTAAAAATTAATTATAAATTGATATCTTCAAATAACAGAGCAAACACATTTTGTCGGCGTTTCATGTAGGTAATTAAGTAAAGAGACGAGCAAAGTTCACCTGATGGTTAGCAACAGTTAATGTTATTTTTATAGAACCTTGGAGATTTTCAATAAACTGACCAAAAGCGCTGCTAAGTCAAAAGTTAAAAAATTACTTAATTGTCGGTAATTACTTAATTACTTCAACTACTATTTCTACTACTATCAAGGGGTTTAATTTAAAAAAAAACTAACTTATTTATGTCAAGCGAAATGTGGCATGCAGGCGTAAACTACTGACCGCGCGCAATGTGCGATGCTTGCATCGTACAAGCGAGTTTAGTAGAGTTTAAAATGTTTCATCCAATATCAGTTGAAGAAAAATACCATAGTTCCATAGCAAAGTACCTATGTTGCTCGACGTACCTGATCATTTAAAATGTGTATCCTTCACAGCACATGTATCACTGTCATCCCTACATATTGATCACTTCAATACACGTAATAGGTATATACTTAAGTTGGTATACATAGAGTACAATTTGGTTAATCCTGAAAAATCGTATTTTTTCGCGCAAACGAGCCAATTGGTCGGAAAATGGCGTCGCGCGGGAATACAAGTATCGGGTACGCCGACTCATATTTATGTCTATAACTTGATACTTGATTTATATCGCTGATATTTTTATTTTAAATTAGGTTTTGGTTCATGATGTGTGTTTGTACGAAATTCAGATAAAATTTTTTTTGTACCCAGATACAGAAGCTGAATTATCGGTATAGCAAGAGTTTTGTTGAAAATATATATTTTTAACAAATTCGTAATCGGAACCACGAGCAGATAAAAATGAGCCCAAACACTAGAAGTTTACGATTATCCGTCAAGGAGATCCATTGCCAAATGCCAACCCTCCGTCTTCATCATCTGATCAGCTGGCTGTCACCATAATATTGTATTGTCATCGAACTTTGACAAGTGTACAATTTTAACTCCGTATAATAGGAAGTGGTTCTGATTTAACTTACAAGATTTGACGCAAATAATAAACATGGCAAGTTAAATAAAAACTTAACGAGCGTTTTGAAAATGACTAGTTGTATAAAAAAGTACACATCTCAGAGAGGGCCATAGTGTCTTCAACTATTCTTCTAACTTGTTAAGATTCAGCTTTACATTTTTTTTCTATATAAAGGCATACGTACTGCTAGTAAGAAATAGTTAGTATTCTTTACTGCTAGGCAGGGACCTACTCTTTCTTACACGAGTACCTTTTCAACAGTTTTTTTAGAATTGAACCTCCATGACGGAAACCGCAGAAGTATGTATTGACGTCATCAAGGAAATCACATAAAGCTGGCAATTCCCAAACAAATAATCAAAGATTCAACAAATTATGGCAGCCCACGCTGGATTTAACTTCGGCTACGGATCAAATGACGGAAACTGGGCCGATCTCCAGTACTTTTCCGCAATTTTTAGCCAAAATTATTTACGCATCATAAAATACTTAGAGGCTTTCGATTTAGGAAACCTTTGTTTGAGGTTAACAGAAACTTTTCCTCCAAGAGCAAAAACAACTTAGAATATCCTTTTATGGTATTAGGTAATGTATTTCTAGTACGCAAGCCTGGGAAGAAGTGATAAGAAGAAAAAGCTATTTCACCATTATACAATCCATTGAGCAATTTTATTCTCAGTATACTGGTTGAAGGGGAAGAAGAGGGGAAAGAGGCATGACCATTTTAAAACAAAAAGGTCACTTATGTTCTACTTGAAAGTGTACCACCAACAGAACATTCATTAAAATCTGTTGAGCCGTTGCTACGTTAAGAGGGAATAAGCAGAGAAGGAATAATCCACTCCATCCAAAGGTTGTCTGGAAGAGATCGCTTATTAGCGATAATAACACCTATTGTACTAATCAAACTTTTAAGTTCTATTTTAAGTTGTATTTGTTATGTTATTGGTGTACAATAAAGTGTTATTAATCAATCAATTAATCAAATTACTCACTGGGAAAAACTAAAATTTGAAACTTTTTAATTTTCCCTACACAAAAGTAAAAAACGGCTGAACCGATTTTCGACCGACTGCCGGGGCGAGAAGGTGAATGCTAGCGCAACCTCATCTCGCCCCACCACGGCAGAGGACTGCTCACTGGGGTTTAGTGGGTTCGATCTCCACACACCCCCTTCTGCCACCCGCATGGTAGAAGAGAAGTGCAGCGGCATTTTACATTATCCAAAAAAAAACCTAATACCACAGTATTACCAAAGAAAACTAAGTATTACCACGTATTACACTAATACCTTGCAGAATTTTGTGGGTAACTAATAGTGCTAATAGCACGTTCCTCGAGCTAGTTTGACGGCTGATTAAACGAGAAACCGTCTGCCTCTATGAAGTCCTTCTTCGGGGAGCAGCTACATTCTCGTGCCTATGCGTACCCACCTACCTATACTTACATAGTGTTAACAAACCTACGGCCAATATTTACATAATCATGAAGCTTTACGCACCACTAAATCTGAGTGAGCAATCATGTACAAACTTGCAATTGGCTTAATGACTGTGTAACGTCTTAGTTTAAAAATGCTGCTTGCGACACGTTAGTTGCTAGGTCTCTCGGCTGGGCCGGGAAGGGGAGGTTCGGGTCGGCCAGTGTGTGGAAACTGTGCCAGGCTGGCCAATTGAGCTGGTCGTCATGACTTGACGAATTAAATGCTTCATATTAAGTACCCACAATTTGTTTTTAGAAAAACTAAAAAATTTTTATTATGAATTTTTGATATTTTACAATTTGATGTCATTTATTAAGAACTTCTTATATTATTATATACCTTTTGCTAAAAACATAGCCGAACGCCCGCTATATTTGTTTCACGACGTGGAAGACTGGTAGTAACTGGTTTTGTGCAAAGCTATTAAATAAATATATAAACATTTTTTATTAATCTTTGCATGACAAGATTGTGAGGATGGATGGATGAATATTTTTACTCAATCACGCCAACACTGTAAAGATTTTGATGAATTTGGTATGTAAATACTAGGCACTGCAAAAGTACATAGACTATCCCATCATCATAGAATATAGTAAACTTTTATCGCATAAAACCGCGGATGAAACCACAGCGCGTAGCAAGTTAGATTGTATATACTAAACTAGTAGTTTATACTAAATTAGTCTTTCATACTACGCCTCCGTTTTGTTTGTTTTTTGTTTCCTGCATCAGATCTGTTTTTTCTAGGCACAAACAGCTACGATCTGTCCTCTTGAACTATAATTTTTCCAACAATGTGAGTTCGGTTCAGTAGACGCATTGAACGACACCAGTAGATGCGAAAATTCTTGTAATTTACTATGTTATTGAATTTCGAAGCTGCAGTAACCCTAAGAGAGTTCCAGCGCGGCTGCGGCGCGGCTGCGGTGCGGCTGCGACGCGGTTAGTCTCGTGTAAAGCGACCTTTATTGCATTAGTGTACTATAGTACACTTATTTACAGAGTAACCAGGTTATCCCTGGTACGTGATGTTCGGCCACAATTACGTATCGGTAATGATCAATTTACCGACCAATTTTAGATAATTCGATGACGATGTTATGTCTCTACATCTCTACATATAGTACAGTCTCTACGTAGAGTAGGTACAGAGGAAAGTTCAAGTAAACATCCCTACAACTTGGGGTAAGAATTTAATTTAACTTTGCTAAAGCCATGCAAACAAAACGTTAATTTATGCGTTAAAAAGTGACAGATAAAAAAAACATGTGTTTATGCGCCTCTTGAGGTTAGGTTATTGCTTGCTAATAAAAGGATTTAGAATGCATTGTCATCAAGTTGTGAGCGGAATGTGTTCAAATATGTACTGAAAATATGAAATAGACTCTATTCTCTATATTCTCAGTATCTATCCAATAGAAAATGGGATGTTGAACGAAAACGAAAATGAAAATACCCTTTTCAAATCAACGCCGAATAGAGACAAGATATTTTTTAATACTAATATTCGAAAAGTGCGTCATAGTCCGCCTGACTAAAGTGACACTTCTAAAACAATAGAGCTTAAATTGCACATTAAAAAAAAAATTGTCCACCTACAAAATATTCAATGCGGCAGAATAATGGACCATAGCGTTTGTTTGCACAAAACTGAATACAGAAAATTTCAACGCCATGTAAGTCGGTTTGTTTTGTTTTAACAATTAATTCCGCTCGTCTCGTCATTCAGTGACATAAAAAAAACTGAGTTTGTACAATATTTCTATATTAATATTATTATTATTAATTGTGCACAAACACGAA
Organism: Petrophora chlorosata; assembly: GCA_951640565.1. Classification (NCBI taxonomy): domain Eukaryota; kingdom Metazoa; phylum Arthropoda; class Insecta; order Lepidoptera; family Geometridae; genus Petrophora; species Petrophora chlorosata. The sequence goes on along the minus strand of OX621196.1, from coordinate 1,887,201 downwards.
AGAACTAGGTAAAGTCAGGTATTCTGTCCCAGTGCTGTGTTTCCCAACCGTCCGTCGCGTCTCCGGGATGTACTCGCACTTACGCGCGCAACCACAGAATATATAATAATACAACTCGATTGTAGGTAGAAAATTAAGCCATTATATTTGCAAATGCGTTTGCATAAATGTAGTTTATGCCGACATAATGCGAATTACAGGCGATAATCGGTCGTCATTGTGGCAATAATAGGTAATCGGTGAAAATAAATTATTGAACGGCTGTTCGTGTGAACTTCACCATAGAAATGTATACAAAGCATACAATCTGTTGTGTTGTTAGTGTGTGTCATATATTTACTTACGTTTTGCTTAGTTAGGTACTTATATATGAGAGCTTTTATTATTATTACTACTATCATATAATACTACTAATACTAGCCGCCAGTGTCTCACTGCTGGGCAAACACATCCCATTCCCATCTAATACCAGAAAATATTATTTTAACGTTCCTATTATAATTTTAATCAAAGTTAGTTTAAAAAACAAATAAAAGCATCTAAATGTGTCTTCTTTTTTGTTTGAAAGCCACTTACAATACGATGAACTTCAAAAACCACTACTACTAGTAAATCTAATGAGGATGCGACCTTGAATTATGATTTTAAATAATTAGGAATAATAAAAACGAAAGTGCTTGAGCAGGGATCGAACCTGCGTCTCCGGAATACCAATGATCAATCAATTGATCAATTTACAATGTGAACATTGACGACAGATAACGTAGATTCGTCCCCATAACACGATATAAGGAAAGAAGAAATTTGGTACCTTGAGCAGTTGGCACGGTGGCCCAGTGGTTAAGGCGTCAGATTCTAAAGACGCTGGTTCGATCTTTGCTCGAGCAAATTCGTTTTTATTCTTCCTAAACTTAAATTCATAAGATTTTCGCCTAGCATGTGCTATTGCATTCAATATCAGACTGACTTTAGCTCGCATATAAAAATTAAGATACCTAGTAAAAGTGGCGCCCTTGAGGAAGACTTTATTGTAATCACGCAGCGCGGGTCGATACAAACTGATTTGATCCTGTTCTAAAGAATAACTTGCTAAACTTTATGAAACTTTGTAAACACGATTTCTAAATCAATATAATAATCGGCTTGTTTCGGGATGATGTTCGGTGAATCATCGGGGAGGTCGGGTCTGAGCAGCCGCTCAACTGCCGTCTCTCTCTAGACCTATATGCTCCATCATTGCTTCACATCAGGCGAGATAGTGGCCAAACAGATCTATTAAGAGAAAAAAAAAATATCTGGTTCGTAATTTCAAAATTACTAGAAATATGAAACTAAATTAATTTTAAATTTATAAAACACCAAAGACGGTAAAAAACATATTTATTGATCATTAATAATTAATTAGTTTTATTTTTACAATATACATACTAAGGGCAGACCCCCGACACTCCATACAAATTCGCCGAGCTAACTGTCTAGTACTACTACTGGCGCACCGGCCTGTCCGCACACGTTTTGTGTGTGTGCGTAATTATTGTAGGGATGAGCTAATACGAATCGAGCGCGACAAGGACAACGCTGTACGTAAGCAAAGTGTTTCTCTTTCACACCCACAATCGCTTGGCTGGAAGACGCGAAAAACCAAAAAAATCTTCGATTCTTATTTGTGTAAGTGGTTCTTTGCATCCATACACAGAACAATAACGAACCATTTTAAAAGAGATAGGCAGACTTCCGTCAGTCAGCACAGGTCCTGGTCAACTCCACCGTTTTCAGCCGTTCTCCGTCTTTTTCTCAATATGTTTCGTCTATATGTCAAAGGCCTAGTCAGCCGGCCTGCTCTACCTCTGTAAAGCAGGTCGTCGTCGTCATCCAAAAAGGTCATAACAACCTCAAATAACATCAATTGATCGCACATATAAAATAAACATTTGAATCTCATTCATTAGTTATTCGCAGCGAGCGGTGACAACCGAGTGACGCAAGCACGGCATTGCCCATTTTTTCATCGGTTTGTTGCGGGTGACGACAAATTAGCGGGGGGGGGGGAGTGTCGCTTCATTACGTAGTAATATTTAGTTTTCTTTGCTAAGAGTAAGAAGATGGCGGGACGAACTCGACGCCTTTAGCGAATATTGGCCTGCAATAGCGCGGGATAGTGAGGCTTGGAAGTCATTGGGGGAGACCTTTGCCCAAAACTGGGACAACACAGGCTAACAGTAACATACTAAGGATACTTAGTTTGAAAGGACCAAATTGAATGGACCGCGGGCCATTCGACCTTAAACGAAAATGAAAAAGTAAGCTAAAAATATCTCGGTGGGATAGTTCTAAACAGTTTTGATCCAACATCTATCATAATTATCCATACCGCGTCATTTTGCCTGCGGCGACCCTATAATACTATTCTTTTGCAAATAATTGTGACAACCAAAAGATTTAACAAGCGATTCATCATCATAATCATCATTCACCCATTACGTTCCCACTGCTGGGGCACGGGCCTTGTCTCACAGAGAGAGTATGGGCCATAATCCCCCACGCTCTGACCCAGTTCGAGTTGGTGGATGTCACACGGCCTTGAATTTTTGTGATAAATTCTTATAGGTACATGCTGATTTCCTCACGATATTTTCCTTTACCGTTTTTAGAACGAGTATTAGATCCGCACATTACTTAAGAAAATCTTCTGAGTAGTGGTTCTATCTTCTGAGTAGTGGTTCTTTTTCCGATACGGTGGTAGAGTCATTGTGATAATTTGACGTTCATAAGTGCGTCTGTGATGCCAAAATGATTAAAGAGATTTTGATTTTGATTTTGATTTTGAGTGTTGCGGGTCAACGGGATACGAACTCGGGTGCGTCGGATCGAAAGTCACACGTTCTCTCACTGAGCCACACTCGCTCTGTAACAAGCGATTGTTTAATAATAATTACTTGTCTTATTCGATCCTCGAGCAGCAAATAAACACAACTGATTCTTTTATAGGACTCACATGTCAAGCCATAATAGTCTTTAAGCTAAGCCATCAAAGTCTACGTTACCAAGCAACAAATTGATTTATCACCGACAAGACAAGCGGCTAGAAGTTAGTTTTTTAGCGTTAAACTGTGTTCAGCATGAATGATTAATGATTCTCGACGATTTATGAGTAAAACGAGCAACATTTATGAAAGGAAAGTCAACTACAATATGCTCACTTTAAAACTTTGTCGTAATAAGAGACGGTGACGTTTCTTTGGGTAATGAAGGAAGTTTCAAAACGTTTACAGCGGTATGGAGTCTCCTATTTCAGGACCTAAAATACGTACCAAGTTTCATCAAAAATTCACTTTCGTATGTTTAGTTAGTGGATTTTTTTTGGACCTGAACGATGAGACGAGCACGTCGTTTGCCTGATGGTAAGCGCCACGCCTGCCCATTAAAATTGCAGTGCCACCCAGAAATTTTAATACCATAAAAAGCACTGCGTATCACTGCATTGCGCTCATTAGTCCGAGACATCAGATATTAAGTCTCATGCGCCCAGTAATTTCGCTGGTTACAATGCCCTTCAAACCGGAACACAGTAATGCTTGCGCACTACTGCTTGGCGGAATAATAGTAGGAGTAGGCACTAAAATCTTCCTAAATGATAGGAATAAATTATTAAGCTATTGCATAGCTTCTATCGCGGGCCTTGAGCGTGGAGACCGAATCCAGAAATTCCGTAACAAAAATAACCTAACACCCCCCACTCCGAATGCTATGCAATAGCTTTACCGCGGCAGTCTCCGAGTGCCACACGTCTTTTTATTGCAGTTGCTATTACGTAAGGCGCTAGCAGACAAAAAATCTAAAAACCGTCGATTCGTGTTCAGTACCCACTAAATAAACAAGCAGTCGATCCCAGTTGGGTTTTCAAAAATTTTTTGCAATGAACAGAATTGGCTCCGTTCCATTTTTAACCCCCTACGCAAAAAGGAGGTATGTTATTAGTATGACCACTATGTGTGTCTGTCTGTGTGTCTGTCAGTGGCACCGTAGCTCTTTATCGGGCGAACGGCTGTTTTCGGCGGTTTTTTTTTTATTTGAAAGCAGATTTTCTAGCGGTGGTTCTTAGGTATGTCTTATCAAAATCGGTTCAGCCGTTTTTTACTTTTTATAAGTTTTTTGTGTCGGGAGTTAAAAAAATGTTCCTTCTTTCTTATCAAAATCTGTCGTCAGAAGAACGCGGTGTGCAAAAGCCCCGAGAATCAGTCTTGGTTCGCAAAAAAATAGTTCCCTCTCATAACTATACTCGTACATACCTACATGTTACCTTTACACTAAGTATCGTACTAAGCATCACAATTCATAAAATCTCTTTTCAGTATCTATTCAAAGAGAGTCTTGCCATAATAAAAGCTTTCCTACAGAGATCCATCAAGACAGCGAAGTAATTCAACGCGATGAATACATTAGCTTTATACATATTCATAAGGCGTGACGTATGGAGAATTCCACGGCTTGTGTTACAATTCTGATTTATAAAAACGTAATTTGGGGAAAAATTTGCTTTTCATCAACGCCTAACGAGGGCACCCACGCTTTTTTCTCCTAGGAGGCAGTAATGGAAGGGTCAGGACATGCTCAATCATTAACAGATGTTATTATTCAATTTTGCAATACAACAACCCCTCCCACTTCCTTCCGTTTCTTTGGCGACCCTGTAAGAGGTTACAGGATCTTAGGATTTCAAATAATCAGAAAAAAGAAAAATGTAATTGCTCAGGCAGGGATCGAATCTGCGTCTTCGGAATACCCTCCCGACGCTTTAACCACTGGGCCACCGAGCCTACTGCTCGAGCAACCAAATTTCTTCTATCTCTCTGATATCTTTTTACGGGGACGATTCTACTATATTACTATTTTATATTCTAAAATGGTGTTTCTTCCTGATTATTTAAAATCTTGATATTTTTGCCTAGCATACGGTATTGTTGACAGGGTCGTCAACACATCGGTAATGCTTCTGATTTTGTACATGTCTCTGACCGATAGTGACCACTTTCCAGAAGATTATGTGTTTGTTTGCTACTCTTTTTACCCACTGAACTGAGATGGTATGTGCGTTGGGTAGGAGGTAGTTTATGTGTTTGTTGAACGAAATGGCCAAACCAATTACCATCCCGTTTTCGGTAGCTCCTTTAAAATTCATTTCATAATATATGATTCTTGCCAATCGACCAGGGGCTGCAAAAAGTTCTTATATCATGTGAGTTTTATAAAATTTTCAATTTTGTTAATTACATTTGGAACTCGCATCTCTTCGTGTCAAAGAAAGTATGCACACATGAAAATACGATATAATACTTAAATAATTCATTACTCCATCTTCGGGAACATATAACATGACAGTTTACCACCTATTCACACACTACCAAATAAGTAGGCAGTCTTCACTCACAGCAACCAAATTGCAAATAACAACTCTCCCATAAGAGGATGATTTATTCTGAGATCCTAACTACGGTACTCTATTCGTAGTAATAAGTGACCTATAGACCTCTTACTTAAGAAAATACGTACTTTATCGACGAAGGTATCTAAAATAGGTGTCGGGATCAATTGCAGGTCAGGCGCATCTCATATTTCGTCTTTTCAATACTCGTTTCTGGTTAACTTGTAATAATTTCAATGTAAACAAGATGTATTGTGAAGTTTAGTTAGCAAGGAAAATGTATTAAGACTTGGTGCTTAAAGGACGGTGAATTGGAGCGTTCTAATTAAATTAGCAATTGAACGAAATTGAATGCTTTTAAGTAAAATAGCCTATATTGTACCAAACATTTTCGATTTGGGGTTTGGATTACGTAAATATCAAAGTTAAAAGAATAAGATACAATTAATAAATCGCATGAGCTCCGAATGATATGAATAATGAACAACTTTCATATGCCACTTTTACGCTCTTTCACGAAACCATAATTTACTGATAGAACGGTTCGCCGAAGACGCTTTTTGTCGATAGTTTTCGCTGATAACTGGAAACCAAAAAGTTTACAAATCTGATTAAAGATTGTACAGACGACGGGAAGCGGCTTTGTTTTATACTATTTATAGATTCTCAGTTAAAAGCTCCGTATCCCAGTAATGGGAACGTACCTACGTAAGGCTTTCGCTGATTTTGAATGTTTAGGTTTAGTAAATCTATATTGCCAAGTTCTACTAAGTGCTCCAGAAACGACACATATTTTGATATAGAATGTATTAGCGCATGCCAGGCGAAAATATTAGAATTTTTAATAATTAGGAAGAAAAATAATTATATTACTCGCGCAGGGATCAAACCTGCCTCTTTGGAATACTGTCCTGACGCCTTAACCACTGGGCGTCGGGACAGTATTGCCAAAGAATTTATAATTTCTTCTTCGTAATTATTTAAAAATCTTACGACACATATTGTCTGCGTTTGCTGCTAAAGATACTTTAGGGAGCCACAGCCCTCTTGTTTTTTCACAAAATCGAACTTAAAAATTTCCTAAGCTTTAAGCTCTCAGTAATTTGATCACCGTCAGCGTCTTCCCTAATCACTATTATTCACAGCAGACTGAAAAAAACATTGTATAAAATACAGGAGTTTTAACAGGGATGGCAAAGGGCCAAGGTTTTCGTTTGAACAAACTGCGTGTATCAAATTTGCAGTTAAGACCATCAACAATAGGTACCTACTGGAGAAACATACGCCGAAACGGAAAGTCTTTCATAGCCTTGTTTTTCACTACAGAATTTCGCTACAGAATCGGTTAAATTAACAGAATTAGCGGATGTTACATGTCACTGAATTCTGTGATTCTTGAATATGCCGGTTCCATCACGCTGTTTTCCTTCACGATTTTTTGGGAGAGTGTTTTACAAAATATAAAAAAATTGTTTGTCAAAAAATCTTAAAATCTAGGTACTTCAATGACAAGATAGAAGAGCTTCCTCTATCATCCATACGGACGAAGTCACGGGAAAATGCTAGTAAAATATATTTAAACTTCTATTACATTGCGGAATCGTTCTGCAGCCGCTTAGTGTTCGTTTATTGTAACTGTATTCAAGGCACGCGTTTAACTTCGCGGCCTCAATATACAGCGAAAGTTCATCTCATTATATTATCTTATTCTTCCCTATCTAAATACTTCTTTGACCTATATATAACGCTGCACAGATGTTGAAAAAATAATTTACTACGGTTTATCATCAGATGTATATCGGATACTTTTTATTCCTAAAGCATTCATCTATTATTTTAGTATGAAAAGACACCGCCAGTGGTCGCCGCGATCTCGCAGCGTAAACTCGCCCCTGATGAAGAGCATCAGACATGTTCGAAACCTAGGTCGACTAATTCGACAAACTACGTGAGTCCTAGCCGTTTTATTAAATATTTATAATTAATCTATTATATTATTAATCGGTTGTGTGGATGAGCGCTGCTTAGCGATAAGACCGCCTATTGTACTTATCATAAGAATTCAATTCAACTATTACAATTTAATTACACGGTTTACACCAATTACGTTAAGAAAGTATGTTCAAAATGTAATTCCTTCTTAAGTGCAATATAGATAGATAGATAGATAGATAAACGCTTTATTGCAAACATTAAATTAAAGACATTACATAAAAACAATTAAAGAAAGTGTTACAATGGGCGGCCTTATCGCTAAAAGCGATCTCTTCCAGGCAACCTTTGGATGGAGAGGAATTATCAAAATGTTAAAGACGGGGATGTAAGGTCTACAATAATAATAACAACATAAAATGTCAACAAAATAAACTACAATACAATAGCAATATATTGTTTTCTATCTATCTATCTATCTATCTATCTATCTATCTATCTATCTATCTATCTATCTATCTATCTATCTATCTATCTATCTATCTATCTATCTATTGTTCATTCGATGCGGAATGGACATAGGATACTTTTTAACTCAGAAATCTGCGAGTGAAACCGCGGGGAACAAGTAGTAATCTATACTAATGTTATAAAGCGGTAAAATTGTTTATGCTTATTTGTGTTTGTCTGTAAGAGATTGCTTTATGCGATAAGAACGCCAATTGTATTGCCCTAGTTAAGATTTATATTTTTTCATGTAATTGTGTTTGTGGTATGCAATAAAGTGTAATTATATTGTATTGTATGTTTGTAGAGGGTAATCTCTGGAGCTACTGATCCGATTTTGAAAATTATTTTACTGATAGAAAGGTACACTATCCCTGATTAACATAGGCTATATTTTTATGTCGACGCAAACAAAGTCACAGGCGCTTGCTAGTAATAATATAATTAAGTAACTTACTATCTATTCTTCATCGACATGCCGAGCCTTTCGTACCGTCTAGACTGCATGATGCAAGTAAAGCTAAACGGTAAATGCCAATAAATCACTGACGCAATACATTACACGAGTTAATCGACCTAGTAGATAGCTAAAAAAGCGCTCACTTTAATCTTACTTATGTTAGAGTGTTAAAATACATACATAAAGTATTACAAAATAAATATTGAATTTACTTGCTAATTTATATACATATACTACATATTTAAAGTTAAAAGTATTTAATAGGCTTGAAATGTTGTCGCGGTACCGTTGTTTTTGTTCGTTCTTTTCCGTACAATGCAGACTGTGGTCGATTCAAAGAAAATTAAAATTAAAAGATCAGAAGGTAGAAAAAAAAGATACGGCCGGGTCGGTCTGTTCAACGGAAAAAGAAGGACGACTAAAAACCTAAGCTAGATTAGCATAAGCAGTGTTGTGAGTTAATGTGAAATATTGTGGATTGTATTAAATATAATTCAAGAACATATTTTGAAGTATAAATTGAATAGAAGGCTGTTTCATCTTCAGAAGTGGGATGTGCACAAGCCCGCAAGTGCTGTGTCGGTAAAGGTTTGATATAAATATGTATTAACGCAACAGCAAGGTGAGTCTGAGTTCATTACCTACATAGTTTCAAACCCATCTATGTTACGTAAAAAGTGTTAACCTTTTTTTCGATGTTTTACCCAAAGATAACGAATTATATAATTCGTCTTTGGTTTTACCTCTTGAGCGCCACGTTACAGAGGAAAAACCGTGCCTGTCAAGCTAAGCTACAAAATGTATACATACATTTTAGTCGGGTTATGCCGACATTGACGTGGAGAAGCCTTGTTAATTTTTTTTCTTTAGTATCATTTAACTGTGGAGTTCAAAATGTTTCTTATCTACCTACTTGACAAAAGGTTCGATAAATTACGCACGTGTGTGCTTGTTTCCCGGTTTGCAGCACGCATCTACTGCAAGGTAGAATTGAGGTTACAATATTAAAATATTTTGTATATCTCAGGTTGCCATTGTATAAACAATGCCGAGGGAGGCGCAATCACACCGCGTGTGGTCGCGGTCCGCCACGAGGCGCGAGCCGCGCGCTCGGGACAGGCGTACCCGGTCACGCAGCAGAAGGCCCCGCAGGACGGTGACACCAAGGCGTTCTCGTGAGCGACGGTTGCGGTCGGCTTCAAGGTCAGACTCCAATGTACGAGATAGAAGACGCTGGCGTAATGAATCACGGCTAAGAAGTGCGCAGCGTTCACGAGCAGACTATTCTCGTAGTAGAAGTCGTTCACGTAGTACTCATGAAGCTTTACGAAGTAGGCGATCGCTTAATACTTTGTCACCTCTGTCCTGTTCGAAATATTATTTCAGCCGAACATGCCTCGCGTCATGTTGATATTAATGATGTACATAATGAAGTCATTGTTAACAGAAACTTAATTGATAGTTTAAGTAAAGGTCTACAAGCTGTTGCAACCGTAAATCCCCACAACAAAGAAAAGTTCTCATCTATAAACGTTGTTACTGAATTTGATCCTAAGTTTTAAAATCGAACTACCTTAACATGGTTGAATAAAGTTAATGAGTGCGCAGAGATTTACGGTTGGGATAGTAAGCGAACTGCTCATTACGCGTTGCCAAAGCTTATGGGAACCGCGAAGCGATGGTACGAGAGGCAATTATTAGTTATGCGTACATAGCAGATTATGAAAATTATGAACGTTTACTTTCAGAAATGTGATGCATTAAAGCTAAGTTTGGTGATGATTTAGAAGATTATTATTATGAGAAGTTAATAGTCTTCAATCGTTGCGGGATAACTGGGAAGAATGCTATAGATTGCGTAGTTTATGGCATAGAAGATAGGTCTATTCGTTATGGTGCGGAGGCAGTGGGTTATGAGGACGCTGATAAACTCTTAGGAAGGAAGTGTAAAGCATGAGAGGTTTGAATAAAAACGATAGGAAATTAACACGACCAAATACAAAGTTAATTTGAAAACCACCAAAATCAGAACTTAATAATAGACCCATTCAATGCTTTAACTGCCACAAAGTTGACCACGTCGTGACTAACCTTAAAAAAACCGTTAATTAAATGCCAGAAGTGTAAGCGAGTTGGACATGACGAACTAAATCGTACAAACGAAGTTTGTAAGGATAGACTAGAGGTTAAATCTTTATGACTAGTTCCGGTTGATGAAATGGCAGATAACAAATTTAAAAAGAAGATAAGTATTGACCAATCAGATTTAAATGGTTACGCCGATTTTGGCAGTCAATGTCCATTGATCCAGGAATCAATCGCTAGGAAGATATCTGATTCAGATAAATGGAGACTTACAAATTTACCTTGCTTACGTGGATTTGGAAATTCTCTTATACACGCTATAGGTGCATTTGTTGTTAATTTAATTATTGATGATGTAAGAGCGAATGTCGAGTTAATCGTAGTTCCTGATCACTACCTAAGTTATGAAATCTTAATAGGTCAAACAGTGACAGAACAACCCCATGTCGAAATTCACAAGGACGACAAGCATTTAACTATTAAATCAACAATAACTTTATATAACCAGCATATACTTTTAAAGACGTTTGAGACGGTAATCATACACGGAAGTGCGATCAAAGTTTTTACGAGTACTGAGTTATCCGGGGAGTTATATATAGAAAATAGCCAAAGATTAAATTGTAATAAGAAATGGTATAGGCTACATTGTAATTATAAATTGTCAAAATAATATTGTGCAGCTTATTAAAAATGAGCTAATATCTCGAGGAGTTATGTAAGTTAAACTAAAAGCTTAAATGTAAACCAGATAATAAAGTTTTATAAAGTTTATTAGTATCAGAAGCCTTATATAACTATTACATATTTAACCAAATTTGTAGCAATAACTAAAGTATTATCCTCAAATGAAAAATAACAACATAATATATATGATAACATAATAGATAAGAAATGATATTAGTCATATTTCGTTAGAAGACTTACATATGGAAGATAACTTAAGTGAATCTGAAAAGGGCCAATTGTTAAATTTGATAAATCAGTACCAGGATTGTTTTGCAAAGAGTTTGTCTGAATTAGGTTGCACAAATATTACTACAATGGACATTGAATTAAAAGATACAAATGCTGTCGTGTATCTCCCATATCGCCTTAGCCATACGGAGAAAGTAAAGAAGTTAGGACAATGGTCGATGACCTGTTACATCATGGCATAGTTAAGGAATCGATTTATCTATATGCCTCACCAATTATAATAGGTCTAGCTAGTTTTTTTAGACGTTTTATAAAAGGTCTCGCCCATATTTCTAGACTTCTTACAAAATTATTAAAGAAAAATGTCGTGTGGGAGTGGGGTAATAAACAAGAACAAGCCTTTAATGATATTAATCATCAAGACCAGTTTCAGCTTTATATAATCCAGCAGCTGAAACCCGGATTCATACAGACGCGAGCAAGTCATAGTGTAGGGGGTGTTTTGATGCAACGACAAGACGATGCAAATTTTAAGCCTATTGCCTACTATAGTCGTCAAACATCGCCAGAGGAGTCTCACTTTTCATCTAACGAATTGGAGACTCTAGCAGTTATAGCATCATTGATGAAATTCAAGCCATATTTTCTGGGATTAAACTTCACTATAGTCACCGATTTTAATTCCCTTAGAGCAACTTTTATTAAAAGAGGCATGATTCCTCGCGTATCTAGACGGTGGAGTTTAATCCAAGAATATAATTGTGATGTTTTGTATAGGTCTGGCGACAAGATGATCCACGTAGACGCATTGAGCAGAAACTCAACCAGTGACGTAATCGCATTGATGCCGTTGAAACCTGTGACATTATGACATTAAGTGTCAATAATAACTGGTTGGCGACTATTAAATCGAATGATTCTGAGGTAATGCGCATTAAAGATATTTAGACAAAATCAGTTCATGATGTCTCATGAATCGACATACGGAAAAATTTCGTAATAAAACGACATCGTTTATATAGGACTAGGCCTACTGATAATGGATTAAGGTGGGTCGTACCAAAGGGATGTAGGTGGCAAGTACTGCAGAAAAATCACGATCAAATAAGGCATTTTGATTTTGAGAAGACATACGATCGAATCAAAGAACATTACTGGTTTTCACGAAAGCGAAGGTTCGTAAAAAAAAAAAAAAAAAAAACGTTACTTCGTGTTTAGAATGTGAGCACAAATTCCGTCAGGCAGGAAGGAAGGCTATCTACATCCCATTCCTAAGATATCGACTCCCTTTCATACGATTCATATCCATCACGTAGGACCTTTTGTGACGAACAAACGTAAAAACGTACACATACGGGTAATAATTGATGCATACACAAAATTCATTGTAGTTAAACACAAAGTCTAATACGACTATTGCGATTTTGAGAGATTACTTTGGTACGTTTGGGTTACCTGTTCGATTAATTAGAGATCGTGGTACCTCTTTTACGAGTACTAAGTTTAAGTCATTTATACAGGAACTAGGAATCTGGCATACCACTCTCCACGAGCAAATAGTCAAGTGGAGGTACAATCGCACGATATTAGATTCCCTTGTGGCGCAAAATCAAGGCAAAGATGAGAGGTTGTGGGATGATATGTTACTACAGGTGCAATGGGGTTGAATAATACACTTACCTAACAAGAGCACAGGAAAATCACCGTCAAAAGTTTGTTTGGGCTGAAGCTTACTAATGATAATGAAGGTCAAATTGTCACAGATATTCATCCTGACATGTTAAATAAAGTCGACTCTAAATGTATAGATGCAGTTCAATATGTGATACAAATCAACCGACTGTCGAGGCAAGTATTCCACAAAATGATACATTTAGAGATCTTGTTAAATGTGAATCTCAATCAAGTAGTGTAGATAGTCACGGGGATGAAGGTCAATATACTAATTCAGTTGATAAGAATATTATTGAAGTTAGGTCAGAAGTAAATCTCAAGAAAATCAAAAATACAATTTTGACAAAAAGAGAAAAGAAGCAAGAAAATATAGTATAGGAGAATTAGTAAGAGTAGGGAGAACATCACACACGGTAGGTAAGAGTAGAAAGTTATTGCCAAAATTGTGAGGTCCGTATAATATAACTAAAGTATTAGGTAACGATAGATACGAAGTTATTGATATACCGATAACCAAGAAAGGAAAAAGCTCTTATACAGGAGTCTATGCTGTCGATTAAATATTTCCATGGATGTGTTTTAATGCAAAAGATTTTGGTAGTGACAGCAGTAGCGATAATGAGTACTAGTTTTAAAATGTATTTAGTTGTTTTTGAGTACCTCATTGCCTATGCCTACCTAATAAATAAACCGATCGATGGCCATTTTGTGACGTTAAGTACTTGTGAACTATGAATATGTTCATTGTAAAACTGAAACTATTAAGATCAATAGTTTCTAATATATGCGTTTTTAATATTAGTGAAAATGTAAACTGTGTATAAAACGCAATAGAAATGAATAATATTTTTGAAGAGATAAATAGGTGTTGATCTAGAGCTTGATCATCATCAAGTCAACTCAATCATCATGTCGATATAATCTGATTATTATGGTCAATTATACATACCTAATGTAGGTGTCAATATGGCAAGGTATGCAATTTTTTGTTATTTTTAAGTGTGTTGTAACGTGCGTCTATAATATCACTGACACGAGGCGTGCCATGCGCGTAGTGCTCTATCAAATTTGTCAAGCTTGAGCACAAAGTGTGCTATGCGCAACGTGCGCTCGTCAAGTACCTGCTTTAAGCACAAAGTGTGCTATGCGCAACGTGCGCTCATCAAGTACCTGCTTTAAGCACAAAGTGTGCTATGCGCAACGTGCGCTCGTCAAGTACCTGCTTTAAGCACAAAGTGTGCTATGCGCAACGTGCGCTCATCAAGTACCTGCTTTAAGCACAAAGTGTGCTATGCGCAACGTGCGCTCATCAAGTACCTGCTTTAAGCACAAAGTGTGCTATGCGCAACGTGCGCTCATCAAGTACCTGCTTTAAGCACAAAGTGTGCTATGCGCAACGTGCGCTCATCGAGTAGCTCACGCACAACGTGTGCTATGCGCAATGTGCGCTCATCAAATACCTAGCTCATGCACAAAGTGTGCACAGCGCAACGTGCGCTCATTAATTAGTTCAAGCACAAAGTGTGCACAGCGCAAAGTGCGCCACTTAATTAAGAATTCAAGTACATTAAATTAATTTGTTTTTAATTAAAAATATATTTTGTTATACATTAACTTATTGTTTTGAAGACGTATCAATTATTATAGAGTATATGAATTGTTAGTGTTATAAATTTAAATTAGTATTGTACGAAATTTACAATTGTTAAAAATTTTCGTTGTTATCGTCGTTTAATTGATTGTTAATTTTCTGTGTCCACGAGGACGTGAACGTGTATCAGGATGGACGAGCTGTTAGAGTGTTAAAATACATACATAAAGTATTACAAAATAAATATTGAATTTACTTGCTAATTTATATACATATACTACATATTTAAAGTTAAAAGTATTTAATAGGCTTGAAATGTTGTCGCGGTACCGTTGTTTTTGTTCGTTCTTTTCCGTACAATGCAGACTGTGGTCGATTCAAAGAAAATTAAAATTAAAAGATCAGAAGGTAGAAAAAAAAGATACGGCCGGGTCGGTCTGTTCAACGGAAAAAGAAGGACGACTAAAAACCTAAGCTAGATTAGCATAAGCAGTGTTGTGAGTTAATGTGAAATATTGTGGATTGTATTAAATATAATTCAAGAACATATTTTGAAGTATAAATTGAATAGAAGGCTGTTTCACTTATGTGAAGTGAATTTGAGAAAATTTGATAAGTACCAGGCCTAGCGCACTCCGCACTGTAGGTACCTACGTACGAAGCTACAAGTACTTAGCTGGACACCGACGGTGGGTCGCGCATCGTTACACGTGCCGCGTCAGAAGAGATAAAAGCTATGCGATAGAAAGAGAGCCGCTCTGTAGGTTAATATGACTGGTAGGTCTGCAGCGCTACGCGAGCGGAATTGAATTTTATTGCGTCATAGCAAGAGTCGCTATTTGTTTAAGTTTCTTTGTCGGAGTGATGCTTCTGTCCCTTAGTATTCTGTGTAAGTACTTTAGGGTATGAAATAGGACATAGAAAAGAAATGGCGGACATAAAATAAAAACATCGTAAAAGATTTTTTTCTAAATATCCCTTTTTATGAATTTAAAATGCATTTTTATCGGGTTGTGAGCTAACCTGAAAGTTTAAGCCGAATAACTAATCGGAAAGTCTCATTTGAATTGTACGATTCCACCCGGAACGACAGACTGACAAAAAAGAAAGTGACTTTATATAAGCGTGGTGAAAAAACAAGTCTCTGGTTGACGAGCGCAGTGCAGTGAAGGATTTTACGTTACAATGTTCTAGGTGGTGCTGCAACTTGGGCAAGCTCGTCTCGTCACTCAATTGAATAAATCAAAAATCATAAAGAACCAATATATTGTTCCAACCTTAACCCAATCTTTCCGGCCTGTTTAATCTCGCAGTAGATCTCGTACATTGGTGTAACACCTCTTATGCATTACTGGCATCAAGAAGAAAGGCGGTTGCAGCGAGGTCGATTGCGCGTCCCGGCCTTGCGATTCGAGATCGTCTGTCTCGCTGACCTTCGAATACCTCGCCACTCGTGGACCAAGACGCTTTTGTAATGAGAATTATAGTTTCCGTGTAACTAATAGCTTTAGTACAGATTTAGTAGTCAGTGAAAGGGATAAGAAATGGCTTAACCACAGGTGAGATATATATTTCATTTATTTATTATTAATGCTTACATGTAATGTACCACACAAGTGTTAAAGATGTCGTATAGAATAGATACATATGCCCTGTGAGGGCGCTGCACAGGTTTTGATGGGAGTTAGGTTGTTCCTAGTCATTTGATTATTCAATGGATATATCGACCCCTTAATGCGAAAACCAACTAAGTGTGCTTTTGACATTTTAATATTAGTATGTAGATCTTGAAGAGGAGATTCTAATGGTATTCGTCACTCATTTTTGTTAAAACGTGCACTTAGTTGATTTTTGCAGTAAGGGGACGATATTAGTCAATTTAGATTAATTATTAGGCATATATATTCCTATATAGCGGTCAAACGCAAGTCTTATAGGCTTAAAAAGAAAAAATTAAGTTATGCCGCATCTTTGTTCACCTTCCAGGCTGCATGTCTCGCACATCATTGTTTATTCTTGTATTTTGAGACATTTTAAAAGAGTTGAAAAAAAGAGACATCCCCGCGGAGTTTCTTGGAGCTATCTTCTCTAGCGGGCGTATTTCCGAAGCAGTGGTAGTCAGTTTTTGAATTTCTTTTCTAGGCCCGGACTTCAAGCTGTGTATGGAAAAAAATGGCTAGACATGCTTACCTTTTTAATCAAAGTCTTAATATTATAAGTTACTATTATTAAAGTATTTTAATTGATTTGTATTATGACTAAAGTGCATTTTGTGCCTATTAAATATCTTTTGACTTGATTTTGGACTTTGTTATATGATACTCTTTAAATTGGGCAGTATCTTGAAGCATATTCTAAAGTTAAAAACTTCCCAGCAATACAAAAGAGAGATTTCACCATTCTGCAAATAAACGCCCACACGAAACGCTCACCGTAGAGCGGTTATTCATCTAAACAGACTTGGAGTGGGAAGCTACTTTATATGACTGTTAACAATACAGGAATAGCGGAAAAGGACAAAAACTAAATAAAGGACTTATAAGAACAAGCAACCAGCCAGAAGAGCGGTTTCCAGATGTAAGATTTTGTTCCGTGAAATGTATTTGAATAAAATATCAAATACATTTTTACTGCGAAAATAAATTGGGATGAATTTGTGAGAACTCAGTCAAGAAAATCAGAAGGAAATTATAAAAGACTAGCGGCGCCCTGTGGTATCACCCGCAATTTGTCGGGATAAAAGCCGTAAAGCCGTCTTGCATTACTATGTTCCGGTTTAAAATTGCTGGGCATTAGCAAAACTCTCTTTAACTCTTATTTCATGAGGCACTGGGTAAAAATTCATAGGCCCATAGCCCATCTAGTCACACAATAAATTTAGAACAGACTTGAATTAAATTTTTATTTTATATTGACTTTGATTTAAAATTATTTGTTGACATATTGATTATTGTATTGATTTTATTGACATTATTGATTATTTTATTTTGACATTTTTAATGAAACAAATTGATAAATTACTTAGTAACATTTTATTACCTTGCATTTTTACTAACAAATATGGATAATTATGTCTGAATTATTAATAAATGAATTGAGTTGAATTACAGAATCAATATCTGATGTCTCAGGGCGATGAGCAAAATGCAGTGCTTTGCAGTAAATTGTGTGGCACTGCAATTATTAAGCGTGGCGCTTATCATTCAAGCGAACGACATGCTCCTCTCGCAGCTTAGTTCCATAAAAAAATGTTTCAGATAACAGCTACGTTTTAATTCGCAATATCAATATTTTAATTAATTAAATTTGAAATGAAAGCAGAACAAACAAAAATGTAATACCCATACTGTTGACGCGTTGTCTAATTAATCCGGCGACAAGCCCTGAAGGCATGTCAACATTAGATTTAGGATTCACACCCAACGGGAAATCAAGGCGGACGTGCCGGGCCGAGCACGGGACGACACGGGCCGCGGGCGGGACGGGGCGGGCGGCACGTGGACGTGTCACGCGGGACGTCGGGGAATTCACGGCGTGACACGTTTTTTGCCAAACGACGGTTACAGGACAGTTATAGGGAAATTAGGTATTCTGGCGTGAATTAATTTATCACACCAATATTATAAATGCGTTTGTATGTCTGTTTGTTACGTCTTCACGTTGTAACGGCTCAACGGATTTGAATTTCATTGAATTTGAAGTTTTGAATGATACTTTTTATCCCGGGAAACCATGAGTGAGACCGTGGGGCGTAGCTGATAGTTAATAATTATTCATTTAAAAAATAACCATAAAAATACATTCGTATTGAGAACCTTCTCCTTTTTGTTGAAGTTGGTTAAAAAGGAAGTTATTTTTAACCGACTTCAAAAAAGGAGAAGGTTCTCTATTCGATTGTTTTTTTTTTTGGTACTCCGTCGTTCATGAACCGATTTGGAAAATTGTTTTTGCGTTAGTTTCAGTATAGCTACAAAGTGGTCCCATATAAATTTCATCAATATTTGACCTTGGACTTCGAAGATACATTGAAGTCGGTTTTTTGTTTTTTAAAACGCATACTTGTTGTGAACACAAACACCAGTATGTTATATTACAATAATAAAAATAACACAAATTAATTTACAATGTACATAGAGTATATAAGCACTTACTGATTTACAAATGCCACGACGCCTTCAGACACACACAGCATGAATATTTTTTTTACCTGTAAAGAAAAAAGAGATTTCAGGCTTATTTGAGACACACCTAGCATGGATTTATTATCTCTTAGCATGGTGATCAAATATCACTTATGGTCTATTTTTTTCGCCAAATATCATGCGTACCTAGATTCCTAACGAACATATTCCTGTAAGGAATCAGGAACTGCGAGAACCATGGTCCCATAATTCTCAGACACGAAGAACACTTTATTTTCCGAGTAGGTACAAAAATTCGCCCCGAATCGAACCTGTGACGAAAATGACATAGCATAGAAAATACAAATGGCATTTCCCAGAATCAAGGTTTTTTTGCTTTTTTTACGCTTAATCGATCTATGTTTGGCCACTATCTCGCCTGATGTGGTTTAAGATGGAGCACATAGATCTAGAGATAGACGGCAGTTGAGCGGCTGCTCAGACCAGTCTCCCCGGTGGTTCACCGAACATCATCCCGAAACACGACTAGGTCGCTTGACGGCATGGCGGATTTAATACTCGCTCTAAAAAGCGGTAAAGGAAAACATCGTGAGAAAACCGGCATGGCCAAGAATTGATCACAAAAATTCAAGGACATGTGACATCCGCCAACCCGCACTGGGCCAGCGTGGTGGATTACGATCTACACTCTCTCTATGAGAGAAGGCCCGTGTCCCAGCAGTGGGAACATGATGGGCTGATGATGTTGATATATACCTACACGATAAATCCGTTAAAAATCATTTCATTTAATATTTATTTACGAAAAATATATTACTGAAACAATACACAAATTGCACAAGACATGCGACGATACCTATACTATCTTACGAGGTATTGTATTCTCTTTGCTGTAGTATATTGTAAAGGTAAGGCCGCGTCTACACAAACCGTTACAGCGGGGTGCCGTCTGCGGCGGGCGTGTCTACTGGACCGCACTCAATCAATACTGTTGACATTGTACATATCTGTTATTAGAGCTATTGTGTAATTGGATTGAAAATACACATATTTATATATTCTCAATGTTTCTGGCTGCTCGGTGCTTGCAATTTTTTATTGTTTTTTTACGTGAATACGGGAAAGCTCCGACTGCATTCCTCCTGCGCGCACTAAGCGTTTCGCTTCCACTTTCATTATGCGCACCACTAACGAGTGGAACTCCCTGCCGGAGTCAATCTTTCCCGATTTTATAATCTAGGAATCTTTAAATCTCGAGTGAACAGGTGGTGGTGAAAGGAACTATCTTGGCAAGCGTGCTACATCGTCGACTGCATCGTCGCTTACCATCGGGTGAGATGGTGGTCAAACGCAAGCCAATAATGTATTAAAAAAAAGCTAAGTAGTGGCAAAAAGCTATATATATATAGCCAACAAAACTTCTCAAACGTTTTATCCTATGTAGTAAAGAAATTCCTCTATCCATTATAGTTATACCATAGAGAATAAAGAGATTGTCTAAAAGTCATCTCAGTTTATGGAAAGCTAATCTGCCTATACGAACTTGAAACAACAAATTTCCAGGGGCTGAGGCAGAAAACAAGATATACTCGTAATTGGTAGGTAAATGGACTCCTACAGTAGTGGTAAAATATTTTTGTATCTATATCTACGGGAAATGCGGGAACATATTAGGTTAAACACTTATGTTCCGTGAGCGAGGGAGTCCAGAATATTCGGTCAAATGGTACTTTTACCGTTGTTTTAGAAATATGTAGTAAGACCAAAACCATAAAGACACATAACTACTCACAAAATTCTGATCTGATTTATAATCTATTAAAATAGGCATTTCTATGAATTATTAAAGGAAAAAGAACGCATTATAATCTCGTATCTAATAAAATAACCAAATTAACAAAAATAAACCTTTTTTCAGCAGTAGGATGATAGCAAATCTAAAATTAGCAAAAACAGCAAGAAATTTAATCTCTAAACATACATTTATCGGAAAATGCTGTAGGCATATCCTCGACGCGTGGTTTTAACATTTAAAATATACAATACAGAAGGCGGATTATAAAATAAGATATGTTTGTCTTTATAATTTATGGAAAATTTATCAAAATGTATTTTAGAACTAGCTGCGCCCCGCGATTTTCCCGGAGTCTCGGTTAGCCTATGTGTCAATCCAGGGTATAAGCTATCTGTAAAGTAAGTAGAGCGAGTTTGGCTCAGTGGGAGCACGTGCGACTTTTGATCCGACGCACCCGAGTTCGAATCTCGCTGGCCCCGCACCACTGACTTTCTTAAGTTATGTGCGGATTTAACACTCACTCTAAAAACGGTGAGAGAAAACATCGTGAGGAAACCGGCATGTCTAAGAATTTATCACAAAAAATAATTCAAGGTCTTGTGACATCCACCAACCCGCACTGGGCCAGCGTGGTGGACTACGGCCCATACTCTCTCTACGAGGGAAGGCCTGAGTCCCAGCAGCAGTGGGAATGTAATGAGCTGATGATGATAAGCTATTATATTTCATTCCAAATTTCACTCAAATCCGTTGATCCGTGACAGGGTCAAGAAGGAACAAATACACACACACACTTACAAACTTTCGCAATCATATTAGTGTGATAAACTTTGCTTAGAAACTGTAGACATATGAATCTATAGGAGTGGAAATCTGCCTAAAAGGAGAAAGGGGAACATTCAGAATTGCGAATGTTTTTCTGGGGCAGTAGGTAGTGTCTGCAATATAAAGCTGCGTTTACACGACTGACGTTTGTTAACTCGCTTTGTGAGTGTGACAGCGTAATTAAATGTCGTACGGTCACCGGTTATTGTTGTTTTTTTGTTTTGGCAGACGGATGAAATCCTCATGATCCCGTGAATGGAGGGCCCAGGTAGTGACTATTAGAAAAGTAGCTTAAATCCACCTACTGGCTAAAACCCCCGACTGCTCTGATCTAGCCCGCTGCTATTTCTTTTGCAGCACCATTTCAATCTCTGCTACGACCATAGCAAAAAAAAATATTTTTTAGGTAATATAAATGAAAAATGGAATGAAAGTAGGGAGGCCTTTGCCCTGCAGTGGGACGATATGGGCTGAATATAATAATAATAATATAATAAGTAATATAAAATGTTTAAAGTATTGAAAGTTACGTGAATCAAATATTTTGTTGTTTTGTTTCACCGGGTATTGTTGTCAGAGTTGTTGTAAGAGTAGTTTCTATTAATAAAAAATAACAAAATACTCAAGCGTACACATAGCATATTTTTTTTTTTGCACTTACTTAAAATTAACGCCTCACAATTTGTGCAGGTAGCTTTATCCATACGAAGTAAGTTTAAGCAAATAGTGAAAATAGCGTTCTCCACACTTTTGATACAATTTCCATTTGCGATCGGCAACTCAGCTGCTTTAAATGGCAAATTGTAGTCATCGAAATCAGACCCCGTTATATAAGTATCGTAGTCGAACCAATGTTTGAGCACGAGTTTTCAATGAACAAAATTCGAATTTAGTCACCAAAACACGCTACAATATCCTTTCGCCACCAACATTAGCTATACCTACGCTGCCTGATTGCGTACTTTTTTGTATTTATTTATTCACTTATTTCAGGCAGTATTAAAGTACCACAAAGTAAAATTAACAGAGGCCCATAGAATATATATTTCTACAGACTAACATATATACAAAAATATAACACAATAACAAAATTCTTATAATAAAATTCCTTAATGTATAACCATAATATTTAGTTTTCTATGGTATAACGGAGTTCATAGAAAGTAAATTCAAATTACGTTTGAAAACTGCTCTAATGAAAAAAGCATACTACACTGTTAGTAATTACATAGAAGACAAAGATGCATGGAACATTCCGCTTCTGCCAAGTAGCCGACTCGTACATAAGAAAAATAATATTGTCAAAAACAAACCTACACGCCGTTTAACAAAAGTAAAAAAATGCCCCTCAGTTGCTTGCTGTACCTAATGCGTAGTGGTTCTTTTTCCGAAACGGGGGTAGAGATATTGTAATAATTGACGTTCATAAGTGCGTCTATGATGATAAAATTTAATTAAGAGCTTTTGAACTTGATGGAACACTATTTTTAATGATCAAATTACGTAGCAAATATTAACGAAACTATGGAGTTTTATTTTTAAATAGGTCAAAGTGAACGGGAAAATTACTTTACACCAGCATAGCTCATCGTCATTTTCCCTAACATTTTCTTTGAGAAACGTTCATGAAAATGCTACGCAAATAGATAAAAAAATACGTAGGACATGCGAAAAATTCTTTCACATTTTTGTGGATGCAAATTCTCGAGTTTAGTAATGAAGACGCGTCCATGTTTCTCGGACATGACGTTTATTTTAATTAATATTGTTGTTTGTATTGCGCGGCTTTTTATTTTAAGAACTAATTAGTACTAACCACTATCTCGCCTAACCAACCACAACCAACCATTATCTCGCCTGATGTTGAGCGACGATATGGACGAAGATCTTGGAAATCTATATAAGGTGTTTAAAATCCTTGCCGAAGAAAGAGCTCATAGTTTTTAGGGTTCCGAACCCAAAGGGTAAAACGGGACCCTATTACTAAGACTCCGCTGTCCGTCCATCTGTTTGTCTGTCCGCCTGTCACCAGGCTGTATCTCATGAACCGTGATAGTTAGACAGTTGATATTTTCACAGATGATGTATTTCTGTTGCTGCTATAACAACAAATAAAAAACAGAATTAAATAAATATTTAAGGGGGCTCCCATACAACAAACGTAATTATTTTGCCGTTTTTAAAGATAATGGTAGGGAACTCTCGTGCGCGAGTCTGACTCGCACTTGGCCTGTTTTTTTTATATAGGTTTCGACACGTGTATTGGAAAAGTCAGCTTTTGTTATAAACAAAGCGTAGCTCTAAGCACAGTGCAGCACGTTTTGTTTGTTTCCTCGTTATAGCAAAGAAAACTAAATATTACTACGTAGTTATAGGATCGTTCGAGGAGCGAATTGACTGAATAGAGCACAGCCTACCTTAATGTTGATGTCACCCTAAGATAGATAGGTCACAGCTATCATGTCACAATACTCATCTAATCGTACCTAATAATCAGACTACCCACTGGGACATATTTCAATCAACAGCACCGTCAGTGATGGATAGTGCATATCGATGAAAAACAGGTCGAATGCACGCTGCTAAAAAGGTTCCGAATGGTTAAAATGTTTCTGTTGCTACTTCATTTTGATAGGCGCAATATAACCAGCTACTACATTTTGTTATTTTTATCGTTTGCCAACCGCTCATCAACTGTTTTGTGACAATATGTATAAGTCGTAATATATTAGTGCAATATCTGCTGTTTCTACAGTAGCACGTGTAATAAACATCGGCTGTCTTTTGAAGTGTATAAGTGCAATTTTGTACCAATTTACAACAAGCCCTTTGATTTTGACCGTCTTTTCACGACCGGATCTATTCGGATCGCTTTAATCGATACTCAAGCGTTTTATCTAAAGGATATCAACTATCTATCTGGTATATAAAATCCTTAGTGTGCGCGCTACGTTATGATATTCTAAGTGTTTCGAGCGCAATATCCAAATTAGGTAAAGGTATGCAATTTACCATCAATCAGTTTTTATCGCAAATAATTACCAAAACTTGTTTCAATATTATAAATTAACTTTATAACTTTATTAACGTTGCTTAACTTACGTTTAAGCAACATAATGGAAGCCTGGGCCTTATTTAGTAGGGACTATGTCGAGTTAATTGAATTTGCATTTTAGGTATTTGCAATAGCCATTATTTTACGTAAATGTCTTATTTTATAATTATGACCAGTTCTTTCTGGGTTTCACAGAATAAATGCACTACACGTAGTAACCATGGTAAGATCCTCCTGGATGAAAATGATACTATAGACAAAAGGCAGTACGCTCATGCGCACCCTTATGTGAGCTATATTTCTACTATTTGGAAAATGCTTGCAAATTACTAACCAAACATACCACCTTAACTTTTATAAATGTTATTTTTAATGCTTATGTAACTACCCCCAACAAAAAATAAAAGACGTGCGGCACTCGGAGGCTGCCGCGGTAAAGCTATTGCATAGCATTCGGAGTGGGGGGGTGTTAGGTTATTTTCGTTACGGAATTTCTGGATTCGGTCTCCACGCTCAAGGCCCGCGATAGAAGCTATGCAATAGCTTAAAAACATTTTTAGTAATTAATATTTTTGCTTGTGCTGTCCTAAGACATAATTTTTTGGTCCTAAAGAAACGTCTAGGATGTGAAGCTGAGTCTTTTTAGTAAAGGATCAACGTGAAAGATACGTAAGTCACACAATATTAATTTACGAAACTAATAAATGTCTAACAGGATCAAAACTACGAGAACCACGGTTCTACTATTATATTAAAGGATCTAAGTCTTGTCACAATAACGGATTTAATTACCTGTATCCTCATTATGGCTTCTAACACGATGTAATGAAGTGAGAATCATTTAAACGACCTATGGTCGATACGGTGGTAGAGTCATTGTGATAATTAGACGTTCATAAGTGCGTCTGTGATGACAAAAATGAATAAAGAGATTTTGCATTGACTTGACTTTGGAATCAAAACTAGAATCAAAACGTAAACCGAGATTAGGTGATTGCAGATCAAACGTGAATCGTGAAATATAATAACGAGACAGACGGTTTTAAGTTAAATTTTCGTTTAAGTAACCGTGGTTGCAGTAGGTCAACTGAGCGGTTACTGGTGTTAACGAGCTTTAAAGATTAAGGAATAGTTTCGCGGTTGCATTTAATGGGCCAAGTTTGTTAGTTTCCGAGATTCTAATAATAAACTACAAAAATGTACAAGTTGTACTTTTATGCAAATTAACTTCAAAACAAGTTACCTAATTAATTTTTCTTCATCATCATCATCAGTCCATCACGTTCCCATTGCTGGGAGACGGGCCTTCTCTCATAGAGAGATTATGGGTCATAATCCACCACGCTGGCCCAGTGCGGGTTGGTGAATGTCACATGTCCTTGAATTTTTGTGATTAATTCTAATAATCTAATTTATCTAATCTCTCTAATGTATCTTAGATTTATCATAATATTACAGCGCAGCACATTAAAAAAGCTTAAGAACTATTTAATAATGAAGCTGTAATTTCGCTGGATAATGGATATCCATTTCAATCTTAGAATATATATAATATACTCTAAGATTGCTGTGCTGAATAACCATTTGGTTACATTAAACGTCTTTAGTTCAATGATCATCTTGGTTCAGTCATGACACATGTTCTTGTTTGAACACTATTTTTCAGTGTACATAAAAAGTAGTGTATATTCAGAATAAAATCATAACCCTCTTTTTTCGCCGTAGTTGGGTAAAAATATCTTTGTACTCTCATATATTGGGCTCCAATAAATTTCTAACCAAAATTTCAAACTGGAATCGGGAACCCTACTTCAAAATAATGTGAACCCCACTTTGGTGTGTCTAATCCGTATAATGTGCCGCCATAGACTCAACAATATGTCGATAAAATCCTCAATAAAGTGTAACATGTTTCATGTACCTGGCAGTCGTCGAGCGTCGATAACCATCGTCACGTCGCATCCCTATCTCTACAGGAGACCTATTACAGCCCGCATATCCGGTCAACGAACCCACCACACACAAACACATCTTGCCAATTGGAAAACACACCACCTCACACGTCGACCAGATAATTTGTAACTTTCATAATTCATAATTAATTTATTTGTTGCATTTATTGTACATTCATTACATTTAACTTAAATTAAAGCAGAGGTCTTGACATCTGCTGTTTTAGTAGGTATGTACATTGACCCGGTCAGGGTGTTTGCAATGTAGTGCGCGTCATTATTATTATTTTTAACCTATGCTGTTCCACTGCTGGGCAATTATTTACATACTTATAATGATTCTTCATTATATTTTGTGCCCAGCCAAGTCATTGAAATATTGCTATAATTATAATTATTAATTGTTCTTATATATATGTTAGTATTAGCAAAGAAAACTAAATATTACTACGTATTAAGTACCTATCTATATAATATTTTTGATTTTGATTTTTTGGATTTTATATTAGCTATTGTACTTTCATGTCATCATAATCATTATTTAATATTTGGATAATTACAGATATGTATTATTTAATAATTATTTGTCATTAATCTATTAAAGTTATTATCATTTATTAAGAATCACAATATTTATTTATTACATCATGTGAACCTAGCCAACCTATATCGCAATATTAGGTTAGTTCTCCTCAGTATGTTTGTTTTGAGATTAACATGCTGCTACATCGCTGGAGAAGTTGTCGCGAATGCGCTCTACTTACATATTATAGTTAAGTTGATTGGGAGGTTGCAACAGGATCGCAACTTTGTTAATGAACAGGTTTCTTGGACTGTTTGTGTGGAACAGGAGACGTTGGTCCCTGACGTTTAACCGGACGTTGCGATGTAGTTAGCAACATTGTAACTTGTCTCGTTTGGATAATGGAAGCTTTTTAGATAATCTTAAGGATTAAGTTCCAAGGTACATAAAAATTACGCTAATAGATACGGTATCTCAATTCAACAAGTATATGTTTATGTAAGTCGCTCTGCGAGCTATGGAAAGAGCTATGTTCGGTATAATCTTGTTACATAACCATTCTCAACCATAATGTTGGACTGTAAACTAAAAATACAAACAATCTAAGGTAAATTCGGCTATGATATTGTATACATAAGCTGTTCGTTTTCCTAGAATGAATAAATAAATAAATGACTTAGACGGATCTAATCCAGAACGAAGTTGTTCGCGAGAGAACTAAAGTTACTGACACAGTTCAGCGGATTAGCAAGCTGAAGAGGCAGTTAGCTGGTCATACAATACAATACAATAACACTTTATTGCACACCAAATAACATATACACAATTATGAAAAATAAAATTCACAAAATACATCGTAGTTTTGACGTACAATGCGCGGTCTTATCGCTTAGAGCAATTTCTTCCAGACAACCTTTGGATAGATAGAACAGCAGGGCGATCCTGTATTTTTTAATTTAATCAATTTCAATAAGAGCCGTATTACACAGTAA
This sequence comes from Petrophora chlorosata, assembly GCA_951640565.1. NCBI lineage: Eukaryota > Metazoa > Arthropoda > Insecta > Lepidoptera > Geometridae > Petrophora > Petrophora chlorosata. Next base: position 1,859,328 of record OX621196.1, on the reverse strand, counting down.
AATTGAATAGATTGGGCGTATACATAACGATTCATAGCACAATCTCGCTTTGTAAATTTTTCGGGTAACTGGTTTCTCATTGAAATTGATTGAAATAAAAGATACATGATCGCCCTGAAGGTATAAGATCTTATGCGGTTTGGTGTTCATATTTGCCGTAGAACCGATAACCGTTGGATTAGAGACCGTAAATTAGCAAACATAGTATAGGATTTAGAATTTACATGGTAAATATCCCGTTTTCGTTCTCCCTTCCCTCCAATATGGTTGAGGGGGGTGATGGCTGGTCCACAAGTCATACTCGTGAACGGGTGCTGCTTGCGGGGACTGGTCTGTTATAGTCACTCCTACTGCTACTGTCATACCTACTTATATTTTATTTACACTTTTCTGTTACTGATACTATGACTATGGAACATCTCACTCGCATTTCTTGCTTGATTCTGTTAATTCTAATTTATACGTAATTGTTCATTGTTATTTTCGAGACAATTTAAAAGAGCTGAAAAAAAGACATCCCCGCAGAGTTTCTTGGTGCTATCTTCTCTAGCGGGCGTATTTCCGAAGCACTGGTAGAGTCAGTTTTCGCATTTCTTTTCAGCACTCAGACTTCAATTTGAGTATAGGAAAGAAATGGGTAAACATACTTACCTTTTTTCAAAGTCATGTTAACATAAGTTACAAGTTTTAACATATTTTATTTGTATCATGTGTTTATAACCTTTAAAAGTGCACTTTTGTGCCTATTTAATAAATGATATTTGACTTTGACTTTGTTTCTAAATCAAATTCTAGTGTCAGTGACCATGTTAGTATGGAAACGTATATAATATAGGATGTACTGCACTAGATGGAGCAACGATATACGCGAGGTAGCTGGCAGTGCCTAAAAAAAGAATGCTTCTGTCCTTTAGTATTCTGTGCCTCTAGTTAGAATCCATTCATTGCGATAAGAATTTCGCATAAATAAATAATTTTTCGTAATTTCTTGTAATTTGATGTCTACGATAACTTGTTTATCTATCTATATTGTCGCACTATAACAGGTATAGTCTTATGTTTCTTTGTACAAGTTTTTATTTACCTTGCAATGTTTTTTTTATTTGGGTGAAATCTTGCAAGTTGAATCAGAGTTCCTCTTATCCTACGGAGATGAAATTTTGCATACTTGTCAAAGTCCGATGACAATGCAATATTATGGTGAAAGCCAGCTGATTTGGTGATGGAGACGGAAAGTGGGCAATTGAACTAATTGACGGATAATCGTAAACTACTAGTGTTTGGGCTTATTTAAATCGCGGTTCCGATTACGAATTTGTAAAAAGCTTGTCTTGAAAAACATATTTTTCAACAAAAATCTTGTTTAAAAGTTATAGCATTTAAGCTGCTAAGGTGGCTATAATAGTTTTCACCGACGTGCCAATGGACTCATCAAATTGTAATCAACTACACTGCATATAATTTGTGCGTATCTATTTTATATACAGTTGGAAGAACTAAAATAAGATAATTAAGTAATGGTAAACCTTTTACAGAGCAAACATAATGGTAATCCGATTAGATTACACAGAATGTTTTGCCAATCTGTGGTTTAACGAACATTATGAAATAACAGGTTTTCTTACTCGCTTTAGAAAGTTGTTAATTTAAATGTGAAGTAAACTTAGTTAACGCCGACATAGAAATTACCAAACGCCTAGTTTGGAACGTCTACTGTTATCTGTTCTGTGGTAAGGTGCTAAATGAGTACTAAGTACAGAGGGAACACTACGCAATGTAATATAAATAATTTCTGATATATGACAAGACTAATTAAGACAGGGACGAGTGGAAAGAATGGGGGGAGGCCTTTGCCCAACAGTGGGACACTAACGGCTAAAATAATAATATCTTCGAAGTCCAAGGTCAAATATCGATGAAATCTATATGGGACCACCTTAAAGCTATACTGAACCCAACGCAAAAATGAAAGAAATTTACAAATCAGTTTATAAATGACGGAGTAATCGCGTAACAAAAATATCTAAAGTATCTCTATGGTAATACTATGTCAATAGTCCGTTTTATTGTTTACCTACTTATTTCGCGATGTCGATCAATGAGCTACTTTGGTAAAACAGTTTTTAGTGGAATTCTACTTCCTACTATCCTATTACAATAATATTATAAACGCGAAAGTTTGGGAAGGTTGTATGTATGATTGGATGGATGTTTGTTACTCAATCATGTAAAACTTCAGATGTTTATGGTCCGGTGATCAATAAATAAATACATCCAACGATCACGTACATATAGATCCTGGCCCCTAACTAGGATTTCCTGTATCTAGGGGAACTAAGAGGACCATGGCAAACATTTGTTTCGCGTCTGGGTGTTGTGGCAAACACCCAGACACGAAACGAATGTTTACGCTTTTTTTTCTTTGCAAATCATTTGTCCCGCCGCGGGAATTGAACCCGCAATCTCAGTGTCGCAACCTCACCATGGAGGCAGAGCTTATGATGGTACGCGTAAAGCTGGTACTATTCTCGCGACGGGGCTGCAGGAATATTATACGTATAAAAGAAGGAGAATACATAAATTCATGATTAGTATTCTTTTTATGGAACGACCAACACGTTACGAAATGCTCAACAATGCGGGAAATTCGATTGAAAATAAACGCGCAGGACAATTCGTGAAAACATGCAGAAATTCGAGATAACATTCTTTCATAACTTCCCTTTACTCTTCACAGTCTAATAGGTTTTCCGTGGCCTATCTATTTGTACAAAAAACTGCGGAGCGATTACTTATTTACCCAAACCTGGGAAATTTTATTGTCAGCTTTACTTCAACGATGTAAAGGTTAAAAATGGATTGGCTTTTATTTTTTTGTTAGTTTTCAAAGCACGTTTGTTCGAGAGGTATTAAAATCACAATGCGGGTGGAAATCGGTTGCCCTTTCCCGTACTATTTGCATATGACAACGCCTCGTTTGTAAACTCGGAGGAAACTTTAGTGGAGCTGGCTGAAGCCTTATCGATATTAGTACAGGAATCAATGTTATCAGTTTTTGCCACCTCTGCTTGCTGCTTAATACTGGGTGGTAAAAGTATTTTTTTGGTAATCCATCGGTGTGTTGATGCGCAATGTACGGATATGTATATGCCCCTCAGTTTCTTGCCGTGTCTTCTGAGTAGTGGTTCTTTTTTCCGATAGGGTGGTAGTCATTGTGATAATTGACGTTCATAAGTGCGTCTGTCACGACAAAATTGAAATAAAGAACTTTTGAATTGAATTGTATTGTTTAATGACTTCTTGCACAGTAATTAATATAAATATCCTTACTTATAGTTAAATCTATCTATATTGACGTGAACGAAATCGCGGACGTTGGCAAGTATTTTAATATATACTTTTTGTTGTTTTTATATGTAACTGAAAGTCGAGACGAGCTGGTCGTTTGCCTGATGGTAAGCAATACGCCAGCCCATAACAATAACAGCACCACCTCGAACTTTGTTTTGCAAAATCATGCGCGGCGCTGCACTGCACTCGTCACCCTGAGACAATTAGCTCTTGAGTCTCATAATGCCCAGTAATTTCGCTGGCTACCGACCCTTCAAACCGGAACACAGTAATGCTTGCGCACTACTTCTTGGCGGCTGAATAACTGGCAAAGCGGTGGTACCCACCCAGACGGCCTCTCGCATACGAGAAACCTACCACCAGTGAAAGAGTATTTTGTTCTTACGCAATATTATGAATATAATGTATCTTTAACAACAGAATACGGAACTAACCTCTAAGCGTAGTAATATTTAGTTTTCTTTGCTCTGAGGGAGGAGCTTATATACTTTTAATGTATTTTCTTCTCACGCTGTAAAAACAAATCCCTACTTCCATAACAAGTTTAACTACATATCTGCAAGCCAATTTTACACTCACTAGAATATTATAAAACCTGTTCGCTGCAACTTCTTCTAAACTGACAAGATTTTATTAACCACTAAAATACCGAGGCAAAAGTTTCAGTTACAACATCCAGAGTGGATGCATACGGGAGCGTCCAAGTCTGGAAGTAATTTATTTAGCTTTTCTCTTTTAAAAATACAAAATACTCTTTTTAGGGTTAAGCTCGCCTTTGTACATATTTTATAAATCATCGATGTAAAAATTTTAGTGCACAATAAAGAATATAAGAATATAAGAAAATATAGTGCGACGGAAATGTAATTCAACGTTAAAGTAGGAATTTATCGTTTCCAACGTTTTCATTGGTTATCGAGGACAGTGGCGCCCTCTATAAATATCATCAAGTTCAAGTTCAAAAGTTCTTTACTCAGTTCATCACAGACGTACTTATGAACGTCAATTATTATAATTAATCTTTTTTTTATTGTGAATTGGCTTGCGTTTGACCACTATCTCACCAGGGCCCCAATTCACTATGACAACTTGGCGAAATCACGTCGATTTCTTCATTAATAAACGACATCTCTATGACTCTATGAATCGACGCGACGTTTCCTTGAAGCAAGGAATCGCCAAGTTGTCATAGTGAATTAGGGCCCTGATGGTAAGCGAAGATGATGCGGTCGACGATCTAGCACGCTTACCAAGATAGTCCCTGTTCACTCGAGACTCGAAGATTCCTAGATTGTAGCTATCGGGAAAGACTGGCTCTAGTAGGGAGTTCCACTCGTTAGCAGTGCGCATAATAAAAATGGAAGCGAACTCTACCTCCGTATCGGAAAAAGAACCACTACTCAGACGATTATTTATCGCAATCTGTAAGTCTTCCACTCCTTGAAACTCAGCCTACAATTCTACATAAAGATTTTTAAATAATTAGAAATAAGAAAAAAGAAATTGCTCGGACAGGGATCGAACTTGCGTCTTCAGAATACCGAAACGATTAATTTAATGTATCTTTAAATTTGCTCTATAATTCTGTTGTAGGTTAGTTTATCACTGTATATATTTGTAATAAATATATTATTTAAATTATATAAATTTAGGTACGATCGATCTTACATTACATAAAGGTAAACAAGAAACTATTAAAAATCACATGTTTAACAAGAATTACGTTATCAATCAGATCCAGTCAATCAAAGCACAAATAAAAAGACAGAATAACAGATGGTTAATTAAAAAAATTGACGTTCATTTATCAATCAAGAAGTAATTGCGACATGACGTCCAGATGACAGTAATTGTGGACCTTTAATAAGGATTCTCAGTAGTAAGGCTTCACTCAGACGAACCACTTTCAAACCACTATAACCACAAACATGCACTGCCCAGTGCAAGTTTTTAGGTGCAGTGCATGGAAGGGTGAACGACCCTATACTCTGAGCTATCTATAGCAGTGAAACGGCCAGCTAAATTCATATAGTAATTATAGGTAACAAGATGTTTGTTGATAAATACACTTTTCAAGACAAGATTTTAAGAAATTCGTAATCGGAACCGCGAGCAGATTAAAATGAGCCCAAACATTAGTAATTTACGATTATCCGTCAAGGAGTTCCAATGCTCACCTTCCGTCTCCATCATCAGATCAGCTGGCTGTCACCATAGTATTGCATTGTCATTGGACTTTGACAAGTATGCAAAAATTCAACTTCGTAGGATAAGAGGAAGTGGTTCTAATTCAGCTTGCCAGATTTGACCCAAACAAACACAACAAAAGCTTGTAAAAATTTATGAAATAAAATACGGTCATGGATCATATACACCTACGTATACATATACAAAGTAGGTACAAGCTAAATGTTACTAGTGGTGTAACACCGAGTGATAAAAATTGGCAGTTGGTACCTACCACATAAAAAATGATATATGACAACACATAGAAAGTACACAACCCTAGCAATGGGGCGTATCTACTTAACTTTTTGGTATCGCAAGATTGAAATTCGCAACAATGTAACCACTGTCCGGTTCTTAAGTACTGCCCAGCAACAACTGATTTGTGGTCAAACAGTGGTTCGCAAGTGATCAGTGTGAGTCGAGCCTTATTCCGTAGTTATGAGAAAATTAATAGCTTGCGGTAATTGTGGTGCTAATTTGATTTGATGCTTGTTTGCCAACCTTACTGACGGCCTCTCTGAGTATTGATTGAGCATGTCAGCTTATATTACATACAGCGAGATTGTTCCCACTACGGAACAAATATTAAAGTTCTGCACATAGTAAAAAAAACCGACTTCAATTCTGATGTACATATCTTCGAAGTCGAAGGTCATATCGATGAAATTTATATGGGAACACCGACTTCAATTCTGATGTACATATCTTCGAAGTCGAAGGTCATATCGATGAAATTTATATGGGAACACCGACTTCAATTCTGATGTACATATCTTCGAAGTCGAAGGTCATATCGATGAAATTTATATGGGAACACCGACTTCAATTTTGATGTACATATCTTCGAAGTCGAAGGTCATATCGATGAAATTTATATGGGAACACCGACTTCAATTCTGATGTACATATCTTCGAAGTCGAAGGTCATATCGATGAAATTTATATGGGAACACCGACTTCAATTTTGATGTACATATCTTCGAAGTCGAAGGTCATATCGATGAAATTTATATGGGACCACATGTTGAAGCTATCTCAACCCAACGCAAAAAAAAACCAAATCAGTTTATAAATGACGGAATTCTGAGGAGATAAACATAAAAAAAATCAAATTGAGAACCTGCTCTTAGATATTTGTATCGAGTTCGGGTGTTGTGGTACCAAGAACCACTTATTTTCTGGTTCCATAGATATTAGTTAGAGGCCAACTTTGAGAGAAAGGAGCATTATTATTATTATTATCTCGGTTGTTTCCGGCCTCATTGATTTGTTTTTGTTAGGCTCTTTCCGTTTATATTTCCGGGAAGCACTCTAGCCGTGTTCGGTTGGGCTCATGATCTTGAAGAATACGGTTTAATAATTCATAATGGCAAAATAAAATACGTTTATATCAGAACCATCTTGATGGACATTTTCATTAAAAATACACTATAGATCTCCCAGAAATCAGTAACAATAACATGGTTTTAATTAATTTTTTTACTAGTTTGACTACTATCTCACCTGGGCCTTAATTCACTATGACAACTTGGCGATTCCTTGCTTCAAGGAAACGTCGTTTCCTTCATTAATTAATGGCATCTGCGAAATTTGTATTCGCTATTACGCGTCATATTTATGAATATATGAATGCGTCATAGAGATGTCGTTTATTAATGAAGGAACCGACGTGATTTCGAAGCAAGGAATCGACGTGATTTCACCAAGTTGTGATAGTGAATTGGGGCCCAGATAGTAAGCGATGATGTGGTCTAAGGTGTAACGCTCGCCTAGAAGATACCTGTTCACTCTCGATTTGAAAACTCCCAGGTTGCAACGACTATATTTTTACATATCAGAAGTTACACGTAATGACTTAGCAGTCTTCGCTGTTACTTAGAAATACTGTAGTCATAAACGCATAGTACCCGCAAACCGGTTCAAAATGTGTTCAGCCGATAGTGAAGTTATCAGCTAATTACACGTTCCAATAAGGCCACGTAACATAAAACTGCGGTAAATAGGTACAAGTTTTTTTTATCTAATTGTGTTAACAGTATAATAATGTTGGAATTAAGATAATTAACTAATTAAAAGAACACCATATCATGTTTAAAATTGCGCATAATATAAGAATCAAACTAATATTTATTATATATGAGAAAGTTTGCATGTAAATGTGATTGTTACTTCTTCACGCTGTAACGGTTCGACGGATTTGAGTGAAATTTGGAATGGAGATAGCTTATTTATATACTTTATTATATGTATAACACATACTTTTATCTCGGGTAACCGAGGGTGAAACCGCGGGGCGGAACTAGTACTGTTTGAAAATATAATTGATATGCAGGTTAGTTGACAAATATGCGTTTATTATCAATTTTAAATAATTATGAAGAAGAGAAATGATATTGCTCGGGCAGACATCGGACATCTTCGGAATACCGTCCCTGCGCCTTAACCACTGGGCCACCGAGCCAGCTGCTCGAGCAACCAAATTTCTTCTGTCTTTCTTATATCGTCTTACGGGGACGATAAGTTAAGGCGTCGGGAATCCGAAGACGCAGGCTCGATCCCTGCCCGAACAATATCATTTCTCTCCTTTCTAATTATTTAAAATCTTCAGATTTTCGCCTAGCATAAGCTAATGCATTCAATAACAAAAAAATAATAATATGCGTTATTTGACTAGACACCATCATGTTTCGGTCTAAGGCGGCGTGTATTAGAGCTTACTGTAAGGATTTGCAGGTTTTTGTCCATCAAAAAATAGTAACTGTTCCATTTATCATAGCCATTAATTACTTCATGATCAAATGAGCACAAGCCGTGCAATGTGTGGAACGTTGCTTCGTCCCGCTTGCGCAACAGTGAATGTACAATAGCATCCTAGACTTGTTTAGTAGACGTTGTTTGTAAGAAACTTGGGAGTATGGAGTTATGATCTTACTAGGTTTATTATGTTGGAAAGCATTGAATCTACCTGCATTTCGTATTCTGCAATCGAATATAAACATGAAATGTCTACTGAAATAGGCTAGATATCTTCCTAAAAACTACATTGTGGAATGTTAATAAATATGAATATGAGTATTAAGGCAAGTAGAAGCAGGCCTAGCGCACTAGTTTTTGGGCTCATTTTAATCTGCTCGCGGTTCCGAATACGAATTTGTCCAAATCTTATCTTGAAATATATATTTTTTCAATAAAGATCTTGTTTTTATTGCTCTTACAGATCTATATGTTTGACCAGTATCTCGTCTGAGTGGCTGATGATAAAGCACACAGATAAAAAAATTGTTGAGTGACTACTCAGACTTAGCTGTCTCCTTGATTATGTATTTTCAATAAACTGACTCTTACACAATCTGAATCAGAATCAGCTTATCGTAATAGGCTACAATCGAACGTATTATTTCCATACCACCATAACGATAAAAAAACCACCTGTCAAGTTTCTGGGTCAGCCCGTCGATCACTATACTCGCATAAACATTCATTATTGATATCATAGAATCACCAACATCAGCCCATCATGTTCCCACTGCTGGGAAACACGCCTTCTCTCATAGAGAGAGTATGGCCCACCACGCTGCTGGCCCAGTGCGGGTTGGTAGATGTCACATGTCCTTGAATTTTGTCAAATTCTTAGACATGCCGGTTTCCTCACGATGTTTTCCTTCACCGTTTTTAGAGCGAGTGTTAGATCTGTACATAACTTAAGAAGAAAGTAGTGCGGGCCAGTGGTAATCGAACTCGGGTGCGTCGGATCGAAAGTCGCACGTTCTCCCACTGAGCCACACTCGCTCGATATCATAGAAAGCCAATCAGTAATTAAAATTACTGCCCGACACTATATCAACGCTCAATAACGAGTAAACTAATATATTTGTAAAGCCAGATAGGATATGATATAGATAGCTATTGAAGTACTGTATCGCATAAAGATTTTGCATTTTCTCTCTGATTTGAGCGTTTTGTAGGATATTACAGTAGATTTTCATGAAAATTCTGCATTTAATCGCATCAATAAATACCTGTTCATGCTTGTGCCAATGTCGTTATCAAAAATCCTGCGATTCCGACTAGCCATAGCGTAAAACCAGCTCTTGCTTTACTACGACAAGGTGCTATAATGACATTGATACACTCGAACCTACACTTAGTAATATTGGTGTAGCGAATTTGCGAGAGGCTGGTTCGCCTTGGCTGATATGCGCCACTTTCATAGTCGGTACTGTTTGATGCATGTACGAAACAAAGGTTTTGGATATAAAATCGCAAAGCAGTAGTGCGCAAACATTACTGTGTTCCAGTTTGAAGGGCATTGAAATTGAAGGGCGAAATTACTGGGCATATTAGAGTTAATCTGATTTCTCGGGGTTATGAGCGCAATACAGTGCTAAGCAATGCTTTTTTAACCGACTTCAAAAAGGAGAAGGTTCTCTGTTCGATTGTTTTTTTTTTGTTACCTCAGAACTTCGTCATTTAAAACCGATTTGAAAAATTCTGCGTTGGGTTCAGTATAGCTACGAAGTGGTCCCATATAAATTTCATCGATATTTGACCTTGGACTTCGAAGATACATTGAAGTCAGTTTTTGTTTTTTTCTAAAAATTATCTGGTATTAGAAGTTCTGGGTCACACTGCAATTGTTATGGGCAGGCGTGGCTCTTACTATCAACCGAACGAATTGGTCGCCTCATCACTCAGTTTCATAAAAAAAAGAATAGAATAACAAGTCCTCTGCCCCGTGACTTTGCCTGTGGTTTTGTCCGTGAGAAATACCGTGAGTAACATAAATAAAGTTTATGAGTACAAAGTGGTAGGTCTCTCGCATTCGAGTGGCCGTCTGGGTTGGAACAACCGCTTTGCCAATGCGAAAGCAATACTGTGTTCCAGTTTGAATGGCATTGCAAGCCAGCAAAATTACTGAACACGAGACTTAAACAGCTATCGTTTTTTTGCAAACATTTGACCGCTGTCTCACCGGATGGAAAGTGACGATGCGGTCGACGTGGATGGCGGATGGCGATGGATCATGCTTGCCTAGAACATACCGATTCACTCTGGACTTGAAGACACCTAGATTATAAGTATACGGGAAACAGAGACGCTGGCAAGTTGTTCCATTCCTTAGCTGTTCGCATTATGAAAGTTGAAGCGAAACGCTTTGTTCTGGCAGGAGGAATGTCAACCATAATCGGATGCCGAGTTTCCGTACGTCTTGTTGCCCGATAGTAGAAAGGAGATGGAGGAATTAACTCATGTAATTCCATCGCACACTCACCGTGATGTATCCTGTAAAATACCGACAGGCTGGCAAATTTACGTCGATGCTCGAGACGCTACATAAATCTCTTCTCTTGTCTTAAGCACAGTGCAGTGCCGTGAAGGACTTTTTAAGACAAATTTTGAGTGATGCTGCAACAGCTGGGCAGCCGTGTTGTTTACAATCAGGCGAACGACTTGCTCGGCTCGTTTTACATAAAAAAATGATTCGCGCTTTATTATGCCTGCACTTTACTAATGCGATTTACCTCGCAATTAGGCCTATGTAAATGTACCTACAAATGGTTTGCATACGTTTTTTACTGAATAATAAATTAATTCTGTAACCAATTACTGTAATCAAATTAACTATTAATTGTTTACAACAGCCGCAATAGATGTTAATTCATAGCATTAAGTAGGTTAATACACCGGGTTGATTTGGAATTATAAATAAATTATTTTTCAAAAAAAACTAAACCGACTTCAAAACCACAAATGGCACTCAAAAGTAAAAAATAAATTAATATAATTATCATAAGCGCTACCCACTCATATATTTGAAGTCGGTGCCAGCCAAGTGTAATAGGTAGCAGATAAATACTATGTATATAGTAAGTACTACTTGTAGGTAGTATCTATCTACTACCTTATATTATTAAATACTATGTATGTAGTAAGTACTACTTGTAGGTAGTATCTATCTACTACCTTTTAGACTTGGCTGGCACCGACTTCAAATATATGAGTGGGTAGCGCTTATGATAATTATATTAATTTATTTTTTACTTTTGAGTGCCATTTGTGGTTTTGAAGTCGGTTTAGTTTTTTTTGAAAAATAATTTATTTTACCCTTTTTAGTGAAAAACAAGTTTTAATTAAATTAATTCAAAAAGTTTTTAAAGACAAGCTTTTATGATCTAGAAGCCACATCATGACAAAGTTTAAAATGGGCTATCACAATTAAATGCATGTACAAAAAAATTTCATGTCTGTCCTATTCTCTGTTGAGGAGTTCCCTCGCCAGAAGTCAATCCTGGGTGTATCTGCCATATCATGATGGAATTTAGAACAGGCTATTATGGTTTAATCCATTTACGAAATGTTGTGTCTGTACTATTCACCGTTGAGGAGTTCCCTCACCGGAAGTCAACCCTGGGTGAAGCAGGTGAAGCAGTCGAATACAAAACCTCCAGCTTAAGAAAGTTTGGTTACGAAAAAATCAAGAACCGACTTGAAGATTAAACTTATATTTTTTGTTTTTGCTATTTTTTTCAAAAACTACTGAATGAATTTCGATAAAATTTATATGGGACCACCTTTGAAGTAAAAAAGAATCATCGAAATCAATGCATAATTGGCGGAGTAATCGCGTAACAAACACACAAAAAAAAAAAAAAACATACCGTCGAATTGTAAACCTCCTCTTTTTTGAAGTCGGTTAAAAACGACTCAGACTTGCTATTTTTTCTAGATTATCGAATAATAATTGACGTTCATAAGTGTGTCTGTGATGTCATACCGATCTTTAGGTTCTATTTTATTAATAATTAAATTTTATATTAGCAAAATTGGTCCAGCCGTTCGCGCGTGATGCCGTGACCAAGGAAATAAGGATTCATTTTCATATATACTTACTTACAGCTGTTAGCCGTAACAAATATATAGATAGATAGATAGATAGATACAGTATAGGTAAATGTTAAGAAACTACTCCACGCAAGGATTGTAAAACTATGCCCACGCGCTGTGCTCCATTTAGGTACATAGTTTAATACAACTTAAAACTTTGATTTCAGTGTCCAGGGGTCCAACCGATCTAACTTAAACTTAACTTGGATAAGGCGGTTTACCCTCTTAAGTGGATGCTAAGGGACTGGTTCTACCACTGCGCTATTAAATATATAAATATGGTGAGAACTTGTAATTAACCGTAAGTTATAAATAAGTTATGTACAAATTATTGATCAACAGGTTTCTTAACAGGCGCCGCGCAAAATGTGTATATATTTTCTTGCTTTCTTGATAAAACTATTTTGCGTTTTCCTTTGCCTACACCTTTGCTGTGCTCTTTCTAGGCTCTTCGTGTTTGTTTCCAGACTACCAAGTTCTGTACCTTTCTAATTCTGGAGATATTGAAAACCTCGAAGGTGAAGAAGTTTGGCAGAATGGCGATAATTTCTTTGCCTGAGCCAATAAAAAATATCGCTATACTCTGTTGGTTGTCATGTAGTGTGTTTATGTCAAATAATGTCAATGTCAACTTCATAAGTGACACTAAAAGTTAATTAACATTTTATAAACGGATATAAAATGGTAATTAACTATTAGTGTCTATAAGTAGGTATACAAATAGTGTTGTAGATATTTAAATCAGGCTATGATGGGACTGACATATTCTTCTAGGGTAAAAGTCCCCAAATAAAAGCAGATATAAAAAAGCTCGTTAATCTGAGCCATAGAGTATAAACCTATGGTCTAAACAAATCAGTTTTAAAAATAAGGGCAATTTTAACAATAAGCTTCCATAGACTGTTTTACATCATTGTGCCAGTGTACTTATATGCGGGAGTCGGGATCAACAATTTGATCCTATTTTTAACCGACTTCCAAAAGGAAGTTCTTAGTTGGACTGTATTTTTTTTTATATGTTTGTTACGCGATTACTCCGTCATTTATAAACTTATTTGGAAAAATAATTTTGCGTTGGGTCCAGTAGGGTGGTCCTTCAAGGTGGGTCTCATTTAACAATAAAATTTCAAGTTGTTTTTTTTTTGTTAAAAATAAATTATTTCGTCTACTTTCCATATAAAAAATAAAATTTAAATGTTATTTGTTCTGGAAATGTGTCAGTGCGTAATTTTTGTACTCAATAGGTATAACAGTTTTGTAGACAGGTGCATTTTTAAATCTGTGATATTATTATACTCGTAGTTAGCTAATACATTTTATGTGGAATCTTACAAATTGGAATACCATTAACGTAAACACTCCATCACATGCAATTTAAACTGTTAAAATTAACTGGGCATCCAAACAGTTAACATTATGTTAATTTTGACACCTCCTTAACCAACGGGTAACCATCAGTTAGCGCGCGGTGACGGCGGCGCCTCTAAAGATTAAGTTATAATTGCTAAGAGCCCCGAGCTTACACACGAGATTAGCAATCCGACACCACTTCGATGTATATTACAGTCATTACATACCTACTGCTGGGCTGCTACTAGATACAATGTACAGATTGATATATAATATACTCTAGGGCCAAAATTAAGTTTAAAGATATAGTTAGGTACGGTCAGCGACAAAAGAAGCGAAGATTGGTCAATCTTTGATTGACTACACCTTCAATATAAGTCTTATGTTGCATTAAAAACTCTGTTAATAACCTATGCGAATAGGAAAATTGCGAAATATTGCATGTTATTTGTATGTATATTTTTGGTGTTATTGACAACTGATCGCTCAGCAGACTATGGAAAGGGCTATGCTTGGAGTTTCTCTGAAGGATCGTATCCAGAACGAAGTAATCCGACAGAGAACTAAAGTCACCGACATAGCTCACACGATTAGCCAGCTGAAGTGGTAGTGGGCCGGCCATATTGGCCGTAGAACCGATAATCGTTGGGGTAAACGCGTTCTAGAGTGGAGACCACGAATTGGCAAACGTAGTGTAGGACGCTCTCAGGCTAGGTGGAGCGACGATCTTGGCAGGGTGGCTTGTAGCTGCTGGATGAGAGTAGCCGGGGAACGTGCTCAATGGCATGCAATTGGAGAGGCCTATGTCCAGAGGTGGACTGCGATACGCTGATAATGATGATGATGATGAAAGATTGTGAAAGTTCAGCTACTTATGTCGCTGGCTGTACTAGTAAATATGTTGTCTCTGAGATTTTACATAGATAGAGATTTAAAAAAATGCGAGAATGGATGTACATGGTCAAAACACGAGGATATTCTTTTCGGCAATATCATTCAGAGAATCCTTTTCCATTTCTTTGATATCATTGGTCAAGACAAGTGTCGACGTACATAATATATGTACCTACATGTTCTTGCAGATTCTTCTTGGACTAATTTTGTTTTAATAATCTTACAATCAGTTTTGCGGACATCGCCAATTATGATGGAAAAATATATACTTACAATAATTCATTTACTAAAAAAGTTAACCAGAGGAACACGACTTTTGTAGAACTGAGAGTCAAGCGGTGTTGATACCGTCTTTTGTTTGACCAAGGATTCTAGAATATCTGTGTACAAAGTAGCTTATGTTCAAACCTTTCGGAATTTCCCAGTAGCGTAATAACGGTCCAATAATTGGGTAGTTTACCTGAAACAAGGCAACACAAACGTTACTTTAACATTATAACAACATTTATACACAACTATAATATTAATATTTAATTAAACATAATATTTATCGTATTTTATATTTATGTATTATTTTGTTTGTATTTCTTATTATGTCTATACTTTTATTTTTTTGAAGTTTTGTACTTACTACATTATATCTTCTATATTATTTTTTATTACACCAACTGACCGCAATTTTTTACCTCTTTATTCCTGTCCATTCGAAGGTTGCCTGTAAAATATTGCACGTAGCAAGTAATAAGGCCGCCTATTGTTCTACCACTATTATATGTAACTGTAAACTTTTATTTCCTGTTGTGGTGTTATAGGTAATAATAAAGTATTATAATATTGTATTGTATTAATATTATAATAACATTATAAATAATATATTGTATTATTATTTTTATGTATAAAATGGCTAACAAGCTAACGCAAAGCGGTCGCCATCTTATGTCTATGTCCTACTGCACTGTCTATGGTATGGTGATACTATGGTAAACTGCAGAGGAATCGTGTAAATCGAACACCGACTCGATCGCTTTCAGACGTGTCTTGCGATCGGTATTTGTTTGTGGAGTTGTCGAACTTTCTACTCAAAGTCCCAATCGTTATCCCAATCACGATCGCTAAAAAGGATATTATGTAACTGAATGACGAGACGAGCTGGTCGTTAGCCTGATGGTAAGCAATACCGAGCCCATAATAATACCAGCATCACCCATTGTTTTGCAAAATCCTGCGCGGCGCTGCAGTGTGCTCGTCACCCTGAGACAATTAGCTCTTGAGTCTCATAATTCCCAGTAATTTCGCTGGCTACAATGCCTTTCAAACCGGAACACAGTAATGCTCACGCACTACTGCTTGGCGGCTGAATAACTGGCAAAGCGGTAGTACCCACCCAGACGGCCCCTCGCATACGAGAAACCTACCACCAGTAAATATTGCATGTTGCAGTTTGAAAGATGCTAACGCCTTCCAAATTTGAAATTGAAAGCGATCGGGATAGGTGTTCTAGTTACATGATTCCCCTGCTGATCGTGAGCCGAGCTGCCGACCCTCGAAGAATGGAAGTCTTTATTCTAATTTATTAAACACAAGTAAAATTTTATAAAAGAAAAATGCATATAAAATGTAATATCTGATGTCTCAGGGAGATGAGCTACGCAGTTTTTTATGGTTTTAAAAGTTGTAGGCGTCACTGCAATTGTTATGGGCAAGCGTGGCCGTTGCCATCAGGTGAACGACTTGATGGTCTCATTACTAGAGACCGCGAGGCCAGCGGGATTCGAACTCGGATACGTCAGATCGAAAGTCACACGTGCTCCCACAGAGCCACATGTGCTCCCACAGAGCCACACGTGCTCCCACAGAGCCACACGTGCTCCCACAGAGCCGCACTCGCTCACTTTATAATAAGCACAATAAATTAGGTGCAAAAATATATTTCAGATGGTACTTATTGGTGAGTAAGCCGGCAAGGTAAAATATTTGAAATTGTCGGCTCCCGTTTAAACCCACGCATTCCTCCTAAATTTAATAATCACCTCCGTTATTTACTGGTCCCCGTGGAATATTACAGCTTAATATTCATGTTGCGTAACAAAATAATTGGTTATCACTTCATGAATTATGAGGAAATGTTTAATATATCTTGACATTTAGAGAAATGCTACGTTTCCTTGTTCAGTGCTATTGTTGTCGAATTGATTAGTTTTGATTTGAGTTAATTGACTTGCAGTAAGTATCACCCAATATTAGTTTCGGAATTAGTTCCGAAATCATTAAGAGCTGTTACTTTATAATTGCAGTTCTTAAATTATTATTTATGTTAGCGGCCAGATCTATGTATGTGATCTTTGGGCGTTATTTTATTTTTATTTATTTTTTATATTATTTCTTGTTAAGAAGCACTACTTGTCCAACAACTACTGAATTATATATGGTAATATATGCATCTGCTTATCATATGTTTTGTATAATATAATTATATGTAATATTTATCGTAAATTAATCTATTTTTATTATTTTGTTTGTATTTATTATTATATTATATGTTCGTATGTCTATACTATTATATTTTTAAACCTTTGTATTTACTACATTATATCTTTTATATTAATTACTTCTTGCACACCATCTGACCGCAATTTTTTACATCTTTATTTCCTGTCCATCCAAAGGTTGCCTGTAAGAAATTGCATTTAGCGATAAGGCCGTCCATTGTTTTACCACTATTTTATGTAACTGTAAACTTTTGTTTCCTGTTTTGGTGCTCAATAAATTATTATTGTATTGTATTGTATATTACACAAATTTTACTATATCATACAAATCTCATAAATAGAAGAAAGGCCTCAGGTCACTGTCGGGTAAGGTAGCCAAAAGGCTGGCGGCATTACCTCTTTGATTAGCCATGCTGATTCTCTGGCCGAGGGATTCACCATTTGGTCGCTTGCTCTGTCTATCAGCCGCTTAATTAACAATTTTTATAATTCCTAAATGCAGAAGTTTCTCTCACAGATTGGATTTTCAATTTTACTGGTGTATTTGTATCGAAGAACTCACAATGAAAAAACACACATACAGCAAATAAGCAACTCAACACAGTAGTCGTACGTCACCATAAGTAGGTATACATATATCTTGAATTTGTTACTAGACTTATTTACTGCGGTCATGCACGTTGAATATAATAGTAGGTATATTTGGCACAAATACGCTATGCTAGTATAACCACAGAATACTAAGGGACAGAAGCATCACTTTAAAAATAAATTTAAACAAATAGCAACTCTTGCTATGAAGCAATAAAATTCAATTCAGCTCGCGTAGCGCTGCATACCTAACAGTCATATTAACCTACAGAGCGCCTCTCTTTCTATCGCATAGCTCTTATCTCTTCTGACGCGGCACGTGTAACGACGCGCGACCCGCCGTCGGTGTCCGGCTATGTACTTGTAGCTTCGTACCTACAGCGCGGAGTGCGCTAGGCCTGGTATATCGAAATGATACCTACGTACCTACTTAATCATCTACTGAAGTTGCAGGCAACATAATAATACAGTTTTAAATTATTTTACTATGCAGATTAAGTAATAAAGTTTGGTGCGGTCCAAAAGTTTAATAATAAGTTAATAAATATGCAAGTTTAATATCAAGCCAGGCAGATCCAATTACCTCTAATTGCTTGCGTGAGATATAACATATTTTAAATTGAGATTGATCTACGCACACGGGAACTGACAAATGTCAAGATTTACACCCGGTTCTAACTGGTTCGAAATAATTAATGTCAGGCATTAACTATTTGGATTTGGCATACTGTTCAGAGACTGGGAGTAAAATTCACATCGCGGTAAGAGCACAAAATACTAAGAGACAAGAGCATCACTCCGCAAAGAAATTTAAACAAATAGCGACTCTTGCTTTAATGCAATAAAATTCAATCCAGCTCGCGTAGCGCTGCATACCTACCAGTCATATTAACCTACAGAGCGCCTCTCTTTCTATCGCTTAGCTCTTATCTCTTCTGACGCGGCACGTGTAACGAAGCGCGACCCGCCGCGCCGTCGGTGTCCGGCTATGTACTTGTAGCTTCGTACCTACAGTGCGGAGTGCGCTAAGCCTGGTAACAGCAAAAGTAGGTAGGTAGATGAAACAAAAGAAGAATCGAAGATTTTTCATTTATGTAAAAGTAAAAGATCTTTTAAACAATTTATATAAAGTGTTTGTATCGGATATTCCTGTATTTTCAGTTTAAACCTCGGCTAGAGGGAATTAACATACCCAAAAAAAAAATTAAACGTATTTATCAGATCTGCTCAAAACTATTTAAGTCATCCACCAAGATATGGCTATTAAATCTTAAAAAATGGCACCAGCATTTGAACATATTTAATAACATATAACATAATGATTTTATAATTTTCAAGCCGCAAAATCAAGTCATTCATTACATATGCTCCTAGGTCATTCTAAAGATCAGCTTAAGTACTATAATACTAAACGATTAACATTTGGTATGTAATCTAGTGAAGTAGATGACATCGATTTGTGGAATTCCAACGCATTCGGTGCAGGAAGCACCGAGGTCGGTAAATAAGGCTGCTTCGTAGTTCATGGCCATGCTAATATAAGTGTGCCTAGTCTTTTGAACATAGGAATAATTTAATGTGTTAAATATGTAGTAAAAATCTGCATACATACATGTAGTGTCATAAAGTGCCTACTTTATATATTATGTATCATCATCATCAGTCCATCACGTTCCCACTGCTGGGATACGGGCTTTCTCTGATAGAGAGAGTATGGGTCATAATCCACCTCGCTGGCCCAGTGCGAGTTGATGGATGTCGCATGTCCTTAAACTTTTGTGATTAATTCTTGGACATGCCGGTTTCCTCACGATGTTTTTCTTTACCGTTTTTAGAGCGAGTGTTAAATCTGCACATAACTTAAGAAAGTCAGTGGTGCGGGGCCAGCGGGATACGAACTCGGGTGCGTCGGATCGAAAGTCGCACGTGTTCCCACTGAGCCACACTCGCTTTTTATATTACGTATGCAGATGGCTGAGTGACTATTAGCCATATTTTAAATGTATAAGTATAGATATTTTTATGGTAGATAGGTACAGTCAATTTTTCACTGTTCCGATTACAAAACTGGTATCAGCTGAAAATCAGCGCCGAGTTGTGTAAAACTTTCGGCATTTAAACATATATTTATTATTTACTAGCTGCGGCCCGCGGTTTCACCCGCGGTTTCCCGGGATAAAAAGTAGCCTGTGTTAATCCAGGACTTAAAGTACCTATATACCAAATTTCATCAATATCCTTTCAGTAGTTTTTTGCGTGAAAGAGTAACAAACATACATCCATACATTCCTACAAACTTTCGCGTTTATAATCGTGTTTTTGTGTATTGAATAAATGGTTTTTTTTCATTCTATTTCTTTCTTTTTTTTCCATATCAATATGTAATAACGCCCAAAGATCATATACATAGATCCTGGCCCCTAAAAGTCGAAACACTCGTCCGTTATTGACATTTCATCTACCCCTATTCTCCGTCAGTCTTAACAAAGAAAAGCTAAGACAAAGAAAACAACCCCCAAAAACCTAGGCTAGCAACTGACGTCTTCACACCCTATTACGCGTCTAATCCACCCCCGCGTACTAGTAAACCACTTAATTTTTATTATCGACACCCCCTGCTAAGAGCTGACACTGTAATGGATTTATTAATGTATCTTTTTATTGATGTATCATTTACTGCGCAGTGGGTAATGGTGACACGAGAAAATAAGGCGCTAGGCATTTTTGATTATATTTCGCATAGCGTAAAAATTAAACCATGTGGAGCGGTTGGGTAGGTTGGCTCTCATAAACCACTGGGTTCGATTCCCGCGACGGGACAAACGTCTGTGTACCGAAAAAAGAAGCGTTTGTTTCGTATCTGGGTGTTGAGACCCTGGTGTTCGTAGTTTCTGGTTCCCTAGACACAGGGAATCCTAGTTAAGGGTCAGGATCTATGTGTGTGATCGTTATACACAACACCACCGTCCCTTACAGTTAATTTGAGTCCTCTCCATCCAAAGGTACAATACAATTACACTTTATTGCATACCACAAACATAATTACATGAGAAAAATATAAATCTTAACTAGGGTAATACAATTGGCGGTCTGGAAAGCTGTCAAAGGTAGTCCGGAAAAGACCGCTATAAACGATAGAACCGCCCAATGCAACACTTTAGCTTTAAGTATTCACTTTAGCTATAAGTAGTCTTGTAATTATTTCTTGTTGATGTTAAAGCGTTATCTAATTTAATCTGTTGCCAACATACACCCCACATCTATCAAGCAAGGATCTGCTAACAAAATACAGTGTGTGAATAATCTGAGGGTTTATATGAGGTCAAGTAGGCGTACAGTCTGGCGCGCTGGCGCCGCCTGGCGAGCAAATTATACATTCAATGTTAAAGCTCCATTTATTTGTGGTTATATAGTGACGTTACTCGTGCCAGGCGGCTTTTGAACTAATCGAAGGTATTAGGCTCCAATCAGGACTGTTTGGTGGCAGGTAACGTTTTGTAAGGTATGTACTAAAAACATGGACAGGTGCGCCTGATCCTAGGGTGTTTTTAAACTTTGATTAAAAGTCAAGGTGCTGCCGTCAAAGAGCTATCATTGGACGATCTTCGTTTTGGATTTTCGCAAAATACTCGGGATAATAGAAGCTGTATTGATTTTGAATAAAATAATTTAAAAAAAACGTGTATACCGTCCCCTTAATGCAAAAACCAACTAAGTTTGCTTTTTAACATTTTAACATTAGTATGTAGATCCTGAAGAGGAGATTCTAATGGTATTCGTTACTCATTTCAGTTAAAAAGCGCACTTAGTTGGTTTTTGCAGTAAGGGGACGATATATTTATATAAATAGTTATACAATATTGTTGGGACCGGAACCTTGACAATCGGAAATAAAAGTTGCAGTTTTGTTGAAGATATTTGCACAAGTGATAAGTGTAATAAATACAATTACAGATTACAATAACTCTTTACTGCAGCGGCATTTTCCAAATGAGCTTAATATCAAAACTAAAAATACAAATGTCGTGATTTTAATTGTTGCCAGAGTTTATGTTGCAATTATCTCTTATTAAGTAGTAGAAACATTATTAAATTTTGTTGGCAACACCAAATCTCATGACATTCTTGCTTGACCAATCATAGGCAGCCGTGCTTGACCAATCATAGGCAGCCGTGCTCAACCAATCAGAAGCATCCGCCAAAATCGGCCGCAGTCATTTAGTCGTTGCCTGACGATTGTGTTTCCGGGGAAGGTGTGATGCGGAGAAATTGTCTGTCGAGTCAGTTGATCTTTGGAAGCCGAGTGAAGAAGTGTTTGTGTTAACTGTGTGCGTTTATATAAATTTTAATAGTTGTGAATATTTTGGAATAAATTATCATAAAATCATCTGTTGTATTCACTTCATTTCAGAAGTGGGATTGAACCAAGGTATGGAATATTTCATTTATAATTTTATTATTGTGAGATTACCCTCTTACTAAAGATTCTTAATGCATGATATTGTTTTAACGTTTGATTATCAAAAGGTTTCGTTAGCACGAGTCGGTCGGGATAATCTCGAGACTATCCGGTTGTGCTAGCTTAATTGAACAATGACGTATTATGTTGGTGTTCAAATTCATTTGATCAGGGCTACTCTCTGATAGCGAGTCTGTAAATACCAACATAATTTAACGTTTTCATCATTTGCATTTATGTAGTGAGATTTTGTTAGCTAAGGTCGGTCGGGATTATTCCGAGACTATCCGATCGTGCTAGCTTAATTGAAATATAGTATTATGCCGTTGTTCAAATTTGTTTGATCGGGGCTACTCTCTGATAGCAGTTTTTGAAACAACTGGCATGGTACAGAATTACATAGTGCAAATGGTAGTTGGACAATCTCATATCAAGGCGTTAAGACAAATATAATCTAATAACTTATTATCAGGTTGAGAACTGACAAGTGACATTAACCTATCATTAGACCATTTGGTCAGAGCTACACTCTGATAATGTTGCTAACTAGTGATCGTTAATGTTTGCACAAGTTTCTTGCATTAACCTACCGTCAGACCATTTGGTCAGACCTATTTTCTGATAATGTCGCTAACTGATGGTTGTTAATGTTTGTATAAATTTCTTATTTTTTCTCAATATGCTATCCAGATCTGACAAGTAGCATTAACCTATCACTAGACCATTCGGTCAGAGCTACACTCTGATAATGTTGCTAACTAGTGATCGTTAATGGTTAAGTTTCTTGCATTAACCTATCATCAGACCATTTAGTCAGAACTATTTTCTGATGATGTCGCTAACTGGTGATTGTTAATTTTAATTTAATTGGATTACATTAAACTAGCTAGCGGCTATGTACGCCATGGTGGACCAAGTGTGTTCCCCTAGCTAGTGGTTAAGTATGCCATTATGGACCAAGTGTGTTCATCTAACTAACGGCTAAGTATGTCGTTATGAGCCAAGTGTGTTCGCCTAGCTAGTGCTAAGTATGTATGTACGTTGGAAAATGTGTGTTTTATGTAATTGGACTTATATTTATCTATATAAATACTTGGACTACAAATAAATACAATGTCTTAATACATTCATGAGAACATTTAACTGAAACTTACATTTACATTTTTGTGTTCGATAAGTATATAACTCTAATAATTTTTTTCGAGGTCATGAGCTCCGACTTGGCGGAGGTTCCCGTCAGCGTCGGTCGAAGGCGTCGAAGATTGCGTGCAAGAAGAAAAATTAGAGCTCCGTCCAACTGGGTCGTGGAAGATATAGAAGACGGAAGTAGACATGCGGTGATAACCGATGAATTTCCTTCTCAGTCTGCCAGCCCCGTAAGAAAAAGACGTAAGGACTCCTTCACTGCTGATGAGGTACTAGAATTGCTATCTTCACTGCGTAAACCGGACGATCAGAAATCTCTTCGTTTGACTAACAACCACTTAAATAATGTAATTCCGGAATTTGATCCTACAAGTAAGCGACAAAGTATTGATAGCTGGCTTAGAAAAGTGAATGAGTGCGCAATCATTTACGAATGGGACGAGAAGCAAACCATACATTTTGCTTTACAAAAATTAAGTGGACTTGCAAAAAAATGGTTTGAGGCCCTTCCGTCTGTAGTATTTAGTTGGGCGGAATGGCAATCCAAACTACAAAAAGCTTTTTCTAATGAGCAAAATTATGGTCGGCTTCTTGAGGAAATGTTAGGTCGCACATCCCGTTATAATGAGAGTCTACGAGAGTATTTTTACGACAAATTGACTCTTTTAAACAGATGCGCAATAACTGGTAAAAATGCTGTAGATTGTATTGTACATGGTCTTATTGATAAGTCTATAAGAAATGGCGCACAAGCGTTAAATTGTAAGGAACCAGAAGACTTATTGAATTTTCTAAACTCTCAACGCCCAAACGATAGTGCACCCTTTAAAAGACGCTTTGACATGACAAACCGACCAAATACTAGTACAACATCTAGCTCAAATGATAGCTTAGTGACTTGTTTTAACTGCCGTGTAAAAGGTCACACTTATTACAAGTGTCCAAAGCCCATTACACGGTGCCAAAAGTGCCAAAGGGTTGGACACGATTCTGACACTTGTAAATTAGACCCTGCTACCTTACGTACTGACACTAAGCACATTAAAACCAACGACCGTAATACATTAGCGATTTCCACCCACAACAACTCCAATGACAAGTTTTTCAAAAAGGCTGATATTGATGGCCAAAATTTCGTCGCATATATTGACTTTGGGAGCGATAGCAGTCTGATAAGAGAGACAGACGCTCGATATCTAAAATCTCAAAAATGCTTCTCAAACCTCCCTATTATAAAAGGTTTTGGTAATTCAAAAGTAGTTCCAATCTGCAAAACTATTGTTAACCTAAAAGTAGATGAAATCGAGGCAAAAATTGAATTACTTGTTGTTGAGGATAAATTTCTTCAAACACCTTTGTTACTAGGACAAGATTTGACCGAACTACCCTACGTGACTGTTCTTAAAGATAACAGTAGACTGTTTTTCTACAAAAACCCAAATAGCTGTTTTTCGCCTAATGATACCATACAGTTGACAGTTTCGGATACGACAGAGATTACAAAGGTCGGACTCGTTGCCGTAACGGCGTCTAACGAAGACTTTAGCGGGGATGTCTATATCGAAGGTTATACGTGCGGTGAACCAGGTAGAGAGTATCGTTTGCATCAGGGCGCTTATCGTTTAGAGGCTGGAAAGGGATACGTAATTATGACTAACCTGGTAGATAAATCATTGACTCTACAACCAAAAACTCTAATAGCTAGAGCAATGCCTTTTATAGAAAAGGAGTTTAGACATGTTAATAGAATATCTAGAGACACATCTACGTTAGCACCACTTGAAAGATCGGAAATTAACGTAGGGCCGGGTGTCAATGATGAAATATTTGATAAACTTTATCAACTTTTACAATCATATCGCGACTGTTTTGCATTAAATCTAGCCGAGATAGGGTGTATTTCTGAAACGGAGATGAAAATTGATTTGTATGACGACAAACCAGTGGTCTATAGGCCATATCGCTTATCCCATTGTGAAAGGGGACAAGTAAGCGAAATCATTAATGAACTTTTAGATAATGGAATTATTGAACAATCTTGCTCTAACTATGCCAGTCCTATTTTAATGGTTCGAAAGAAAAATGGTGAACAGCGACTATGTGTGGATTATAGAGCGCTCAATAATAAAACAAAAAAGAATTGTTTTCCACTCCCATTGATCGAAGACCAGCTGACCAATCTTAATGGTAATAAATTTTTCACAACCCTAGACCTTGCTTCTGGCTATTACCAGATCCCGATGGCAAAAGAAAGTCAACACCTAACAGCTTTTGTAACGCCTGATGGACATTACGAATTTAAAAGAATGCCTTTTGGCCTGGCCAATGCCCCAGCGGTATTTCAGAAAATGATCAATGACATGCTGGGCTCAAAACGTTTCGAGTCTGCTTTAGCTTATTTAGATGACATTCTGGTGCCGTCGGTAGATCTGGAGCAAGGATTCGCAAGGTTAAAAGATGTACTTGAATTACTTAGAGAGAATAATCTTACACTAAAACTCTCAAAGTGCAGATTTTTTGATTGTTCTGTAGATTATTTAGGTTATGAAATTTCCGTAAATGGAGTAAGACCTAGTGAAAACAAAATATTGGCTGTGAAAGAATTCCCTGCTCCCAAGAATGTTCATGAAGTCCGTCAGTTTTTGGGTTTAGCCAGTTACTTCAGAAAGTTCATTCAGAATTTTGGTGAAATAGCTAGACCCCTCACATTTTTACTGAAAAAAGATTCCACTTTTAAATGGACTGATCAAGAAGCTCAAACATTTAACGTTTTGAAAGAAAAACTAGTAGAACGACCAATATTAGCTCTTTACAGTCCTAAACTTGAAACGGAACTCCACACAGATGCGAGTGCACTAGGAGTAGGTGGAATATTAATGCAATGGCAGGAAAACCCTCGTGTACTCAAACCAGTAGCTTTCTTCAGTAGACAGACAACGCCCGAAGAACGACATCTTCATTCCTACGAACTAGAAACTCTAGCAATAGTTTGCTCGTTAAAAAAATTTAGAGTATATCTCTTAGGAATCAGTTTTAAAGTAATTACAGATTGTCATGCTCTCCGAACTACCCTTACAAAACGAGATCTTATACCACGTGTCGCAAGATGGTGGCTTCAAATAAGCGAATTTACATTTACCATTGAATATCGGCCAGGATCCCAAATGGCTCATGTAGACGCTTTGAGTCGGAATACTAATTTGTTATCCGATAAGACTGACGATTCTTCCATAACAGTATACACAATAGAAAAAGAAAATTGGCTTTTGACTTTACAAATGACTGACCCTGACATTTCTCGTATAGTAAAAATTCTTAAACCTGACACAGATGAAGAAGTTAAAGACATTAAATTACACTATGCTATTAAAAATCACAAACTTTACAGAAAAGTTGATGATAGGTTGCTCCTTGTAGTTCCTCGTAATGCAAGGCTACAAATATGCAGGTCCAATCATGATGACATAGGTCACCCTGGTGAAACAAAAACTACAGAGAAAATTCAAAATCAGTTCTGGTTTCCTAAAATGCGTCGCTTTGTTAGGAAGTATTTAAGCAATTGTATAGAGTGTGCTTACAATAAAGATAATGCTACTAAAAAGAAAACTGGTTATTTGTACCCAATCGAAAAAGTAAGCATACCCTTTCACACTCTGCATATCGACCATCTTGGTCCTTTTGTAAAAAGTAAAAAGAGCAACTCGTATATTCTAACTGTTGTTGACGGCTTTACAAAGTATGTGTTTGCCAAAGCCGTGAAGGACACAAAAACAAAAAGCACATTACAGGTTTTAGAATCTATATTTCACGATTTTGGTTTGCCAGCTCGCATAATTTCAGATCGAGGCACGTCTTTTACATCGACTGCTTTTAAAAGTTTTTGTGATCAATACGGCATCAAACATGTACTTAACGCTGTTGCGTGTCCTAGAGCAAATGGTCAAGCCGAAAGGTTTAACCAGACCATTTTGAATGCTTTAAGCAAATATGGATCAGGAAAAGACGAACGGAATTGGGATTCATGGCTAGGAAAAGTGCAATGGGGCATTAACAATACTGTAAATTGCACTACGAGGAAAACTGCAGCAGAAGTTTTGTTTGGTATCAGATTGCGTGATAGTCTTTCCAATAAGTGCGATATCGAAACCAATGTCACGCCTGTGATACATGAAGTAAGAGCCGATGTATCTGATAATATAAAAACGTGTCAAGAAAAACAAAAACTTAAGCATGATGCTGATAGAACTCCTGCTGCTATTTTTAAAGAAGGGGATTTAGTAAAAATAACTAGGACAAATTTTTATAATGATGGCAACAGTACGAAACTTTTGTCTAAATTTATTGGACCATACAAAGTTCTTCAAGCAATAGGTAATGATAGATATAAAATTTCCAATATCCCTGGGTTTAGGAATGACAAACGCACATTTGAAACCGTTGTTGCAGCTGATAGAATGAGACCATGGATAAATATACGTTCTCTAATAAATGCTGATAAAAACAATGATCATGTTTCTAGTTCTGATAGTGACAATAGCGACGATGATGTCCCACTGTCTATACTGCAACAACGAAAAACTAAATAGTTATTGTAAGGAATTGTACTGTGCTGAAGACCGAATGTCGTGATTTTAATTATTTGTATTAATGAATTATATTAAAATTAAATTAATTTACAACCTTAACATTTCATACTATCAGCAGTATAATGTCCTGATTTATTTGTATTAACAAATTATATTACAGTTAAATTTCAATTAATGTACAGCCCTAACATGCCATACAATTAACAGGTATAAGCTATTACTTTAATTATTGTATAAGAGGATTAATTTGTTTTCTTTAAGGTATAGTAATATTATTATTTTTGTAATACCCATAATTATGTTAAAGGTCGAATTGTTATATAATGTCTTGTCATAAGATTGTTCATTTATAAATTAGTGATCGACAAACAAAGATTGTCTGCTCCGTACTGACGTGCGCCAGGAGGCTGCACGCTGTCAGATGGCCGAATGTCGTGATTTTAATTGTTGCCAGAGTTTATGTTGCAATTATCTCTTATTAAGTAGTAGAAACATTATTAAATTTTGTTGGCAACACCAAATCTCATGACATTCTTGCTTGACCAATCATAGGCAGCCGTGCTTGACCAATCATAGGCAGCCGTGCTCAACCAATCAGAAGCATCCGCCAAAATCGGCCGCAGTCATTTAGTCGTTGCCTGACGATTGTGTTTCCGGGGAAGGTGTGATGCGGAGAAATTGTCTGTCGAGTCAGTTGATCTTTGGAAGCCGAGTGAAGAAGTGTTTGTGTTAACTGTGTGCGTTTATATAAATTTTAATAGTTGTGAATATTTTGGAATAAATTATCATAAAATCATCTGTTGTATTCACTTCACAAAGTTGTTCTAAAATTCAGTTAAAGTAAACTGTTAAATAAATCAGGCATGTTGTATAAAGTTTTAAAGCTGTGACTGAACGATGTTGACCAGTTACTAAAGAAAGCTTCCGTCAAGAAGAAACACAGCAAACATGTCGTTCTAAGCAACAAGTGCCTCCCAACAGACCAGCCGCAGACTACCCTCATGAAACAACACTAACACGAAAACAGTATGGAAACTTCTGGCAAAATACTTTTTTCCGAGTGATAATTTTAACAGGTTCACTGAGCTGAGTGGTAATTGGTTCCTTTTTTTCTCCTTTTTTTATCACAGAATAATAAATAGTACTACGCCTGAACTGAAAGAGGGTTTGAAGTTATTAGTGCGTGGACTTTTTGCTTACTTCACACCTTCCAATTGTTTTATATTTTTGCGACTGTTGTTATAGGGATGATGTTCGAACAGGAGTTTGAGCAGTCGCTTAAACCTTCCTTTAGCTTTTTTTATAGATGTGTTTTTTATGGAACTGAGTGATGAGACGAGCAAGTGGTTTGCCTGATGGTAAGCGCCATTACTGTCCATAATAATTGCAGTGCCACTCAGAACTGTTAATACCATAAAAAGCACTGTGTAGCACTGCATTGCGCTCATTACTCCGAGACGTCAGATATTAAGTATCATATGCCCAGTAATGTCGCTGGCTACAATGCTCTTCAAACCGGAACACAGTAAAGCTTGCACACTACTGCTTGGCGGTAGAAAAAAAACTGTGGTACCTACCTAGACGGCCCCCGCATACGAGAGACCTACCACGAGTAAGTGCTCCATTTTCTGTCATATTGTCACTTAACCACAAGCGAGATAGTGTTCAAAGTACGTAAGCCATAAAAAGCAAGCTTTGGAACAATCCTTTCGAGGCGACGACCATCTAAAAAGGTAGTTGGACACCGCCTACGAACTTTCCATACTCCTTGTAGCGACGTGGGTACAAATTAATTGTAGCCTGGCGACGGACGCTATAATCAGGGCTACGACGCAGCGGCGCCGACTGACGCGTCTCCTGTTGCCAGCCCTATCTGGGCCGAGATATTGGAGGCATGGTATCCTTGAAATAGCTCATAATTAGGAATTTTCTTCGAAAAGGCCGTGGTTAGAGAAAACAGATATATTTTTATTTAATTTTGATGTCTGGATTTTAGTAATGAGGTAAGGAATATGCCGAAGTAAGGGTATTTTATCTAATACGAGAATAGTAGAATCGCTTTTGGTTGTTTTTTATTAAAATGAACGTGATTTTGACACATTAATGTAAACTCGTGTAGTAGTCGGAAATTTCCAATTATAGTTTCCATTCTCGTTCCCACTCTTCTTGAAACGATACGCGAGTGTCACGATCTACCAGGAGGACCTCTGTACTAGAAGGCCCAAGCTACGGCTTCTAACCAAAATTTGTCTCAAACAAATTGGGAGTGGCGCATTTTACTACTAATTTCCCAGTTTAGGTAACTCCTTTTTATTTACTTAGCGCCATCAGATCATCAATTCATATCAACTCAATGACACCCCGGCGCTATCACCATTATCTAGACTTGTAGGTGGTAATCGATGACGTCACCGCCCGGCACCGCGCGTCACTCGCAGTCAAGTGGTCTGCTGACGTCATCAGCTCTTCAATAACCAATTTGCTGACGATAAAACCGTGTTTCAGGACGCTCCTACGTGATGGAGATTGGTGAAGCGATTCTGTTGAAACACTCACCTCGTAGACTTAGGCAACAAGCGGTATGATCTTTTCATAATTTAGTGCGCATATTTTTTTACATCATATATGTAAATAAATATTTTTATCCGTTAAAGTAAATATTAAGGCACGACTTACTAAAATCGGTTCAGCTGCTGGAATGGCTCAAATATTAACCATATTAGCCAACATTTTTTTTATCGTCAGTTTGTTTTCTGTGAGCACGTTTA
Source organism: Petrophora chlorosata (assembly GCA_951640565.1). Lineage (NCBI taxonomy): Eukaryota > Metazoa > Arthropoda > Insecta > Lepidoptera > Geometridae > Petrophora > Petrophora chlorosata. The sequence continues at coordinate 1,828,580 of OX621196.1, read as the reverse complement.
TTATAGCAAAGCTATCTATACACTATAGCTGTATGTAGGTACAATAAATGAATTTCTAGCTCATCTTAGCCGGCACATTGCTAGCTGATTTCATTAACTTATCAACCTCCAAATATATTTCTACTAGCTCCACCCGCGGGTTCACCCGCGGTTTCCCGGGATAAAAATAGCATATGTCCATTTCCAGGAGCTAGTACATACCAAATTTCATCAAAATCCGTTTGCTTATTTTTTGCGTGATTAAGCAAAAAACATCCATCCGTTCATCCATCCATACATCCTCACAAACTTTCGCATTTATAATATTAGTAGGATGTATTTGATACTCGACACCAAAATCCGGTGTTTTCTGGCACAATAAAAGAAAGTAAACCAATGTATCGAAAAATAAGCATTATTTGCGTTAAACAATTGCGCAAATATTTGGCTGCGCTTGCGCACGGTGCGTGGTTACCCAAGGTGTTTATTATGGAAATACCTATACTTTTGATATCTTACACGAAATGACACCTATGCAAATTTTGTGCAAGTTGTATAGGAAATAAATTAGCTAGCAATATCCGTGTTACAGTTTTGAAATTCACGCATTCAGTTAGCAACAAGTTTATTTTAAAGTCAATAGATGTCTTTTAACCACGTTTTTATTAGGTCACTTTTATGTTTGGCTGTCTGTCTGTCTGTTGTTTCGGGTGGAATCTTACAACTCAAATTTCAAACACTTCCTGGTTAGCTCTATCCGGCTGAAACTTTAAGGGGAAGCTCACAACTCACAAGTCGATGATAATGCATTCTAAATCCATTTATTAACATGCAATGCTGACCTAACCTTAAGAGGCGCATAAAATAAAAACGTGGTTTTTATTCGATTATTTTTTTAATGTCACTTTGTTGGTTCATTTCTCGCCTAACAAAGATACTATTTATCGTTTATAATATCTCAAAACTGTTTGACCACAATCTCACCCGATAGTAAACGATGATTCAGTCTTGGATTTAATACCACTTACCTAGAGAATACCTTGATATTAACTCCTAGTTGTCAAGAAATACAGACGTTGGCAGTGTGTTCCACTCCTGTTTGTATGATGAACGTGGAAGCAAAACGTTCGTATAGGAGGGAATACCTACTACGTACAGATGTCATATAACCTCTATCACACATGTTAGGTATATCATATATAAATATCATATATATACGCCCAACGATCACATACATAGATCTTAGTCCCTAACAAGGATTCCCTGAGTATTTAGGGAACCAGAAACTACGAGGATCATGGTCTCAAGACACGAAGCAAATGCTTGCGCTTTTCCTTTTTTTGTGCACAAACAGTTGTCAAATTCGTTTCTATTTTGAGTCCTTCGCTTGCGAAGTAAGTACTATGCATGTGTCTGGATTTACGGGCAGGCGTATTACCATCAGTTGAACAACCTGCACATCTAGTCATTTCGTTGTATACAAAAAGTATGATTTGGTATATTTTATTATATCAGATACAATGTATCTCGGTCAGATTGCCCAGAATCTCCATTCGAAGTACGTAATTTAGGTTCCAAAAGGGCACTGTATCAGGTTCCAAGTTTATACAAAGAACCTATCAATTTCTGAAAACTACTATAACCTAAACACTGAAGTAAACACGGCAAATTAATTGTTAAGTGTTAAGTATTCATCGAGTCCCTTGGTAGTACATCTTTTAGACGGTTTTGAAGCATCTACGTAAACGAAATAAGTACATATAGCATGAGATCTTATTTTTTAGAGAGGTCCTGTTATTTTAGGTAGGCAAAGATTGCATAGAACGGAGATGTATAATTCCTCTTTTTAATCTATCAAGTCCCTTGTAATCAACGGGACATCTTAGAGGGAGACGAAATAAATAATTTTGTAACTACGTTATTAAGTAAGTCTAGCGATCTGGCGCTGTTCGTTGTCAAACGTATTTTCAGAATATTTGACAGTTTCTTATATCAATTAAAATTTTGAAACCTACCTTTAAGATTGATATCTATGATATAAATCGATATGAATGCCGTATTACAGATCAGTATTGTCTGATCTCAGCTTGCGGCCAGTAGGTAGCATTTGCCGTGGCTATCAGTTACTGCTATAGTAGGTATATATTTTATGGGCTTCTGATACTTTTACTCATGTACTGTGTTATTGCCTGAAATTAATGACATACCAGTATATTACAGTACTTACGTACGCGTCTCGCCCTCACTTTTGGACACAATTACATCACCACTGCGGCTGCCACCAATTCAACATTTTAGAATTTCATAATTGTGGAGTTCAACATTTTTGCAATTGAACTTTTGGGATTTCAACATTTTGGGAGTTCAACATTGCCCACGAATGCTGTGATAAAAAAAGTCGCGCTTTAAGTGTCTTCAATTTTAATTTGTAACTAATTAAAACAACGCTTTGTATTCAAAGCAAAATAGTAAAAGATTAAAAAGTATAATTAATTATTTTCGCTGGCATAAGCTAATGGAAATAAACATCCTTTAGCCGAACTGAATTTTAAAAAGGCCATTTTTCATTCTGTATTAAACAAGAGCGCTTTTCTATAGAAATTGTATCTTCTCAACGTTTTTATACAAAACACGGAAAGACGTTATTTATGCCTAATTCCATGGCTCTATTATTACCTACCAGGATGTTTTTTGATGCCCATTGTAACCTCTACTTTCCTTTCTTGTGGTTACAATTTCTTGTATTATACATTTCCGTTTCTAGAGGTATGAACCCGCGTGTTCCGAGCTACCGAGTGTAAAAAATTTTTATAATAACACCGTTCCAGTTCTTTCATGTCTCTAATTATACAGGCAAATTACAAGGACAAGGTGTTGGTCTATTTTAAATTTTGATTTATATAGCACATTGATCTAGAGAGAGACGGCAGTTGAGCTGCCGGGCTGCTCAGACCCGGATCCCCGATGGTTCACCGAACATCATCCCGAAACACGACTAGGTCGCTTGACGGCATGGCTTTGTTGGATGGGTGGTATTACAACCACGGCCAGAGCCTATCACTCCAAAGCGCGTAAGCGGGTTTCATCACGATGTTTTCCTTCACCGTTTTAGAGCGGGCGTGCAAAATCTGCACTTAACTATAAGTCATTGGTGCAGGGTCGAGTCGGGATTAGAACCCAGGTGCGTAGGATCGGAAGGCGCACGAGTTCCCGCTGAGCCACACTACTCTTTCATTTATTGGTATTATTGAACTTCAGGGCAACCTCTCGGGGTTACTCCGGAGTGACACTGGCCTCTTAATCTTCTATTGTTAAAATTAATTATAGTGTACAAGTTAATGGAGCCTAGCTATAAATTCCAAAGAAATTAAGGCGATCAAGCTTTACTAGGACGTTTGCTGTTCAAGAATTTGATGGTAGGTACATGAATTTTTGTTCATCATGTTTGTTGCATATAATGTATTCTCTCTGCTCTCTAAACAAGTTAGTGTTAAAACATCAAACAACAAACTAGCATGGCACCACAATAAGAGCAGAATGCAATAAGACAAAGCCATTCCCATCAGTTTACATTATATTTCCACATTTTCTTCCTAATAAACCATAACATATTATTATCCACATACATGCCAGTGTTACATTAACGCGGTATTGTACGACTACCCTTACAATATGTAAAATTACAACCAACCAGCCACAACCAACAACATTTTATAATTCAACTGTATCTCTCAAGAACCTCTGAAATATTCATTACAACACCAAGATAAATAAACCCCCAACGAGATAAAACAACATTAAAACAGATACTTAGCTCCTTTTTTTAGATTCCAACAGATTTCTATGCTTTCTGTAAACTCGCTTCAAGGCTAGACAGAATATTTCCTCTGACAGCGTCCGATGACAACATGCCAAAAACCCTTACTTCTTCTTTGACATCGGCGCTCGCAAACGGAATGAAAAATAAACTAATACATGAAGGTTATACACGTTAAATTAACTGCGCCTCCTTTGAACTACAATAATATTCTCCGTATAAAATAATATTTCGGTGGCTTCATCAGCATTCTCCGAGTCCATTGCTGCAAGCTGCGGCAAAACTTTTACATTAGCTTATAAAAAGTAAATCCGTGATTAGATGTAAGACTTAGCAATTACTGTTATTATACTAATTAAGATCTGTGGATTTTGTCAATAAATAAAATAAATAAATAAGAAAATGAAACGTTAGCATTACGTATATGTGTTGACATATACATACGAGCTGGTGTGGCTCAGTGGGAGAACGTGCGATTTTCGATCCGACGCACCCGAGTTCAAATAGCGCTGGCCTCGCACCACTGACTTTCTTTATGTGCGGATTTAAAAACTCAATTTAGAAACTCGCTCTAAAAACGTTGAAGGAAAACGTCGTGAGGAAACCGGCATTTCTAAGAAAGACAAGGACATGTGACGTCCACCAACCCGTACTGGGCCAACGTGGTGGATTATGTGTATATATATACATATATATATATATATATATATATATATATATATATATATATATATATATATAATATTAATTCTTAATTGAATTAATTGATTATATATATATATATATATATATATATATATATATATATATATATGTATATATGTATATATATACATATATATATATATTATATATATGTATATATGTATATATATACATATATATATATATTATATATATATATATATGTATATATGTATATATATACACATAATCCACCACGTTGGCCCAGTACGGGTTGGTGGACGTCACATGTCCTTGTCTTTCTTAGAAATGCCGGTTTCCTCACGACGTTTTCCTTCAACGTTTTTAGAGCGAGTTTCTAAATTGAGTTTTTAAATCCGCACATAAAGAAAGTCAGTGGTGCGAGGCCAGCGCTATTTGAACTCGGGTGCGTCGGATCGAAAATCGCACGTTCTCCCACTGAGCCACACCAGCTCGTATGTATATGTCAACAATACAGATACTTACGTACTTGCGTATATTTGTGTCTTATTGTCCGTTCACAGTATATTCAATCAGTTAACAATCTCTTTACTACGGCTACTGAATAACTGGCAAGGCGGTGGTACCCACCCAGACGGCGTCTCACATACGAGAAACCTACAAACAGTAAAAAGAAAAAATAGAAGCGGACGGTACCTACCGTAAGATTAACATTGAAGACCATTAATATTCATTTGGGTTAAAACTGTCTAAGGTCGGACTCGAGTATTTTTATTCGGCAAAATGAAAACAGCCATTTCTGAGAGGAGATTACTGACGCCTACTGCTTTCCCGCATATTTCGTTATTAAAATAATGTTCTGTGTTTACCAAGTTACCTTTCGGAAATTAATTATTCGCAGCAACAAATGCCGTGGCATCGTCAATTTAAATAAGCGACGGCTTATCATGCCGTCTGAAGCATGGTAGAAGAAGAAAAAGCACATTAAGCTTCTGGTCCTTAACTATTTCCATGTTAGTTTGGAGTAAAGCAGTCTTTTTTTATGGAATTGAGTAATAAGACGAGCAAGTTGTTCGCCTGGTGGTAAACGCCTGCCCATAACAATTGCAGTGCCATGCAGAACTTTTAATACAATAAAAGTACTGCGTATATAGCAATGCATTGCGCTTATCGTACCTAACCAGATGGCCTTTGATGGATTTGACCTTCATAAGTGCGTCTGTGATGCCAAAATGATTTAAGAGATTTTGACTTGATTTAACTTTGGCTGCCCGCATACGAGAGACCTACCACGAGTAAATTGGACCATGGTCTTACAATACCCAGAACAAGACATTTTCTATCTATTCGCAATCTTTTCCTGTCGCGGTAATTTGCATGCAGTTATTCAATGTTCAAGCAACTCAAGCATCACATCTCTTTCTGACGACAGTTTCATAAAAAGATTTAAAAACCTCATTTCATAATATCAACGTCCTTGTCTACGTTTTACAAAGCGTCGCAGTAAAATGAAAATGGAAAGCGCACTGCCGCATGCCGGCACAAAAGACAGACACTGAATACTGAATCTGCAAGTGAAGAGGAACTCGGAACATTCTCTGTGGCCCTGTAGTCGCACGGCGTGATAACAGAGTACATCACATCACGGCCTGTTATTATTTATCATGGCAACAATGGCTACCTTTGTTTCCTTCCAAATTACGAAAAAATAGCTGTGCCCCGCGGTTTCACAGGCTAACAAAAAATCTAAAAACCCTGAGTAAAAACCACGTTTTAAAGTCTATGGTTTTTTTGAGGTTATGTCGGCGGTACATGCTATTAAATTGATTTAGAATGTATTGCCATCGAGTTGTGAGCTACCCAGGAAGGTTCAGCTGGATAGCTCATCGAGAACTGCTCGAAATTTGAGTTACAAGATTCCATTTGGAACGACAGACAGACGTCTTCGTTCAATTTTATTAATAATCTTAACAAGGCTCTATGTAACGATTTTTAAGCGTTGGTACCAAAATACAGGCGCGAATAATATCGAATTCAAACAAATGTTTTCTCAAGTTCTTACAAATGTCAGAAGAATAAGAGTGTACGGCGATTATTATGTTATAATTATCGAAACACTGGGTCAACTGCACATTACAGTTTTTCCATAATTCCATTTATCCACAAAAAAACGGACAAATTTCTTTTGAACTTTCATCAGGTCTTAAAATATGAGCAAGTTATCGAAACAGCCGCGCGTCAGTTAGCAAGTCTGTCCAAGTGTCGGCAGTTACCGATAGCAGTTATAACTTTGGCGTTGTCGCGCCTTGACTCGTTGAGGAGCATCCGGAGTCTATAAAGGGCCCATTTGTGGTTTATTCAAAGCGATTTAACTTTAGTAATTGTTTTTGTAAACATTGCATTTGCAAAGCGTCAAACAGGTCAAACTGAATTTGTTAAGTATTTAATTTAATTTTAGCAATTTTATATGTGTCAAGATGAGCTGATATATTCCCAATGAGCTCCATATAATAAAGACGGTTATTATCGATACATATAGCACAACACAACATAGCTTTAAGCACATTTATGGTATACATAGAGACCTTAGTCCACCACGTAAATTGGCAAAAGTCAAAGTCACATGTCGCCAAAGTTCTGTTGTGGCTCTTAACCATGCACCGGTTTCTTCTTCAAGAATTCCGACATCGTTCTTAGAGCGAATAGAAGATAGAGAAATCTACATAAATAATCATTCGAACCCCAGTGCGTCAGATCGAAATTTAAACAAGTTGAAGCTTTCACTGCCAACCTGACGATAATTTGCTGTCAAATAAATAATCTCATCCAAAGACACGTCATAACAGAACAAGATAAGTACATACTGGTGGTAGGTTTCTCGTATTCGAGAGGCCGTCTGGGTGGGTACCACCGCTTTGTCAGTTATTCTGCCGCCATGCAGTAGTGCGCAGCATTACTGTGTTCCGTTTTGAAGGGCATTGTAGCCAGCGATTTACTGGGCATTATGAGACTTGAGTGCAGTGCCTAGTAGGATTATGCAAAACAAAGTTCAGGATGGTGCTGCAACTGTTATGGGCAGGCGTATTGCTTACCATCAGGCGAACGATCTGCTCGTCCCGTCATACAATTGCATCAAAAAAAGCTCCAGAAAGCGAATACTTTTATTGAATAATGTTCAAGTGTTTACCGATGAGTTCGAACTTGGCTCTTCTTGGTTGATAATTTGCTAAAGAGCTCCCGTCGGCAAAGCTCATTGAACACCGCGGTTTATTTTAGCTCCTTCAGGGCGACTTAACTTTTATAATTGAATAAGGGTCTCGACGCTATGAAGAATATTTAACTTGTATTTTCGCGCAGGTTGGCTTTTTCTATCAGAAACAGAAAGGAACAAAACCCGAGGTTCATGTTCATGTGTAATGTAATACGTTTTGTTCGGAAACATGCAGCGTCCTATATTTGCGACGTCGGTCTCTATTGCCTTTGGTAATTCGTCATTTGCATGTGTTATAGCCCAATGGAACAAGTAATGTTATATACTTCAAACTAATTGAAAAATCTCAAATGTCGTTTCAAAATTTAGAAAAATATAAGGAATGGTTAACAACTTTTCAGACACTGACATGTGTCTTCAAATAATAAAAAAAACACCTAATAGAGTTCCCGAGGCCACAAAAAAATAATAAGCGGCCAAGTGCGAGTTAGACTCGCGCACGAAGAGTTCCTTATCATTATCTATAAAAACGGCAAAAAAATTATGTCTGTTATGTTGGAACCCCTTTAAATATTTATTTTATTCTGTTTTATAGTATTTGTTGTCAAAGACAGGCAACAGAAACACATCTGTGAAAATTTCAACTGTCTCACTATCACGGTTCATGAAATACAGCCTGGTGACAGACGGACAGACAGACAGACAGACAGACAGACGGACAGCGGAGTTTATTTAGTAATAGGGTCCCATTTTACCCATTGAGTACGGAACCCTAAAACCCACACAGAAATACAATAAATAGTAGCCTACATACAACAAACAATATACCACGTACCCCTGGGTAATTTCCACGCGTTTGGAGCAGGAAAAGTTGACATAATCAGGTCCCTTTGTCACATTACCCAGCGTCTTATTGTGAGTATTATTTTATGTGGCATTACTTCCTTTTGCTAAGTTGGATATATGGGCTGATGATCGTAAAAACAAAGAGATATGCTCACTGAGGCAGTGGCTCCACTGTGTAACAATACACGCTTTAAGTGTACGTTATTAGGTTGGATAGACTTGGATATTTCGTTGTAAGACGCTGTAACGACTAAAGGGAAGTAAAGATATATAAAGAATAGCGAAGCGAACGTAAATACCTGCTATACCTACCATCTCGATGAAAACCAGTTCGAGCACCGGTGTAAATTGAAAAACAGCGCTGCGTTCTCATCTACGATGTGATCACAGCACATCTGTAGGTACATTGGTTATGTGTAGCTATTAATTAGCTACCAAGTATTCGAAGCCTCACCCTTCTTGTCATAGAGCTATTTATAAGAGTAATGTATGTAATGTATGTATTTTTATTTATAACTTAATACCAATCGACATTAAAATTGTAGGTGACATGAAATTTAAGAAAACCTTAACCTAAAAAGCCAGTCAATTAGACTGGCTTTTAAGCAACTGTTTTGTAGTGTTAGGGAATTTATTGATTTTTGTCATAAACATAAAATTAAATGCTGAATATTTGCACGTCTGCTTTCAGGCTGAATAATAATGCTTATAAATTAACCTGAGACCTGTATATAATAATAATTTTGTATTCTAGCAAATAAATGATTGATTTTGATTTTTGGAGAAGCTGTGTATCTGTTGTTTTTAGTTGCAATAAAGAATAAATGAGTTGGTAAGTTTTTTGAGGACAGGTGTTGCTCTTCTTCTCTCGTGTGTGTGGCCAACCCTGGTGTCGGAGTTGTTAGACCGCCCGAAGGCCTCCGACATGACCTAGCGACTGTTGTCCTAAGACAACAACCGGTACCGACAGCTGTTGCTGATAAAAATAATTGTATTGTTGGCGTACTTAGTTTGTTTGCGCGCATGATAGCAGGCTTGGACTTTCAATTTAAATTAAACATAGGCTGAAAGACTTTTAAAGTCCTGTAAGTGTTAATTAAGTAGATGTTTGTTCGGTGAGTTTTTTTTTATGTAACTGAATGACGAGACGAGCTGGTCGTTTGCCTGATGGTAAGCAATACGCCAGCCCATAACAATAGCAGCACCACCCAGAACTTTGTTCTGCAAAACCCTGCGCGGCGTTGCACTGCGCTCGTCACCCTGACACAATTAGCTGTTTAGTCTCATAATGCCCAGTAATTTCGCTGTTCTGACTCTTTAGACAAATGGAAGTCTAGTCAAAGCCTCAGGACCTATACAATACAATACAATAATACTGTATTAAACACCAAAACAGGTAATTAATTTAAAGTTACATAATATATATATATATAATATACATATGTGTGTATGTCATTGTTAGTTAATGTATCATTGCAAACACAAGAAATAGCTTAAGAAACGCAATCTTTTTATATATATATTTTTATATATCTTCCTTCGTTTAACAAACAAACTTTTTTCTTATATCTAAGCCCTAAGCTAAGAAACAGCCGGAGTACTTTGTAAGAAATCCATACTTTATCCTTTTTATGTATATATTTATAAGCTAATAACCGCAGGAGAACGAAAATCGTGGAGCTACGTGATGTTTTCGAACAAATCATTTTAATGTAACTTGAGTTTCGCAGAAAAGCAAAGCCTACGGAAATAGCCATTAGTATTAGTAAATTACTACTAGGAAAGAAATGAGAAAAAGGGAGTTGTAAGAAAATGTCTGTTAACTGGACTTTAGTAGCATAATATGTCATTCATATATGTCCTCATCAAAAAAAATGTATAAGGGCCATTTATAATGCGTGGTACACTGACAGCTGTAGACCATTATTTAAAAATTTAAGGATTCTGCCGCTACCATGTTTGTATATTAAAAATATCTGCGTATTTGTAAGACAAAATGAGACATATTTTTTAAGACATTCCGACGTTCAAGAGTCGCATACAAGAAACAAAAATAGATTTTACCTGCCTCACGGGAACTTAAATAATATATATAGCAAAAATGTTTATTGTATGGCTATCAAAATATACAATAAACTACCGTCGACATCAAAAAATCTACAATTTAATCAATTTAAAAGAAATTTGAATGAATGGCTTCTTGAACGCTGCTTTTATAGCATTGATGAATACCTACATTTTAGAATTGATAATAATTGACATTGTAATTTTAATATATTGTAATAATAATTGACATTGTAATGACATTTTAATTTTTAAACGATTGTATATGGATTTGATTTTTTTAATGACGTCGAATTTAATTATTTTATTAATTTTTAATTTTATTTGTAATTATTTGCTTATTCAATTTTAATATTATAATTTTATGTCTGTAAAAATTTGTACGCCTGCAAAGGCAGAATAAGAGATCTTTTTTTTGACACTAACACCTGTACCATACCTTATTTTATGCAAATAAATGATTATGATTATGATTACCTAAATATTACGGAGCTCACAGAAAGTAGATTCAAATTGAGTGTGAAAAATATTCTAATGAAAAAAGCAGACTATACAGTTAGTAATTACATAGAAGACAAAGATGCATGGAACATTCCGCTTCTGCCAAGTAGCCAACTGGCACATAAGAAAAATAATATTGTCAAAAACAAACATAAAATATTTTGTCAAAAGTTCTAAAAAATATGCCCCTCAGTTTCTTGCCGTATCTTCTGAGTAGTGGTTCTTTTTCCGATACGGTGATTTGTCATTGTAATAATTGACGTTCATAAGTGCGTCTGTGACGACAAAATTGAAATAAAGAACTTTTGATTGACTGATTGATTGATAACCTAACCTAGCTTAAGTGGAGATGGGCGGGACATGAGGCTAGGCGACGACGGAAGCTAGACCAAGACAGTGACCGAGTGGTGACCAACAACAGGCAAGACAAGCTGACTCTGGCAGGGAGTTCCACTCGTTAGCAGAATAACTAACAGATCAGATAACTACTAACTTAAAAAATTGTCATGTTTTTTTTATATATATTCCAATATCCACTATTCTGTTTATGTAAGGAGAACCACACGGGTTTATTAACCTAGTGACAATAACATCATGCAGTTGTTACCGCGCGGTAACCGCGCACCTGTCGCGAATATCACGTTACATGTCGCCGCGCTCGGATATCGCAGCCGCGTGTAGAAAGCGCTCGTGTGTTGGCACCTTTGACTTTGTACACTGGATCACAGAAATGATAACACTTGGAAACTATCGTGAGTCGAAATATTCATTATAAATATAAACGGCTACACTCACGTTATGATTGTGTTGAAATAACTCCGACCAGGTTTTGGACAATTAGGACTGCGCCGCGAATTCTAAGCGTTAACTCAGGAAGAATGACATCCTAATTGTCCGAAACCTGGTTGAAATTATTCCGACACAATCATAGAGTGAGTGTAGCCGTTTATATTTATAATAATTATAATACTTCATTGTGTTCTGCTTTGGTTTGTCCTAAGTCAGTGCTCCGGAATAAAAACAGATGTCATGGAATCACTTCGGTGACTGTTACTCGATTTTCCCTTAAATTATATGACATTTTATGGTTTTTTTGTTTTATTAATTATAGGCTTGCATTTGACCGCTATATAATGCCACGGAATAATTTCATGTAATTTCGTCGCACACTCTCCGAAATGTGTCCGGTAAAAGTCCGATAAACTGGCAACTTTGCGCCGATATTCAATGATATTCATAGAAATTAAGTATGACAACACCTCAGTTTATGGAAAGCATAATTGCAGTCTAAGGTGGAGCACGTTTGTCTATAAATATATTCACTCTTGTTTTAAAGAGACCCAGGTTGTAATTGGAAGGAAATAAGGCATCAACTATGACAAAGAAAGTCGGGCACAGGATAAGAATTAGTGAATTAATTAAGGCATAGTTCAGTTTGCAAGTTCAATTTAGATCATTGTTATCTAATTATCAAAAAGTTACACCGATTACGTAATTCTAACCTACCTAAAAGACTAAGCACCTTTATTTTCATCTAAAAATAATTTAAAATAGCTCCGTCAAATAATAGCCACCAGACAGCAAATGGCCGAGGAAAGTCGAGACCACCAGTGGGCGTTAGTAGAGCGTGAGCTGGGCAGCGGCCTTTTATTCGTCTTTTTCAGACAATATCAATTCTAGGAAAAGACTCGAACAACAATAAACTTCTCTAAAAATAATTATAAAACAATCTGACCTCAGTTTTATGAAAATGTTTATTAGCTATTTTAATATTCAGACAAACAAAATACTTATGTTTTTTATATAAAATAAGGAAAGAAATGGTGTACCTATATTTATTACCTGCGCCCCGCTGTTTATTCTAGGATCTATAAGTACTCGTATATGTGTAACAAATACTCATACTCATAAAGCCAGCCAGCCAGCGAAATTACTGGGCATATGAGACTTAATATCTGATGCGTCGGGGTGATGAGCGCAATGCAGTGCTGCGCAGTTATTAATGGTATTAAAAATTATAGGTGGCACTGCAATTATTATGGGCAGGCGTGGCGCTGCGTAACCACTGCGTAGTACTGCGTTGCGCTCATCACCCGAGACGCCGTATTAGGTCTTATGTGCCCAGTAATTTTTGTAGTTTCAGTACGTAGGTCATGGTATTTCTTTTCCAACATCACGTATTATTTATATATCAAATACCTTCAATCACAACGGCAAGTTATACTACATAACTATAAGTAATATGAGCAACATAAAGGGAAGGCTACTTATATTTCTTCAAATAATTTTATATAGTATCAAAGGAAAGAATTCCTTCAGACTTATAATATGGCATGGGACAATAAATCACTTGGTATGAGACACCCTGTCACAATAACTCACGTTCGAGACGTGTCGAGGCCTACGAGTGCTACGACGCTACGGTTGCTACGGGCTACGAGCTACGAGATTAGCCAATATGTTGGTGAAAAGAAAGGATCGTATTAACTGTACCTCAATTTATTCCCGTTTTCCGCCAAATATACTGATTGTGCACCAAAATATGTTCCTTAAAATATTTCATAATGAGCACATATTTTATGATTATCACATGTTCGCGACGTTGTGGTGGCCCAAGGGCCACCCCCGCCGCACCCTAATCTACCGAGGGCTGCCCCTTATATTGTTGGGGCCAAGGGCCAAGGGCTGCCCCATATACATTTGAGTGCTAAAAACAGACCAAATTTGGTGCACAATCAGTATTTTTGGTGAACGGTTAAAAATTATCCGAATAGAAAGCGTACTTAAATCTGAAACGCAATGAAAATATCTAGTGTGATTCCACTGCATATTATGTAGGTTGTTTAATAATACAATATGTATGGCGGTAGATATTCAATGTAAAATAAAAACTATATAAGTATATAAATAATACTCCCTCCCGCTATTTTTAGAGTACTTGACTTTTTTATACTCTTTATTTTCAGCTCGTACAATGTTTTTTGTGTGGTTTTAAATCATGAAATGATAATTAAGGTACTATTATTCCCAATATAATTTTAACCGCATAAAAAAAATACTTATATCAACCACTGACTTTTAAAGGCCAATGATTGGGTCCTTCTATTTTCTAATTTTGCTGTGCTCGACGCGGTCCATATAGGACTTTGTACGTTTACCAAATTATACCTTTTAATACCTTTGCAATAAAGAATCTGAATCTGAACTAAATTAATAGTAATAAACCTTATAATTTTATAAGCTTGTCACGGGCTGAATGCACTTACCTTGCGAAACCATAAGACATAAAAAGTATAATACTCTTTCGGGAGTCGTTATACGACAGCACGTGAGGCTCATTTACGAAGTAGCTTTTGTCAGCAAGTTTAGAATTGTCTTATAATGGCGTTATGTTAACTTAATGAGACAGCTTTTTAAAGTTCCGTACCTCAAAAGGAAAACAGGAACCCTTATAAGATCACTTCGTCATCTATCTGTCTGTCTATCAAGGCCCTTTTTCTCAGGAAGGCGCAGAGGTATCAAAAAGAAAGAAAGAAAGAAAAGAAAGAAAAACCATTTATTCGGCACACGACAAACAATTTTTTTTTAACCTATGCTGTCCCATTGCTGGGCAAAGGTCTCCCCCAAGTCTTTCCACCCGTCAAACAAATAAACACATAATCCGTCAAACAAATAATACAAAAAATAAAAACTTAAATAATAAACATATGAGCATGTATCAAGTTCAAATGTAAGTGTGTGTGTTCAAGTGTATCAAGTTGAAATTAATATCAAATACTCCGCTCTACAGACCCTTCTAAGCAATCAAAAAATATGGGCGCATATTTTGACACTTGTAAGGGAACCAAAACCTATTGGGTACTTCCCATTAACCTAGAATCATACAACTTGGCAAGAAACTTTTCATAACAAAAGTAAAAGAAAAAAACATCAGATAATCGTTAACTCGTAATTATATCACATAAAATGTTTTTATTACATTTGCAGTTGGGGAATGGACTGTGATGTATATCGATGTATTGGAGAAATTTCTTTAAACTACAAAGAAAAGTTTTGTTAGAGCAATGTTCGGTGAAACAAGTTCGTACGGAACTCTCGGTACGCGAGTCAGACTCGCACTTGTCCGGTTTTTTACAATTATATTTTTGTAAACCCGTATATTATTCCAACTCTGAGAAAAGTCTTTCTTTTTATAGAAAATTCTTAAGCTAGTTTTGGTACATATCTAAAAACTCTAGGTAACTTATCTAATTTACATTTAAAGTAAATGCAATATTCATGATGTAAAGAAAACAATGCATAATTAAAAACTTATTCTAGTTACAAAACTTACCAAAGTTTCTAAACAAGAATCATCCATATTTGATTTTTAAATATTCTTTATCGCGTTTAGAGTATCGAATACGACAGTAAAATATCCCAGTAAAACAAATTAGTAACTATTCCCAGAAAAGTCAAACCCTATTAACAGAATACTAAGGGACAGAAGCATCACTCCGCAAAGAAATTTAAACAAATAGCGACTCTTGCTACGGCGCAATAAAGTTCTTCAGCTCGCGTAGCACTGCATACCTACCAGTCATATTAACCTACAGAACGCCTCTCTTTCTATCGCATAGCTCACTTATTTTTTTTTTCCTTTTTTTTGGACTTTGTCGCTGTGCGACCATATTGTCCGGTAAGGAAAATGGTAACAAATTAATCCTTTTTCAGCCCTAGATCTACTAATTTATACAAATGTTGGGCTAGATCTGACAATAGGCAAGCTAAGATCGAATTGCAGAATCCAACATCAAAAATTAGATCTCTTCTGACGCGGCAAGTGTAACGACTCGCGACCCGCCGTCGGTTCCGGCTATGTACTTGTAGCTTCTACAGTGCGGAGTGCACTAGGCCTGCCCTATTTAAGAAATTAAACGCCGTTAAACAAAATGAACTTGTCTTAGGAAAATTATTAGCACGGCGTCCACGGGTGGGCGTGGACAAAGGCGCGTGGGCGTCCACAACAGGCGTTTTGTGAAGCGTCCAGTTTCAGTACAATAGCAGTGGCAATTTTACGATGACACGCTGTTACATTGTCGATGAAGTGATTTTGTGAAGCGTCTGAAAATTTGCGTTTTTTGCACTCATTTATGTGAAAACGCGTGGGTACACTATTTCGTAGGAATGACACTTTGATAACGATTTAGATAATACTAGCTGTTGCCCGCGGCTTCGTGCGCGTGGGATTGGTGATATCGCAATCCCTCTGGAACCAAGTTTTAAATAGGGATTAAAATCTTATGTCCTTCTCCGGGTTACAGACTATCTCTGTGACAAATTTCATCAAAATCGATTTAGTTGTGAAAGGTAACTAACAGACCGAGTTACTTTCGCATTTATAATATTCAGTCTGGATTAGATTTTTAATGATTGAAATGCTATTTACTTATAGCGTACTCACCGATACTGTAAGTGGGGTGGTTCCTTTCGTTTCTTACCTGAAAAATTAGGCAAATGATTTCGTTAACAAAGCAATTTGTAAATTACTAGCCTAGCTTAACCCTTCTGTAAACTGACTATAAAAATAATTAATTTTTAGAAAAAAACAAAAACCGACTTCAATGTATCTTCGAAGTCCAAAGTCACATATCGATGAAATTTATATGGGACTACTTCGTAGCTATACTGAACCCGACGCAAAAAGAATTTTCCAAATTGGTTCACAAATGACGGAGTTCTGAGGTAACAAATATAAAAAATAAAAAAAAATAAAAACATACAACCGAACAGAGAACCTCCTCCTTTTTTGAAGTCAGTTAACAAGTTATAGACACAGTTATTATTTCTAACGACAGTATCAAATACCCGACACTCTCGTGTCGCGTTACAAAATATGCCTCCGGCACCTACACTACCTGCAGTGGGTTTTTGGTTTCCCGGTCCAACGCCTCGCGCCACAGTGACATACTCGGTTACCGCATTATATGCATAATATTATAAACTCAAGGACACGTCGCCGTCAGGGCCCTAATTCACTGTGACAACTTGGCGATTCCTTGCTTCGAAATCATGTCAATTCCTTCATTAATAAACGACATCTGCGAAATTTGTTTTCTCTATGACGCATCATATATAGGTATGAATATTTGAATAAGTCATAGTGATGTCGCTTATTAATGAAGGAATCGACGTGATTTCGAAGCAAGGAATCGCCAAGTTGTCATAGTGAATTGGGGCCCTGGATAATAACAGGTACTTTGAGTAGGTAATAAGAGTGCTTACTCTATCTATGACAGACAGACAAAAATTTTAAAATCTGTATTTTTGGGTTCTGTTGCATCCAAATACTCTTATAAAATGGATTTTAAAAAATATATATTCAGTAGTTGCCTCGTTACATTATTATTATAAGTATAGATAACCTTCCGTAAAAAAATCTCTAAATTACTGTCAAAACCATCTATGTATAAATATTTAATGTAAATCACACTCATGTGAAGCCAGGGCGGGTTGCTAGGCTACTTCTCAAGTACCTATTCGGATGTAGGTCGCACAGGCCTTAGTCACCCTCAGATCACTTCTCTTCGTAATGTAGATGCACATCATAATATTTATATTCCAAAAATACGGGCACAGCATATATTTATTGCAAATAAACAAAACAAGCGTCATCCAGTGGAAAATTTTCAATAAATATGTAAGTATAACGCACCTGCGAATGGTTTCATATTCTAATCTAGTCCGCTAAACTGTGTCAGACCACATATCGGCGCCAGAGACCTAAATATATTCATAAAGTTCATCAAATATTCATGAATCACTCCTAAACTCACTTATAGGACAATCTCCAGCCCTGAACGCGGAATCTGTATAAATTTGTTTCTACCCAACAAAACACCAGCGAATAAATAAATCTAGAAGAGTACAGTTTTATTCCAATGTTGGTCGTTTAAGCTTTTATTAAAAAATGAATTAAGGATAATAATTAATAATTGAATTACCCTTATTCACCAATAACAACATAACCAGTATGACTTCGAGCCTCAAATTGAAACTGCGCCGTCACACAACACAAGATTTCCCAAAGGTAATAAGAGAAAACATTACAGAGAAAGTAGCCAGCTTCGTATTAAAGAGCTATTTTCCTTTACAGGGATAAAGCTCGGATGCTACTGGTGCCTACGCACACTCCACGAATCTATCTTCCTGTATGACAAAAAACTGTCCGCTGATGCATGGAAGAAATCCGTGCGTGGGCACGCAGTTACGTTGAAATTAGTAAATAAAATGTACCTACCTACCGATCAGCCTAATATAATTTAAAACAGAGTTATAGTATACTTTTGACAATAATTCCCCTACCCTACACAATCGTATGTGTACTTTATACGTGCCCGATAAGTATGTCCGCCATAGACCTAATCGTAGACACAATTTGCTTTACGCAGACCATAGCCGTACCGAACACCGGAAATACACGCCGATATGCCGCATTAAGTGTGATCTCAACGCATTCCTCAGTACTTATCCCGATTGTGATATCTTTAGTGACAAATGGCATTTTATCTTAAATTTATTATTGACGTTTTGTGAGTACTATGACCCCAATAGCAAATATTAATTATTGATATCTTGTTTTTATAATGCGTTTATATTATGATAATTAATAAATGACATTATAACTATTGCTGATATTAATATTATTGTATACATTGACATTTTTATAATATTATTGACATTTTATTATATAAATTCAATTTTTTTATTTTGTACGAACTTTTTGTGTGATAAATGTAATTGACTGAAATCGTTTTTGTCACAATAAATAAATAATATTTAATATTTTACATGCACGGTCAACGACAAAAATAGCTGAACATGTTCATTATTTAATTACCCTTTGCAAACAATCCTCACGTAAGCCGCACTCACAGGTATGCAAACGCAGTCAACTGGACGTTCGAAAGTCTAATCTGTCGATGGTTAACTTGTACATGGATTACGAAAAATTTAAAATGTTCAGCTTTTGTCGTTGACTGTAAATCGTACGCCCGATTTGAGATGTTTGAAAGGCAACTAAGTTTTAAGACCATATACTGTAGAATAACACCTTTGTACACAAGTTGCAAATAAATGAATGTGAATAAGTGTGCAACGTTGTTCTGCGCAGCTATCGAAACCTATTAGGTGTGATCAAAGTAACAGCGCGTGAAAATCGTTTAAAATCAATTAGTTCCCTTCAGCTGTGAACATAAATCATTCCGAGTTTACTGATCCGACGACCATTTCAATTCCACGCCATTAATTAGAAACAAAGAGAAACACTTACTAATCGTTTGTGCATTGATTAGTGCTTAAATATTAAATGCACAATGTCAGTTGTTTAATCACTCAGATAAAGGATTGAATGGCTTGACTATCTTTACTAAATAAAACCTTACTTTCAGCTCCCCCATTACACAAACACAAAACTAACCAGCTGGCTCTCGTACATAGTAGCACATAATTACACACATAAATATGCCTCTGTCTAGAAAAACCCGCAAAAACTGCAGTTCGGACCGTGAAAACCGCATGACAGTACCTACAGCCTGGTGTATTGTTTGGTTAAGTCTTCTGTGGTTTTATGACGATTGGCTATTATTAAGCAACAAAATAATAAGTTTATCTTAACATCTGTTGTAAATATTTACCTAATAGAATTCAAAATGAAATAATATAATTGCATACTCGCATTTATTGCAATGTATTTGACGGCCTCTTTGGTGTAGTGGTTGGGCGGGTTGGCTCAAATCACATATACCATTGAGGTTGCGGGCTCGATTCCCGTCATGGGACGAATATTTGCGCACAGAAAAAAACATTTGTTTCGTATCTGGGTACTGTAGGACCGTGGTCCTCGTAGTTTCTGATTCTCTAGATACAGGCAAACCTAGTTAGGGGCCAGGATCTATGTTCGACATCGTTGGTCGTATTTACAGTAGGTCATTATATTGGATACACAGATGGACATTTACTTATATTAAGTGTATCTCTCCAAAAATATATGATTTGTACGCTTAATAGGACAAAGACATGTTGCCCAAAAACCTAATTAATAAGAAGCATGCGTCATGTGGTAATGCCCATGTTTTTACGAATAAATTATCTTTATCTTTATTAATTATTTGTTATGTCCGTCCATCATCATTAACTGTCTCAGTATCCAATAGCTTAAACAATCTTTTCTCTGACCTTTCAAAATAACTCATTATGGCCTTTTGTGTTAACTCGTCGATTACTTGTTTAGCAATTATTTCTCGCTTAATTGTTACCTATTACAAAAGTCCCATATCAGTACGTAGGTTTTCTCGGCAGTAAATCGGGTAATTAATAGGTAAGTTAGCTATAAAATAGTAACAAGGAGGTAAAAAAGCAGCGACTATAAAAACAAATGAAAATAATAATAATTTACATAACTATAAATTGGTATGAGGTGGCGTAGGAGCGAGACAGGTGGAAGAATTGGGGGAGGCCTTTGCCCAACAGTGGGACAGCATAGGATAGTAAAAAAAAAACTATAACTTAAAAAATCTCTGACACAATAAAAAATGTCATAGAACCACCGCTACAAAACATGCTTTCAAGTAAACAAATAATATGGTGTCATTTTTTGACGACTTGTTTACAAAACATTGAATTTTCTCTACTATACAAAAACTGAATTTATAACAATTTACCTTCCGTAAAAAATCTCTAAATGACTGTCGAAACCATGTCAAAATCCATTGCGTGGATAAGAAGAAGTAAGCAAAAAAACATAGCGACTTTGTTTTATTTTAGAGATAGAGAAGTCAATTGTTGTGCATTTCGAAAATCCATTCACATTTATAGTATTTTATTACTCAAGAATTAACCTTAACAATATTGTAATAAAGCATTTTATAATGCATTGGTACGTGTGTAGTTAATTAATTTCGGTTGTGTCATCCCACGTAATGATTAAAGCAGATTCTGCTATGATGTCATAATCATTTGCATATGAATTGAGGATTTGTTTCGCCACAGCGAATTTTTGTTAGTTTTTACAATGGCCTAAAAACCCAGCTCAGACGTTATGCTATTGTAAAACATATGACGTCTTTTTATGTGCCCGAGCTAAAGGCAAGGGCATTATGGAGCAGAGAGTGTCATTACACTCTCAGCCCATTACCAATACCCAGGCGTCTCATACGACGTTTTATTACACATAAGGAAAAACGTTAATACAATTTCATAAAAATGACAATTATGTTTAGACAAATATTTAGGGTAGATATATGATATATAATGTTTATGATTATGTTATTATATTTATATATTAAATAATATAATATTAATAATAATATTATAATAATTAAATATAATAATAAATAAAATTAATCTTAAATAATATTTATTTAATGGCGCGTGGATGTCTTTTTCGCGCGTCATGTCAGGGGAGAAGCACAGACAAAACCGCCTAATGTAAAAAAATATAGCTAACTGAATATTCATTTATGTACTTATAACACAAATGAATGTTAATATATAACGCTTATGTAACTGAATGACGAGACGAGCTGGTCGTTTGCCTGATGGTAAGCAATACACCAGCCCATAACAATAACAGCAGCACCCAGAACTTCGTTTTGCAAAATGCGCGGCGCTGCACTACGCTCGTCACCCTGAGACAATTTGCTGTTGAGTTTCATAATGCCCAGTAATATCACACTAAAGCTTTATGATTATTCGAACCTTAATATGCTTACAACGCTAAGAACTGTGAAAGTTGAGTACCAAATCTATGCCTCCTAAGAGTCCTAAGCATATCATAACACAAACTGCGATCTCTACTTTACTTCATTACCCTTCATTCACGCATCGCGTTCACGGAAAACATATAAACGGACGCAGGAAAAGCGTGATATGATCATATTAGCCAAACGGCATATTCATGACTTCTTGGTCCATTTGCCGACTGATATTCCACGACGGAATGCGAGGGGAAACCATTCGGCTAAAAGGTATCGAGTAATGCCGTTTGAATAAAAATATAGAGCAAATATATATTTGGTGAAATGCTTGTGCTTACTTAGGAGGAAACTATTCCTGATTAGGAGAAAATAAAATTTTGTGGGCTTACACAATGTTTGGATGTGATGGTAACGAAGTGTACCCACAATACAACGCTTTTATTGTCATATTGTCATCAGGATCTCTTAAAACAAAAAAAATAGACACAAGCTAATATCAGTAAAACTAAAGTTTAAAGAACCCCCGACACAAAAATCCTACAAATGTAAGCAATAACTAAGTAAACAAGTACAATGACTGAACCGATTTTGATAAAACATGTCTAAGAACCACCGCTAGCCGCTGCTTTCAAATCGGTTTACCGGTTTAAGAGCTACGGTGCCACAGACAGACACACATAGTGTTCAAACTTATAACACTCCTCCTTTTGAGTCGAGGATTAAAATAAAAAGATTCAATAGACGGCGTTATAGCTTAGATCGATCTCTTCCATAGACAACCTATGGATGGATGTACAACCTATGGAAGGTAACAACACAATAATATTATGTTTCATAAATATAGACATTTCACGATTCTTCGATATTATCGGGTAACCAAATCCAACTATTATAAAATACTGTCATTATAAATAAACTTGTGTATATTCCCGATAATATCTTCGCTACCAACCAAACAAACATTATAAATTTATAACAACAAGAAATTGCTCTCACAACTAGTTGTTGCCAACTTTGACAAACCAATCCTTCTACTGGCCGTGACATTTCATTACTTATTTACTCAACTATTCTTATAACTAGGACTCTTGAACGGCAAGATTTTATTTATCATCTGTATACCTACTATTATATAACTGTCTGACTTACAGAGCCTGGCAGTACATTGAAGATATTTGGGCAAAATTGAGATCGATTAAGGAAAAATAGATGAAACTATTCACCCATCCGCTGCCATCGTACTTATTTAAAGCTACAGTCCGTCAAATCTAAGAAGTACCGTTTGACAGTTCTGACAATTGAATGATAGGGATGGGATGAAAAAATCGATTACTATAATATCCGAACTTTAAGAGATCGATTACTATAATATCCGAATTTTAAGAAATCAATTGTTATAATTAAATAAAAGAAATGTTTAGGATATTTTTTTATTCACTACTAGTACTAGTAGAAAAAATTAGAAGAAAAAATTGTAATTGTAAAATCAATGGATGTGCTTGTTAAAAATTTGTTTATTTCTCTGTAATATGCAAACCCATACTATCATACACAAAAATAAATGTAAAAAACACTATCCCTGACTCCATTTACTATTTCGACAGCGTTAGCGCGAGAAACCCCGACTTATTTGGGCGCGAAAATCAAAAATCGACAAATCGCTTTCGACAACTTTTTAAAGAAGCAAATAAGTATATTTGATTTATAAATACGTATTTTTGGTGAATGGGTTTTATCTCATATTTTACGATTACATAACTATTTAGTTATGTAATCGTAATATGTGAGATAAATCCCATTCACATGAAAAAATATTTGTTTGGTTGTCAAGTGTAATTTGTAAATAATACATTCGATTTTTCGTATATGTAAACGATTTTTTTGCATACAAGTGTATCCGAAGAGTCGCAACACTACGTGCAGTGACCTAACTACGTAACTTTGTAATGAGGTCAAGAATATAACTATTAGAAATTATTTACTGTGTAAATATGTGTTATTTTGCTTTGTTTGAAAGTTTTCAATTACATTTAGATATTAAGAATTGTACATTTTTAGATACAATAATGAAATCTTTCTAAATTCATGGTTTTATGAAAAAGGTTATCGAAACTGAATAATGTACGTATGAACAAAGTTGTTTCGGTTTGAAAAATATGAAACGTCAAACGGTACCTCTTAGATTTGATGGACTGTAGTTTTCATATTCAGATTTAGGGTTTATCCGTTTTGTAAGTTCCGGATGTTTTGACGAAAGTCAAAAATAAAAAAAAGGATAAGATTAAGCATTTTGCTAATATATACAAAACTCAGTTATAAAAAAACTAGCTGCGCCCCGCGGTTTCACCCGCGGTTTCCCGGTATAAATTTAACTTTGTTAATCCAGGGTATATGCTATCTCCATTCCAAAATTCACTCAAATCCGTGCAGCCGTTGTGGTGAGAAGAGGGAACAAACACACTTTCACAACGTACAAACTTTTGCATTTAAAATATTAGTTTGATACTTCCATTCAATTTTAATATCATTAATAGTTGTTCATAAACAGTTAACCAGTTGCACCGGCAACCTGTAATGGATACGGAGGAAGCGGCTAAACCAGTAGCGCACAAGTAGCGCGACGCGGCGCGGCGCCGGCGCCCGCGCATTGTTCGTGACACGCTCGGCGAACGCGATCTGCGCGTTGGGCTTTAATGTTGGACGCCTTACAATTAGACGAACCTTCGTCTGATTTCAGTACCTCAAGAATACGGAACCTCTCATAAAGCTATTGGTTCGCGAACTGAGACCTTGGCAATTTTCTTAATCATCATCATCATCATCATCCACAGCCCTTTACATCCCACTTCTGGATATAGGCCTCTCTCATATCATGCCATTCGCTTCGACTCTGCGCCATTCGTGTCCAGGTTCGGCCCGCGATTTTTACTATATAGTCGACCCATCTTGCTTCCTGACGCCCAACGCTACGCTTGCCCTGTCTTGGCCACCATTCAGTTAGTACCTTACTCCACCTGTCGTTACTTCGCCTGGCCAGGTGTCCTGCAATTTTCTTAGACCTTCTAAATCTTAACCATGTCTCTCTAATTCTCATTGTACAATGTCTTAATAATCCCCGGACCGATTTAGCTCATCTTTGAACTTGCAAAGTTTTGTTATTATCTAGGTATTTTTATGCCAATTTCATAAAACCCCAAACATCCGATGGAACAATATTGTCAATCAAATATAAATAATACACCAAAACGCCTTAATTGTGTTTCAAAGGGACCTGCGCGGCTTACCTCGGTCAATGAACACTGCGAAGTTTCTTATAATTATCCTCATCAAAAAATACCACGAGACCATAGCTCATATAGGCCATACCAGTCCACCTTTTACGCATGTCACCAGCCCACCAACTCATCTTAATTCACTCATCAACCAGGCAAAAGTTAGTGTGTAGCAGAAAAAAGGAGGAAACTCCCTTATTTGATGATCAGGTATATCTTCTTTGCTTCCGTGTTACAAGAATAATTGAATTGAATCTAAGATAAGCTATTCGTTTAAACCCCACCGTAGGCGTGGGCGGGTACCTTAACAGGATACGAATACATTTTGTAAGTTCATATACAATCTTGCTAATGGAGGTGTTCCGCATAAAGCCTAATCAAATATAGTTAGTTCTAAGCAGTACCTAAAGGTCAAAACCTGTAAGTAATATACATACACGTGCACACATACCTTTAGTCACGATAGAGGAAACCTTCCAGCAAATCACAGATAGGACAGTAACTTTGAAGCTCGGAACTCGCAATTACCTTCTATTTATAGGCCGAAACATCTTGCCGACAATTGGATAATTTGCTTACGAGTGACGTAGGTACCGTATGACGTCACTACGCGTAGGGGCGAGAAGCGAGTCGTAACGTACGGCAAATTAGATTTGTACGGGTACGATATAATTAAAAGTATTGAAGTAGAAGAACCAATAATTGGAATTTTCATTCGATACGGATAGGTGCCGGATAGGTATCACGGCAAGCGGTGACACAAAATTATTCTAGGTATATGACGCCATTTCTCTACGCAATTTCTTCCTAGCTTGAAATTTCAACAAACCTATAATTAAATACACTTTAATTAAGAATCCCTTTGAATTAATATAAGCACGAAACATTGATAAGTTTTCTAATTAACGGGATAGAAATAGCTCACTATTCATAGAAAATTCATTCCTACATTACGAACATGGAAAAGGCAATATCGATATGGAAATTAGAATCCGAAATGATACATTGGAGGCAATATGTCGTGGAAAGAGCATCTACGTACGTCGTAATTACGGGATTTATTTGTAGAATCTCGTCGTAAGTCATAGAAGCAGTTTTTAATTAAAAGTTTCATCAAAGTTTTAAAAAGTTTTAAGATGTTAAGAACTGTTAAAGTTATATTGCTATTCATGCTTTTTGTTTGTGTTAAAATGTTGTATTTTTAACCGACTTCAAACCGACCGAACACCGATTTCAAAAAAGGGGGAGGTTCTCTATTCGATTGTATTATTTTATTTTTTTTTTATTTTATGTTTGTTACCTCAGAACTCCGTCATTTATAAACCGATTTGAAAAATTATTTTTGCGTTGGGTTCAGTATAGCTACGAAGTGGTCCCATAAATTAAAAAATTAAAGTGGTCCAATAAATTTCATCGATATTTGACATTGGACTTCAAAGATACATTGAAGTCACTGGTGGTAGGTTTCTCGTATGCGAGAGGCCGTCTGGGTGGGTACCACCGCTTTGCCAGTTATTCAGCCGCCAAGCAGTAGTGCGCAAGCATTACTGTGTTCCGGTTTGAAGGGCATTGTAGCCAGCGAAATTACTGGGCATTATGAGACTCAACAGCTAATTGTCTCAGGGTGACGAGCGCAGTGCAGTGCCGCGAAGGATTTTGCAAAACAAAATTCTGGATGGTGCTGTTATTGTTATGGGCTGGCGTATTGCTTACCATCAGGCAAACGACCAGCTCGTCTCGTCATTCAGTTCTACAAAAAAAAAAGGCGGTTTTTTTGTTTGATAAAACGTATACTTGTGATATCTTGTGGTATCTGTGAAGGGGCTGTGTAACAGTACATCTAGTTAAGTAGGCATATAAATCGTAATGCAAAGACAAAGGCTCATGCAATAGGCATCTTGTAAGTCTATCAGAATCTCATTTGACGCTAAAATGATCGATGTTTGACATCAAATCGATGTTTGTAATGATTTATTCGCAATTTGTTACCTGAGGGGCGACTGACAAGATATAAATCAGACTCAGTAAAGTAGAATAAATTGTAAAAGAGGCAACTTAATATCATTCGTACTTATTGTGCTGGGATGGCGGCGCGGCTACAAACAAAAATTACTTTTCTTTCATACAAATGTATGAAATAAATATGAATAAGATGAATATGACTCTCATAAATATGCGAGTACAGTTTGAAAAATTACTTGCTCCAAATATGGTGGGCAACTTTTTAAATTATCACATCATGCGAGAATTTAGTGAAATACATTAAATTACTAAAGAAATACTCAATTCAGACAAGGTATAAATAAATAACGCCCAACGATCACATAGATCCTGACCCCTAACTAGGATTCCCTGTATCTAGGGAACCAGGAACTATGAGGACCATGGTCCCACAACACCCAGACAAGAAACAAATACTTGCGCTTTTTTCTGTGCACAAACATTTGCCCCGTCGCGGGAATCGAACCCGCAACCTCAGTGGTGTATGAGATTTGAGTCAACCTGCCCAACCACTACACCACAGAGGTTGCCATCTCATCTCGAGTAAAGTGTGTATATTGTGACAATGACAGGGAGTTTAAGAGGGGAGAAGCTGTAAAGCAAAGGCTCTACAGATGGACGATAGTTAAAATAATATTTATCTACTTCTCCCCAGTAAAAATGCTTACTAAATAGTTAAAACATATTGGAGTAAGAAAGATGTTTTAATTAACTTAGTTTAATAAGGTCAATAAACTTAAATAGTTATCACTACTTCTCACAGTATGATTAAATCATAAATTTAAGGATACGCTAAATACGATTCTGAAGAATCGAATCCGTGGCCGCCGATGCGAATACTCTAAGCAACTGCGCCACGGAAGCCCCACATCTTTCGTTGAATCTTGCGCTCTTTCTAATACCGCCTTCAGGTATGATTAGTAAAGAAGCATTATGATTACTTTCCTAAAGCAGAAGAAGCCTTTCAAATAGCTGGGGGATGACATAACTCCGTCTGCTGCCTTCAGACTCGCCAAGGCTGACACCGGCGGAATGCGACGCTTACCAAACTGTGGCAATACGGTTTTGCAAACACTTATCTTGCTTAGAGTAAGTTTACTTTGACTAGTAGAAGATTTCGGACAGGCTACTGCGCTAGTTCATAAGGTAAGGTTACTAAGGTAGGTAAAGTTACATAGGTCTTACTAACATTGGAATAATTAGCATACGCAGCATTAATTAGCTGCTACATTTATATTAGCATTAATCAAATTAATCGATTAATCAAATTAATTGTATTTTTTGAAATTAGATGAATGAATGTTGAGAATTTAGATGTTTAGCGCGCGACGGACGTACAACAGCATGATGCACCTTCAACCAACGATAATTCAAACAGCGGCAGTCTGCTATAGCGAATGATGTTGGGATTGCGAATCATACTCGTATTTAATAATGAAATTTTGCACGAAATTGTGAATTCACAACTGAAATTTCATATTAGCAGATAGCATTGCAATAGCAAGTAGCATGCTAACAAGTAATATTTCACCTGAGAATGAAATTAATGAAAAATAGCAATAATTTCCATTACTGGTTTGTACTATCCTATTCTCTACCACAAGGTATCTGCTGACTGTCCTTTCATTACCAAAACAGCAATTATATATTAAAATAACTTTACTGAAGTTTAAACTACGTAGTCTTGATTAACAGTTCAAGTTGAGTCGCTGTTATATAGTTGAGTTACTGGTCACACAGTCAGCCGCTGAGTTGAGGCTCAAGCGCAGTATCATTAATACTAAATGCTGCACTGACATTACGGATTTGATACACTGAAAATATTTTAAGCCTGCAATATTAATTACATATACTTTAATCACTACGCATAAAATATTTACAATAATTGCAAAAATACTATACTATTATACGTACCTACTATAATAAACAAACATCATGAATTGATATTTAAAAAAGACGTTGCTATGGTGTTTTAACCGACTTCAAAAGAGAAGGGTCTTTATTCGACTGTATTAGATTTTGTTTATGCTTGTTACCTCAGAACTCCGTCATTAATGAACCAATTTGGAAAATTCTTGCGTTAGGCTCAGTATAGCTACGAAGTGGTCCCATATACATTTCATTGATATATGACCTTGCACTTCGAAGATACATTGAAGTCGGTTTTTTTGTTTGATAAAACGTATACTTGTAGCACCTAGTGATGCTGTAGTGTTCTGAAATATTTGAGAACATTTAAATGAAACAATCAAATCTCAGGCCCAAATGGGATTGGGCCAGTCACATAAGCCGTATGCATCCAGATCGGTGGGCAAAAGTTACAACGAAATGGGTGCCTGAAGATGGAAGACGGCACTCAGGCCGGCCCAAAAGGAGATGGAGGGACGATCTGAATGCATACCAAATAGGCTGGTGCGAGGTGGCGCAGAATAGAAGACGACTAGAGAGCCCTGGGGAGACCTTTGCCCAGCAGTGGGACAGCATAGGTTAATAAAAAAAAACTCACTCCATGAATAACACAAAATAAAATCGTTTCATGCCATACCCAAAAAGAATAGTATTAAACATTCATGAAACTAGTTCTTATTACCTATCGCTGATGTAACTATTAGTTTGAAATATTTTCCTTAAGGTGGTTAAATAACAACGCAGTTACTATGCGCTTGCATATAAACTAAGCGCCACGTCACCACCTAGAAATCAATACATACCTGAGTTTCTATATGTTACACAAGGTATACATACGTCAGATGACCTGACCAAGGTCTACGATAAACTCATTAGAAACCCTTCACCCTTCATCCTCATTCAGCTACAGAATAAACAATAGTACTACAATCAGCTCTGAGCAAGAACGTTGCATGCCCTACCACAACATGCACTAAGTGGCAGCACAGGTCGCAGTGACAAACAACTATATAAGTAGAGCTCTCATAAGCTATATAAACTTACAAACAAGAGCTCTTGCTAAATGGTTTTCGCTTCTCACTTAACCAAGCTAAAAAGATCTTAATTAAAATAGCGAGCTTCTAGATATGAGAGGTCAGGCAATACTGGAACTAAGAGCATCATAGAACCAGACAGCGAAGATCTATGTGAATTAGTGAAATTTAAGACGTCAGGGATCAGCAGTTACTGGTTTGTTGAAAATAATATTTTACAACAAAAATCTTTCAACAAATTCGTAATCGAAACCGCAAGCAACGAGCCGAGAATAAAACGAGCCCAAGCACTAGTAGTCTACGATTATCTGTCAAAGAGTTCCATTGCCCACCTTCTGTCTCCATCATCAGATCAGCTGGCTGTCACCATAATATTGGATTGTCATCGGACTTTGACAAGTATGCAAAATTTTAACTCCTTAGGATAAGAGGAAGTGGTTCTGATACAACTTGCAAGATTTGACCCAAACAAACAAATAATAAACATTGCGAAAAGCTTGTAATAAGAAAGAAAAGTGCTCTAAAGGTGGTACTAGCAGCATTTGAAATATTATGTTACTTAGCGCCTGTCAATTTTGTGGCGTACGCTGCTAACGGCAAATCGAATGATTACATTTTACCATAATTTGACAAGGAAAAAATTGGATTAAAATCAAATATCGAACAAAATCTGCACGCCGAAATGGAACTGAAATTCTGAAGGACATACACAGAAGAGATAAAAGGCTGCCTGGAAAATTGCCTCCAAAGTACATACATAGTACGCTTTTATCGATAAGGGTACCCATTGTTACACGTTTAATTTTAATATTCTAAACATTCAGAAAGAAAAATTATATTCTTTTTAATATTTTGTTTATAATTTGGTGTGTACATAGGTATAAAGAGTTTATTCTTTCATTCATAGTGCTAGGAATGGACATGGATCCGTGTTCAAAGAAACATGATGGTGTACCTATATATTGTGGGACTGTGATACAAAGCACTGTTATTCTACAAGGCAAAGTTTACCACATCCTTTCATAATCCCAGCCGTTTGTAACGTAGGTATCTAGGTCAGCTAGACTCCCTGCCTGGCTCGCTCTCAATGCCTCGACACCATCATACGTTTTCAGACGCTTAGGTACTGTACCTTAACCTACATGACCCAATATACCTACCTAGATCTATGCAATCATTTATTGTATTGATGTATTCTTGATTCTGTACATGTACACCAAATTTCATCAAAATCCGTTGTGTAGGTTTTATGTGATAGAATAACAAACATCCATCCATCCATAACAAACTTCGCATTTATAATATTAGTAGGAAGTAGAATAGAATTAGTGGGGATTAGTGTGCATGGATTTATAGAAACACTAATGAGTAGCTTTCGTTATTTTAAATACTCTATGTCACCGTTCACAATCGTATCGGATGGTACAAAAGCGGCGCAGTTGTCGCTTCGATAAACACTTCGATAAAATTCTATTGAGATGCAGAGATTCTTCTTTGAATACGGGTGAATAAAACTTTCATGTGATGAAATAAGCTGTCTTGAATAGATATACCTATTGTGTACATTTCACGTATCGATTATATTCCAATTATTTTTTAAACTAAACACCGCGGCGCTCCTCAGCCTGAAGTAGTATTTTTTTTGCTTAGGCATAGGCTTGCGTTTGACCACTATCTCACCTGATGGTAAGCCGTGATATGGTCTAAGGTTTAACCCTCGCCTGAAAGATACCTGTTCACTCTCAATTTGAAAACTCCTAGGTTGTAGTTGTCAGGAAAAACAGACGTTGGCAAAGCGTTTTTCCTCCCAGTTAAATTTTAAATCTTAAAGTAAACTAGTGTAACAAGGGGCAGTCTTATCGTTCAAAATGCAAATGTTATAAAAACGTTTTATTACTTATTTCATGTGCTCAAATACTACCCAAACAACTTTTTCAAATGGCTAATGTATTACAAACTTGCAATGCGTATTTTTTTTATGTAACTGAATTAACGAGACGAGCTGGTCGTTTGCCTGACGGTAAGATATACGCCAGCTCATAACCATAACAGCACCACCCAGAACTTTGTTTTGCAAAATCCTGCGCGGCGCTGCACTGCGTTGCGTATTATCTTTCGCTTTTGTCTTTCACATTATTACCAAAATAGTTGTATATTACTCGTACCTTCACTAATCAAATATAATTATTAAGCCGAATGTAAACTTCTATTATAATTTTGCCCTTTACGAGACATTAGTTTCCAATTTTACGCCAAAACCCCGATGTAAATTAGGCTTAACATTATACAAAGTTGTTAAGAACAAGATTATATTATCAAAGTAAGGAGCACCAATTTAATTCAATAACTACTAACCTTTAGTTTAACACTGTTATTGCTTACCCTAATCCGACATTTGATCCGACATTTAATACACATGCGAATTTCAGTAAGCTAAAATTTAAAACGTTGGACACAAAAACCTGGACATAAAAAGTAAAAAACGGCCGAACAGATTTTGATAAAACAAGAACCACCGCTAAAAAACCTGCCTTCAAATAAAAAAACGCAGCCAAATCCGTTCACTCGTTTAAGAGCTACGGTGCCACAGACAGACACACATGATAGTGGTCAAACTTATAATATATCCTTTTTGCGTCGGAAGTTAATAAATAAATAACACCAAACAGGTAATGTTGTCGGGCGTTATTATTACGTATATCTTTTGCAATCCATCACTTGTTGCTAACAGTTTTTTGGGCCCCGGTTCAGAATGTCTTTTTCGCAAAATGTCTTAATCGCGCGTCCTTTTTGAGTAATATCCCTGTCTCAAAATGTCCCTTACGCACAATGTTTCTTTCACCGACGCGCCGACGTGATGTCAGAGCCACTGCAGCTCTTAGAAAAAACTAATCAGACAGTGGTACTAAGCACATTTGCTACTTGACCAAAACCACCGCTGAGGACTACTGATTTCAAATTGAAACTGATTAAGCCATAGTTACACAATCGCTCTTCTGATCAACTTAGATTTTGTATTTTTTTTTTGGCACATTATTTTTTCCGTAGTTGAATTTCAACACCCCAACGTGTGAATTGACTGTCCAACAACTGCAGCCCTACTGCTACTGCACCACAAATAGAGAAGATACTATGGTGAAATAATAACAAACCAAAATAGGGTAAACATTTTTATTTTCATTCCTGATTCTATTAAATTCTACATGCAAAGTTTGATGCTATATTTATTGCAATCCATAGCAAAATATCAAAAACAATTTGATGATCAAAACAGACTTCTGAGAACTGTCGCCTACAGCTGAATTAAGTTAAAATGAATATATTTATTGTGTAGTTATTTTTCACTTATCTGAACTACGACAAAAATAACTAAGATTTTTACAGTTTCGTTTTAAATGTAATTTGTGCTAAGCATACTCAAACAGCTACATTTTACTCTCACTATATTATCTTAATAACAATTTCTCAAAAATCACATAAATAAGTAAGAACATAGCATTGGCAGGTTGTGAGACTGCGATAGGCGTTTAGTAAGTAGATAATTATTCAATGAATTTGGAATATGTAAAAATTGACAAATCCCATCATTAAGGTTTGGAAACTGCGTGAGTCGAAACATTCATTATAAATATAAACGGCTACACTCACGTTATGATTGTGTCGGAATAACTCCGGCCGGATTTTAGACAATTAGGATGTCCTTCTTCCGGGAGTTTCGCTAACGTTTTGGATTCACGGCGCAAACTGACGGAAGACGGAAGAAGGACATCCTAATTGTCCGGAACCTGGTCGGAGTTATTCCGACACAATCATAACGTGAGTGTAGCCGTTTACATTTATAATGAAATCCCATCATCTTTCCAATTCGTATTCATATTAATATAAATAAATAAATACCCAACGATCACATATGTACATATATCCTGGCCTCTAACTAGGATTCCCTGTATCTAGGGAACCAGGAACTACGAGGACCATGGTCCCATAACACCCAGACATGAAACAAATATTTGCGCTTTTTTTCTGCTTAGAAACAATTTTCCTGACGCGTGAATCGGACCCGCAACTGTAGTGGTGTATGAGATTTGAGCCAACCTACCCAACCACAATACCACAGAGGCTCATATCTTTTAATTGTAACTAGTCAACCCCAAAATTATTATCGCGAAACTACTCTTTTGTAAAGCGCTCACGACAAACCCTTCCAATCACGTGTACGGTAACAAGCGAGAGAAAAAACAATAATTGCGGACGAGCACGACATTGCTAGACAAAAAGTGGATAATTAAATGCAAATCCGGCGACCTTGCCGAGACGACACGACACGACACGACGCGACGCGACGACCATTGTGCGGACTACACCGCACCGGAGTGAATAGAAAGTGTTTGATTGTAGGCTTTCAATTGAAGAATTGACCTATTTATCTAATGATTGTCTTGTTTCATGATTTTCTTACTTTGGAATTGTTTGCTATAACAATAAAATTCGCAAATTGTTTAGGACGCCATTAAGCGCCGAAGCTACTGAAAGTGAGGCTTGGTTAGGTCAGCTTATCTCAATGTTGTTACGCATTAAAAATATTTATTTTCTCAACAATAAATTGCATGCGCATAATGCATTTAATATCAGAAATAAGAAATTACATTTCACTTATATGAGAAAATTTTTAAAGTAAAGAATGTGCTTTAAAATTTCGTATATATAAAAAGTACTTAAGTATAAAGCAAACAATATTATATTAAGTAATTTTTTAACTAACCGCGGAAGATGATATCGTACTTAGTTTGGACATACAATATTGATATGGCAGGCAAGAATATAGGTACGCGCCACAGTGCAACCAACATCAGATTGCTAACTTGTTTATTTTAGTAATGTAATGTCGTTTAGTATTGTGTACAGTACAGTGTTTTTTAATTTATTATTAAAAATGTTAAAATAAACTATTATTCTTATAAGTATTCTTATATTTATTATTCTTAGCGTATTATTCACCTCCTTTATCATTTTGTCATAAATTGGTACTCCCGCAAAACGTATTGTTCTCGTACCATGACTGGTTCGCAATCTTGGACGTATGACGTGGTCTTTTGTACGACTGCTGCGGCTGTTTTCAGTTCGTATATTCATTGTCATCACAAGCTCATGAGCTAAGCGATGTGATAGATCCCACGCGCGTATGCCAATCTTGCAACCAAATACCCTGCGTAGCTTAGATGGACTCATAGCACAGCTTGCGGTGGATGCAGCGCATTATTTTTCAGTGAGTAGTGTTACTAAAAGTATGATAAGATGTAACGTAAATCGATTATAGACTATCTTTAATTTGCTTAGGTACAAAACTAGACCTCAATTACCTTTGGCCGACTTCCCACTTTCATTAGATCCATTGAAAACAAAGTGTTTCACGTACCTATAACAATACAAAACAATAATTAGTACAATTATTTGTAAATAGGATCGACCCGAGTAAACAACTTTAATTACTAGGCATCGCTCTAGAAAAGGGATATTGTGCCACGCCTGCCCATAACAAATTGCAGTGCCACCTAGAACTTTTAATACTATAAAAAGCACTGCGTAGCACTGCATTGCGCTTATCAGTCAGAGACATCAGATATTAAGTCCCATATGCCCAGTAATTTTGCTGGCTACAATGCCCTTCAAACAGGAACACATTACACTTAACACTTGCGCACTACTGCTTGGCGGCAGAATAACTGGCAAAGCTGTGTACCTACCCAGATGGCCTCCCGCGTACGAGAGACCTACCTCGTATGTATGTAATATTAGTAGAATAACTTTTCCTTTTTATAATATTATAAGTATATAGACAGAGTAAATCTAAAATAATATCCTCGACAAAAGTGTATTGTATCATAACATAATCCAATAACACTATTTATACGCACAATTAGACTATTTAATGCCCCTAATTCGCTTCCGTCGACTCCACTCAATACGAGACGGTGTGACAGACGGACAACTACAGTAATCTTGTTTGGAAAACATGTGTAATGTATTAATGTAATTTGTGTTGGCTCAAATCTCAACACTACTGAAGTTGCGGGTTCGACTATCGCGACAGGACAAATGTTTGTGCGCTGAAAAAAATGCAAGCATTTGTTTCGAGTCTGGGTGTTAGGCACCATGGTCCTCATAGTTCATGGTTCCCCTAGATACAGGGAACCCCGGGTCAGGGACCAGGGATCTATGCATGTGATTGTTAGGCGTATTTATTATTATTATTTATTAATTGAACACGTTAATGCTTTACGTCTACGATTCACGTATACCGTAAAGGTTAAGTTTTGTCTAGTTGAAATTTATTGCAGTGTATGATTTTATTTGTTTAGTCGCAGTAAGTCAAATTCGCACATTGTTCGTATCTTAAAATGTCCCGTTCACGGAATAGGTATTTAATTTGCAGTATGTCACATTTTGAAGATAGAGCATATAGATCTAAAAAAGACGGCAGTTGAACGACTGCACAGACCTGTCTCCCTGATGGTTTACCGAACATTATCCCGAAATACGACTAGCTAAGGGTTGTTATGCGTATGGTATACATGTATGGTATGCGTATGGTATATAACCGCGGCTGGAGCCTACTACTCCAAGGGCCGAGTCGGGGTTCGAACTCGGGTACGTCGGATCATAAGACGCACTAGCAGTGGCATAGCTAGGTAACGAAAGGCCCTGGGGCAAAAAATAACCTAGGACCCTAACTAAACTATTTAAAATCGTTTGTTTGTATTCGTCGTGTTCGGAACTCTGGTTTATTTATATTCCGAATGTGGGATCAATTTTCACTAGTTCAATTTATAGTTTGTATACGCACAGAATACTAAGGGACAGAAGCATCACTCCGCAAAGAAATTTAAACAAATAGCGACTCTTGCTATGACGCAATAAAATTCAATTCAGCTCGCGTAGCGACGCATACCTACCAGTCATATTAACCTACAGAGTGCCTCTCTTTCTATCGCATAGCTCTTATCTCTTCTGACGCGGCACGTGTATCGACGCACGACCCGCCGTCGGTGTCCGGCTTTGTACTTATAGTTTCGTACCTACAGTGCGGAGTGCGCTAGGCCTGGTATAAATCAGAGTGCGAGGGCCCCCCCTGGGCTTGGGGACCCCGGGGCACTGCCCCGTCTAGCCCTCCGGTAGCTACGCCAATGCGCACTAGCAACGTTTGCCACACTCGCTCGAGTAACCCGTAAATAAGTCTATGGATAGCGAGCGTTATCTGTTACCATTGAATGGTGTCAGAAGTACCACCTCCACTCGATTGCTAACGTAAACAACAATGGAATATAAGTATTCGTGAGTAAAGTGTCCTTATCAGAAGATATTAATCACATTTGACAGATTAATCTGTTTTCAATGTATCAACTTTAAATGTCGTCATTAACATGTTTTTGGCTTTAGTTATGCGGAAGCTGAACAAGCGCAAGGACATTTTTTCCCCATTCATTCTGAAAATAGTTGACTAGTTTAGCAGACAAGCAGGTTCAAAATAGATTGTTTACCTATCTTTTATTAATTGTAGATAGCGATCAAACAAGCCTTAGCCAAATACCGCATGCGGAAAATGTCATATGACTTGATACGACAGAGCAATATTCATTAACTTTTTTTTTACATCTGACTGGGTCAGCGTTTGACCACGATCTCACCTGATGGGAAGCGACGATGTGGTCGAAGATGTAGCACGCTTACCCAGTAAGTACCTACTTGTTCACTCCCAGATTGTATATGTGGAAACACAGACGGCGGCAAGGCGTTCCACTTCTTCGACGTTCGCACCAAAAAGGATGATTCGAAACGTTTAGCCCGTAACTATAGCCCGTTAGCTCCATTACTAGTGATGGGTAATAGAAACATTTCACAGTAATCAGCATAACAATAGGCGTTTTTATCGCTCAAAGCAATCTCTTCCAGACATACTTTAAACAGAAAGGACTAAAACAATTTGGAAGGACGGTGGGTTTTAAAATTATAAATATGTATAATAACAATATTTTTCAAAATATAAAATAAATTAAATAATTTCCCATGATTTGAAAACCCATCACTAACTTGTTAGTTGAGACCACAGACTAGGAAGTATACTGGTTGAGACGGTCTTAAGGGGGTAGTTCGAAAAACTAGCTAGTTTTATCAGATCTCATACTCTCACATAATCTGTGGCAAATACACTACGAAGCTGACACTAGTTGATGCGACAGAAATAAAATAAAGAAAAATATAACCAGAGCGACCCGATATACCAACAATTTCTTTCCAGACTTCTCCCATTTATACACATTAAGATACCAACTATTCAACCTGAAATAAACCTTATTCTTAAGCCTCTAGAGGTCAAAATTAAGCTAAATCCAAGGTAATGGACTTGGAAAAGTTTCATAGGAAAATGTAACTTATTTTAAAGACATGAGGATAAGTTTTTGATTGGTAGAGTGTTGTTTAAGGTCACTAGAGCGAGTTATAGCAACAGGTTCTATCGATCGGAGCGCCATCTATAATTTTAAAGTAAACTAACTACTCCGGTTTGCCAAGTTCTTGTTTGTTGACTTGTTCGAGGTTCCCAGGGTTTGTATTAATATAGACTAGACAGTAGACAGAGCTCTGGGTGAAAAACTCCAAATAGTTTGGTCCTTCTATGGCCCCAACCACACTTGCCACTTTTAGCATACGACATTGGCGATTTTGTGATTGTACGTCATCATTCTCATCATCATCAGCGCATCAGATTCCCACTGCTGGGACAAGGGCCTTCTCTCATAGAGATAGATAGATAGATAACCACTTTATTATTCACCTTAAAAATAGAGATAAAGTACAAGTCAAATGTTTACAATGGTGTAACAATGGGCGGTCTTATCGTTTAAAGCGATCTCTTCCAGACAACTTTTGGATGGAGACGAATAACGAAACATACACAGACGGGAGAGTATGGGCGATAATGCCCCACGAGGGCCAAGGCGGGTTGGTGGATGTCACATGTCCTTGAAATTTTGCGATTAATTCTTGGCCATGCCGGTTTCCTCACGATGTTTTCCTTCACCGTTTTTAGAGCGAGTGTTAAGTCCACACATAACTTGAGACAGTCAGTAATGGTGCGGGGCCAGCGGGGTTCGAACTCGGGTGCGTTAGATCAGAAATCATACAAGCTCCCACTGAGCCATACTCGCTGTAAGTCGGTCGCCTAAGGATATATTTTTTTAATATAAAATTTACGTAGATCCTGGGCTCTAATCAATCAACCAATCAAAATCTCTTTATTCAGTTTTGGCATCACAGACGCACTTATGAATAACTAGGATTCCCTGTATCTACGGAACCAGGAACTAAAAGGACCATGGTCCCACAACACCCAGACACGAAACAAATGCTTGCGCTTTTTTCTGTTCATAAACATTTGTCGCGGGAATCGCACCCGCAACCTCGGTGGTGTATGAGATTTGAGCCAACCTGCCCAACCACTAAACCACAGAGGCTGTCAGCCGAATGATATACTCCACTTTAATATGTACTACTATTATGTAGGTTTTGATATTATTATAATAAAACGCTTAATTGCGCTAAAATATTTGTTTTATTTCCTTCGATGTTTCGAACAAGTTGCATTGACCGTGGAGAAGTCTCGTTTATTAAACCCCCGATGCAAAAAGGAGGGTATTATAAGTTAGACCACTATGTGTGCTTGTCTGTCTGTCTGTGGCAACGTAACTCTTAAACGGGTGAACCGATTTGGATGCGGTTTTTTTAAGCAGGTGTCTTAGCGGTGGTTCTTGGACATGTTTTATCAAAATCAGTTCAGCCGTTTTTTACATTTTGTGACGGGGGTTTTAAAATTTTATTTTTTATCATAAGCTTATGTGTTCTAATAGCGAAATTCTATGAATTTTATCATACTAATATGTATTCTGTGACTTAACATTTTCATCTATGAGAAGTGCAGGTACCTACTTAGTGCGTGTTTAATTTTTAATTTTTTTAATAGTTACAGGCGGCTCACCGGCCACTATCTTTTTTCACTTTATAGTTATCACTTATTAAAGAACCAATCATCGTTTTTCGAAGGTCAAATATATATCGATGAAATTTATATGGGACCACTTCGTAGCTATACTGAACCCAACGCAAAAAGAATTTTCCAAATCGGTTCATGAATGACAGAGGTCTGAGGTAACAAACATAGAAAAACAAAATACAAACGAACAGAGAACCTTCTCCTTTTTTTGCAGTCGGTTAAAAATAGATATTTTCCAAATGCTGTTACCAATTAAATATAGAAATCATAATTTTAACTGCAATAGCAAGAACATACACCTTATCCTTGTTAATCTTTCCATCTTCTCAAGTTACAGTAGCAAGTATGTAACATAACTTGTTTTTAATTCAACTCTAGATTTATCTCCTCATGTCGAACAAACAAAATTGTTAGCATTCCGAAGCATTAACTGCATGTCTAGTTTTTGTTGCGGTCTATTTATACTGTGATGGTGTGTGTTCTACACGCCATAGATGTATATGTGTGTGTGTGAGATAATGCTATGTAGCCTAAACTTAAATAGCCCTTTGTTAATTGTAGTAGTGTAAGAACAGTTAACCAGTTGTTTCACTTGCCACACCGCTATATGTATAATGTATATGGGTATGTATAAGCGTTAGGTATATTATTGACGTCTTAAAACTTGGCTACAAAAGTTCAAGGTATAAGATATTGTGGTCATTATTTTCGAGAA
This sequence comes from Petrophora chlorosata, assembly GCA_951640565.1. Taxonomy (NCBI): domain Eukaryota; kingdom Metazoa; phylum Arthropoda; class Insecta; order Lepidoptera; family Geometridae; genus Petrophora; species Petrophora chlorosata. Next base: position 1,787,785 of record OX621196.1, on the reverse strand, counting down.
TGAGATTTAGAGTTTTTTTTATGGATCGATGATGAGACGAGCCAGTCGTTTGCCTAATGGTAAGCGTCACGCCTGCCCGTAAAAATTGCAGTGCCACCCAGAACTTGTAATACAATAAAAAGCAGTGCATAGCACTGCATTGCGCCCATCGCCCCGAGACATCAGATATTAAGTCTCATAAGCCAGTAATTTCCCTGACTACAATGCCCTTTACACCGGAACACAGTAATGCTTGCGCAATACTGCTTGGCGCATACAAGAGACCTACCACGAGTAAAAAATAAAGAAGGAAGCAAGCCTAGGACTATGAAAAGTAATAGTATATTAGAAGCAGAGCGAGTGTGGCTCAGTGAGAGCATGTGCGACTTTCGATCCGGCGCACCTGAGTTCGAATCCCGCTGGCCTCGCACTGACTTTCTTAATTTATGTGCGGATTTAGCACTCGCTCTAAAGACAGTGAAGGAAACCTTCGTGAGGAGACAGATGTCATCACAAAATTCAAAGACATGTGACCCATTCAATCGTGGTGGATTATGGCTCATACTCTCTCTTTTTTTTATCTAAGATCTACGTTTGACCACCATCTCGCCTGATGTTAAGCGAGGATGCCGAGGCCGAAGATGGAGCACGTAGATCTAGAAGATACTTTTAATTTTGGCCTTGAAGATACCCAGATTGTAGTTATCAGAAAACAGAGAATACGGCAATGAGTTCCATTCCTTAGCAGTACGCACTAAAAACGTGGAACCAAAACGCTCTCTATGGGAGAAGGGCCGTATCCCAGCAGTGGGAACGTGATGGCATCATGATAATCATATGAGAAGCGTTGCAAATGATATGGAGAACACAATTTGCCACAAATACTTACATTGACAGGTGCTAAAATGTAAATACCTATACAATGATACAAAAAACATAATTCATTTTTAAATCGTAAATACATTTGAAAGCGAGTCTACCAAAGAGGTTCAATTATGACAATGATCGGCGCAAATTCGCACCATTAGCACAGCACGAGCATTATGCGAGCAAGTTTGAGCAAACTGCAAATATTTGCACAAGTCATCATGACAGTAGGTATTGAGCGGAATTGCGACGGTTTGTGTTTACGACCTGCGTCACGTTTTTAACCGACTTTTTTAAAATTATTTTAGGGTCTACAAACAGTTCACGACATAATTAATTTTTAGAAAAAAATATTTTTCCAAAAAAACTAAACCGACTTCAAAACCACAAATGGCACTCAAAAGTAAAAAATAAATTAATATAATTATCATAAGCGCTACCCACTCATATATTTGAAGTCGGTGCCAGCCAAGTCTAATAGGTAGCAGATAAATATGTATATAGTAAGTACTACTTGTAGGTAGTATCTATCTACTACCTTTTAGACTTGGCTGGCATCGACTTCATATATATGAGTGGGTAGCGCTTATGATAATTATATTAATTTATTTTTTACTTTTGAGTGCCATTTGTGGTTTTGAAGTCGGTTTAGTTTTTTTTGAAAAATAATTTATTTTACCCTTTTTAGTGAAAAACAAGTTTTAATTAAATTAATTCAAAAAGTTTTTAAAGACAAGCTTTTATGATCTAGAAGCCACATCATGACGAAGTTTAAAACGGGCTATCACAATTAAATGCATGTACAAAAAAATTTCATGTCTGTCCTATATCTCTGTTGAAGAGTTCCCTCGCCGGAAGTCAATCCTGGGTGTATCTGCCATGTCATGATGGAATTTAGAACAGGCTATTATGGTTAAATCCATTTACGAAATGTTGTGTCTGTACTATTCACCGTTGAGGAGTTCCCTCACCGGAAGTGAACCCTGGGTGAAGCAGGTGAAGCAGTCGAATACAAACCTCCACCTTTAAAAAGTTGGTTACGAAAAAAACAAGAACCGACTTGAAGATTAAACTTATATTTTTTGTTTTTGCTATTTTTTTCAAAAACTACTGAATGAATTTCGATAAAATTTATATGGGACCACCTTTGAAGTATTACCTACCAATCAAAAAAAGAATCATCGAAATCAATGCATAATTGGCGGAGAAATCGCGTAACAAAAACACAAAAAAAAAAAAAAACATACCGTCGAATTGTAAACCTCCTTCTTTTTGAAGTCGGTTAAAAACAAGAACCGTCTTCAAGACTAAACTTATAGTTTTTGTTGACTTTTTCAAACAGTGATGAATCAATTTCGATAAAATTTATGGGACTACCTCTTAAGTATGACGTACGAAACAAAACAAGAACCAAAAAATCTATTCATAATTGGCGGATTAATCGCCTAACAAACATACAAAAAATACTGTCTAAATTGGAACCTCCTCCTTTTAAAGTTGGTTAAAAAGTAGAATTACAGTAGTATCATCATGATGCTAATTGATGCACCAGCATCGTTGACCACAGTTGACATTAACAAAAGGAGGTTCTCAATTCTTTTTTATGTTTGTTCCCTCAGAACTCCGACATTTATAAACTGATTTGGAAAATTTCACCTTGGATTCAGTATAGCTTTAAGGTGGTCCCATATGAATTTCATCGATATTCGACCTTGGACTTCGACATAACTGAAGACGGTTTTTTTTGTTATAAAATCTATTATATAAGTTTTAGTTTTTCAATTTTGTTTATATTTGTAACTGAATGAATGAATGAATGCTTTATTAAAGAAATGAACGGAAAACGAAGTTTTTTTTTGTTGGCGGAAAATGCCGTCGTACTGGCCCTCTGCGACGGGGGTGGCAGAAGAGGGTGTGTGGGGCTCGAACCCACTAAAAAACCCCGTCCTCTACGGAGGTGGGGCGAGATGGGGTCGCGCTAGCATTCAACATCTCGCTCCGGCACTACGCCTGTAGGGGGGTGAACTTGCTCACCAAGGCCACCCCCAGCCGTGCAAGCCGGCAAAGAGGCCCCCGACTCTCTGCCGTGACCCCACTACGGTGGATGAAGGAGACGGGCGAACCGTTTCCTCCTCGCCCCCGTTCGTCTGCGCTGGAGCGTGTCAGACAGGGCATCGTCCTCCTTGGCCCGCTCCGCAGCCTCCTTCTACGCCATGAAAGCGGAGACAAACCAGCCCTAACCTACTCTATGGAAATGGAAGTCACCGTTTCCAAACTAAGTATAAACTTATATGTTGGGACACGGCACCCCGCCCACAGCTACAGGGACGAGCTGATGCCACCACCTCGCACTTTATTCCAAAAATTAAATATTTTGTTGTACCCAAAGGATAAGAAATGTTATTCGGGAAAAAAGTAGCCTATCCAACTGTATATGCATATATATTTATGTGTAAAGCCGTTGAATGGATATCTCAGGATGACGAGCGCAGTCACAAAATTAATAATCTAATTTAATATAAATCAACAGGTGACCAAAGAGCTGGCGCTTACCTCGGCCAATGAATTAGCCTGGCCATTCAACGAGGTAACGTTGCCAGCTTTTTGGGCACCTTGTCCGCGGACAGTGACCTAAATTCTATGTTTTATATTTAATTTCATTAATTAATTTTGTTGTAGGTTAGTTTAGTTTTTATCAATCTATATATGTATTTGTACATGATTGTTAATTGGTTCTGTTAATAAAAACTTTCAAAATATAAATTTAATTTCAATATTGTATTTAAAAATAAAAATGTTGGGGATAAAAATAAATCGTAATCGCAAAATGTATAAGACTTTAAACTCGCACTCAGTTGCAAACAGCCTTAGTGGGTTCACTTATCACACAATATTTAGGACCTATTAGGTACATATTAAGATAAGTGAGATTTCAAAATACTTGGATATTTACCTATGTCAAAATATCAAAAGAACTGTTAATTAAGTCCTCAAAGAAAATATAAATACACAGATAAAGATTTAATAAAAATTGTTTTCAATCGAATGAAATAGTATATTTGTCAAACCTCCTCTAAAACGTGGTTTGGTTTAAATTATATAGCCTCAAAACCTCATTTCAAATAACGTATTTTTAATTAAATATATGCGATAGATAAATGAGCAAATGGTCAGCATGATTCAAAGTGGTCACCGACTCCTATGGATATCTGTCACAACGAAGCATTGCTGAGTAAAGAGAAGGGGAAGAAGATGGGAGAAAAAAGGAATAAGCAGATTTTTCTGCTAAAAATCTGCTAAAAATCTTATATACCTATTTATTATGTATTTATATATAATAAATAGGTATATAATTATGTTACTCTAGTAACAAAACTGTTCAATATTTGTACGCCTACAAAGGGCAAATTTTGTTGGGCCTTGCAATATTGTAACCAAAATTCATAAGAATAAAAGAGACTAGGCAATTTAGAATGAGAATTGGACCACTACGGATATGGTACTGGTTTTTATGTTGGGGTACTTCGACTACACTCTTGTACAAAGGGGCATAGGAATCTGACCTGGCAGTTTTGAGAAATAATATCATATATATAAAATTCTCGTGTCACAATGCTTATTTACCTTACTCCTCCGAAACGGCTTTACTGATTTTTACCAAATTTTATATGCATATTCAGTAGGTCTGAGAATCGGCTACTATCTATTTTTCATACCCCTAAGTGATAAGGGTTGTTCACCCTTAACATTTTTTTTTATTTATATGGCCAAACAACGTTTGCCGGGTCAGCTAGTAATTTATGAAAATTTAATTTTGCTGCGTTATTTGGTTTGAAAACGTTAAAAGCAGGTATTTATTATTTATTTCATAATTTTCTTTTCTACTAGACGTAGTACTTGCCACCTGAACAGTTAATTTTTCGTACGGTTTTTAGAAATCATTATTATTTCATTTAATTTCTTTATCATGTAGTTTAATTAACTTCAAACTATGAAACGCGCGTAGGTATATTTTCATAACATCCGCGCCTAACGATAAAGTCTCTTTATCGGAACTAAAACACATGGTAACAACGTAATAAAGCCAAATGTGCTCCAAAAGCATGTTAATCAGCCGATGTTTGATCAAATGATAATCTCTGCCGTATTTGAAACAAATATGTATGTTGTAGAGTTACATATCATCTTCATTCATTATTCATGGCTCATCATGAAACCTTTTTGTTGTATTTTTATTACCTTGAAGAAAAGAAGATAATTCAAAAATTAAATTAACTGACAGAGAACGGAAAAATATGAGAAACGGGGACTTGAACGTAAGCTTCGGGAAAGAAAGGTTCTCATCATTGATGAAGGTTGGATCGATTGATCTGGGGTGAGACGCTGTTGAGGGAGCCTCACGAGTAGGTGGCCATATAAAAGACCCACTCGCCGCTGTCAACCACCTAAGGAAAAGGCTTACTGGTAAACACTAGCTAAAATTTACCCTTTCGACCTTCGAAATGGAAGAGTCATATTGACAATATTATAATTTACGGACGTTTCCACTGAATCCACTGATTTCGCATGACACGTAACTGCGCCCGCGCAGGGGGCTATTACCGTGGTCGCGACCGGAACAATGCCAAGGCCGCGCGACACCCGCCTGCCGATGGCACTGCGCTGTTTTGGTTTGTCGATTGTTTAAGTTAGCGTAATTGGACCCTGGTGTCAAGCGAAATGAGGATAGTGGCGCAGTTCAGTAATATTTATAAAAGTATCAATTTTTTTTATATTGTTGCGTTGCTTTGTTACTTTGTGGTCATCAACTGTTACATAAATAAATAGTGCCGACAATCGCATACAGTGTTGCTTTCTGCGTATCATTTCCTGTTATTTAAATCAAAATAAAATGCCTAAATTTTACCTTGAAAATACTGTAGCGCATTGTATCGCGCAGTTCGTAACAGATCTGCTAGGTTAAGCAAAATTCGCCGCGGTCACCACTTAGATGGGTGACTGTGTGTGGTATTTACAACTGAAGCCATGCTTCTTGATCTTGTTGTCTTAGATCAACAGTCATTAGAACATGTCATAGGCCTTGTGCTATTAGCCTTTAAATTGCGGTGACAAGGTAACATTCAGCCAGAAGCACTCTTCAAAAGAGCTCTATTTTTATATAACCTAGTTATTCACCGCTTAAGTTATTTACTTATGAAATACTTCTGAACATTATATCGGAAAACAGTGTAGGTAAATAGTCGTGACGGTGACTTATGTTTTGTTATTGCTTTAGGTACCTAATGAAGGTACATGTGAGCGGAGAATTTACCTAATTCTTGGTTAAGTAACACAAACTGTCGATTGCTTCATTATAACATCTATTTATTTATTTATTATTAATAAGATCACTTAATCTTACAAGTCAGAAAATTGTATAAGTTAATCAATCATGGCAATTTTCTTCAAATATTTATTTTATCTTGGAATGTATGCGATACATATAAGATAAGATGATGCGAAATGCAAAAAGGTATAACTCCAAAATGGCAATTTTATTTAACCTGAATGCATCGCTGTTGAAATATTCATTTGTAAAGTTAGCATCCACGTCTCCTGTAGTGTAGATCTAGTAGATGACCACACGCTCGTCTGATGTTAAACCACCATCTGGCTGTAGATGGATAACATATTCTAGAAAGGCGGCAGTTGAGTGACTGGTCAGGGCGGTCTCTGATAATTCACCGACCATCATCTCGAAACAGGACTCGGTCGCTTGACGGTATAGCGTTTTCAGTCTTTGAAATTAGCAGATTTAACATTTTGAAAATCAGTTCTAGGCCTAGTAACTGTTAGAAGTCAAGAGTGCTGAGTCACACAAACTACACACTAATACAATACAATACAATAATGCTTTATTGAATACCAAACACACAGGAAAAACAATAGTTACCAAAGTTAATAACCAGTGGGTACAATGGGCGGCCTTATCGTTATGCGCAATTTCTTACTGGCAACCTTTAGATGGACTGGAATTTTAATTAAAAGTCTTTCCGCTCAGCAAAATTACATTTTCATAGAAATATTGCGGTCAGTGTGGTGTACATTATAAAACTCCAATTATACGTAAATATTATATACTCGTACTACTATTAAAAAATAAAATAAATTAAATACATACTATAAATAAATAACATATATAATTAATATATATATATATATATATATATATATATATAAATATATTATATATACAAAAACACACAAATACGTTCCATTAAAAAAACAAATTTCCTTTTCACAAGTTAAAAACCGGTGTAAATAGATGTATATATATAATGAGTATTCTAGATTATCTTAATTTGTAATTCATCATAATTAAGGTAATTTGTCTATCTTATCTTATTATGAATAATAAGATTAATATTCAAAGACATTCAAAAATCACTCGCACATCCACTCTAAATATCCATGTCAATGATACATTGCTTCCCGAAACCATTCAAGGAAAGATTTCAACGACGAATGCATTTAAGGATATACAAAATTCGAAGGGTTCTACCGTGACCAATAAGCGATATTTACGATAACCAACGAACTTCACCAAATTTTGCTCACTTTTCTAAATTCACCACAGAAATAAGACATCCCACACTGGGCCAGCGTGGTGGACAGCGATGGATTAGGGAGCTCTGCTATACCTAATTACCTTTTTTTATGTAACTAAATGACGAGACGAGCTGGTCGTTTGCCTGATTGTAAGCAATACGCCAGCCCATAACAATAACAGCACCACCCAGAACTTTGTTTTGTAAAATCCGGCGCGGCGCTGTAGTTCGCTTGTCACCCTGAGACAATTAGCTGTTGAGTCTCATAATGCCCAGTAATTTCGCTGGCTACAATGCATACCTCTTTCCCTAAGAACAGTCCTGTATGCAATTGAAATAAAATAGGTTGATAAAAATGATGAATAATAAAGGAGTCTCATATCAATGAGTGACAAGTATTATTCCCGCAGCCGTACCTACAATATATTAAAAACAACAAAATACTTAAGCAATCAAAAATTTAACAATTTCACAAATACTTAAAACAAACTGCACTACTATGTAAACAACATCCAGCCAGCTACATCAGCGATATTGCGCAACTACTGGTGGCATTGCGTTTCAAGGAATCATTCGATGCGCAAAAAACATTCTACGTTTCAAGTTATCAAAATAGTATATTATCAAGGTGCTCTAGACATGGCATAGCAGACCTGGATTTAAAATGATGGACTAGCTTAACATAAATGTTTATAAATCTCAGCTCAAACTACGCAGCGCGTCGAACAACCAGTTCTCTTTTATACCATTACAATTTTCTTAGCCGAACAAATGGAGCAATCAAAAAACAATAAAACTTTAAGCCTTCACCGCTAGCTATGCTGCTACTTCGTATAAGCACATACTACTCGTATGATTTACTAGACTGTGGGTTCTGGTAAACAACGACAGGCGCACGGCGCGGTGCAGCGCTTGCGCAGCCCGGCCGAGCCAGCGAGAGCGGCACGCAAGCCGCGGCCTTGCGACCAGTTCCGTGAAAGGCGATCGGCTACACACGACTCAGTTAGGGTTTCCATTTGATGTCTGTTATGCGCTTTAGTAGAACACAACGTGAGTTTTAAGATGCTTCTAAGCGGGCCATAGCATTACCAGTTTTATTGCAATATGTAGCTAAAATCTCAACAAAAAGAGATGCACTTACTTAAGTGAAACAACACGGCTCATTGGAGTAGTAGGCTCTAACCGTCGTTGTAATATACCACCCAACAACAAACCCATGCGACCTAATCTTGTTTATTTCGGGATTATTTTCGGTGAACCATTACAGGTACAACAGAGCATTCGCTCAACCGCCGCCATCCGGTCACTGGTGGTAGGTTTTCAAGCAGTAGTGCACAAGCATTACTGTGTTCCGGTTTGAGGGGCATTGTAGCCAGCGAAATTACTGGACATTATGAGACTCAACAGCTAATTGTGTCAGGGTGACGAGAGCAGTACAGCGCCGCGCAGGATTTTGCAAAACAAAGTTCTGGGTGGTGCTGTTATTGTTATGGGCTAGCGTATTACCATCAGGCAATCGACCAGCTCGTCCCGTCGATCAGTTACATAAAAAGAAAACTTTCTTCAGATTGATGTGCTCCATCTTTGTTATTTCGACAAGCGTTATTTCTCCTTATCGTCCCTAGTTAGTGTCATCTAATACGTTAATTATTGTAAAGTTAAAGCTAAATGAGCTGCAACAACAGAATCATTTACTACAGTGGCACTTTTAAGCCCTAAGGCTTAAATTGAAATAACATTTTAAAACTCAAACTATGTATTACCGGCGCGAGCGAAGCGAGGACAGCTAACTGTATCGTATTACATGGATCTTCTTAAACCCATGTCAAACAACTATTGGCATGCAGCCAAAGAAAATAACCTACCCTAACATTTTCTCTATGGAAACAACAATAACACATGCTTCAAAGCCCAAGGTCTTTTCCGAGACGGTCTGTAAACGATACTATTCTCTGGAATTCCATTTAAACTGTTGAAATCATTATCTACGCATCGCGTATTACGAGTACTAAGGCCGCAGTATCCGCTATTACACTACGTAAACAAACTTACGTCGCGTCGTATTGTGTAAAGAAGGTTAAAAATTCATAACATGTTCAAGTGTCATCTTCTTGCTTCTATTCTTTTTTTAACGCTTAATAGATCTATGTTTGGCCACTATCTCGCCTGATGTGAAGCGATGAAGTAGCCTAAGATGGAGCACATAGATCTACAGAGAGACGGCAGTTGAGCGGCTGCTCGGACCCGTCTCCCCGATAATTCACCGAACATCATCCTGAAACACGACTAGGTCGCTTGACGGCATGGCTTTATTCTTATAAATTTTTTCTATCCAGCTCCTCGACAAAACAGACCTAGTGAGAATATTAAAAAAAGACAAAACCTTTTGAGTTAGTTTAGTGAAGTGTCAGTGAACCGTAGGATAAACAATTAGTGCTAAAGACACAAGAACATAGTGTCTTCGCCTTAATAGAGACAACAAGAAAAGTGTTGATGGACATATTCTTAGTTTTACTCTACTTAGCAGTTTAAGTCAAATTTAAATTACTTATTAGTGGGCTAGGTAGGTAGTCTTATTAGGCCTATTCTAATGCAATACCATATGTATAAGGACCAAATGTACAACAGAAAGAAAAAGATAAAACTGTATTATGAAAAGGCATACTTATGAAGAGGACAGCAGAAATTAAAAAAAAAATGTGATCCTATGTGGCATTTCGTCATCATCACCATCAGCAGCCCATTACGTTCCCACTGCTGGGACACGGGCCTTCCCTCATAGAGAAAGTATGTCCGTCTGAAACGCTGGCTTGTCCACCAGACGTTCTACAGTTACGAAGACTTCTTAATGTATAAGAGTTAATGCATATTATAATTGTATTTATTTTTATTTTACAATTTATACATGTGACATCTTATTATTTACTTTTTAATTAATAATGTATTATAATTAATAATCTAAATATTGACATGTGAATTGGCCTTATGAAATAAAATTATGATTATGATTATGGGTTATAAACCGAGGCTGGTTAAGTGCATGTTGATGGACTTGGTTGATGCCACATGTTCTTGAAGTTTGTGGTTCTTGGACAAGTTAGTTTTATTATGTAGTGTGTAGTCATTTTCTCTAAATACTATAAAACAAAGTCGCTAACCGCGTCTTCATTTCTGTTTGTCTACTTACTTCTAAACCACGCAACAAATTTTGATACGGTTTTCACTGTCTTTTAGAGATTTTTTTACGGAAGTTTAACACGTATAATAGATTCTAATTAAGTTTTATATAGTAGAGAAAATTCAATGTTTTGTAATCAAGTCGTCAAAAAATACAGCACATAAGTCAATTGCATCCGTGTAAAGCCGGGGCGCGTCACAAGTAAGTGATATAATATTTAATATTTTCAGTCAATAAAATAACTAATATCTAAGAACTTATTTAATAATATCTACAGTCGTGATGTAGGCCATACACATATCATGTTGACTATATTAATAACTTAATTATAACAAGCACATTTCGTTAATAATAGTTTCACGCTCTTGTAGCTTAACCGAAATGTAAAACTATAACTTAATTACTAAGTACAACGTATGTAACGATCTTTTTCTACATAATAGGGATTGGACAACTTTTCAGAAAGTGTTTTAAATTAACCATAATGATACCCATGCAAAATAGTACTTTAATTAAATAAAGCTCTGAAAGTACCTAAAACTATGTTTAAATATTATGTTTCAAATATTGCCGCGCAAAAGGTCACCTCAGAACATGTGACGTCATACGAAGGCAGAAAACGACAAACTATATGAAAGAAAACTTACAAAGAGGTTGAAATACGTTTTGTTAAGTTTGGGGACTATAAAAAAACAACAATACATTTTTAACCGACTTCAAAAAGGAGGTTTACAAATCGACGGTATGTTTTTTGTTGTGTGTTTGTTACGCGATTACTCCGCCAATTATGCATTGATTTTGATGATTCTTCTTTTGATTGGTAGGTCATACTTCAGAGGTGGTCCCATATAAATTTTATCGAAATTCATTCAGTACTTTTTGAAAAAAGTAGCAAAAACAAAAAAAAATAGTTTAATCTTCAAGTCAGTCCTTGTTTTTTTCGTAACCAACTTTCTAAAGGTGGAGGTTTGTATTCGACTGCTTCACCTGCTTCACCCAGGGTTGACTTCCGGCGAGGGAACTCGTCAACGGTGAATAGTACAGACACAACATTTCGTAAATAGATTTAACCATAATAGCCTGTTCTAAATTCCATCATGACATGGCTGATACACCCAGGATTGACTTTCGGCGAGGGAACTCCTCAACAGAGAATAAGACAGACATGAATTATTTTGTACATGCATTTAATTGTGATTGCCCGTTTTAAACTTCGTCATGATGTGGCTTCTATATCATAAAAGCTTATCTTTAAAATCTTTTTAAATTAATTTAATTAAAACTTGTTTTTCACTAAAAAGGGTAAAAAAAATATTTTTCAAAAAAAACTAAACCGACTTCAATACCACAAATAGGCACTCAAAAGTGAAAAATAAATTAATATAATTATCATAAGCGCTACCCACTCATATATTTGAAGTCGGTGCCAGCCAAGTCTAAGAGGTAGTAGATAGATACTACCTACAAGTAGTACTTACTATATACATAGTATTTATCCGCTACCCAACGGTGACTTTAATGGCACCGACTTCAAATATATGAGTGGGTAGCGCTTATGATAATTATATTAATTTATTTTTCACTTTTGAGTGCCTATTTGTGGTTTTGAAGTCAGTTTAGCTTTTTTTTAAAAATAATTTATATGAATAGCAATGAAAACGTAAAATGAACAAAACCTTGACACACGCTATTTGCCTTCAAATGACGTCATGCGCTGTGTTTCTTGCTTCGTATGAGATGAAGAGCAGATTAAAAATGTCAGAATTATTTGATTTTATTTATTGCTTCAAAAATATGAATCATTATTACTTCACAAAAATATTGATTGGATGATCTTTCTGGTTCGATAAACATTCGTTCTAACTACATTTTAGATTATTTTTCGAGTACTGTCCGACCCCGGCTGTAGCGAGCAGCACACACTTACCACTATCTGTCAACTCGTGAACTACGGTGTGGGTCTAACAATTGTTAACTTTAGCATTACCTTGTAATAAGTGTGTTTTGTTCTACTGATTGATGACTCTATGTTTTGACCATAACGTTAGTACTGTTTGTAGTTCCTAAATAAATGAATAATCGTAAGATAATTTCTTTTCAAAGGACCAATGAGAATGTGTCATTTGCCGCTATCTTTAAAATGAATCACCGCAAGTAAACGAAAAAAAGGTTTAATTTATTATTGAGGAAAAGGCATAAAAACACCTAATGCACCATTCTATACAAAGCAAACGAGTACGTTTCAGTGACCTTGTCTGCGTGAACTGTGACGTCACATCCGGTAGTTCATCATGATGACAGTCATTACAATTATTGTTGAAGAGCATGTTTTCTTTTTTACATGAAAAAAGTTAGTTACTCGAGTAATAAATGATTGTTTATTTTCCTGGTAACTGCTGCAATTAATTGCTTGAATTGAAACGTGTGTCGGATTTTATTTTATGAAAAAATAGGAATAGAATACACTAATAATAGGAATATATAGAAATAATAGAAACTCAAATCTCATACACCACTGAAGTAGCGAATGCGATTCTCACGACGGCGACGGTACAAATGTTTGTGCTCAGAAAAAAGAAAAAAGCGCATTCGTTTCTTGTCTGGGTGTTGTGAGATGGTCCTCATAGTTCTTGGTTTCCTAGATACAGGAAAACCTAGTTATGGTCCCGGGATTTTTGTGTGTGATCGTTATAATAATATAAGGTTTTGTAAATTTGGAACAAGCTAAGTTGTAAATTTAATTTACTAGTGTTACCTTGTAACTTATAATATGAAATGAAATAACTCCTTATTGAAACAAACACAGATAATTAAAACAAACTAACAATAAAAGCTTATTGGCAGTTTAACAATTGGTGGTCTTATCGCTAAAAGCGATCTCTCCCAGACAATATTTGGTGTGTCGAAGTGTTGACCGCAATGCAATGCTACTTTGCATAATACAATTACAGTTGTGTACAATGGGCAAGCGTAGCGCTTTACATCAGGCGAACGACTTGCTCGTCTCATTACTCAGTTGCATAAAAAAAGACAACGACGTCAACTTGATCAGAAACGATAAAAAATTCGCCGTGTTCATAAAGACCTTTGTCTTAAAATATGTTCTTCAATTTCCAAACATGTGCTTATAATATGTTTTTACATTATAAATAGCTATATAATTTGCATACATAGATCACGATTACTTTGACGTCGTAATTTTCGGATTAAAAGCGTGACACAAGGCCCGAGCAAAGCCGCTAAGACAAGCTAGTGATCTCGTCGTCCTTCGGCTGGACAACTTTTGACGCGGTTCAACGACCCGGAAAACCTTATAAGGGACATACGTAACGCGAGCGCAGGCGCAGGTGAGGATTGTGTGGTATTATGAAAGGCTTTTATTTTTACACCTGTGTGTAATCTGTCCAATTTTGGGCGCCTCTAGTCATATTTGTGACAATAGGTACCAGTATTAAAGAAAACTAAGTCAACCTCTTTGGTGTAGTGGTTGGGCAGGTTAGATCAAATCTCATACACCATTGCGGGTTCAATTCCCGCGACGGGACAAATTATTGTGCACAGGCAAAAGCGCAAGCATTTGTTTCGTGTCTGGGTGAGCAACAAAGCCTGCGGTCTGTCCATAACAATTATATAGCGCCACGCAAAACTTTGTTCTGCGATATCTTACGCGGCAATGCACTGCGCTCGTCACTAAGACAATTGGAGATGGAGAAATTAACTCGTGTAATTCCATCGCACACTCTCCACCACCTAGTGTGTGGGTTTTGTTACCACTTATAGCTCCATAACGGATGAACGGATTTTGATGAAATTGGTGTGTATCTACTTTAGATCCTTGAGGACATAGGATACTTCCATCCCGGAAAACCAACAGTTCCTTATAGTACAACTATAAACCTAATTTTACGCAGTCGTCGTGGGAATTGGATAGTAGACAATAAATAAAGTTAAATATTATTTAAGTCCCACCCATATGTTGTATTTTGGCGATAAAATACTCTAATTCACTTTATTAGTGTGCAATAAATTAGTTTCAGCGTGACAGTTACGCGTTTTCAATATTCGTTGATATTTAAAGAGAATATAATATATGACCGATCTAAAAATAGGGATATTTAAATAAACAACTAGCCTTGACATTTGTTTACTAGCGCCAAATGGACAGCGGATGCGTTATGTCGAATTTAATTTAAATATACGAAATGTTTACATTCCAGTCGTAAAGAATCAGCCTATTATCTTTTTAAGTTATTATATACGATGGGGGAGACCTTTACCCAGCAGTGGGATCAAATATGTTAAAAAATACACGAGCAGGTCATGCACGTGATGGTAAGCAACACGTCCGCCCATATTTTTTTTTCTATTAATTATAACCTTGCGTTTGACCGCTATCAGAGAGTTCCGCTTCTTGGCCGTTCGCATTGTGAAGGTCGAAGCAAAGCGTTTGGTGCGAGCAGGAGGGATGTTAACCATAAATTGATGACGGCTTGCCGTACGTCGAGTCGTCTGGTGCGCACTCTCCGAAATGTATCCGGTAAAAGACCGATAAACTGGCAACTTTGCGCCGACGTTCAAGACTGAACCATAGTAGTAGCAGCACCACCCAGAACATAAACAAAAGTTACTACACGCTTGATGAATATTTAAATGACAAATTAAGTAAATAATATACCTAATATTTATGGCGAATATACAATAATAAATACATGATATACACTGATGATTATAAAATTAAATGACAAATTGTAAAATGCTCAGACTTCCTCTCGTCTAAATGCGTGCCCGACAGGGTCCTCTGTGAACTGATTAAAAATTGACCATCTGTTGTACCTACCTACATTAAGGAATGCATTAAATAAATAAATAAACATGTAAGCAACATTCTCACCCCGAGACAATACCCAGATATTCTGCCGGCTAAAATGCCCTTCAAACTGGAAGACAGTTACGCTTGCTCCATGCTTAGCGGCAGAAAAACTGGCTAATCGGTTGAACCACCCCAGCCCAGAACGCTTCACACACGAGAGATCTACCACCTAGGCCGTATTCTTTTTTTTTTACACTTAATAGATCTATGTTTGGCCCCTATCTCGCCTGATGTGAAGCGATGATGTGGCCTAAGATGGAGCACATAGATCTAGAGAGAGACGGCAGTTGAGCGGCTGCTCAGACCCGTCTCCCCGATGGTTCACCGAACATCATCCCGAAACACGGCTAGGTCGCTTGACGGCATGACTTTGTTCGGTGGGTGGTATTACAACCACGGCCAAAGCCTATCACTCCAAAAAAATAAGATATAGGAGATATAGAATATATATAGAATAATATCTATAGATATAGAAGTGTTATAGTATTCTCATGTCAACTGACAGACACACGTGCACATATCATTTATGGTTAAACGAACTGAAGTGAAGTTCTACTGAAATTGTACGAGTTGCTGTATGTAGATATTTACAAGATATTTGATTTATCCGCGACATCGTCCATTTGAACGACATGGCCCATATTTGTATTTTTTCCAAGACCATCTTAACGAGACCTCTCCAGCATATGAGAACGCGTACTAGGAAGAGGTCAAGCTCTCCCCAACCGATTTTGATGCTATATACCCTATAATCTAAGTTAAGACTAACGCTACCAAACCCTAAAAACCACATTAAAATCCAATAAGCAGTTTCCGAGTCCATAAATAACAAACATACGAACAAACAAATAAACAGACAAAAATTCTATAAACCGTGTTCAGTACTCTATTGGTTCAGTTCCATTTTTATAATTTTTTATTATTTTATTTTAATAACATTGTGCTAAGCTATGCACATTATATTTATTAGGGTGTGTTGTTTTGTACTTAAATAACAAGATTGCAAATGCAAATTCAAGCTCTTTGAAAGCTTTGTCAAATGCAAGCGCAAAGCCAATTACGACGTAAAAGCGCTTTGTGTCACACTTTGTCGGAGAGACACAAAATTGGGACGTGTGTGTGCCGTGTTGTATTAAAAAACGTTTGAGGCGAACTACAAAATAGTCTTACTATTCAATACCTACCTCAACAGAGTACTGAGTTACCTAACGACTGGTACCCAGTGAACGACTGCTGGCAGCCGCGTTGGCCGCCGGCCAACTCTATTCGGACACTGCCGGGTTCTGCCACCTGTACCTACCTGTGATGTTTTGGTAATTTGTGTCAATTTATTTGAAGAACTGCTTCCATCATCGTCGCCTGGACGCGGATAGAGAAAAAAACTCCTGATTATAACGCGCACCGCACACACGATAATACAGTTTAAAACAAAAAAACCGACATCAATTCTGATGTATCTTCGAAGTTCGAGGTCGAATATCGATGAAATGTATACGGTATTGTATATGTTAAAGCTATACTTATAGTAAAGCAAAAAGAATTTCCAAATACATAGTTCATAAATAAATGACGGAGTTCTGAGGTAACAAAGATAATTTCCTCCTATTGTAAGTCAGTTAAAAACAGAAATGATATGCACAGCAATAAAAAACTAGGCTTTATCATTTACTAGCGACCCGCCCCGGCTTCGCACGTTTATTATACATATAAACCTTCCTCTTCAATCACTCTATCTATTAAAAAAAAACCGCATCAAAATCCGTTGCGCAATTTTAAAGATTTAAGCATACATAGGGATATAGGGACAGAGAAAGCGACTTTGTTTTATACTATGTAGTGATATATTTCTAATAGATATATGTATGTTTGGCCAGTATCTCCTGAAGCGACCATTTAATATTATATCCATTGTGCAAATTATAAGTTCTTTTTTTACTAATTTCCTAAAGTTCAAAAATAGAGATCGATTATAAATACAGAAGGATTTGTCTAGCCGAACTTGTTCTGGATATCTGGGTAATTTCAACTATTATTGTGTAAGCATTAAGAAAAAAAATGTCTTTTACTAAGTTTTGCACTAAACTTGCCGCATTCGAGAATTAATCACTTTATATTATAAAGTTAGGACGATTATTTAAACTGTATTTGTGATAGTTCAGAGAGCACAGCAGTCCACCTCTGTATCATAATTTTACCCTACTTTTTACCATCCCGGACTGGAATGGTGGACGCTCACTCGTAGTTAGTTGTCACTAAACTTGTCGCATGCGAGAATCAATCAAATTCATAAGAGAATTCATAGTCAAACTAGCGACCCGCCCCGGCTTCGCACGGAAGAAGAGGAATGTTTATATGCATGTATTATACATGTAAACCTTCCTCTTGAATCACTCTGTCTATTGATGGACACCGCATTAAAATCCGTTGCGTAGTTTAAAAAATCTAAGCGTACAGACGGCGGGAGGCGACTTTATTTTAACTATCTAGAGAAGTCAAAAGATTAAATAAGCGCAAAAATGCACTTTCAAACGTCATGTACACATACAATACAGATCAATAACCCTTTGACCGCAAATGTCGGCTATACACGACACATACTCTCTACGTACAGTTTTAGACGGCTTAAGCCGACAGAGACGACAGCATTTTTACGTGTGTCGTGAATAGCCGACATTGGCGGTTAAAGGGTAGTGTTACATAATTGTAACTTTAGATATCATGACTTTGTAAAAATTCAAAAAAGCATGTCTACCTGACTTTTCCATATTCAAATAATATTAGAAGTACAGTAGGAGCCCCGCCCTCATGACCAATACGGCTTGTTACGGGCGCCGCCAGAGGTGACAGCTCAGAATAGTGACAGGACAAGCCGTCCTTGACTCTTAACATTCACGCGGTATTCGTACAAAACAAAAGAACAACAAAGGCCTCTTTAAAAGGAAAAGCTAAGAAAACAACAGTTACCTACCAATAACCTTCCAGTTGTCGTGGCCATTATTGAGTTTCTCTATTAGAATCAGATGGCCTATCAGCGTCTTCTATTGACATAAATTATTTAGGTTTTAAACTTTGTCGCTTATGTAATCCGCAAAATACAGGTTTATAAATGTAAATAAATTAAATTATTTTATTTTATATGAAAGATGTAGGTTATGTGGAGTCTGAAACAGATCGTTTATACATAGGTTTTGAACCTAGAAGCCACAGGTTCAAGCATAGGCACATTGTGCTGATTATTTGAGCGATACAGTTTCATCATCATGGTTGACCACCTAGTTCTAAAAAAGGGTCCGAGGATAATGCCCCCGGTTCTTTTTGCTCCCGGGCTTATTGCCTCCGATTCCATAAACTTGTTTTCTTTGTCAATTTGTGACCATGTACAGTTTGCTATAAAAATGTTAAAACATTTGTTTATTTATCAATCAAAAAAAAAAAAGAAATCTACTGCTTTAATAATAAGGAATATGCGAACGTAATGTCACTGAAACTATCGACAGACGCGTCTGCGAGTTCGAATCCCGCCTCAACCATACAATTACAAATACAAATTCTATAGCGGGCCTGCCCCCGTACCCATATGCGCCTCAAGCGCCAATCGTATATCGTATTGAGCTCAGATTATGGTGCCATATATTGTCTCATTAAGTTTATCTCAACTTGTAGTTATCGTATTTTTGTATAAATTAATGAGATTAATTCGATTTCTTGCCTGAATCGACAATAAATAGACCGACAATAATTAGACCGACAATAATTATTTTTCATTAGTCTCAGTGAAGTTAATTATTACCTTAATTTGAGCTCAACACGATATGCGATTGGCGCTTGAGGGCATATGGGTTGGGGGGCTGTTTCCCATGTATCAAAAATGTTAGAGGCACAGAATACCTAATAGTACTACATACTAGAAGTATGTTTATATACTCTAGAGCTCTAATATTTAATTATATTGATTTTCTATTAACACGTTTTCGATTTAGATTAAAAAGAAAAAAGAAAGTGTGGCCGCTAAATCTTAGTGTTATGATGTAAAACGTACACGTTACTTGAGTAGCGATACGCCAATTTGTTTGTGATCTATTTTCAAAAGGATCTTGGGTCAATTCAAGACTTACTTAACAAAAGCCAATTTTCAGTTGCCAAGCAGTAGTGCGCAAGCATTACTGTGTTCCAGTTTGAAGGGCATTGTAGCCAGCGAAATTACTGGACATTATGAGACTCAACAGCTAATTGTCTCAGGGTGACGAGCGCAGTGCAGCGCCGCGCAGGATTTTGCAAAACAAAGTTCTGGGTGGTTCTGTTATTGTTAGGTGCTGGCGTATTTCTTACCATCAGGCAAACGACCAGCTCCTCTCGTCATTCAGTTACATAAAAATAAAAAAAAACTAAGGGCTAAATAAACACAGAATTTCCTCACAATTCCGTGTGTACTTCTTCACGCTCACAGCGGCTCCGCACCGCGCGACGCATGTCGCGATCGCGATCACGAGCTGTCTCATATAATGCAATAATCGTGATTCACACCACCCGACTCACACGTCTACTTTATTACTGTCTATACGTCTTCCATTATTTTAACAAATGATGTTACCTGGCTCACATCGTGGAAACTTTAACTTTAACACGAGGTTGTAGGGCCGCTATCTAATTCACAGAAGCTAAAAGTACTAAGTTTTGTAGAACAAACATTTGCGGTTGGTTTGTGAAGTCCGCAAACATGATACTTTGAAGCGGTATTGCACGACTGTCCTTTTAACCTTTTTATACAATGTTATGGTAAAACCTCAAAAAAATATTTAAAAAGGGGTTCAGTCGATCTTAGTTTCGCGATCGCTTATAGGCGGTACATTTTTGTTTTGAGCAACAAAGCGCTCCATATCCATACAACAAAATGAGGTCACACCATACACTTACGATAGGAAACGCGTAATTTTAATGGTTTTTCATCACTGGAAGTGGTGATCCAGCGCAATCAAATTAATCAAATGTCAGGATTGCGTTATGCTTTAAACAAACACTATAAGCGAACGAAGCGACGCGATATTGTACAGCGAGCACTACACTACCCGCGAAGTTGATCAAATCGATTGCGCCCGAGTCAAAGGATTCGAAGCGTACCGAAGTTCGAACACGAAGCGTCTTACTGCACTACTCGGTTCACTTCAGACTGCGATCCACCATCTTCTTTTTCTCCATTTTTTTTAAATTTCGTTTAGTGAAGAGTGCGAACGTAGTTATAATATGCGAGAGTGCACATAGCAACGGCAGCTGCCAGTTGAACGTTATCCATATCCATGATGCATAGCGTGCGGGCGCTGGGCGATTGAGCACTTCGCGAGGTTGCACGAGTGTATAGTCACGTACTTCGGACTTCGGTCAACTACGACAGAAGCAACTTCGCGAGTAGTGTAGTGCTAGCTTAAGTTTATTCTGAATCTGACTGACGCGACGCAACAGTCGGGACGGACGCAGGGAAATTGCAAACTCATTCGTACGCCACGCCACGGAATAGTCTATACATGTGCGATGCAGCGTCGATATACTTACAAAATCGGCGACCTTCGACCGGCGAACGTTATCTGCACGAGGTACGGGAAATGACTATTGACGTGAATCACAATAAGTGGAACAATTTGAGACAGTGTCTTCGCTTTTATCTAAATCTATCTATTGTGTTTTTATCATCGCTTTGTTTACAAACACGGTGGTATGTTTATCCGGGAGTTGGCAAGACGCGGCTAAATGGAATAGAGAAGGCATTTGTTAAAAGAAATTAAAAAATGTACCGCTCCTTGAGGGTTAGTATTCGATAATATAATATAAGTACAATCGAATACTTACAATATTGTTGGAGACAGTTTTAACTGTCCAAGTGCACGTTGTGTTTTAAGATATAAACAGAGATAAGATAAATAAACAGACGTCACCAGAAAACCTCATTACAACTCAGAAACAAAAAAGTTGAAGTCCATTGTAGAAATATGTGCAAAAATCAATGATAACCCAGGCCCCGGACATCCTGCCTTAATCTTATCACACCAGCAACTAGTCACTGGCAATCACAGATTATGAAATTCTAAAAAAAATAGAGCTAGGCCTAGATATGACTAGGCATAGAAAAAAAAAGAAGGTGACTCCCAGTTCAGTTTTGTTAATTGAGATGCATATGTAACTAGCAGTCATAGGTTCTATAAAAAATAACCAAAGAAATCTTTTGAACTGTGTTCCAATGATGCAGCATCTAGATTATAGAACGGTGGTATACTTACCTACAAACAGATAATTTATATAGGTACACCCACAAACATGTTACGTTTGTTATGGAATTGAGTGAAGAGACGAGCAAGTCGTTTGCCTCATGGTAAGCGCCACGCCTGCCTATAACAATTGCAGTGCCACCCAGAACTTTTAACACCATAAAAAGTACTCCATAGCACTGCATTGTGCTCATCACCCCGAGACATCAGACACTAACTCTCATATGCCCAGTAATTTCGCTGGCTACAATGCCCTTCAAACCAGAGCACAATAATGCTTGCGCACTACTACTTGGCGGCAGAAAAACTGGCAAAGCTGTAGTACCTACTACCTACCCAAACGGCCTCCCGCATACGAGAGACCTACCACGAGTAAAAAACGCGTATGTCGTAGACATAGATACCATTTCAGCTCGTAGTTGTCCTGTCTGGGCTGGGTGTGGCATATTTTCGTGGTTTCCGAATTACATAGGCACTAGTAACCTTAAAGGACTATCTAGCTAGAGTACGTGATCATTTGAACGTTATTTATTCTGTAGAAACTAGGCGAACGTTTCAATCCGCTAACCTATTTGACCATTCTAGACGGTTTCCTCTAAATGGTGTACGGTATTTGATGAATGAGGTATCGCCAGTGATTCATGGTCTAATCATGTAAGTGATACCAACATGGCGGAGTAATCAATTAATCGTTATCAATGAACTTAGCGGTAACTTATGTGAACAGACAACGATGTTAGAGGTTAGATCGATTTGTTTTGGTGGAAGGAAGGAAGCAATAACTTTGAAGCCAATGAAATAGTAGAAGCAGCTTTGACGGTAGATTTCACATGATAGCACATGTAAAGTTAAATCAAAGGCATTAAACACTTCAGCTATTTGCTAATTAACGTATTCATTGTTTTGGTACACGATCGCAGCGGAAATGCCTAAAGGACTTTTTAGTTTAGCAACTGTTTATTGTTTCTTAATATAGCAAGTGTTCTTCATCGATGAGACTAAATGGTGTTATTATGACTGTCATCAAATGAGAAACCGTGTCTATACCTAACTAGACTAAATAAAAGTAACATTAGGCACTAGTTGCACCCCGCGGCTTAACTCGCGTATCCCGGGATAAAAAGATAAAACGCCAATTTCATATGTAATGACGTAATATCGTACTTTCTTTAAATCAAACAGTAAAATTAATGAAAATTATAATAGAAGAAATCGCAACAAACCAAAGTTACCTACAACAAATTTACAAATATTAGGAAAAGGTCCAAATTTTAGATTAGTATCAATATACAACAAAATCCCTGAAAACCTAAAAAACGAAACTAGATACAACGTATTCTGCAGAAAACTTAAATCTTATCTAATTAAAAAATGTTATTATTCCGTAGATGAATTCAAAACTGACAAGCATGTGGAAAAAAATGACTCAATTCCGTGACACTATACTGACATATAAAATATACTGACTTTAATAAAACATAAATCAATATAAATTAAAATGACTAAATGTACTCTCGCACTGACTTGCAAACGTCCTTACAGGGCTCATGTACCAACATAAGATGTAATTTAAGACCTACATGATAAATAAATGTACATGAATGCAATTAATAATAATAAATAATAAGTAGGACGTATACAATACAATACAATAATACTTTATTAAACACCAAAACAGGAAACAAAAGTTTACAGTTACAAATAATAGTGGAGGACAATGGGCGGCCTTATCGCTGGAACTTATTGGGACGTATGTAAATTATTATACACTTATTGATTTTAAATAAAAATATATAATACTAGCTGCGTTCCGCGGTTTCCGGGATAAGTACCCTATGTCCTTTTCCAGGACCTAAAGTATCTACATACCAAACATCAAAATCCGTTTAGTCGTTTTTGCGTGATGGAGTAACAAACATCCATCCATCCATCCATCCTCACAAACTTTCGCACTTATACTAGTAGGAGTAGGATAGTAGGAAGTAGGGTTTAACTTTTTAATTGTTTATTACACGATCTTTATTATATAGATATTTTTTAAGTCTTGCATTTTATAAAATACGCTTAGCCCAAAATTATTTAATATTATGTTTTCTTATGTAAGTGAATTTATTCTTTTGAGGAATAAAGTATCTTAAACTTATTTATCATTTAATTTAGCAACTGTTCCATGTCGTTAGGAGATGGTTCTATTATGTCATCAAATGAAAAACCGTATATATCTACTAGCGCTAAATGGAAGTCACATTAAGCATACCTTAATGCGCTCTGAACCAGTAATTTACGTTCATAATTTGGTCAACTCTTTTTTTATTTGTGACAGCTGATACATAACATTAGACAGGTATGTATTGTTGAAAGGCGGTCATAAGGTCACCGATGGAGAACTGATTGACCTTTGCCGTCAGACGCTTGTCAATAAAAGAAAGAAACAAAACCGCTGCTTGAATTGTGAATAATAAAGAGATGGTGATAACATTGAGCAGAAGGACGGAATAACGAAAAGAAAAGCCTGTCTGTCGGTAGGTCAGAAGGGAGCAAATTTCAAGTCAGGAGACATTTGGAACGATGAATAGTAGATAGTATTACCAAAGAAAACTAAATATTTGGTATTACGAGCAAAATAATATTTTCATGGCGAGGGCGCTATTTTAGTTCGTGGCGAAGGATTCAATACGTCATCCGAGGGAAAATAATTTCGTGGCAGGGAGCATACTTTTCATTTCTCTGTAAGAAAAATAAATAAATTGACGTAGTTCGCGCGTTTTGTTTTATGTTAACAGCCGCTCATAGCCAACCAGTTACTTTTTCATTTATTTGGTCGCAGAACACAGGGACGATATGCATATTCTTAATTCAAACTCATTACTCCCCTCTGTGAAAGTCTTCTGGAGAAAATATCTACTTTGCTCGCACTTATTGAAGTAGGTACCAATCATCGTTTTTCGAATAGATGGGATGAAAAGATATTTTGAATGTAAATCCCAACTGTCACACAGATCTTGACCCCTCGGGTTCTCTGAATATAAAGAATTAGGGACCACAAGAATTCAATACCTGACCAGCATAACCATATTCGTGACGGTTGATTCAATCAATTGATTGGATGAACTCTCGAGACAGAGAAAGGAAGAGGTAGAAAATTGCTTCGCTGATTGGTTAATGATGTCTTACATTAATGCACAAGATTGATCGAAGTAACAAAACAGGATATCTTAGTTGTAATTCCAATTTATACAATCGTTTGTTGCACCCATCTCTTGGTGAAATTGGTAGTGATAGCTGCGCCTTGCGGTTTCCCTCGCGGTTTCCCGGGTTAAAAAATAGTCTATGTCCTTTTCCAGGGCCTAAAGTACTTACATACCAAATTTTATCAAAATCCATTGAGTAGTTTTTGACAATCTATCCGTCCAACCCTCACAAATTTTAATATTAAGTACCTAGGATAGGATTGATAATGATGGTAAGGAGTCCCGTATCTTCAAACGTCATAATTATTGATCTTGAGATCTCTAACCGTTTACGTATTGCAATGTTTGTGCTTGACCTACTGGCTACTTCACGTTGATAAGTTGTACCACCTTCAAAGACGCCAATTTCGTTCCTAGTTCCTTAAATGGTCAGAGACAAACCTTCCTAGACACCGCAAAACACCAAAAACACCCCTAACAGGATTATCGTCCACGTGTGGCCTCTACTGCGCAGTAGCGCTGGTAGGTAGGCTGGCTAGGTATCTGTACGGGCTGGGCTCATTACGTCAAGGTTCATTCATAACGCTTGTAGGATTTCTCTAAATTAACTAATATGCTAAGCACTGGGAGCCATGGGAGATGTCAAACGTTATTACAGCCACCAAGAAGAAGAAGAAGAAGAAAGGGCCCGTATCCCAGCAGTGGGAACGTGATAGGCTGATGATGATGATGATATTAGGAGACCTAAGAGCTATTGTCTCAGAGTTTCGCAAACTGGCAAACGTTAGGACACCAGTGGCGTTTTTTAGGAGAGGCCTATGTCCAGCACTGGACGACTACAAGCTGATGATGATGATGATGTATCTGAGTGACAGCGCAGTGCAGTTTAGCAATTTTTTTTTACTGGTTATAGGCTTGCGTTTAACCACTGTCTCACCTGATGGTAAGCGATGTTGTGATCTAAGATGTAACACGCTTACCTAGAAGATACCTGTTCGCTCTCGATTTGAAGACTCCCAGGTTGTAGTTGTTTTTTTTTTACACTTTATAGATCTATGTTTGGCTACTATCTCGATTCTGATGTGAAGCGATGATGTGGCCTAAGATGGAGCACATAGATCTAGAGAGAGGCGGCAGTTGAGCGGCTGCTCAGACCCGTCTCCCCGATGGTTCACCGAACATCATCCCGAAACACGACTAGGTTGCTTGACGGCATGGCTTTGTTCGGTGAGTGGTATTACACCCACGGCCAGAGCCTACCTCTCCAAAAAAGTTGTCAGGAAACACAGACGTTGGCAACGCGTTCCACTCCTATATTTCTTTACGCATGATGTACTGATATTATAATTGTTGGTAAACTAAATAAAATATATAGGTATAGAAATTAAAGTACCTAGGTAGGCACGTAACGTACTTCTGAGACAGATCTTTGCAGATCTGCTTTGCAGATAGCCTTTACAAATCTAATTAACTCCATTCCGAAATCCCTATTCATGAAACTAATTAATAGCCGACATGAATAACAACTGTAATAAATCAGTTTTAGTTATCCCTTATACTCTGTCGGGGACAGGGTGACAGCCTCCAAACGAGGCTTCATCAACACCTACTATTTAGTAGAATCCTCCTATTGTAACTGGCGGCTTAGTTTCCAGCTGGCTTAATTTTATAGCCCTTTTCACTGGCGTCCTAATGACCTATCTTAAAGATGTCGCTATTTTATAGCGAGTCCTTGAAACTCGAGACTCTGAACGCCTGAGGAGTTTCAAAATTCGTTGGAATGAGATTAAATCCCACCCAACAAAGCGATGCCGTCAAGCGACCTAGTCGTGTTTCGGGATGATGTTCGGTGAATCATCGGAGAGACGGGTCTGAGCAGCCGCTCAACTGCCGTCTCTCTCTAGATCTATGTGCTTCATCTTAGACCACATCATCGCTTTACATCAGGCGAGATAGTGGCCAAACATGGATCTATTAAGCGTAAAAAAAAAAAAATGTCTATGCAAACTAACTTATTAACAGAAGCTCTTTATAGACATAACATTTTTACACACTATATAATAATAATTATAATAATAACGCCCTACGATAAATAGATCCCTTACACCCTGTATCTAGAGAACCAGGAACAACAAATACTTGCACATTTTTTCTGTGCACAAACATTTGACAGCCGCTGTGGTGTAGTGGTTGAGCAGGTTATCATACGCCACTGACGTTGCGGGGTTGATTCCCGCAATGGCACAAATGTTTGCACAGAAGCATGAAAGCGCGTAGGTGATAGGTGTACTACGAAGAGGTCAAGCTGTATCTTCGTAGACAAGTCTTCAAGTCTCGAGTGAATCGGTACCTTCTAGGCAAGCATGATCCATCGTCGAACACGTCGTCACTTTCCATCAGACTGCGGTCGAATGGTCGCCTATTGAGTGATAAAAAAAATTACACCGAACCGATTTTAATGTAGGTAAACCCTATAAAGTAATTTCGTACTTATGAGAACAAACTTTGAAAACTGAATTAAAATCTGTTCAGCAGTTTACGAGTCTGTAAGTAATAAACAGACAAAACTCTAAAAACCGTGGATTTATGTTTACCCTCTAAATAGTCGACTACAGTTGGGTTAAATATATTTAATGTACAGTGATGGCTTAACAGTATAGATATACATTGGCAGTATAGATAATAGATAATAACAAAGAGTAATAAATAATAGATATTTTTTTTTACACATTATAGATCTATGTTTGGTTCGTTAGGTGGTATTACATCCACGGCCAGAGCCTACCACTCCAAAGCGCGTAAGCGGGTTTCATCACGATGTTTTCCTTCACCGTTTTTAAGAGCGAGCGTGCAAAATCTGCACTTAACTATAAGTCATTGGTGCAGGGCCGAGTCGGGATTCGAACCCAGGTGCGTCGGATCGAAAGGCGCACGAGTTCCCGCTGAGCCACACTCGCTCTAAAAGATAGGAATAACAGAAGATTATCCAAGCCTCATTGTCTCTGGCCACGATTGTAAAGCAGGTGTTCCATCAAACAAACTTATTACCATAACGAAACTATATAAAACTTCAACTCATCACGTAATCTAGGATTAAATATGCAAATCGATTAGTCAAATCGAAAGCGTACGCTAATAAACATCGCTCGCCTTGAACATCGAGATCCGCCAACTCGATATCCATTTTTCACGTATACTGTAAGTCTATGGTATTAAATTTATTTATATCAGAATTATATACAAGGGAAGACGTAAACACGGATTGGACGCTGTTTTAACATTTTTTATGCAACTGAGCAAGTCATTTGCCTGATGGTAAGCACCAAACTTGTCCATGCATAACAATTATTAATGGCACCTTTGAATGGCCTACACCACCTACTGGTTAAAAGCCTGCAAGCAAAGCAGAGACCACGTCCGTGATGTAATCGTCGAAATCTTGTTTTCAAGTTCCATCTTTTTACACATATTTAATTTATATTGTACTAGCGACCCGCCCCGGAATCGCACGGATGCAATTTGCTTATGTGGTGCCATTTTGATTGATTGATTGATTGATAACGATTTATTGTACACCAAAAACATAACAAGAACAAACAAAAATGGAAATTAAAAATTTGATTAGTACAATGGGCGGTCTTATCGCTAATAAGCGATCATTTTTTTACGACTTGATTACAAAACACTGAATTTTCTTTACTATACAAAAACTTAATTAGAATGTATTGTTCATATTACCCTTCCGTAAAAAAAACTCTAAAAGGCAAGTGAAAACCGAATCTATTAAAAAAAACTTAGAGGAGAAATAGAAATAAGGACACGGTTAGGAACTTTGTTTAAAAGTACTTATTTAGAAAAGAGGTACCTAGGTAAGTCCATCAAATTATTACTTTTTCAACACATTTGCTCATAAAGTAGCTCTTTGGTCACCGCAATTAGGCACAGAATGACACCCATAATCAAACTGTGACTTTTTCATTGCTATAACTCACTAGTGAGTTATAGTTTTTTATTTTTATTGGTTGAGGTGCTTTGTTCTTAAAAAAGTTTTTATTCAAAAAAAGATCGTGTTTAATAGAACAAATAAATTAATGTTCCTATTGCTTGCTCATTTCATGCAACTTCTTATAAAAATAGATAATTTTAACTCGTACGTGTTTAATAAATAAAACTTTCACTCAAATATAAATTTTGTTTTCTCTGTAATAAAATAAAACTTTAAATTTCCCATTTTGTACGTGGCAGAAAAACCTCATCCCTTTAGTCTGTGGCTGATCGCAATTCGCAATGCGCGCGCATAGGAAAACTGATTATTTTTTCCCGCCATAGCGAATCATTTTTCACAACTCGTTTTCACTGTTGAAAATGAGTTTTTATTGTTATTTTATTCACAAGTGTGTTGAAAAACGTCGTATGATACACGTGTGTATTGATGATTACCGTCCTCGGCTCTCTTGAGCCCCTCACTACGGCTCGGGGCTCAATGGCGCCTCAGCGGTAATCACCAACATTACACACTAGTACCATAATGTACTATTATAGCATCCTTTAATTTTAGGGATTTCAAGGTGACAGAATTAGTTCCATTGCATCCTTGTGGCACTAGATATAGGTAGATAGATTCGTCTACAATACGGCTTCACTATCCATAACACTGTCTTCGTAATAACTCATGTAACATCCGCGGAGAAACAAGCGAAGATCGACTCTAACACGCAAACACCAAAACACAAAATGACGTGGTGCCATTGGAGGTTTACGTCCTTTTAATAAGATAGTAAAGAGATAGTGACCAGTAATTAAATAGGTATAGGTACAGCATAGGTGTGCGACCTTGGGCAAGATTCGATTTCTACAAGTGGCGCTTGGGCAGCAAAAACTGATAATTCATAGGAAGCGGTGCGAACAAATTAATTTAATAGATGCTACGATTGATAAAATAGGTTTTTTGTCGGCGACATAACAGGATGTTGTTATATAAACATGTTCGAAAACATTTAGTTCAAATGCTAATATAAAA
This sequence comes from Petrophora chlorosata, assembly GCA_951640565.1. Lineage (NCBI taxonomy): Eukaryota > Metazoa > Arthropoda > Insecta > Lepidoptera > Geometridae > Petrophora > Petrophora chlorosata. The sequence continues at coordinate 1,757,836 of OX621196.1, read as the reverse complement.
GAATGTAATTGGTTCTATTTAGTTGCCTTTTTTGGATGAGGTCGTTTTATATAGACATGCTTCGAGATTTATTTCGATGTGGTTCCATATAACCGTCCAAAGGTTCGATTCTACGTAGGAACAGACAAAGGCGTATTATGTATATTAAATTAAACGTCTTCCTTTGGACCGTGGTCCCTGAATGGAAAGATACGATTTAGATTACATTGAGAGTCAGTGAGGGTTAAAACAGGTCTTTCAAAACAACCCCTACGGATATTAAATTTGTGTAAGTACGTCAGTTTCGCGTTAAATTAATATGATGATCCTATACCTATGCCGATCCAAAAATAGAATTAATTCATTGAGACCAAATAAAAACCTTTTAATTCGTGGAAACAAATTCAGGTTGGAAGTGTCAAGTATCATACAACAATATGCAGGAAATACCGTACTATAGCTAATAGCACCGAACTATGTAAAATAGATAGCTACTAAAATAGTTAAAAAAAATGTAAGTATCTCATACACAGCTTGTTTAAACCTGCTCCACCTTCGCTGTCCATCAGGTGAGATGTCATTAAACGCATGCCCATTTACAAATAAAAGACAAGAACCCGTAATAAATTAAAAAATCTAAAAACCGCCTTTTTATGGCTTTAGAATGCATTGTCATCGAGTTGTGAGTTACCCTCAAAGTTTCAGCCGGATAGCTAATCGGGAAGTGCTCGAAATTTGTTGCAAGATTCCACCCGGAACGACCGATAGACAAACAAGAAAGTGATTTACTATAAACGTGGTAATAAAAACAACAAAGTCTGGTTGCAGGAAAGAAACGAACAATTCTATGAAATAATGGATTAATTGAATATGATGAAATAGGTATATACATAGGTAAACTAGTGATATAGGTATATATTAATAATGAATGATACAAAAATATGGATATGTCAGTTTTTTAACGACTGCTCTATTAACAGGATGTTGTCAATAAATTAATATATAAATAACTTCCGTAAACATGATGAAAATGGAAATATGCTCTTTAAAGACAGAACAGGAAATTAAAGGAAAGAGTGTTTTAAAAATAAATCGTATTAGATATAAATATATAAAAGAGTTGTCATACTCGTTACTAAGAAAGATATTATATACAAGATTTAAAAGTTAGAGCAAAAATAAAAATCAAACGCTAATACAGGAAAATAAGAAATCTAAAAATAGAAACATATTAACTTATTTTCAGCTTGAACTATAGATAAATGATTATGATATTTCGAGAAAATGGATATTAAATTACCTAAAATAAACAAATGAAACATTATAAGCCCCATCATAAAAAAATTAAAAAAAAAACTTAAAAATTATTTATTTCATAATAGTACAAATTACAATTTGTTGCGACTCTAGCCACCAAACTAGGTGTTGACACACCTGTATCTTGGCAGTTAGCTTCTTCCCAGCTTTGTTCTGGCTCTTGTACATCAGTTAAGTTAAATTTAAATTAAATTAAGTAAATTAATTTTAGTTGATTAACAATAATAATATGTATATAAAAGTGTAGGTACATAAAAAGCGCGGAACCAGACGCTCGCGAAGGAGGTCCTTAATAAAATGAGCCTACGAGGCCGAGTGGAGCGAAGGGGGAGGTGGCGAGCAACGTGAGTCGGCGGCGACTTCAAGCAGGAGAAGCGACAGGAAGGGGTCACTAGCGAGACTTCTAGTGGAGCCTACTTTGGTGATGATTTACTATTTTTGGTGATAACTTACTATTTTTAATGATCATTTACTATTTTTGGTGACAATATTTTTTTACTTGGTGATATTTTTTTGGTAATCATTTACTATTTTTTGGGTTACATTTTACTGTATCTGGGGGTCAGTTAAACATAAGCCTTATAAATTCCCATTGGAAAGATATTTTTAAATTATTAGACTAAACCTATTAGTAATCAATTGCTTGACGTGAGTCTAGGAACTTTGTCAGACTATAGTCTTCCTAGGTCCTGGTTCTCATATATAGAGGAGTATAAGCATCTTATAGAGGAAATCATAATTACGGGTCCGAACTCTGTACATATTCTTTGGGCGTATTTACTAGTTTCTAAAGCAGACGCTCATAACTCCAATCACTGACCTTCGACCACCTGGTTCTTGTACAAGAAATGTTAACTTGAATTGATTGACACATGGGAGGTGAAACTGTGGCGTTGCTTCATATTGCGAAACAAAGACGAGTAGCTAATAACCCAAATAAAATGATAAGGTAAGTGCACACGAGATAAAGTGATGCAACCAGGGACCGAATAACCGGGTTAAAGGTTAACCGGTTTTCTCATTAACCTTTTTATTTGATTAACCTTTATACAGGTTAACCCTTATACCATAAGGGTTAATCATTTAAATATTGCTGATTAATCAGAAAGAAGGAGACAGTACGATCACAGAAATAAACTGCCGCAATGATGCAGCTCGTCAATCATTTATTGGCGATCCTCCGCACGCGCTCGTAGATAGGTATAGTTTAATTCGTGATTAGGTGAATCAAAGACGAAATATTAGTAAGTAAACTTTAGGTACGTTTATTAACCAATATCTCGTCCTTTGATTGTTATTGACTGTTGTAACTTACCATTATTTTAATTGAATACAAGTATTATACAAATTTATCAGTGCTAAAATGGCAAGCAAACGTAAACATGAACCAGAGACTGACACGGAGAAAGTATATCGCCGTCACTGTAACTCAAGGTCATACGGACAATTTGATTCTCAACCCTTGTTCGAAGAAGAATGCGCAACTTCTAAAAGAATACCTCACAGTAAGTATCCTCTACTAACTTATGTAAGTGTCTATTAAGTTTTATTTTTAGTTAATCAAAATATCACATTAATAATGCGATGTGCCGTGTAGTGACGGATTAAGAATATTTTAAGTATGTCACTACTTATCCCATTCCATTCCGAGGGTGTCGTAAGATGGGTGAGCTTATGTGTATACGTACAGTACATGCGCGAGTTGAACTCACTTCAACACAGTTTGAGCCTAGGTTACGGATGGGCCACCTCTACCCGCTACCCGCACGACTCACCTGATATGTGTGTGTAATTTTATGTAAAATAAATCTGATGATGATTACCTAAGTGTTATTGTTATCCTATTTATTTTTTTAAGATATAGGTGAATGAATCGTTAACAAGTGAATGATTATTTTGTTGTATTACATACCTAACTACTGTACTGTGTTATTATAGATTTAAAAAAGTATTTTTCATATCATTAACATTCAGGTACCTGATACATTTACATATTTTTCTCTAATAATATTAATATTGTCTTACATAATTTATATCGATATGACTATATTACTAAGTACCTAATTACGATTTAAGTCCCAGGACTAGTGAATTACCTCAGCTCTGCATTCAACTTGCCCAGTAATGGAATGTTTATAGGCTATACCAGCCTATAATGATTGATGAGATGATCAAAATGAAACAAATATTTAAAGACTATAAGTATTTAATCAATTATTAAATTATTAGCGCGCCAGTTTCATCGCAATCCGCATACACATACATCTATACTCACAAACTTTAGCATTTATAATATTAGTAGGATTGTCATTAACAACAAAGGAACTTCTGTAGGTAGTAGTTAAAACTATTACTATTATGTAGCTGCCTATAGGCAGCTTTTATTATAACAAAATAACACTTATCGCTTTCAGATTCAGACGTTCAATCTCGAGAGGATGAGTTTTCTTGCTCCAGTTTAAAGCCACTATTAAAAAAGAAATTAAATGAGAAATATCAACGGACTATTGAGGAAATCAAAATGGGAAAAAAACCGAAGTGTAAAGAATGTACATTGTACTGCAATGAGGACGATGACAGAAATCTTATATTTTGTCAACTAATTAGAAAAGAATTAAAATATACATCTCCGTGCTTAAGAACTAAATTATATACCGACATACTAACATATGTGCAGTCAGCAAAAGGAGAACATTACAATAATATTGAGTAATAAGTACATAACTACTATAAACTGACGTTACATAATCATTGACTCATCAACAGCATGTCTAATTAAACAAACGTAACAAATAAAAGAATATAAATCAAGCAAATCACCTTTTATTAATCGAATAAATCTTGGTTACTTCTAATTACCATAATATTCCCTAAAGTACCACGACGTAAGTTAGATCTCAGAGGTGACAAAATAAATTTCACTGATGAAAATAGTCTTTCTACAGAGACTTGAGTAGCTGGAGCCGTGAGAACAGACAGTGCTAGTTGTGATAAATCTGGTGACGACAGTTTACTGTTCCAGTACTGGAGGATATTTTCACTAGTGGGCAGTCTTGGAATTTTTCTGACTTCTCTTAACATAGAATCTATTGAGTTAGAGGATTGTTGGCGTTCAATTCCTCTTTGCAATTCTGTTGCATGTAGTATTTGTTCAGCATATGATATGCTTAGGCTGGTATTTTGCCCACTACTACAGCTAGCTATGGCCTGATCATTGATTGTGGAGGTTGCAAGGCTGCCAGCCTTGCTTATTGGCTCATTTAAATGTTTTATCTTTTCTATTTGCTTAAAAGTTTCCAGTAATAGCTGTCGAGCTTTTGTCAGCTTCCGCGTCGGATAGAACTACGTTCAGCCTTACGTCCATATATACATTCGTATATAAAAGGTGCACTTCTCTAATTTTCATTGATTCTAATAAACTTTGACTTATTTCTGTTCTACTGTTTTCCAAATGACCTTTACACGTTAACCAATCAATGAAAAAATCACCGAGTGTTAGTTGTTCTCTTTGTAATTTTAAAGTGGTAACATAAATAGGTTTCAGACAATCAACTAAATCATTAATGGTTTGCCAGCTAGATTCAGTTAACCTTGTCATCATATCAGTATCATGAAGACATATTGACTTTAAGGACTGCAATCTTACCAACATATTATAAGTCGATGCCCATCGAGTGGGGCAGTCTAATATAGGTTTACGTAAATTAGCTTGTCTTAAGATGTTTCTTACGGTAGGTGTTCGTAATAATTTAACAATTTCTCGGACGTGTTGAAGTAAATTTTGAAGTTCAAGATTTGATGCAATTGTATCTTTTACTGCTAATTGCAGTGTATGTGCTGCACATAGCATTGTTCTAGGGGTATGCACGCCTTCATTCAAAGCTGATATAAAGTTATTTATTTGTATTTCCTGGTTAGCAAATGTCATGTCCATGTTCAGAGTGTTATCGTCTTCATCCTCTGAATCACTATTTGTGTCTTCGTCTTCATTTATTTCAGTGAAATCATATTAGCCACCCATGAGTTTAGCCATTTTTTTGAAATTTCGTTCGTTATCTGTAGTCACGCAATATATTTGTGCCACATCAATCCTGTATTCGGTTAAAACCTCCATGAGAGTTTCTTTTAAAAATTCACCTGTTTGACTCTGAAAAACTTCTTCTATCGCCAACGTACGTATTGTGATTATTCCGTTTTTAATAAACTGTGCATTTATTCCTATGAATTATCGGTCCAAATAAGAAGCGGAATCTAACTTTAAACACACCAGTTTATCTCGCAACTCAGCCGATATCTTCAGTTTTATTTCGTATGCTTTATCAGCAATCATTGATTTGATGCTTTGGATGTTGATTGATTGTGTATGTTCATTGTTTTGAATTGCTAAATTTATAATTTCTTGGAATGCTTTGTCTTCTAACATTTTAAAGGGTCTGCCGTGTACAGTAACAAGTCTTAAACAGTTCAGTTTAATGATGTCTAGAGCACTATCTTTCCTTTTTTTAACTACCGGAGATACATTTTCTATATTTTTATTAACAGAGAGAACATCTTTGTACAACTCTTCATGTTTAACTGACATGTGGTTCTTCAAATTAGTGGCATGATGACCCTAAAACAAGACATACGTACAAAATTATTTTCGAAATTACCTATATACGAAAATACAAATCATCTGTGGGAATTGTTAGCCAACGATTATAACTAAAAATGTAGAAGTTACGTAGATTAAATTTATAATGCACCAGGTGATGGCCGCACTCAGATATACGTCATTAAATTAATTAAATTTAATTGTCAATAAGCCATTTCTTTCCATTTGACTATTCCGACACTCAGATCGTGAGTAGATTAAAATTTTAGACATACTTAGCAAATTAGTCAAATACTGATATAATTATTATTCTTTTGTTTTTGAATTCACTCTCTGAGTGTCAAAATGTAACTACGAAAAGAATAAAATAGGTAGGTGAGTAATTGACAATTATAGTGAATTGAAGTTTCTTTGGAAAAGGTAGTGCTTACAATAAGTACCTATGTGAAAATAAAATAGGTAGGTACCTATCTATTACACACACATAACAAGTAACAACTTACCAGCATGTTATAGATTCTACGTCTAAGTTAATATAAGTACCTATTCAAATAGGTAATTATTTATTTATTAAGTTTAGAGACTTCTTTCGTCCCAACTCGGTAAAATGAAGTAGGTATTTAGGTACACGTAGGTAAGTACTTTTATGCTTTCATGAAGTAAAAAGTAGGCACCTACATAAATATGCCCGGAATAACGTAAAATAATAATATAATAATATATATCCTAAACTAAATAAAAAGTTACGTATGTATGAAAGTACCTACCTTTATTTTGGCATTGCAATAGTTGCATTTGCTACTATTACTTTCTTCATTAAAGGAGAAATGACGGTGAATTGCATCCTTTTTCACTTTCGGCATCACGTAAGCAGGTACAAACAAACAACAAACACACGTACGACAATATTATGTAAGTAAGTACTTATTAGCTATTACCATTGAGCAGGATCACTGAACAATAACAATTCTGACAGGTGACAAACGGACAGCGCCAAATCTTCAAATAATAGTTTTATACAATATAGTTTTCTAAGTCATACTATAGTGAATAAGATCCAAAATTGCATGTAATCTGGGTAGCGGCTTGTTCAAGTCACGTCGCAACGTGATCGCAAGTATAAAGCACCGCTCGCCTGCTATCTCCGTCACTTTCTTACATTTTTTTTACGCAAAAATGAACTTTATGCGTGAACCGGTTCATTATGGGCTGATTAACCCAATAATATGGATTAACCTTTTATGAAGGGTTTTTAACCTAACCCGAAAGAATAACCCGATTAAAACCCGTATACGGTTAACCTTTTCGGTCCCTGGATGCAACTAGTGTTAGATGATTGCGAATGATAGTGGCCATGCAAGGTTTAATTTTTAATTTTCGCTTTTAATGCCTATGCTGATCTAGAAATGTCTAATGATTTCAGGCATTTCAGTTTCAGGAGGATGTTTTATGTTTTTTTTTAATTCGCCCGTTTAGGCAGGCTGTAGTCTCTAGGACCATACCGCCTTAAAAAAGTACCTACAATCATTATTTAGTTTTTTAAATATCATATCCGAGGTCAAATTTTCGAGGTTTTTTAATTTATTTTGGACTTTGTCGCTGAGCGACCACTTCGTCCTATAAGGAGAACTGATAACAAAATCAAAAGAAAGAGAACACAACAAAAAAAAAAGACGTGTGCCATTCGGAGACTGCCGCGGTAAAGCTATTGCATAGCATTCGGAGTGGGGGGGTGTTAGGTTATTTTCGTTACGGAATTTCTGGATTCGGTCTCCACGCTCAAGGCCCGCGATAGAAGCTATGCAATAGCTTAAAAACAATTAAATCCTGTCTAATCCTAGCTCCAGCAATCTAATCAGTATTTTGACATCTTCGCAAGAAGGGATTGAAAGTTTTACCCCTTTTTTCAGACCACGTTAAAGTAATAAGAAATCTACGCATGGAAGATTGGCAAGAGTATTTTGACGAAAGATCTCGTGAGAAAGGTATATATGGCACAGAACTGTCCAGCCTCAAATTTCCCAACATCCGTGGATTGATACTATTTTGTTTAATAGAAATAATTTAAAGTCTATCCTTCGATTGCGCTCCAGACATATTCCATCAAACAAATTTGCATTTTTGATGAAAAAAGTCCCATCGCCAAATTGTACCTAGTGTGGTGTCGTCGAGGATGTGTATCACATTTTGTTGGAGTGTGTCCGGAATGCGACATTTAGAACCGTGAGCTTTGACAAAAATATTTTCTTAAATACAGGTTTCATAAACAGTATTTTATCTCAACAGTATTTAAAATGTATTTGAATACTGGGCGTAATAATTTTGGATTCGCAAGTACCGACTCCGTGCCACCAGGGTTGCCATTGAGACCATGGGTCGCTTAAACGATTCTCACTGCTATAAACGTAACTTGTATAGGTATATTATGACCGCAATTTCTTTAATCTGACTTAAAGAATTTTGTTTCGCTAAATTTATTAACTGACTTCGAAAAAGGAGGAGGTTCTATGTTCAACTGTATATATTTTTTTTACCGATTTCTCCGCCAACTGATGACCGATTTCAATATTTTTTATTTCGTTCAGTTCAGCATAGCTACGAAGTGGTTCCGTATAAATTTCATCGATATTTGACCTTGGACTTCGAAGATACATTGACGTCGGTTTTTTTTGGTATAATGTATACTTGTTTAAAACATTGCTTTTCGATGTAATAAGTGAACATCAACCCTACTCCCCGCTTTCAGTTAAGCTGGCCTCTTAACCAATACGCCACGGAAGTCACGGAGCTCGTCGATGTAACTAAACCATTATTACCGACCCATTAGATAATATATCTAACTGGTCGACATGTTAATCACCCTTCAAAGCATATTGCAACCATTTTAAACGCAGTTTCCTAGTTACCAATGTTTGCAACATTCTAATGCGTAAATTCAAATACTGACAAGAAAATGAATTAGCAACTTTTAGCCATGAATTTTTATTTACAAGAAATATGGTACAATAATACTTAATATAATATAACAAAAGGCTTAATAATTTAAAAACTAAACTAAAAGATATTAAATACTATGTACATGCCGGGTATCGGTTGAGCCAAATCAATGGCCTACAGATAATTCAACCGATACCCGTCGTCCTTTACTTTTTATTTTATTTGATACTTTTAGCCAGAATTCTTGTAATATTATAAATGCGAGTGAGTGGGGTATGTGTGTTTCTTACCACTTAGAATCATAACGGCTAGGGATTGCAAACCCACAGCTCATTCAATCCCGCGGGATTGATATGCGGGATTAATTAATCCCGCGCGGGAATCAAAAATCAAATTGAAACTATGGATTTTTGTGTATAAATCAACTTTTACATTAACACTTCTTACAATAAGCAACAGAAATTATTTCTTTTCTATTAATTAAGTATAAGTTATTAGTAATCTGTTTTCTTAGATTCATCTTTAAATGTTTGGCATAGTTCAATAGTTTTGTTTAATTTTACCCTTACTCCTAATTTTTATTTTTATTTTTGTTCGCGCTCGTGCTACTTGCCATTTACGCGAAAGTTTTAGCACCAATTTTTTAATTTGCGGCTTTGAACGTGCGGGATCCAGCAGATTAATAAAAGCAGCGGGATCCCGCGAAATGCGTGATCCCGTTTTGCGGGATTGCAATCCCTAATAATGGCTGAACGAATTCGGTGGAGTTTTAGATCCTGGAAAAGGACATAAGATGCTTTTCATCCCAGAAAAACTAACAGTTTTACTGGTGGTAGGTTTCTCGTATGCGAGAGGCCGTCTGGGTGGGTACCACCGCTTTGCCAGTTATTCAGCCGCCAAGCAGTTGTGCGCAAGCATTACTGTGTTCCGGTTTGAAGGGCATTGTAGCCAGTGAAATTACTGGCCATTATGAGACTCAACAGCTAACTGTCTTAGGGTGACGAGCGCAGTGCAGCGCCGCGCTGGATTTTGCGAAACAAAGTTCTGGGTGGTGCTGTTATTGTTATAGGCTGGCGTATTGCTTACCATCAAGCAAACGACCAGCTAATCTCGTCATTCAGTTACATAAAAAAGGTCCTTATAGAACAACTATAAATTGAATACGCACACGGAATCGCGGTAAACGGTTAGTACCAATAAGTTGTTTTCATATTAGTACCCAGCTAAAGATTTCATTTTGAATAAAGTGTGTAGAGATTTAAAATTTCAAAAGTAGACGGTTTTTCTTTTACGCTGTGCGAATCTTGCTGTTAAATACCACTCTCTTTGAAGTATTGGAAAATAATTTTTTAATCACTTTTTAACTTATTTTTTTTAACTCTACCTATACTGGTATCTTATCCTACTATCCTATCCTACTATTCTATCCTACTATCCTATCCTACTATTTTATCCTACCATCCTATCCCACTATCTTATCCTACTATCCAATCCTACTATCCTATCCTAGTATCCTATCCTACTATTCTATCCTACTTTCTTATCCTACTGTCTTATCCTACTATCCTATCCCACTATCTTATCCTACTGTCCTATCCCACTATCTTATCCTACTATCCTATCCTAGTATACTATCCTACTATTCTATCCTACTATCCTATCCTACTATCTTATCCTACTATCCTATCCCACTATCTTATCCTACTATCCTATCCTAGTATACTATCCTACTATTCTATCCTACTATCCTATCCTACTGTCTTATCCTACTATCCTCTCCCACTATCTTATCCTACTATCCAATCCTACTATCCTATCCTAGTATACTATCCTACTATTCTATCCTACTATCCTATCCTACTGTCTTATCCTACTATCCTATCCCACTATCTTATCCTACTATCCTATCCTACTATTATATCCTCAAATCAAATCATCATTTATTTGCCAGAATGTAGTACAAAGCAGATGGTAATAATTAGAATTAGATTCAGTACATCCTACCATAACAATAGTGTGCAAACATAATATTTTTAATAGCAAGAATATTTAAAGAAAATAGAATAATCAAATTAAAATTTCACATCACAATAAATTAATTAATGTCAAGTTTTATAATTAGTCCTACTATCCTATCCTACTATATATCCATATTCATATTGTAAATGCGAAAGCAACTTTGTCTGTTTGTTACCTTTTCACGAAGAGTAGATACTAAAAGCACATTCTATTATGACTGCTAAAAGTACGTTCGTAAGTGCCATTAACATTAAATCTACACAAATAATGCATCGCATTAGCCCAATGGGATTCAATTGTAAGAAAATACCTGAGATTTCCAGTAGGTACTTACTCTAAAAGCTGAAATAAAAGGTAAACCTAAGTCTAAGGAAAGAATACTATCTATTGATATTATAAATCAAGGACGTTCGCATCTGTCTACTCCTTTAGCAGATAGATAACTAGACATACAATTAATTTTTCATCTTAAAAACTAAAAACCTGCTAGTTAAAGTTTAATATAGTGTAACAATGCGCGGTCTTATCGTTTAAAGCGATTTCTTGTAGACAACTTTTGAATAGACAAGCGTAACGTTACATAAACGGACGACGGAGTACTTGAATGATCTTTCGGATTCGACAAACATTCGTTTTAAGTTAGAACTTCTAACTATATTTTAGATTTCTTTCGATTACTGTCCGATCCCCTAGTATTCTGTGGTATTTCCAAGTAACAACAAAGCACCCGACTTTTATACCCGAGATTCCGAGCGGCTGCGGCTGGTCCGAAGAGAAAGGCGTGCGCTAGCAGTGGTCTAAATAAGCGTTTTGTAAGTACCCTTACATAACGCGCTACCATTAGATCTCGTAGTTCGAAACGGCAGCTATTGTATACTTGGAGTACTAGCTTTTAACTGGCGTTGCCTGTGTTTGCTGAAAAAAGCTTTGCACTGCCTTGTTTGAAACACTAATTGTCTAAAGAAGCTAAGAAACTGTTTCGTTGTTTCTAGTATACATTGTATATACATATATATGAAATTACTAGCTTGTACCCGCGACTCTGTCCGCGGAGAATCCGGTTTATATTTGTTCTCTAAGGAAGTGTTCGTCCTATTCCAGGGCGTACGTACATATCAAATTTCACCAAAATTAGTAGTTATGGAGTTAATTGGTAATAAACACACACACGGACTTTCACATTTATAATATTAGTAGATTCAATCACCGATAAGCTTTTTTAGCCGACTTCAAAAAAGGAGAAGGTTCTCTGTAAGAGTAGAGAGTAGTAAGGTTTGTTACCTCCAATTTCCGTCATTTATAAACCGATTTGGAAAATTCTTTTTGCGTTGGGTTCAGTATAGCTACGAAGTGGTCCCATATAAATTTCATTGATATTTGACCTTGGAATTCGAAGATACATTCAGACGGTTTTTGTAAAAAATAATTATTTAAGAACACTTTTAGAAGTTAATTAGTTTTTTTAAAGTCGTAATAATGTAATAAAAGATGTCATAAAAAATATGACACCTCTACCTATCTAGTTAACATGATAACATTACACATAATTTTAGCCTCAAAAGGCTTGGACAACCTCTAAAACCTCTTTAAATAATACATTAACTATTCTGACAGACAAACAGACAACTGAAAAAAATAGCAACACTTTTATGTTACATCCACTTGTTGATTTTGTTGTACAGACACTGCGGACATCTGTTTTACAGTTTCGTTATAGATTCCTATTGTTGCTTTTACTCGAGACTATTATTTTGAACAAGGAAATGACTCTAGGAAATATAATTGAGATTTTGAGTGGTTAAAAATGATGATGGTTTGACATATCCGGTGTTACTTAAGTGGTTTTAATAAGATGATTACAAAAACTAGTCGCAATTGATTGAAAATATTACGTTGTGGTAGGTTCACAGTTTAAAAACAAAAAAACCGGCCAAGTGCGATTCGGACTCGCGCACGAAGGGTTCCGTGCCATTATCTATAAAAACGGCAAAAAAATCGTGCTGTTGTATGGGAGCCCCCTTAAATTCATTCTGTTAGATTTGATTTTATTATGTCTTTAGTATTTGTTGTTATAGCGGTAACAAAAATACATCATCTGTGAAAATTTCCACTGTCTATCACGGTTCATGAGATACAGCCTGGTGACAGACGGACAGACAGACAGACGGACAGACAGCGGAGTCTTAGTAATTGTTCCTGTTTTACCCTTCGGTTACGGAATCCTAAAAATGGCTTTAAATTTTGATTAATGTAGTTTTAGCCTATACTATCCCGCTGCTGAGCAAATGCCTCTCTCAATTTTGTCCACGTGTCTTCGTACTCACAAAAAAAGTGTGTCACTTTTTCAGGTCGACCATACCACAATAATATGGTTTTTTTAACACGCTTATAATACACTCACTTGTTTTGCTCGGTAGTGATAGGTACGATACAGTTACTTAGCTTCTGTATGTACACTAATACAAGTGTATTTTCATAAAAGTATAATTTAGGTATAACTTTCATCAAAATGCAAATAGGATTAAAATAAAATTGCCGGCTTGAAAGTCAAATATTTTTTTAAGAATTGTATTTTTAACAAAATGGTGTAGCAGTCACGGATGGTCAACGACCATAAATAAGTTATACTCCAAAATTAAAGTTATTTAAAAGAAACAATTCTTTGAAATAAAAGTTACTGAGCGCAAATAGATATTCCACACTCATAGCGCACGTCAGATCGTATCTTCGTAAGTAAGTTGTAACTTGTCCAATTGACATCCAAAAAGAAATCTCAAAGGAGTTATTTTTAGCGAGACGTGCCGAGAAATGAAAACATGTTAGGAGAGTTGCTCAGAAAGTTCTACAACCTTTTCTTACTACAACATATTCTCCATTTCTCTGCTTTTGAAGATTTTCTGACCGTATCTCCATCTCCTTTCATGAAATCTTGTAGATCTACTCATTTGCAAAACACGTGAATTCGACAACAACGCTAAGAACCATTGAAAAATGGGAGGCCCTATTATTTTAATATTATTTTACTGATTTACGATACTGATTCCCGTTAGAAAGGTATTCTAAGAAAATTAAAAATAAAAAAGCTAATAAAACTGATAATAGACTACGCCGTGGAATTCCTTCTCAGAATTGTTAAGTACATAATATCTATAAACTTATGATTTTAATAACAGATGTAAGAAAGAATCTTAAATATCTATAAGTAAGTAATGGCAAGATAGCACCAACAATGAAGTCCGCTTGAAAATTCAAACCTAGAGGACCGTCATTGATCTAGGACCACAGAAATATTTCGATTTAGAAAAAACACTCACCTGAGCAATAGCGTCCAACGCCAGCCGCTCAATATCCACGTTGTAGAAACTGAGCGGCGGCACGTACCGCCTCCTCGGCCTGATGTCGTCGTAGTAGGCCACCACGTCGTTGATCGAGACCACGGGGCAGTCGTCGGCCGTACTGCAGCCACTGCTCACCCCATCCACACCGCTGTCCGAGTCCCCTTCTCCTCCAAACCCTTCCTTAGAATGCCTCCTTTCTCCATAGCTCTGCTCCGAACCCTCCTGATACCCTGACTCGTTCATGTCATCGGGAGTCACGATTTCGGGGATCTTCGTGAAATCGAAATCGTCGTCAGCGGTGGTGTCGAGCTCGATTATGTCCGCCATTTTGGAAAAAATATTAGGTTTCACTGTTTTGTGTTCACTACATACTGTTTCACTGCGTTGTGCACACTGGTAGCGCCCTATGGACAAAAAGTTATTGTTAGTTTGTTTGCCCAGTTTTCATTACAATAAATCAATTGAAAGTAGGCATTGTAGCGTGACGGAGGCATTTAAATGCTACCATTGCAATAATTTCGGGAATCTCCAAGCAGAGAGTGATGATGTCAGACTGACTGCTATTATTCTGCAAGCATAGATACTTTCACAATTGTCTAGCATTGCCAATTTCAATTACGGTGTTTTTAAGACTCGTCTTTTAAAATGAACGTTTGTCTCGCGATAGAAAGCTGCGTATCAATAAACTCTTAATAACCACAATTAACATTAAAGCTCAGCAAATCCCAAGCATAAAACGTAGACAAAGAAAGCTCTATCCAAAAATAAACAGCGCCATCGGAGCAGAAACACTCTTGATTTCTGCGAGACGAGCGACGGCTGCACCAAAACAAACTTTCGCTCTCGATAGAGGCGACACAGTGACCTCGAAGTTAGGTAAAAGCATGGCTTAAAGTTGCCGCTACAGGTGGAGTTAGACTAATGGGAGAATTAGTCAGAAATATTAACTGACAGGAAATACAGTTATGTTTTGAAACAGACGATGAAGATGTAGGTTAGGCGAGAACTCCTAAGGGACCGCAATAGTTAATTTTGACCCGACTGCAATTTATAAAAGGCGTTTAGTTGTCTGCAGAAGACATTAAACTGTTTAAGGACTAATAATTTACTAAGAAATCCAGTTAAATTAATAGGTTATATTTTAAAGTATCGTATTTGTACAGTCAGCAATAAAAGTTGCTGAACATTTCAATTTTTTTACGAACCCTATACACGTTCAACATCAGCATTACTTTGTAGACAACTAATGCTGATGTTGAACGTGTTAAAGGATTACTTTGAAAAAAATCAAATGATCAGCAGCTTTTATCTACAACAGTACCAAAGTAGGCATTCTTCTTTTCAAATTTTAGGTTCGTAAAAACAAAATAAATCCAGTTATATGACAACCTACCACAAAAATCCTAAATAAAGATTCTCTCAGATGTAAACCCATTCTCACGTATCTATGAACGTTCAATACAAATAAATAGAAATTAGGCCTATGATTTCAAAAGTTATACCAATATCTAAGCGGAATACGCTATAAATTTATAAAATAGTCTCATGAAACATATTCCAACGTTCAAACAACGCAAACCATAACTTTTCATTTCCAGGTTTGGTTTCCAATCAGTTGCCGAGCAACGAGCCGGATTTGAACAAACTTTTTCAATAAACTCAAACACTCTGTTTATTCTGCCTCGGTGGTCATCTTAGGTGGCAAGAAACTTGAGCGGTGAATTTTACTAGTAGCACAGAATACTAAGGGACAGACGCATCACTCCGCAAAGAAATTTAAACAAATAGCGACTCATGCTTTGACGCATTAAAATTCAATTCAGCTCGCGTAGCGCTGCATACCTACCAGTCATATTAACCTACAGAGCGCCTCTCTTTCTATCGCATAGGTCTTATCTCTTCTGACGCGGCACGTGTAACGACGCGCGACCCGCCGTCGGTGTCCGGCTATGTACTTGTAGCTTCGTACCTACAGTTCGGAGTGCGCTAGGCCTGCTAGTAGATTAAATTTCGGACGCGTTTGGAAGAGGTGCGGTGGGGACAGGCGAGGGCAAAGCGACGATTTAATGAACATTATTATTATGTTGCTGTTTCTCACGGGTTATATACACCCGGTCCTTTGGAAGGCTTTCGCGGGGACATGAGTCTCTTAGAGACTCTTAGAGCATTTGGTTAAGATATGTATTGGGCAACACTTATTATTATTATTACGACATTTTACATACCAAACCACATATTATATACACATTATTTTTTCTATTGTAGATGTAAATGAATTATAATGTTGACATACACTATTGAATTGGGAAATTCCTGTGATGATAGTTGTAATTTGAATATGAATAAATAAATAAATAAATTTTACATAGCAGCCGAGTATTGCGTTGTGCTTACCGCACCATTTTTAAGACTCTTATTTTCAAAACGCTATACTAGCACTAGAGGTTGTCAGATTATGAAGTATAAGATTTATGTCATTTAGTCGACGGTACCAGGTACTAGGCAACCAGAAACACGCAGGAGGCTTAAATGTTGCTAGGTACTGCGGAAGTGTTAACACACAGGTGGGATGGAAGTCATGGAAGTGAAGCATTTGTTTTTTTTAATCGTTTTGCTCATTTTTATAAAGCTTCGAAATCCTTTTTTGGCGTTTTAGTTTATTCTCCAGTACGACCGAATTATGTCTATGTTTTATTTTCATCGAGGACTGAAAAAATGCTTAATCAACTATCATAAGATTAAAACGTTAAAAAAGCAGAACATACAATAAACGGTTTGGTTAATTTGACTCTAGATACGCTACGGCACTACTGTAATCTTAAATTAAATGTATTCTTTAACTAAAGTTTGTAAATATAATATAGTCATGTTGTTTGTAGTTAATGCTAATTTTTACTGTTCATGTGCGAAACAGTACTTCTTGTATTGTTTTACAGCTATATTTGTATGCACGTGTTGTAGTTTCACAGCTGCAGCTGGACTAAAACAAATTCTAACAAATGAGGTGTCACTCGATTTGTCTGCGTTCCTCCATCCATTTGTTCTATTTACTTCGACATTTCCTTGTTTTGTACAAGGAAACATTCATTCAGAACATTCATTCTGAGCAAAAGTCTACTGACACTAAAATAAGGTTAGGACGGGGTACACAAACCTTTCTGAGGAATGGACCTTCCTTGAGGTGTACACATACAATATCGTTTATATATTATTACGTCTTTAGTCCTTGGTTCTAAAAAAAATTAAATGTGTAATTGCGACAAACCGCGATTTAAAGTGAATAAAATAAATACAATTGCAATTATTAAATACTAACTGTATTGTAATAGATCTATACTATTATTAAGATTGCACTGAACCAATTCCGTACATTGAAGATATTTTTGAATATCCTACTGGGATCGACCATTTAAATGATTTTAACACAAATCTACGGTTTATAGAATTTTTATGTTTGTTTGTTTGTTATAGACTCGGAAACTGCTGAACGTATTTTAATGTGGTATTCAGGTTTTGGTAACATTATTCTCAATTTAGATTATAGTGTATGTACCATAAAGTGACTACGGAGATACAGTTTGACCTCTTCGTAGTACGCGCTCTCATATACTCGTACTGGGGAGATCTTGCTAAGTTGGTCTTGGAAAAAATACAAATATGGGCTCGAATGAGGCACGCGGACGAAGTCACGGGAAAAAGCTAGATTGTTATAAATTCTGTTATAACGGCAGAATAATCAAGTAATAATAAATATAATAACGCACTTATCGGGAGCTGTCTTTGATTGCATCTAAATTAAATGCTCTGAGAGGCCTTTACTTGTTGGACTCATGTCTCCGCGCAAGCCTTCCAAAGGACCGGGTGTATAACCCGTGAGAAAGAGCGACAATAATAATAATAGTTTATTGACCATAAAAACCTTAGATTAGATTAGATTAGATTAGATAACTTTTTATTGTTTTCTACCAGAAATTATTACAGCAAAAGAATAATTACAAACTTAAAAACTAAAGTGTTACAATGGGCGGTCTTTTCGCTCAAAGCGATCTCTTCCAGACAACCTTTGGGTGGAGAGGGCTTAAGGAAACAGTAAGAGACGGGGGTGTCAACATAAATAAGATAATAGTGACTTGTACATTTGTACAAAGAGTGCAAACTATAATATCATGTAGGTACTACCTACTTACATATATAGCTATACTAAATATATAATAATATATACCAATTATAAGCATAATAATATAATATACATAATAAATTTAAAAATATATAAATTATTATGACAATACATATATAATATATAAGGATGCATAAGAGAAATAATAAACGTAAGAGATAAATTAAAGAGATATATAAACGGACTAACTACACAAAGAGATAAAGTTTCTTTAAATTATCTTTAAATACTTTTAAAGACGGTGCGCGTCTAACTGAGACCGGTAAGGAGTTCCATAGGCGAACAGTTTCGACGGTAAAAGAGACGCCTTAAAAGAACTACTATGCGAAGACGTTTGAAGGGTAAGGTTATCAGATGACCTCAAAAAGTAAGAATTAGAGCTGAGGAGGATAGCGCGGGGTGGAAGGATTAAACAAAATATTGTAAAGGAGAGACAGTATGTGAGTAAATCTTAGTTGCTTAGTTTTAATGTTAGTTATTAACATGTACTGATTTTCAACAAGATATTATAAGGTTAGATTTAACAATATTTTGGACCTCTGTAACATGATTATAACAACTAACCCGCTCTAGCACTTAACCTTTGCTCCCATAACAATTATAAAACTCTACTATAGTTATTTACGATAGCTACATTCTCCCATTCATAAAGCCGCGTCCCATTTCCCCAATGCACGGCAACAAGTGGGATCCTACTGACCCACTTATTCGTGTCAAGGGCATGGCATCTGTTCTCTCCCCCTCAGTCCGGACCCGCAACAAGTGGGAGGGAGGCTTTGGTTGCCCTTTGCAATAAATGTTGATCAGTGTTATAGGGTGCGTGCTTGATGGTGTGTAAAAAGGGGTGGTGTTTGAAGGTTCTTGAATAATTGTTGTTAACTAGATGCGTCCCGCGGATTCACTTGCTGATGAAACGTATTCTACGGGTTATTCCAGTATCTAGAGTATAACTTTACTTTCATCAAAATCCGTTCAGCCATTGCAGCGTAAAGAGGGAACAAACTCACTTACAGACACACAAACTTTTGCATTTATAATATTAAGTAGTACCAGGTCTAGCGCACTCCGCACTGTAGGTACGAAGCTACAAGTACATGGCCGGACACGCTATTTGTTTAAATTTCTTTGCGGAGTGATGCTTCTGTCCCTTAGTATTCTGTGGTAGTACTATTAAAAATTAGATTTATAGCAAGTTCCTAAAAAAATATTATTTGTTTCGATGGAAAGTAGCTTATATATTATGTTATATCTCCGGCTCTAATTAGCTTTGTGCGAAAAATTACGTCAACCCTTTGATCTTTTGACGTAAAAAGGTAACAAACAAACACACTTTCATATTCATAATAATATTAAATAAGCCTACTTATGAACCTTTAAATAACTATGTAGGCAAATTGAAGCATACTTTATTCAACCTCGTTACTTGAGATTCCCGTATCCACTCCAAGATCAATTGAATAACAATTTGTTTAAATAAAAATCATTCGTTTTTATTAAAAACCAACAACGTTTACTGGTGGTAGGATTTTCGTATGCGAGAGGCCGTCTGGGTGGGTACCACCACTTTGCTAGTTATTCAGCCGCCAAGCAGTAGTGCGCAAGCATTACTGTGTTTCGGTTTGAAGGGCATTGTAGCAAGCGAAATTACTAGGCATTATGAGACTCAACAGCTAATTGTCTCAGGGTGACGAGCGCAGTGCAGCGCCGCGCACGATTTTGCAAAACAAAGTTCTGGGTGGTGCTGTTATTGTTATGGGCTGGCGTATTGCTTAACATCAGGCAAACGACCAGCTCGTCTCGACATTCAGTTACATAAAAAAAGGATTTTGAATGAGTTTTCGAGCAGGTAATTGCTTTAAATAATATCTACACTCACAGTTCAAAATATGATGTAGTTTTAACATGCACTTCTGAAAGTACGAATACAAGCTATAACCACAGAATACTAAGGGACAGAAGCATCACTCCACAAAGAAATTTAAAGAAATAGCGACTCTTGCTATGACGCAATAAAATTCAATTCAGCTCGCGTAGCGCTGCATACCTACTAGTCATATTAATCTACAGAGCGCCTCTCTTTCTATCGCATAGCTCTTATCTCTTCTGACGCGGTACGTGTAACGACGCGCGACCCGCCGTCGGTATGTATCTGGTCGGGTATGTACTTGTAGCTTCGTACCTACAGTGCGGAGTGCGCTAGGCCTGGTATAACTGTTTGAGAAAAATCATAATATAATTTATAAGCAATTTATGGTTCACGAGATTGCCTAAAATGTTCTTCAAATTCCTTCTAGCTTATACTTGAATACATTGCAACAGAATCTCGATTCCTAAAAGCACGTGTGCAGCTACTGGTCTTCAAATGATGTTAGAAATTGGCCAATCGCCATCTAGGCAAACTGCGGAGAGTATAGATACTATTAGGTATTCTGTGGTAAAGGTGTATTGTCACAGGCAAAGTAATAGTAATAACTTCTTACAATATCTAGGGTACAAGAAACTACTAGGACTATTGTCATTGTGGACATAAAAAGGACATGTTCTTATGTTTCGTTCCGGGTGGAATCTTGCAACCAAAATTTCAAGCACTTTCCGATTAGCTGTCTGGCTGAAACTTGAGGCAAAGAACACTAACTATTACTTACGTACTTGAAGTGAGGAATGATTGATAGTCATTGGTTTTTTCTTATTGATTCAAGAAGGAGAGTCGAAAGTGATTTCCAATCATAATATTGTTTCTTCGTATCTTCTTAGAGCGCAAGTCGTCTGTCAATTGACGGCCTCTGTGGTGTAGTAGCTGGGCACGTCAGCACATATCCCAATATGTCACGTAGGTTGTACATAGGTTCGATTCCGCTACAAAACAAATCGTTGTGCACATAAAAAGTGTACGAATTTGTTTCGTGTCTGGGTGTTGTGGGACCATTTTCCTTGTGGTTCCTGGTTTCCTAGACACAAGGAATCTTAGTTTGATACCAGGATGATCCATGTAACATACATGGACCATCATCATCATTATCAGCCAGTTACGTTCCCACTGCTGGGACTCAGGCCTTCCCTCGTGGAGAGAGTATGGCCATAATCCACCACGGTGGCCCAGTGCAGGTTGGCGGATGTCACATATTATCCTTCAATTTTTGTGATCAATTTTTGTACATACCGGCTACCTCACGATATTTTCCTTTACCGTTTTTAGAGCGAGTGTTAATCCGCACATAACTTACGTCAGTGGTGTGGGGCCAGCGGGATTCGAACTCGGGTGCGTCGGATCGAAAGTCGCACGTGCTCCCACTGAGCCACACTCGCTCTTGTATGTTACCGTTGGGCATTAATTTCTAAGAGCATGTGAGATGCGACTGATCGAGGGGAATGCAGGGTCAATGAATTATCAGGTGACGCTGGCCAGGCGCCAACCACCAGTCGAACTACTTTTTGCCACTACAAGCCAAGTTCAGGGCATCGAATGATGATGCGTGACAGCCATGGTGATAGCTAGCAGTGTTGTTTACAATTTATGGTCATATAATGACTGTATACCCATCACTGTTTCTTAATACGTAGCAACCGATGTAATGTCTCCAAATATTTTTTTTAAATTACCTTATAGGGAAGCATTAGACCGCAGTCTCACCTGATGGAAAGTGACGACGCGGTCGACGATGGATCATGCTTGCCTAGATACCGATTCACTCGAGACTTGAAGATACTCAGATTATAAGAATCGGGAAACAAAGACGCTGGTAAGGTGTTCCATTCCTTAGCTGTTCGCATTAAAAAAGTCGTAGCAAAACGCTTTGTTAATATTATTATAATCGAATGTATACCGCATACGGGCATCGGAGTATTTTTTTTTTATTTTACTGAATGATGAGACGAGCCAGACGTTTGCCCATAACAATTGCAGTGCCATTCAGAACATTTAATACTGTAAAAAGCACGGCGTAGCACTGCATTGCGCTCATCACCCCAACGTCAAATATTAAGTCTCATATGCCCAGTAATTTCGCTACAATGCCCTTCAAGCCGGAACACAGTAATGCTTTGCTCTCTACTGATTGGCGGCTGAATAATTGGCAACGCTGTGGTACCTACCTAGACGGCCTCCCGCTACGAGAGACCTACCACGTGTATTAGAAGAAATGTAAGAAATTAGAGAAACCGAATTAGTGGTACAAAAATAAGTTCAATATCAAGAATGTCAAAGTTGAAGTTCTCTATGAAAGCGCCAGACATTTCCATTCTATATTACAACAAAAACTGCCCTAATTCTGTATCCAATCGGCCCAGAACCCAATCAGATCAAATACATAATTTATGCCTCACAAAAAATGGTCCCAATGATGAATAGGCAGAGTTGCCGCGCCCTGTTGCGAAAAACTTATCAGGTTCAGATATCGAGCCTACGCCTACCTAGGTAGTGCTTAGGTAGCCTATGTATACCTGCCAAGGTAGTTTAGATAACCTAGATACCAGGCAGTAGCGCCGGTCATTTCAAATTGCTGATAAATTAAGTTAAACTAGTATCACGCCCCGACTTCGCACGGTGTACGAATATTATTTATTGCATTTATTGTACATTCAATATATTATTTAAGTCAAATTAAATTAAGCAGAGTTCTTATATGCTATCATAGTGGGTATATGTATGTACACGGACCTTGTGAGGGTGTTTGCCAATGAGTGCACGTCAGTTGGCCATTATTGTCTAAATATTTACCTACTATGATTCATATTATTTTGTATCCAAGTCATACATATGTATATATTAACAGGTATACTGCCAAAACAAAGCGTTTCGCTTCAACTTTCATAATGCGAACAGCTAAGGAATGGAACACCTTACCAGCGTCTTTGTTTCCCGATTCTTATAGTCTAGGTGTCTTCAAGTCCCGAGTGAATCGGTATCTTCGAGGCAAGCATGATCCATAGTCGACCGCGTCGTCACTTTCCATCAGGTATGAGACTGCGGTCAAATGCTAGCCTATCAGGTAATTAAAAAAAAATCTTTAACCTCCTTCGAGAAATTCTCTAGATGTCATATCAAGTATCGAGTCACAATGTTACACTCTCAGTCACTGGTATAGTGGTTGGGTAGGTTGACTCAAATCTCGTACACCACCGAGGTTACGGTTTCGATTCCCGCGACGCGTCGGGACAAATGTTTGTGCACAGAAAAAAAAATGCAAGCATTTGTTTCGTGTGAAGTGTTGTGATACCATGGTATTTATGGTTCTCTAGATACAGGGATCCTAGTTAAGGGTCAGGATCAACGTGTGCGATTGTTGAGCGTATTTATTTTACTGGGTGCGACTCACTGGGGAAAAGTTTACAACGAGTAATATTGTGACTCGATGGGAAAAATGCATCAAATAACACTAACACGACTGGGTGTGACTCGTTTGAAACCCACCACGTTTGTGGCACTGGACACTGTGGTTGTGTCAGTCACTGTGACGTCACGACATGAATGACCCACGTGTAACAGCCTGTGACCAAGATCACGTGCCTCCAGTTGAACAGGAAGTTGCATTAGCTCGACCCCACCTCCTGCTGAGAAAATTACCGTCTAGATTGTTGCATCGGAGTACTTATGTAACATCATCAATATTTTATGAAGAAAGGTATTACGATTTAGATTGACCACGTCTATCGTATTGTATAAATGAATTCAGTCTTCTTCTATAGCTACTTATTTTGTATCCTATTTCTACTTTTTATATTCTTTATTGTGCACAATGTCGTTTACAAAGTGAATTATAATGTGTGTAGTGAAATGTATGTACAGAGGCGAGCTTAACACTTAGAAGAGTTTTCTTCCAGCAAGCTCCTTGCGAGAGCGAGTGTGGCTCAGTGGGAGCACGTGCGGCTTTCGATCCGACGCACCCGAGTTCGAATTCCGATGGCCACGCAACACTGACTTTCTTAAGTTATGTGCGGATTTAAAACTCGCTCTAAAAACGGTGAAGGAAAACATCGTGAGGAAACCGGCAGGTGTAAGAATTAATTACATTACACCAACCCGCACTGGGCCAGCGTGGTGGATTATGGCCCATACTCTCACTATACGAGAAGGCCCGTGTCCCAGCAGTGGGAACGTGATGGGCTGATGATGAAGTTCCTTGCTACTTTTATCATACTAATATTATAAAAAGGAAACTTTGTAGGGGTGTATTGCTAGCACGGTTGTATAGATGGATGTTTGAACTCAATGACGCCAAATTACTGAATTTTGATGAAATTTGGTACGTAAGGTACTTTAAATCCTGAAAACGACGTAGAATACTGTTCATTTCGGAAAATCGCCAGGTGCAGCTAGTGTAGTTGTAGTAGTGCAGCTACATAGTAAATATTAAAAAAAACGAAGGTGTGTGCGTTTGTAACACAATCACGCAAATGAAGAACAGATTTTGATGAAATCTTGATCGTTGAGTTTAGATCCTAGAATAGGATAAAGGACACTTTTTATCCCGGAAAATTGTGCACGCGGGGAAGCCGCGGGACGCAGCTAATGTAACTTTATTACAGCCCTTGAATGGATCAATGTCTAAGAATTAAGCCATTACGTTTGTTTTAGATAATTTAAACAGTTACTGTTTTAAATTTGCAAGAATGGTATGGTACAGATTCTGAGATAATGAGTAGATATCGGAGTGAGTTCGGTTGGACCTTACTTGGACTTACTTGACAGCCTCTTTGGTGTAGTGGTTGGGCAGGTTGGCTCAAATCTCATACATCACTGAGGTTGCGGGTTCGATTCCCGTGACGGGACCAATGTGCACTTTGTGCAAAGAAGAAAAAAAAATCGCAAGCATTTGTTTCGTGTCTGGGTGTCGTGGGACCATGGTCCTCATACTTCCGGGTTCCCTAGATACAGGGAATCCTAGGGGCCAGGATCTATGTATGTGATCGTTGGGTGTATCGTTGGGAGTATTTATTATTTATTTATTTATTTACGAGTAGGTATTATATAATATATAAATGTACTAGTTTCGCTCGTGTCTGTACTCTGTACCACTGATCCAACTCAGTAGCGCTGGTAGCGTAGCTCGCCTAGCCGTCGTAACAGATCTGCTAGGTTAAGCAACATTCACTGCGGTAACCTTTGGATGGATGACCTTTTTCGTGGTATGCACATCTGAACAGGTCATACACCTTAAGTAAAAATGCCTGCCTATTACAGTTCCAGTGCCACCCAGAACTTTGTTTTGCATAATCTTGCGCGGTACTGCACTGCGGTCATTACCAACTATGACTACTATCTCGCAATGCCCAGATTGCTAGAAACGCTTGTAGTACAAGCTACAACCAGGTCAGGCAGTCGCGCTGGCATTCCACCGCTCGCTGGTGAGACGGCGCGGCACCGGTACCCAGCCGCCGCTCCGCCGCCGGCATACCACCGACACGTGGCCATTCGCCACACATCACGCTCTACCGCCACAGCGGCCATATTTAATCAGCGACAGCCATTTTGTAAACACGGTAATCGCTGTCATGGGCCAGCGTTACACGACCGATAACGGTAATTAAATTAAGGAAATTTTTTACTTTGTGATTTAAAGTCTAAAGGACTCCGCCCATTACTCCGTATCGTATCATGACCGACACAGGCAACAAAATATTTTTCGTACCAGTTTCTATGAGGCAACGCTCACTGCACCGTTCCGCGTAAGCGAGCCGCGCCAAACCGAATATTTTGAAGCTGGGCTATTTTTAATAAGTCGAAACCTTTGCATTTGAAACATCAATTTTTGACAAAGTATTATTTTAAAAATAAGGAAAATTTCCTGGATTTCCGTTTGACAGATTTGAAATCTTCGGATTCGAAATTCGAATCCGATAAAAATGTGCCTGAATCTGATCGGAAGAGGCCTTTCGATTGAGTCAAAATAATCGAGCAGGTGACTGTGTTTTGTTCCTTGCGCAATACGTTCATGGCACGGTCATATTATGCGACATACTATGGTGTAGTGTGCGGAGTCCTTAATAGCGTAACTGATGGATGAATAACTTAAGAACTTACTTTCTTGCTATGGCCACAACATTATCTACGGGCGAGCGACGCGTTGCTAAGGAAGCGTCTAAGGAAAGTAGATACTTGTATTCCATACAATTTATGAAAAACTTTTATTATGACTTGTTCATTAAAATTTGACAAATTGCAAATGAATTTCAAAATTACTAGCGGAGCTTAAACCAGCCAAGGTACTAATCCGGGCTATGTTTAGCAATATCTGCATATCTTTCTAGGATAAGTAGTTCTAAGCGGAGAAAGCCAGGAAGTGTAGCGCTGTGGCAGCTACGTCACGTATTACGGAAGAAACTAATGCGATGATCGATAACGTAGCTAAGGTCACCACTGGACTACAATAGCACAAGAGCAAAATGTAGGAACGTTCTACATACCTAGCTACTACTACTTAGAATCATCATCATCATCAGCCCATCACGTTCCCACAGCTGGGACACGGGCCTCCTCTCACAGAGAAAGTATGGGCCATAATCCACAGATGTCACACGTCCTTGAATTTTTGTGATTAATTCTTGAACATGCCGATTTCCTCACAATGTTTTCCTTCACCGTTCTTTAGAGCGAGTGTTAAATCCGCACATAACAAAGTCCCTAGTGCGGGGCCAGCGGGATTTGAACTCAGGTACGTCGGATCGAAAGTCGCACGTGCTCCCACTGAGCCACACTACTTAGAATGGTAGGTAAAGACTTTTGGTCAGCGCATGAACGTCATCAATATTCTTTAATAATGTACAGTAATATTATAAATGCGAAGGCAACTCTGTCTGACATCTTTTCATGGCAAACGGCTGAAGCGGTCTTAAAATTTGGCACAGAAATAGCCCGTAGCCAGGACATGTGATTTTCAGTCCAATTTAACACGTGGTTCCCGAGGAGTCGGGATAAAGCAAATCCCACGCACACGGTATTATTAGTCTACTTCTTATTCTCCTTCTTCTCATGTGGAAGTGGCCAACACTGGTGTCGGAGTTTTAGACCGACGGCGACGGCCTCCGACACGGCCTAACGACTGTTGTCCTAACAACAACCGGGACGGACGGCTTAACGTGCCCTCCGAGGCAGGTAGCGCTCAGATGCAAATACTACACAAACGGTCACCCTTCCAAGTTGTGACCGCTGCTTAATCTAGAAGATCTGTTCCGAACGGCTAGGCGAGCTACGCTACGAGCGCTGCGAGGTATTATAAGATAAAATACTCCTGCATCGTTGTCATGGAAGTAATAACTTTCAGCGATAAGTCTGCCTCGTTAATTAGGTAAAGATTATCAGGTACATGTTTTGGTTGTCAAGTCCTGTGAAGTATAGCACTGCGCTCGTCACCTAGAGACAATAGCTCTTCACTCTCATATGCCCAGTAAAGTTACTACTTTGCTGGCTACAATGCCCTTCAAACCTGAACACAATATGCTTTGCACTGCTGCTTGGCGACAGAAATGAAAATGAAATGAGATCTCTTTATTGAAATACACACAGATAATTAAAAACTAACAATAAAAGCTTATTCATAGTGTAACAATGGGCGGTCTTATTGCTAAAAGCGATCTCTTCCAGACAACCGTGCAGGGAGAGGAAAGACGTAAAAATAACGACAGAATAGAAATAAAAATGACAGAATAGCTAGCAAAGCGGTAGTACAAAGCAAGACCGCCTCTCGCTTACAAGAGACCTTCCTCCTAATAAATCTTGGGTATACACTGATTTTTCCTTGGCGCGTCTGTTCAGATTCTGGACAGTCTACTTAACACACACGAGATGATAAGCATACGTAAGCAGCGACATAACGCACTCAATCAGATGCATACTCGGAGAGAAAACCTAACTCAGTGCGACACGATACGATGTGGTCAAGTGGAAAGGAAACACATGGCGTGAGTAAACAATGATCACATTTATGTAGATGACATTCTTAATGCTTATGGATCCGTCAGTTTTGGAATAATTGAGAATTGAATGTTTTCTAAAACAAACTTAGTTAAGAGTACGTAACATTTGTACATACAGCAGTTGCACTCCGCGGTTTCACCCGCGGTTACCCGGGATAAAAAGAAGCCTATGTGTTAATCCAAGGTATCTCCATTCCGAATTTAATTCAAATCTGTTGAGCTGTTACAGCGTAAAGAAGTAAGAAGCACACGTACATACTTTCGCATAATATAGAATATTAATATGATAATACAATTCAATAATGCTTTATTATACCACACAGGAAAAACAATAATCAATAAACAGTAGGTACAATAGGCGGCCTTATCGCTGAACAATATCTATATATGCCTCCTGGTAGATATGGTTGAACTTATAAATTTGTAACATCATGTAGGTTACCCATATTCGCAATAAATTAATTTGAATTTGAATTTGACAATTACTTACAGACAACAAGTGTGGTGTCATTATAAAACTCCAATTATATGTAAATATGATATACTATTAAAAATAAAAACAAATCTAAATAAATTAAATACCTACTATAAATAAATTACATAAAATGAATACATAAATACAATATACATATATATTTATACATTTATAATAGTGTGATAAGATAATGTATTGTAGTAAGTCAATAGGAGCTGTCTCACCAACCTGTTAATAACTGGTTAATTAGTCTAATGTGCTCTCTAAACTTGATAAATAAATTTCTATTAACAAAACAACATAAACATGACTATAGAAACGGTACGAAGAAGTGACGTAAGAGAAGCGTGATAGCTAGTAACAAACCTAGAACGATAGAGCCTTACAATAATAACGAATTTTTATTTGGTGTCTAAGGACAACATGCAACAGTCGGTAGGCCATGTCGGAGCGGAGGCCTTCAGGTGGCCTATTGCTCCGACATGAGGATTAGCCACACGAGAAGAACGCAAATAGTACGGAAATGGTTTCATATAATACTTCTCAAAGATTAAGCTATTTTTTAACCGACTTCAAAAAACGAGGAGGTTCTCTGTTCGATGTTTTCTTTTTATGTTTGTTACCTCAGATTTCCGTCATTTATGAACCGATTTGGAAAATATTTGCGCTGGGTTCAGTATACTTACGAAGTGGTCCCATATCAATTTCATCGATATTTGACCTTGGACTTCGAAAATACATTAAAGTCGGTTTTTTTTTATTTAAAACGTATAATTGTTCCCAATACGCACACAAGTGATTATTATACAAGCTTTTATTTAGCTTGCAATGTTTGGGTCAAATGTTGCAAGTTGAATCAGAACCACTTCCTCTTATCCTACGGAGTTGAAATTTTGCATACTTGTGAAAGTCCGATGACAATACAGTATTTTTTTTTTAAGTTCGCCCGTTATGGCAGGCTAAAGTCTCTAGGACCATACCGCCATGTCTTACGTAGTTTTTATTTGATAGTTTAATATTCCATTTATTATACTTTTGTTGAGAATGAGGATCAACAGCAACAAACCGGACCCTCTCCTAGTGCTTCAATAAACTGGTGGAACTTTATTACAGGCTTTCCATGGACTTTTTGGAAGAACATAAAAAGCAATGTTTTCTCTATTTTGTTTCATTTGCCTACACTCGTGCCCGTTTTGCGAACACATAATGGTTAATATTCCACCGATATTACACATGATCACTCGAAATAACACTTGTTTGGAAAATAAAACAAAATCGAACTGTATCACTTTTCACTTCCCCGACAATGCAGTATTATGGTGACAGCCAGCTGATCTGATATTAGTGACGGTAGGTGGGCAATGGAACTCCTTGATGGATAATCGTAAACTACTAGTGTTTGGGCTCATTTTAATCTGCTCGCGGATCCGATTACGTTTGTTAAAAGCTTGTCTTGAAAAAATATTTTTCAATAAACTTTTTTTTTACGCTTAATAGTCATTTAGCTATTTAAAAAAAACTAATTTGTCTCTCGCTTCTCTCAAACACCTTGTTATTGAAATCATTACTGCGAAAGGGTACTAAAACGTGTGCACGTTTTATCAGGCCTAGCGCACTCCACGCTGTAGGTACGAAGCTACAAGTACATAGCCGGACACCGCCGGCGGGTCGCGCGTCGTTACACGTGCCGCGTCAGAAGAGATAAGAGCTATGCGATAGAAAGAGAGGCGCTCTGTAGGTTAATATGACTAGTAGGTATGCAGCGCTACGCGATCTGAATTGAATTTTATTGCGTCATAGTCGCTATTTGTTTAAATTTCTTGGCGGAGTGATGCTTCTGTCCCTTAGTATTCTGTGGTTTTATATAGACGTTGACTCTACTTAACACGTAGATGCCTAGATACCTAGCAACTAGTGCGTCTGTAGCCGGGTCAAGTCGATTGAGTCGAAGACACTTGAAAGTCTTCCTAGTCGTATGACGTTGTATTGGAAACGGAAATAATTAACTTGAAGAGAATCTCATTGTACTGCATTATTCTGTTTATTCTAAACATCAAACTCTGCATCTTGGGTAGGTACTGTAGTGACAAATAAATCTATAACATAATTACATGATTATAATCTCAATTTAACACTCGCTCTAAAACGGTGAAGGAAAACATCGTGAGAAAACCGGCATGTCCAAGAATTTTTCACAAAAAATCAAGGATATGTGACATTCACCAACCCGCACTGGGCCAGCGTGGTGGATTATGGCCCATTCTCTCTCTATGAGAGAAGGCCCTTGTCCCAGCAGTGGGAACGTGATGGGCTGATGATGATGATGATGATGATAATATGAATTCCAATGACTGACTGACACACTGACCACAAAATTAACAAAACGATAAGACCTTACATTAAATTCATGTTTATATGTATTATTTATATCCGCTTCTAGGTGCTTTTTTTGTTTTTATGTAACGTTAGCCTGGTGGTGAACAATACGCCTACCCATAGCAGTTGCAGCACCACCCAAAACTTTGTTTTGCAAAATCCTGCGCGGCGCTGCACTGCGCTTGACATCCTGAGACAATTAACGCCCAGTAATTTCGCACTTGTTCACATTGGACGTTTTATGCACTTTGAAGTTTATTAATGCGATGCTAGGTAGTTAAATATGTGGAATCTACCTAATGTGCTGCGTAATATCGAGCAGTATTGTAGTAAACACTGTGGGTGTACGTCTGTCTCGTACATGAAATTGCGTATTATCGCGCATTTAATTAACATTAGCAGACATAATCAGAAAATCAAATTACAAGTTTATCTACAGCTGTTCATAAAACTGTGTTATTATAGCACAATTTTAATGAATAAATTACGCGAACTTCAACTAAGTAAAACAG
This sequence comes from Petrophora chlorosata, assembly GCA_951640565.1. Classification (NCBI taxonomy): domain Eukaryota; kingdom Metazoa; phylum Arthropoda; class Insecta; order Lepidoptera; family Geometridae; genus Petrophora; species Petrophora chlorosata. The sequence continues at coordinate 1,726,200 of OX621196.1, read as the reverse complement.
TGTTACTTAATACAAAATACTTCGAACGCGGGAACGGTAAGAAAATACGTTAGACTAGAAATTGATAGATCTGACAGAATCTAGATTAAGACGATTTCCGTCACTTCAGCGTTTTTGTGCTGACGGCGGCGCTAGAGACTTGAATTTTACCCATGAAGAAATGAAATGGTTAGAATATCATAATTGAACATATAATAATAATAATAAATTCATTTACTTCAGGCAATAATACAGTTAACAAATTAAAAGTACCAGAGGCCCATAAAATATATACTTTACAGACCATATTATCAATGTTTTCTGAAGACAGAAACGTTAACCTCAGTATATATTACAATTTAATCATTTAAACACGGAACTTTAACAAAGATGCATGTCTAGACAATAATCATAATCATAATCAATTTATTGGTATCATTAACACAAGTCAGATTTTAAAATTAAATAATAATAATAATATTACAATGTAATATATTAAACAGTATACAATTATTTATACAACATTCATCAAATGTCACTACGTATAAAGTCATAAAATTCAATAAACGTCATAATTTATGTTCTACAAATTCTTCGAAGCTGTAGAACGTTTTCTCGATAAGCCACCGTTTCAGACGAGATTTAAAGCAGCTCAAACTTGGAGCTGCGGTGATCTGGTCCAGTAGCTTATTGTATACTGTTGGGCCCATAACATGCGACGTCTTAGAGGACTTCGTAAGCCTACGAGGTACAGCAGAGAGTTTCGATTACAATAATGCTTTATTGAATACCAAACACAAGGAAAACAATAGTTAACAAAGTCAATAAACAGTGGGTACAATGGGCCGCCTTATCGCTATGCGCAATATCTTACAGGCAACCTTTGGATGGACAGGAATTTGAATAGAAATATTGCGGTCAGTGTGGTGTCATTATAAAACTCTAATTATATGTAAATATGATATACTATTTAAAATAAATAGGTATAATTAAATTAAATACCTACAATAAATAAATAACATTAAATGTATACATAAACACTATACATATATATTTATATATACATAAATATAATTATACAATGTCATGTAACCATTTCGTACCCACTGCTGGGACAGAGGTAAGGTAGTCTGACAGGAAGATGGACCACGTGATAGTGCACGTTAGCGGATGTCAGATTCCACTTGATGATTTTCTTTCATAATTTTAGAGCGAGTGCTAAAATCTGGACATAACTTAGGAAAATTTATTGGCCAACTGGGATTCGAACTTCGGTGTGTCGGAGCAAAATCCGTATGAGCTATCGCTAAACCAATCTCGCTCATGAAAAATACTAACTAGAAATTAAAAACAAATTTTAAATCAACAGGTCACTACAAATGCGACACGTGTAGCAACTGCTGACAAAAAGTGCATGATCGCTGACAAAATAATGCAAATCAGTTGACATATTGTCTACCTGCTTAATTATGATATTGTCAATTTATAGTACATTAATGTTGAAACTTAAACATAGGTTTATAATTCTTGTATTTTGGAATTGTTTAAATAAGCAGTAGTGCGCAAGCATTATTGTGCTCCGTATTATTGTATTTGTTATAGTTTTGTTTGAAGGGCATTGTTGCTGAGGTCCGAATGTATCTGACTTTACTGGTGGTAGGTTTCTTGTATGCGAGAGGCCGTCAGAGTGGTTACCACCGCTTTGCCAGTTATTCAGCCGCCAAGCAGTAGTGCGCAAGCATTACTGTGTTCCGGTTTGAAGGGCATTGGAGCCAACGAAATTACTGGGCATTATGAGACTCAACAGCTAATTGTCTCAGGGTTACGAGCGCAGTGCAACGCCGCATTTTGCAAAACAAAGTTTTGGGTGGTGCTGTAATAATTAGGGGCTGGCGTTCTGCTTAAAAAGAGTTAAAACAAATGCTAATATCAAAAACCTTGTATTTTTCTGAAAGCCTGCTTCTGTAAAATTCAAGACTGGCTGAATGTGCAAACAGTGACAAGCGATCATTAAAATAATCATGGTACATTGTTGCATAGATAATGTACGATTTCAGCATGATGCAGTTATTTACAGCTCACTGATGTTTTCTGTAATTTGCACCTGAGTAGGTATTTGCTGACATCAAAATTCATTCTTCAGTATAACATGAATAATTTTAAACAATGCTTGTAATATACAACATTTTTTTATGGAACGTGATTTTATGGTGAGTGATGAGACGAGCTTGTCGTTTGCCTGATGGTAAGCGCTACGCCTGCCAAAACAATTTGCCACCCAGAACTTTTAATGCCATAAATAACACTGCGTAGGACTGCATTACGTCCATAACCCTGAAACATCAGATACTAAGTCTCATATTGTAATTTCGCTGGCTACAATGCCATTTAAACCGGAACACAGTAATGCTTGCGCACTACTGCTTGACGGCAGAATAACTGGTATAGCTGTGTGTAAATTAAAAAACGGACAATTTTATATAAACACAGAGGAAAAACCATAACAGATAAAGGGTATTCTTTGAAATTATATCATAAAAAATATTATGACTGACTCTGATTCAGCTTACTTACATGGAATTGGCATTTATATATAAAAAAAATAACACTTAACCCAGTTCCACATCACATTGCGGTCTTTGATTAATTCAATTATAAAAATAGTGAATAATATTACCTAATTTAAAGGTTACTAACATTCATAATAGCAGATAACATTTTCCAATAAAATCGGTATTACTTTAAAGTATGGCAATAAATCAAACGCGGCACACCGCAAGGAAAGCTAGCTCCGTAAATGGCAACGAACTAACATACCTAAACAAAAACACTTGACTAACAAATATAAATAAACCCTATAACTATGATATCATAAAGAATATTTTAGACTGACACAGATAATTCGAGCAGACTGTGTCGGCGTGAACACCGGTCAGCCTTGGTACACTCACTTTTGTATATAACCATTTATTTATTGTGAATGCCGATTTGTAGAACGAATTCAATAATGCACCTCAAGTAGACCCTATTTTGAACAGCAAAAAGCTTAAAATTGCGCTATTAGCCGTCAATAAGCAAGGAACTGGGCCATTATAGACTGACATTTTAAAATCGAGTTAGGTACCTAATTATTTTGTTAGATTCTTTTGTTTTTTAAAGTGTCTGTCAGATTATAGTTCTGCATTTATTAGCGGCAGAAATAATTTATCGATGAAAATACTTAAATAATTGAATAAATACAAGGTGTTTTATGTACCGAAACAGAAGTTGTTTCATTCATTGTTTCGAGCGGTATTTATTTATTACACTTTGTTTGAACCTTTGTGATTTTTAATAAAAGAATAGGAGTAGAACAAGTGTTTTCTGCAATCAATAGCATTGTTTCATTTAAACACGTGTACTCTAATTATTGCTTTTTGCCGATGTCACCTATGTCGCTAGTTTTTAACATGCAGTTTTGTGTGTCGGCAAATTGCAGTATATTATAATGTTCGAACTTTGACCGATGACACTATCCTATAGAAACTCATATAACAACAATTCCATGCAGATGAAATAAACAAAATCCGTAAATAAAAAAAATATAAACACTACCTTTTTGTGGATTAAGAATGCATTGTCATCGAGTTGTGAGCTACCCCGAAAGTTTCAGCTGGATAGCCAATCGGGAAGTGCTCGAAATTTGAGTTGCAAGATTCCACCCGCAACGATAGACAGGCAGTCAAACAAGAAAGTGACCTTTATAAAAACGTGGTAATAATCATATCGCACCTTATAAAAGTTAACATTTTTCTGAACAACAAGCTAGTCGTTAATACAAAAGAACCATCGACAAGGCAATTCCACGAACTGGCAATTTTAAGCCCATTCCGCTCATTCAGAACATTTCCTTGGCACCGAGGCTTCGAAGGCTTTGAGGTGGAGAAAATATCGAAATTGAATTACGAATCCTCAACGAGACCGACGTAATAATTCAGGGAATGATTAAATTCTGAGGTATTTTTGGAGAAACGAATTGTGGGAGGAAGAAGGAAGGTGGGCAGGTGATTTGTTTTATTGATAAAAGTAACAGTCTGGTTGTCGGTAACTTATTAGACTTTCATAATATTATTTCAAATATAATTTTAGTGTTTGCTTTATATCTCTTTTTCGATTAAAAATAAATATCTGAATACCACGTTTTTATGCGCCTTTTGAGGTTAGGTCGGCATAACATGCTAATAAATATATTTAGAGGGTACATATTGTCATTGACTTGTAAGCTACCCTGAAAGTTTTAGACAGATAGCTAATCGGGAAAAACGTGGTGAAAATTCTCTCTAAGCGATAAGATCGACCACTCATTGCGACACATGAATTATGGTTACTTTGTCTATTAGTTACAATTTTTTTAAGCTGAGAACTATGTATGAAAATTATTTTGAAAATTCTATCTCACTACATGAGCAGGTTTGGATTACGTGCTTTTTATCCCGTGCTGCTCAAACACTTCGCGTTCTACAAAGTAAAGATAGACTGGATTGGGACGCTTCGCGTCGTCACGTTCACCTCACGACCCCGGCGTCGCGTCGGTCGGCGCAGGCGCACAAACAAATATTAGTAAACAAAGCGGCACAAAAACCCGATCGGCGAGTGTCCGCGTTGCGCGACCGAGTGAAAGTGCCGCGCCAGCTGATTGGTCGTCAGTCTAGCTGGTACCTGCCGGCTGCCGGTTATGGGAGCGTTTACCCTGCCATGATGACCAACTCACGATAAACTAGGCAGAGTGGTTTACCCTGTTAAAAATACTGTGTTGCTAGGAGATTGCTCATCTGAAACTGGGAACTGCTGGTACTCCGCTGCCGGTGTAGGAGCGTTTACAGGATGGTTTCCGATCATAAACCGAATAGGAATTTGACATATAATACCTTATTACTAATAAATTGATTATTCTGATTAGGAATTAAAAGTCCTGAGTCCTTCGCAAACGTTTAGTTCTACGCTAGACAAAAACTTCCGTACCAAATAGTAGTGAGCATGTAGTAATTCGAGATGGATCATGCATTTCTTGCAGGTAGAGTGTATAGAGTGTATGAGATATGATGATGAGATATGTATCAAATCACCATCAAATTCATCAAAACTCGGCGACATATGGAAGACAAAATCAAATGTACCTAAACCCTGTAAAACCTATATTGACGAAGAGCACGAGAACACAAGAAATCATTATTTATTATAGTGCCACGAGGGCTTTCTTGGAAGTGGATGGGATGCTGCATATACATTACGGTAATAATTACAAGGTTCCATACTGTTCAAGTCTTAGTTCCAATCTTGGCCGCGTTCATCAAGTTCTTTGTCGCACTTAGCGTTTGGAATGATGGGCTCCGGCCGCGGTCGTACCACCCACCGAACAAAGCCATGCCGTCCAGCAAACTAGCAGTGTTTCGAGATGACGTCCGGTGAACCATCCGTAAAACGGGTTTGAGCAGTTGGCCCAACCGCCATCTTCCCTTTTTTAGTCATTTTTTTATATCCAACGTTCACAAACATATATTCTGGCTCCTAAATAGGATTCCCTGTATCCAGGAACTACGAGAACCATGGTCCCACAAAACCCAGACACGAAATAAATGCTTACGCAATCTATTTTCTATGTACAAACTTTTGTCCCGTCGCGGGAATTGAACCCGCAACCTCAATGGTGTATATGGTTTAAGCCAACCTGCCCAACCACTACACCACAGAGGCTTCCTTTACATCTTTGTGTGATGTGTGCTATCTTTCGGTTCGTTGTTTAACATAAGGCGAGATAGTGACCATGAACATAGATCAATAAGCGATAACCATAACTAAGTATAATACATTAGGTATATCGGGTGTCACACCTTTCAGTATGTTTTGTCTTATCGCCTACGCCTGAAAGGGCATTATCACTTATGTACCTACTGTAAGACCTCTGTCATCGATTTACTAACGTATCTTATAAGCACTTATCAATATTGTCTAGCTTTTACGTCACCGAAAAAAGCTTTTTATGTTTATTTAAGAACATTTTAAATATATTGTTTTTAATTTAAATTGGAAGTATGGCCATATCAGGATATAATTCATATCTGGTAAAATCAATCTATTGAAATATAAAACTCTTGAGACTAGTACTGATAACTGGTGGGTAAGTGACTCGAGTTATTGAGTGGAACTAGCGAAAACATAGGTTTCGAGTGCTATTTACATATAAGTGCGCAGTGATACAACAAGCTAAGCCTCACACTAGGCTCCAACACAAATTCGAATAGCTAAAAAACTTTGGAAATCTCCTATGTATTATGTAGCATAACTGGAAAAATATGTTTTTTTTTACGCTTAATAGATCTATGTTTGGCCACTATCTCGCCTGATGTGAAGCGATGATGTGGCGTAAGATGGAGAACATAGATCTAGAAAGAGACGGCAGTTGACCGGCTGCTCAGACCCGTCTCCCCGATGGTTCACCGAACATCGCACATACGGGTATTTGATACAAAAAACTGGCCAAAACCTTTTTTTGGTAATTTTGGGTCAATTGTGCCTCCTAATTATTTTTCATATTAATTTTAGTATAACCCAATCATTTCTATACCCTTTTCTCCAAAGGGACTTACGTGTGAAATAAAATCGAAATAAAATAAAACATTATTTTCTATTTCAAGCATTATGGTGATTTATTTGTACAATAATTAATAAAAAAAGCATTTAAAAATACACAATGATTTAAAAATAACGCTTACTTTTTACATAACCTTACAAAATACATAAATGAAAAGCTATGTACAAACTGTAATTTACATCGAAATAAAAGTTAAATATACATTTTCTTGTAATATTTACAGAGAAACTTATACAGCTAATATTCGTCAGACTCGCTATCGCTATCTGCTTGATCAGTACTAGTGCCCGGGTCAGCATTATCAGTGTCAGTGTCCGCGGGACACTCGTATTCAACTTTAAGAAATTGTAGAATTTCTTGCGATAGTGGTTTCCTGTTCCTTTTGAATTGCATTCTGCTGCTGCTACTAAGAAAGACATCAGAGGTCAGAAGAAGGCGGTTCATGACATCTTGGAGGCAATTCTTTCGCGAAAACTTTCTTGCAAAGTTTTGCCTGTATAGGCGGAAATGTTTATTCCGCGACTCAGCTGCCTCCTCTGATAATTGTCCAATCGGCAAAAGAGCATGTTTGATTACCAAAGCCCCATGACACAAAACTTTATGCAAAGTTGGCGTCATGGGGTGCCAGTTGTATAACTGCACATATAGTTCGGCTGTTGACTTCAGAAACACCGAAAATTTTTCCGTGTCAATAGAGAACCCACTCGAAATAACTTCTAGAATCAACTTGAGGTTCTTAAGGAAGTTTATATCAATCCCTGTTATTGAGGCAGTTGTTACAGGATCGGCAAAGAATCTCCTAGAAGTATTTCCATCGTTAGTATTTCCAAAGCCAGCTTTCGGCACGTCTACAAGCAAGCCCATTTGCTCTCGAAAGGCCTCTTGAATCTCTTTCTTTTTATCTGCCGAAAGCTGCTTTTCCTCCTTGTTAAGCCTCCATTTTTTGATAGGTAGTTTGTAGGCTATATGGAGACATGTTTCGAGAAATCTAATCCGAGCGTGCAATATTGATAGTCCAAATTTGAGCGAGTTCGAATCTATCAAACTTTCGTCGGTTTTAAGATTGTTGAAATCTTTGCTGGTCTGCTTGCATATGTAGCACTTCATTGTTGACGTGGTATTAGTTGCGGCATTGCACACTTTACCATCTACCATTGTAAGCACAAGTGTGTGCGACACCTTTATGACTTTATTGTCAGCCTCAACTTCAGTGGGGTTTATGTTTTGTGCCTGGTTTTCAATGTGTGCTATTTCGGATCGAGTCACTTCATTATTTTCATGCACAAACTGAATCCTTATAGGACGGCAAAATCGGCAAGATGAAGGAGCTGGATTCTGCCACCAAATCTTCAGTTGGCCATTCACATTACTTGTCAGTCGTAGGGGTACTAATGAGCTTATAAAAACATGGGCATCGGAGCCTGACTCATCTTGGAATTTTTGTTTAAATTCTTGTGCTTTCGAGCCATCACATCCCCATTTGCAAATGAGTTCCATATTCTGCCCTTCAATTTCTGTTGCTCTCATTAACACTTTCTGGAGGTACAGGCAAAGGCGTTGAGTGGTGTGGTCAAGAAGATCTTGTAAAGTAATTTCTGCTATCGATTCGGAGACAATAGATTTAGGATAGCACTCCGTTTTCGCTCTCTGTAGGAGAGAATAACAGGGGTATATATCCTCCTGCCCATCTCTTATCACATTATATTGTTTGCGCGTTAGGTCGGCTTCCACGTATTTAATCAGTGCTTGTGTTATCGTTAACTTGCCGCTTTTTGAACTTTTGTCGGCTGAACTTATGATTTTGCGGAATCTAGTGGCTCGTCTCGGAGTCGCTGAAGCCTGTTTTATTATTTGAGACAAATCATTGTTGCCTGCGGCTCGTTCACTCATCACGGCAGCATACGTCAACTCTTCATGCGATATTTCTGATCTCACTTTCTCTGTTTTGCGCCTTTTGCTTCTTTCACTACATTCTTGGAATTCCTTAAGAGGTCGGCCGGGTTTATTGTGTCGCCAAACAGGTAGAGAAATTTTTTCTTTAAGCCATTGTTCATTCGTTTTTCGGAAACGACATTCTTTGTAGCTTGCTGAGGTCCATTTTAGCTTGTAATGATGTTTAAATGATTTTAAGCAATGGCGGAGTACTTTAGTTTTGTCCTCGGGGCATTTGGTCATTTCAATTAGTTTATGCTCAAGAAAGTCCAGTTTTTTATCTAAATTTTTGTAGTCGCACTGTTTTATTACGTTAAACATATCCTCTCTTGTTATTGTCATCGATGACTCATCATAAGGACCTGCCAACAAGAAAAAATCTATGTTAAAATCAAAGAAACACAAAGTGTTGTTTTTTTTTCGAAAAAAACCTATTTTTGTTCAGAGGCTATAATTCATAGGGGCGGAAAGAGGCGGAAGGTTTTTCTCTTGATATGAAATCTAGAAGGTTCAAAGAACACGATTATGTATAAACTTTAGCTTAACTATGTTTATCTGATACTTAATTTGACGAAGGAAACCTATTTTACGTGTTTTTTTTTGCATAAAAATACTCATGACTTTATGGTACAATTAAAGAATGAAAAAGTGATCCTAACAGTAGCACAATAGATTCAAAATAAAGTACATACCTGTGCCTGAAGATTCCATGGTGGTTTTTGGGGTTTGCACTAAACACAACAGTATGATTAGTCTTAAACAGCAATTGAAATTTGCGAGCGCCGAGAAAACAAACGTGTCACTAGCACAACAGATGAGTTCCGACTGACGTTGAGGGCGCATGGAGCGCTCTAGCCCCTTCTGGGTACCGGTTTCTTAATGAATAGAGTGTCCCATTGTTAAAACATAACAAAGGATAGCTGCGCGGTTACTATTGTAAAAATGACTTTTGGCCAGTTTTTTGTATCAAATACCCGTATGTGCATCGTCCCGAAACACGACTAGGTCGCTTGACGGCATGGCTTTGTTCGGTGGGTGGTATTACAACCACGGCAAGAGCCTACCACTCCAAAACATGAATGATTATAGCATTCAAAAAGAAGAATATGAAAAACAAACTGAAATTGCTAAATTAGAAAATTTCCAACATTACGTCATCAACTCCGCAACATATAGCTACTTAGCTATTCATTATAGGCGATTAAGCCTATATATTTCTATACACGTGCATTATGTTACCTAGTTCTCACAGCACACGTGCTTTTAATTTCCCCTTCAGTTGGTCATAAATTATTTAAAAAAATTGTAATTCAATGTCCCGCGTAACGAATCGCCCATTTGGCGTATTACGTCGCCACGATGTGGAGGCAATCGATTATCGCAGCGAGTTATCGGTAGAGCGATACAGCCCGCACTCGACGTTTCGACGTACGTACTCGATACTCAATACAGCCTTGGGTATGACATTTACAAAAGTCTGTAAATTAATCAAACTGTTAGAGAAACCCGAGTCAAACTAATGTCGGATACAATTGAAGATCTGTCAGCGAGATTAGACCACCCATGAGGAAAGTCATCCGTTCCGACCATGGACCACTAATTCAATGGAACGCACATCGACGCCGCATGTAATGACGCACTCATATGGCCTTATTTGTCCAAATATTCGCCAAAACGACTATAAATATGATATTAATGATATATGTGGAAACCATCATGTGATTGCGCACCATGGAAGCACACAACACGCAAATTAAGTATGTTTACATTCACTTTCATATGTAGGTATTTTACCATACAATAATGTTGATACTCTGTACCTATCTGCACATGCCAAAGGACTTCCCAAAGTCTAGCAACCTAATTTAACAAATGATAATTAAAATTTAGAAAAAAAAATAAAAAAACCGACTTCAATGTATCTTCGAAGTCCAAGGTCAGACCACTTCGTAGCTATACTGAACCCAACGCAAAAAAAATTTTCCAAATCGGTTCATAAATGACGGAGTTTTAAGGTAACAAACATTAAAAAAATACAATCGAACAGAGAATCTTCTACTTTTTGAAGTCGGTTAAAAATGAACTCGTTTGATGTAATTTTATATTTAAAAAACCCGACCCGAATGTATCTTCGATCGAATATCGATAAAATGTATATGGGTCCAAGTTAAAGTTATTCTAAACCCAACGCAAGAATTTTCCAAATCAGTTTATAAATGACGGAGTTCTGAAGTAACAAACATAGCTATTTTTGAAGTCTGTTAAAAAGCATGGATACTACCATATATTGAACTAAATAAATTTATTGAGATAACGGCATTCCTTACTCAGACCTCCATGTTTCCATCCGTATAACCGATCATTTGTTTTATCTTTAAAATGTGACTTCACTAATGCACTCCATAACTTCTAAGTTACAACGTGTAATAAAATTCCACTAAGAAACCAGTAATGTGCCTTCAAACCTGTACTTAGTTTGTATCAACATTAGTCATGGTGACTAACGTTTGCTCTTTTAGGTACATGAATTGACTAACGAAATGGAACCTTCAGGTCATAGTCATCTTCAGGTCTATAGGCTGATCTGTCTATGGTTCTATCTTCAACAATGATTTAATCATTCATTAAGCTATGTCATCTACATATAATATGTATCAGCACAAAGTTTACAAACTGCCTATACAAATTAATTTAGTTACAATAGTAAGTACGAGCATAAGTAGTTATATGAATAATTATAGTATGTAATATGTAAGTATTTGTCGTTAATAGTATATTATTTTAGTTATATATGATTGTTTTATTTTATTATCGTTTATATTAATTATTTGCTGTGCACCACCGTCTATTCTTTTAACATTTGTCCAATCCATCCAAAGGTTGTCTGTAAGAGATTGCATTACGCGATAAGACCGCCAATTGTATTACCCTAGTTAAGATTTCTATTTTGTTCATGTAATTATGTTTGTGGTATGCAATAAAGTGTTATTGTATTGTATTGTATTGTATTGTAATACCACAATTTAATTAAAAAATACGCAGATAGAGACTTGGGAGTTATTCTAGATTATAAATTACATTTTAACTTTCAACGACCATGTATATCTGTGACATGGTTTTTATTAGAACTAAAGGAAATGTGTAGAAAGTATATACAAATATTTGCAGTGATATTAATTAACCTAACCATAAGAAAATAACGACAGTTACGATTATTGTACAACTAGCTGCACCCGGCGGTTTCACCCGCTGTTCCTCGAGATTAAAAGTAGCCTATATTAAGAATTTCACTCGAATCCAACAAATAAACGCACTTACATACAAACTTTCGCATTTATGTATAAAATAAGTGTGAAGTGCGTGCGCTAAATATACCTGGTGTACGTCTTGTGGCCACATCCAAAAAGAAGTTCCTACGTTCCTTCTCCAATATCACTATCACTTCACTACATAGTATAAAACAAAGTCGCTTTCTCTGTCCCTATATCCCTATGTATGCTTAAATCTTTAAAACTACGCAACGGATTTTGATGCGGTTTTTTTTAATAGATATAGTGATTGAAGAGGTAGGTTTATATGTATAATAACCGTGCGAAGCCGGGGCGGGTCGCTCGTTCTTTATAAATAGTTAATTATTCCTACTTACAACAATGTCCACAGATTTAATGCGTACCATAACATGTCTTCTTCAGACATTTCATGCTTGTATCATCATTACCTTTGCTTTGTCCTTTGCTTACTAATTTAAAATTCCCCCATCAGCATTACGTCGCATACATAAAAGCAAATCAGAGAATGAGATATGAAACTTATGTAATAGGTAATTTGTATGAGTTAAATGTATCTCTAGTAACTGCTATTTGTTCTGTGCCCGCAGTGGAAGCAGTTAGATAAGAAGAGCTGTAGATCGGGCTCAGTGATGTGCATTGCGAAAGGAGTCTGTCTGGGGCCTGAATTATGTAGTAACTAGTAAGTAATACGTGGCCTGATGCAGGCTGATCAATGAATAATGATGATGAACAGCAAGCTACTTCATGCTTTTGATAGCTTGAGCATAAGTGATTTGGTGACAGCCTAACAAATATAGTAATATAAATATAGTACATATATTATATATAGTATAGTATCATGCTATAGAACACCACAGACAAATAAAAGTTACAAATACCACTGCCTATACAAAACTAACAATAAGTAATGGGCATTCATCGTGAATATTTCATCAAAAAGGTGTACCAGATAGATTGCAACCCCTAAAACGTTTCGTTCTTTCAGTTCCTCTTCTCCTCCCTGCTACTAGATCTATAAACATATCCTAACCCATTGACATAGGTATTTATTATTGCTGGTATATGTCTTGTTTTTTATGTAATGACTTGAGTATATATTTATTATGTATATATTGTATAATTAGGCTATTATGTATATATTAAGTTTATGTGGTATAATATCTCCTATAACACACTTCATTGCACCGCTACCATTTTTTCTTGCACGTCCTGGATGACTAGTAGAAATTGCTATCTAGCATGAAGTCCTCCACGTACAAACTGTTTTGTGTTAGAGTATAAATAAATAAATAAATTCATTACAACACCAGTTTTTCAACGGAACCCTCATAGGATCACTTTGTTGTCCGTCTGTCGGTCCGTCTGTCTGTCAAGACCCTTTATCTCGGGAACGCGTGGAGGTATCGAGTTGAAATTAAAACCATATACTCAGGTCTACAGTCCCTTAAAGCTGTGAATAAATCAAACTTCTAAGTTAACGTAAATAAAAGGTACGTCCGTTTATGCCGCAAAAAACGAATATTTCGACACTCTCAAGGGAATATCTATTAAAATGTATAGGGTGTCGTTGACATAGAACTGTGAAAGTGTGTGCAAGTCATATCGTCTTATACTACAAGTACAGGGAAAAATCTGAAAATTATACATTAGTAATTAAATCATAAAAAATATAGTCTTTGTACGGAACACTCGGTGGGCGAGTCTAACTCGCACTTATCCGTTTTTTTATATATATGGACTCTAACATAAAAGAGAATAAAGTGTCAATACTTTTCACTAATACATTACTTTTTACTGTACATTAATTTGTATGTAAACTTACTAAAGTGCACTTTATCGTTAAGAGCAATCTCTTCCAGAAAACCGCAATAACTGAAAGTACCAATGGTATTCTAAAATCAAATTGACAAGGCTGTAGGGAGATGTATTGTGTTTGTACTTAATTTTAAATTACTGGTTATGTTGTTACACAGATACCTGATTAACTATTTTGTCAATTAAATTCACTGTCTCGTAAAAAGTGCTTATAATATTTATGAACATCATAACTAATTTATGAGCAATCGCAGTGATTGCACATGCGGTTTTGTGATTTGTTTTAACAAATGTTGACGAGCTCCGTGTGAACGTAACTTAATGTTTGACCTATAGCTTTGCGAGACGTGATCATATTATTGGAATTGAAATTTCAATATTGCCATATTACCGCTCTGCCAGTTATTCTGCCGCCAAGCAGTAGTGCGCAAGCATTACTGTTTCGCTTGCATTGTAGCCAGGGAAATTACTGGGCATATGAGACTTAATATCTGATGTCTCGGGGTGATGAGTGCAATGGAGTGCTACGCGCTTTTTTATGATGTTAAAAGGTTCTGGGTGGCAATGCAATTGATATGGGCAGGCGCGGCGCCTACCATCAGGCGAACGACATTCTAGTCTCATCAGCCAGTTAAAAAAAAATGTTAATATAGGCTAACAATCATACGGCCCGCCTGATGGTAATTGGTCACCGTCGCATATGGACATCAGCAACACCAGAGGAGTTGATGATGCGTTGCCGACCTTTAAGGAGTCTTTTAATATTCATTTTAAATGATTTTATATTTTTATTAGCATACAACTTCATCAGCTTAAACACACTGCTTATTTATAATGCCAATAAGCAGAGCCAAACAGAACAACAGGACTGCAATTCACACTTCTGGTGTAGGCACTGCAACTGGGGTTTAGTATCTACATGAAACTGAAAATCGAGTGATCGTTTTGTTTGTAATTGTATGACGAGACCAGCATGTCGTTCGCCTGATATAAAGCAACACGCCTGCCAATAACAGTTGCAGCACCACCCAGAACATAGTAATGCAAAATCCTCCGCGGCACAGCACTGCACTCATCACCCTATGCTGGTAGCTCAGGGTGATAACTGCTAAGTCTCATAATGCCCGTAATGGTTGTTTTGGGCAGTCCTGGCGGCTGCTATTGGGCAAACAAGGTCTTGGTAACTACTACCTATCTCATTCTTACATTAATATTATAAACGCGAAAGTTTGTATGTATGGATGTATGGATGTTTGTTACTCTTTCACGCTGCAACGGCTAAATGGGATGGATTTTGGGATGAAATTTAGTATGGAGATAGTTCATACCCTGGATTAATACATAGGCTACTTTTATCCCGGAAAACCGTAGGTAAAATCGCAGGGTGCAGCTAGTAAAAAAAAATCTAACAGGTTAAAATATTATAAAAGCTTCTAATAAAAAACAAAAGACAAGCATCGAATATACGAGTACATCACGCTTACGCTTGAGAGAAATAATGACGCTCTTGCAAAATTAAGCTCTAATAGTGGCATCAAATTCATAAACTTCATAGCTATATCCATCAATATACCTATCAAATGAGCAGGTAACAAACTGATAACCGTATCTACTCCAACACAGGATTTGCGACATGCAGCGTTTGTGAAACGGATACCTGCCTGAACCGGGCGCCTGTCAGCAATTAGTTTCATAGTATGTAATAGCAATGGAAGTTTCATATCGGTTGAACTACTTATGCCGCTGACTGTACCAAGTTTTACCATGTTGTTATGATTAATATTCCGAGAATTTTTGAGGCTGTCATGGATCACTTTGTGACAAAAAACAGTAGAACATATAACTTCCCCCTTTTTGAAGTCGGTAAAAGACAGCGAAGTGATTACAGACATTTTATAATTTAGAATGTGTAATAAACCGACTTCTTGGTTCCATTCGTTCACAAACCAGTTGGAGTTAAATATTTCAAAAAATTTAAGATTTGTAAATAATTAGGTAGAAGAAAAACGATATGGCTCGGGCAGGTATGCAACCTGCGTCTTCGGAATACCGTCCCGACGCCTTAACCACTGGAATACCAAGACAACTGCTCGAGCAACCAAATTTTCGCCTAGCATGCGCTAATGAATTTTACTTAACTTGTGAAAGTAGGTCACTTTGTTGTTATTTTTTACGTTATTCGGGTGAAGCGGTAAAAGCAGAATATTAATTAAATAATGCATGAATTTTTTTAAGACTTTTATTAGTCATCAAAAACAAACTGGTAATTCTACACAGGAAGCAACAACGTAAGAGCACAGGTAAGAGAAAATTAACCATAGACCACAAAGCACAATAATTACATCAGAGTTCTTTTTTTTTAATCTATATTGGCATATGTAAAATTCTTTTATATTGTTGTTTTACACAGACTGCCGATGTCTCAAAACACGCCTTTTCCCCTAAATCTTTATATTGGCCCTGAATAAAACAACTGCCGGCAAAATATAAAGCGCAAGTAAATTTAAGTAGACGGTCTATCCATTCACTATCTACTTTATTGCCACTACACGCCTACTGACAAACTACTCTGTTTCACGTGATATGGTAATGCTGCCTTTATTTAGATTGGAAACTTGATATATCTATTCGATATTGTGTATTTTTCGGGTGACTATTGTACTACAATTTCAGAAATGTCCTGGTTGAACTAGTTTCGACGTTTTTCTTGTAGTTTAGCATATCGTTGGAACATAATCCAACAAACACAAAAGTTTATAAACATAATACATATTCATTAAATTTATTTTGTGTCAAAGCTTTAATTTTTGTTACAATCAACATAAAACTGTCAACGTATTTTATTTAGCTAACGTTGTCGTTGCTAATTCTAGCAAGCATACATAAATGTATACATTTCATACATATATGTATGAAATCAGCTTTATTATGCACCAGCATTTTGCCTTAACATTATAGCGTAATCACTGTTAGATTTTTCATAATATAAATTTAATATAATCATTATTGTACGTTCATTTTATACAATATCATAATTAATTTGTCGTCCATTTTTCAGATGCGGTCGTAGAGTCATTCTCATTACTTGACATTCAGAAGAGCGTCCGTGATGTCAGAATTGAATAACGAATGTTTCAGTCAGTGGTCATCCTGTCAATAAATACTTTTTTATGGACCTGAGTGATGAGACGAGCAAATCATTCGCCTGATGGTAAGCCCCACGCTTACCCATAACAATTGCAGTGCCAACTAAAACTTTTAATACCTACCATAAAAAGCACTGCGTAACACTGCATTGCGCTCATCATCCCGAGACGTCTAAGTCTCATATGCCCAGTAATTTAGCTGGTTCAATGCGCTTTAAACCGGAACACAGAACTGCTTGCACACAGTAGTGAAAAATTCTGAAAATTTTATCTATTTAAATCTTAAGTGCCTTCGCCGACGTCAGACTTTTTGTAGGTCCGATAGTCGTCAGACTTTTTGCAGACGTGCGTTGCAATTTGAAACTCCGTATGTATCATTTTCACCGACAAAAAATCGGTAACCGATTGTCTGCCGCAGGCGGGCAGCCTAAAAGGGTACAATTTTACTTGATAACCAAACATGTTATCAATAAATCAAAATGTAATTACATACATTAGATCTCATACCTGTTCTATCCATCCAAAGGTTGTCTGTAAGAAATCGCACTAAGCGATAAGATCGCCCATTGAACGTCAAAACTACGATGTAGAATAGAATAGAATAACTCTTTATTGTAACACCAAAATACAGAAATAATTAAAAACTAAAATAACAACTAACTTAATAATAATGTCACAATGGACGGTCTTATCGCTCAAAGCGATCTCTTCCAGACAACCCACCAGTGAAGGAATGTATATAGAAATATACATGGACGGTGTTACTTTAAGATAATTTTGGTATATAATATAATATACCTACATAAACCAAAGTCATTACATAAAATACATAACATAATTAATAAAATATACATAATAAATACTTTAACATAAAATATACAAGTAAATTAAACATAGGTAAATATACAAAATTACAAATGAAAACATAAATACTATCAGTAGACGAAGCATAGGTAGCAGCTATTGTGCAAGATAAAACTGCTTAACACGATTTTTAAAGATTTCAAGAGAAGGAGCTCGTTTAATTGAAAGAGGTAAGGCGTATTGTAGATGTATTTTGTGACTTTTATTTTTCTAATATTGTGTCTATGTTATTTGGTTTGCAATTAAGTGTTATTGTATTGTATTTTATTGTTATTACATATACTTCTTGTTCAGATATTCGGGTAGTGGTGGTAGGTTTCTCGTATGCGAGAGGCCGTCTGGGTGGGTACCACCGCTAAGCCAGTTATTCAGCCGCCAAGCAGTAGTGCGCAAGCATTACCGGTACTGTGTTCCGGTTTGAGTGGCATTGCAGCCAGCGAATTACTGGACATTATGAGACTCAACAGCTAATTGTCTAAGAGTGACGGGCGCTGTGCAGTGCAGGATTTTGCAAAACAAAGTTCTGAGTGGTGCTGTTATTGTTATGGGCTGGCGTATTGCTTACCATCAGGCGACCAGCTCGTCTCGTCATACAGTTACCAAGTGTTAGTACTAGTGAAATGCGTGAACCTTCGCATTCTTGGTCTATTACAGGCATTCACCGAGACCCGCCGCCACGCAACGTTAATCGTTTCAATGCAAAACTATTCCAACTATTTGTACCTATTATTGATAAGGATAACAAAATGCAGCGTTTTATTTTTATAGCCGGAGATACAAAACTTTACAAAACTACGTATTAAATGTTCTATGACTGGAACTCAAAAATAACATTTTATTTTGTATTTTTGTATAGGTGTAGATAATATATTCAGGGTAGTAACAGTCCACATATTTCGTTTCAATAAACGCGTGCGACTAATATGCGTTGTTATCAACATATCAACTGTTATATTAAAATTCACTTTATTCACGTTTAAGACACTATAACAACGTAATCACCGTGAAAGGTTGATATCGAACAAGGTTGCAGCTGCATTTTAGATTATATTGAAACTTTTCCTTAGAAATACCTACTTCCGTATTGTGTAACGTGCGAGTTGAAGTGATGACGTATTTAGGTGCTTATGTATGTTAAATCTTAGATCACACACATTATCATATTACGTTTGCTACCGGACTCCCATGCCCTCAGAAAGAAAGAAAAACTGCTACTAATTCTACCCTACTAAGATTATAAAAATGCGAGTCTCTGTGATGTTCTTGATGAAATTTGGTTCGAAGATTCACGTTCTGAATTAAGACCTGGGCTACTTTTTATCCCGAAACTTGAACACTTCCTTAGGGTACAACTATAAACCGATTTCTAAGTGGACGGAGTCGCAGGTACAAGCTAGTAAATACGTAATAAAAATAAGTTTAACGTTGTCCCGGACCTCTTAAGAACAATATCCTTTATGCCACTGGTATACTGAGCCTGTACATTTTTGCCCTACCATTATATTATTATTCTAGATTTACTTTATTGTCGATAAAAAGCCAAACTTCGGTTATGTTGCTTGCTATTTCAACAGTTTCAGTCTCTAGTTTGGGAACTTCTAGTTTTGTAATAATCATTACTAGCTTTTTCCCGTGACTTCGTTCGCTACGTTCGCGTAAATAACAGAGCCTATTTTAAAACCATTTTAACATGACCTGCCTAGAATATAAGAGCTCCTACTGCGAAGAGCTCAAGCGAAGATACTCTTCGTAGTCACGAAAACTATTTTGATGTCACATACCCTATAATCTAAGTTGAAACGTATGCTACCAAACCCTGAAAACCAAAATAAAATCCGTTCAGCAGTTTTCGAATTTCGAGGAATTCTAAAAACCGTGGATTTATGTTCAGGACCCTCTAAATAGTCGATACCAGTCGGGTTTTAACCGACTTCAAAAAAGGAGGAGGTTTTTTTTATGTTTTTTTTTGTTGTTTTTTTTATGTTTGTTACCTCAGAACTCAGTCATTTATAAACCGATTTGGAACATTCTTTTTGCGTTGGGTTCAGTATAGCTACGAAGTGGTCCCATATAAATTTCGTCGATATGTGACCTTGGACTTCGAAGATACATTAAAGTCGGTTTTTGTTTTTTCTAAAAATAAATTATCAAAAATATATTCAATGTACAGAACTGGCTTAGCAATAATACCTACTATTAATTATTCTGTGGCTTAGTTACAGTTTATAATTATAATATTATAGAAGAAAACTAATACGCTTTTAATTTTTTTGTTTTCAGACTTTACTCTTTTTCTAGGCCGCGGCCGTCGAGATTCTCAGAACTCTTTTGAGCCGTAGAACCTTTTTCATGAAGTTTCGGAAGCGTTGTGCAAACTGATTACATTCGTTTGTAATGTACCTAGAGCCTTTTAGGTTTATAAAATAATCTTTCAAATCGTTCTATTTTATATCGCTTATTACAACTCTTTTTAATAGGTGTAACAACACCAAAAATATGTTCAAGAAATTCTCTGATCAATGGTGGAAACCGCCTCAACAGTTTATAAGTATTAGGTAAATAACCAGTCAGACACGGATTGTTGACTTTGTTCAATACTATTTGTCTATTTGTAGACTTTGTGACTTTGTTTTATTCCACATTTAATAGAGCAACAAAAATAGGAAGATAATAGGAAGATGTCATATAGAGGAGTTTCAGAGAAGCGCAAGGATCAGAGATATAAGAGCAGTAGCAACTCGAAGCGTTTATATTGACCAGCTTTCACAATTTATATTGCAACTCTGTCTTTTTTATTTTAATTTAAATTTAGTCAGTATACTTATAGCGCATTTTTGCATACCTACCATTTGAAAAACATTCAATAAGTTTTCCTCATTTCTTAATTCAATTTACAGATTTACGTTTTCTTTACGCATTAGCACCGTATCAAATTAACTCCGATTAAAGTCCATTAGAGAGCCGCGAACAACTACAATATATTTAGGGACATGATAACTCTGAATTATGAGTTAGGGACACAAATCCTGTCCCAGAAAGTACACAAGTAATGTCGCCAAAAAGACATAAGTCCTTTTCCTTGAGAATTCTGAGGTACCATATGCTGACTCATTTGTGAGACTTGGAACTGAATCAATGAAGGATAAAGGAAAACTAATTCTGATGGAGGAACAAAATAATGAAGAATAATGACGAAATAAGATTTATAGAGTCTGCGGAAAGGAACCTAATACGGGAGCAGTGGTGCTGTGAACGCCAATAGAAAACAAATTGTAGCCAACGAAATTACTGGGCGTACGAGACTTAATAACTGATGTCTCGGGGTGATGAGCGCAATGTAGTGCTCTATGCTACGCATTAATTTGCATGGTATTAAAAGATTTGGGAGGCAATGCAATTGTTACGGGGCAGCGAGGCGCCTCATCAGTCAAACGGCTTGCTTGTCTTATTGCTCAGTTGCAAATAAAAATTATCTTTGTTTAGAAATAGTTGGAGTCAATTATCTCAACGGCCGCTGCACACACTCTATAAGAAAAGAAAACAATCTCCGATTACCAACTCCTCGCGAAAGAAAATTCAACTTGTTTTGAATTCAACATTGTGGTTCCAAAGAAGACTGAGAAATGTGATTTCTCAATCCTAAAGCTAGCCAATATTTAGCCAAATATTTTGCTTCCGATTCAAATGATTGTATCAGTGATACAGCTGACGTCATTGATCGAAGGACCAAAGCCTTCATCAATTAAACAGTAATGTAATGAAAACATTGGCACGGAGAAAGAATAACACGCTCAGTAAAAGTTATACAACTTTTAATTGCTCGCTTCAATATCGAGGAGCGGCCCGAGTATCAAATGACAATTATTATATTGATGACATAAGATCTTACGCGATACCCTCTCTAATGTTGGAATGGAATGTGTCGTCTTGAACCTTACTGCTTTTTTTTTTACACTTAATAGATCTATGTTTGGCCACTATCTCGCCTGATGTAAAGCGATGATGTGGCCTAAGATGGAGCACATAGATCTAAAGAGAGACGGCAGTTGAGCGGCTGCTCAGACCCATCTCCCCGATGGTTCACCGAACATCATCCCGAAACACGACTAGGTCGCTTGACGGCATGGCTTTGTTCGGTGGGTGGTATTACAACCACGGCCAGAGCCTACCACTCCAAAGCGCGTAAGCGGGTTTCATCACGATGTTTTCCTTCACCGTTTTAGAGCGAGCGTACAAAATCTGCACTTAACTATAAGTCATTGGTGCAGGGCCGCGTCGGGATTCGAACCCAGGTGCGTCGGATTGAAAGGCGCACGAGTTCCCGCTGAGCCACCCTCGCTTTAAATGCTCTTAGTTTTTATAATGTTTATTGTTTGTTATCTAATTCTGATGTATTATTTAAAAAGCTTCGAATCATTTTGATGTTGTTTCATTTGCATCCGTGTCCATTCTATTTATGAATGTCTTGTAGGTAAATAATATTAATAATAATAATAATTAATAATATGTTATTAATAAACATGTTGTGTATGTTATTAATAATATGTTTAAACTCCTATTTTGTTAACGCTGGAACTATCTCGGTTAAATAACAACTCTATAATAATAAAAAGCTGTATTGAAATGGGTTCAAAGAAACAGACCCAGCACACAGCCAAAGGATTCAATCCGTTTATTTAACACACACATTTTTGTGTAGCATCGGCGTTTGAAAATACTTCAAGTGGCGATACATATTCCATAGCAAACCAAACGGCGCCTAGTATGACTATTAGAAGGTAAAGAGAAAAAGCATTTACGTAACCTAACTGCAATAGGCTCTGTCAATTGTTTTGAGGAAGAAAGGCTAGGTATTGAATTTCCAATATTTGTGGAAACCATGGAATTTCGACCTTTTCTTACTTACTTGGACCCAAGCTGATCTGTCAGCCATACATATGTAAAGAAAAATGTATTTCTTTAATTTTGAATTTTGCCGGGCTTTGCTCCGTCGGTAAAAACGTTAGAATATAACTTAATGGTAATCATATGTCGGTAAAGCAGAGGAAAAAAGTCAAGATGGTGGCAAGTGAAGAGAATTGTGTTTATTGTTAAAATAGTATTTTGGAAAGTTAATATTAAGAAGTGATAAGGAATTGGCATAGTAAATTATAAGCTTTGAATGTCGTTTCTTTGTTTACAGAGCAACAAATTATAGTTTATTTTGAATTGCCAATCCTAAACTATAAGATTATAATATAAATCTTATACATATATCATCAAGGTAGCTTTAAAAAAGTTTGTTGACAAAAACCAAAGAGGTGTTTTCTGAATCTGAATAATCGGGATTCCCCGAACATTTAGCTCACGAATCCTTCTACATTGTCCCAGCTTATTTAAATCTAAAATTACCTTTTTAAAGATTATTGTAAGATTTGATAAAGAAATTGAAGGAATCGATGAAAACAAAAAAAATACATATAGATAAACTACGCAGTGAATTAATTTATTTTATTTATGAGTCGAAACATTAATAATATGTTTATCAAGCTTGACAGTAAAAAACAAGCAAAAGCAAAGCAGTTAAAGCATCAACATCAAACATCGCAAAAAGTCCAAGGATGCGAGGGCACGACACGCACCCAAATAACAATAAAGTAGACAGCGGGCCTAATTCGCTAACAAATGAAGTGTCATGGAAACCTCTCCACCTACAAAGGGGATTAGTTTACGTAGTCACGTTTTAGTAACAGGATTAGTTATAATCAGTAATGTCATGAAGATAAACAACGCCATGAGATTCATCATGACGCCATTGGCATATTTTTCCTTATTATCGGTCAGTATTTACTGATATTTCAAGGAGATGACGTGAAAATTTCAATTTACCCCTCTTCACAGAAAATTATGAATTCATCGTTCTCGCGAAACAAGACATTATTAAAGTCACGAATCGACGCTACTTTTCCAGAGTTAATTGCCTATTTCGCTACATCGCCTGTAATCGAGAGTATTTTACTTTCAATCATCTCTGTTAGATCACTCGTCTTGTCTTCATTATCTGAACTTCTGCACGAATTTGGTTCTGAAATTAGATTTAAATATCTACTCACCTAACGCTGTGTTTTGGAAAGTGTCTCATTCGACAAAACGATGCTAAGCTATTTGGCAGAATTAATTGCCATCCCTAAATCGCATACTTCACGTAACGTATCGGTGCCAAAGATCCAATTAGAAAACATGCAATGATCGACGAAACAGAAATCGGCAGCGGCGCGAGCGGAGCGTACGGCAGATCAACAAGTGCAGCGTCTCTCGAAAACACCTCTCCCGCGGTAAACAAAGAAAACCGACTCGAACGGAATCCACTAGAGACAGAGCCGAGTATCGTGAAAACTGGGCCGGACATGTGTGCCTCGGCCGTGACCGCGTTACAATCACTTTTCAATTAATAAAGAACAAGCAAGCACCTGCAGAATGCAACAGATTCTAACTATCACTCGCAACGGACATGCAATACGCACGCGTGTGTTGCTGCTCCAAGATCACGGCACTTTCACAGGTTATTCGGTGAGTTTTGTTTACGTACTTTTTAGGGGATATAACACAGGGCACGGACACTCGGGGTAGCGCGAGTCGCGGAGCGGTCGCGGCAGCAACGAAACGGGTGGCTGGCGCGGTTGTCGGCGCGGTACTGCCGCGAAGCGCCGTGCCCGCCGCCCGCGCCCGCAGCCCGAGCTCCGCTCTGCCTCAGCCGAGCGGACAATTCGCAACTCTCAATACCTACATAACGTAACTTAACTCCATAATATTTTATAGTTTCGTAATCGCGTTACTCGATTACCGTGCGCCGTTCGCGTCTAATCGATGTCACGATTTCGGGAGCGGTCCTCGTCCTCGAGAGTCGAGAGCTCACACGCATTCCTCGTTTGTGCAAACGCGGGATGAAAGGTCAAACGGCGCTCACCGGCAGAGCCTCTCGCCGGGATGGATGGTGCTAGTCGACCTCTAAACGTGCTCAAACCTGTCAACATTGCGGCGTTATCCACTTGTTGATGACAAATAATTTCCTGACCTTTGACGACGTGCACTTTGATATTTTTAACCGGTGTTTTAGAGCGCGCAGTCTGATGTCAGACTGCGGCGATTTTAACAAAGAATCTGCGCTGTGCGGGAAGGTGTACCTATATGTTCTCAGAAGTAATAAAAGTACATATCTCCTAAGTATCAGCACGATGAGTCTAGAGGAAATTCTATAATTAGTGGCCGGTTCCCGACCGAGAGCGAGGCGGGAGGTTCACTGGATTGTCGTCGCTGAATGATGTCCTATGAATATTCAAGCACCGTTAATGAAAAGTCATTCCATACTTCGCCAGTCTCAATGAGTCCACCTGAATATTCGTCTTCTGTAAATGGACAGAGATGATTATGGTTCGCAGAGTCCGTAAAAGGGAACTTGTTTGAAGATAATTCTGTTTTTAGTCGCAATTTAGACACAAATTAGACTTGGGTATTGTACACTTTTATCAGGTTCAGCTATTTGCATTTTATTACAAGATTGCATGTATCATGCGTGACATTGCTGAAATATGATTGACATTTACAAGTCAGTTTTGAATTAATGCTCAGTACATTGAGGAATGACACTATAGAGTCCTTGAGAGCGTAACACTTTTGGAAAGCAATAGTTTTTTGACACTAATTTTGGAGTGTTTACCATACCTATGAAAAATTCTCCCATTCGCTTGAATGAAAATGTAACGTATCCTGCGTTGCATTGCAGCCACTATAACTTCAGAAGTTCGTGGTTGGTCTGTAAAAGGTAGGACATCTGTACTATTCTGTACCCCAGAGTGAAAGAATAGGGAAATAGGGAATATGCATATGTTGTCGAAAAAATCTAGAAATTACTTTTTATGATAGACTTCTGTAAACAGATCAAAAAGTGAAGGTCTCTTTTAGGTGGCCGAGTAATGAACACGTTTTAGCGTGGCCACAGATTAATAGTACAGATTTCGTACCTTTTACAGACCAACTACGTACGACTTTCTGAAGTTATAATGGCGGCGCTACAACGCAGAGCTCGAATGAAATTGCGGTAACTACATTTCCTTACGGTATGCTTCTTATGCAAACATTAATATTTTGTTGTTAACCAGGTTGTATCTAGGATTAAACCAGTCAGGTAAATAAAATAATCAAATAAAATATATGACACATTTATACAATATACATACATTCATTATTTCCATACAGGTAAAATTTACAATAGAAGAACTAGTATTTTGACATAATTTACAAGACTGCAGCACAACTGATACTTAGGATATAGGTAGATAGATAAACACAATGTTAAAAAAAACACTTGAAGTATTCTAAATAGCATAGTGTCTCAGTTAAATGTCATACTGTCGGAGTAGATCACAGACGCACTTATGAAAGTCAATTATTACATTGACCATACCACCGTATTGGATAGCACTAACTAAACATAACTGTCAATTCACTACACTAACCCAAAACGGTTTGTCCTTTTGTGTCCTGAACAGCCTTGACGTTCACATAATGATGAAGTCTACGTTTATGAACTCGTTCTCACTATGTGGCGTTAATTAGGATTAGAAATCCGAGATTCGTTGCTTACATTTTTATTGTAGGATTGTGATCTATCAATGGAATTGGATGATTGGCCATAGTAATCGACAGCAAGGACCTGTAAGATAAATTTATTACACAAAATAAGAACTTATTTACAACATATGTTCTTACATAAGAGGCGAATGCCTTTACTATTAAAACAATTCTACTCTCTTCTTACTAAACTTTAACTTTTTAATTTCAAATTAAATAAAAACTATAATCATTAACTACTTTTATTACCTATTTCTTAATTAAATGGTTTAAGAATGAACAATTTTAATACATTTAACATTTTACACAAATATGCAATTTGTTACCCGACGTAATGGGAACTGAAATGTTTATACGATGGCCACACTGACACACGAAATACTCAATGTTGTTTTAACAAAATAACACCGAAAACTGAATATATCAAGCCAAATGCAGGTTCTAATAGTCGAACCCGATGAATAGTTACATCCACATAAAATATAGTTACCGAAAAACATAAATAAACACAAGAAAAACACATACGTTTGAAAACTTAATCTTTCAGTACAATTTTCACTTCACCATGAATGGAACACCCGAACATTTTTTCACATTCAATTCTAAATTGTGTCTAGTACACATTCACAAAGATTCACTTAAAAGTAATAAGAAATACCACAACTCAAATTAAAAAACCACAAGCCGACCCTGCCGGGCCACTATTTTGACTTAACATGTCATAACCAATGTTAAGAAAATGGGTTACGCGATAGAGACAATATGATAATAGTTGTGCCTCGTTCTTTATAAGAGCCTGTTGTATAGCGCTATACTTTTTTAGGTCGGAAAACTTCGTAATTATCCCTCTGTGTGAGACCTCAATGGCTCAGTAGGTAAATCTGCTAATATATTCCCAAATAGTTAGTTAGATTTTGTGGAAGAAAAAAGTTTGCAGATTAATTAATGAATAATTTTGGACCTTCTTCGAGCTTTTGCTAATATTCTGATCAAGGATTTAAGACGTTAATTCTGATCAATATTGTAGGTATGCTGACATTGATGATAGAAGAGGAAGAAACATAAAAAGATTGTCAATGAAAGGACTACCAAGTTGAGGAAAAGGAAGTTCAGAAATTCCGAACTTTTGAATGCGCTGTTCCGGTTAAAACTGGATTTACTTTGTTAATTTAGCATTTGTTTAAGTGACATAACATTCCGATGCGAAGGCGAAACTGGTCGATACGCTTTAGGAGGACATTAACCTTGCATGAGCGTTACAATAAAAGGTTATAGTGGTGTTAAGTAGAACACATAATCCTCGATGTCAAAGAACAGATGGATACGACCCTATTGTTCTGGGGTACCGAATCGTTTGACTCAAATAATTATTAGATTTATTGCCGAATAACTTAGATCAACTGACCGATATTTGTCAAACTCTGCTAAATCATCTAGGATTTGCTCGCCATTTTAAGACGATAGCTTTAGCAGATGGGAGGCAGCAACGATGCTCGCACAACCCACGGTATATTGGTCAGCATTTTTTTACTTGATTGAGCTGGATCTGCGTAAGTTTTTAGGAAACTTCATTCATAAATCTCTGTTCAATGTAAGAAATATCCTTTACAGAACAGTGAGACTAGAAAATAATGGCGTAGGATATGAATGACGTAAGAAGCTTTTAAATTCCTTGGATACCTACTGTGGATGTAGATTTCTTCTGCAAATCTGACGCTGAATTCTCTCATACCTATAGCAGACATCGGAAAATGGCTAATGATTTAATTTAGACATTTTTTTATTCAAAGAAACAGTAGGTAATCTATTCTTTTGGAGAGAACCCTATCCAAGTTGAGATCATAAACTAGATGCCATAAAACGCCATATTATTATCTAAGGGGCATGTAAGTAGCTAAGCACATCTAAATGTCATCTAAATGTTTTACTCATTTCTACGCCGAGCAATTTGGCATTGAGAAGACTGTCATAATGCCTAATGAACGAACCAACGTTTCCGCTAAAAGTGAAGTGCATAATAATTCGCTGATTTCAATAGGCATGATTTGACGATTTCTATGTTTGTAATTTGACGACTTCTGTTTTGTTGACGCTCATTAGCAGACCGATTGAGTTTAAGGACGTCTTTAAGGAGTACAAGATATAATAAATTCCTATCGCGTATAAAGTTAGTCGTACGATGGAAATTATGGTGGCAGCTGACGTTTGATGAAATTGCATCGTTATTTTTATAGTGTCCCATGAGTTTGCATGAACATGGATTGGGGGCGCTGCTTTGACATTAACTATATATTAGGGTTATTAATTACAAGGCGAGAGCGAGTTTCAATTTTTGCCGCGTTCATCAATATCTTTGTTACACTTATAGGTAAGTAGGTTTCTTGCATGCGAGAGGCCGTCTGGGAGACCACTTTGCCAATTATTCTGCCACCAACAGTAGTGTGCAAGCATTAATATGATCCGGTGTGAAGGGCATTGTAGCCAGCGAAATTAATGGGCATGAGACATAATGGCTCTCAGGATGAAGAGTGCAGTGCAACGAAGGTTTTTGCATCAGAATGTTCTGGGTTGCTGCAACTGTTTTGGGCAGGCGTGTAACGACCTTCTAATTGGACATCATCTCCATGGTGGAAATAAGCCTAGATAATAATGAGGTTTTCTAGACAGCGTACGTTGGTGCGAATAACGTGAGTTGAAGCCCCACAGCAGAAAAAAATGTTATGCTTGGAATAAGTGCGCAGGTTTTAGTCCAATATCGGAATAACCACGATGCTCGGAATATTAGGGTAGTTTTGCTTTTGCACGTTAGGTTGAATCCCGATGTTTTATAGTTTGGAGAAGTACCCACTTATACATTCCCAAAACCCAAAACTTTAATTACGAACTGTATTAAGAACTTCCATTGAAATACTCTCGCAAGTTTCTAATAAGTTAGTCCATGAAAAGGTTCAACTTAGAGCAATTAACTTGTAAATCAAGACGAATATTCAAAAGGCCCTGGAGCTACCTGACGTTACCCACGCCGTACAAATGAATATAGTTGGACTGAATATTCCAAACACCCGTTCTGTAAAAACGTGTAAGACTTTACCGTCGTAAAATAAAAACCAAACCATGAATAAAATTAACAAACCATGAGCAAATACAAATAAGTGCTCTACGCCAATCACAGTAATGGATGTAATAGCGAAACTGGAACTTGACTAAACAAGAAAACGAATATATCTTCTGAAACACGTCAAGGATATCCTACTAATATCATAAATACGAAAGTGTATGAACGCGGATGGATGTTCACGGAACTGATGACTGATTGAATTTTAAGGCCCTGAACAAGTCTATGTCCTTTACATAGGATACTTTTTATCCCGATAAATCAATAATAAAGGTTAATAAAGGTTGTCTGGAAGAGATCGCTTCAAGCGATAAGACCGCCCATTGTACTACCATAGTTAAGGACTGTTATTGTCTATTTCTATAATTTGGTATACAATAAAGAGTTTTTCTATTCTATTCTAAATCGCGGGTGAAGAGAAGTAGTATTATAAATGCGAATGTTTGTGAGGGTGGATGGATGTTTGTTTCCTACTCAATCATGCGAAACTTACTCGGCGAAAGAATTTCTATGCCATGTACGTTAGTGCGAATGAATGATAGTGCTACATACTACCGATCGACAGAATCGTGTTACGACCTGGAAAATGACATAGTATACTTTTTATCCCGGCCAACCGCCCTGAACCACACACCAATACAACAAATAACATGCAAAACAATATAAATTAATAATAAATAAATAAATAAATTATAAGTAAATTAAAGTTTTTTGCTAATGTTAGGTTTTGAATAATTCTTGTAATTAATTTATAGTAAAATTTAATAAGTTTTAGACTGGTAACACCAATGGAACCAAAATATCAAGACGACAACAGAAAAATGCATACGGGGGATAGTTGGCTTTTGGGCTTGCAACGGGTCAGGTGTGGAGAAAGGGAGATTGTGGTGAAATTGATTGGATTTTGAACTTTATATATACTCGAATCCTTCGCTAGAGAGCACTAAGGACAAAATTAAAATAATTAGGAAGATCTACCTTTGGCCTATACTACGATTATATAAGCCTGTAATTTATATATCTGCGTATAAGCTGCAGATCCTCTAATACATACATAAAAGATAATTTAATATACCGAAGATCATCAACATAAGTAAACAAAAGAACACGTTTACGCCAGCACCCCCATCCACCGCAACATCAGTCGTTTATTGCAAAAGCGTGTCTTTATGAACTACATGATAAACCCATATGCAAATAGGCGAACGGGGCGACAAGACAAACAGTTTTAACTAGCACTTGCTTGGAGCTACTCGTGGTCTCGCCTAAATAGGGCATTGTAGCCAGCGAAATTCCTTCCTCCTTGAGTCGTGTTACTCATGTTTTGGTGGTAGGGTAGGGTACCACCGCTTTGCCAGTTATTCTGCCGCCAAGCAGTAGTGTTCAAGCATTACTGTGTTCCGGTTTGAAGGGCATTGTACCAACAAAATTACTGGGCATTATGAGACTTAACAGCTAATTGTCTTAGGGTGACGAGCACAGTGCAGCGCCGCGCTGGATTTTGCAAAACAAAGTTCTGGGTGGTGCTGTTATTGTTATGGGCTAGCGTATTGCTTACCATCAGGCAAACGACCAGCTCGTCTCGTCATACAGTTACATAAAAAAAAGTCAGTGTCGTGGCCACCTCCATCCAATATCTTCTCTTTTATGATGTTCCACCATCTTCTTCTATTCTCGGCGACGAGTAAAGCATCATAAATGGAAGTGTTCATCAGTACAGTGCGGATCTGGTCAGACCAGCGCATCGGGCTGCGACCACGAGATCTCTTGCCTTCAACCTTGCCAGTGATAATAA
Organism: Petrophora chlorosata; assembly: GCA_951640565.1. Classification (NCBI taxonomy): domain Eukaryota; kingdom Metazoa; phylum Arthropoda; class Insecta; order Lepidoptera; family Geometridae; genus Petrophora; species Petrophora chlorosata. Next base: position 1,695,023 of record OX621196.1, on the reverse strand, counting down.
GTTTTTCAAGGTTGTCTCCGTCCTTCCTGGCAATGTGGCCGAAATACTCAACAATATTCTCTTGAGGCAGATGGTAGAGAGCCTAGTTTTAATCTTGAGTTTTTTTAAGATCGATGCATTAGTCCGACGCGCTGTCCATGGTATCCGAAGCATTGTAGCCAGCAAAATTACTGGGTATATAAAGACACCTTTGAAACTTGAAAGCGTCAGCGAGTTGAGATTTTCTTACAATTAATCGTCAGACAAATTCCGTTTAAAATTACATGGCATAGTTAGTTTCTCTCTGTATGCCAATAAAATCCATTAAATAGGCATCCCAAAACTTCATTGGGCTAACAGAGCCATAAGCACTAAAATCTAAATGTTACAAGCCTGGCATTTGATATAAGTGGTTATTTAATGTCTTCATTTTGGTCGATGCACTTCACAAAATGTCGTCAGATCATCTGTAACGAAATTACCTAACTCATAGATAATGTTGTCGACAACAAACAATAAACAACAAATAATAAACATTGCAAGTTAAATAAAAGCTTGTAAAAATAGAGTTCTACGAGTATATTGTAACATTCCTCCTCTGTGGTGTAGTGGTTGGGCAGGTTGGCTCTACACCACTAATTAGTGGGTTCGATTCTCGCAACGGGACAATTTTTTATGTAAATAAAAAAGCGCAAGCATTTGTTTCGTGTCTGGGTGTCGTGGGACCATGGTCCTCGTAGTTCCTGGTTACATGGAAACCTAGTTAGAGGACAGGATCGATGTATGTGATCGTTGGGCGTATTTATTTAATTATTCTACAACCATACTTCATTTACAATTGGTCTATAAAATAAATTAAAGATCGACGAAACCCTACTAAATTACACAGTACCTAACAAATTGCTTTAGTCCAATATGCAAATACAGACCCACTTGTGTAACCAACGTGGTTTAAAACACTTGTATAACCGTTTTAAACCACGTATCAAGTTTTAAGTGAAGCTAAGTGTGACAAGTTACGAAAATCTAAGAAAACAGATCGTTTTGAAGCTATGGGTTGAGTAACTGCAAGTTAACCTAAAGGTCACTTAAGTAACTAACAAAACGATGATATGCTGAGGTCCAAATCTATCTGACTTTACTGGTAGTAGGTTTCTTGTATGCGAGAGGCCGTCTGAGTGGGTACCACCGCTTTGCCAGTTATTCAGCCGCCAAGCAGTAGTGCGCAAGCATAACTGTGTTCTGGTTTGAAGGTCATTGGAGCCAGGGAAATAACTGGGCATTATGAGACTCAACAGCTAATTGTCTCAGGGTGACGAGCGCAGTGCAGCGCCGCGTAGGATTTTGCAAAACAAAGTTGCGGGTGGTACTGTTATTGTTATGGACTGACGTATTGCTTATTGCTTACCATCAGGCAAACGTCCAGCTCGTCTCGTCATCCAGTTACGTAATAAAAAAAAAGTATTTTGTAAATTAAAAATAAACTTGTATTTAGGTAGTTATTTATATTGATGGGTGTACTGTATGTATGTATTGTAAAGAATTGCTCCGTACTATTATTCTAAAGTTCCATGTCCTGATACTTGGGAAACAGGAAATCAGTTTTCTTATAAAATCTGACAGCTAGATTGGATAAACAGACAACAACCAAATTATTGATATTGCATGCACCGCGCTCGTCACCCTGAGACAATTAGCTGTTAAGTCTCATATTTTGTCCCGTAGCGGTAATCGGGCACTCAACGACTACATATTTTTAATATTTTCTTATTTCTTATCTATTCTTAATAATAAATCAAATCATAAAATAAATCAAACATAAAATTCAGATATTAAAATATTTTTTGGTACGGAGGCGGAGATTCAAATTTTTGGGACTCCTAATAAAAGACTTCAACGCGCTAGGCCTACGATTTTTGAGTGCTACGCACGGTGAGTAGTCACCGTGCATATTTTGGAAATTTTAAGTAAATATGTATTAGTAGAAAGTTTATTACGAGTTCAGACTTCAGACGGAAGCCACCGATGTTCCAATAAATTACAATCGATTGCTTCACAACATAAATATATTTATATACATAGGTATAGTTTGATAATATGTATAATTGCGATATAATGCGTTTATATACATTGACATTTTTATTAGATAATTGATATTTTATTATATAAATTTAATTTTGTAATTTGTGTGTATAACTTTTCGCGTGATAAATGTAATTGGCTGAAATCGTTTTTGTCACAATAAATAAATAAATAAACAAATACTAACACGACAAAAAATTAAATGTATTTCGAACCACACATTGATCTGACCTGACAGTAATTAGGGGATCGGACAACTTTTCAGAAAGTGTTTTAAATTAACTACAATGAATATATATGTATAGCCATGAAAAATACTATTTTTATTAAATAACGCTCTAAAAGTACCTAAAACTTTGTTTTAATATTATGTTTCAAATATTGCCGCGCAAATGGTCACCTCAAAAATTGTGACGTCATATGTAGGTAGAATACGACAAACTCTACGAAATAATACTTGCAAAGAGATTGTAATACGTTTTGTGAAGTTTGGGGACGATATTGTAGTAATGGAACGAAAAAATTAGCAAAAATACATTTTATGAAAAGCAAAAACGTAAAATAAACACTAGCTTGACTCACGGCATTTGCCTACAAATGACGTCATGCGCTGTTATTGTTGTTTCGTTTGAGATGAAGAACAGATTAAAAATGTCAGAATTATTTATTGATTTAAAAATATAAATCATTATTATTTCACAAAAATATTGCTTGAATGATCTTTCTGGTTCGACGTACATTCGTTTTAACTACATTTTAGATTTTCTCGATTACTGTCCGATCCCCTATTGTTATCTAGATTACGTCATGTCTAATTTGTTTTAATGGCATCTGGCATATCTTGTTTGCATCAAGGGTCTTAGTAAACTCACCAAAAAACATGTTACGATGATGTTACGGTAAATGAATTGACATTTCAGTCTGACAGGTTGACATTTAAAAAAACCACAAAAGTCAGGTGCTCAGTTGAAGCACCTTGAGACATTTTATTGAGTCTCTCTTTATATTCCCCACTGTATATTTATTCTAAGTATTAGTGAAGGTCTTTGACCTTTGCGTTAGAGTGTAATAAAATGTAAGTATGTCGCAGTGGCGTAGCTACCCCAGGGTTAGAGGGGGCAGTGCCCCGGGGCCCCCAAGCTCCGGGGGCCCCTCGGACTCTGCCTTACAAACTATAAATTGAACTAGTGAAAATTTATCCCACATTCGGAATATAAATCAACCATAGTTCGGAACGCAACGAATACGAAACAAATGATTTTAAATAGTTTAGTTGGGGCCCTAATTTATTTTTTACCCCAGGGCCTTTGGTTACCTAGCTACGTCACTGGTGTGTCGTTATGTATTTGTAAATTGTACATAATGTGTCAATTCATTCATAAAGTAAACAGGTATAAAGTCAACATTTCTGAAAACTAACAATCTTCTTAGATATGCAAAATATTCAACAGATGTCGCAACGGATACCCTAAGACGATAAAAAAGGTGTTCAAGTATTTCGACCACCGAGGTACATCGTGGTAGCTCAGTTGGTTTAGAGCGTTTTCTGTACTGAAGGAGAAGGTTCCGAGTTTCCGAGTTCAAACCTGGACTCTGGCGAAATATTTCGCATACCTTAAAAAGTTTGTTAAACTACAGCCAGGCATGCGTACAAACAAGAATTATATATTTCTGAAAACTGTTATTTCGATTTTTTTATGTGCCTAACAAAAGTATTCAATCAAAATATATTGGAAATATCAGACAAAAGTAATGTTAAGTGTCTTTTATTTAAGGGCATTGATATTTCCCAGTGGAAAAAATCCCGAAAAAATATTTTAGTACACCTTAGTTTTTAGGTAGTTGTTACTTGCAACAAAAATAGGTAAGTAACATAGTAAATACTCGGAGTACCTACAATCAAACCTAATCAAGGTAATAATCCATAGCTAACGTTAACTGCCGTATACAAATAAAATGTAATCATTAGTCACGTGTTTAATAACAATGTTGTGTATGCACAAAGAGCTAAACCTTTCAGATCGTTTCACCTCCGCATCCCCTGACATTTAGTGCTCATGTGGGCGAGTATAATGGGATATCGTGATTCGGGGAAATGCGTGGAAAATACGTGGCATGAATGATGGGGTGTTTTGTGATAACAATGACACGTGTGGTTAATTAACCCTACTAATATTATAAGTGTGTGAAAGGGTGTGTGAGGGTGTGTATGAGGGTGTGTGTGAGTTTGTTTCCACTAACTTCAAAACGACTGAATGGATTTTTACAAACTTTTATTTAACTTGCAATGTATGTATGTTTGTTTGGCTCAAATCTTGTAAGCTGATTCAGAGCCACTTCATCTTATCCTATGGAGTTGAAATTTTGCATACCTGTCAAAGTCCGATGACGGTGCAATATTATGGTGACAGCCAGCTGATCTGATGATGGAGACGGAAGGTGGGCAATGGAACTCCTTGACGGATAATCGTAAAGAACTAGTGTTTGGGCTTATTTTAATCTGCTCGCGGTTCCGATTACGAATTTGTCTTGAAAAATATATTTTTCAACAAAAATCTTGTTATGTGGTAGATATGTAGATACTTTAGGTCCTCAAATAGGACATGGATACTTTTAAGCCCGGAAAAACGAACAATACTCAAACAATTATAAATCCGAATTCTACACGGCGTAGTCGCTGGTATCTAGTTACCTATTAATATGATCCAGACGGCAAAAACCATAAATCTACTCGTCTGCGCTAACCATGCCCCTCAGTCGTAAGTTGGTAACATTTGCAGATGTACCGCTTTTGCCGTGACTTTGACTTTGACTAACGGAACACATGTTCGATTTTGATAAAATCATAAGCACAAGGTTTCCACATCACGCAGTTAGTATAAATCAGCATGATCTGTGTGAATTGCACTGACCTGGTACAAATACGTGGATGAGATATCAAACATTAAATGCTAGCTTTTGTATACGGATACGTCTTGTTAATGCACTCATTATGTAACTTGGTACATTAATTTCTGTCTTACAATGACGCTTTAGTTGCAAGAGTCAATTTCAATTGGACAGATAAAACAGAAATTGTTATTACATAAGTAAAAAGAACTCAGTTTCAATTTACAGCAGACAAATTTTAAATTTCATTATATTTTGACTGACCTTCATTTGGCCGAGATGCTATTATATGATTTAATAACTATAATAATATGTAATTTAGCTATAACCACTTATTGAATGTTTGTTTTAGAGAAGTTACCATATTGGCTTTAATTTAACAAATTATAAAACAAGTGCATAAATTCTTTAATTTCCTTTTTTCTCAATTTGAATTTTTTATTTTGCTTTATGAAGCTCCTTGTCTTCCCATATATCTGTGTGGCCGGTGGAAGTCATCGGCTGTCCGCGCAGCTCCCGCCATTGAAGAGGTTGTACTATCACAGAATATTTTGGTTGATGCTGCGTAGTGAATATTGGAGTACCTTAATAATAGCGGCGTTTTAGGATCTCTTGAAGGAGGTGTACCTAACTCTCCACCTCAGACAGTGAACTCTACATTGCCTTAGTCTTAATTTGCGACATTGCTTTTGGGTGAAGTACTTACATAAGCTTACTTTAATGAGCCGGGCTTCACTAAAACAGAATGTCTTTAAGTATTTAATGGTCCTTGTAGTTCTTGCTTCCTATACTGTATCTCTACAAGAAATCCTAGTTAGGGGCCAGGATCGGAGGAGGTATGTGATCGTTGGGCGTATAAATTTGTTTATTTTCGTAACAAAAGGACGATACCTAAGAGTAGATAAGATACTTAACCGAAGATACGTATAGTCCTAATCTGGTAAATGGTCTGAAGCTTCACGGAAACTGTACTCCAAAACCTTATACTGTGGTCAATCAATCAATCAATCAAAATCTCTTTAATCATTTTGGCATCACAGACGCACTTATGAACGTCAAATTATCACAGTGACTCTACCACCGTATCGGAAAAAGAACCACTACTCAGAAGATACGGCAAGAAACTGAGGGGCATTTTTTTTTAGAGATTTTGTTACAATTTTTTGGGGTTTTACAATGTTATGTTTCTTATGTACCAGTTGGTTACTTTGCAGAAGTGGAATGTTCCAAGCATCTTTGTCTTCTATGTAATTACGAACAGTGTAGTATGCTTTTCTCATTAGAACATTCTTAACGCATAATTTGAATTTACTTTCTGTGAGCTCCGTTATACATTTTGTAATTTTATTATAAAAACGTACACAGTTGCCCATAAACGACTTATTCGTTTTAGTCAGTCTATACTTAGGTACAACAATCCTATCCTTATTTCTAGTGTTTATGTTATGATGGTCACTATTTACTTTGAATTTTTGGAAGTTTTTGCGAACATGCATTATATTTTCATAAATATATAAAGAAGGTAAAGTTAATATATTAACTTGCTAAAAAAAGTCCCTTAACGAGTCACGTGGACCCAACTCGTAAATCGCGCGAACCGCACGCTTTTGTAATACAAAAATAGTATCTATATCCGCAGCAGAACCCCACAGCAAAATGCCATATGACATTATGCTGTGGAAGTATGCAAAGTAAACTAACCGAGCCGTAGCTATATCCGTTAATTGCCTAATTTTACGAACCGCATATGCAGCAGAACTAAGTTTTCCAGATAGAGCATCAATATGAGGACCCCACTGCAACTTAGAGTCTATGCCTATACCTAGGAATACCGTCGCTTTGTCTGTATCGAGTGTATTACTATTGAGCATTACGTTTGGCTCTACATGTCTAACGTTAGGCAAAGAGAACTTTAAACATTCGAAACAACATCCAATACGTAGTTTACATGCGCCAATTCACTGTCATTTCTATCTACTTTAAAAATTATCGATGTATCATCAGCGAATGAACAATATCTACAAGGTCTTTGACTACAAAGGGTAAATCATTTATATATGCCAAGAATAAAAACGGCCCCAATATTGATCCCTGCGGAATACCGCAGGGAGAATCAGAGTCAGAATCAGAGGTCAGAATGGGAGTACCCATTCTGACTAAGGATCTCGAAGATGTTACGCCATTTACCCCAACTTTTTGCTGTCTATAGTAATCAGGTTTATTTATTGAGCGCCATAATATAAAAACAATACCGTGCCAAAGAATACTGACTATTACCACCATTGAGGTCGTGTCGGTCGTGTCATTCCTCAATGATTACCACAGAATACTAAGAGACAGAAGCATCACTCTCCAAAGAAATTTAAACAAATATCGTCTCTTGCTATCACGCAATAAAATTCAATTCAGCTCGCGAAGCGCTGCATACCTACCAGTCATATTAACCTACAGAGCGCTTTTCTTTCTATCGCATAGCTCTTATCTCTTCTGACGCGGCACGTGTAACGACGCGCGACCCGCCGTCCGTGTCCGGCTATGTACTTATAGCTTCGTACCTACAGTGCGGAGTGCGCTAGGCCTGCTATTACTACGATTGTGCCCTCCACGGCCGTTAGCCTCGGCTAACAACACTCTGTCATATGTTGAGTATAGCCGAGTATGGTGGTCAAAAGTTTAAAGAGAATAAAAACAATTTGTTCTCTTGCCTTTCACTGATGAGTAGAGATCCGATCTCTCAGATCTAGACATGTTTTAGAACGATGTCGATTGCAAAACTGAACTATCTAAAAACCAACGAAATATTGTGTTGAAAGCAGACCTAGGATTTCGCAAGTAACTATATTATTGGAAGTGTCGAAACCTATCCTTCAGTTGAAATAGTAACCGTAACACAGTATCTTGAGAATACTCGTGTATAAATTAATCCAGCTGTCACGAGTAGGCACTTATTTACCGGTCTGAAACAGAAGTGTGGCTTTTCCAAGGAAAGTGAAAACATAAGGAAGTACAGTGCTACCGTGCCTGCAGCGTTCAAGGCGCTCTCTAATAAGTCTAGTCCGCGCTCTAGAGCGAGTGTGGCTCAGCGGTTACCCGTGGAACTTTCGATCCAAAGCATCGGAGTTCGAATCCCGCTAGGCCTCGCACCTTATGACTTTTAAAGTTTGTCTTAGGTACTCCGATTGAGAAAAGATGAACAAAAACATCGGAAACCGTATCTTATGTCTGAATTACAAAAAGTTCTACTAGGCGAGCGTACTACATCTTTGATCGCATCGTTACTTAACAGACGATAGCGGTCAAATGCAAGCCTATAATTAATATAAAAAGGACAAACGTGTGTCACCCGCCAACCGCGCTGAATACCTATATAACACTTATAAGTCCGCCCGTTGTACTAATCTGTAAGAATATTTCGTGTACCTTGTTAATTTCTTGTTTGGTGTACAATAAAGCAGTTAATTATAATTACTTAGTACCTATATTTCTTGAAAAACTTAGAAAAGTCCAACGAAAGCCCAAAATATTGTAACGTATGTTCCGATTCTGCTACAATGTATCCGTATCTCATTGTGACAGAAGTACCTGCGTGGAACATCTAGCGAAGGAAATAAATACCTACTAATAGACACAGAACGCAATGAAATAGGTAACTAGTAGGATAAGTAGCACATTAGTAGCTCTTTTTATGACGTTTTATAGCGGCCAGCGTGTTTGGTCTTAGCAAACGGCCCGAGCCCTAACTATTATGCTTATTTGACGTTTAAATTTTAATTAATTATAGCAATAGCAATAGATATATTATTACTTTTATAGCAATTAGACTTATACGTCTAATTGCTAACAAACGGAAAATAATGGAATTTGAAGAACCTGCCAGTAACAAACTCATTATATGAACCGCTGTGTCGATTTATTTTACTTCAAAGTTCAAAAGTTATTTATTCAATTTTGTCGTCACAGACGCACTTATGAACGTCAATTATTACAATGACTCTACCACCGTGTCGAAAAAAGAACCACTAAGAAGATACGGCAAGAAACTGAGGGGCATTGTTTTTTTTAGAACTTTTGTTACAATATTTTATGTTCGTTTTTGAAAATATTATTTTTCCGTTCAGTTGGCTACTTGGCAGAAGCAGAATGTTCCATGCATCATTGTCTTCTATATAATTCCTAACTGTATAGTATGCTTTTTTCATTAGAATACTTTTCACACGCAATTTGAATCTACTTACTTTCTGTGAGCTCCGTTATAATTTTGGAATTTTATTGTAAAAACGTACACAATTGCCCATGAGGGACTTATTCGTTTGACTCAATCTAAACTTAATGCAATACATCCGTTCTGATAGCGATTGTGATTAAAAACTATCCCTTTGAAAGTTACCGCGATGATGTTAGAGTTACACAATAAGTGCCCAGGCATTGTAGCTTATTGTAACAGACATACCTACCTCTAGGTAGGTAGGTAGCTGCTACCCGCCTGGAACACCTCTAGTGCATCGGGTACCACTAATTGGCCGAGTCGGTTTCCCTTCACGACATGTTAGCCAATTGCTCTGATATTGATTTAGCTTGAGTGCCATTTGTTTTGATTTACTTGACTGTCTCAGTGGTACTGCTACGGAGAAGTCTCGGGCTGTACTGATTCGCGATCTAGGTATTTAAGTAGTATTACTGTCTTGTACTAAGTAGTTCAGTATCCCGTAACACGGGAACTACTACTTATTTATGTTATTATATCTACACTAGCATCCACCGCAACGTAGTTCGCGTTGACAAAATAAAATGTAGCCTAGGCATGTCGCTCAGGGAAAGCATTTTTTTAATGGGATCAGTACCACAGAATACTAAGAGACAGAAGCATCACTCCGCAAAGAAATTTAAACAAACAGCAACTCTTGTTACGACCCAATAAAGTTCAATTCAGCGCGCGTAGCTCTGCATACCTACTAGTCATATTAATCTACAGAGCGCCTCTCTTTCTATCTAATAGCTCTTATCTCTTCTGAGGCGGCACGTATAATGAGGCGCGACCCGCCGTCGGTGTCCGGCTATGTACTTGTAGCTTCGTACCTACAGTGTGGAGAGCGCTAGGCCTGTCAGTACTTACAGCGATGCCTCCTACCGACATACATACGTACTACTAAGCTATTTATAATATTACAGCAGGTATAGATTGATATAGTATAGAATAGAAGCACAATAGAAGTATGGATAAGGACGTTTCTTTTCTCTTTGATTTGAATACAAATTTTTGTCCCGTATTGCGAATCGAACCTGCAACCTTTGTGTTATGAGTCGCATTGCTCAACCATAGAGCAAAGAAGGTAGGTAAATTTGTATCATGATTCTACAAAAGTAGTCAGTCAGAAGCAAAATATATTTATTTTACGTACCTATAAAAATATTCATTTTACTAAGTCATTCAGATTGACGTTTCGTGCATTCGAAGAAACCAATGGAATAAGTAGGTAGGTGTCGATCTTCATCTTCAGTCGCCTCATAACTGTTAATAAAATTGGTTAGCTTCACATATCGTAAACCAAACATTAAAACATCTATTGTAATCGGTACCTAGTTACCTATCCAAATCCAATTTAATTTAATTTAATTATTGATTCTCGTAAAATTTTACGGCTGAGTTGATGAAGTTTCATCATATCATGAACTTACTAACTCATAATCATAGCTGTATGCAATGAGCAACAATGTACCTAAGTAATTACCGAATCAAATATAGAACCAAAGATTTATAATACAAAGTAGCAAATAAGCCGATTTCGTTCTCGTGGCAAACATGTTATACCTACTCTAGTTCCATTAAGTACTTATCCCTTACCTGGCAATTTTAGCTCTTTAATTTTGAAATGCTTTCTAATCACTACTTAACTATGCTGGCGCATAGTTCGCTGCATAGTGGCGCTCGATCACGATCGGCTAACACTTCAGAAAGCAACTTTATTATTTAAAACCAAGAAGTTTTTTGTTTTACATTCAAGTTTAGCTTTACACTAGATTTCCATGTAAAAAAATCAAATCCACATTTTTACGAACGCACCCAAAACATATAACATGACATACTCAATGAATTGTCAATGTCAATACGATAATGTCAAAAATTGACAAACAAAATGTCAGCTGAGCCTGACTAGCTACACTTTGCTAATTTCGTTCAAATATCTATTGAAATAGAGCTTATTTCACTTTGTAAGTTCTTAACAAGTTTCTCGCAACGTAAATTATTCAAGAAGTAAACAAACACATTTTAAAGTTATTTCGTCAGCTGCTACTTCGTTATCAATGAATTTTAATCAAAGCAAAGCAAATTACAATTGCAGATAACATGAGTTACCTAATGAATTGATCGCAGTCACTCGTACTGGGTTTATCGCCATACAGTTAAAATGACGAACTTAGTGCCGCAGAAAAGTGTTTTATTCCTAAAATTAGTTAAAAATGTTAATAAATGCACGAAAAGGCTGTCGTCTCATTTCACATACTTTCCGGATAAAGAAAAGCCTGTAGATGGTAAGTGTAGATTAATATGTTCCCTCATCTTTTTACTACTTTCGATAGTCTATCGGTCTATCATATCATACCACGGAAAATTGGCGAAATTGTGGTCCTCTACAAAGGCCACTAATCAAGAGCTGAAGTTAGTCTTTGAAAAACTTTTTGTTTGGAAAAATTGGATTTACATGTTTGTGTTTATTGATCTTTCAATAATAACTTATTAGAAATTTTGTTCATTGATTTTGTAAATTATTGCTTAAGAAAACTTTATTTAGAAAAAGTATTTGTTCGCAAGTAGTAACTATTATCAGTAAGAAACTTACCTAACTTTTTATTTTATTTTAAATTATTTGTAGGCTTGCGTTTGAACGCTATCTCACCTGTTGTTAAGTGACGATGCGATTAGTCAAGATAGATAGGTACAATATGTTTTATCTTATCTAAGATCTCCATGTGTTTTGATTTAAGTTTTTAACTTTATTTATTACTATTGACATGACTGTCTTCAATAAATTAAGATTACCAAATTCTTTCACATTGTAGAATAACCATTGACTAATAATACCTATAAATATAATATGGATAATTTAATTCATAAGTTAGTTACGTTTACTTACTTAGTTCATGTTGTTATAATGTTGACATAAATTTCATTTTATAAGATTTTGATTCTATCCATGAGGACTTTAATTTTAATTGGCTCACTGTTTCTATTAGTTAATTATTTACATAGGTGCAGGCCTAGCGCACTCCGCACTGTAGGTACGAAGCTACGAAGCTTCAAGTACATAGCCGGACACCGACGGCGGGTCGCGCGTCGTTACACGTGCCGCGGCAGAAGAGATAAGAGCTATGCGATAGAAAGAGGCGCTCTGTAGGTTAACATGACTGGTAGGTATGCAGCGCTACTCGAGCTGAATTAAATTTTATTGCGTCATAGCAAGAGTCGCTATTTGTTTAAATTTCTTTGCGGAGTGATGCTTCTGTCCCTTAGTATTCTGTGATGTTAGTCTTCTATAAATAAATACCTACATACCATTTACTTCTATCTATGTATGTTCCAACAACAAAATTAAACAAAAATTTTTGGGTAGCTATGCAAGAAATTTTTGCTGTAGCCAAAATTTCTTTACCCCGGGACTTGCATTATGAAAATCTCATCAACAACAAAATCAAAGTTAAAAATATGCACATTCTCATCTCATTTCAGGTGAGACAACGAAGATGAATATGATGCAGGCGATCAACAATGCCATGGACATCACCCTGCAGACCGATCACACGGCCGTGCTGTTCGGGGAAGATGTCGGCTTTGGAGGAGTGTTCAGATGTGCATTAGGGTTGCAGGTACTGCAAAATAACTTTTAGATATATTTTATTGAGACCTATATTTACAGTATGCGTCATGCCCCCAGAATCCCGATAGATACATAAAGAAAATTTTGTACAAACAATTACATCTCACAGTGAACAGTGTTCGTCTTATCGCTTAAAGTGATATCTTCCAGACAACCTTTAAACAGAAAGGTCTAAATGTAATTTGAAAGAGCAGCAGTATATTGATAATCAAATAAAATTAGACTAAAATGAAGGGCATGTTAAACCGTCAGTCGGTCCCAGTTATTGTCTTAAGGCAACAGTAGTTAGGCCATGTGGAGGCTTTCGGGCGGTCTTAAAACTCCAACACCGAGGTTGGCCACAGACCCACCCGAGAAAACGTATTTACTTTTACCTACATGAGGCCTAGATTACATTTGGCAAATAAGATTAACCTCATAAAATACATAGAAGACAAAGATGCATGGAACATCCCGCTTCTGCCAAGTAGCCAACTGGCACATAAAAAAAATAATATTGTCAAAAACAAACATAAAATATTGTAACAAAAGTTCTAAAAAAAATGCCCCTCAGTTACTTGCCGTATCTTCTGAGTAGTGGTTCTTTTTTCCGATAGGGTGGTAGTCATTGTAATAATTGACGTTCATAAGTGCGTCTGTGACGACAAAATTGAAATAAAGAACCTTTGAACTTTGATCATAAGAGTTGTCTGTTCTCGCTTCCCATACTTGATGCCTCCTTTACTTTAAATACATTGTGTTTACCGACAACCGCTTATGTTTTCAGGAGAAATACGGGCGCGACCGCGTCTTCAACACTCCGCTCTGCGAGCAGGGGATCGCAGGGTTCGGCATCGGGCTGGCCACGGCGGGCGCCACCGCTATTGCAGAGATACAGTTCGCTGACTACATATTCCCGGCTTTTGATCAGGTGATTTAATTCCTTAAATAACACTTTGGCGGGCCAGAATAACGAGTGTAATAAGACCTTAAAATTTAAATGTAAAATATCTATCTATTACTCATATCTTCATGTTACTGATACTATACCTACAGGACATCTCACTCGCACTTGTAGTTTGACATTGTGTTATGTTAATCATAATTTATACCTCATCGTTTAGTGTTATATTTTTAGACATTTCAAAAGATTAAAAAAGAGACATCCCGCAGAGTTTCTTGATGCTATCTTCTCTAGCGGACGTATTTCCGAAGCGCTGGTAGATTCAGTTTTCGCATTTCTTTTTCTGGGCCCGGACTTCAATTTGAGAGTGGGAAAGAAATAGGTAGACATGCTTACCTTTTTTCAGACATGATATTTTATGTTAAATTTTTTAACGTATTTGAATTGATTTGTTTTATGTGTATGACGTTTAAAAGTGTAATCTTTTTGCCTATTTAATAAACATAATTTGACTTTCGAAAACCAATAATAATTTTGCCCTTTCCCAGCTAGTTAACGAAGCGGCTAAAGTCCGCTACCGTTCCGGCGGGCAGTTCGACTGTGGCGCTCTGACGGTGCGGGCCCCGTGCGGCGCGGTCGGGCACGGCGGCCTCTACCACTCGCAGAGCCCCGAGGCAATGTTCGCACACGTGCCGGGACTCAAGGTCACTACACTATACTACACTACACTACACTACAGTTCGACTGTGGCACTCTGACGGTGTGGGCCCCGTGCGGCGCGGTCGGGCATGGCGGCCTCTACCACTCGCAGAGCCCCGAGGCAATGTTTGCACACGTGCCGGGACTCAAAGTCACTACACTACAGTTCGACTGTGGCACTCTGACGGTGCGGGCCCCGTGCGGCGCGGTTGGGCACGGCGGCCTCTACCACTCGCAGAGCCCCGAGGCAATGTTCGCACACGTGCCGGGACTCAAGGTCACTACACTATACTACACTACACTACACTACAGTTCGACTGTGGCACTCTGACGGTGTGGGCCCCGTGCGGCGCGGTCGGGCATGGCGGCCTCTACCACTCGCAGAGCCCCGAGGCAATGTTTGCACACGTGCCGGGACTCAAAGTCACTACACTACAGTTCGACTGTGGCACTCTGACGGTGCGGGCCCCGTGCGGCGCGGTTGGGCACGGCGGCCTCTACCACTCGCAGAGCCCCGAGGCAATGTTCGCACACGTGCCGGGACTCAAGGTCACTACACTATACTACACTACACTACACTACAGTTCGACTGTGGCACTCTGACGGTGTGGGCCCCGTGCGGCGCGGTCGGGCATGGCGGCCTCTACCACTCGCAGAGCCCCGAGGCAATGTTCGCACACGTGCCGGGACTCAAAGTCACTACACTACTACACTACACTACACTACAGTTCGACTGTGGCACTCTGACGGTGCGGGCCCCGTGCGGCGCGGTTGGGCACGGCGGCCTCTACCACTCGCAGAGCCCCGAGGCAATGTTCGCACACGTGCCGGGACTCAAGGTCACTACACTATACTACACTACACTACACTACAGTTCGACTGTGGCACTCTGACGGTGTGGGCCCCGTGCGGCGCGGTCGGGCATGGCGGCCTCTACCACTCGCAGAGCCCCGAGGCAATGTTCGCACACGTGCCGGGACTCAAAGTCACTACACTACTACACTACACTACACTACAGTTCGACTGTGGCACTCTGACGGTGCGGGCCCCGTGCGGCGCGGTTGGGCACGGCGGCCTCTACCACTCGCAGAGCCCCGAGGCAATGTTCGCACACGTGCCGGGACTCAAGGTCACTACACTCAGGCCTACCGCACTCCGCAATGTAGGCACGAAGCTACAAGTACATAGCCGGACACCGACGGCGGGTCGCGCGTCGTTACACGTGCCGCGGCAGAAGAGATAAGAGCGGCGCGATAGAAAGAGAGGTGCTTTATAGGTTAATATGACTGGTAGGTATGCAGCGCTACGCGAGCTGAATTGAATTTTATTGCGTCATAGCAATAGTCTGTAAACGACAAAATCGCTATCTTCTATTTGTTATTGTATTTGCACAGATAGTGGTCCCCCGCGGCGCTATCACAGCGAAGGGTCTGCTGCTCTCGTGCATCAGAGAGCGCGACCCGTGCCTGTTCCTGGAGCCCAAGATCCTGTACCGCTCGGCCACCGAGGACGTCCCGGCTGCAGACTACACGATACCTATCGGCAAGGCGGAGGTGCTTAGACAAGGTATGTTACATTTTTAACCGACTTCAAAATAATTCATTTGTGGCGTACCTACTACGCCACACTTACTACGCTTGAAAGAAACCACTATCCTAATGTTTTTTTTTATTTACGTTTGCCCGTTAGGGCAGGCTAAAGTCTCTAGGACCATACCGCCATGTCTTACGTAGTTTTTATTTGATATTTAATTATTTCATTTTATTATACTTTTGTTGAGAATGAGGGTCAACAGCAACAAGCCGGACCCTCTCCTAGTGCTTCAATAAAGTGGTGGAACTTTATTCAAGCTTTCCATGGACTTTTTGTGAGAACATAAAAAGCAATGTTTTCCCTATTTTGTTTCATTTGCCTACACTCGTGCCCGTTTACGAACACATAATGGTTAATATTCCACCGATATTACACATGATCACTCGAAATAACACTTGTTTGGAAAATAAAACAAAATCGAACTGTATCACTTTTCATTTCCCGCCAAAAAAGTCCTATCCTAATGAGTTGGACCACAACCTTTGCTCATAAAGTGGCTCTATGGTCACCGCAATTAGACACAGAATAACACCCATAATCAAACTGTGACTTTTTCATTGCTATAACTCACTAGTGAGTTATAGTTTATTTTTTTTAATTTTATTGGATGAGGTGCTTTGTTCTTAAAAAAAGTTTTTATTCAAAAAAAGAACAAATAAATTAATGATCCTTTTGATTGCTCATCTCATGCAACTTCTTATTTAAATAGATAATTTTAACTCGTACGTGTTTAATAAATAAAACGTTCACTAAAATATGAATTTTGTTTTCTCTGTAATAAAAGAAAACTTTAAATTTCCCATTTTGTACGTGGCAGAATAGGCGCAAACCCTATGCGTGAAAAAAAAAAAAAAACCTCATCCCTTTAGTTAGTTTAGGCTGATCGCAATGCGCGCGCATAGGAAAACTGATTAATTTTTCCCGCCACAGCGAATCATTTTTCACAACCCGTTTTCACTGTTGAAAATGAGTTTTTATTTTTATTTTCTTCGATTTTATTCACAAGTGTGTTGGAAAACGTCGTATAATACACGTATGTATTGATGATTACCGTCCTCCGCTCTCTTAAGACCCTCACCTAACGGCTCGGGTCTCAATGGCGCCTCAGCGGTAATCACCAACATTACACACTAGTACCATAATGTACTATTATTGCTTGGGCCAGCTCCATAATCAACTGGTTTCCGTCAAAGGCACACCAGCAGCTACGTTGCTCGCATGCGCCGCAGCGGCTCGCGGCCGGCCACACGCATGACGCGGCAGACAGAGACGGGCTACGCTGGCATTTACTCGCGCTTTGTTATTGTTATCGCTCCGAAGTGCCTATCTTATTTGTCTATTTCTTTACTATAATTTCTGTCTCTGTTTTATTTATATTTATATTAAATCATCTAATAACTAATCTTCATTTCGTTCGGCCTAACTTTCATTCTACTATATCTACCATCGCTTCACGACCCACACTTTTTTATAACTATAATTAAGTTTTAGAAAAAAAAAACAACAGACTTCAATACTATGCCTATATTTTTTGTTTTTGTTGATTTTTTCAAAAAGTGCTATATCAATTTCGATAAAATTTTCATGCGTCCACCTTTGAAGTATGACTTATCAAACAAAAAAAAGAAGCATCAAAACCAATCCTTAATTGGCGGAGTAATCGCGTACCAAAAAAAAACATACCGTCGAATTAAGAACCTGCTCCTTTTGAAGTCGGTTGAAAAGAAACCGAATTCAATTGTGAAGTATCTTCGAATTCGAATATAGATGAAGTTTATATAAACTTCATCGATATTCGACTTCGCTGGACCTAACGCAAAAAGAATTTTCCAAATCGACTTATAAATGACGGAGTTCGGAGGTAACAAATATATAAAAAATACAATCGAATTGAGAACCTCCACCTTTCTTTGAAGTCGTTTAAAAAGGAGGAGGTTTTCAATTTGAATGTACTTTTTTATGTTTGTTACATCAAAACTTCGTCATTAATAAACTGATTTGGAAAAATCTTCAGTTCTTGATATGTGGTCCCATATAAATTTCATCGGTATTCAACCTTTGACTTCGAAGATATATCAGAATTCAAGTCGGTATCATAGCTTATATACTTTTTTCTTCCATGCTACCCTTTTTATACCATCTACCCTTACAAACATCCTTCATTTCAAGTTTTCTTCCTTCCATGCTTTCCTCTTTCCTACAAACCTTCCTTCCTTCCTCTCTTCCTTTCCTGAGGTGAAATTCTTGGCGGTGATGGTCTGCTATTGAATATCATACTTATCGGCAAGCCGGAGTAGAATAAGTATGGTTACACTTTCTTAACCTTCCTTCATTACTACTTCTTAACTGTATTCCTAATTTCCTTCTTTCCTTTCAAGCTTCCTTCCTTCTTACCTAACTTCCATCTTACCTTCCTTCTTTCTTTCTTCTAATCTTCCACACTTCCTTCATTGTGTTGCTTACCATCAGCTGAACGAACTTCTCATACTTAATTCAATTATTAAAAATACATTTTTGTCGTTCTAGGTGACGCAGTAACCCTAATCGGTTGGGCGACGCAGATTCATGTTTTGCTAGAAGTGGCGCAGATGGCGGAAGATAAACTGGGCGTCAAGTGCGAGGTCATCGACCTACAGTCTATCTTACCCTGGGATGAGGAAACTGTTTGTAACGTGAGTACTGACATTCTAGGTCGCCTGTTTGGAACGTCTGCCTGTATTCATCATCATCAGCCCATCACGTCCCCACTGCTGGGACACGGGCCTTCTCTTATAGAGAGAGTATGGGCCATAATCCACCATGCTAGCCCAGTGCGGGTTGGTGGATGTCACATGTCCTTGAATTTTTGTGATTAATTCTTACAATGTATTATTCCAGTCAGTGAAGAAAACCGGTCGCTGCCTCATCTCTCACGAGGCGCCGCTGTCGTCGGGCTTCGGCGCCGAACTCGCCGCTACCATACAAGTAACTCGCAACTGCATACTATTTATCTAAAGTACTTTTTTTTTAATTGAATGCAGGGTTTCTAGCGGTGGTTCTCAGACATGTTTTATCAAAACCGGTGCAGCCGTTTTTTACTTTTTATAGGATTTTTGTGTCGGGAGTTTTTAAATTTTATAATACATAAATTTGTTTGACATTTATAAAGATTTAAAAAGAGACATCCCCGCAGCTATCTTCTCTAGCGGGTGCATTTCGAAAGCACAGGTAGAGTCAGTTTTCGCATTTCTTTTCCGCACCCGGACTTCAATTTGTATAGGAAAGAAATGGGTACCTACCTTCTTTTTTCAAAGTCATGATATTTAAGTAACAATTTTTTACGTATTTAATTGATTTCTAATATGTGTATATGACGTTTAAAAGAGATTTTTTTGTGACTATTTAATAAATATGTCTTGAGTTTTAACTTTTGTAATGTCCGCAGGAGGAGTGTTTCCTCCACCTGGAGGCTCCCATCGCACGTGTGACGGGGTGGGACGCGCCCTTCCCACACGTGTACGAGCCCTTCTACCTCCCGGACAAGTGGCGCTGCTATCACGCGCTCACCAAGCTACTGGACTATTAGAAGGGGAGAGAAGGGTGAAAATACAGTGCTACAAGGATCTTGCCGTCTTTCTTTTTTTATGTAACTGAATGACGAGACGAGCTGGTCGTTTGCCTGATGGTAAGCAATACGCCAGCCCATAACAATAACAGCACCACCTAGAACTTTGTTTTGCAAAATCCTGCACGGCGCTGCACTGCGCTCGTCACCCTGAGACAATTAGCTGTTGAGTCTCATAATGCCCAGTAATTCTCTAGACCTATGTAGTCCGTCTTCGGGCACATCAGGCTAGTAGTTAAATATTGATCTTTATGCGATAAAAGTGGCAGAATTTAGTATAATAGCAAAGAATACTAACTGACAATAGTTTCCTAGTTTTATTACCCCGGCTCGTGCCAGTGCGTAAAGAAAATAAAGAAAACTCCACATATTACAAAAGCAATTGATTTGCGCCTAAAATTCGCAGTCACGTACACAAAGGCGTCTGTCAGATAGAGCTAATTTTTAAAACATTAATCAAGCGCAACAAACGTCACTGCAACACATTTATGCGTAGCCGTTAGTGCATAACACATTTGGGTGGTTTGGTATAACGCCATTAAGTTAGAATCTTACAAGTCTCTACGCTGATGACGGCGCCTCACAATTTATCCATATTCTAGAGGTCCTTGTTTTACTATATGCATCATTAATAATCGATTTTGGTACCATGTCGAAATAATGATTTCAGTTATTTCAATAAAAACTGTTCTATTATATGGCAAGGTACTTGCGGAAATAAATGTCAAACATTGACGTAGTACTTAGACTTATTGAAAAGTTTTTATTGATTGTAAATACTGTTTATACGAAAAATCAAGTTCTCTAGAACATCTTACAGAAGTTTACCGTCAACATACAATTAGGCATGAAGCAGAAAGTGAATTGGCTCGGGTTGTGAATGTTTAAGAAATAAATGTTTTTACTGTTTTTCTTGTTTTATTGTACTTACCTAATTTCTGGTAATAAATGCATTAGCGCATGCTAGGCGAAAATCTGAAGATTATGCAAAATAAGATTAGATTAGATTAGATAACTCTTTTATTTCTCTTTTGTTTCACCACCAGAAAACTAATAACAAAAAGTACAATAACAAACTTAAAACTATAGTGTTACAATGGGCGGCCTTATCGCTAAAGCGATCTCTTCCAGACAACCTTTGGATGGAGAGGACTTAAAGAAACTGTAAGAGACAAATGTATGTACAAAGAGTACAAACTATAATAGTATATACTATTATCTATATTGAATATACAATAATATATACCAATTATAAACATACATAATAATATAATATACAAAATATATAAGATACCTGAATACCCTAAGATACCTATATATACATATAAATATGCATAAAAAAAAAATCATAAGCGAAATTATAAATAGATACATATAAAGGCAGTAGTGAACTACACAGAAAGATAAAATTTCTTTAGATGGTCTTTGAATGCTTTCAAAGACGGTGCACGTCTAATTGAGACCGGTAAGGAGTTCCAGAGGCGAACAACTTCGACGCTAAAAGAGCCTATGATATAATAAGATGATCAATGTAAACATTGACGACAGATGACGTAGAATCGTCCCCGTAAGGCGATATAAGAAATTTAGTTGCTCGAGCAGCTGGCTCTGTGACCCAGTGGTTAAAGCGTCGGGACGGTATTCCGAAGACACAGGCTCGATCCCAGGCAGTGATCGACAATTTTTCTTCTTTCCAATTATTCAAAATCATTGTACCTACTTTATACTGAGTAGCGCCACAACACAGATAGGTACCTATGTTTTGTGGTCTTTTTATTCGAAGATTCTAGCAGTGTTCTTCCGTCTAAGTATCGTGGTTAATAAAATGTCTACTTGCCGAAATACCGCAAAGGTAGCCAAGCTATCTTCGTAGGTAGGTAATAAAGCTTCGCAATAGTTGATCTAATGTTTTATGGCTCTAGCAAATGAAATACCAATAATTCATGAATAACGAAGTAGTATTAGTCTGCTTTCCTAAATAGCGTTAGTGCTTTGCGTATAAACTGTAACACACGTGATATTGTTTATTGTAAAACGTTATGTAATTTCATATAATAAAGTACCTAGGTACACTTTTTTTATTGTTTTTTTAGATCTATGGCCACTATCTCGCCTGATGTAAAGCGATGATGTGGCCTAAGATGGAGCACATAGATCTAGAGAGTTAATCTGTCTATCTAGGTATGTCTTAACTAGCTACATATGAGCCATCGTCTAGGGAATCGTAATGTGTCGACTTAAAAAGGGTGCTTGATCAAAAAAAAACAACACTTTACTTACATAAATTTATTAAAAAATGAAAATCAATCCAAAAAATAACGCTACACATTACGTACAGTGTTGTTAGTAGAATAGAAATACTTAAATTAAACAATGTCAATCTTATACGAAATCAAAACTACACATTTGTTGTCGCATTCAATTTTCGAGAAAAAAATTAAAAAATGTTTGTAAGTATCGGATATACCCTATGAATCTTATACTACTTAAAAACTAAATTTTTTTTAACAATTTAATTCGAAAACTTCAGTATAATCAGTAACAAATACAATCCATTGACATCTATCTTATATTAGAAATTACAATAGGTAATAATTGAAATTGTGATGCAACTATTTACAAGTCAAAACTGAGCAGAGCGTTATATAATAAAATTGTTTAATGAAGATAAGGCAAATCATGCCCAGCACCGTACACTACACAAGCAAATCAGATCAATGACTGATAATGTGAGTGAACAACTAAATAAAGCAAGCAAAATTGTAATAATTAACAACAATGCTCTTGGGTCAACTGTCGTCAAATCAAATTAAATCACCATTTGATAACTATAATTACATTAATTTGGAAAGGAAAAGCAATACAAACTTAAAATTTGTATTATTTTTCCTTTCAAAATGAAAAACTTGAAACATTATGGATATAATAAGTGTTATGAAAATACATCCTGCGCTGTTTAGATATTTAATATTAAGGCAGGGTATAAATTTGAGATATCAATTGAATAATTTTCATCGCGCATCGCCGTTCGCGTAATGTCGTTTCATAAGGTCATTCTCAACGTTTTAAGATTCGACTTTTTATTGAGTTTGTGACCAACCCCGCCTTAAGGTTGCAAGAGCATCTTACAGTGTTTTAACATCCTCATAAAATTAATAACAATCAGGCACGAAGCAAACAAGCAATTTGACCTCTTCTTTCGGCCAGCACACTGACCTTTCTTTAAGTGTGTTATGAAAATTAGTATTATGAATACAAAAATAACCGAAAATAGTGTATACATGAAAAATTACAAAACTTCGACTCCCTAAATGTTTTGAACACAGAATCGATCTTCGAGCTCCATCAACAATAAACCTAAGGTCCTTAACCTAACGTTACTCAGAAAGGTTACGCGAAAATAAAAAATGTGCACATTCCGCAATAAATAAAATCCATCCTCAACACCGTTTCGAGCGAATCGAGCGTGAAAACGTCGGCAGTTAGTCGTCCCAGCCGCGGCGCTGGCGCGTGGGCTTGAGGTAGGGTCCGCCGGAGGCCGAGTTGGGGAACCGCTGCATGTAGCGCTCCAGGCGCAGGTACTTGACGGTGATGAGGCGGCCCTCGTACCACCAGCCGTGCAGTGAGCGGTACACGACGCCGGCGTCGCCCGGCGACGCGCACTTCACGTACACGCAGCACGACGTCGCCTCGATGTCGATGTGCAGAATGTTGCAGCGGTCGCACTTCTCCAGAATCGCGTCCTGAATCACCGCCCTCAGGTTCGGGTTGGTGTCGTTTTTGTCGAACATGTGTCGAATTTTGAGGCAGGGAGTCGGTGATACGGTTAGGTTATTGACGGAGCCCTCCTGGGTTTCGAAGGCCTGCCCCTGCCAGGCGGCGCTGCGCTTGGGACTGTTGTGTGCTGATACCCAGCGCCAGACGCGGCAGTCCTCGCCGTCCACGGACTGCACCTCCATCCGCACCCTGCTTTCGTTTTTCTGTATGAACTTCACGGCGGCGTCCCATACTGGCGCCATCTTTTCCCTATTCTGGGGCGATATGAGCGTGTCGCGCACGTGATCCACGGAGATGTAAGGCTCACCGCTGTCTTCAGTCTCCTGAGATATCACATCGATGATTTGCTCCACCATTGAGTAGATTTCTTCACTCTTTCTTTTCTTGTAGCCGATGTAATACTTGTAGAGCCGCTGTAGACCGAGAGCCAGGAGAGTCAGGAGCGCAATGACTATAATGGTTGTACCGGCTGAATAAAGTGTGTTGACAAATAGACAAGAAAGTGGTGTAGATGGATCTGCCAGTGTGATTGCTACGCTGCCTTTTGAGCGTTGCTGGACAATCAAGTCAGTTGAAGTGATAGGAGCATATTCTGCATCTTTAGTGTAAAGGTTCTTTAGTTGTACTACACTGAGACCCCATCTGGGATTGTTTACCAGCAGAACTTGCAAGTTGTTGAGGTCGGTGCGACATTGACTCACATCTGTTGTTTCAGAGCGAGCATTAGCAATATCAAGAATTTCTCTCTCCGTCAAATATGGTAATGCACCAGGCTGACCACACTTGTATGAAGCAATCCTAGATGTCAACTCTGGGTGTATGACTTTCAATAAATCTTTTGCATAACTAACTTGTTCCTTGGGAACACAGTTGATTCCTGGTCTATTCCCTGGTATGTTCAACTGGCAGATCGGTATGATGCTATTCTGGTCGTCCACCACTGAAGTGATATCATTTTTCTTAACTATGTACATAAGAAACAAGCAAAAAAAAAAAAGGGCCACAACAGCTACCAGAGCAAATGAGACAAGATTGTTCTTCAGGAATTTCTTATCCTGGCTGGCGGCTTTGTAATCAATATCAGATCTAGATACTCCGGATATGTATGATCTACGAGGGAGAACAGTACTGCCATTGTTTGTATCCCTGTCCAAGAAACTAGTTGTTTTAGGTGTTTCTGGCTTCAAAGTTGATAAACGACGGGTGAAGTTACTGAGATATGGAGATTCTACCTCATCTATGG
Source organism: Petrophora chlorosata (assembly GCA_951640565.1). Taxonomy (NCBI): domain Eukaryota; kingdom Metazoa; phylum Arthropoda; class Insecta; order Lepidoptera; family Geometridae; genus Petrophora; species Petrophora chlorosata. Next base: position 1,670,400 of record OX621196.1, on the reverse strand, counting down.
TAGATGTAGATGGTCGATAAGTGGTTGAAGTATAATTTGATGTGTAATTGCCCAGTGATGGGCGGTCTCCCAAAGTAGATGTTAGGCCTAGCCTAGAGCGTATTGAATTGAGATGATCAGAAGATGAGCCAAACGAGGATGAGTAGTTGGTTGGTGAAGAAACAGATGGGCGTGAGAATATGGAAGGTTTGGGCGGACTGGTGCCAACATCCACTGTAGGTAGAGTGCTGGAAATATGATCACTCGATCTAGAGCTGCTGCGGAAAGGAGATGAAGTTTTCTTGTCAGCATCAACATCACTGTCTGATCCTGTTTCATAGTCGTCCTGCTCATTGTTAGCGTAAGTACGCGTCACACGACGAGTAGTAACTGTTTCCACCTCCTCATGCGTACGTACCGGTGACTTGGTGGTTTCTTCTTCTGACTCAGAACCTTTATCGTCAAGTTTGGCCGGCGAACCCTTTTTAGAGGGCGTCCGGCGCGCTTTGCTCACCGCCGGCGGCAACATCGCCCCACCGGTCGTCTGCCGACGGCCACGCTTCTCCCTAACATTAGTCGTGTTGTCTAAATCTGACTCCTCACCGCTCGAGTAACGTGCGAGGGTACGTCTGTTTTCAACTTTACTGTCGACGCTATTTCTCGGTTTACTTTTATTATCTAGTACCAGCTTTAGCTTTTTCACGAGCAGCTTCCTTGTGGACGCCGTTATTGGCATGATAGGAAACCCATGCTCGGCCAGTTTTGTCCGTAGCTCGGCATCTGACATTGAATCCACTTGATCAGCCATTGCGAAGTCTGGAAGCACAATTAAACAGGTTATTTAACTTGGCACACAACAAAACACAATTTCGAAGGTATATTACCAATAATTCACCTTATTTTCGTAATTTAAACACAAGAATTACGTCAAAATTTATTATAATTCACCGGCGCGTCATGTCGCAAGCACCGCGAAAGAACGTCGTTATTTAGAGTTGCCAGAATTAAAATCAAATCCACAGTCCACAGATTACGTATAAAAATGCGTAGTTCCTAATCTGGATATTTTATCTGACTTTCTAATCAATTCGATATTGACTGGATACCGATTAAAAAGCTATTCCAACGAGCATGACTAACTTATCCACTCAGCCAAAAGAGAAAGAGAGTTCGAATAGATTTTTTTATAAACTAGTTCAAGTAGTGTCAACTAACATAGGTGGTGAAAACAATAAAAAATTCTCATAATTATTAGGCCTCAGATATTACAGAAAACTTGTACTGGAATATGTAAGGCTTTTCAAACAGATAGAAACTAATATATTTGGCAAAAAAATATTTTTATATAATGAAATCCAGGATATGAGGGTCGGTCAAACCGTTGAACGAAGTAGCTCTATAGAGGCAAATTTATTTTACGATGACTCATCTCCAGTATTCACCAAGAATTTCATAATAATTTCACAAGTTAATGAATCTTGATGCAAAAAATATTGTCCATACTTAGGATTGTCCGATAGAACTCAAAATAATAATATATTCGATACGATAATAATCAGTCATCGTGTTGATCGATGGTGATGTTTGGTGTGTGTATACAGCTTTAAATGAGGGCTGCCAGTAAAAAATAATTCAATTCCTTATTTTTCATCGACTCCTTTCATCATTCATTTCCTTGGTTCTTGAACGAAATTAAAACTGTCACAAAATACGTTCCATTTAACGCAAAACATTCTAAATTATTCAACAGCAACATCAGCGAGCGACCTTGTAATTAGTTTTTGCGTATATTGGAATAAAAGCAGGTGATTGTTCGATTCTGTGTGGTGCGTGGAGGGTCCGGTTAATGTACAGCCAATATTTGGAGGCTAAATAATGTACAGCCTGTATTGCACACCCAATAATTCATGTACATGGCTTCCAAATGTTGGGGCGTGCAATCCAGGCCGTACAATAATGGATGCGGAATAACTGCCCGAGCCGATTTTGTACAGCCAATATTGCACAGGCAATAATCCGAAGCCGACAGAAGTTTTTTTCAATGTACACGAATTATCAGGCTGTGCAATTCAGTACGGCATTTATTGTCACGGACAGATTTTGTTCGGCCAATATTGTACAGCCAATATTCCGAGTCCATTGTTATGTCAAAGCCGAAGCCTCGTTTGGTTATGCCAGTGCTCTTTTTGCACAGACTATAATTGACCAATTAATTGATGTCAATGTCATGACATCCTCATCACCGGTTGGCACCGACCGGTCCTGTGGACTGAGCGACCGACCTAGTAACCGGTTTGAATCAGTGTTTGTTTTGTACGTTTCCGCTTTTCCGTTGAAATTACAAAGTACTATAGGTTGTTTTGTTTGTTATATTATGTACTTTATAGGACAGGATACAGGTCAAGTCAGGACACATATTTAATCTGTGGCTTGATCTTAAGAAAAAGAAAAGAAATTCAATAAAGCATAGAGAAAAAAATCACTACGTTGTTAACCACAGGCTAGGAATTTTACCAGGGGGATGAAGCTTTCTTCGTCTGTCTGCAAAATTACTAATGTATAGGTGGCGTCATCTGTGGGACGCGTCTATAAAAATTACTGCTAGTTTTAAAATTTGAGGCAGATGGAACTTAAACATGACTGAAGATCTACTTAGTGCAACTTTTTTACTAGCTTCTTCTTCTATGTATTGTCTATAGATGGTTTCCGTAGAAACTTTTTATGTTTATATGTCATTATTGTCATGTGAAAAATAATATACGATTTTATCCACCTCTGAAGAATTTATTTAAAGATTAATTCTTAACATGGTAGCAGAACGTAAACTAGTGTAAAAGTGAATGAACAACCGGAGGATACTTTGTCGAAGTAAAGAAGACAACGAGAATAGAAAGTCTGAATAATGAAAATAATGACACATGGGCAATACAGGCCCAAGCTGTCCTAGTAAAAGTAAAAATGTGGAACCAATGGATGCAGTAGACCCGATAGACTAGAAACTCAACGTATTTTTATTGATTTGTATTTGACGTTTAAAAAAGTGCATTTTTTGTATTTCATAAACATCTTTTGACTTGACTTACTTGACTAATTAAATTGGCTTTTCATTTATCATTCAACAAATAACCTTTTTGTATGTTACTAAATTAAAAAAAAAGTTATTGTAAAAGGTGAAAAATATGTAATTGAATTTTAATTCAAAAGATAAAGAAATATATGCCTAGGTACTTATTTTGTTTCAAATCTAGTACGTGAATTGTTTATTTTTTTAAGTAGTATAATCAATCAAGTAAACTGCGTCAAGTAAATCTATCTGAAAACTATGAAGCTGATCAGCGCCATCTATTGATCGCTTTTCAACACATTCTAAATTTTAAACATAGTGGCATATCTATTCTCGTATATGATGTATCTGTATAAGTATGTATGATCTATGAATTATGTATACTACTTAGCGTAGTATTTTTACTTTCTGTGTTGTGTACTTTAAACGAATAAAACAAAACAACCGGATTTAAAGTTTTAAACAACAAGTGAACTTAAAAGCGTAAATTGTAATTATAACTTTACATTGTTATACGTCGGATTGCAATAGATGAAGCTAGCACAAGACCGGAATGAGTGGCGTGAACTAGAGGAGGCTTATACCCAGCAGTGGGTGGATACGGGCTGATTAGTAGCAGTAGTAGTTTGTTATACAAGCTGTTGATTGCTATAAATCGGTTCCGTAAGGCCTAAAAACTCTAAACATTAATTTCTAGGTTTGAGGTTATGTTTACATGTATATCAATCCTAAATTTGTTGTCTTTACATATGCTTTACATTTACAGTGCTTCAAGAGAATCTTACGGAGACGACGCTGTTGTCAAATGCAAGATGTACAATGAGCACAAAGTGAAGTCATAATATTAACCTGCAACTATGATGGTAGAGCAAGACACATAAAGTAATAAGTTGCATGTGCCATGAGTGTGCTCCATCGGCTGGAGACTAGAAGTGTATTGTGGCCTTCTTGATGTGGGTCTGTCTGTGAAATGAAGAACTTGCATGTACAACATTATATGGATTCTTACTGAAACAAACCAACGGTCCAGAGCAGGCACTTTGATAAAATTCATATTATTGGTGGAGCAACTATTGCGTAAATAAACTTCACATCATGCCAGCAGCAGTGAAGTTCTGTCTGAGTTTCTCCAGGCCAAAAATAATGAAAAATTATAAGCTGCGAGTTGCTTCAATACCAAATTGACAATAAATGCGTAGGCATTAATTGCACAGGAATATTTCATGATATTGTCTCCGGATGGGATAAACAAAGATGCAGTTATTGAAATAAAATACCCAATAACTAATAAAAATAAATGAATATTGTTAGAAATAAAAGTCACACTTAGTGAAGTAGTGTGTGTGGTTTATTAAATGTAATGTAATATTTTTGTATGTATGTTAGTCTGTAAGGTATATATTTTATGGGGCTCTGTTAATTTTACTTTGTTGTACTTTATATTGTCTGAAATAAAGAGTTTATTAATAATAATAGTAAAATAAATTGTGTTAGGCATGCAGACTTTGAAAAGTCCAAAAACATATACATTACATACCCAGCAAAGTAGTAGGAATTTGAAAATGCTTTTTATTTACTGACCTTATTTCAATAATACCCTGCGTGTGTTTTGGCTAAATCTAGCTAAAACGTTTTCAAATTTATATTGTGGTTAGAGAACCCTTTTCCTATGCACACTCATAAAGTCATATCATGTAGAGGCCGACTAGCCGGTTTTCTATCATTGTTGAATACAACGAAGTTTTTACTCTGCGTAAAATACTGAATGACCTTTCGACAGTGCACAGTATACTTCCTAGTCTGTGATAGTGCACAGTATGCGCCTGTTTTATGGCAGGATAGGATAGTTGTGTTTCTTTAACTAGCGCAATTAAATCTATATCGTTCAGTTCGCTCTGTACCATTTTTTTTTGCTCCCACACGTTATACCACAGTTCAGCCTCAAGTTCAGTTAGCCAAGAAAACCACTTAAATTGTAGTAATTAGAAGAACCATTGTTTAAAAAACACCAAATGAATAATTAATTTTTAATAAACCGAATTTAGCTTCGAGTCTGGGACTAGGGCACAAAACAGTCTGTTTTGTGACTAGGGTGGGGCAGATGCCCCTCCGTGGGTAAACCCATGACAATGACCATGAGTACGAAGCTACAAGTACATAGCCGGACACCGACGGCGGGTCACGCGTCGTTCCACGTGCCGCATCAGAAGAGATAAGAGCTATGCGATGCGACAAAAAGGGAGGCGTTCTGTTAGTTAATATGACTGGTAGGTATGCAGCGCTACGCGAGCTGAATTGAATTTTATTGCGTTATAGCATGAGTCACTATTTGTTTAAATTTCTTTGCGGAGTGATGCTTCTGTTCCTTAGTATTCTGTGATATCAGTTAAAAGTATGTCAAACTATGTAGATAAAACGCGTTTTAACAAAATTAAAATTCTTCGGGCGCTTCCCCGGCCGCTGCCGCAGCACGCTCGCTTCGCTCGCTCGGCTCGAGAGTTGTTGTGGTCATAGGTAACTAATGCTCTTCTCCTCGCTTCGCTTGTCGTTGCTCCTATATATGACATTGCCTTAGATTAGTAGATGCCCGTGATGTGCCGACACGTCAAGAAAGATTTGAGTATTTTTTTAACATTTACCGTATGTCTAAGGTATAACCTAAGATATACCGAGTAGGGCATTCAGTCTCGAACCAAAATTGACTCCCGGGACCAGTCTTTAAAATAATACCTACCCTAGTCCCGGGAATCCTGCCGGGATTTTCGAGACCCATGACTTAAAAGTAAAATATATGAAGAATGTTTATTATAAATTAATATAATTCTTTATTTCTTATCAGAAATGATGAATTATAACGAATTTTCTGTCGTCGATAGTTTTCTTCGAGTAGGCAGATAGTTTCTTAATATTTTATTTTGTTTGTTCAGGGGCGTGGAAAAATCGAGCGATACGCAAGAATTGTAAATGACGATCAAATGTCAGTGGTATTGGTTGCAGCTCAAACCAGACTAGTTAAAGATACCGTTTTGCTGACTGGTACCTACCTGTACCTATCTTTGTTGAGATTGGAGTTATGCGAAGCGGTATTATTGTTAAACTGATGGAGAAAATAAGTAGTAGGTAGGTACAATGTATTGACGAAAACAACGTGGACATTCGCGGCTGGACGGACTCTATAGTGGTGAGGTGGCTACAGGAAGATCCCGGTCGGAAACCCTTTGTAGCTAATAGAGTTCAGAACATAATAAAGGTCGTAAAACCGAGCAGTTGGCATTATGTGAAGTCTAGAGTCCAATCCAGCTGATTCAGTAAGTAGAGGCATAATGGTTTTAAAATTTAAAGCATACGACACGTGGTGGTACGGGCCTGAGTGGATGAAGGCAACAGAATTCCACTAGTCGAAAAACAAACGGTTTACAAGACAAAAGAAAAAGTGTGCAATGTGCATGCTTTGCAGAAAGATTGTGAAGAAAGCATCATTCAGAAGTTATTAGAGAGGCATAACTCATTCACAAAGATCGCAAAGATCTTAGCATGGTCATTACTAGCAATTAAAACAATTCGACGCGACAACGAAATGTAAACAACGGCTAAGGTATATCACATTACAAAGTTAAAGGCGGCGAAGTTGCTTGTAATAAGATATATGCGGTGTAGTGAATTTAGCAAGGACATGAAAGTCAGTGGGGCCAGCGGGATTCAAACTCGGGTGCGTCGGATCGAAAGTCGCACGTTCTCCCACTGAGCCACTCTCGTTCTATATATAATGACTGTAACGTTAAACTAATTTCTGTTAAGTTGGCACTTTATAGCAAATAATTACTATTGTCATAACCATGGCTTCATAGTGAATAATGTATACGCCCATAAATAATAATATAATAATAAATAGGTGTGTTATATATCGGCACAATACAATCTAAGAATACATTTTATATATTATTGTTTGTTTGTTTGTAATGCTTATCAATTTAATATTACAAAAACTTTCTATCAAAATGTATTAACCACCTATTTATAACCAAATCATTAACCGACGAAAAAAACGGAGGAGGTTCTGAAGTCGACGAGTGTATATTTTTTAATGTATTACTACGCATAACTTTTTACAGAGTAGTCCGATTTTGATTATTCTTTTTTTGTTTGGTAGGTCATACTTCAGAAGTGGTCCCATATATATTTTATCGAAATTGATTCAGCGCTTTTTGAAAATATCAACAAAAATAAAAAATATTGATATAGCTTTGAAGTCGGTTTGTTCTTTTTTCTTAAAAAGAAATTTTTTTTTAATTGAAAACTAACTTAAAAAAAATATATAAAAAAAATATTTTTTTTTAAGTTAATGTCTAACGCCTTTTATTTGTCAATCACTTATTTACCTAAATTTAAGAACACTTACAAACGTAATTTTCATTTATGTTTTGTTAGCAGCTCTTAGCGATTATTTTTAAAATATGTAGTACCTAATATGAGAATAGCGTTGTGAGCTGCATTATTGCTAAGCTTTTAATATATTTGTATTTTTTTAATGTAGCTGTATTTGGTGTGCCTAATATATAAAAATAAAAATATTAATATGTACCTACACCGTTGGCCTATCACAATAAATAACACTAGCAAACTTGAGGCAAAGGCAGTGGCCGGCGCAGCGTAGGGTAGATTGGCACCCCAAGTGGTTTTATATTGAGGATTCCTACTTAAAATAAAACAACAAATTTAATACTAAACATGCTTACGAGACTTTATTTTACATTATACCTATTCGCTAGCATTAACAAAATTGACTTCCCTGTCTCTTTCAATTGATAGAATCGAAAGATTGGTAAGTCGCGCTTGGCTCCTTGTGGACCCTAAGTAATTTAATAATTTAAAGTAAAGATTTTAATAATTTTAACTTTGAAAAGCTTCTTTCACATGGAGTAACCGAAACACAGATTGTTAGCACAATCATTGAAACAGAGCAAAACGCTAGAACGCAGTGGCAGTTGACATCTAAGATAACACAAGATATCAGGAAGAAATATAAAAAGGAACATCTAGTGCAACTGACAATCAGGAGTAAATGGTTCAATCAATAAGAAAATGTGAAAGTAAGAGATAAGATGTAACCATCCAAGACGACAACCTTCTCCGCGGAAAGTGGATGATGGGTAGAATTTTGGAGCTGTTCTTTGGGAAGGGCGGATTAGTGCGAGTACCTACTAGAAAACGAAAAATGTGTTCATCAATAACTTTGTAATTATACTAATAAATACTACTACACGATGACTACGTATAATAAATGAATAATATCATTAAAATTTTGTTTATGACACTTGTCTTAAAAAAGAAAAAAAAATATATCAGTTAAAGTTAAATGTAAATTACTTATTAGCCTAATCAATTGGCTAGATTGTATTAAAAATGGGGATCATAATGGCTATGAAACCATACTAAGGAAAAAAGGTAGGTAGGTATCTGCAGATCTCACAGCTCTTACAATATTAGTTAGATGTATGAAGACAACGGATTATATTTCGACAGGAATGGGAGCACGCAATCGGTAAGAGATTAATGGAAATTGGTGACATTTTATTATTTGAATCCATTCTCGAACGACATAACAACATTAACATATTAACATTATTTGGTGGTAGGTTTCTCGTATGCGTGAGGCAAACATTACTGTGTTCCGGTTTGAAGGGCATTACTGCGAATTTACTGGGCATTATGAGACTCAACAGTTAATTGTCTCAGGATAAGGACCGCAGTGCAGCGCCACGCAGGATTTTGCAAAACAAAGTTCTGGGTGGTGCTGTTATTGTTATGGGCTAGCGTAGTATTGCTTACGATCAGGCAAATGACCAGCTCGTCAGTCATTCAGTTACATAAAAAAACATGCAATAAGTTCAAAGTTCAAGTTCAAAAGTTCTTTATTCAATTTTGGCATCACAGACGGTCAATTATTACAATGACTCTACCACCGTATCGGAAATAGAACCACTACTCAGAAGATACGACAAGAAACTGAGGGGAATTTTTTTTAGAACTTGTTACAATATTTAATGTTTGTTTTAGGTGGTTTTAGACAATATTAGGTTTCTAATGTACCAGTTGGCTAGGTACTTGGCAGAAGCGGAATGTTCCATGCATCTTTGTCTTCTATGTAATTACTAACTGTATAGTATGCTTATTTTCATTAGAATATTTTTCACACGCAATTTGAATCTACTTTCTGTGAGCTCCGTTAGATATTTATTTTGGAATTTTATTGTGAAAACGTAGGCAATTGCCCATGGAGGACTTATTCGTTTTACCAGTTTTACTCAGTCTAAGCCTAGGTACTGAAATTCTATCCTTTTTTCTAGTGTTTATGTTGTGATTTGTGATGGTCACTATTCACCTTGAACTGCCGCCGTCTTTCTCTAGACCTATGAGCTCCATTTGATTGTAAGCCACATCATTGCTAGGTGAGATAGTGGCCAAACATAGATCTATTAAGCGTAAAAAAAAATGTGCTGATTTTTACGAACATACATTATATTGTCATAACTATACAGAGAAGGTAATCCTGGCTCCTAACTAGGATCCCCTATATCTAGGGAACCAGGAACTACGAGGACCGTGGTCTCAAAAAACAAACAAAAGAAAGCCATTAAATCTACGTTTGAGCAATCTTGATAAATCAGCCAATATTTTAAAAGAGGAAATGCAAGCTCTTTCTATAAACGTAGGTACCTACTAAGGTACTATATGTGCGCAGTGAAATAGAGATAGGAGTAGTCGGAGTGATCCACTGTAACCCCGCTGTACAGGCTCACCAGAGACCTAGTGCGGGGGACAGAGTTCTTTAAGGGTACACTATACTGTTTTATTATTTAGTAGGTATAAGTAACTGTTATCTTAACGACCGGAAATATGTTTTGGAACTAATAATATTTTTTACTATCATCAGCAACAAATTACATTAAGATTTCATGCAACTTATGTAAATATGTATATTTAGTAGGTACTTTTAATAATCATATTTATTTTATTTTCCATTTTGTGAGTGCCCTGGCATAGTGATGGTCGACTCGAGTAACTAACTCGAGTTAACTTGAGTTGGGCCTAACTCGAACCAACTCGAATTGAATTCTCTCTGACTCGAGTTTGAAAAACCAAATGAAACCGACATGGAGCGAAGTTTGCCGATCATTTGAGACTAAATTCAAACATAACAAACAAGTGTCACATTTATGTAGATTTGAGATTAACTTTAAAGTGCCGGTTATTGCATTATAGCACGGTTATAGCTTTTCGTGTTTTAAATTCTGTTTTTGAAAAATGCCAGGTCCTAGAAGAAAATCTTTGGTTTGGGATGTATTTGAATCGCCAGTGAGTGGACGTGTTACGTGTAATCATAATGTTAGTTTGATTTTATTTTGAAAAGACTGCTGTATAATTACATAGTTTTATTCATAACTAGCGACCCGCCCCGGCTTCGCACGGTTATTATACATATAAACCTTCCTCTTCAATCACTCTATCTATTAAAAAAAAACCGCATCAAAATCCGTTGCGTAGTTTTAAAGATTTAAGCATACATAGGGACATAGGCATATAGGGACAGAGAAAGCGACTTTGTTTTATACTATGTAGTGATAAATATAAATATTTTAAAATATTAAAATTCAAGCCAAAAATACATAAATAAAAATTAATGCGAAGGTGGGGGAATAAAATAGTATTTTTTTTTTAAAAAACATTAACTCTTCCGTCTAGTTAACTCGAGTTACGTAACTCGAGTTCAACCCAATTTACGTGAATTTTAACTCGGGTTAAATCGAGTTTTGTTTTTCCGAGTTGGCACATCACTACCCTGGCACATCCTGTGGGCATATCTGCATGTGACAGCAAAAGTACCTACACGGGTAGCGGTGTCGCCTAACGTCAAAAGCGTTTCGCTACTATATGTATTGTAATAATGTGGTACTACTAACGCAGCCGTACCTACTTGGTACCTACTGTCTTCAAAAACAATCTAATGGACATTCGACCTTAAGTTGAAATATTGAACAAAAAAAATGCTTTCGATATTATATCAATGCTGATTAACATTTGTATTTTTCATTTTTTCATTAGAGATAATCTTGCACATTAAGAAATATTCCATAGGAAAATGTAGGTATGGAAGTATATCTATTTTATCAAAGTATCGATAATTTTGAACTGTAACAGAATAAGTTAAATGCACCCACACGTATGTCATAATAAATCACTTATGGGCAGATATGTGTGTTGAAAAGCTGGTACTTAACCTAACTAAAACCAACCATGTGTTCTTTGTTTTGACAAAATAGTAATTTCTCGTTGTTTGCCTACCTAGCCCTATGTATATCCAGCAATATCTTATTCATTATTGTTTTAGTTGTTTTGTACGATGGAAATAATAACTTCAACATTAACGAGCACTAGCGCCCCTAGCGGGATAAAGCTGCAGTCTATGGTTCGATCGGGACCGAACATGTTTTGATAATCTGTGCTTCAAAGACTCGCTTGAAACAAACGAGGCATCGTGTGAAATGCTACTTTTGTCTATGGATGGCTTCGTATTATTGCCTGTACAATACTGGCTGTACTAAACTTGTCACGGGCTGTATTTCGCATCCAATAATGTACAGACTGGATTGCACACCCTGACATTTGGAAGCCAGTACATGAATTATTGGCTGTGCAATAATGGCCGTGCAATATCAACACGAGCCGAGTTTGTACGGGCAATATTTGCCGTCCAGGAAAAGCCGGCCGAGTATTTGAAATCCGATGTACATGGAATATTGGCTGTACAATATCGGCTGTGCAATTTTGGCTGTACATTATTATGGTCGTACAATATAGTCTCCCGTGCGTGGACACATTTGTAAATAAAAATAAAGTTTAAATTATGCTTTTGAAATCGAAATGCTTTATTGTTAGTGATACTACTCAGACAATTGTGGTTAGTGTTACTTTTGCTACGTAGTTATGCTTATTCAAAGTAATTATTGACCCTTTAATGATCGACTTAGTGAAGACAATAAAAACATATAATAATTCATCATCTTGATAATTTCAGGTGTAACAGTCGTGTAAAGAAAAAATAATCTAAGAAAATTAAGTAAGTAGGATATATGTCAATTATTTATTGTAGTTACATTGATACTTATTTTGGCTTTACACAGTTTGTTCTACCCTTGCAAGACAATAGTAATTTTAAACCAAGTTAATTATGTTGAATACCATTACCCACAACTTTTTTAAAGCTTTTATGCGTACAATTTTCTCATTAGTTTGGGATCTAGTATGTACCTATAATACCAGTTCATTACTATTCACTGGGTATGTTTTTATAAGTAGTGGCTTTTATTTTAGGACAATACCTAATTTATAGTACTGGTTAGACACATTAGAATTCATTCGATTAATCCATGTCCATCCACAAGACGTTTAATCGAAATGACAAAAAGATAATTCTTATTCACATCCCGGTTAAAGAATAAAAATAAAAGAACATAGGACCTACCTAGTACCTACTACATTATTGATCTAAAAATATTAGCTAGTTGCTATATTTTAACTTTGATACTTTTTATTTTTATTCATCATGTCTATTTTTGAGACATCCAGTTATGTAAACTGGAAATAAACTATCTGGATACAGCCACATTTTGGTCATCTGGTGATTGAAAACTAAACTTTTTCTATTGTATGCTGTGCGGCATTCAAAGTATTAAGCGACCTGCTTAATCCTGCAGAGTAAATAACACCAACAATCTCAACTTTTTATTTTCTAGACTTATAAAATCATCAACCTATTATAGTATACTGGTCTACAATAGTCCAAGATTACAAAGCCTGGAAGTCATGGGGGGTGGCCTTTGCCCAAAACTGGGACACCACAAGCTATGAGTAATCAGGGATCTATGTCTAGATTTCATGTTTCTCTGCACTTTTTATACCCAATATGTTAAATCATGAGTTGCCTCATAATTACAATACATTTGCTTACAATTATTTATATTTATTGTTTTTTATTTTATTTCTACAGATTATTTGACCGGTCTGAAGTCATGGTGAAGTTATCTTCTGTTATTATTGTAAGTTTTTTTTTGTTCTTATTGTTTATTTTATTTATGTTGAATGACCTCCTCAGTGACCGGCAATACCGATCACCAACCACCTTGAGCTCCTTGGCGTTAAACTCACGTCTTCGCTAAACTTTGGCACCTACATCGAGTCAAAGGCTCAGCTCAGCTAGCTGCCAAAAAGCTGGGTATCCTATCAAAGGTGAAAAATTATTTCACACTGGAACAGCTGCTAAATCTCTACAAAGCACAAGTCCGGTCGAAAATAGAGTACTGCTCACCTTTGGGATGGATCAGCTAAGTACCAGCTTGAAGCACTAGAGGCAATCGAAAGGCGAGCCAAGAGACTCATTGGCGACGACGCGCTGTTCGAGTCGAGACTCCACAGTTTTGAACATCGACGCAAAATAGCCAGTCTATCGGTCTTTTAACGGATACATTTCGGCGAGTGGGCGTCGGAATTGCACCAATTAATTCCCCCGTCCCCGTTTCATCATCGGACTACGAGACGAACGGGGACGCGCCACCGTTATATGGTAGTCATTCCTCCTGCGCGCACTAAGCGCTTCGCTTCCACTTTCATTATGCGCACTGCTAACGAGTGGAACTCCCTGCCGGAGTCAATCTTTCCCGATACTTATAATCTAGGAATCTTCAAATCTCGAGTGAACAGGTACTATCTTGGCAAGCGTGCTACATCGTCGACCGCGTCGTCGCTTACCATCAGGTGAGATAGTGGTCAAACGCAAGCCAATAACGTATATAAAAAAAAAGATAAATTAACTATATGAGGTCAGGTAATCATACATTCTCGGGTACCTAAGTACATATGCAAAATACAACTTCATACATGCAATTTTTAAGGATGGTGGTAGGTACCTATTTCTAAATTCTGAAACGCAGTTTTAAATTTCTCCATAATTTACCTGATGTTTCCTAAGAACAAAACTTCATAAACGCCGAAAAATAACGCAGCCTACTATTTATCCCAAACAAATGCGGCATTCGTACAGGAAAATGTGGTTTGCAGTTGGTGAAGATTTGGTTGGATAGCAATAAGTCATTCCTTGTTTCCTTTATTGTGCCAAACTATAAAATAAATAATAAGATTCAAGACTCAACATAATTTTTTTTAATTTATTAATTTAAGAAGAAAGAAAAAAGAAAAAAAAATTTCAGGCAGTATTAATGTACAATAAAGTAAAGTTAACAGAGGCCCATAGAATATTATTATTGTGTATAGGGTATTGTTTACCTTACAGACTAACATATATACATAAATATAACACAATAACTAAGTATTTTATTACGCTACTACACAACACCTAAAAAAATATTGTTTTTGCCTACTTTCCCTATAACGGCGGCGGTAGACTACCCCTGTAGGCCAGAAGTCCGGGATAAGGAACATCGCGTCTTCGCATGTGGAAAGAGCTTGTAATGAGAAAAGCAAAAAGCATTACGCCTGCCTGCCCGCAACAATTGCGATATCACCCAGAACTTCAAATATCATAAAAAGTACTGCGAAGTACTGCATTGCGCTCATCACCTCGATACACCGGATATTAAGTCTCATATGCCCAGTAATTTCGCTGGCTACAATGCTCTTCAAACCGGAACACAGTTTGCTTACGCACTACTGCTTAAGAGCGGCAGAATAACTGAACTGAATAACTGGCAAAACGATGGTATACCCTGACGGCTTCCCGCATACGAGAGACCTACCCTACCACGAGTTGCGGTTCTTATTGGAATACTAGCAAATAGCAAAGCACCTAAGCTACTAGCTAGGCGCGTTATTTGATAAACTTTGCTATGTGGGGCGCCCGCAGCGCTTCTCTCATAAAATATTACGGGAATTCAGGAAAGTAGAAATTGAATTGCTATCTGCCACGGCAAGTTGCTGTTGAGTAAGCACCTCTATTTTTTATATATTTAGTTTATTTAAAAGTTTATTGCTTTTTCTTTTTCTCCTTCTGATGAAGTGACCAGCTAGGTATTTTTTTTTATTATAGGCTTGCGTTTGAGCGCTATCTCACCTGTTGTTAATCGAAAATGTAGCACGCTCGCCTAGAAGAAACCTGTTCACTCTTGTCTTAAAGACACCCAGATTATAGCTATCCGGAAACACATGCTGGCAGAGAGTTCCACTCCTTAGCCGTTCGCATTATTACGGTCGAATCAAAGCGCTTGGTGCGAGCAGGAGGGATGTCAACCATAAATTGATGACGGCTTGCCGTACGCCTGGTCGTCCGGTGATGGAATGGGGATGGCGGAATAAGTTAATGTAATTCCGTCGCACACTCTCCGAAATGTATCCGGTAAAAGACCGATAAACTGGCAACTTTGCGCCGATGTTTAAGAGCTTAGTCTTAACCACCCGCACACAACCAGCGCATCGTCACCAAAGCTTTTTGGCTCTTCTTTCAATTTCTATAAATACTAGCACAATAGTTACTGTTCGTAGACGAGTTGTAAATAAAAGATGAGCAAAGAGTGCGCGTCTTTTTGTTCTTATATTCTTTTCGCAGTCGTTCTACAATATATCAGTAACTCTTGATATATATTTAACCTCTTGCGACCTTCTTGATGTCTACTGCTATTTACCAGGTCCATGGATGTTCAAATCTACTTTATGTGATAAAGATATAATAACTGCTGAATCGTAGTAAGGATTTGTGCATGATGTGTATGTCTTATGTCTATGACCTGAGTCTAATCATAACGAAGCATCAATAAATTCCGCAGATCAAATAGGCTCAGTAGGAGCATTTGCGATTTGCGATCCGACGCACCCGAGTTCGAATCCCGCTGGCTCCGCACCACTGACTTTCTTAAGTTATGTGCGGATTTCACATACAATCTAAAAACGGAGAAGGAAAACATCGTGAGGAAACCTTGGACATGCTCCAAGAATTAATCACAAAATTCACCAACCCGCACTGGGCCAGCGTGGTGGATTATGGTCCATACCAACTCTCTCTATGAGAGAACGCCTGTGTTCCAGCAGTGGGAACGTGATGGGCTGATGATGATGATGATCAATAAATTCCATAAAAACAACTAAGTGAAAAGCAAATAAGAGTAATTCTTAAATAGGTCGATACGTAGTTATATGCTATGATCGTGCATTAATAAAACAGTGAGTATTTAAGATGTAGGTACTGGTTTCACAACTCACAGATGGGCACTATGCAAATCAGCATCTTTGTCCATCAAATATTTACCTACTCAATGATTACGCAGTCAGAACGTGTATCCACATCACACGGAGCTCACATTTGTCCTCTGAGAGGACAAGAGGATAAATCTGAACACCTTACGATTTATGTACCAAATGACAATAAGGTCAAGTTCGTCAATGACGCAGCAAACATGAATGTATATACGTAATAGTATATTATGATACAAGTGGGCGAAGTTGCTCATTACACACGAGGCTGTGGGTTGCAGCCCGAGCCGTAGGAGAGGGCCTAAATCAGCCGAGTGTCTAGTCCACCACACAGCAACAAATGCGATACAAACAAAATATGAAAATTATGGGAAATGGCGCGCAAGTTTTTTTTTTGCACGCGCCAAATGTAACGTGATTCATTACATATAGCCATACAGCCTACTTCAAAATTATAATTTTAGTGATTAAATGCAAATATTTTATAACAAATTATTGTGAATTATAAATAATTTGATAACAATAAATGTTTTTTCGTCTTAATTAGGGACACAATTAATTAATTCAAAAAAGTAAATGGATTTTCAGAGGCATAAAACCTCTTTGATGTTATAAAACAAACTGTATTAGGTACCCGGTGAAATTGAAAATACTCTGTTTACATATAATTTGCAGTTAGGTACTAACTTTACTTTGTAGGGATAATTCTATTATGCTCTAGTGTGTTATAGTTCGGTTTATGGCCCTAAGAACGATGTAATAAGACTCACTTTACGAGCAAGTGTGTTGAAAACTAATTTATGGTTCCTTGGTTCTTATTCACTTCTAGTTACTGTATAACAAAACAGTGAAAGTAATTAGATAATGTAATAAAATTCAAAGCCTTCAGCAATTCGATCGGTTCAAAGTGCAAATGAAAGCTAAATAAACAATCCTATTAGACTAATCCAAAGGAAAGCTCAGCTTTTAAAAAATAAAGTTATAAACCATATAAATTGTTATGATATCAAAAGAAATTGATATCATAACAATTTATAACTGATTTTCCAAAGAAATCTTTATTTTCTTAAGTCTAAGGGAGAAAATACTTCTCTTCTACCCAGCCACACAGAACAGAATGCTATCAAACGTATTAAAGGACAAAGGTATAGTGGCGGCGCGGAGTTGCATCGATTTCTAGCCCGTCTGCCCAGGGCGTTAGCCTTGTCAGTACGTTGCACTCCTGGAATCTAGGTGCTATGTCGCACTGTCTCGTGATAAAACCACGGGAACTTTATGACTGCGCGTTGGCGACATTCTGGAGTAGCTAGAATCTTGAAACGCATCCACCCCTACCTTGAAACGTGTAATAATGTACTTATGAAGTCATGACGACTTCACCTCATCATCTAACCATTATACGTAAGATCAGCTACCGCAAAAATTACCGTTCTAGAGTTCCAGTTCATGCTCATCAAATGTATTCTTTGTCCACTTAATTGGAACCGTGTCCTATTTTTGCAGTTGTTTTTAAAAGCTGCCTAACAGGGGCACAAAACATCGAAACTAAATTGAGTCCGTGTCCAGAGTTATTATCCAGATACCCGGATGTTTACAGAATGAGTTTTTGAGAAGGGTGTGAAAATGGCCAACGCCGAATGAAGAAACTATGGCCAATAGCGTAAAAAGTCAAAGATCATCATCTCGATCTTGACGATAAGTGAACTTGCGTTGCTTTTTGAAATTATCATATTTGATTGTATTCGGATGAAACGTGTGTTTGCTATCATTTAATAGCTGTAAATGTAACTATCATCATCATCATCATCATCAGCCCATCACGTTCCCACTGCTGGGACACGGGCCTTCTCTCATAGAGAGAGAATGGGCTATAATCCACCACGCTGGCCCAGTGCCCAGTAAATTCTTGGACATGCCGGTTTCCTCACGATGTTTTCCTTCACCGTTTTTAGAGCGAGTGTTAAATCCGCACATAACTTAAGAAAGTCAGTGGTGCGGGGCCAGTGGGGTTCGAACTCGGGTGCGTCGGATCGAAAGTCGCACTTGCTCCCGCTGAGCCACACTCGCTCTATGTAACTATCAATTAACAGTTAAGGAAAGGAATCTAATTTCATGATTTTTATAATCTGGGTGTCTTCAAGTTTCTGTAAATCGGTATCTTTTAGGCAAGCATGTTCCATCGGCGACCGCATCATCACTTTCCATCACGTAAGACCAGTCTTTTAACCCCAGGGTCAAATGCTTGAATATAAAAAAATTAACCTAATTCGTCTAATTTCTCACGGTGACTACTTTTCCATACATTTTTAAAATTGTTAGTCTATTATTACATATTCTGTGGTTATGCGCAGCTCGCGTTAATTAAGCTAAGTCTGTTAATTGGATTAAGTTCCCCTATGAAAGTTGTATCAGGCAAGGTCAGACGCCACCTTCAGCCAGCCACCTTGAGGTGTCTGCCGTTCTGACGGCCAGTCACCCTCAACCGTCCGTCTGAAAACATATTTCACGCGTCTGATTTCAAACCTTGTTATAAATTATTAATTGGAAGATGGGCTTTACAACTTTTGCTTTAAGGGCTGTTTAAATAAACAGAGAGCCTACCCTGGGGTAAGGACATCATTTGACGGCGTTATTGAGTGTTGTCAGGACTCCTCAAGTTCAGGTTTTGAACCTATCCTTTCAGATAATGTTCAAAATCCTAGTTATAATACAATAATTATACTCTATCACCGCAACATTCATCAACATCATCACCACTATAGTATAGCCCACTTAAGCCCATATTAATAAACGGTAAATAATTTTAAACAATGTTTTTCCATGGTTCATCTACGTTGAAACGAATATGTTAGAAGGGGATAAAATGTTGAACATTAAATAAGGGTTTAAACTGCTTATATTATAGGCCCTTACATTATAGTCGAAGTTTGTTCTATACTAGCTGCGTACCGCGGTTTTACCCGCGGATCAAAATACCCTATGTGTTATTCCAGGACTTCACTATACCCAATTTCATCAAAATCCGTTTAGTCGTTGTGGCGTGAAGAGGGACAGACTCACAAATACACAAACTTTATATATAATATTAGTGTTGTTCGATTTATTTAGCGGGGTACAGAACCATAGACTATACAATGAGACTTTCTGGACTCTACAAGAGAGTCTATCATTTTTGATCGTCTTGTCAAATTTGTTGTGTATTTTTTACATCAAAGATCTTTAGAAATCTTTTTAGCTATTCTCGAAATATGTTTGCGAAAACTTGATAGTGAATGATTTCTCGTGAATAAATTCTGTGCAGACAGTTAGTATTAACTAAACAAATCAACTTTATAGAGCCATAGAATACGCTATTAGAAATTCCGGTAATTTTACGCCAAACTGTCTGTTATAACTTTATGACATCGCCGTCAAAAGTAATATTGATGGCCTATTTCACCACCGGCAGTTAAAATTTAAAGAATACTTAACTAACGGGTAATTTAAGTGGCGCTTACATCGAAGTTTGATTACACCAACTGCTGTCATTTAATGACGAAACTTAAATAAGGTAAGATTAAGGAATCTTTAATATATATACTACATTAGTGCTTATGTTTGTCCGTCTTTCAAAACGTATCAACGTGATTTTTGCACAGATACATTAACACAGACTTTATCTATACTAATGAAGCTGTGCCCGGGTCCATAATGATACTTACGCATTTTTTAGAAGCTACCTAATAACTATGTTGTGGAATGCTAATAAACTATATAAATATATGTATGTAACTATATAAATGTATGAATATGACTAATAATTGTTGGAGGCCCGGAGAGTGGCAAAGGCTACTTTTAACCGACTTCAAAAAAGGTGGAGGTTGTCAATTCGGTTGTATTTTTTTGTTTGTTACCTTAGAACTCCGTCATTTTTAAACCGATTTGAATTTTGCGTTTGGGTTCAGCTACGAAGTGGTCCCATATAAATTTCATCGATATTTGACATTGCATTTGGAAGATACATTGAAGTCGGTATTTTTTAGTCAAAGTCAAAGTCAAAGTCAAATATCATTTATTAAATAGGCACAAAAGTGCACTTTTAAAGGTCATAAACACATGATACAAATAAAAAATGTTAAAAATTGTAACTTATGTTAACATGACTTTGAAAAAAAGGTAAGTATGTTTACCCATTTCTTTCCTATACTCAAATTGAAGTCTGAGTGCTGAAAAGAAATGCGAAAACTGACTCTACCAGTGCTTCGGAAATACGCCCGCTAGAGAAGATAGCACCAAGAAACTCTGCGGGGATGTCTTTTTTCAGCACAATTACGTATAAATTAGAATTAGCAGAATGTAAAACAAGAAATGCGAGTGAGATGTCCCATTGTCATAGTATCAGTAACAGAAAAGTGTAAATAAAATATAAGTAGGTATGACAGTAGCAGTAGGAGTGACTAGAACAGACCAGTCCCCGCAAGCAGCACCCGTTCACGAGTATGACTTGTGGACCAGCCATCACCCCCCTCAACCATATTGGAGGGAAGGGAGTGACCCGACACACAGAGCCGCCGCAAGCAAAGACATTTGAGTGAGCATGACTGTAAAACCTAGTCACTTCCAACTCAAATAAAATTTTTATAGCTTTATTTGAATGACTAACTACATTAGACATCTCACATAGCATTGTACAATCCAAGAAGAAATGAAATATAAACATCATGCACACACTGATGTGTTAATCTTCATCATCATGGGGCTTAGGGCATACAGGCCATGCATTTTTGTCATTAACATATTCATTTATTGAGTAGTATGCTTTTTTCATAAGGTTTATTTTGATAAATGATTTAAATCTACGCATTGGTAATTTGTCAATGCCCTCAGGTAGTTTATTATAAAAGCGTATACAGTTCCCCATAAACGAACCATTAACTCTCTGCAACCTGAATCTAGGTACATACAATTTATTCTTATGTCTCGTGTTAAAATTATGCAAGTCGCTGTTTTTGTTAAAGGTGCTAAGGTGTTTGCGAGCGTGCATTAAATTTTCATAAATGTATTGGCAAGCCACTGTAAGAATGTTGATCTCTTTAAACCGTTCCCTAAGCGAGTCACGAGCTTTCATGTTGTAAATGGAACGAATTGCTCTTTTTTGTAATACGAATATGGATTGAATTTCTGCGGCTTTACCCCATAGTAAAATTCCGTAAGACATGATACTATGGAAGTAACTGAAATATACTAATCTTGCAGTGGCTTCGTCAGTGAACTGTCTGATTTTACGTACTGCATAGGCTGCTGAGCTCAATCTCCCAGCTAGTGATGTTATATGTGGACCCCACTGTAATTTAGAATCTAAGTTAATGCCCAGGAATGTTGTTGAGTCAACAAGGTCTAGAGGGTTATCGTTTACTAAGATATTTGAAGGAGCAGAAACTCCCCTAACGTTGGGCAGAGAAAATTTTATACATTTCGTTTTTTTTGCATTTAATAGTAGATTATTTGTTGTGAACCAATGTAGAACTAGCGAGATGGCTTTGTTCACATCGTCAAGGTTATTATTGGTTCTGTCTATCTTAAATATTAGAGATGTGTCATCTGCGAACAAAACAATATCGCATAAGTCCTTCACAAAAAAGGGTAGGTCGTTAATATAGACTAGGAATAGAAATGGTCCTAGTATTGAGCCCTGAGGGACTCCCATTTTTGTGAGAGCTCCGGATGACCTAGACCCGTTAACATCAACTTTTTGGATCCTATTGCTAAGATACGAGAAGACAAGATCAAGAGCTTTTCCGTGAATTCCATAATATTTTAATTTACAAATTAGTGTGTCATGATTAACGCAGTCAAATGCTTTAGACAGGTCACAGAAAACTGCAATAGCATCCTGTGACCTCTCCCAAGCATCAAAAATGTGCTTTAAAAGTCCTATTCCTGCGTCCGTAGTGGAGCGACCTTTAGTAAAGCCATACTGTTGATCGTGAAATAATCCATTTAGATTGAAATGTGACAACAGATGGCTTAATATTAATTTTTCAAAAATTTTGCTTAGTGCTGGTAGTATAGAAATAGGTCTATAATTAGTCGGATCACTCTTATCTCCTGACTTAAATAATGGAATCAATTTGCTATACTTCATTATGTCAGGAAAGACTCCTTCATCTATGCACCGGTTGAATATCATAACTAGTAAGGGAGCAATCAATTTTATAATGCTGATTAAAATTTTGGTTGATATTCCCCAAAGATCCTCGGTATTTTTTATATTAAGCAACTTGAATGTCCTCTCGATCATATGGACATTAACGTGCCTGAATGCAAATACTACATCACACTCATTGACGGTATTAGACAATAAAGATGAAGCTTCAGTCGAAGATGAATTTAGGGGCTGTGTGGTTGTGATTGGTATATTAGAGAAGAAATTTTCAAAAGCGTCAGCAACTTGGCTATCGTTAGATATTAATTTATTATTTACATTTAAGATAAAGCTCCGGTCCCGAGGTTTGATCTTGCCGGTTTCGGTGTTAATTATTTTCCAAGTTGCTTTAATCTTGTCATCAGCTTGTTTAATTTTCCTACTCAAGTGGAGCGATTTTGCAATATGACAAACTGTTTTAAACATTTTTGAATATTTTTTTAAATATTCCAAAAAAGTTACATTACTTGCATTAATTTTTTTTTGAGAGTATAAATAATATAATTTGCTTCTACTCTTGTAAATACCCGGCGTAGCCCAGTCATCAAACTTCGGCCTGACGCCCCCTCTACATATTTTTTCCTTAAATATATTTTTGTACTCTACCTCTAGCAAATCGAACAAAGTTTGGCAAAGCTCATTGGGATTTTCATTATACGGTAGAAGTGCCAGTTGGTGGTCTACGTTATGTGAAAACTGTTCCAGGCGATTGGTGGTGATAGGCCTGTAGCTGAATTCATGACATATTTTACTTCTCTTACAAGGGAAAATAACACTCTGTCCAAGATGATCTGAGCTAAGGTTGTCTATTATTGCCATACCTTGTGATTCACAATTACAGAATATATTATCTAAGCATGTTGCAGATGAGCTTGTGATTCTCGTGGGCTGATTGAAAAGGTTTTTTAAGTCAAAGCACAAAAATAGATTTAGCAATTTGTCGCATAAAGGATTGTGTTCGAGTATATTGACATTAAAGTCACCACAAACCACAAGGTATTTATTACTATTAAAAGTTTTCCTTAATACTTCCTCCATTACAGACTCAAAAACCTTAAAATCACCAGATGGAGGTCTGTATACACAAACAATAATATGCTGTTCAAGCTCCACACATGACAGCTCTATAGAACGTTCAACAGACAAAGACACAATGTCCTTCCTTTCTTTAAATTTGCAATTATTAATAACATATATTAATGAACCACCATGAATAGCTTTTTGCCTGTTGAACGAACTTGCAATTTGATAATTTACAATATGAGGCATTAAAGTATTAAATTTAAACCAATGTTCAGTTATACACATTATGTCTACTTTCATACATCCTAAAAATAACTCTATTTCTAACGCTTTGCTGGAAAGGCCTTGTATATTCTGATGGACAAGATTTAAGTTACAAGGTCTGCCCATTGTCTTAGCCGTCAGTTTAAATTGGCTGATATGCAATTTTTATTGCTGCTCTGATTGCTGATGACTGCAGGAATATTGCAAACTACAGTATCATCACAATGATCCGTTGTACAACATAAAACGGGATCAATTATATTATATGCTAACAATTTAGCAATCTTTAATTTGTCATTTTTCGACAGGTACAATGTATCCTGAGTCAATATAAATTTACTAATAAACTTATTAGTGTCAAAATACAATATGTCACTATGACGACATGTCAGATTATATAAACTCATGTTATATTTAAAAATATCATTATTTTTGTCTGTCTTTACTGTGTGTGAGTATGGTAACGCACATAAGATTAGCTTTCCTAAGCCTGAATCTAGCTTACGTGTCAAGACATCAATTAACCTTACTACATCACGCCTATTTACAGACAAACTATTACCTAACTGTACGATAAGCGTTGTGCCTTGGTTGAATTGGTCACATTCAATTTTTTGTATAATTGTATTGATTGGGGCCTTTGGAAAACAGTTGTTTATAACATCCTGCTTAATACAGTTTTTGAGTAGGTATCCCAGACCAACTCCTATTTCATCTGTATATAATACAGTTTTATGAGTCAATGAACCAGTAGCGGCAGGTAATTGATTTTGTTTATCGGCTAGTGGGACTCCCAAATTCTGTTCTGTGCTCACAGTGCCTGCAACGTTAGTACAGCTGGAATTCAGTTCAGAAGATATTAAAGCAGACTGACTTAGTACAGGTGATGGTTGAGCATTTATGAAGCCGTTAAAACATTTGATGGGGCTATCTAACAGTTCAGAACTCTTTGAATTAGTGGTGCTAACTTGAAGCAGGCTGGACATTGCTGCCACATGCTCATTAATTTCCTTTTTTGATTGTTCATATTTCCAACTAACTCCTCTAAGTGACCTCTGGAGGCTGTGAGTTTTAGCATTTAAATAATCTAACTCTCTGGAGTTTCTTCCCAACAAGTTATAACATGACTTTAGCTCAATATGTAGATCAATTTTTTCCTGCCTAAGTTTATTTGACTGCAGAAACTTTTTTTGTGATTTTAATGTTTTCTGAGTCTTTTTAATGAGCTTACTTAGTTTAATGTATTTTTTAATTTTGTTGGACCCTCTTTTAGGCATAACCTTATGTTTGGAGTTAGGTGTAGTAAGGTCAATGATGGGAATATCAGCAGTCATACTTGTAACAAGCTCATTATATAAGTTTAGAGTATTTACAGAATCATTACTCTTTATGATACTCTCTAGTTCTTCTATTTTGGTTTTAGCTAAGAGCAACTCTTGGTCCTGATCCTTTATTTGCTGGAGCGCTTCCTCATAGATGTGATGGTCCTGGTAGGTGGAGTTTAAAGCATGTTGAAGCTGATCACGTTGATCTCGCATGTCCTCAAGTAATATGTCGTGCTCAGCAAGTTCATTTTTCAGGGAGGAGTTTTTACAGTTAATCTGTTCTATCTCAGCCTCGCTGTCTTCACGTTCTTGTAGAAGTTGGTCACGAAGCCTGTTGCTTTCTTTTAGTTCTAATAGGGCCGCCTTCAGCTTGGACTCCAGGTTGCATGCTCTTCTAGTCATCATTGTAAAGGATGTAGTACAAACTGAAAGATGTAAATAATTCAAGTGAATAACACTGTAACCAATTTAGTTTGAACTAAGCTTACTTTACTATGTGAAGCACAGTCTTACAGATAAAAAAGGGAAATTTTAAACAGGAAGTTAGTAGTAAATAAGAACAGATAGAAAAAATAGAAATAAAGAAAGTAACAAATAAGTTAGAAAATAAGTTAGACACTGAAGTATGAAGCTTCTATCTGTAACTGTACAAATAACAAGTGAAAAATGATATACAACAACACTTATTATTCACTGCTATTTTAATTAGTTATTAAAGGTGTTTCAGCCTATATTAGCACACAATTTACATTGATTACTTAACGAGTAAGAGGTCTGTACCAATACCTACATCACCATAATTATTCATTCAAGTATTAGAAAAATTTTACCTAACCTGTGAGCTACCTAAGAATATACGAATTAACTACTTAGATATAGATTTATAGGATGGAAAGCTTTTGTTTAAAGTTATAAAATACAAAGTTATGTACACAAATTGTTTAACCTAACCTTAAGAATATTACCTACGAGAACATACAGTACAATTGCCACACAATTATTGCTAACCCATCTAGGTATCGCAAAATAATAGTCTTAGACTTAAAATAAACAAATACTTCCCCGGATAAGGTGTAAAGATTGAACAATCTTTTCTCGTGCGATGACAGTTCGCCGGCCGGTGTCCAAACAAAAGTCCCAACGGTCAGCAAGTTAATATACAATTACAACACAAATGCGTCGTTGAATACACTACAAACACTGACACTAATTACTTATGCACTAAACTTTTAACTAAATTAACATTTATAAGGCTTATAAACTATTTTTCATTTTTAAAATACAGCACAGCTGTTTTATTACGTGTTCCCGTCAGTTTAAAAACAAAACGTATACGTACTTGTTATCGTTAAAAATTGAAGTCGTCTTTTAAAATGCCTACGGGAATTTATATAATCCATTGATGAAACCGCATGTCGGAAAGTCAGTACTATTCACACCAAAGTGAGTTAGGTCGTTTGTCCTTTTCACGTCATACGTATGTAACGGGGCAACAAAACGACTTGAGGTTTTGTTCAGCCAACTGGAGGGATCGCGAATGGCATGGGCTACTTTACTGCGTAAAAATATTACGCGAAAATGGACCGAACAAAGCCATGCCGTCAAGCGAACTAGTGGTGTCTCGGGATCAGTGAACCATTATGGAGACGGGTCTGAGCATTCGCTGAAGTGCCGCCTCCCTATAGATATATGTGCTCAATCGGCCACAACGTCAAGAGAGCCATGAACATTCCCAGTAAACCTAGGGGATGAGGTAGACCTTTAGCTACATGGTCTACTGTAGAAAAGGAAGCGAAGAACCTGACCCATGCTGTGACACCCCGGAACAGAGTCTCCTGGGACCGCATTACGAGGAGGCCCGACCCCAGATAAACTGGGAACACGGGCAGGAAGAAGATCTTTGGACACAACGTCGCCGATATCAGGCGAGATATTGGCAAAACAGAACTCATCATCATCAGCCCATCACGTAATAGTTAGTGTTCTTTGCCATCACGTCCCCAATGCTAGGACACGGGCCTTCTCTTATAGAAATAATAAAGGCCATAATCCACCAAGCTGGCACAGTCCGGGTTGGTGGAAACAAAGAACTATAGACGATAAAAAACAATGTAAAAACGCGAGTGTATTCGCAAAAATAGTTTGTATCGGGGAAAAGCATTAACTTATACCTATTTAATATTACGCTTTGGCAAATAAGTACCCGACAAATTCAATGTTTCAAGTCTCCTGCAAATAAACACTATTATACAATTTAGTACGAGAATAACGACAGTACTCAAAGTACTCAATCTAAGTAAACAAAGGAATGATCATAAAGTCTTCTAAGTTTATGCTGTTCAAACAAGCGATGTCAATAGTAAAGTTAGTAGGTATTACATCATGCATCATTGCAAATAGTGTACATATTGTACTTACACATTAGGACGTCTGTTTACGCCTTACTACCTATAGCAATTTACATACGTATATCTATAGCTATAAATTCTATAATAAGGCAGTAAGTCATATAAAGACTGCAAATAGACGCTATTCGAAAAAAATCTTTAAAGAATTAGAAAAAGTAAAGACATTCTTTATCCTGAAAAACGAACAGTTCCCTAGAGAATATCTATAAACCTTATTTCTTGCTAGATAAAAGTACCTAATCTCAAATGAAATACGGTTCCCAATCATTCGTGAGAAAGGGTGCAGAGTAACCGGATATAGACGGTAGAGTTCGGAGCCGGCAAAATCGAAACACTATTGAACCACGATTCAACCCATATCAAGTTCTACAAAGAGGTTTAGGGTTTGTTAGATATACCCACCTATTATTATAGACAGCAAATCAAATATCTATTATTAAAATAAACCTTAAGTACTTATACTGTTTTAAAATAGGTACGTACACAACATATAAGTATCACTCTTACTTATCGCATGACTTAGTTTTAAATGGAATGTCAAACATTATTTTTCGTAATTTTAATTGAAAATTCGTGATAATATGTTTTCATTTAAATTAGTTCAAAACTCTGTAGAGTTAAAAATAACTTAAAATAACTATTTCGGTACAATTTTTTTTTATATTGGTTAGTTTCGATGCTCAACATTCGGACATGAGAAGTACTTAGATGGCCTACGACTTCTGGCGAAGAAATTACTTATTTGGTTTATTGGTTTTTGATCTTCCATATAGTAGGGGAGCCCAAGCGGGGATTTCGGGATTTACTAAAGCGCGGCAGATTAATATACAGGGGGATACCTTGTACCCGGTTAAGTACCTCCACAAAACATGAGGCCCATATATAAGGCCGCCCGTGAAGGATACAGGATCAGATTAGTAAAAAAAAATTGACCATCAGAAATTCTCGAGCGCGTCAGATTAAGGTAGGGCGAGTTAATTACATCCTAAAAAGTGTATATTCCACTAACCTGACAATTTGAGAGTGACGTAAAAAAAGGGGAGGGCAACAAAGTTGTAAAAAAAAACGTCATCTCGACATTCTCGAGCGTAGCTAAATTTTTTTTTATTTTGAAGGAAATAATTCAAGAATAATGAAAAATATATAATCTGACGATTTCCGCAAGCCGAAATAACAAAAATTCGTCGATAAAGTTAAATGCGTGCAGCTGCGTGATTTTTTATAAATACATGTAATCTACTAAAGAAGCATACACTTATTTATTTGCATGCTATTCCCTGAGCTTTTTAATTAATTAAGTTCAATGATTTAAAAAAATAAGAAAAAAAATGTTTTTGAAAGTGGTTTTTTTGGAATAACTTTTAACCGGCTTTATCGATTAACTTCAAAAACTAATCCGCCTTTGAGCTTGAAAAACCACGTCGATCGCCACCAAGCTGGTCAAAATCGGTTGATTCGTTCGAGAGATATCGTGAACGAAAGAAACCCGAAAAAGTGTTTTTTCGGGATTACTCCGAAATTTGTGGTTCGATCAATTAAAATTGCAAAATTACTTATGAGGATGATAAAACTGCGTAGAATGGTGTCAACCGCGTGAAAATTGGTTGATCCATTCAAAAGTTATTGCGGTTTGAAAATTCCAAAAATAGTGTTCTATGAAACTTCTATCAGACTTTCGAGCTGGGAGAGCTCAAATGCATAGAAATATTATTTCTTTGAACTCAGCGAGCTCAAAATATCACATAAATTATATTTTGAGCTCAAAAATGTCATAAGTACAATTTCAAGCGCCCAGGAATGGAATTAGCGGGAAGTTGCAGGGATGGCCTTTAAAGTGAACCGTTTTTCTAATTTTTTTTTGTCAGATAAGGCGAATCCCTCTAGATAATCGTCAGATTATGAGACAGTACGTTTAGAACATAAAGATGAACCATATATATCTTAATCTGACGCGCTTGAGTATTTCAAAATGGTGATTTTTTTTTGCACTTTATGAAAATGGCAGCGAGTTTGCGTCCCATCGAAATCGTCAGATTAGTGAATGAGAGCTTTTTTTTGGTGTACTTAACACTCCCTTAGAAAATCTGACGCGCTCGATATTTTTTTTTTTCATTTTCAACCCTTAAATACATCCACCCGCATCATGCAAACGATCAGATTAACATACGTACATTATTAAAAATACGTAGGGCATTGATGCTATCAATATCTGATGCGCTCGAGGATGTCCATGCAACATTTTTTTTTTACATATTTAAAAATCTATAGCCGCTTCCCCCACCGATGTAAAGGTATATATCATATAACATTTTTTTCTTCTTATCACCTAAGCTTTGCATCCCAATAGGTCTCTACGACGCTCGAGTAAATCCCCATTTAGCCTCGTGGGCTCCCCTACTAATAGGTATTCAGTTGGAAGTATTTTTTTTAACGCAACGATAATATGTATACGGTTTATTTTTTTAGAGGTTTATGTAATTAAATAAATGTATGTATCGCGCCTAACTGAAACAGGACTTTTTGGCGGGAAGTGAAAAGTGAAACAGTTCGATTTTGTTTTATTTTCCAAACAAGTGTTATTTCGAGTGATCATGTGTAATATCGGTGGAATATTAACCATTATGTGTTCGTAAACGTGCACGAATATAGGCAAATTAAACAAAATAGAGAAAAAACCGGAAAGAGTGGCTTGAACGAGAGGAGGCCTATACCCAGCAGTGAGTGGATACGGGCTGATTAGTAGTAGGTAGTAGTAGAGAAAAAATATTGTTTTTCATGTTCTCCCAAAAAGTCCATGGAAAGCTTGAATACAGTTCCACCACTTTATTAAAGCAATAGGAATGACATTGATTTTGACTACAATACGAAAGAAATCATTGTAATGATTTCGAACTATCAAATAAAAACTACGTAAGACAAGGTGGTATGGTCCTAGAGACTTTAGCCTCCCAAACGGGCGAATTAGCAAAAACTAACTGAAACAGTCGCCGCGAAGAGTCGCCGCAACGCAAACTTTCAGTTTTAAAACCTCTTCGGTTCGTCGATAAGCGGTAACCGGCCGAATGGAGTGCTTAGTCTTTGCCGCGGTGTCGTAGATAGCGCGCGCTTGTCTGTGTCCGCGAGGGTTCCCGCGCTTTTCACGATCGCCCCAGCTTTTTTCAATTGCTTTACTTTGTTATAAGTTTCGAAATTTATTGTGTTTTTGATCTTTGTGTGTTGTGTTATTGGAAATTCTGAAGCAAGTAAGGGTATTTATATAACTATTGGAATATGAACCTGAAATTAAATAAGATGTAATTTGCGAGAAAAGAAAATGAAATTGGTCCTTCTAATTTTAATGTCATTTCAGTATGTATAGGTATAATATTTCTTAGACCAAAGTAAATTGAATAAACTTAATGCAACTGCTACGTTTTACATATATATATAGCTTCTAACTACATAAAATAAAATATCTTCATATTGTAAGCAGTTTAAGTTTTTTCTGATACTTTGCTGTTGAAAATATTTTATTTATTTCATTTTATTTTATTATATACACGAAACAAACTACAATTAATACATAACTATAGCTATATATAAAATAGGTCGTTTAGATCGTACAATTTTCTGCATTTATTCTTTTCAGCATATCCACTCCACTTCACAAGCGCTGCCATTGACACTAACAAATTCTAACAAAATCTTAATAAGCTAACACACTCAGAAAATCCTACATATTAGTAGGTTGTCTGTGATTAGCCTTAGTATTTACGCCTTAGCATCTATTAAAGAAACCCAGTTAATCCCAGATGTGGGCTAAAGAAGGCTAATGACGATAATTACCCTAATTCCCTAGGATTTAACATTTATTTAAAGGTAGATAGAATAATAAAGAAGAAGATATCTTTGTATGGGCAATGTTAATTTTACTTTTTATTACCTGATTTTATTTATTATTACCCATACAATCTAAATAAATAAAAATGAATTACCGAAATGTTTGTACACGCATAACTTCCAAACGACTGCACCAAAAAAAAACGATCAGAAATATAAAAAAAAATATGACGCTACGAAGTTCACCGGGTCAGCTAGTTTATTATAAATACATTGCTTCTCTGTAAAAATCTTTTAATTATAAACTGAATCTACTCAACGCAAGTTACAAATTATCTTCTGTGACATTTCTCAATAAAGACTCGGAAAACTAACGACGCGCGATGTCTAATTTTCTCCAGTAATTTTAGGACAGGGCAACTAAATACCAGGTTTCTACAGTAATGAGCTCTATTTTCCAACGTAAGGAGGTTGTGTTGAAACTTCTTGAAATACGGTAAATATGTTTCAAATATTTTATAAATACCTATAATTTTATTATTTTGAACGCTTAACGTTTCGCGCAACTTTATGAAGGCGCTCAGTGAAAAATGCTTTGTTACGTTATAAATAAAATAAAGCTAAAATTGATTATTATGGATAAATCCATTGTTGACAGGGAGTTAAAAATATTATTGAATACTTGCGATGCTAACGATAATTCGATAAAGTACATTTGTTTTCTCAGGTACCAACCGCCGGCAAAACCAATTTCAGTAAATATGTAATTTGCCTTGCGGAGCCGACCGCGGCTCGCTGCCCTCGATTTTATCTGAAATTTTTACATTTCTCTCGAGGAATTCAGATTGATGTAATAATAATAAATAGGTATGTTGCAAGATAACATACCTACTATAAATTAAATTTTTGTTCCAAACTACAGTCAACTTGCTAAATTAACTGTTTATCGGTGGTGTTTGAAAGTAGTAGTAAATAAACGGCTTCACCCTGGTGCGACGCACAATAAACGTAACTCAAGAATAACTCCAAATGATAGTAAAACCGCATCAAAATACACCAAGGTATTTTAGAAACATTAAGTAAATGCAGAAACACGCGTCTGTTTCCAAATATTTAGAGAATATAATATAGATATGCAAAGGTATGGTTAGGACTTCAATGTTGGCTTTTTAAATTCCAAAAATGACGGAAAATCGCGTTTAATCTAAAGACTAACGCCATACAAACATTTTAGAGTGAATATGAAATGATTCTGATGGCGGTTCATTCCCTAGACAGAGCCTTAGAGGGTTAACAAACCGTCTAGACTGGACAAAGATTAGCTTTTCAAATTTAATCCATATTCGTAATAACTATGTTAGTCAGTGGCCGCTATAACTGTGCACTCTGGTAAAATAAATATAGCGTGACATGAATACGGTGCATTTTCACAAAGGCTGGCTCCCTTCCCTGCTTTGTTGTTTCATTTGACAGTGTAGTACACCTATTCCATGGCGTAGTCAACCGACTAGACAAAGATAAGCGACGGGCGCTAATCGATATCTCAAACAAGCGATGTGCTAACACCCGGATTTTACAAGATTTTATTTAACTTGCCATGTTTATTATAAGGGTATGAAGAACACTACCTATACACAATTTTAAAAACTAGTTTTTAAAATGATTTAAGAAATAAACAAGTCGTGCATGAGATATAAAATTGATAGTTAGATAATTTGTGATTTGTGTCGGGAACGTTTTTTTTTGTTAAACCTAAGTTGATTATTGGATTAGTTATCGATCGCAGATTACAATCAAAGTTATAGGTACAGCCAATAATTTTTATTACATTTTCATATACCTAGCAGTTTTGTCTATTATTTAAAAATGGAATAATTTTAATCGATCAATTAGCACATTTATAGCTTTTAAAAGTCAACTGGTTTTATACAGTGCAGCAAATCAGGGCCAAAATAGATTATTTATTTATATTTCATTTATTTAGTTTCAGGAAGACTATCGACTATTTACATCAATATAGGCACTTAGTTATGTAATACTAAAGCCATTTAACAGTGTCCACTGTTAATAATTACTAAGCTTACACCACAGTGGAGATAATAAACAGTACTTAAACCTAGACAAGTCGGTATTATGGTAAAGTATACTATAATAAAACCTGAATATAACAGTGTATTTACAATCGTTCTAGATTATTCTGAAACGAGATGTGAAGTGAACGGTGAACGAAAACGTCGTGAGGAAACCGGCATGTCCAAGAATTTATCACAAAAACTCAACGACATGTGACGTCCACAAACCCGCACTGGGCCTTCGTGGTGGATAATGGCCCATACTCTCTCTACGAGAGAAGAACCGAGTCTCAGCAGTGGGGACGTAATGGGCTGATGATGGATGAGATGTGAACGTCGGAAACCCTTAGTATGCAACCGCCATGCCATTTACTTGGCCAGCCTTTTACCTCAACCACAGAATACTAAGGGACTGAAGCATCACTTCGCAAAGACATTTAAACAAATAGCGACTCTTGCTACGTCGCATTAAAATTCAATTCAGCTCGCGTAGCGCTGCATACCTACCAGTCATATTAACCTACAGAGCGCCTCTCTTTCTATCGCGCCGCTCTTATCTCTTCTGACGCGGCACGTGTCACGAGGCGCGACCCGCCGTCGGTGTCCGGCTATGTACTTGTAGCATCGTACCTACAGTGCGGAGTGCGCTAGGCTTGCCTCAACCACGATTGTATTTCTTTCGTTTGTTTCCATTTCGTTATACTTGGAGATCTAAACTAGGGTAATTCGTCCATTATTGATGAGGGTCACGTACGCATACATTGTATCCATCGCTGCCATGGACAGCTCCAGTGTTTTGCATATAATCACTTATTGTTCAGTTTACCCTAACAAATTAATTTTTGCATTTATCGTGACCGTTACTTAAGTAACGTAACGGTTAACCGTTACGTCCATTTGAATAAATAAATTTGAATTAATTGACATTTATTTACATTTTATTTATGCGTTTAATCTAAAAATAATCTTCATAGTTGGTATAAGGCAATTTTTTGTCGGAACACATTATTAGAGCTCTAAATTAGAACACTCGGGAAAAGACAAGTTTTTGTTGATCATTAGTATTAGGTATTTACTATTTACCTACCTATTGATTTAATTTTGGCAAAGTATCTTCGTAAGGATTCAATCTCCGAACTCACTGACACCTCGTGTTACCCCTTCCGGGGTAAGTCCCATTTACCCGAATCTTTGGGTAATAATAACCACGGGTATTGTTAAGAAAATAGG
This sequence comes from Petrophora chlorosata, assembly GCA_951640565.1. NCBI lineage: Eukaryota > Metazoa > Arthropoda > Insecta > Lepidoptera > Geometridae > Petrophora > Petrophora chlorosata. The sequence continues at coordinate 1,635,775 of OX621196.1, read as the reverse complement.
TGTATTGTCCAAATGAGCTCCATCTACTCCATGACTAACATTTTAAAAACATGGCGTGAATACACGTGCCTTGAATTTAAACTCAATCTAATCCAAATACGATTTTATTGACTGTCGTGAAGAATCATAACGTGAATTTAATTTTAAACTCTACAATATTAAATATTAGGTAAAACATAACAGTGGAAGACGACGGCCCTTCTCAGAAAGAAACATAAAACACGAGGCGCATAAAATTGCATATAAAAATATTTATTTCTACAGTTCGCACCTTATATCAGTTAATAACAATAATTATCTTAGACTACTATCATTATCAATGTTCCAGTGACATCCACGCTGAAGGAAGTTCAGAGAGAAAAAGTATGGTCATATAACTACCATGCGAACCCAGTTCGGCTACGGTTTGGTGGATGACACAAAATGTAATTTGATTTTGCGGTTCTTGGACATGTTCTTCTGACTCTCTATTTATGCGTAAGAACACACACACAGTAAGAACGTTATTACAGAAAAACATTACTCTCTAAACTTATTTTAGTAGAATATTATGTAATGTTAAGTAATATTAATGTATGTAATATTAAGTAAGAATATTCGTACAGATGGAGAACATTGTAATACAATTATTTAACACATAAAATAATCAAAGATGCTCGATTCTGACGTATCTCGATTGTCCAAATACAATATGCGTACATACTTATTGGAATTACAAAAACCAACACGCCTTGTGAATGCTAATTCGCACCTCAATCGTGAGCCGGACCATCGACGCCATAGATTTATTAATAGTTTGTAAGTAAATCATGAACCACAGTTTGCTAAATAGTTTGTGTAGATACGTACGTACGTGTGTATACTTAAAGCAACATCATCATCATCAGCCCATCACGTTCCTACTGCTGGGACATGGGCCTTTTCTCATAGAGAGGGTAAGGGCCATAATCCACCACGCTGGCCCAGTGCGGGTGTCACATGTCCATGAATTTTTGTGATAAATTCTTGGATATGCCGGTTTCCTCACGATGTTTTCCTTCACCGTTTTTAGAGCTAGTGTTCATTCCGCACATACCTAACTTAAGAAAGTCAGTGGTACGGGGCCAGCGAGATTCGAACTCGGGTGCGTCGGATCGAAAGTTGCACGTTCTCCCACTGATCCACACTCGCTCTTAAAACAACATGAGGATACATTAGTTTAGAAAGTCTTCCACCTAAAAGAAAATCAGGATAAGTAGGTACGTTTTGAATTGCATACGCATACGGCGAACGAATAACTCGGATCCCTTAGCCAAATAATGCCCAACGTTCTGCCCTCAGGCACAGAATAATTAATAGTACCTCAGGGCGTAATCTGGCAACATTCGCCTTACGAAATATTGAGTGCAATTCCCTGATGAGACGTTGCGATTCTCTCCGGGCGATTCTCATTAGTAATTTATACGGCGGGCGCTTGCAAGTGCAGTCGAGAAGTACGACTATGAGCAATAACTTGGTAGCATCATTTATTATTCAAGGCCTACTCTTATGTAATGGGTGAAGTTGGTTACAATTCGGTTATAGTGTACCCAGAGCACTCATGCGCTCATGTTTATCTCGATGTCATTCATAAAAGTGTGCCTCACACATTTGATGGATTTAATCAACTTTGGTAAGTAATGCAGATATTTAGAATAGACGCCTATTTGAAAGGTTAGTTCGGATTATTAAATTGAATCTATTTTTGAATATATCGAAAACGTGATTTAGAATCTTCTTTCCCGTCAGAAACTCAGAAATATGATCAGGGCCCCAATTCACTATGACAACTTACGTTTATTTATGAAAGAATCGACGTGACCTCGAAGCAAGGTATCGCCAAGTTGTCATAGTGAATTAGGGCCCTTGATTTATATTTAACTTTTTTTGCTCCTACTAACTCACCCCAAGATGTCCGTCTTAAGTCCCTAACTAGAATATGCTGTGAAAATAGAAACTATTAGGACGGTACCACAACAGCAGCACCCAACCAAAGACACGTGAGATAGTATTTTTTGCGCGGTGTTTTTAATCTATGCGAAGCTAAATAGTAAGTACTACATATTATTTAATTTTATTATGTAGCGAAGCATTGAACTGCCACTCCATGCAGAACTCAGAACTCTTGTTGTGGGATCGGCGCCATGTAACATACTTAATACATCGTTAATTAATCACTCATTATATTATAGTTAACTCGCAAATAGGTAGGAAGTACTGAGACCCAATGATAAGTAACAACGTATATCAAGTTACATTTTTAATTTTACTCATGGGCGGGACGTAATCTACTGATTTACTGAATAATCATAATAATTCACTCCATGCAGCATTTTTGCGAGGCCAGCCTAATGTTGGCCTTTAATTAAAAATTGCAGACCTCTATAAAAGTATTTGCTATCTGCGAACCGACCGTGCGACCGTTTCGGAGCCTGCGCAAACAGAGGTCCAATGTAAACCCTATCTCCTGGCAAATTATGGTGCAATCATTATGAAAGACTAGCGGAAACGGGTTTTTATTGTCTGGAATTATTCATTGTAATTTTAATGTTCGACCCTGCTTAACCCGTAACTTGCAAATAATGCCCTCAAATAGAAATTGTTTCCGAAACCAAATAGCGAAATTGATTAATATGAATGATTTATGATTTATGTTTAAGTTCTGGTTGGTGCTGTTATTGTTATGTGCTGGCGTTTTGCTTACCATCAGGCAAATGACCGACATTCAGTTACATAAAAAAAATGTCATTGTTCAGAAATAAATTAGCACAACATTTTGTATTGAATGTTGATGATCAGCACAATCAGGGCTAACAGCTTTCTAACAAGCTTGTACATCCGCAGGATGGAAGTGGGCGTCCGGCTGGTCGGCATTCTGCTACGCATCCTGGACTTCTTCGCGGCTCCACTATCCTGGCTGCGGGCGCGGCGCCGGCGCTGCGTGCCGCCACTGCAAAACAATGTCCTCCTGCTCAGCGCAAAGGAACTGGCTGACAGCATTAGGAAGGGAGAGGTTGGTGACAGTCTACTGTAACTTAAGGATGGAATATATTTAGGACTACTTCGCGTCATTTTAATGCTCGTTCCAAGTGCGGCGTCGACAATTAATGGTATTGTAGAACGATGTCCTTCTGTTCATCGCAGAGTGGGCAAAAAACACAAAACGGGCTGACAGCGTTAGGAAAGAGATATAATTAACTCACTTCTCCTTCTCTCCATCTTATATGTAAAATTTATTAATAACTTCGGCTAAAGTTATTTTTAACCCCCGACGCAAAAAGGAGAGGTGTTATAAGTTTGACCACTATATGAGTTTGTGACACTGTAACTCTTAAACGGGTGGACTGATTTGGATGCGGTATTTTTTATTTGAAAGCAGGTTTTTAGCAGTGGTTCTTAGATATATTTTATCGAAATCGGGTAACCCGTTTTTTACTTTTTATAGGTTTCTGGTTCCGGGGGCTTTTTAAATTTAGTTTATTAAATAACATATGAATTCCTTTATTTAAAAGAGGAAAATAAGCATTGATAGATATCACAAAACAGTCCTAAGCACTAGAAAGCATAGTCTCAAACAATGCTCAGTAACAAATACTACAAAACAATCACGCAATTGACAGACACCACCTGATTGCAGTACATAGAACCTCTAGCAATACCGTATAATGGCCGATACCGGGGATGGTTAATTACACCAGCGACAACGCACGCGATTCACTTAATTACCTGTCATCGGATCCCATGTGCGATATGCTCATCCGATTGCAGTGATGGATTTGGTTACTATCCTGCCATATACCTGACTGTACTACCAGCTAACTAGTATTTGGGTATAGATAGGAGCTTATGACGTTAGATATATACGCGAGAAGCGGTTCCATGTTATTATGATACCTTTAACATCCGCAAATCTATATAAATAAAAATGAATCGCCGAAGTGCGTGTACGCGCGTAAGTCCGAACGACTGCACCAAATTGGATAATTCTTTTTTTTGTGTTTGTTATTATCAGGACAAGGTTTGTATAAAAATAAAAGAAAATGTAAAAAATAACGATCAGATTTTTTTTAATATAGCGGTATAAAGTTCGCCGGGACAGCTAGTTTTAAATAAAAAAAACTGTTAGCAACTCGTAACTTAATTTATCGCAATTAAGTTTATGCAATAATACAGTGTATTTTTTTTGGAAAATCGGTTCGGTTTTTGGCTAGAAAAAAAGGACAGTTAAACAATGTCATAATGCAGTATGAATTTACGCCAAAATAGAGATCTGGAATCATTTCACCATCTTTCTCTATTTCTCATAGTTACGCGTGTTGCCATCCGCATCCTTCTCAAAAATTCACCTTGTATACCAGGCTTACTTCCAAAAGCGACACTTATCCACGAGTATGCCTTAGTCACTTGTGACACTTAAAGATAGGTATAGGAGCTTTAATAAATTTAAGCAATTCAAACATGGTACCTAATGAATTAAAAATAATGGCAGTGCCTTACCCATTGGGCCACCTATCACAGTATAATTGCCGATACCGGCAGCGGGAGGTGTAATAGCCTATGTGACAACGCACACAATTCGGTTAATTGCCAGTCATCGAGTCCAATGTGCCATATGCTCATCCATGGGGCTATTTTCTGAGTACCAGCAATTGGCGTGCTAGAAACCGCTGCTGAAAGCAATCGACGGCTAATCGCTTGCCAATCGTTCGGTAACGATCATTTTGGCGAATTAAATTATTCGATATCTGTGCCCGAATCGCCTCTCGCACTGGAACAGAGAGAGACCCTTGTTAATCTTTTGATAGCGATTGGCAAGCGATTGGCATTACAAAATATTAATCCTGATTGTTCCGTGGATTTGGTAACGTTCTTGTGTTTAGGAGAACTTTGGATAACTATTTATTATATTTGGTATTAACTACCTATTAAATTAGAATATTATCGTCAATAATATGTCAAAGTTTACTCATGTGCAAAACTCCAGCCAGCCAGCTATAAATAAAATATAAATAAATAACGGTTATTTTTCGACAAAATAATAATTATTTATGCTATTTGCATGTGTGAATATTAGTTTGCTGATAATGCGAAATGCCAAACTTAATTTATTAACCTTCCGCGTTTTAGTGGCCGGTTATCATATAGGTCAGTGATACAGTTCTCTATTTTAATGTTAGCTATTTAAAGATAAGAATTAGATCATTACAATTTAGACGCTATTAATTTCAAAGCAAAACACAAATTCGGAAGTAATTTTAAGGGCTCGTCCTTTCCCAAAGAGTTCCATCAGAGTGCTAATATTATCTCACATCTAATAATACGTACGTCAAAGGCATTTAGCGGCCAAACTATTAGCTCTTACAAGAACGTCATCATCAACCTACAGCAGCCTGATGACGAAGTTCTACTCGTAGTGCGAATTCCAAGACATCTGAGCCCGATCATTGGCTCTCATTTTCTTGTTCTTTCATTTTTCATTAAATTGCAGGCGTCCTACATTATGTTTCCCAATTTGCTGCTCTATAAAATATGCTGCAACAACTGAACAAACAGAAAAACGTTGAAACTTATATCGATAATAATTGTTTTTTTTTCTTTCAGCACACAAGCGAGGAAATCGTGTCCATGTACATAGAACGCGTGAAAGAAGTGAATCCGTACCTCAATGCAGTGGTCGAAGAGAGGTATCGCGCAGCGTTGGATGATGCTAAGAACATCGATAGGCAGTTAGAAGAAGCCAGGAGTAAGGTTAGTAAAACCTGATGGATTAGTTCTCAAAAAAGAAAAGGAGTGGAAGATGTTCATTCAGACGTTTGTCGCACAAGAATGAAATTTTTTTATAGTTTTGTACTTTCTTAAAATCTATAGGCACTACAAGATTTTTGCGAAATCGGTCTTTTTTACGCTTAATAGATCTATGTTTGACCACTATCTCGCCTGATGTGAAGCGATGATGTGGCCTAAGATGGAGCACATAGATCTAGAGAGAGACGGCAGTTGACATAAAAACTTCGCCATAGGCAATAAGGAACTAATGGCATTTGTGAATAACTGCAATTATCTGTTTTTTCTTCTATAGACTTTAAAAGCTTGTTTTATTATAAACTCCTCAATTGTTTCCTGATGACCACAACCACATTAATATTTAGTAAAATCTTGAATAATAAATAAAAATTGCATGCAGTTCATTTCGTAAATCTGAAAATTTGAAAATTTGTAGTGTAATTTCGCTGAATAAAAGCTGGATTACATTAGGTACATATTTTCATTGCGTATCAGATTTGAGATGAATTTCCGCAACGTCACACCTGATTCCATTAGATTTCGTAAATATTGTCACTGCCGGGTTTCTTATCTGTTTTTTAATTTTCTGACTTCCTTAACCAAACTAAACGGTATAACTTTACAGTACAGTCCGCAACGAAACAAAACTATTAATTATTCTGTGGAAACGTATCGTTTTCGGAGAACAAGTCTAAAAAAATTGCGGGCCCCCCTTGATTTAAAAGATGCAATTACACATACTTTCGCATTGAAACTATTAGTATTAATAAACAAACAACATTATTAGCATTATTAATAATACTAGTTATGTCTCTCGAATAAAGGGGTATGCTGAAAATCAGCCTTGCGAGAGCTGTTACGCCTGTTAGGCTTACGCACTGCTGCTGTTTTTGTGCTTATAAATATTGTGACTTTAAAATTCCGTGTATATAGTTTTACAATAAATAATTTCCTTACTTTTATCTTATTAATCATAATTTAAGGGTGACACGTTTAAGTTGGAGTAGTCCAAATATACATAGTTTCAACCACATGGTGGTTTTTTCAAGGCGAGTGCGGAACGCTCGCGGATGCGTCGCGCGGTCGCTAGTGGTTGAAACTATAGTTGGACAACGCCAACTTCAACGTGTCGTCCGTAAATTATTATTGATAATGTGTCCAAACCACGTTAATTTTCATAATAAAATATTAGTAAACTCTTATCTATCGGAGCTTTGAATGTTTGTTTGCTGATCCTCTGAGCCGGTTTATTAATACAACTGTTTGATTTTGCAGGGTACTTTGGAGGATATGGTGAAAGACAAACCCTTGCTGGGAGTACCATTCACTGTTAAGGAGAGCTGCTCCTTAGGTGGTAAGTGTCTAGTGTCTACTATTATTTATAAATTTAACACCTTATTATATTTTTTTTATGGAATTGAGTAATGAGACTAGCAAGTCGTTCGCCTGATGGTAAGCGCCACGCCTGCTCGTAACAATTGCAGTGCCATACAGAAGTTTTAATACCATAGCGTATATCTAAACTAATATTATAAAGAAGAAAGATTTGATTGTTCGTTTCTTTGCAATGAATAGGCTCCGAAACTACTGAAATTCTTTCACTGTTACAGAGAAACACTATCTCCGGGTGACATAGGCTATAATAAATTTAAATAAAAAAATGGGTTACTCCTTACTAAAACTGCAATAATGTAACCCAAGGTGTAAAAAAAATACCTAAAATATGTGTATGTATTATAATTTTTTGTTTTGAAATTTTTGTTAAATACACGTGCGAAGCCGGGGCGGGCAACTAGTTTATAATATTTGTACTGAATGTGCATGTCATGTGAAGGTCATGTTTGTAGATGTGCATATTTTGCATAATATAATATATTAGTATATTAATATTATAATTAGCTATTCAGTTTTACATATTCTTGAAACCTATCTCAGCTTTGTTTTCCATTGTACACATATTTTTGGATTACAATCTAGACTCAAAACTGTATGATATTTAGTTATAGCTCTGTATTGATTGTAGTTTCTTTCGTGTATATAATGAATGGATTAATGAATCAGCCTGCGTCGTCCCACTGCAGGGCAAACCCCCCTTCCCCCCTCCCTTCCCTCTTTCCATGCCTTTATATAATAAAATAAATATTGTTATTTATAAGTGTCTTCTAGTACTGTGTAGGTGGTGTCCATTATTACTATTGACGCCAAGTCCCGCAGAACTATGCGTTTTAAAATTTCAATATTCTAGATGGCACTGCAACTATCTTTGAATGTGGCACTTTCGATGACGCTGGGCTTGCTCATCTCGTTGGCTGTGATTAAAGTAAATCAGCAGCTAATTTGAATCTAAACCTAGATATAGGAGTACATAGTTGTTTAAGAATTTTTAACCGTCTTAAAAAAAGGTGAAGGTTCTCTGTTCGATTGTATTTTATAATTTTTTTTATGTTTTTTTTTTTGTTACCTCAGAACTCCGTCATTTATGAACCGATTTGGAAAATTCTTTTTGCGTTGAGTTCTGTATAGCTACGAAGTGGTCCCATATAAATTTCATCAATATTTGACCTTGGACTTCGAAGATGCATTGAAGTCGGTTTTGTTTTTTTCTAAAACTTATTTATTATGGTAAACAAATCCAGTTTTATAAATAGTATAATAGCAGTAGAGAACCGGTATCATCAGTTGATCAAAATTATTAGGCGTTTTGAGTTAAGTAATGACAAGGTGGCCTTCAATCAAAATATCTAAAAATAATTTGAGGCGTCCTGTTTGAATTCGAATTGTGCCATATTTATTTCTTGTATATGCAACACCTGTTCGTTGGATATCTGATATGCATTTTAATTTAACAATTCAAGACTTAAGCTCAAAGTTATTAGATAAAGAGAATTTGTAGGAAAGGTTAAATTTGGTATCGGTAGAGAGCCTGACTGGACGAGAATGTTCACCATCCAGAACAATGTTGTGCTAAATCCTCCGCGACACTGCACTACTATAGGTTTTAAGTCTCATAATGCCCAGTAATTTTGCTGGCTACAATACCGGAAATTAAATGAAATGATATTTATTTGTAGGAAACACGGTCATAATAAAGTTTAAAAATTGTTTAGTTCTGCGTGACTTACCATTTCTGGCATACAAATTTTCATAACACACAATTTTCGGAACACAGTAATGTATTAGTGCGTATTACTGTGTTCCGGTTTGAAGGGTTATTGCTTGGCGGCAAAATAACAGATATAGAAAAAGAAAGAAAAGAAAGAAAATCCATTTATTCGGCACACGACAAACAAATAATACAAAAAATAAAAACTTAAATAATAAACATATGTGCCGAATGGGCTCAGCTCAGCATAAAATGCCAAGAGTTTTACACAACTCGGCGCTGATTTTCAGCTGATACCCGTGTTGCTATAGGATAGATATCGTAAGATTTGTTTAAAAAATCGCAGAATAATACATCAAAACCATTTCCACCAGGCCTATCCAACTCGGTGGGTTGCCTCGAGCACGCCGGCAGCCGCGCGGCGGCGGACGGAGCGGTGGTGCGCCTGGTGAGGACCGCCGGCGCCATCCCGCTGCTCGTCTCAAATACGCCGGAACTGTGCCTCGGGTGGGAGACCACGAACCTGCTGCGAGGGACCACGAACAACCCGTACTGTCTCAATAGAACGCCTGGGGGATCGTCGGGAGGCGAGGTGAGTTCTAATTGCCATCCTACTTCTACTTTACTGGTGGTAGGTTTCTCGTATGCGTGAGGCCGTCTGGGTGGGTACCACCGTTAGCTGCCAAGCATTTGTGCGTGAGCATTACTTATTTATTTATTTATTTATACTTTAGCACAAAACAGTTTGTCCATGGAGGACTAAATGCTAGATAGCATTTTCTACCAGTCATCCAGGACGTGCAAGAAAAAATGGTGAAACAATTACTGTGTTCCGGTTTGTAGGGCATTGTAGCCAGCGAAATTACTGGGCATTATGAGCCTGATGAGACTTAACAGCTAATTGCCTCAGGGTGACGAGCGCAGTGCAGCGCCGCGCAGGATTTTGCAAAACAAAGTTCTGGGTGGTGCTGTTATTGATATGGGCTGGCGTATTGCTTACCATCAGGCAAACGACCAGCTCGTCTCGTCATTCGGTATAATAAAAAAAAGTGTCCAACACTGAGTTGGGATGAGAGATCACTACCCTGCTGCGAAGGACTACAAATAACCTGTATTATTTGAATAGAACACCTGGGGGATCGCCGGTAATCGAGGCAACTTTTTTAATAGCCGTTCTACTTCTAGTGCCCTATATTCATAACCTGTGTCTGGGGTAGAAGATCACAAACTCGCAAGAAACTAGGAATAATTCGTACAGTTTCAATAGCATGGAATGTTTGGTAGATAATTGGGAGATGAGGTGACTCTTCTAATAGCTATTGTCTGACACTCCTGAACTTTGGGGGATGGGAGTCTACCAATCTGCTATGAGGAACTAGAAATAATCCTACTAAAATTATAAATGAATAAGTTTGTGAGGATGGATGGATGGATAGTTGTTACTCATATATATGATATGTAGGTAGATACTTTCGGTCCTGGAAAAGGACATTGCTACTTTTTATCCCGGGAAACTGCGTGAATTTGTTTCGTGTCTGGGTGTTGTGGGACCATGGTCCTCATAGTTCCTGGTTCCCTAGATACAGGGAATCCTAGTTAGGAGCCAAAATCTGTGTATGTGATCTTTGGGCGTTATTTATTTATTTATACAGATTTGTTTTTATAAGTAATGGTCGATGCTGAACCTAGTCCATGGTAAAGTTTTTTTTTCCCTTCGTATGGTTTCATAGTCATTAAGATCCCCATTTTTATTACAATCTAGCCAATTAATTAGGCTTATAAGCAATTTACATTTAACTTAAACTGATAGATAAACTAATACTAAGAATGTGTCCATTAACACTTTTCTTATTGTCTATATTAAGGGGAAGACATTTTGTTCTTGTGTTCTGTATGGGGAGCACTCGTACTACATTACACTAATTCACTATCACTAGACACTACATTAACTCAAACGGTTTTGTTCTTTTAAGTTTTCTCACTATATCCTTGTGGTCGAGGAGCTGGGTTGCCTCGACGTTCACATGATGGTGAAGCCTATGAAAAAAGCATACTACTCAATAAATGAATATGTTAATGACAAAAATGCATGGCCTGTATGCCCTAAGCCCCATGATGATGAAGATTAACACATCAGTGTGTGCATGTTTATATTTCATTTCTTCTTGGATTGTACAATGCTATGTGAGATGTCTAATTTCTAATAATGTCTAATTTAGTTAGTCATTCAAATAAAGCTATAAAAATTGTATTTGAGTTGGAAGTGACTACGTTTTACAGTCATGCTCACTCAAATGTCTTTGCTTGCGGCGGCTCTGTGTGTCGGGTCACTCCCTTCCCTCCAATATGGTTGAGGGGGGTGATGGCTGGTCCACAAGTCATACTCGTGAACGGGTGCTGCTTGCGGGGACTGGTCTGTTCTAGTCACTCCTACTGCTACTGTCATACCTACTTATATTTTATTTACACTTTTCTGTTACTGATACTATGACAATGGGACATCTCACTCGCATTTCTTGTTTTACATTCTGTTAATTCTAATTTATACGTAATTGTGCTGAAAAAAGACATCCCCGCAGAGTTTCTTGGTGCTATCTTCTCTAGCGGGCGTATTTCCGAAGCACTGGTAGAGTCAGTTTTCGCATTTCTTTTCAGCACTCAGACTTCAATTTGAGTATAAGAAAGAAATGGGTAAACATACTTACCTTTTTTTCAAAGTCATGTTAACATAAGTTACAATTTTTAACATATTTTATTTGTGTCATGTGTTTATGACCTTTAAAAGTGCACTTTTGTGTCTATTTAATAAATGATATTTGACTTTGACTTTATGTTCGTGGGCTTCGGCATATTTTTTAATAACTTTATCGACGAACTCTACTTTAAGATCCCGATGGAGATCGTCGTTTCTAATGTACCAGGGTGCGTTCACAATTTCCCTTAATACTTTATTCTGGAAGCGTTGTATGATTAATATATTGCTCTGTTTGGTGCAGCCCCACAGCTGTATACCATAAGTCCAAACCATGGTAAAGTGACATGAATATTTTCTGATTGTAAGAAATCGATTAGTATAATCTATAATCGTTTACGTCATAGCATAACAACATTTGCACTTGCTACATATTTAACTCTAATTATACAACCAAATGCTTTGCGAACACGTCATTCAAGTTATTTTAAAGCTCATTGTTACAGGTCGGCGTTACTGAATTCAATCAATATATGGTTTACATTTCTACATACTACCTGTATGTACCTACCACAGAATACTAAGGGACAGAAGCGTCACTCCGCAATGAAATTTAAACAAATAGCGACTCTTGCTATGACGCAATAAAATTCAATTTAGCTCGCGTAGCGCTGCATACTTACCAGTCATATTAACCTAGACCAGAGCGCCTCTCTTTCTATCGCGCCGCTCTTATCTCTTCTGACGCGGCACGTGTAACGACGCGCGACCCGCCGTCGGTGTCCGGCTATGTACTTGTAGCTTCGTACCTACAGTGCGGAGTGCGGTAGGCCTGTACCTACCTAATTCTTAAAATAAACCCTACTAAAATTATAAATTTGCTTTGCCTGTTATTCTGCCGCCAAGCAGTAGTGCGCAAGCATTACTGTATTCCGGTTGGAAGGGCATTGTAGCCAGCGAAATTATGAGACTTAATATGTGATGTCTCGGATTGATGAGCGCAATGCAATGCTACGCAGTGCTTTTTATGGTACCTATCTAAAGTTTTGGGTGGCACTGCAAATGTTATGGGCAGGCGTGACGCTTGCCATCAGGCGAACGATTTGCTCGCCTCATCACTCGGTTCCATAAAAAAAAACCTACTAAATCCTCCGCGGCACTGCACTTTAATAGCTTTTAAATCTCTAAATGCCCAGTAATTTCTTTGGCCTTTCAAACCGGAGCACAGTAATAATGCTTACGCACTACTGCTCGCCGGCAGAGCAAAGCGGTGGTAGCAGAGTTTCTTTGTGATTTCTTCTCTAGCGGATGTATTTCCGAAGCTGGTAGAGTCAGTTTTCGCATATCCTTTCTGGACCCGGACTTCAATTTGAGTATGGGAAAGAAATGGGAGACATGCTCACCCTTTTCTTCAAAGTCGTGTTAATTTAATTTTACAATTTGTAACATTTTTAATTCGTATAATGTGTTTATGAATTTTAAACGTACATTTTTGGGCCTATTTACCCGACTTTAAAGGTTCTCAATTTGATTATATTTTTATATTTGTTACCTCAGAACTCCGTCATTTAAAAACCGATTTGGAAAATTATTTTTGCGTTGGGTTCAGTATAGGTACACTGTGGTCCTTGGTGACTTTGGACTACGAAGATACATCAGAATCGAAGTCGGTTTTTTTTTATTTTTGACCTACCTAGACAGCCTCTCCAGAAACCTACCAGCAGTAAAATGTTACTTTTGTACCACCAGGCGGCGCTGCTCGCGTGCGGCGCGAGCGCACTGAGCGTGTCGTCCGACATCGCCGGCTCCATCCGCCTGCCGGCTGCCTTCTGCGGGGTCTTCGGACACAAGCCCACGCCCGGTAACTACTCCCTAGCCACCAGGCGGCGCTGCGTGCGGCGCGAGCGCACTGAGCGTGTCGTCCGACATCGCCGGCTCCATCCGCCTGCCGGCTGCCTTCTGCGGGGTCTTCGGACACAAGCCCACGCCCGGTAACTACTCCCTAGCCACCAGGCGGCGCTGCGTGCGGCGCGAGCGCACTGAGCGTGTCGTCCGACATCGCCGGCTCCATCCGCCTGCCGGCTGCCTTCTGCGGGGTCTTCGGACACAAGCCCACGCCCGGTAACTACTCCCTAGCCACCAGGCGGCGCTGCGTGCGGCGCGAGCGCACTGAGCGTGTCGTCCGACATCGCCGGCTCCATCCGCCTGCCGGCTGCCTTCTGCGGGGTCTTCGGACACAAGCCCACGCCCGGTAACTACTCCCTAGCCACCAGGCGGCGCTGCGTGCGGCGCGAGCGCACTGAGCGTGTCGTCCGACATCGCCGGCTCCATCCGCCTGCCGGCTGCCTTCTGCGGGGTCTTCGGACACAAGCCCACGCCCGGTAACTACTCCCTAGCCACCAGGCGGCGCTGCGTGCGGCGCGAGCGCACTGAGCGTGTCGTCCGACATCGCCGGCTCCATCCGCCTGCCGGCTGCCTTCTGCGGGGTCTTCGGACACAAGCCCACGCCCGGTAACTACTCCCTAGCCACCAGGCGGCGCTGCGTGCGGCGCGAGCGCACTGAGCGTGTCGTCCGACATCGCCGGCTCCATCCGCCTGCCGGCTGCCTTCTGCGGGGTCTTCGGACACAAGCCCACGCCCGGTAACTACTCCCTAGCCACCAGGCGGCGCTGCGTGCGGCGCGAGCGCACTGAGCGTGTCGTCCGACATCGCCGGCTCCATCCGCCTGCCGGCTGCCTTCTGCGGGGTCTTCGGACACAAGCCCACGCCCGGTAACTACTCCCTAGCCACCAGGCGGCGCTGCGTGCGGCGCGAGCGCACTGAGCGTGTCGTCCGACATCGCCGGCTCCATCCGCCTGCCGGCTGCCTTCTGCGGGGTCTTCGGACACAAGCCCACGCCCGGTAACTACTCCCTAGCCACCAGGCGGCGCTGCGTGCGGCGCGAGCGCACTGAGCGTGTCGTCCGACATCGCCGGCTCCATCCGCCTGCCGGCTGCCTTCTGCGGGGTCTTCGGACACAAGCCCACGCCCGGTAACTACTCCCTAGCCACCAGGCGGCGCTGCGTGCGGCGCGAGCGCACTGAGCGTGTCGTCCGACATCGCCGGCTCCATCCGCCTGCCGGCTGCCTTCTGCGGGGTCTTCGGACACAAGCCCACGCCCGGTAACTACTCCCTAGCCACCAGGCGGCGCTGCGTGCGGCGCGAGCGCACTGAGCGTGTCGTCCGACATCGCCGGCTCCATCCGCCTGCCGGCTGCCTTCTGCGGGGTCTTCGGACACAAGCCCACGCCCGGTAACTACTCCCTAGCCACCAGGCGGCGCTGCGTGCGGCGCGAGCGCACTGAGCGTGTCGTCCGACATCGCCGGCTCCATCCGCCTGCCGGCTGCCTTCTGCGGGGTCTTCGGACACAAGCCCACGCCCGGTAACTACTCCCTAGCCACCAGGCGGCGCTGCGTGCGGCGCGAGCGCACTGAGCGTGTCGTCCGACATCGCCGGCTCCATCCGCCTGCCGGCTGCCTTCTGCGGGGTCTTCGGACACAAGCCCACGCCCGGTAACTACTCCCTAGCCACCAGGCGGCGCTGCGTGCGGCGCGAGCGCACTGAGCGTGTCGTCCGACATCGCCGGCTCCATCCGCCTGCCGGCTGCCTTCTGCGGGGTCTTCGGACACAAGCCCACGCCCGGTAACTACTCCCTAGCCACCAGGCGGCGCTGCGTGCGGCGCGAGCGCACTGAGCGTGTCGTCCGACATCGCCGGCTCCATCCGCCTGCCGGCTGCCTTCTGCGGGGTCTTCGGACACAAGCCCACGCCCGGTAACTACTCCCTATGTCACGTGTATGTAGGTTCCCTACCTCCTAACTACCCTGTATATTTGGGAGTTTAAGTGAGAAGGCAGAGATCGTGCAACAAATTTATTAATAGCGGTAAGCTCGGCCAGAGGGGTCACAAGAGTGGGTTTCGAGCGACATACATTAGGTACGCTGATTCTATTTTCCTTCACTGGTCCAGTACTATCCTGAAGGCGGCCGCAGATGTAGGTGGGCGCTCGTCGTGAAGACCAGGATCAGGGTTGCAGCTTCTGCTTGCTGTACAGTCCAGTCGGAAGCGAAGCAGGATGGTGATGGTGGGTTCGGTTATATTGTAACCCAAATTTCGGAGTCCGATCTTTGAACCCTGGAACGCGCCATTAAAAAAAGTGTTAAGGCCTGTCCCAGTACTTCCGTGAGCGCCCACGGCAACCGCAGATGGAAAGCACTAGGAAAGTAGTGGTGTTGCCGTGGATGTTCACAATCAGAAACGGAGATTACAATAATGATTGTGAGATAAAAACATAAAGGAAATACTACATTAAATTATTTTGTGAAAATGCGAGGGTGGAAATAAAATGAAGTGAAAAGAAATGAAGAGAGTGAATAAGCCACTTGCATAGAAAACCATTATCTACTGTAGCAATAACATGTAAATGATGGATTTAAATGGTTACTACGAAATGGTTATTACTTTATAAAGAATTGCTAAAAAATCCCAAGCAAAGAAAAGAAACTACGTTAAGTCACACAATCTACCTATCATTTAGAAAAATGTGCACCACTTACCCAATCTGGGGTTGAAAATCACACCTACCACATATATTTAGGTTTCGAGGAACGCTAAGTGACGACAACTAATAAATTTCGGTTACGAACACAATAAAAAAGGGTATTGCGAACGTATTAGAGACCGAGCATCAAAGTGACGTGCGTTCGAAATGAAAGATATCGGGCGTCTGTGGGCCGGGCGGCGACCAATGCGGCGCACGGCCGGTGTGCCTGCGCAGCGTACTATACATTAAACTGTGACTCCACCGATGACGCAAGATCGCGCGATGCGGAGAACAATAGATTCGTCTATTGGACGTTTTAAAATGCTACTTTCAATATATAACGTGTTGATGATGTATTAAATTATTATTTAGTAAGTAGTTTTTAAGTTTAATTGTAAATATTTAGTTAAATGTAAATAATTTCGTAGGTATTTAAGCTTCTAATTTAAGATTAATATACCTTACGATGACTTAGAAATATACATGTACGTATAAAACGTTACATTACCCCCCTCGTCACGAAAAGGGTTTTATTCTTAAATAAAACCCGTCTAAAAACTTTCGACAGCAATTAACATTACACATTCATATTATCACCTAACATTCAACCTTTCAAAATTCACCTAATAATCATACAAGCAACGAGAGCATAACAATATGATGATCTCGACGCATTCTTTCGTAGACAGGGCACCTGTGATATATTGCACAGTTGACCAATATTAATTGCAAGATGGTAAAACAACTAGTGGGATATTGACATTCCATCTACGTACATGAAACAAAACAATGAAAACAACAAACAATGAAAACAATATCTATCGAAAATTATTATTATTGACAAGTTTTAAGTCATAATAATAATTTAATGTCGTCATAATAATAATTTAGTTTTAATGTCGTAATATACACCTGTAATCCGAACTTCATATTCCAATTCCGATTTTTGAAGAGACAGATACCTAATAGATAACATGGTGACCTTTGAGAATAAACCAGTTGGACAAGTGGTGACAAGTAAAAGTTAAAAAACACACGTTCTCCGCTCTGTTACAAATTTAATTACTGAACGTATGGTTTTTTTTTAATATTAGTAAAATCAGCAAAAATTAAGACAAGTTAGTAACAAAAGATGAAAAACAATTGCTACTAATGTGTACAGCTTCGGTATATCGAGAACAAAAAAAATGAAATTGAAATTTAAAAAAAAATTACTAAAATTTTTCAAGCGCCATTTTAGGCACCAAAAATAAAAATTATAAAATTCTGCGATTAAGTGATAACAATAAGTAATAGGACTAATAACGATTATGAATTACAAAATATATTAATTTTTAGACTTACGTACACTTTAGTAACTGTAAAACCAAAAAAATAAAAATTACGTTTTACAAAAAAAACCACAAACACACACTAACTACAACCAAGAAGAAAGATAGAATCAGGTATGTATGTTTACCACGTATAAGGGCGCCAGTGTCACGTGTATGTAGGTTCCCTACCTCCTAACTACCCTGTATATTTGGGAGTTTAAGTGAGAAGGCAGAGATCGTGCAACAAATTTATTAATAGCGGTAAGCTCGGCCAGAGGGGTCACAAGAGTGGGTTTCGAGCGACATACATTAGGTACGCTGATTCTATTTTCCTTCACTGGTCCAGTACTATCCTGAAGGCGGCCGCAGATGTAGGGGGGCGCTCGTCGTGAAGACCAGGATCAGGGTTGCAGCTTCTGCTTGCTGTACAGTCCAGTCGGAAGCGAAGCAGGATGGTGATGGTGGGTTCGGTTATATTGTAACCCAAATTTCGGAGTCCGATCTTTGAACCCTGGAACGCGCCATTAAAAAAAGTGTTAAGGCCTGTCCCAGTACTTCCGTGAGCGCCCACGGCAACCGCAGATGGAAAGCACTAGGAAAGTAGTGGTGTTGCCGTGGATGTTCACAATCAGAAACGGAGATTACAATAATGATTGTGAGATAAAAACATAAAGGAAATACTACATTAAATTATTTTGTGAAAATGCGAGGGTGGAAATAAAATGAAGTGAAAAGAAATGAAGAGAGTGAATAAGCCACTTGCATAGAAAACCATTATCTACTGTAGCAATAACATGTAAATGATGGATTTAAATGGTTACTACGAAATGGTTATTACTTTATAAAGAATTGCTAAAAAATCCCAAGCAAAGAAAAGAAACTACGTTAAGTCACACAATCTACCTATCATTTAGAAAAATGTGCACCACTTACCCAATCTGGGGTTGAAAATCACACCTACCACATATATTTAGGTTTCGAGGAACGCTAAGTGACGACAACTAATAAATTTCGGTTACGAACACAATAAAAAAGGGTATTGCGAACGTATTAGAGACCGAGCATCAAAGTGACGTGCGTTCGAAATGAAAGATATCGGGCGTCTGTGGGCCGGGCGGCGACCAATGCGGCGCACGGCCGGTGTGCCTGCGCAGCGTACTATACATTAAACTGTGACTCCACCGATGACGCAAGATCGCGCGATGCGGAGAACAATAGATTCGTCTATTGGACGTTTTAAAATGCTACTTTCAATATATAACGTGTTGATGATGTATTAAATTATTATTTAGTAAGTAGTTTTTAAGTTTAATTGTAAATATTTAGTTAAATGTAAATAATTTCGTAGGTATTTAAGCTTCTAATTTAAGATTAATATACCTTACGATGACTTAGAAATATACATGTACGTATAAAACGTTACACCTAGCCACCAGGCGGCGCTGCGTGCGGCGCGAGCGCACTGAGCGTGTCGTCCGACATCGCCGGCTCCATCCGCCTGCCGGCTGCCTTCTGCGGGGTCTTCGGACACAAGCCCACGCCCGGTAACTACTCCCTAGCCACCAGGCGGCGCTGCGTGCGGCGCGAGCGCACTGAGCGTGTCGTCCGACATCGCCGGCTCCATCCGCCTGCCGGCTGCCTTCTGCGGGGTCTTCGGACACAAGCCCACGCCCGGTAACTACTCCCTAGCCACCAGGCGGCGCTGCGTGCGGCGCGAGCGCACTGAGCGTGTCGTCCGACATCGCCGGCTCCATCCGCCTGCCGGCTGCCTTCTGCGGGGTCTTCGGACACAAGCCCACGCCCGGTAACTACTCCCTAGCCACCAGGCGGCGCTGCGTGCGGCGCGAGCGCACTGAGCGTGTCGTCCGACATCGCCGGCTCCATCCGCCTGCCGGCTGCCTTCTGCGGGGTCTTCGGACACAAGCCCACGCCCGGTAACTACTCCCTAGCCACCAGGCGGCGCTGCGTGCGGCGCGAGCGCACTGAGCGTGTCGTCCGACATCGCCGGCTCCATCCGCCTGCCGGCTGCCTTCTGCGGGGTCTTCGGACACAAGCCCACGCCCGGTAACTACTCCCTAGCCACCAGGCGGCGCTGCGTGCGGCGCGAGCGCACTGAGCGTGTCGTCCGACATCGCCGGCTCCATCCGCCTGCCGGCTGCCTTCTGCGGGGTCTTCGGACACAAGCCCACGCCCGGTAACTACTCCCTAGCCACCAGGCGGCGCTGCGTGCGGCGCGAGCGCACTGAGCGTGTCGTCCGACATCGCCGGCTCCATCCGCCTGCCGGCTGCCTTCTGCGGGGTCTTCGGACACAAGCCCACGCCCGGTAACTACTCCCTAGCCACCAGGCGGCGCTGCGTGCGGCGCGAGCGCACTGAGCGTGTCGTCCGACATCGCCGGCTCCATCCGCCTGCCGGCTGCCTTCTGCGGGGTCTTCGGACACAAGCCCACGCCCGGTAACTACTCCCTAGCCACCAGGCGGCGCTGCACCCGCCAGCGTAGCTCTTCGTAATAGTCTGCTAGTTTAAGTAACGTTTCTGCAGTCAGCGCTTGGATTGGTGACCGTTTTGTGTGGTACGACCTATTCATTATGACCATTATGATGAGCCCGAACACGATACCTCTGTCGTAAGTTGGTGAGGAGTTGAGTATCCTGCAGATCCTAGGTGATGATCAGCGTTTACTATATTCTTGCAATATCATTAAAGTAACAGGATACCACATTTCGAATCGATCATACCTGTAGAAGTTGCTCACATCCCTGCGACTAGAAAATAACTGATGATCTTCAAACGCATGAACAGATTTTTTTAATCATAGCTAAGAACGCTCTCGATCGAGTCACAATTCAAACAAATAAATTTAATATATGTTAAAAAATTAAAAAACCCCGGACACGATAAAACATGTCTAAGAACCACAGCAAGAAAACCTGCTTTCAAATAAAAAAAACCGCATCCAAATCGGTTCACCCGTTTAAGAGTTACGGTGCCTCATACAGACACACCTAGTGGTCAAACCTATAACACCCCTCTTTATGCGTTCGGGGGTTGTAAAAACTATGTTCAAAAGTCCCAAAGTATAGTATGCGTTTTTTATTAGAATATTTTTCACACGCAATTTGAATCTACTGTCTGTGCGCTCCGTTATACATTTCGGAATTTTATTGTAAAAACGTACGCAATGGTTATTACACATATTGTAATTCTAAATTAAAATCGGTCCGTTTCGGAGCTACCATGCCACAGATACACACGTCGCACACCTCCGTTTGCATCCGGGGTTACAAAGTAATGACGGCACACGTCCGCAGGTATAATCTCCATCGACAGTCACATACCGACGCTAAGCGACGAGAAGTTTCCCAAATTCCTGACAGTGGGTCCGATGGCGCGGAGAGCGGACGATCTTCCGCTACTGATGGACATCATGGCGGGACAGAATAAACACAAGCTGAGGCTCGATGAACCGGTCGATATGAAGACATTGAAGGTACGGTAAGGTTTGTCTTCAATGCCCAAAGAGCACCCTAGTCTTAGACCTCCTTAAGAAAAAAATTAAGAAAAAAAATAAGCATCTAATACGAAATAACATTTAAGTAAACTAAAATTTAAAAAGCCCCCGACACCCCAAAAACCTGTAGAAAATAAAAAAAAACAGCTGAACTGATTATGATAAAACATGTCTAAGACCACCGATAGAAAACCTGCTTTCAAATAAAAGAAACCGCAACCAAATCCGTTCACCCGTTTAATACCTACATTGCCACAGACAGACACACATAGTGGTCAAACTCATAACACCCCTTTTTGGGTCAATAAGCATGTCTTTACAAAGCTTTAACGTGGCGCCCTTTAAGAAGGATACTAAAAAGGACGATTTTGGTCAAATTGCAACAACTTCAGAGAAATGTGCCTTAGATTATAATTTAAATACATGTTATTAAGTGCCAGCTGTAGTTCATTATTTAAGATTGAGTGCAATACGACAGTAACCACAACAATTGGATAATAGGGGATCGGACAACTTTTCAGAAAGTGTTTAAAATGAACGATAATGTATATTATATAGCCAATATAGCCATGAAAAATTATATTTTAATTTAATAAAGCCCTAAAAGTAATGTTTTGTTTTAAATATTGCTCCGCAAAAGGTCACCTCAGCACGTGTGACGTCATAAGAAAGCAAACGAAACGACAAGCTCTACAAAAGCAAACTTGCAAAGTGATTTATACGTTTTAGTGAAGTTTAAGGAATTAAAGGTCGTCATGGAATGAGAAACATTTCGTTTTGATTTAGATAAAAAGCATAAATATAAAATAAACACAGGCTTCGCACACGTTATTTACTTTCGAATGACGTCATTCACTGTGTTGGTGTTTTAGAACAGATAAAAATGACAGAATTATAAGATTTTATTTATTGATTTAAAAATATAAATCATTACTAGTATACAAAAATATTGATTGAATGATCTTTCGGATTGGACAAACATTCGTTCTAACTACATTTTAGTTTTTCGATTACTGTCCGATCCCCTATTGAAGTTGCAATATATCTCCAGGTGTTCTACATGACGGAAGCGTTGAAGTCCGTGGCGATGATTCCCGTACAGAAGAGCATAGTGGACGGCATCACGAGCTCCGTGCGGTATCTCGAGCACGAGTGCGGCTGTACTGTTAGCGAGGTATGTGACACTTACACTTTATTTATTAAATGCACTCTATTTAACACTTAAACCTTATTTATTAAATACACTCTATTTAATACTTACACTTCACGTATTACTCACATTTTACTATTTTCTTGTGTGGGTGAATAGAGATTGATCTACATTTCTTTTATTACTTGCTGTTCACTTATTATTTACACTTAACTTGCTGTTTATATTAGTTCACATATTACATACACTTAAGCTCTTTATTTACTACTTACACTTTACAATTCAGTAACTCTTATACTTCGTTTATAATTCACACTTCGCTCAATAATTAGATTGCAAATTAATTATTGATAAATGAAACAGACAACAAAAAAAATATTTACACCAAATTAATTAATAATTATTACATCTATCATAGAATTCCTAACATCACTAAACAATTTTGTTCTATTTTTGTGCCATACATTTTCAGCGACCTTTAATTTGTACATTATATTTAAAAATATTAAACGATTTCTGACTTTGATTGTTTATTTCTTTTTCAGGAAAAGTTCGAGGAATTAGAGGACTCGGTGGAAATCTCGGTGTCAGTTTTTTTTTCTATGAAAGATATCCCCAACATGCTGCAAGATCCTGCTAATCCTAAAGTAAGAATCATTTTCATTTTATAGCGATTCTTTTGCACATTACATTTACACTTATTTGTCATATGTAGATCTTAAATAATATGGTAGGTTGGTACATGAGCCCTGTAAGAGCGTTTGCAATACAGTGCGAGAGTATATTTAGTCATTTCAATTTATTTATGTTTTATTAAAGTCATTATACAGTAGTCAGTGTCACGGAATTGAGTCATTTTTTGCACAAGCTTGTCTGTATTGAATTCATCTACGGAATAATATATTTTTGTAATTAGATAATACTTAAGTTTTTCAGCAGAACTCTGCAGAAACAGCTTTTTAGTATGAATAGTATTAAAAAGCTGTTTTTTATTATTTGATTTTTTTACTCATTTATTTACATAATTTCATGATGTTCATGGTGTTAAGTAATAACAGTAATAATAATAAATAGTTAATGCTTTATTGTACACCAAACAAGAAATTAACTAGGTACATGAGATATTCTTACAGACTATAGTACAACCGGCGGACTTATCGCTAAAAATATTAAACGATTTCTGGAGACGGGGGGAGACGGGTCTGAGCAGCCGCTCAGCTGCCGTCTCTCTGTAGATCTATGTGCTCCATCTTATGCCACATCATCGCTTCACATCAGGCGAGATAGTACACAAACATAGATCTATTAAGGGTAAAAAAAAAAAAGAAGCGATCTCTTTTAGTGAACGTGAAAGGTTCCAAAGGAACCTTTGTACCCTAACGGGTCGTAAACTTTGTTCCAGCGCGACAAGAGTCTGGTCGTGGAGTTAGTGAAGCACTGCGTGGGGGGCGCCGCGCGCTCGCTGCAGGGGCTCAGCTTCACCCTCGTGCAGCGGACAAGGCTCTTCATACCGGACCACAGGACCCAGCACTACAGTGGACAGGCCGACAGGCTGAGGGACAAGATGACGGTACGTATTTGTTCATACCGGACCACAGGACCCAGCACTACAGTGGACAGGCCGACAGGCTGAGGGACAAGATGACGGTACGTATTTGTTCATACCGGACCACAGGACCCAGCACTACAGTGGACAGGCCGACAGGCTGAGGGACAAGATGACGGTACGTATTTGTTCATACCGGACCACAGGACCCAGCACTACAGTGGACAGGCCGACAGGCTGAGGGACAAGATGACGGTACGTATTTGTTCATACCGGACCACAGGACCCAGCACTACAGTGGACAGGCCGACAGGCTGAGGGACAAGATGACGGTACGTATTTGTTCATACCGGACCACAGGACCCAGCACTACAGTGGACAGGCCGACAGGCTGAGGGACAAGATGACGGTACGTATTTGTTCATACCGGACCACAGGACCCAGCACTACAGTGGACAGGCCGACAGGCTGAGGGACAAGATGACGGTACGTATTTGTTCATACCGGACCACAGGACCCAGCACTACAGTGGACAGGCCGACAGGCTGAGGGACAAGATGACGGTACGTATTTGTTCATACCGGACCACAGGACCCAGCACTACAGTGGACAGGCCGACAGGCTGAGGGACAAGATGACGGTACGTATTTGTTCATACCGGACCACAGGACCCAGCACTACAGTGGACAGGCCGACAGGCTGAGGGACAAGATGACGGTACGTATTTGTTCATACCGGACCACAGGACCCAGCACTACAGTGGACAGGCCGACAGGCTGAGGGACAAGATGACGGTACGTATTTGTTCATACCGGACCACAGGACCCAGCACTACAGTGGACAGGCCGACAGGCTGAGGGACAAGATGACGGTACGTATTTGTTCATACCGGACCACAGGACCCAGCACTACAGTGGACAGGCCGACAGGCTGAGGGACAAGATGACGGTACGTATTTGTTCATACCGGACCACAGGACCCAGCACTACAGTGGACAGGCCGACAGGCTGAGGGACAAGATGACGGTACGTATTTGTTCATACCGGACCACAGGACCCAGCACTACAGTGGACAGGCCGACAGGCTGAGGGACAAGATGACGGTACGTATTTGTTCATACCGGACCACAGGACCCAGCACTACAGTGGACAGGCCGACAGGCTGAGGGACAAGATGACGGTACGTATTTGTTCATACCGGACCACAGGACCCAGCACTACAGTGGACAGGCCGACAGGCTGAGGGACAAGATGACGGTACGTATTTGTTCATACCGGACCACAGGACCCAGCACTACAGTGGACAGGCCGACAGGCTGAGGGACAAGATGACGGTACGTATTTGTTCATACCGGACCACAGGACCCAGCACTACAGTGGACAGGCCGACAGGCTGAGGGACAAGATGACGGTACGTATTTGTTCATACCGGACCACAGGACCCAGCACTACAGTGGACAGGCCGACAGGCTGAGGGACAAGATGACGGTACGTATTTGTTCATACCGGACCACAGGACCCAGCACTACAGTGGACAGGCCGACAGGCTGAGGGACAAGATGACGGTACGTATTTGTTCATACCGGACCACAGGACCCAGCACTACAGTGGACAGGCCGACAGGCTGAGGGACAAGATGACGGTACGTATTTGTTCATACCGGACCACAGGACCCAGCACTACAGTGGACAGGCCGACAGGCTGAGGGACAAGATGACGGTACGTATTTGTTCATACCGGACCACAGGACCCAGCACTACAGTGGACAGGCCGACAGGCTGAGGGACAAGATGACGGTACGTATTTGTTCATACCGGACCACAGGACCCAGCACTACAGTGGACAGGCCGACAGGCTGAGGGACAAGATGACGGTACGTATTTGTTCATACCGGACCACAGGACCCAGCACTACAGTGGACAGGCCGACAGGCTGAGGGACAAGATGACGGTACGTATTTGTTCATACCGGACCACAGGACCCAGCACTACAGTGGACAGGCCGACAGGCTGAGGGACAAGATGACGGTACGTATTTGTTCATACCGGACCACAGGACCCAGCACTACAGTGGACAGGCCGACAGGCTGAGGGACAAGATGACGGTACGTATTTGTTCATACCGGACCACAGGACCCAGCACTACAGTGGCCAGGCCGACAGGCTGAGGGACAAGATGACGGTACGTATTTGTTCATACCGGACCACAGGACCCAGCACTACAGTGGACAGGCCGACAGGCTGAGGGACAAGATGACGGTACGTATTTGTTCATACCGGACCACAGGACCCAGCACTACAGTGGACAGGCCGACAGGCTGAGGGACAAGATGACGGTACGTATTTGTTCATACCGGACCACAGGACCCAGCACTACAGTGGACAGGCCGACAGGCTGAGGGACAAGATGACGGTACGTATTTGTTCATACCGGACCACAGGACCCAGCACTACAGTGGACAGGCCGACAGGCTGAGGGACAAGATGACGGTACGTATTTGTTCATACCGGACCACAGGACCCAGCACTACAGTGGACAGGCCGACAGGCTGAGGGACAAGATGACGGTACGTATTTGTTCATACCGGACCACAGGACCCAGCACTACAGTGGACAGGCCGACAGGCTGAGGGACAAGATGACGGTACGTATTTGTTCATACCGGACCACAGGACCCAGCACTACAGTGGACAGGCCGACAGGCTGAGGGACAAGATGACGGTACGTATTTGTTCATACCGGACCACAGGACCCAGCACTACAGTGGACAGGCCGACAGGCTGAGGGACAAGATGACGGTACGTATTTGTTCATACCGGACCACAGGACCCAGCACTACAGTGGACAGGCCGACAGGCTGAGGGACAAGATGACGGTACGTATTTGTTCATACCGGACCACAGGACCCAGCACTACAGTGGACAGGCCGACAGGCTGAGGGACAAGATGACGGTACGTATTTGTTCATACCGGACCACAGGACCCAGCACTACAGTGGACAGGCCGACAGGCTGAGGGACAAGATGACGGTACGTATTTGTTCATACCGGACCACAGGACCCAGCACTACAGTGGACAGGCCGACAGGCTGAGGGACAAGATGACGGTACGTATTTGTTCATACCGGACCACAGGACCCAGCACTACAGTGGACAGGCCGACAGGCTGAGGGACAAGATGACGGTACGTATTTGTTCATACCGGACCACAGGACCCAGCACTACAGTGGACAGGCCGACAGGCTGAGGGACAAGATGACGGTACGTATTTGTTCATACCGGACCACAGGACCCAGCACTACAGTGGACAGGCCGACAGGCTGAGGGACAAGATGACGGTACGTATTTGTTCATACCGGACCACAGGACCCAGCACTACAGTGGACAGGCCGACAGGCTGAGGGACAAGATGACGGTACGTATTTGTTCATACCGGACCACAGGACCCAGCACTACAGTGGACAGGCCGACAGGCTGAGGGACAAGATGACGGTACGTATTTGTTCATACCGGACCACAGGACCCAGCACTACAGTGGACAGGCCGACAGGCTGAGGGACAAGATGACGGTACGTATTTGTTCATACCGGACCACAGGACCCAGCACTACAGTGGACAGGCCGACAGGCTGAGGGACAAGATGACGGTACGTATTTGTTCATACCGGACCACAGGACCCAGCACTACAGTGGACAGGCCGACAGGCTGAGGGACAAGATGACGGTACGTATTTGTTCATACCGGACCACAGGACCCAGCACTACAGTGGACAGGCCGACAGGCTGAGGGACAAGATGACGGTACGTATTTGTTCATACCGGACCACAGGACCCAGCACTACAGTGGACAGGCCGACAGGCTGAGGGACAAGATGACGGTACGTATTTGTTCATACCGGACCACAGGACCCAGCACTACAGTGGACAGGCCGACAGGCTGAGGGACAAGATGACGGTACGTATTTGTTCATACCGGACCACAGGACCCAGCACTACAGTGGACAGGCCGACAGGCTGAGGGACAAGATGACGGTACGTATTTGTTCATACCGGACCACAGGACCCAGCACTACAGTGGACAGGCCGACAGGCTGAGGGACAAGATGACGGTACGTATTTATACATATTTACAAAATTGATGGGCTTGAAGCGCTATTGCAGCGCTTCCGAAAAGAGGCCCGGGTCGACTCGTCCAATGTCATCCATCGTAAACGAATATCTTCCTTCATGTCTAGAGCTAACCGGTGTAAACATGGGATAAGTCTGATGGACCGCCTCATGTTGACGACAGACGATGAGTGGCTTTTGCCACCTGAATTTTTGACATGGTATTTTATGTTATTTTAGATTTTAATTAGTCTTTAAATTTACCTTTTTATTTTTATATATGATTTTTTTTATTGTTTAGATAATAACTATGGATCTTTGTGTCTGCAGTAAAGAATTATTATTATTATCTTACAAACTAGCTGCGCCCCGCGGTTTTCCGGGATAAAAAGTAGCCTATGTCCTTTTCCACGACCCAAAGCACCTACATATATACGAAATTTCATCAAAATCCGCTCAGTAATTTTTGCGTGATTGAGTAACAAACATATAGTACTACTAATGAACACACAAAAAATTATTGATTTTCAATGGATGGCCACAGAAAATCAATAATTTACAGTGCTTACAATTGTATACTACAGATTTAACATTGGAAAACTAATAAAAAATATAACTATTACTAAATCATAATAAATACAATGAAGGTACTTCCAAAAATAGTACAAAATGACCTCTTTCTATCGCTTTTAATTCTTGTGAGAAACAAAATAAATGTGCTTTTTTTAAGTGTGTACTGTATTTTTGGAGGTCTAAAAATGTAATTTCTGTTACCTACAAAATCTCCTTTAACCATTTTCTCTATTTTTCTTATATTTTCGTATAATCCTTCAGAAATCGTATTAAATAGACCATGTACATATGTGTTATATATTTGTTTCAGAAAACATTAGGCGACAACGGCGTGTTCATATATCCAGTGTTCAACGAACTGGCGCACCATCACAATCAGGTAACCGATATGTTCCTGGTTAGGAAAAAGATCTTTCAAAGACCAATTATGCTGTTTTAGTTTTTATAAAAATCGGTTCCGAGACTCCTGTGTATTTTTCGTTCTTCCTTTAAGTTACGAAATTGGCCCTGCACGCTGCGCTCTCTTGAAAAATTCAACCTGTATATTGTATGTATGTATGTATGTATATTAATTAGGTATATAAGTTTATTTATATAGTCATATATATATTTAAGTAATTAGATTATATATTATATATCATATGTAAGCCCTTAGTATATCTATTATATTTTCTATCACCACCGTCTGTGTATGTTTCGTTATTCCTCTCCATCCAAAGGTTGTCTGGAAGAGATCGCTTTAAGTGATAAGACCGCCCATTGTTACACCACTGTAAACATTTGACTTGTACTGTACCTCTATTTTTAAGGTGAATAATAAAGTGTTTATCTATCTATCTACATATCTATCTATCTATCTGTATAATTCCTAGTTTTGACTTGCCAGTGTAACGAATAGTGTTATAAGGCTAATGAAGATTTCTATTCTTGATTGATATAAAACGGCTAAGACTCACTGTAAACGTCGCAAATTCCCCCACCACCGAACTTACGAACATCGCCGAGCGGGCGCGAACACTTCCGACGCCGCCCGCCGCGCCTGCAGAGCCGCGCACGCGCCGCCAGTCACGTGCGAGCGCTCGCGACCTACGCCGCGGCTTGCTCTCATTACTCCCAGAAGAAGGACTTCTAAAATGTCCGAAACCTGGTCGGAGTAATATCGACGTGTACAGTGAGTCTTAGCCGTTTTATATCAATTATGAATAATAACACTCACGAAACTTTTCAAAATGTAAGATTTCTATTCTAATTGATCGTTAGACGTAAATGTCTGTAGACTGAGATTTGTGTCGTTTGTATTGAGTGTGGTTTCCCTCGGCCAGGTGTTCCTGAAGGCGTCCGGTGTAATGTACACGATGGTGTTCAACATACTCGGCATGCCGGCCGCCGCCGTGCCCGTCGGCCTGCACGCCGGCCTGCCTGTCTCGATACAGGTACACACACACCCTCTCTCTCTCACACACACACACCTTCACACACCCTCACACTCACCCACATACCCTGACATACGCCTATCTATTACTACTAACTAAATAAATATTATATAAAGACATAGTAGTTAGTTTACTTAAATACAAATATGAATATAAAAAATAATTATATTTTTTTTTTATAGTATATAAATATTCCATAAATATTTTTTATATAAATTGTATGTATGTTAGTTCTAAGGTATATATTTATATAGGCCGTAGAATAAGTAAATAACATCGGTAACTTTTTCAATGTTTCGTGAAATAAAGATTAAATAAATAAATACATATCTCATACACACTTTCTCTGTCGCACCTTCTCTTCAAATACACGTCCTCACTCGTCGACTTTTTATTTCTGTCAAAAAGAGTGAGTGGGAACGATCCTTGAAAGATTTGACTTGTTCGCATAGTATAGAGTTCGTGGGCATAATGTTGCAGGTGATAGCCGCGCCCCACCAGGACCGGCTGTGCCTCGCGGTCGCCAAGCAACTGGAGCTCGCGTTCGGCGGCTGGCGCCCGCCGGCGCCGCCGCCGCGTTGACTTACCGCGTTGGCAGGCCAACATCAAGATAATGTTTTTCACAACTTACTAAATAACCACTCAATTAGAAAATGCTACGCAGTGGAATTAGTTTAAAATACGAAAATTAATAAGTAAAGCTCTGGTATTTCTGTTGAGTTAAATAAAAATAATGTAACTTGAAGCTACATTATAAATATCGATAAACTACTTTTTCGTAAAGTATGTCATTAATATGCTCCGTAAAAGCAGTCTAAATACGTTTAAGCTCTAAGGGCTAAAAGGGTGAATTATGTATTATGAACTAGAAAATTTATTCTCAGCTACAAAATAATCAGGGAAATATTTTACTTAATTAAGTGAAAATAAATAAGATTGATCTTGATTTTGGCCTGACAGAGCACGAGCACAAGTGCTCACATAAACTGCTCCGTTCCATATTTTGTAATTGTCAATCGCTTCAAAAAACTCGATCAATATTAATTGTCGACATTACGGTGGGATAGGTCATGATAAATCAAGAAAAAATCAATTTCAATACGGCAAGAATGGCCTTATGAAACAACATTATATTATGTGAACCAAAAAATAAGGTGAATAGTTGTCTATGTTTTATTTTTAGAGATAAAAATGACCATAATTGAACAGAATTTTAAAAATGCAGTATTTTCATCGACAACGGTATAATTTCGTGGGAGTTAAATAGCTACACTATTATACTAGGAAAGTAACCAAAATCCTTAATTTTTTTAGTTGCTATATTAAAAAATCAGCAAAAAGTTGCTGAGATCAATTTTCATACGCAGCCTCGAGATATCTCAAATTGCGCTAGCACTTTCACCTTATTACTTAGTACAGTAGAAAAGTTCAAAATGCATTTAAAATACAGCACCTACCCCGCCTTAACCCATCAAAAAGGAATTCGAACTTATGATACCGATGGGTTAAGCTAACGGACAGAAGCGTCACTCCACAAAGAAATTTAAACAAATAGCGACTCTTGCTATGACGCAATAAAATTCAATTCAGCTCGCGTAGCGCTGCATACCTACCAGTCATATTAACCTACAGAGCGCCTCTCTTTCTATCGCGCCGCTCTTATCTCTTCTGCCGCGGCACGTGTAACGACGCACGACCCGCCGTCGGTGTCCGGCTATGTACTTGTAGCTTCGTGCCTACAGTGCGGAGTGCGGTAGGTCTGGTAATACTTTCATCAGCGACGGTTAATATTGATCAAACGTTTTCAAAGTTACGGTAAGACAAATCTGCCCCGGAGCAGTGTGTGTGAGCATGTTTAAGCCAAAATGAAGTTTTGTATCGACCGCCACTTGTATAGCGTGGTATATTTTTACTGGAACCGTTTCTATTGACATTTTGTACTCCATTCATTGTGATAGATGTTAGAGTAGAGGACCGACGGGAGGGTGTGGGAAGTATACTTGCGGATGTAATTAAATTACATGTTAAATGTATTAGTGTAACGGTTTAATGATTTCTAGGTGTAAGCAAATCCAAAAGACGTAATTTTATTTTTGATATTTTATGTTGTAATGCGCAACGCACCGAAGACGCAAATACGTTCTAATTTTCGTACTTTCCTGTTCATTCTGAGGTTGTCTGATGTAAAGCGCAATTAGCGATGAGACCGCCTATTGTACAATACAATACAATAATGCTTTATCGAATACCAAACACAGGAAAAACAATAGTTAACAAGTTAATAAACAGTGGGAACAATGGGCGGCCTTATCGCTCATTGCGATTTACATCAGTATATTTTTTTAAATATATGTTTTTCTTACTTTTTGTTTTACATATGGTATACAATAATTTGAACCTTGTCTAGCTTTAATTTTACTCTGTTGAATTATATATTTGCTTGTGCGGTGTGCGGAGCGCCTTATTTATAGCAGTTTCGCACGTTAGGACTGAACGTTAGAGCTTAAGTACTGTGCAATAGTAATTTTTAGTTATTAGAACATATTGGTGTCGTCTGCACTGAAGCCACAATATCAATATCGATAAACTCGTTTTTCACTTCTCACGTTCGTAAAATGTGTCATTAATATGCTCCGTATAAGTGGTGGTACTTTTAAGCCCTAGTGACTAAAGTGAATTAACTATTTGGAACTAGAAAATTTATACTCGGCTACAAAATTAAAAATAAAAGGAAACATTAGCAACCTACAAAATGTTCACGCATGTACCCACTATAGCGATGGTGTTCTGTAAACGAATTCTAATAAAAAACGAAGAACAATTACGGTGGCACTCGCGGCGTTAGTTATTTGTTGAAAAATCTACTTAACACTTAAAATGGGGTAAAACAGAATTTACCGATATTGAAAATGTTTTCATGTGTAAGGTACTCATGTATAATTAAATATAGCAGTTAAACATTCCGACTACTTAGTGTATTAACTAAAACGTGATAAGCTACTAAAGAGTAGCACTAATTATTGATATGTACTTGTCTCTTCAGAAAAATATATTTGGTTTTGTAATGTCTATTATTCGGTAAACATTAATGTTTAATATTGTATGGACATGTTCCCGTCTCCATGTTCTGATATTTTATTGAATATTGTGACTTGAAAGTCAATGTGTAAATGTCTGACATATAATCCGTTTAACTTTTGTGATCATTGAATTGTAATTTTATAAAAATCTAATGGAAATTAAACATAAGTTCGTTTACAATATCGTCCTTTTATTTTTCTATCCTCGCTTTTCAAGTAGTATTTGTAAATGAAGATGCGGTCGACGATCTAGCAAGCTTACTAAGATAGTACCTGTTCACTCGAGACTTGAAGATTCCTAGATTGTAGCTATCGGGAAAGACTGACTCTGGCAGGGAGTTCCACTCGTTAGCAGTCCGCATAATAGTGGAAGCGAAGCGCTTAGTGCACGGAGGAGAAATGTCCACCATGAAACGGGGGCGTGTGCCGTACGTCTTGATAATGAAACGGGGTTGGGGGAATTACTTGGTGCAATAGGGAATATGCATCTATTTTTTTATGCACGAATCGATTCATTATCGAATACTATTCATGAGAGGAATGTTTGAAAATTTTACGGCATCATTTGTCAATTAAATGTAAATTTGAATCAATTTAAATCAACATAAACGCGCCATTTGTGTGTGACGTCACAACGTGGGGTCCTAGGATCTCCTCATTGGTCCATCTATGCTACATGTGTGTGTATGTCAATAATTTACCAATAGGCTCTATGACCAATAAGCAGCGAGGCGCGTGACGTCAGATAGTGGTTGCATGTACTCAAGCGTTTTGCGATTACGTTCCGTTTCTCCAAAAATAAGAAAAAGAAACATTGAAATACAAAGAAACTACGCAAATAATAATAGTAGTTATATCACTACTAAATGTTTACAGGAGTAAAATCTATCGTAATAAGTTATTTCCAGATTTTTCGACAACATGCATATTCCCTATTCCGACGCACACTCTCCGAAATGTATTCAACTTGGGAATAAAACTTGTCCTTACCCCCGTGATCAACTCTACTGTGTAGGGTACTAGATGGCGCTAATATATGCCTCTGGTCCGTCACTTACAATGCTGCAATTGCTTTTTTACCATTTGTGACGCAAGAGCGCAAGACTCGATGGTTTTGGTTTCACTGGTGGTAGGTTTCTCGTATGCGAGAGGCCGACTGGGTGGATACCACCGCTTTGCCAGTTATTCAGCCGCCAAGCAGTAGTGCGCAAGCATTACTGTGTTCCGGTTTGAAGGGAATTGTAGCCAGCGAAATTACTGGGCATTATGAGACTCAACAGCTAATTATCTCAGGATGACGAGCGCAGTGCAGTGCCGCGCAGGATTTTGCAAAACAAAATTCTGGGTGGTGCTGTTATTGTTATAGGCTGGCGTATTGCTTACCATCAGGCAAACGACCAGCTCGTCTCGTCATTCAGATCCATAAAAAAAAATCCTCGCCTGTCGTTTTCTATATAGTTACCTAAAAAGGATCTGAAAGAAAACCCACAAATTATGTGAAACTTTTTATTTGCAGTTGTAAAAACTGTACAATTCCTAACAAACTTATAAATAAACATGGACCTCGCATGGCACTGCTCTCGACAAAGCCACTCAACTGTCGGATTGCTTCAGCTCTGTCGCTGACTGCACCTATCTACAATATTATTTGGCTGTCATTACATCGTCAAACATTCATCCTAATTAAATAATTTAATCTCAGTTTTTGGATATATTGACGAGTTGGAAGCGTTCACTTCTCTTGACGATGGAATAAAAGCCTGCGATACCTCAATACAAAAGATGTTCGGTCGAATGGGATTCGAAACATTTGGAAGGTTTCTGTAAAAGTTGACAAATCGGCTTACAAAGTAACATCGAAACCCGAAGCGTCGATGTGATCTATAAAATTTGTATTTTAATCTTTAGTAGCTATACAAATATGGCTTATGACGATGATATCCAAAAATTTAAGGCAATTTTTAATGTTACCATTTATTTTTCGAATTTGGCAACCTCGAACGATAGTAGATATAATAATTATCAAATGATTCGTTTGGCCTTACTCTAACATGGATAAAAATGTAAAATATAAATTATTTACACTCTCGAGCACCTTATTTGACACGGGCGTCATAATATCAATTGTTCTGGGTCCGTGAGGGCCACATCGCGCGACGGAAGTGCTCCAAGTACTAAACATGTCGCCTGCCGCCCCCACACATGATACGAAAAAGTCTAACTTAATTCTTGTATGTCATTGACCTTTCGGACTTTTGAAAGGTTTTAGTGGAGCGGTACCCTACTTCATACATTTTTGGTACTTTGACATGCTCCAATCAAACATCTATATGTACAATATATAGAAGACGTGAGCGGTCGGGGAGGAGTTTAGTTAGGCGATCCGAATTGTTGCCAAAAACCAAGTTGTGTCGTCTGCAGAGCACTTGAAGACAAATGGCGGACATACGAATCACGAGTGATTCAAGCTGTAATGTTTTATGTGAAACTGAAAACGCCACTTATTGTTAATGATAAACATCCTATTTTAAAAACGATACAGTTAGTATTCAGTTCACTAATAAAAGTTATAATAATGAAAAATAATTACTACTTAAACAGAAAGTCCTTGATTTTACCGAGTAATAATATTCGATTTGTATTTATTGCTATAATATTATTAACAAAAGAATAAAATGGGTCAACAAAATGTATAATAACTTTATGTACACTAAAACTTAACTCGATTTCTAGTGATTATGGTACTAGAGAAACATACACGCGTACAGGAAAAAATCGTAAAAATCTTTTGAAATTGATGTAAAATGC
Source organism: Petrophora chlorosata (assembly GCA_951640565.1). NCBI lineage: Eukaryota > Metazoa > Arthropoda > Insecta > Lepidoptera > Geometridae > Petrophora > Petrophora chlorosata. The sequence continues at coordinate 1,600,080 of OX621196.1, read as the reverse complement.
GAAATACGGAAATTTTCATTTGAAAAATGAAATGCATTCGGTCAATGGAATCGTGGCATTGTTTCATTCCTCTTTCAAACAACATGATCATATACAATTATAAAATGTATTTAAATAATCTCTTGGATCTTGAACGAGAAGAACCTTTCCATATTACGTACACTAATACTGTGAAAAACGCTGAACATTCGTAAGGTCACTTCAAATCTGAGCAATTTTGATGAAATATTAATATTGAATATTCAAATCATATCTTATTGTCGAGACATCGTTGAGGGCGCGAAGAAAACACATAGAACCATTAAAAGATTTAACATTTAGACGATTATAGTAGATAAAGTATGTATAGATATAGCTTTGATCGAGAAAAGTTAAATAAGTGTTTTCTACGCGCCCAAAGTCAAAAATAATTGAAAACAAAACTATTCAAATAAATAAACCCCACACCGTATTGATCGTGACAAAAATGACATAGGTACCTACATACATTTTATATACAACGTTACGTATCAATCCTGCTGTTAAACGGTCAAGGCGTAATCGAGAATTCGTTGTGATACAACACATTAAAATAAATAAATATCTATTAACATTCAACAGACTAAAACCTAAGTTATGAACAGAATATTTGAAAACACGATATAATAAATCATTCAACTAAAACGAAAGTTAATGAAACCAAAATAGTACAAACACTTCGTACAAAATGTTCATAAATCATATACTTCAGAGTTTCTATAGATACACATACATACAAGGAAACTCGTCATCTCAAGATCTTGTTCGATATATGTCACTGTCGCTCGCGGCGAGCAGCGAACGAGCGGGATGTTCGCTCGCGAGCGCCTCAGATCGGCCGCGTGAAGTTCGCGGGGAACATTCCCTTTTCATTGGTCGATTCTTTGATGCCCATCAGCCACCCCTCCTCCTAGAAACAGAACATCGTACATGTATACAATGAACAGACACAACTAAAGTACGCTAATTATTTATTTATTGGATGTTTGCGCCGATGAGGCGCTTTTATTTTAATTCACTCGAAAGGCCTTTTAAGCAGCAAAAAGGACAATAGATAAAACACGTAATTGCAACATATCCAAACTGCAACTTGTCAATCTAATTGCAAGTACACAAAGTATCTAACTGCAACTACACAAACTAACTGTAACTATACAAACTAATTACAACTGTATGTTTTTTATGTAATTGAGTGCCGTGAGCAGGTCTTTCACCTGATGGTAAGCAATACGTCTGCCCATAACAGTTGCAGTTAGCTCTCAAGTCTCATAATGCAATAAATAAACTAACCGCAATATATCTAAACTGCAAGTATACAAACTAACTGTAAAAATTTGCTTTGCCCAACATGGTCAATAACGAACTGCTATAACTTATAATGTTCTAATGTAACATTCAAAAATGCAATAAGGAATTGAATTGAAGGTATGTGCAAGTATAACACAGTAACTGCAACATATCCAAACTAACTGCAAATACACAAGCTAACTGCAACGTATCCAAACTAACTGCAAATACACAAGCTAACTGCAACATATTCAAACTAACTGAAACTACACAAGCTAACTGCAACATATCCAAACTAACTGCAACTACACAAACTAACTGCTAGTATACAAACTAACTGCAATTACACAAAGTGACTGTAACTATACAAACTGCAAGTATTTAAATTAATAGCAACTGTATTTATTAATGTGCAACAGCATGCAACAGTACGAACTACCTGTTCGTCGGGGTCGTCGTAGTGCACGACGCGGATGACGTCGCCGACCTCGAAGCTGAGCTCGTCGGAGTCCTCGCGCGAGTAGCGGTAGGTCGCGCGCACGCGGTACAGCGCGCCGGCCGGCAGCCCCGCCAGCGTCGCCCCTGCAACGCGACACCACGTGTGACGGCCGGCCGGGGGCGGGGGCGGGGGGCGGGGGGAACCGAGCCTAACGAGGCTTTTTTTGGCTTATGTTTGACTGACTACTAGATACAGTAAAAAGTCACTTTATATTCCCAAATATAGTAAATGATCACCAAAGATCCACCAAAAACCTCGTTGTCACCCCTTCATGTCGCTTTTGCGGAAGTCGCCGGATCGCTTTGCTCGCCACCTCCCCCCTTCGCTCCACTCGGCCTCGTAGACTCGCTTCATTCAGGACCTCCTTCGCGAGCTTCTGGCTCCGCGCTTTTTATATACAATCTAGGGGTAAGAGCGAGTTGGACAACGGAAGAGTGAAGTGCGACAATTAAAGTAAGATTTTGTGGTCATTTACTAAATTTCATCTGCCGATGCAATTTTAGGTTAGAAGTGTATCTCAAAGATTTTGATGTTCATTATATTTTTTTTCCCTAGCGCGGAGCCAGAAACTCGCAAAGGAGGTCCTGAATGAAGCATGAAGCGAGCCTACGAGGCCGAGAGGAGCGAAGGGGGGAGGTGGGGAGCGAAATGAAGAAACGCCATGAAGGGGTGACGAGCGAGACTTCTGGTGGAGCATACTTTGGTGATCATTTACAATTTTTGTTATTTGGTGAAGCCAACCTGCCCAACCACTACACCACATGTATTTGACTGAATGATGAGACGAGCGAGTCGCTCGCCTGATGGTAAGCGCCACGCCTGCCCATAACAATTGCAGTGCCACCCGGAACTTTTTTTGCCATAAAAATTACTGCGTAGGACTGCATTGCGCTCATTACCCTGAGACATTAGATAATAATCAGAATATATGTAAGAACAGAAGAATAATATAATAACGATTTTTTAACTTACATTAGAACGAGAAAATAGGAGTTTTTGAAGGTCTTTAATAACTTTTTGTTTTTACTAACTACTGGTACGGGGCTGGTTTGGTATACATAAAGGTATATGATAAAGGTATGATGTATTGTTTCATGGTAACCCAGCCTATATCAGTTACCGTTTTGTTTTAGTGGTAGGCTCCGGCCGCGGTTATAAATACCATCAACCACGAACAAAGCCATACCGTCGAACGACCTTGTGTTTCGGGATGATGTTCGGTGAACCATCAGGAGACGGATTGAGCAGTCACTCAACTGACTTCGTCGGCCACATCGTAGCTTAACATCAAGATGTTTGCCGAACCGATTTATTAGCGGCAAAAAAACCTGTTCGTTGTTACGTAATATTACAAATTTTAGTTCTTAATCTAATAATAATGACAGTGTTATTAAAAAGCATATTATTAGTAAAAAACGCAGCAGGTTTATATACACAGAAAACAACTAAAAGCAAGATAAAATAAACACCAAGCAAACGAAACAATACATAAGATACCTGCGCTGAAAATATGAAAATAAATACAGTAATATACAAAAATACTTATTTACAAAAGAAATACATAAAACATGAGGAGGTACATAATTGAAACATTTCAAGTCAATACTATCAAAAGTATATGACAGATTTCGCAAGGGTTCATTTAGGGACACATTATACATTTTAATCTTTGACAAAAAAAAATCTTAATGGTAGTAAGAATCGTATCAAAAAGCGTCAAGTAGAAGATTATCAAACAATTATATACAGTCCGACGCGGATAGCGACTTAGCTTGATATGATTACAGATTCAGATACTTTTGAATTCATGATAATATATAACTTACCAAATTACATCCGTATTCACGAACAAACCTTGTCGAAGCATTTGGCTAAGGAAGGCATAGGAAACCAAACTTCCCATTTGCACGTTAATTGTTGAGTGCCGTGCCTTACTTAATCAAGTGTCCTTATTTCCTCCCAATTACAACCTTCATCTCTTTAAGATAAGAGTGTATACCTCTTGGGCAAACGTGTTCCACCTTAGACCACAACTACGCTTACCATCAGCTGAGTTGTTGTCAAACGTAAGCCTACATCATCATAAAATAAGATGTTCGACACCTCTGACAAGTGTTGTTCACGAATACGGGTGTAAGATTAAAATAGAGCCCTTCACCGCTAAACAAAAAGATTTAATGGCATTTGCTACTATTGTTTACTATTTAAAATAATTATTATTATGTTATGCTTGTGTTGTGACAAATGCCATATTCAAGTCTAGGCCTATTCACATTATGAAATGAGATATTTTACAGAACTGTCACCGCACTTTTGTGTGCATTACTGATTTTTAACAGTAATGGGTCGTCCATTAATCAAGTGAAGTATTTATGGCAACTTTCTAACACCCCCCACCCTCCCCCCCTCTTCCGTAATGATATGTGGTGAGGTTTTAGACTACCCAAAATCACGTGTATTCTTTTGGTTAAATTATATTACAATTTTTAAGAATATGATCGCTAAATATAGGTTCATCATCATCAGCCCATCACATTCCCACTGCTGGGATATGGTCCTTCACTCATAGAGAGAGCTTGGGCCATAATCTACCACGCTGGCCCAGTGTGGGTTAGTGGATGTCACATATCCTTGAACTATTGTGATATATTCTTGGACATGCCGGTTTCCTCACGATGTTTTCCTTCCCGTTTTTAGAGCAAGTGTTAAATCCCATATCTTAACATAGTCAGTGCTGCGGGGCCAGCGGGAATAGAACTCGGGTGCATCGGAACGAAAGCCACACGTAGTCCCACTGAACCACACTCGCTCGTTGGTATAATCTAATTTAATTCTGGATCAAACACCGTGATAAAAATGTCCAGACAGATATTTAAAGTTACAGGTTGTTCCTGAACGTTGCCTGGCAACGGTGAATCAAGCTCACGCACCGCTTTTTGGTTTAGAAATTGTGCGTTCAACGAAATAATAAATACACGTGCTATCTCACTACACCCCCCTCCCCCCTTGTGATATTTCGTGATTATTTCCGAACCCTTCCCCTCACTTTCGTTCCCTTTCGCTCCCTTTTCCTCCCTCACGTGATTAATGGACGATCCCTAAGCCCTGACCATAGATAAATTATTCACTACGTGATATCGACTACGCCAATCGCTATGAAAACGAAAACCCAACCACAAGGAATAAATAAAAATTTTACAAAATTTTGAATAGGGAAAAAATTGGAACAACAAATATACAATTTTTATATGAGTCTATGAATGGCAAAAAGCGAACGGCGCGCTCGAACGATAGCGGTCACCTAAATAAGGAAATTTGCAAAACCAGAGTTGCCGACTCTGTGAGGGAGTGGGGTGGGGGCCTCCTGCACCAAAACCGAAACATGTACATAAGGGTACTTTTAGGTGGTGAAAATATAAACTTGTAACGTAAAATACATAATAGGTAGATATATAAAATGTGAACAGGCCTGCAGTCCCGACTTACCGACTGGTATATCGTATACTTCATCGTTTGAGTTCGAGTTATTCTTCTGCGCGTCGTTCTGTTTGCCGTCCTTTTCTACGTCTTTCTTTTCTACATCTGTCTGTCCCTTTTCCTCGACGTTATTATTCGCGTTCTCCACGGGTGCCGGTGATCCTGGGAGAATTTAGCATTTTCTATTTTCTACCTTGCATACACTACATAAGGTCTCTTTTTTAAAGACCGTGCAAAAGAAACTAGCAATAATCAGATGACCTGTGTTGCTGGTGTAAAAAATGTTCGGGAACTTGAAAATATTAAAACAATCGACTAAACCGTACAGGCTCGCTCGTAAATTAAGAAAAACTTAAATAATAGTCCAAAAATAATAATTTAAAGTGTAAAGAAAAAAAATGTAGGTATATTACAAAGATGTGAGAAAATAAAGAATAGTTTTAGCCAAGTTATGCCAGTGAGTAGCATGCTTCTACGAACAACATTTACCATTCAGTACCGATACCTTGTGTGCTACTGTGCTGAGAACCTCCGGTTTCAGAAACTAAACAACCTTTTGGCGGGAAATGAAAAATTACAGAGAGATTCTTTTTAATTGTGTCGGCAATATATTTTAGAAGACTAGATGGAGCAGGAAATCGTCATTGTTGTTTCCAACCTTGTCATATTCGCTATTTAAATGGTACACTTCAAATCTATCATCTGCACCAATAAATAAGGCTCCCGTATTTTCAACTCCTAACTACAAGCTGAAATAATTTTCTGCCACTACCTAGATAACTTAAAAGTACCAAAGACCAAACTTACCAACTGGAATGTCATATAGTTCCTCGACCTTCTTATCATTGAGTTCCTTCTCTTCGTTGTTGTTGATGGCCTCGAGGGTCGGCGTCGACTTGTCGTTTGCCTCGGTGTGCTCGGGCTGCTCGGTTCGCTCGGCACGCTCGGTTCGCTCGGCGCGCTCGGTTCGCTCAGCGCGCTCGGTTCGCTCGGCCGCCTCGGGCGTGGCGGGAGGCGAGGCGGGCGCGGCGGGCGCGGAGTTGCGCGCGGGCGGCGCGGGGGGAGACGCGTCGCCGTTGAGCGCGGGGGAAGGGGGAGCTAACGCACACACACGCACACAGTCACATGCGGGGCACTGGTTTGAATTGTCTGTTCTAATTTTTTTATATTAATGGCTTTTTGACTGAAGTGGTGTCTTCTATTGTTAGAGGCCAAGACTCACTTTGGGTCACTGCGCCTTAGTTAGTTATAGGCTTGCGTTTGACCGCTATCTCACCTGTTAAGTGAAAATGTGGTCGAATATGTAGCACGCTCGCCTAGAAGAAACCTGTTCACTTTTGTCTTAAAGACCAGATTATAGCTATCTAGAAATACATATGTCGGCAGAGAGTTCCACTCCTTGGCCGTTCGCATTGTTTTGGAAATGTATGTTACTAAGTGGCAAGACGGGAAGGTCTTTCATCTGGTGATAAGCAACAGTTGCAGTTCCACCAAAAACGTTGTTTTGCAAAATCTTACGCAGCACTGCACTGCACTTATTACTCTGATACGAGCTCCATAAAACCCAGTAATTTCGCTTTAAGCATGCAGAGCTCAATGCTTTCCAAACTGGACCACGGTAATGAACACTACTGCTTGAAATAATGCATTTGGTAAAAAGGCTAGGTCTAATTGGTTAGATTTTGGTGACTTTGAGAAAAGCCATAAACCAAGAGTTCAATTTACTAATTAGTTAACCAAACTAGGATCGTATCAGAAGTATGTAATTTTTGAAAAAGGAAAATATATGCCAAGTAATTTTTATGGTACTTAAGAGAAATTGACACGGTGTATCAACATCATCATCATCAGCCCATTACGTTCCCACTGCTGGGACTCAGGCCTTCCCTCTTAGAGAGAGTATGGGCCATAATCCACCATTCTGGCCCAGTGCGGGTTGGTGGACGTGACATGTGCTAGAATTTTTGTGATAAATTCTTGGACATACCGGTTCCCTCACGATGTTTTCCTTCACCGTTTTTAGAGCGAGTGTTAAATCCGCACATAACTTAAGAAAATCACTGGTGCGGGGCCAGCGGGATTTGAACTCGGGTGCGTCGGACCGAAAGTCGCACGTGGTCCCACGTACACGGTGTATATGAAAATGTAACTCTCAAACGAGTGCAGATATATTTTGTGCAAACATATTCAGACAATTCAAAACATACCCAAACAACGAAATGTGAATCAAATCTAGCAATTTTAATTGTTAAACAGAACACAAGAATAGCAAAATTATTGAAAAGATAATGATAATAAAACTATCTAAATAATAATTTTGCGATCTACAAGATAGTTAGTGAACATAGATCAAGCCAAACGACATTACAGTTACAAAATGCTCACAAACAAAATACAAGCAAAACTTGTCTAAATAAATTAAAATTTACATTCTAAATTAGTTTTTAAAACGAAATGATTAAGATGTATTTTTGTCTTTTCCGGGTCATTGACCAACTTATTTATTTACATAATTTTACAATTAAAAGGCTAGTTGACTTATCAATATTATATACAACATTTTGTAGTGTTCGTTTGTGCAAAACTTTTCAAATTGCATAAGTATTGTGCAATTCTCTTTGCAATATTTTGTGAATGTGCAATTTCAATATTTACATTACCGAGCTCAAAGGTTGACCATTTTTTTAATCTCGCGCATTTTTTGTAATGTTTGGAGTATTCGCGTAGATTACATAAAATAAATAATTTACGGTTTTCTTTTATGTAATGAATGACGAGACGAGCTGGTCGTTTGCCTGATGGTAAGCAATACGCCAGTCCATAACAATAACAGCACCACCCAGAACTTTGTTTCGCAAAATCCTGCGCGGCGCTGCACTGCGCTCGTCACCCTGAGACAATTAGCTGGTTTCAGTGGGTAGTAATTATTATATTAAGATTGTCTACTTGTCTATTCATTAGAGTCCCATATACCCTGAGTGTCTAAAGAACTTTGTTGTCAATCATTTGTTTGACGCTTTTAGGGAACAACCCATGTGAGAGCTAGTTCTCCATATTTTTACAATAATACGCGATGGCGCAAAATTTTAGGGAGTCACGGGTGGCTGCCATTTCTGGTAAAGTTAGCCAGTTGTCTTAGAAAACCTTAGGTCGGTTTAAAGCGACTTTTAAACTTGTACCCACCAAAATCGAAAAAAAATGCAAAAAAAACATTTATTTGACCCCGCGAAAACCTCCCACGGATGTGTCGGATCGAGGCGCGCACACTAGGCGCGGTCAATACTCACTCTGCACAGTGTTGTTGGTGTCTGCGTTTCCGTTGTGCGAGGCGGGCGAAGCGGGCGAGCCGGGCGAGGCGGGCGAGGCGAGCGAGGCGGACGAGATGTTGTTCAGGACGGGTTTCTTGTACGAGCCGCGCTGCGACTCGGTGGCCAGCTTGTCGGTGATCGCTTCCAGTTCCGAGTATACCTGATAAAAACAGACAAGCTAATTTTAGTAAACTAAAATTAAAAATACCCTACTCAAAAGGCGTATAAAAAGTAAAAACGGTTGACCCGATTTTGATAAAACATGCCAAAAAAAAACGGCTAGAAAACCTACTTTCAAATAAAAAAACTTCATCTTTTTTACTCAATACTCAATTGTTTATTGAAATCATATATGTACATTTGAAGAGGTCTTATGAAAAGGTAAGTTAACATATATGACCCTGACAGGGTATGGCAATAGGAGTAATAGGAGCGAGCGGACCTATTTATTAAACAAACATTGTTATTTTACAGTCATATAAAATAATTAGTTATGAACATATTAATTTATTAATTTTCAGAAAAAAACAAAAACCGACTTCAATGTATCTTCGAAGTCCAATGTCAAATATTGATGAAATTTATATGGGACCACTTCGTAGCTATACTGAACCCAACGCAAAAATAATTTTCCAAATCGGTTCGTAAATGACGGAGTTCTGAGGTAACAAACATAAAAATAAGTCAGTTAAAATCTACTTACTCACTATCTATTTTATAATACTCACTTTGTTGCTTTCAGAGTGGAAGAGTTGTTCGGCAGAGAAGAGTGTTTGCAGATTGTTGACGTAGAAGAGGACGCGCGAGTCGAACAGTGCGGGCAGTTCGTCGTGCAGTTCCGAATTCAGCACCTCGTACGTACGCTTCGCTTCTTCCAGCTGCTCGCGCCCTTTCGTCACCTGGAATACGCATCGTGGACTACGTTAGAGTTGGTAAACAAGTGTTATTCAAATCAATTTCATTTATTTCATCCAAGTTTTTTTATGGAACTAATTAATGAGTTGAGCAAGTCCTTCACCTGATACTAAGCGCCACGCCTTTGCAGTGCCACTCAGAACTTTTAATACCGTAAAAAGTACTGTGTAGCACTACATTGCGCTCATTGCCCCGAGACATTAGAGATAAGATCATATAAAATTATTAAACTCAAATAAATAATAATAATAATACATGTCAAAATAATAATAAAATTATTATCATACATAAAATTACATATTATTATTATTATGTCGCTCTTTTTCACGGGTTATACACCCGGTCCCTTGGAAGGCTTGCGCGGGGACATGAGTCCAACACGTTACAGAGGCTTCTTAGAGCATTTAATTTAGATACGTAATGGGCAACACTTATCGGGGACTGTCTCTAAGTGCATCATTGAAGAAGATGCAATCAAAGACAGCCCCCGATAAGTGCGTACACTATTATTGGAGATATGAAAATTACTTATGATTGGGCTATTGAGGTGAATTTTTAATGGATGAGAGCCGATGTATGATATGAGACTTCGGCATCAGCCAGGTCCGCCTCATTAGAAAATATTTAGGCAGGTGGTGCTCGCCACCCACAAAACGGGTCCCCTTTAAGGGCCGCCGTTCATTGGCGACGAGTGGGGCAAGGTTTGCGTGGGTGGCTAAAGGGTGTCGAGAGGTGTGCTGCAGTTTTACTTAAACGTTACTCCCGGCGTTATGCCCTTTAACACTTCCACCCTTGGAGCTTAGTTCTTAACTCTTACATCTCCACCCCCGGACGAGGAGTATCTAGGAAACCAGGAACTACGAGGACCGAGGTCCAACAGCACCCAGAGAAGAAACAAATGCTTGCGCTTATTTTTATTCTGTGCACAAACATTTGTCCCGTCGCAGAAATGGAATCCGCATCCTCAATGGTGTATGTGATTGATCAGCCAACGTGCCCAACCACTACACCACAGATAATGTCAAGATTAAAAGAATTTGCTATATGTAGAAACCCGAAGGGGGCTTATTCTGCACGTCATGCCGTTTATTCAACGAGTTTTGAAAACTCGAAATTTTTCATTCATAAAAAATTCTCTGTAGTTTCCACACCTCATTGATACCTTACAGTCGCGTTTCTGGTAAAATCATAGATAAATTACATACATTTCCATTTATTTACTCACCCTGAATTCCCAGTACTGGTTGAAAATAAATAAAGGTAAATAAATATTTAAAGTAAAAAAAGAAAACTACAAAAATTACATTTGGCAAACTAAAACCTGCCTATGTATTAACATATCGGGTTCCATGCATTCTATTTACACTGACGAAGTAATAACTTGTCTCCAATACGTACCCAGATATCACTTGCGCTAAACTTTATGTCCGCTGACGGGCGCACAACGTGACCTGCGCAGTAATGGAAATCTATACAAAATCATATACTGCGCAGGTCATGTGGTGCCGGCAAGCGGACATAATTTGACGCGATACACAGGCCTACATACATAGTTTATACGGAGAATTCCAAATGTTTTCCTTTCTTCTCGGTAGTCGGATGTAAAATAGAAACTGACCTTAACGTCATCCCTTCTCTTGTTGGCGTTGGCTTGCAGGTTTTGGAAGCTGTGTCTCTGGCTGTCGTAGTCTACAAGTTTGCGGCCGCGTTTCTCAATTTTTTTCTGAAAACATTTAAAGATACCGTAAGTTTTGACATCATTATTATCATCATCATCATCATCAGCTTGTAGTCATCCACAGTTGGACATAGGCCTCTCCTAATGAACGCCACTGAGACTTCGGCTCTTCTCATCCAGTTTCTTCCAGCTACCTTCGCGAACTCCATCTTGTCTAGGTGGTAGGTGCCATATACAACGTAATGTAATAGTGTCCATTTTACTACCACTATTGGTACTATTGGTAGTGACATGGGAAAACGAGGGTACAGAAGTAACATCCTTACCCTGACTTCGGGGAACTGGTTGGTATACGTGTTGAGGGGTATGAGCACTTGGTCTCCGAGCTTGTGCGAGAAGTCCTGCCAGAGCATCTCCAAGTTCTGAGCTTGCACGTACAGCAGGTCGTGGCCCGACCAGCCGCTCTCGTACACTTCCGTGATGGCCTCCATGAGGGTCTTGGAAGCTGTTTGCACCGCTGTAGAACAAATGTTGGCGGTTAAAGTTTTCTGAAGACTTTGTATGAAGTAAAGCCGAGCGAGGTACGTGACCGTTAGATATGCCGCCGAGTACTCAAAATTGCAAGCTATACGTAACACCTGACCAAGTAATTTCCTAGGCATCTGTATCATACATAGGGATACGCATTAATTGACAGTAAAATAACAGCTGAAACTTGGGTGGTATTTAACCAAACGGGCCCATTCAAAATAGCTTTCCCTCTGAACAACGTACGTTGATGTTAGAAGATCTTCCTAGTACATGTGACCAGCCATGTTGACTTCTTCATTTCTTAGCCAAAAGGAAATTAGGTAGACTAAAACCATTGCCAAATGGAACTCTGTAAAAGCTCGTATGTTATGACATAAGCTCCGATCCCCAATAGAACGCTTTGATAAAGTACGCGATAACACAAGATCGGCAATTTGCCAAAAGCCATCATTTACCGGTTCCTGTCAAGGTACAAAGTGCCCGGATAAACCTATTTACGAGCACTTGCTGAAGTTTTTGGGATATTGTGCTCTATACGACGACGGCTTATTACAGTTTCTATTACAATTCAGCATTATCCAAGAATAACCTAGCGTCCGAGCTGGATTTCAAGGACAATCGACATGATCACTGACGTTCATATCATTCTAAGCGGCCCTCTTGAACCAAAATAGTAATATTTTAGGAATTAACACGAGCAAAACTACAAGTAAAATATATTGGTGCCTTATCACAAAACCCCAATCTATACTCTTCCATATCCTAGAATAAACTTAACCAGAGAAGAGTATGCTCACCTCGTATACATCTTATATAATTGTTGAACTCCTTCTGCAGCCGCGTGGCCTGCTGATGCTGCCGGTTGAAGTTCTGCAAGTGCTCCTCGAATATGTCGTCCAGGGTCCGGTCTACCTTGCCCAGGTTCTGGAGGAGCTGGAACCAAGATAATTGAAAGGTTACTTGAGTTTTTTCGAACTTGACTATCACTTTTATGTTCTACTAGCTGCGCCTACGCCCTGCGGTTTCACCCGCGGTTTCCCGGGTTAAAAAGTATCCCAATCGGCTTAGCCGTTGCGGCGTGAAAGAGTAACAAACAAACATCCATACATCCATTCATCCTTACAAACTTTCACGTTTATAATATTAGTAGGATAGTACAATAATTATCCGAGTATTGGGTCCCTTAATTTGAGTTATTTTATACTATGAAAAGATTCTTTAACGGTTAGACAAGTATACGTTTTATCAAACCAAAAAACCGACTTCAATGTATCTTCGAAGTCCAAGGTCAAATATCGATGAAATTTATATGGGACTACTTCGTAGCTATACTGAACCCGACGCAAAGAATTTTTCAAATCGGTTCATGAATGACGGAGTTTTGAGGTAACAAACATTTAAAAAACGAATAGAGAACCTTATCCTTTTTCGAAGTCGGTTAAAAATTGCTATTGTTCGGTTTTCCAATGGTGCAGTAGATCGGTGAAGAAAAGTACACCCTGAAGAATGTTCGGAAGCGACTAACAAAGACTGGAGATCAAATTTATATATATATATATATATATTATTTATATATATATATTATAATTAAGTAGCAAGTTTTTTTTTAAACGTATGATTAATACTTTGAGTAGATCTAATAGGTTTGCAATTCTTACGATTATTCTTACGAATGCTGCATCAGAAGTATTTTGCAGTTGCACTATTTCGGGATGAACACTATTTCATAGTGAGTAACATGCATTTGTTTAGCATTTAACATCGAAAGCTGTAAACAATTCTATCGGATGTTCAAGAACCTTGGCCAGTGAGCTGGGAACGGCTATTTCAATTGCATAATTCGAAGTGCAGCACCAATTGCTCTGTTCCTGTCTGTCAGAAACTACTCCAGTAACCTTTATGTCTAATCTATTTTAGGCTGAAATTCTTCTAGATACAGACGCCACGACGAAGCAATTGTTTCTTATTGATTTATTGTGTCTAGAGCTCATATATTTTCTTCATCTGACACGGCATTGCGTAAGATGCTATTTGTAATTAAATCCATTTTTTTTTTTCACAGCAGAGTTTATTAAGGACTGTTATTACAGTCGAACCTGTCGAGCTCGCTCAAAAGTTAAAGCATACTGATCTAATAGATTGTTCTTCATGGGCAATATCTTACATTCATAAAAATCACAGATTGAACTAGACATATGTATGCTACATATTTCGACCCGTACTTTCTCGGATTCAAATATGTAACTTATACAGGGTTCGTCTCATCATCATAGACAGGACAAACAAAACCAAAACTCTCCTAAAAAGGCAAAGAAAATGTCCATAGTTAACAAATGTAAACCAAAGACCGGGCCACGTCCTTTAGTAATCTCTGGGAGCCTTGACCCAGATTCCGAAACAGTGCAGCGACACGGCTTTATCTAACTGTTTGGTGAACGTGGGCCGAATACATTTACATTTGGTACCTAAAATAGTAGAGGCAGCAATGGACAAGCCGCAACTTCTGAAGGACTGAAGGCTAATATTTGAATAAGAGTAGCAAAGTAAGAATGGCAGCATTAAAGAGGCCTTTGAGCAATAATGGACTGTTGATGATGATGGCATTGGGTCTATCTATGTCTATTTGCAATTCACATATCCAGAACTGGAGCAGTGGAGAAAACATTTTCAAGACAATAATAAACAACGCTTTAATCAAACAACTTTTTTATATATTCCGCTTTTCTCCTCATTCATCACCATTCATCAGATATTCATCATCAGTTGTTTAAAGTTTTACATAGTTGCATTATTACGATCGATTTTATACATCTTTATTCTACTATTTTATATTAATGTTATTCAATGCTCACATAGAGCATTCACACAGAGTCATTGCAAAGCCGGAGACGTATGTTTTAGCTAAAAGAGTACTTATTCCATAGATTAATGCATTATAGAGAATCTTACCATACGTATGCCTTTTGGTATTTATCTTATTCAATAAGTTACATTTTAATGGCGTACGAGGAGGGAATGATCTTATGTCAAGTTGGTGCTGTAAAAGAATGAAACGGTATGGAAGTTTGAAGATAAATAATCATTTTGAAAATTACAATGTTTAGAACACGCTTCAAGTGAGGTCCTCATTGTCCTAAGGTTCTCAATCCAGATGATATAACATTATATCGGTGACGTTGTTTTTTGCAGTAGTTTTTATATTGCAGAAGTCAAGTCAAGAATAGAGCCGCTGGGTAGTTAATTGAAGTTAGTTTAGCTAGAAGTTATCCCGTCGCTGTTAATTTTGCGACTTTAATTTGTATGTATTATGTTGATTTTCCTTGTTTTGGAGGAAACATGTAGTTTGGTCTTCTCACATTCAGGTCACTACTATTGTCATGTTCGGTTTTTTTTAAACTCTACTACTTTAACACACTGTGTTACCACTGACAGTTAGACGCATTAAATAAAACATCAGATATTTTTTAAAACTCAAAATGATTTGATTAACAATTCTGCTAATATTATAGATGCAAATGTTTTTGAGTATGAACGTAAGTTTGTTATTCAATCACGTAAAAACTACTAAACGATTTTTGATGAATTTTGAAAGTAGGTACCTAGGTACCTACCTACTTTAAACTCTGGAATAGGACATTAGGACATTTTTTATTCCGAAAAGTTGCTCGCGTGGGTGAAACCTCGGGGAGCAGCTAGTCAAAAGTAACGAAAGAGCACCGCTACAGTTCGGCGCGTGTTGAACAATATGAATGCTTGTCTATATGCTTTTATACTCCTAATTACGATCATAAAACTATTTCAAGACGGCACTAAACCTTGCTAAAGCGAACTATGTGAAACATACGGAATAATCATAAACATGTAAAAACTGCGAGTTTCGCGAATACCTAATTATCTATGCTTCAAATATTCCCATATTGCGTTCCGCGCAGTAGTTACTATCCGTTACATTTGATAAAATATATATTAATTCCTTTTTCAAAGGTTTCCGAAAATTAATTTGGTACTGAGACAGCAGCAGTGCCTCATGACTATCTAGGGACCCAGGAACTACAAGGCCCATGGTCCCACAACACAGACACGAAACAAATACTAGCCCTTTCGAGATTTTTTCGCATCGAACCTGCCACCTTCGAGGTGTAAGAGATACGATCCGACTCGCTCAATCACTACACTACATGAGGCTTTAAGATTTAGTGAGAAAGGTAAGAAATAATAATAAATACGCCCAACTGTCACACACATAGGATAGGCTACATAGGATATGATAGGATTCCCTTTAGGGAACCAGGGACTATGAGGGATGTAGTCACACAACACCCAGACACGAAACAAATGCTTACGCTTTTTGTTTCTGTGCAATGTATTTGCTCGGTCACAGGAATTGAACCTGAAACCTCAGTAGTATATGAGAGTGGTGTTTGAGGCAATCTGCCCAAGCACTACTCCTTGGCTGTCCTTGTAGAACTGACTTTTCAGTTAAAGTACCTTAAAAAAATTGTTGACTTTTTTGTTGTAACAACTTTAGAACGACGTGCGCCTTTTTTATGATAGCATATAAAAATATTTATAAGACGCAATGCAGAATGGGTAACAGAACGTCAAGCTATTAGTACACACAGTATATACTATATTTTTATTAATAGTTTATTTCGCAACATGATTCATTTTAATTCCGAGCGGAACTTGGCACGATATGTGTTTGTATTATTAGTTTTAAGACAATGATCTGGACTAGAAGAATAAATACATTTAGAAAGAAAGAAGATACATTTATTCAGGACATCAGACAACACTGAACATACTAAAATAAGACAAAACAAAAACAATCAATATAACCAGTGTAATGTTGCGCGATGTCAGGAAAAGGTTCCGACTCAGCATAAGCATAAGGTAAGTACCTTAGCACTGATTTTCAGTCAGTCAGTTCAGGCAGTCAGTCGGAATCCTGTCCAAGACATCACAAACAATCAGACGGAGATATTACATAAAAAACAACACAAAAACAATTCTGTTCAGTTATGCAATTTCTATAAAACACTGTCTTATACATTTTACGAGATGGGCCCTAGGTTTCAACCGCGGTTTTCCGGGATATAAAGCATCCATCCTCAGGTATATACAATATACACATACCAAATTTCATCAAAATAGATTTTAAGTGATTAGGTAACAGACATCCATTCATCCATCCGCACAAACTTTCGCATTTATAATATAAGTAGGAATAGAAATGTGGAATAGATGTTCCTAATTTTTATTAACCTTATAAATTATAATAACAAAAAGCCAAAGGCTAGCCCATTGTTGCGCAAGTAAGCTGCGTGAATTAGGCCGGTTGTGTGTGTCTACCGATCCCCAGCTGAACACGCTATGCACGGAAAGCCATACGCACACTGAACTTATTTTCCCATTCAACACTATTTCACTTCCGCGTAGGGCTACGCGTGTCATGCTACGAATCCGTGCGTAGCGTGAACGTAGCACGGGAATCGAACAAGCTGCACGTGCGCTAATAACGTTGGCCACGGAACCGTGCGTAGCGTGTGAATGTGCCTACATTTGAATACAAGCAATTACAAAAGCAATTAGGTAGAACTAAATGAGCCTACACTAAATTCATAGTAATATACGGATTAATATGTATATGGCCATATTAAATTAGATTAGACTTCACATTTGGTAGGCACCTGGCTAACTTGTATAATGCATAATGTTAATATTTGCATTGATATAACGTCGTCCCACCCAGTTCCCAAATAGATAATGCGTAAACATTCCGTATTGGCTGAAACCAGCAACTACCACCACCGTGCCGTGTCGTGATAGCTTAGTTGGTTATGAGCATTTCGTGTACTGAAAAAGGCTGCGGCGAATTATTTTGTGTACCTAAAAAGTTTGTTAAACTATTTAATTAATAATAATAATAACGCCCAACGATCACTTGCATAAACCCTGGGCCCTTACTAGGATTCCATGTATCTAGGAAACCAGGAACTACGAAGACCACGGTTCCACAACATTTGAGGTGAAATAATTTGCTTAGAATTACCTATCTCTGACGCTTGCTTGTTCTGTGAACTCATTAACAAATAGAAATCATATAATTTCATTACAATTATGTACATTGTAATTATAATAAAGAATGTAAACGTCCGGTTTACGTCAAATAACTGTCTGTGGAATGAGCAATGTTTAACAAATATTTTTTATACGACCGTATAAACCGGTATAAATTGGTAAATAATCTTTTATTTTTTAGACTTAGGTATGTTTGGCTACTGTCTCGCCTGAGCGACGACGTGGTCAAAAATAGAACACATGGAGGTAGACTAGAGGAAGACTGCTCTAGACTCGTCTTCCTGATATAACTAACAGTATTTGTACTGGTAAGTATTGTGCTAACAGCATACAAA
Source organism: Petrophora chlorosata (assembly GCA_951640565.1). Classification (NCBI taxonomy): domain Eukaryota; kingdom Metazoa; phylum Arthropoda; class Insecta; order Lepidoptera; family Geometridae; genus Petrophora; species Petrophora chlorosata. The sequence continues at coordinate 1,581,951 of OX621196.1, read as the reverse complement.
ATGTCGACAGCTAGAAAAAGAAACCATTCTCAAGGATGGGAAGCACAGTTCCTGATCTAGCCCGTAGGTGTCCACTGAAACTGTTATAGACAGGGATGGCGCATCCAACAGGCGCGGAATTGCTTATTCGTTAATCGTTTTATGTTGGCTTTAATTAGTTTAGATTAATACATATTTTGATTAACCAGAGAATGTTAGTTTAGGAAGTTCCGTATTCAAGTTAAGTGCATAGCTTAAATAACTGAATGATAAAAATCTATGGAGCTATTTCCATGTATCATTCAAATCAGATAGCCATACTGCTATGTATGTATGACTACAGACGAAGAGCAGTTTGCAAACAATAAGCCTTGCAATTGTCGACCCCAAGGCCGACACTATGACAGATTGGATTCTCTTATGAAACCCGAGGTCACATCTACAAGACCTTATCACCATGACAATAGAGCTGAAATTGTAACTACAGGTAGGTACGCCTCTCAAGATATGCATGCGTATGAGAACAGGTTTGGAATACTTTGAATATTTCAACGGGAGAGCACTAACTAGTTGATTCGAGAAAGTATAAACTTGTTAGGATAGGAAGCGGTTAATAAGAATCTGTTAAACCTATGAGAAGCTTACGAGATTTACATAAATGTAAGGGTGTACGATGTGTTTATAAATTATTTTATTTAAAGTGGAAATCATCCTACAGTCCATCAAATCTAAGAGGTACCGTTTGACGTTTCATATTTTTCAAACCGAAACAACTTTGTTCATACGTACATTATTCAGTTTCGATAACCTTTTTCATAAAACCATGAATTTAGAAAGATTTCATTATTGTATCTAAAAATGTACAATTCTTAATATCTAAATGTAATTGAAAACTTTCAAACAAAGCAAAATAACACATATTTACACAGTAAATAATTTCTAATAGTTATATTCTTGACCTCATTACAAAGTTACGTAGTTAGGTCACTGCACGTAGTGTTGCGACTCTTCGGATACACTTGTATGCAAAAAAATCGTTTACATATACGAAAAATCGAATGTATTATTTACAAATTACACTTGACAACCAAACAAATATTTTTTCATGTGAATGGGATTTATCTCACATATTACGATTACATAACTAAATAGTTATGTAATCGTAAAATATGAGATAAAACCCATTCACCAAAAATACGTATTTATAAATCAAATATATTTGCTTCTTTAAAAAGTTGTCGAAAGCGATTTGTCGATTTTTGATTTTCGCGCCCAAATAAGTCGGGGTTTCTCGCGCTAACGCTGTCGAAATAGTAAATGGAGTCAGGGATAGTGTTTTTTACATTTATTTTTGTGTATGATAGTATGGGTTTGCATATTACAGAGAAATAAACAAATTTTTAACAAGCACATCCATTGATTTTACAATTACAATTTTTTCTTCTAAGTCTTATTTCTACGTCTAAAACTAATAAAAATAAGGTATGTAGAACCCATTCACAAAAATGTTGTTGCCTGATGTTATAAATTAACGACGTTACTGCGCGACCGCATAATGCACTGCATACACAGATACCCTAAAATAAATTAATTTAATTATTTTTAGGTCAATAGGCAAAATCGCAGGTGTCCAAGTCTCTACAATTTTTTTTTTCTGGCAACACTGCCAACTACAAGCGCACGCGGTCCGCTCGGTCGGTTCGGCGTCAGCAGTCTCTCGCCATCTTGGAAGCTGACTGTGCGCGTACTTGCTTTCTCGTTTGTGTTTTACAATTTGTGACTTGGCTATTACTTTTCTGGACTGATCATTCTTTATCCGTTTACCTTGGCAATATTTATACTGGACTCCGAACTAAGCAAGTGTTTATTAATAATGTCGAAAAGAGGACGTACTTTGAACAGCCAGGCTCGTGAATTGGTGGTGAAATTACACGAGTATTTTGAGCGTGAATCTCAAAATGGTGGACTTCTACTGCCAGTTACACAAGTTCGGGATCGCGTCGGTGAAGCTCTCGGTATTGGTAGCCGCACCGTTGGCAAAATATTAAGTGAAAAATATGGGCCTTCGGGGAGTGACAGTAACGTACTTCACACACCGAAAAAACGAAAAAGAAATAAACCTGTGACAGGCATCGATGAATTCGATAGTCATGCTATTAGAAACCATATATACGGGTATTTTACAAGAGGCGAATTTCCAACATTGGCAAAGTTATGTGCAACTTTAAAAGATGCCGGGCTGTATAAGGGAAGCATAGAGTCGTTGAGAACGGTAATAACAGGAATTGGCTTCAGATACAAAAAAGTTGACAAACGAAAAATTGTTATGGAGCGACATGACATAATTATGCAGCGACTAACATTCCTGCGCGAAGTTAAACAAATTATAAACTGGGATAATGTAATATTTTTGGACGAAACCTGGCTAAATTCCAACCATTCTGTGCCGAAAACATGGACTGATGATTCTGAAGCTTCGTGCTCGAAGGTGCCGATAGGAAAAGGTGGACGCCTCATAATATGCCATGCTGGGTCAGCGTCTACAGGCTTCGTGGAAAACTCTTTATTGGCTTTCCAATCCAAAAGCACTAAAGAGTATCATGAAGAAATGGACGCAGTAAGGTTCCGAGAGTGGTTCTTAAATTTATTACAGAATATCCCTCCTAACAGCACAATTATAATGGATAATGCCCCATACCACTCTGTGCAAATTGATAAAGCACCTACGTCAGCCAATAAGAAAGCAGATTTGGTGGCATGGCTGCAAAGAAAAGGAGTGGATGCCGACATGTCACTATTAAAAGCTGAATTATTACAGTTAGTGAAATTGCATAAACCACCAAAACCGACATATGTAATTGACCAATTGGCCGAAGAGCACGGGCACAAAGTCATACGACTTCCTCCGTACCATTGCCAATATAATGCCATTGAACTGATTTGGGCCCAAGTTAAAGGTAATATTTTATAATATTATAATAATAACACGAGTACTTCTAACATTTATAATTTAAACAATGGTTTTCGTCTGCTATCAAATAGTTACATTATTGTTTTACAGGTTATGCAGCAAGACACAACACAAAACCACCCTTCAGTGTCAAGAAAATGGAAGGTTTATTAAAGGAAGCATGTGCCCAAGTTACACAGGAAGATTGGAGTAAAGTAGTACAAAAAACAAAGAAAATAATAATGGACGACTTCGAAAGAGACGTACACTTTGATAATGTAATGGACAATCAACTGGTCATTAATTTAAATGACGATGATGACGAAGACGACGATACTAGTACTAGTAGTGAATAAAAAAATATCCTAAACATTTCTTTTATTTAATTATAACAATTGATTTCTTAAAATTCGGATATTATAGTAATCGATCTCTTAAAGTTCGGATATTATAGTAATCGATTTTTTCATCCCATCCCTATCATTCAATTGTCAGAACTGTCAAACGGTACTTCTTAGATTTGACGGACTGTAATAACATAACCGTCAATATTAAACTTTGCATGTTTATTACTCAATCTCGTCGTGACCTAACAAACTGACGCAAGTGGATTACAATTACAGAACTTGGCTACCTATCCCGTATATTCTACCGTTTAGGGTACTTTTTATTCAGGAAAACGAACATAGACTTTGGGAACTGGGAAATGACGATATAATCTTGAATTCACGTGGACGAAGTCGCAGATGTCAATTAGTACAAGTATAATAGATATTTATAAAACAATGGTTATAGAAATATAAATATTATATTTCAGACTACTCATATGGATTATGATAAAGATAATACATAATATTCGCGTGTATTTAAATATGATACAAAAGAAATAATAACTCAAACTCTTACTAATCGGAACACAAGACACAAGAAAACGACTTTTGGGTAAACGAACAACAAATATTTCGAATTTCAAAGTTCCAGTTGAGCTATCAGCCGAAAATGTAACAAGGATAATTCATGCACTGCATAATATTCACAAATACTACAAATATACGCTTTAAAATATCTACAAATTATTTGCAAATAAAGTTATACCACATGACAACAACGCCATTTAGGGACAACAATGCAAACTAAATCCTCAACGCTTACGAAAGCCGAGTGGTCAATCCAATTCATCGTACAAATGGTAATACGCCATTGTAATGTCATCGACCGGCGGCGCCCATTGTTTCCTGGCGAACGGGAAAGACTTTATGACAGCAGATAGTATGGGACAGGTGGTATGAATGAGCTAGAGGTAAATATAGTTTGGGAGAATGGTGCTGATATAAATGAATCACTGAATGGAAGTGAGACAACAGGAATAATTGAAATATGTATGTATGTCTTCGAAAAAATAGTAGACAAGCGAGAAGAAAAACTCTTCGGTCTTTAAATTATCGTATTTTTTACATAATAAGGCTGCTTATTATAGCAGATGACATGCAACAGCAACAGGTGGGGTTGGTAATGTTTAGACAGATTTAGTATGAAACGTAAGTCAATTTTATAATGTTTCAGCTAGTATAATAGAAATTGGAAAATAAATACGAAATACGGTAGCATACTAAAAGTAAGGTCAAAGATAGAATCGATATAATTATTATGAGCTGTACGAGATAAAATGAAAATGCCATTAAACGATCAATACATGATGAAATGAATGAAAAAACATTTGACAATGACGAAAAGGCAGAAATTAATCAAGATGCATGTATATCATTGTTTGAAAGATCAGTTACATCTTTAGTTTTTATAGATGTACCTGATTGCCACAGATCTATTGAAAACAGATCCGTATGATCGTAATTAAAGTAACCATATGATCGATGGTGATGTTCGGTGATGTTCGGTGAAGCATCGGGGAGACGGGTCTGAGCAGCCGCTCAACTGCCGTCTCTCTCTAGATCTATGTGCTCCATCTTAGGCCACATCATCGCTTCACATCAGGCGAGATAGTGGCCAGACATAGATCTATAAGGCGTAAAAAAAAAAAACCAGCCGCAAACCTCCACCAAAGGTGGTAAGTAATGTGCCACTAAATTTGATCATAATAATACAGACAATTGTTTATGTAAACATAAGTCATATAAAACACGTACACTCTATTGTTATGGTAACAGTAACCAGATTTTATTACACTAACTTTGCATTTAATTATGAATTGTGTGTAATTGATGACTAAGGCAAGAGGTCAACGTTCCCAATACATAATAAAATATGTTATCTTTGACATACTCGAAGTTTCACACACGACAGTATTTTTTTAGCTTAAGTAAATAATATCAGTCATGTATTGTTTATCGATATCTTTAACACGTGTCGATAATTTGATAGCAAAGAATCATGGATAGAAAAAGCTACTAAAATATGTAAGATCATTTCCATATACACGTGTTCAACAACATTTCTTTCAAACATTATGTTAATAACAAATAGACCGAGGCAAATGGCATATTATGAGAGGCCTCCACGCAGCATTGGTATGTGAAATGATTCCAAGAAAAATTGTTGCCAAGAATACAGGCTATAAAGTATTTGCTGCATATCGTAAACGATTGCCAAACACTACACACCTATAAAAAATCCAATTAACTTTATCAGGAATCTTCATTCTTTCATCATTCACATTAGGAAGCTTCAATCAGCTCTACCTGACGATAATGGTCGTCCGTCGGTTCGTCACATCCGTTCTCGCTTCCTTTCGATTTCAATTGTCTTTGACCGCGGCCTTTAATTGCTGCCATTGTTTTGTCTTTTCTTGCACTTTTAACACGTTATGCAAGTGTTCATTTGATCAGCTGTACTGCTTAAGTATTGTTTTGATGTGTAATCTTATTCTTGATTAGTTGTACAACTAGATTGTCGATTGTTTTATCAGCTGTTACTTCTTTTGCGACTTTTTTTAGATTATTTTGATAAGAGCTGATATTAATGATAATCTAATTAAGATCTTTTTTTGAGATGTTTTAATACATTTAGAATTTTAGGCCGAGGCGATAATCACCAAATCAATAGAAAGAGGCTTTTATAATTGGTTTATACCTTACCTACAGCAAAACAAGTATCTGCAAGCTGTTATTGAATAATAATTGCTTATAGCTATTAATTATAACATAACTAAATAAATTATAATCATATTAATGGGTAAATGCTAATTTAGCTCAAAGCTGAGCGTTTTAGACATAATTATCATCCGAGAAAATGATTTGTTAATGCAAAATTGAAATCGGTGATTTTCTTAACAAGCTGATTTCCTCAATGTAATGCAACGACTTCCAGCAGCTAGCTCCAGTATTTAAAGCAATTTTACATGCTTACGTGTTCTAAATAGCACTATGTCGACATGCAGCGGTTTATTTGGCTGTAAATCAAGATCATTCAACCAGTTAAATTGTTTTTGTGCTTTGAAGGCATGAACTATGTGGCATTATGTCGGCTCATTCTCGGAACTGTCAAAAGTTTAGCAGTCGTGCTATTGTCTCAGGGTGACGAGCACAGTGCAGTGCCGCGGAGGATTTTGCATAACAACGTTTTGGGTGTTGCTGCAACTGTTATGGGCAGGCGTGTTCCTTAACATGAGGTGAACGACATGCTCCTCTCGTCATTCGATATTCGAAACTCTAAACTTGTACACAAACTAGGCATCTGGAAAGAGTAGAGTCTCTTTGTCTCAGTTCACTAACCCTGCCTAGTACATATCCAGAAGTTGAAGCCTACGAGATTTAATCAGACGAGCTGTCACCATTTTTGTAAGATCCTGTCCAGTTTTTCACGAGACTTACATGAATTTAAAGCCGCCATAAGATTCAACTGCCGCGAAAGGCAACTTAGACGACTACTTGAATATGTATTAGAACAGAGCATTGGCACTCCCTGTTTGCTCAACATGTGTTTTTATCTAAAAATAGCTCATCGATAACTGTTTCGTTTATTTTGTTAGCAGCGATTATTTCTTTTTCAATCTATACAGGCTTAGTTTGTATATCCTGCATCATATATAACGGAAACCTATAAAATACTATTACGCCAACATTTGACTATTAATAAATAAATAAGAAAATATCGTGCGAACTGCTTTGAAATATTAGGTTGAAGGAGTTTTAATTTGAATATTTGCATTTGTTCAAGACTGAACATACCTATGAGTGTAAGTTTTATAAAGCCAACTAAAAAGAAGCTATAAGCAAAAGCACTTTATGAGCAGAGCTATTGGCTAAAGAAGTAGGTCAAAATCACGTAGCAAGATTCGTTTATTGGATAATATAATTAAACTTAACAGAAGTGAAACCAACTAAAAGCAAACAATAAAAATACCAAAAAATCTAATTTGTAAACTTACTGTAGTAGTTTACAGTTACTCCCGACGCGTTTAAAATTTATGTATTCTATGTAAATTGGTTTCAACCGGGTCGGTATTCGTATCAATTATAAGATCTTAGAGCTGGAAGTTATACTTGCAGTTATCATATATTTTCTTGACGTAACATAATTTATGACAATAATAATATTTTGATGAGATGAAAACAATTTGTTTGGACAAATATTTTAGAATAGAATAATTTATTTCCAATTCTATTAAACATCCAGATGACATAGATCGGCAAATGAAATCATATCTGAACTTCCTTAGCCAAAGTATAACTCACTGGTAATATGCCACTACGATCGTTCTTCAAAGCATGTTATTGCAAACTCAATGATAGTGCTAAGACGCTCCTAGCACAAAGGTTGACCGCCGACAATGACACGGTCCAAGCGACGATGTAATTGGTGTTTCTGAGTTGACAACTGACGACAATCATGTAATAAAACCTAAGGTTCGAGACGTAGGCATAGATAGAGTTATGACGAGCGGACAGTAACAATGTGCTAGGTAGAAGCAAAAATATGAGGACAGCGCCGTGTTGTAGGATATAATTTGCACCATATACTAAATACACTAGACGTTGATGAAAACAGATGGAAAAGGTCAATGATGGATGATGATAAAATCCTACACACCGAATATTTAGGAGTTTTTTTACAACAATAACATTAGTTATTTGATTAGTGATAAAATAATTCTTGACCGCTAGGTATTGCGCTTAGATTTTGATGTATGCATTTGCTAATATAACGGTGGGCTTCACTAGTAGTATAACATGATTTCTTCAAACATTAAATTTGTTATTTAGGTTAAAGACGTATTAAAAGCAAGATTCGCTAAGATTTCGAAGTTAATGATTTATATGTCCTAAAACAAAAACTGAGAAAATTGCTTTTATAAAGCATGACTATGCTGCCACTATTTTAGCACGTAAAGTTTTGAAGTTTGTTTTGAGAAATGAAAAATAATAAACTCAAGCAACCGACATACTGCAAAACTATACATAAACTATACATTTCTATCACAACCAAATTTTATAAACAAGACAAGAATGTATTATGACATCATGCAAAAAACGAGAATATTAAAAGCGATGCGTGGGCTCCTTCTAAATGCAACTACGTACAAATCAGCAGTTATATGCAAGTACCTACATAAAGAGTAAATAGTGAAACGTGACTACTTGCTGGTTAGGTTTCATAACAAGAGCTAGGATATTTCTAGATCTTCGGATGCTAGTGTAACCGCAGCGAGCGGATACAACTGTTGCAATGAAGTATCGAGAAACAATATCTAAACGCAACCCGGGCACATGTTGCTAATGCTATTACTAATAATATATATACAGTCGGTAATTTAACCAAAGTAGTATAAAGAACAATAATGTGACAAAGAAATAATAATAAATATTGGAGCCACCGAACTTACTGGGCATTATGAGACTTAACAGCTAACTGTCTCAGGGTGCGAGAGCAGTGCAGCGCCGCAGGATTTTGCAAAACCAAGTTCTGGGTGGTGCTGTTACTTTTATGGGCAAGCGTATTGCTTACTATCAGACGAAAAACCAGCTAGTCTCGTCACTTAGTTAGATAAAAAACATAACCATCTGGTGTTAATCAGAATAAATGTGGTACAGAAGATTTGTTTTCCAAATTAGATCTGATTATGACGATGATCAATCGATCGATTAAAATAATAATTCGCAATGGTATGAGAAATCTTTATCTATTATTATCACAGCATCGACAAAATTGATTGACTGTTAGGTAGTGTTTATTCATTTGGCACTTAAGGTCAAAATGCAAGAATAACAAGGTATACAACGAAAATGGACATTGAAGCAAAGAACAACTACAGAATAACTACTTTAACTATACAAGTCACAAGAGTTCAAGTATCTGAGTGTGCGCGGAACAATAACTAAGAGGACTGTTTTATTCTACTACCAATACTCTAAGACACTTAGTCAAGTGTAAGTTTATATTTAACAAGTTCATTTTGAACTTTCTCGTAGAAAGTTTCGGTTACTTCGTATTTCTGTTTTCCTAAAAGGTTTCTCTTGTTTCAGACGTTTCACGAAGTAACATGTTTAGTATGTCCGTCTATTGTGTTAACTTATTCAACTAAGTGACGAGATGGGCAGGATCTTGTGCTTGATGATACGCTTCTAAAATTTCAAAGACCACAGAGACATTATTTAAGTCTTATTTGTCCATTATCTTCATTTAGTTGATTCTCTACACCTCGTAACATGTTTTGTGTGTACGTTTGTATGTCTACTTGTACGGATGCTCGGTCCATTGTTGGTGGTACAATGTAGCTATCAATCAAGCGTTCGTTCAGAGATCCTTGCTTCAGTTCGCCATTCAATAGTTTTTGCTTGTGGTTTGACGCTTTTAACTAAAATCAGGTCATGTTACAACACACTCCATGTAAAAAGCTACTGTTTTGTTTTAGAGTTTGGTGATGTTTGTTTTGGAGCTTGATATAAAATTATACTGATATTTTATTTGCTCTATTGTTTTATAACGAAGACACCAATTGTTTTTTACACGTTATGTATTGTTTGTTTTAGATAAAAGAGTGTAGCTAAAAATCAATTTACTGTTGGTGTTACTAGTGGTTTTTCAATGCCAAAGCTAATATAATAACTATAATTTATATAAGTATAATCCATAGATGAATTAACTATATTCTCCACTAGCATTTAGAATGAAAATTTTAAAATTATAATAAGTAGGTACTTAATGCATAAAACAACCTAATATTTGTATTTCTATCACTTTTTATTTGATCTCAACGATATGAATTTTTGAGACGTATTATATTAATAGTGTCACAAAATGCTTAATAGTCCAAGAGTGTGCAATTGTTACCTCCGCGCTCCGGGGGCGTAACGCCATACTTCACTATGCAAGCTTAAAATTTGCATGACATTCAATAGAAACTACCTACAATGCGCAAGGCTAGCAGCTTCCCACATGGTTTACTTCTTGCCAACTGGCAGACCTAGACTAGACTAGATAGAGGCAGGTAGTTCTAGCTTACAACCAAAATTCGGGTCACTGACCCAATTAGATCCACTTACAATTTTCTTTTTTTTCATCATACATTTATCAAGATCTTGCTTGGGAGACTCTACGCCGGTCTTCGATCTCCTGAGAGACGATAATGACATCTAACTGAACATCAATTAGTTATTCCATTGTCTCATTAAATGGCGGGAAAGTGATGCAGAAAAAGTCACTAACAAAAACTAAGTTAATAAAAGTTCATGGTTACGTAATCAGTCTTGGATTATTATGTGAGTAAACTAAATAAAGTGTTAAGAATTTATTGGATAAGGTGAGATCAGTTGAGATGATAATGTTGAAGATGTATGATCTCATCAATACATGTAAATATTATTATGACCCTTGTCGTACATAATATAGGTATATTTAATGTACTCGTATGTATGTATTGTTGAGTTAGAATATCAGCAGTTATATTATTCATAGTATTATGTTTTGCAAATAGTTATTTTAATAAACAATAAAAATACGGGTGATTCTTGAAAATTTCAATATTTTAAAAACAACACAAGGATTTCTTAAACAAATATATAATTCTTAAGCCAAAGTTGAGAAAGTCTTTGTAAAAGTAGTAGGTACTGAGTAGAAAAAGAAATGCTTCAAATAATGTTATCTCTACACTCTACAGTTTAGTGAAAACTTTCAAAGACAACGGAATATTTGAACATTTGGCAAAGTTCCGAGTCGGACAGACCGAATGCGAATTACGCTTTAAGATTAAATGTCAAGTACCCCGGTCTGATAATCAGATCATGGACGAACCGGCCAAACTCTAAAAAAAATTTTGTGAAATTTTTCTCAAATAAACAACTAAAATTAATTATTATAAAAGATTTTTTTATGATATCAAATCAGTTTTCAGTCCTCGTCAAACCGCCAGCGAAACTCACACAGCGCACTCACACATGTAAGCAAATGATGTCATTGGTGACACACTCGATCGATCGACTACTATTACACTATATTGACAGCGTGCCGACACGACACTCACACAGCAGTCGTGGCGTTACCCTGGCGTTAACCTACTGAGTTACTCTATGCACTGTACATACTCACCTAGCTTTGTAAAGTAGTAGAGATAGATTATTATAGGTGTGTTATCCATTTGCACGTGTTTTAAACTGCACCATACGACATGTGATAGTGATGTATCAAGCAGTCGACCTTGATGGTATGGAGGTGTTGATTAAGTTCAATTAAAACAGGCCACCGGCTCTTCGTACCTGCGTCTGTGTAAATAGAATGTGCGTCCTTCTAATAGTTCAGTAGCCCTTTTCCCTTAGAGGGAATTCGAAAGGATGTCAGACGCGCATACATGGCACTTGATGAATGTGCTGTCGACCTGACGTACACGCGAAAATGTTTAATTTTGAGCCGCATAATCACGGTTTAATTAGCCAATTACGTAATGTTACAAAAATACTCTGTCAACCTCTGTGGTGTAGTGGTTGGGCAGGTTGGATCAAATCTCATACGTCACTGAGGTTGCGGGTTCGATTCCCGCGACGGGACAAATGTTTGTGCACAGAAAAAAAGCGTGAGCGTTTGTTTCGTGTCGGTCTTGTGGGTCTTCGTAGTTCCTGGTTCTCTAGATACAGGGAATCCTAGTGAGGGGCCAGGATCTATGTATGTGATCGTTGGGCGTATTTATTTATTTATACTTCGATATAAAACAAGAGTTGCATCTTAAATCGGTACTCAGTTTCCCTACTCATTTCAACTTCAAAGCATATATCACACACGACTCTCACTACTCTAAATTAACTGCTTCTCGCCTAAAAATAAAAAAGCACCTGCGAGATCTGCGTACTAAACTCTTGTTTGTCTCCGTTTTCCTCCATAAACATAAACAAAGCAACAGAAACAGAGCTAATTATAGTAGCTATATGTATAATTTATAGGTCGTACGGTCATCGAGGTGCAATCACAAGGACGTCAGTAAGAGGCCTGCCTCTCTATGGAACTCAAACTGTTCCAAGCACGTTTATTATCTAATTGAATATTCGTGGTTTCTATGGATATAATAAAACATAATAAGCTGAGAATGTCGGTTTCTAAGACAAGTAAATCTATGTAGGCAGATGTTGCAATGGCCTAGTAACTGTAGTTGTATCTTACCTGTACTTCCCCTAGCTTTTGATTTAATGCAGTATTTTGCGTTCCTGATGGGTAGATGCAAAAGAAGAATGTGACTTGCAAGAGCAGCTAAGTGTTAACTGTGAGGTTTTATTGTTAAACGCGGACGCAAGCTGAGTCTTCCAGATCCTGATAAAATTAAAGATCCTGACTATGTTGAAGATTGTAAGCACAATGTAATGTTGGTTACGTGACTGTTACGTTAGGTACCTCAACACAAATGTGAGCTAAGTACCTATATGTATAAATATGGAAAATTACCTGAGACGACAATAGTCATTGATGAAACATACATACATAACTTAACGCTAACTTTACCGTGTTTCGCTCCAACTCGGAGACAATACCACATTAGTGGTTTGGTTATCATACGTTTACAAATACATGAGCACCTGAAAATGCTTTTTGCATATAGTGTTTACATTCTTGCAACATTTTCATGCATGTATTAGTGAATTATGATGCATTGACGTTATTTGCAATATATATTTGTGAATTTAAATGTTTGTTAGACAAGAATGGGTAAAGACAATTTTTGGGTATCCAACTTTGGAGTCTTTTTAGTTGACTAAACTGACCTAAACTAACGCGGCTCTCGAGTGCCGAGAGATGCAGTTCAAATATTTGAGACACGCTTGATGAGGAAGAATTTTTTTAATGCTGTTTTAGATTATAGTACAGCGTTAGCCAGACTGTCCGTATAAATAGACTTGCTATTATTAGAACCTAGCTATTATTTTATACAAATCCATCAATCATGCAGTGCATGTAGGAGGTGTAGTAGACACAATGCAACTAGACACCCTAGGTCGCGACACGGGGCATCCCTACAAATGCAATAGGGATATTGTGCAACAAAATACATATAGTACGATATGTAGATACGCTTCACAGGATTAGTAAACACGAATTAGTATATTCTTAGTTGAAGATAGAGCGATTAATAATAAAGAAAGACAATTATAGTTCTGAATTTACAATTCCAACGCTTTCAACTTAAACACAAATGAACACAGCAAATGAAGAAAACGTGATAAAATTATTCATAAGTTGTAGTCAAAGTGTAAAAGAATTTTAAAAGAATAACTTTCTCCACAATCATAGTAAGGAATAATTAAGTGTTCATTAATAACACAAGATTTGCATAAGAATTGCATCATTAAGGAACTAGTCTGTACTAATGATGGAAAGATCGGAAGAGACTGTCGTTGCAATGCCAATCGTTTCCAATGTCAAGTTTAACGAGTCCACGAAATTGTAGACGAGCAATTAATAAGTCATAAATTCTCGTATTATGCAAAATATCTGCTTGTATTAGTAATATTAGCATGTATTTGAAAAACGTTGACCTCAAACGGAAACCGCAGACGGATTGGAAGCTATTGGTCGAGAATGGATACCATTGAAATTGAAATAAGGTTACCAAATGAATGTTACAATTTCACTACGTCGATGGATATTTTGGAAACTAGAAATAAGATAACAGAATATTTAACAGCCTGCATGCCCACGGTCAGACAGAGGGGGTTTGACAAATGAAAATTGTCACACTTCATGGTGATTAGTCGATACTGGATGTAGGTATTCTTAAGGTTCCAAAGAGAGATGAATATGATGAACAGAAGCATCGCTCAAAGTAGAACAACCTCTTTAACCTAGAACTATGAATTCTAAGAAATGCAAGCAATATTAGCAAATAACATAACTTTTTAATTTGCTCGTAAACGACGTCTAGTTTAATTTCAAACCAAAATGCTGCTATCCGTTGTTAACTATTTCACTAAAACACGTAGAACAATTAACATGAATACGCAACATGGCGTTAGAAACAAACTAAGACATTTTAATGCAACACGCAATTTCAAAGCAACGAAATACGCGGATGCAGGTGCAACGCAAGAAGTCGGTTTGAAATTTCAAGCAATAAGTCACGGTAATGTTTATTTGATAACGCTTGAAATTGTATAAAACGCAATAGTAAAAGTATGAGAACATACAGATTTGACTGAAGTCAAGTGTAGTATTGATGTCGAAAGTGATAGCTTTAGTAACAGTTGGTGGCCTCATGACATAGAAGATTTTAGTGATGTTAGTCGGGGTAAGCTCCGGAACAAAAAGCTAGCTTTTAAAAATGATTTCCTAACAAAAAGATGAACCAAATTTCTAAGTGACGACAATCATCTATTCCATTATTGGACTGCTTTCAGTTATAAATAGTTATAATATGACTGTGAAACGACACTTGGAAAAATGTAAGTTAAGTAGAATAGTTTTAGTAAGAAAAAACATATAAAGATTTAAAAAACTAAGCCACAGCCCACCACAGACAACAAGTCAGCCACATAATACGCTTGTGGAATGATACCAGTAATTGTACGTTGTAACTGAAACCAGAATTGTGTTTAACATAATGCTTCAATACTCCGCTCCGATTGTCGTTTCGTAATGTAACCCTTTATTTGAAGATGACCTGTATGGCGATCGAACTGAAACATGTGAACCGTATGAAGGAATAGCCATTCATTTGTAATTTTGTAAAACATTGTGCAATTACTATAATAGATATTATACTATTTTAGTATGAAACTTTTCGTGAGTTTGATTCATTATAAATATTTAATTAATTACTAATTCGACAAACTACGTGAGTCCTAGCCGTTTTATTAAATATTGATATTATACTATCTTGTTTAATGACTTGATTTTTTTTATCGCCAATAGATCTATTGCCCACTACCTCGCCTGATGTTAAAAGATGATGTGGCCGAAGATCGACCACATAGATCTAAAGGAAGACGACAGTAAACGATTGCTTAGACTCTGATTGTTTATAGAAACATCATCCCGAAACATACAGGACTACTTGTAACTTAAATACTCTAGGTTGAATTTACCTATACTACAAAAATGTATATTATTATGCTTAATCGCATAATTGGCGTCTTAAGGCGATAAATGAGTAACAAACCAACAAGTAAAAGTGATCCATCAGCGGCAGCTAGAAAAAGTTTTTTAACAATAGATGTTATACGCGGGAAGATTCAGTGAAACCGCCGCTCAAAAACAATGGACGACCGTAAACTTGACACACTGAATAAATAAGCTATTAAAATCTTGTATAATTGAGCTCCTCGGCAAGTTAAAATAATCCCATCGGTATTCACATACATATACTTAAACAAATTGAGTACGACAAGCAAAAATAGAAAGCAATGGACGGAAGACGCGAGATGTGTGTCGCGACTCCGGCGCAGGTGGACAGAGGGGGAGGGGGGAGGCGAGAGACAGGGACGGAAGATCACACGGAACTCATTTTACGCAAAAAGAAAAGGGACAGGGCACAGCACCCAGTTTTACTACTTCCACACATAGCAACATCTGGCTTTCGAAGAAACTAGAGAAATGTATTGATGGCCCCAGTCATTAGGAACTCGATAAGATTGACGTCCAAATAAACAACCATGTGAAATGGTCACTTTTTAGAGTTCTCTTTGCAATGAATTCAGTTCATCATCAAATATGACGAAAACGAAATCGAGCTAATAGGTTTGATATTAATGGCAAGTATTTTGGCAGTTGGCAGCGTTTACAAGTCGACAAAAGTTCAATTGGATTGTTCTTCGGAGTTATTTCATATGAATTTAAGTTTCGTCATTGATTGTAGGGTTTGCCTCAGTGACATTTGGCTGGTTGAGGCCGCTAAAGCCGCCCGAGGCAAAGGCTGCGCTCCTGGGATGCCACAGAGTAGACGCTCGGTGGCAACGTTCACTCGCCGCATTCCAAAGGCAGGCAACGTTGTTGCGAAAACCGAAACTATTTACGTGAAACAGGTAGTGAGGAACGAAAAATATTTTAACTTAGAAATGTCTTAACTTTTTTCACTAAGAGTTACTAGACTTAGATCCTAATGTGTAAGTGTAACATGACTTATAGACACACATTAATAAGATTTTAATATTCAGAAATAAGAGAAACAAAGTAATATATACAGATTTATAGTAAAAGGACGCCAGATATATTTCTGTTTATCTGACCTAAAATTTGAATGACTGACGGGCACAAATTAATTTTATGTGGTGTAATAAAAAATGTAATAGATCTGGGTTCGGATTCAGAAATAACAATCGTAGAGTTTAGTCTTGACCCCATTTCTTTTTTGAGACGAGAGTAATATTTGTCTACTAACATCTTGTTGACGGGAGATAAGAAAATGTAAAAAACGACACGTAAGTTTTTTAACCTTGAATATTAATTTCGGTGAAAGAATATTGCAATCTGCAAGCAGACAGCAATTAGAGCTATCTCTTAAAAAATCTGAGTATTTACAGAATCACGCAAAAACGAGGCAAAAATATTAATCATAGCTATACGGATAGTGCCTATTTAGCCCAAATAGTCAGGTACCGTAGCGGCCTTGTTTTCGTTTTCATTCGCCATCGTGTAAGGGGCCACGGCTCGTGACGCTCATTGAAAAACATCTAGTGACATAAGCGCATTATCTTAAAACAAACTGAATTACATTTAAACACATATGGGCGGATTGAATAATATTCAATCTGCCTATATGATTACACAGTAAACCAAAATAGTCGAATCGAATCAATGACTGTAGAAGACTAAATTAAACATGACGACTTTGATGCAAATATTACACATTTTTAGAACTCGACCTCATTTCCAATATGTTTTTTTAAAGACGTTTTTCATACTTTGAAACGATTTCAATGCTATAGCGAAAGTGGAACGCTATGCCAACAGATATATAGAAGTGTACAAGCTACAAGCTATTTAGCTACCTATATAATATATTGTAAAACTGTGCTATAATCATAAGCAGGCGTAGTAACTGGTAAACACGTATGAAACGAGCTTTAAATTTCCAGCTATTTAGACTTAAGCAAGTCAAAATTAATAAAATTGGAAACGATGGACAAGTCTACAACTGTTTTTAACCGACTTCAAAAACGGAGGAGGTTCTCTGTTCGATTGTATTTTTCATGTTTGTTACCTCAGAACTCCGTCATTTATGAACCGATTTGGAAAATTATTTTTGCGTTGGGTTCAGTATAGCTCCGAAGTGGTCCGATATAAATTTCATCGATATGTGACCTTGGACTTCGAGGATACATTGAAGTCAGTTTTTGTTTTTTTCTAAAAACTAATTATGTTAAAAGTATTAGAAGACAAAGCGCACCAAACGAAAACTTAATGGGCAAAATGCCATATTATAATTCATAAAAAGGCGTAGACATCGAGACTAGATTCCAGAGAGGCAATCGCGTAGAATGCATTGGAAAACGCATTATGTATGGAAGTGTAGACATAAATAGTATACTTCGAAACTTGTTCGGTTAGCGCCGCGTTGACTTTGAGCATAGACAGGTTTTAAAAGTACATTTTGTTGGGAACACGATAACCAATATCAATAAACTCGTTTATCTCAAGAGAAGATAGCGTTCCTTTAATGGGTGGATGACCATTAGAATGGTGCGCATAGTGAATTAAGTGTATGGTTTTATCATGCAAGCAAGGAGCATAAAGAATGATGCTATCGATGGAGTATTCTGATGAAAATCTTTAAACCTGTTTATCTCAAAGCCTTACGAGTACGTGTTTTAATACCAGAGAAATGCAAAAACAAATAAATTATGCTACACTGGTAGAGTTGCCAAAACTGAACACAAACATCTCCAAATAGAGAGTTCGATAGCATATTTATGGAGTAAGCATATGCATGACAAGAGCCAAATTGTAATTCAATGACGCATAACGATCAGATTACATTTATTGCGCACGCCTATAAGTATCACAATAAAATATTGCGGCGTATAACGACAATAGAGCCACGTGGACTAGTTTATCACCCGCTGGATGCAACAGCGGATATTTTCGACACGGAAAAATGGGTTCGCAGAAGATTTTATGTCGAAAAAGAAGCAGCGATCTCGGATTACGATAAAACGGCGCCAGTAATGAATGACACGTGCCAAAAAGAAGTTCGCGAGCCATCGGACACAGTATCCAGCGTACCAGACGGGAATAGTCACTCGACGACCTGGCCTGGCGGCCGTCCATGCTCCGGAACGCTCATAAGCAACCTAACTCAATCAACACCTTAATCTAATCTACAGTCTTACACTTCGTTATTTAGGTCGGTTTTCCTTTGCGTACATTCAGTAGATGAGTCGGGACGCTGTCCGCGGGACGGATATAAGCTGCGTCTGCGCCGGTCCTTACGTAACTTTAGTTGACGACGAACTCAATACGTCACAGCGGCGCTTCCGGATGACAAACGAGCAAGCCGTATGACCCTATTGTTGTAAATCAAAAGCCACATGGCAAGTAAGAGACGACCTTGCCGAGATAAATGGTCCAGTTTAAAATTAGACGCAGTCATTAGATGGACTCCATTAGGCTGATGCATGGCGTGTTTTGACGGCACTTGAGCTTCATTAAGAGATTAAAGAAACTGTAAGTTCAATGCAAGTAGTATACTACGGATGATTGAATAAACATTGAGCGAAAAACGAGCATATAAAACTGAAAGATAGATTGAAATTCATTGCAAATGGATGGTACATTATATTAAAATATTTTTTAAAGACCTACATGTGCGTTTGCTTCATCGTAAGCCATACGTAATAGGCAAACCTCGCAGTACACATTAAAAGCAAAAGTATATGAAACAAACGAAGTAAAAAATTCATCGAAGCAAGAAATTCCTTCAATAAACAACAGAGGTCTTTTGCCAGCCAGAAGCAAGTTTCGTAACATATTAGCACACGTCGGCTAACCAATGGTCGCTACCGTGTCCTTTTTAGTAAGTGGCTCTATCGTGATCTCTCTATTAGGAGACTGACTGAGGACGTAAGCGTTGCTAGTTTCTAGCATTTGGCAACCTTAAGGTATTAAGATATGTTAAAAAGTTACGAAACTTATCTAAGAGCGCCCACGAACACACATGACAAAGTAGAATAAGTTTAATAATAATATAAACTTATGTCAAGTGTATAAAAATAAAAGCTATGTCAAGTGCAAGGATATGTGTGATATTCTTATCAATTTAGAAGATATACATTCTAAAATTATACCAAAGAGGCAATAACAATAAACACGAGACAAACCGACGCACTAAAAAGTATTTTATCGACAGATGATTTGCTTTGGAATCGATATAAAAAGGATCATAGATTTAAAGGCGAGTCACGTTGGCGAAGCTCACAGCACCTTGATCTTGAAGCGGTAATGACCATAAAGGCACATACCGAGGCCTGGATCATAACGTCGCCATCTTAAGTATGAACCGTGTTTTGCAAAACCCGCGTGGGTATTCAATTGAGGACGTTCACCCGCGGACCCTGAGTCAATAAGAACGTTTATTTTGGAGCCACTCCAAAAACAGTAACTTGCTATGAGGCTTACGCCATTGACTCCTGGAATAACACATTTATGAGAAAAATATGAAGAATTGTCGTGACTGAATTTTGATAATTTTGAGAAACCGTGCATGCTGGATATTATAACTGAAGGTCGAATTAGTTACGTCAAAGCCCAAAGCACACAGTGTGAATAAATCAAACACAGGAAACGTAAATCACTGCGATAAACTGTCATTGGGTTTAACTTTGAGGCAAGAAACGGTTTAATGCACTGCTGGTACATATCACAGTGCACGTTTTACCTAATAAGATATCGAATGTAAAGACAATAATGCATGTCCGGTATGCTACATTGAGCAAAAAAGAACAATGGCAGCTATCGAGTCAATACTTGCAGAACAAAGAAAAACATTTCATGATAGCATTAAATAAAAATGAAAACAGTACAACAGAACATACGATAGCAGTTGATAACGTATCTGTAGCAATGTGCAAAACTCAGGATCACAATGATGTATATTCGTGTCTACGTAATTAGGTACTATCTACATAGACCACATATATCTTATAATGATAGGAATTTGTAGTCAGCAATAGAAAATAATTATCGAAGAATTCGACAGACTGATTAATGATTGTGCCGACGAAAGTTGCAAAGAAAGTAACAGTGTTTTATGGTGGGTCAAAGTGTACATAATATTAACGTATGAGGTTTTATATTTAAATTGCTTGGTGCGTATTAAAGTTAAGCATGGTGATGCCTGTTTTTATCTAGTTGGTATTATCTACATTAGTTATCCCACTAATGTTAGTGGGATAACTAATGTAGATAATACCACAGGGGTAATAATGATATAATAAGTGGTATTAATAAATTAGCGTTACAAAATAAAACCTTGTAATGGAAAAGAACGCCGCATCATTGAGATGTCATGTTTATCTGATAAAGTGACAAGCAAAAAAGTACGCTGACAAATAAAGTACCAATTCACGTCAAACTTGAAACAAGTAAAATATTAATGTACAGTTATTGCACAGAAAAAATAGATTTAGAAAAATTTATACTTACTTTAAAGGGTGTAAACAACTTTATAGGAGTTATATATTCGTACATTCTAATCTTTGAAGACGTACCTGAAATATAAGGAAATAATTTTATTATATTTAACATAATTAATTTTGCGCTTTTCACGTAAATGAAACTTAATTATCAAGTCCCAGGAAACTCGATGTTGACGACCGAATTACATTCTACAATGATTGAGGTAGCCTGTAGCACCTACTTTCCCTGGCCCAAAAGAAATGCAACAAAACTACAAAACCACCTAAAGGTCGTGCGAAATTTCGCGATACACTTGTAGCTGAAGTTGATTTAAACTTGACCGCAGATTACCCGAGGCAGTCTGTGTCGATACGTGAGGCCCCTGAAGCCGAGCCCATGTAGAAAGTATTGGCTGCCAACCGGCGAGTAAAAGGTAAGAAAGTGCGTGAGCGCAAAAACACCGGACCACCGGTTCGGAATGCTACGATCTTGCGGCGTGTGAACGACAGACTTTTACCTTTTTTACCTTTTAACCATCGCTTTTAAGTGACTCGATAAAAATAAATCTTCCTCATGATATGTTTATGCTTTTGATACTTTGATACCTTTTTCTTTGATGCCTAGGCGACATTGTGTGGGAAATTGTTTCAATCAAGGCAGTTGTGGCATAAAGTCAATAACCGAGATTCTTTGAATTCAAGAATGTTCATGAGTCTACATTCTTATATGAGAAACATGAACTTAGTCGTTACTAACCAGAAAAAAGTATAGTAACTGAACGCAGGCTAATTCGATTATGTATAGCACCTGATGCGACCTGACTGCTCTACATTCCGTGTAACGTAGGTTAGGGTTATGCCGTATTGTTTTGGTATATTTCAACATGGCAATCGGAGCAAGTTAGAGCACGAAAATATATTACATGTAGGCAGAAAAGATAAATTGCATCACATCCATAACATGGTAGTAAATCTCGAGCATATCTATTATACATAACTGAGATTACCAAAAGTCAAAATATTATCTTAACGATACCAATTGGCTCGATCGTGCTGAGCGTGACCGAATAACAAAAATTTTCAATAATAGCCCGGAACGAGCAGTCCATTGCTGTATCGATTTCGATACTAAAGTGTACCAATTGGCAAGCGCCAGAGGAAGTGGGCGACTGGCGCTGAAATGTGCTGGTGTTAACACGTCATAATTTATACGTTATTGCAGCAATCGACATATTATAAAAATATTTTATGAGGAATCATACAGCTGAAATAACTTGGAACAAAACAAACTGGATGAACTCACAGCATAATCTGTAATGGAAGGTACTGATTGTGTAGGTTCATTGGATAAAACATCAGATGGACACGTAAGAATATGATGTCAATGTCAAATAATCACCTGACTTCTTGAACGTCGTGAGTAAAGATAAAGAAAACCTCGCAGATTGCTAGATATGAGTAACATCTACCAATCATAGCGGTGCGTTAGAACAGACATAAAGTAAGAGGCCTACAAAATTAAACCAAATCTTTTCATCATTCCCTCACAAGTCTAATCAGCAATAAAGTGGTAACCACCAATTCAAGTTCAATGATGCCTATCGTTTTATTCATTTCCCCACACAAATCTGGCTCTATTAAGCAACGAATGAAAGTGCTGCTTTATAATCCGTGGGTGGCGTGGGACAAGCCGGGACAAAGCGGTTCCATGTGGGTGCATTTATCAAGGAGAACACCTACTAAACCTACCAATCACATATCCAAATATGTTAATACCTGTCGCGAAACATATGTAGAGAGCTGATGATGTCATCGGTCGAAGACCTGTTACTACATATCAAAGCCCAAGTTCATGAGATGGTGAGAGATGAATGAATTACACAAACTGGGTCGACTCCATTATCATTCCCCGACCACCTGTTAACCGAAAACGTAACAACAACGTAATATTCCGTAACGAGCCGACTATTGTTCGACCTTGATTTATCGCCTCCGAAACTGATAATGGAAGTGTCTCCGAAAGTGTCACAGCGATGATGGATGACCGCCAATTTTTTGTAGAGAAAAAGCGTTTCAATGATAAAAAATCTGATAGAGACAATAATATGAAGATATTAAGTAAAAGAAGAGATTCCTAAAAAAACTAAATAGGAACTTATATCAGGACTAACTAGGTAACTAGGTTTCAACAACATATTATAAATTAAACGTGAAACTAACCAACACCTTTTGTGCAATTACACTGAATTGTTATTTCAGTGTTAAACAAGGAGCTTCATATACATGTGCTTTCAGATAAAGGATGTAACACATTGTAGAAAGACAACAGTCAGCGTTAGCCTGCAAATTACCATATGAAGTATTTGTTTAGACTATTGAGATTCGAGTCTCGTATTACAACGAGGCCGCGGAAAGTTCCTCGTCTTAACAACGCTAAAATTGACCATACACGACTAGTGTAGGTGTGGATTTGCATCACAAAGTATTTACTATTGGAATGGTCACTTTCGACATTATTTGGTAACCATTGACCATGTTTTGGAGTGATTTGAGCTATGTTGAAATTTAAATTAATTGAATAGGTCAGTAACCAGTAAAATTCTCGTTCCGAGAATAACAATTTTTAATCCTATCCTAACATAATTATTACTTCCAAAAAGTCACGATAAGCAAGTCTATTCCTATTGTGAAGATATAATTTGTTCTTATAATTATAAAAACATGGATTTCTACTTAAACTCATTTCAGCAAGTCTGCCAGATAGTAAAGATGCAGAATTCCCATGTTCACCCTTCAAAAAACCAGTTCCAATTGCCATCAAGAAGCTCATTAATGTCCATACATATCAGCCAGACATTTCCACACAACAATATACATGAAGCTTCGAGGGCATTCACTGTTCCCATGACGTCTGCACAGTTAGAGCTTAACCATCATAATCACGATCGTCAATCAATCGAATATAGACTTTACTTTGATGAAATAGAACTCATAGAATAAGCAAAGGTTGTGCTTGATAAAGTTAACATTGTCACATCGCATTTATATGCGTTAATAAGATGACAATTTAGATGAATTTGTACCGTAAACTGTTGCAATAGAGATAAAGTTAACTCGTAAGTAAGGTTAAAGTGAGTTTGCGATTTCTTGATGATGGGTAAGAATTTATGAATAGACGTTTGATTCCAAGCTACCTGCAGGTAAAGATCAAACAGACATAATTACTTTATATGACAATGAATAACAAGCTTTTGATGGTAACCTAAATATTAAAGATGAGAAGATTAGTTACACTCTGCAAGTATTCTAAATTTCAAGACACATTCTCTTCACTAAATAGATCATACAAGAGACAGTCAAGCCAGTTCAAGTGTTGACAAAATAATGAAAGTATCCTAAAACTATTAAACGAATTTTGTTGAAATTTGGGATTAAGATGCTTAAGGTCTTGGAAAAGGACGTACTTTTTATCCCGGGAAACTACGGGGAGCAGCTAGTACTTCATAATAATTCTTTACGAGACAAGATACAAGATTATTATAAGACGTTCACAAGATTTATGCTTGCTACATGGATATTCGGAGATGTTTTATGTCTCCGTCAAGGAAATTAGGAAAAGATCATAAAACGTGAGGTGATGCAAAAGTTCTATTTCAGTAAATAGGCACATGTTTCAGTAAGAGTTATGTACGACAAAATGACGAAACTAGAGTAAACATTCGTCAATATTAACCGTATTCTTAATAAAGAGTTAATTTGTTTAATGTTTAGTAATTCGAGTGACTTAGAAACAGTTTGGAATTTGAGCTAATGGTACTGTCTTTTCCCAGCAGAAGAATAAAACGTATGAAATTCCATGGCAGATGATTAAATATAATGTTAATTACAAGAGCCGCATTATGAGTAGTTTATTTTAGAACTGAAACTTACAAGATGCGAAGATTGTTCTTCATCTTCGCAACAGTTCTTGACACCAAAGAATCAAAAATCTAAGCCATTATTAAAGTTAGACTATAAATGGATTGAATTTAATGTATTAGGCGACTATTCAATGTCACATTCCTCAAACAACTATCTTCAATAAAAAAAACGTTATCTTTATTAGACTTTACTTTCTCCACATACCGTTTCCGAGACGATCTGAGACCTTTTGACCCTGGCTGGATGATTCACAGGCTATAAGACCTATAAGTACATAATATAAATACACTCGAGAGCAATGAATCCGGGTCACTTAAAGAATCCTAAAAATCTCGGAAACTAAAAATGCTAGGTTAATGCAATAAATTGTATTTAATAGACAATGTAATACTCCTTAAATGAAGGTATTAAAACTTCTTAGTTATTGTAAAGTTATATCATAAAAAAATCAAATTTGAAAAAGGGCCACTTTCGAAGATGGAACTACGAAATTACAGCATTTGGTTTTGCTTTTGTTTGTAATCTGTCATTTATGTGGGTACATAAACCATGTTGATACTGCTCTATATTCATTATTCAAGCTGAAATTATGTCGCTTACGCCTGAAGAATGCACCAGAATACTTACAATGCTGGAAACCGGCCGGAGTCAGCGCGATACAGCCAGGACTGTCGGTGTGTCGCTGTCAACAGTACAAAGAGTTCTCCGACGTTACGAAGAAACTGGTTCTAACCTACACAGACCAGGAACGGGCAGAACCAGGTGTACCACAGCACGAGAAGACCGATACTTGGTGAACACCATGCTTCGAAATCGCTTTCTCACAGGAACTGAACTCACCAATCAGTTTCGACGCCTCGGAGGAAGTAACCCAAGTGCATGGACAGTAAGACGTCGGCTTGCTGAATCTAACTTAAAACCCCTTAGACCTGCAAACGGCCCTAAACTGGAGCGTGGGCATCGTATTTCGAGACTAAGATATGCCCAGAGCCACGTAAATTGGAGTATTGAAGATTGGTCAAAAGTTATGTTCTCCGACGAATCAAAATTTATGCTCTACAAGCACGATGGAAGACACAGAGTGTATCGAAGACCAGGGGAAAGATTCAAGCAAGCATGCATCGAAGAAAAAGTAGCCTACGGTGGTGGGTCTGTACTTGTGTGGGCCGGAATTTCTTCTGAAAGTCGCACAGAGCTGGTGATCACAGAAAACGGCTCTTTAACTAGCGTAAGATATGTGGAAGAAATCCTCAATGATCACGTTGGTCCATTTATGGTCAATTTAGGTGAGGATGCTATATTTATGCATGACAATGCCCGACCTCATACAGGTAGGATTGTGAATGACTACCTTCAAGAGATGAACATTACTCGTATGGAGTGGCCAGCGCGCAGCCCGGATATCAACCCGATCGAGCATGCTTGGGACGAGCTAGGCAGATGCGTAAAACAACGAAACCCTCCCCCAATCACGCTTCGTGAGCTCAAAATTGCTCTCACAGAGGAATGGGAGAATATTCCCCAAAATCGTATAAGGAACTTGGTGTACAGCATGCCAAACCGCGTAAACGCAGTAATGGAAGCACGAGGAGGCAATACGAAGTATTAAAATTCAAGAAAATCGTAATAAAGTTCAAAAATTTCATGTTTCCTATTTTTGTTTTAAGGAGAGATCAGCAGTTTTTTTCTTTATGTAATTTTGTGTTAATAAAATGTATGGTGACTCATATTTTTTTTACTTTCATTTAAGGAGTATTACATTGTCTATTAAATACAATTTATTGCATTAACCTATCATTTTTAGTTTCCGAGATTTTTAACATTCTTTAAGTGACCCGGATTCATTGCTCTCGAGTGTATATTTTATCTGTTTAAACGCGTTTTAAACCAGACGTAAACTGGCAGATGAATTAATAACATACAGGTCGCAAGCACGTTAACGATAAAGATGTAGAACAACTGTAGTTAGAGGATAGTATGGATTTGGTTTGAGAATTTCAATCCTTGATAGTGGAAATTGGTTTCGTAATTGGATTTGAGCCCACTGAGATCAGAGGGTCCAATGGATAAAACGAAATGTTTGGCTTGATTTTAATTTTAGATTGTAATTATTTTGCAGAAACGGAGCATTTGAGAATATTCATAACCTGAGCAGAGCATGATACTCGTAATATTCATATTTTTACTCCATTGAATAAAATAAATATTTTTCGTTGGATAAAATATAAAACAAGATTTATGGAATGACAAAAAAATATGTATCATTTGACCTCTGTGGACCATTGAGTTAGTAAAAACCAGAGAAATAGAGAATAGGTGAGATTGGTGCGTCATTCTGACTAACCATTCACACTGATTTTCCTAAAAAATGTGTTGAAAATAGAGATGAAAACAAAAAAATATTGGTAAACCAAAGAAGCTTCTTTGGTTTACCAATATTTTTTTGTCATGCTTCTGTTTCTGTGAAGCTTCACAAGCCATCATATTTCCGTTGCCGAAAGAAAATACATACCGAAACATAGCTAGCTATATCAGAATACAATTCAAACATCTGATTCGATAAGTAACGGTTTCCATCACACGGAGATTGCCAATTTCGTAGGCCATTGTCGACGTGACAAGATATCGTTTTTGTACCACGGTGTACCTGTGATGTACAGGACAATAAACTAGTCAAACAACCTTTAATTTTGGAGTAAGATTTTTGAAGCCACACTCAAAATATTTTCTGTTTGTTGTTTTTGTAATATTATCGCATCTTAACGGATTATCAAATTGTAAATGTAATTTGTTAATGTAAGGGCATCAGTTATTTCACGAGAATTTACCAGGACAACAAACAATTGTTAATAATATAGAAGACGCTAGTAATTAGTCGTGAGATGGTGCAGAGTCAGAGTACCATGATGAAAACGTGTAGTTGAAAACAACAATTCAAATAGATAAAAAAATAAATAGCTTTTATTTCCCTACACCAAAATGTTTTGTAATATAAAAAGTTTCTCCTTATTAAATATTCTTTTATATAAATTTCCTATGCTCTAAATTATTTAAACATCTTATTATTATTATTATTATTTTTCTTTCTTATTAGTTTGTTAGTATTAGATTCAAATAGATAGGGCGTGGAAATTAAATGAAAGTGAATACACACTTGAATGTCTTTTAGCTCCACACTAAATTCCATTCACTCACATTCATTCAAGCGTCATTAGTAGAAGTCATGTACTAATTATTTTGAGATATATATATATATATATATATAATTTTTAACATCCAATTATCTGTCCAATAATCCAATTATCTGTACCAACCCACAATGGGCTAGCGTGGTGGATTATGGCCCATACTCTCTCTATGAGAGTGTGTGCCATATCAGCCCACAAGTGGGAACGTGATGGGCTGATCATGATGATGATCATGATCCAACATTTATTTTAATTAAAGTGTGACATTGAGGTTTCATGATAACATTCGTTATCAAGAACCGTTCTTGCTTATTCCTAGCAAGGTACACGAGAGTGAAGTAAACTCTGTGATATCATAAGATAGTTAAAGATATTGAGACTGTGACCTTCAATCTGAAGATATGACGGCACACCCAACAACCATTACGCTATCAGCTGTATGAGCTATTATTGCTGATAATGATCTCTCTGAAAAACCTCACTCCGCGGTGATGAACACTATGCTTACTGCAATTTACTTTGCATCCTGGTTATCATAACTTAAAACATAAAATTCTGCGTAGCTACTACGTCAATCGCAGGCCAGGTCCACGTGTTATCCAATGACCATAACACATTACAATGCCCTGCTAATGAGGCGAGCAATTTTCTAATAATACCTGTACGCGGCGTGTATGAGGACGCCAGATTAACTTGTTAGTATTGAGGCTGTAAATTGAAAAATTGTATAATTTGTGATGAGAGAGGAAATATTTTTTAAACGATTTGATAGATAGAGTTTTTGAGTATTAGATTGTTTGAGTGATTAAAGAATTTGAAATGACTAATTCAGTAGCTTTTATAGGTTTGTACAAGGTTGGTCTCACAAAACAATTTTTTCGTTATTCTATTTTGTATTGGTTGCTCTACTTCTAATGTGTTTCAGCAATTCACGACACAAATCTAACAAGCAGATTTCACAGAATTTATGCCGCTAGACAAATATAAAGCACTAGAATAGAAAGCTTTTCATAATAAACGAAGGACACGTGCTGACTGCTGCAATGGTGACTTAGATCAGTCACAGGGTGAAAAATATTTTATGATTTCTAAATTATAACATAGCTCTCGTAAAAGCACGTTTGGCCTTGCATCGAATGGTTATCTAATGTAAGAATACAAAATATTTTTTTGTTCTATCGTAGAACAACATTGACTGCCTTTATAATCATTTTCGTATCAAAAACGGCATACGGAGCAGTAGTCGTAGTTGTATTTTGTCCATATTGTTCTATCGTAGAAATAAAATTAGAACTAAGTGGATTACCCACCAGACACAACACCGACTGCTGGAAAAGCGCTGAACAAAAGATTTCAAGTTCATCTAAAACTGGACATTTCTATCCTACATCTAGACGGCCCACGTCCAATTTTGCAAGCTTTACACGCAAACCTGATGGCCCGAACAAGTAAACTAGACGTGTCCGACCCTACTAACACCGATACGATACTTTCACGGAGTTATGGGTAAGTGTACCACAACGGTCTTACACACAATAGTTATCTACTTCAAAAATATTGTTTTCTTATTTGGAAATAACATTTTATCCTCCGTTCGTAATTTGTTTTGTTTAACTTCCAATATCTTGAATGTTTCCGGGACTAACAGCGTAAGAATTGATTTCTTGATTTGCAACCTGTTTGATCTTTAATATTTTGAGGATTTTTTATGATGTAGACAGATAGATGAACGCTTTCTTGCAAACATTAAATTAAAAACAATTAAAGAAAGTGTGACAATCGGGCACAATCAAGGCGGCCTAATCGCTAAAAGCGATCTCTTTCAGGCGCAACCTTTGGATGAAGAGGAATAATCAAAATCTTAACGGGGATCTACGATTCTAGCCTTAGTGATTTTCTTTCATGTAGTCGGCATGCTCCTTTATGATAAGAATATAGTAAATAGTCAATATAAAGTGGGCCAAGTTCTATGGATACCATTGTGGCAACATCGTCTGAGTAATAGTTTTAACCTTTGACATTAGATGGGGCCACACCGGCTGATCCACGTCCGGATCGAACATTTGCTTCGTTTGGTTCATCACATATTATTTACTAGTTACTACGTAACGTCTTTTTTTACAATAAATAGGTCTTCGTTTGACCACCATCTCGCCTGATGTTAAGCGACGATGTGGCCGAAGATGGAGCACGTAGATCAAGAAGATACCTATTTACGTCTCGTTCTTTTGTCGTTTAATTCAAGCGAGTTGTGTCCACCGACCGCGCGTTTTGATCGCGAATCGTGATCAAGACGCGCGCGTTGCAGCGGACGTGGAATGGCTGGTGTGAACCCGGCTATTTCCAAAAACCATTCTACGTAATCCATTTTGTTTGTAATCTATATTACTCAGTAATAATACTTAATTAATACCTAATTAATACGTCATTGTCAGCATTTTTATCAAGGGAATTACTCCTTGTAGCTAGAACAATTAATTATTCTGTGCTTGAAGTTACTCATAAGTTTTAGAACCGCTAGTCGTGTTATTCAGAGCTAGACTAAATTATAATATGTGCCTATATGTATTGTTGACTGATAAGGGTCAGTGTTACGACTCTCATAATTGCAGTTTGTGCTATCAGACGTGTGGTTTTCCATGCTATTCGTTCAAATTGCTCATTGGTCAGGTTTTCTAGGTCGTAGGTATTTGTAATTTCTATTATAGTCTGGTATCTAAAATACATTCAGTTTTGTTTTCTAATGCCCTGGAAATATAAGATGTGGCACCGGCCCTAATCCTGTGCTGCATTCTCTCAACCTAATTTGCACAATTTCGTATTCTGATACGCACGCTAGCTCTAAACTTCTTTTATTTTTAGCGAATCCGTTTTCTGCGCGACTATCTGTCACTTTTTAGTTTAGGTAAAGATACTTAATGGGGGGTGTATATTATCGCCATTTGGTTGAATTTTACTTACATTAAAAAATAGGAGTTATTCTGGCGGTATTGAGGTTTATTCTAGGTATTGATTTTGTTACGCAACGTGCAGTTCGCTGGACAAACACTTTATTATCCGGTAGTTTTTATTTATTTTATTGAATTCATATTTAGCTTATTAGAACTCTATCGCCAGTTCACGTCATCGGCTTTGACGTGTTCGTAGTTATACTTAATAAATTCATACCTATGTTAGTTAATTAGGCCTTCGATAAAATATAATATTAAAAATCACTTTTATTTTAGATTATTTTAATACAAATAATAATGTATACGCGTTAGAAAATCCAATAGTTTACAATGGGATTTAAAACATCTATGGATATATTCTACTGTCTAAGAAACCCAAAGTTGAATAAGAATCTTAATAAGCCCGCGCCGCTTCATCAGGTAATACAGTTTGAAGATTACCAAAAAAAACAAGTGCCTTCAGCCACCAGCCACCATGTATCAGGTGACCGTCCGGTCCCAGATAATACATGCCACAGACATTATGACGACCCATGGTAGTCACCATCTAAACATTGTAGGACTATGTCACAGCAATGATTTCAATAACATCGTACTTAAGAGATGCAAAATATTGAAATGGTACTAAGATGTAATTCTTTTTGTTGAATACCGACACTCCTGGATTCCTTCGGGTGTTGCTTTACGGCGGCGGCATTCGATTCGCAATTTGCAAATGACTGTCGCCATAAACCAGCAGGGACATAAATAAACCAGATAGGGGTTTGCGGAAGCAGACGAGATCGGGGAAAAGCTGGAGAATTCTTGTAGATAGTAAAGTTTTCTTGACTTGAATACACTATCCCGCTATGTCTTTAGTGAAACAGATTGAAATGAAGCTGTATTTTTTTATTTAAAAGAAGAAAGAAAGTAAGAAAACATTTATTTTCACATAAAAAAAAACAATTAATAAATGAAATATTGGGTGCTTGTGTACAAGAATCGCTGCCGTGCACAGTGACGTCAAAAAAGGTTGGAACTCAGCATAATACTGTGGATAAATCCACAACGCTGGTTTTCAGCTCAAAGGCATTCGCCAAGATTTTACGTATCACGCTTGTGGTGTTCAGTTTATTTTCTGTGTTATGAAGGTAGAGGGTGGAACGTAATGCCTACGCCTGTAATAATACGGATCCCTGACTAAGATTGTATGTCGGTATGCGGAAACAAAAGGGAAACGATTCAATGACTTTCATTCCATGAATGCTTAGAATTGAAACTAATTAGAGAATTTATTTAAAACGTTTTCATATAGGCTCCGCTTCGTCGAAATTTTGGATCGTTATCATTATCATCAACCCATCACGTTCTCACTACTGGGACACGGGCCGTCTCTCATAGCGTGAGTATGGGCCGTTATCCACGTCGCTGGCCCAGTGCGGGTTGATGTCACATGTCCTTGAATTTTCGTGATAAATTCTTGGACATACCGGTTTCCTCACGATGTTTGCCTTTACCGTTTTTTAAAGCGAGTGTTAGATCCGCACATACACACGCTCAATTTTTTTTTGGATAAGTGACGAAAATAGCAAAACGTATAATGATAAGCGATTTTCACTTTTAAATATAGGTTTTTTCTTCAGGTGTCGCTCAGGATTCATCTTTTGTTCGTCGACAAAGCTTGCAATTGATCAATAATGTCAGGACTTTCCTCTATCAGAGCATTCTCCAAGCGAAACACTTATCACCGGATGCGTTGCAGGATATCCACGGAACACCAGAACAGGTCAGGGTGTGGCGAGCATTCCAACAAGCAGGTACTGTCAGCAGCAATTGTCAACATACAATTTAGTACCTATCATGTCACTCACTAGTATGTATTTTTATTTCCCACTAGCTGCGCCCTGCGGTTTCACCCGCGGTTTCCCGGGATAAAAAGTAGCCTATGTGTTAATCCAAGGTATAAGCTATATCCATACCAAATTTCATCAAAATCCATTCAGTAGTTTTTGCGTGAAAGAGTAACAAAGGTACATCCAAACATCCATACATCTATTCTTACAAACTTTCGCGTTTATAATATTAGTAGGATTAATTATGCTCTAAGTTACTAGGATCCTAAACATAAACATAACATACGCACTATGCCGGCGGCACAGCGGCGCCTGGTAGGGCCTTTTCGGCTGGGGCCTTCTCTTAGTGAGGGTACGGATATTTGTTCTTCTTCTTTCTCCTGGCTATTGTCCCAACTTATTTCATGTCAGCCCTCCTAGTACTCCTGCGCCACACCG
Organism: Petrophora chlorosata; assembly: GCA_951640565.1. NCBI lineage: Eukaryota > Metazoa > Arthropoda > Insecta > Lepidoptera > Geometridae > Petrophora > Petrophora chlorosata. The sequence goes on along the minus strand of OX621196.1, from coordinate 1,548,651 downwards.
TACGGTTGTGGGTTGTCTCTCCTTCGTGTTTGTATATGTCATGTCATTTTTTATTGTTTGTAACCAGGTCTTTGGGTAAGGGTAAAGATCTTTGTTGTCCGAACTATAAATATTTAGAATTAATCCACCACGCTAGATAGTTCGGCTTGGCGATCAATATCCTTGAATTTTACGTAAAATTTACATGATTAGAAGATTATGTGTGAAGATAGTTGCCTACGGCAACACTATCTTTACATAAATAATCTAATGTTCTTTCGCTAAGTACCTTATTATTGAAATCTGTAGTGAATACTAAAATATATAGTTATTATTTTGCTGACTGTACCTGCCTGGTATAAGTAAGTACGCACAGGTATTGGTAAGCGTCTGACCTACAGAACTTACGAAATGACCGTAAGTACGATGAACTTATGTAGGTAGTGAATAATTGTATCGAGAACTACGTTTATTTACTGTAGAGGTACACCGACTCAGCAGTTTGAAGTATTAGGAACTTAAGACCAACCTACCTATTATAGGGTGAAACAATAAAGAGTTATCTAATTTATATAAACAATATTCAACATCATCATCATCATCATCAGCCCATTACGTTCCCACTGCTGGGACTCGGGCCTTCCCTCGTAGAGAGAGTATGGGCCATAATCCACCAGGCTGGCCCTGCGGGTTGGTGGATGTCACATATCCTTAAATTTTTGTTATAAATTCTGGGATATGTCGGTTTCCTCACGATGTTTTCCTTCACCGTTTTCAGAGCGAGTGTTAAATCCGCACATAACTTAAGAAAATCAGTGGTGAGGGGCCAGCGGGATTCGAAATCGGGTGCGTCGGATCGAAAGTCACACGTGCTCCCACTGAGCCACACTCGCTCCATGAAACAATATTAGGTACACATTTATTGTTCACAATATTTAAAAATTTTATAGGAACTAACTTAATAGATTAAGAGCTGTGGATTTTGTAATAATAAATAAATAAATAAAAATCTTCATTTCTTATTTTTTATCAATATAAGGGATCTATCAGTTTTTTATGTGTCTGATTAACCTACTTAGGTTTTTGCCTTTTAACCTATCGACCGCCCAATACGGCTATAGGTACTCGTCATACGAAAAAGTGCTCTCTAAGCCGCGCCGAATAAAGCATATAACGTGATAAAAAGTTAATATATGAAAATTGCGTAGCTCGGTTTAATAGCACGCTTTGCTTCTATAGCTCGGCGCTCAAAAGGTTTAGAAAAGTATCTATAAAATTCGGTTACTTACCTGTTTTGCTGGAGGAAGTACATACATACATGTAGACAAATACATTCGGAGAAATTGCTTTTTTCTTAGATAGGTACATACCTACTTTCTCAAATTTTTGATTAAAAGCTCTCTCTAGGTAAATCAAAAATGTTAAGATTGTAGGTATGTATTTATGGTAGTTCCAGGTACCTATTTATGGGTTATTTGATGTATACATTTTTATGTATAAGTAAGAGGATTTACCCACGTTCAGATAGCTAATGGCGTAGATCTCCATAAACAGTGGAGTATGTATTTTAAAGGTTTGAAGGTTGCATGTATAAGCATGGTTCCAATCACAAGCAGCTCATAAAATGGTACTTATATCTGTGAACTTCTGATGTAATATTGTGTGGGTAACAAATGTTTTTTTTTTTAATATTAATTTAGTTGTTATTTTAGTTTTTAATCGTTTCTGTATTGTGGTGTTCCATATCCCAGAGCCTAAGATAAAGCCAGAGACTCTATGTAGAGAGGTAGGTATAGGTACTATGTAAGTATATTGTTAAATTCATTTCTAATGTGGAAAATAAATCAATGAAAATAAAATTGTTTGTGCTCTTAATGGACCTTTGTGCAAGTAAAGGATGAGGATTCCAGCATTTTAAATCACTATTCACAATATAACTTAGGTAAGTATCTTAATAAGTGAAGTACTTATTTCTAAGCAGCGTATAAATTACTAATGACTAAAAGAGAAACTTATAATTGGTGCTTTTGATGATGTTCACATAGGTTAATGAGGCCAGGGATGTAATTATTCATGATATTAATATTATACTTTTATAATCAATCTCTAGAAGCATTTCTCGAGGCCCACCTTTGACTGAGTTTGCATGTCACTTAGCTATTTGATGTAATAAGCCCTTAAACAAATACTAGTAAGACATTCATTGGCAGTACTTTAGCAGTAAATATCAAAGTGGCAGTAAATATTGAAGTGGCCGATGGGCTTTCTGCCAGATTAGGTCAATAGCCTGCCACTGCCTGCCGGTGGCCAATTCAGGTTTTTTATAGGCAACTAGGTGAGTGGACACGGGCTTTTATTTATGAATAATTTATAAAATTGTGTGCTAGAATGTGAGGGAAAATGGATGTCTAATTTTAAGACAAGCATATTTTATCTATTTTACACAGTTTCTAGTTATATTTATCAATACTTTTAATCTGTAACTAATTTAATTGTTCGGCAATGATAGAACATTTAGATTGTAGTTCCTTTTCAATAAAAGTTTTCTAAAAGACATACATTACTGAGAATCTGTATGATTTAATAAAATTATAACAAATTTCACTGCAGTCCAATCCCACACAACTCAGACAAACTTCTAATAAAAATAGAATTGGTAGAAATAAAATTATTTCTGCGAAACCGGCATGACAGTTCAGTCGTCTCCGCACGGCTGTCTCAACACTGTGTTATTTATAAATGTGAACACTATCCCAGGATCGACACTTGGGCAATATTATACTGTACTACTTCCAGTAGGGATTGTAGATGGATAGGTCAGTTAACAGGGTTTCTAAAGTTTTAAATGCAGCTTTTGTTCAATCCAAAATTATCACTTTCTGCTCAGTCCTATAAATAGCACAGTTTTACCCTGGAGTAGATAGCGCCGCATGCATAACGACAGAACTATCGACACCAGAGTGCCACTAAAGGAACGAAAATGTAAACAAGTGGAAAGAAAACACAGGTGTATCTACTGAGCAAGTGAGTTCAACAGGTGAAATTTGATGCCCTCAAAAACCGGCGACAGGATGCGCGAAACCTGACCCCCGTTACCCTACGTCTCCTCAAAACCTCACTTTCACGTCACCAGACTTCGCGATCTCGCGAAATACTTCGCAAAGCACCTATCACACCTCGAAAACATTATAGTTATAGTTAACAAACGATAAATACCTTTTCCTTCGCCCGTCCAGCATGTTTTTGCACTGTTTTCGCGAGCAACGCACTTTTACTTTCAGACATTTTTATCACTTTCTCATAACAGAACGTCTTTATTTCAATACACCACAATCTGCATCCGAATTTGGTTGCAGCTGTTTTATGTCACACGTCAAAATCCAAATACGTGTTGTCTCCGTGCTGCACTCTCGCGAATGAAAGAAATTCGAGTTTTAGCACCCTAGCGCCGCGTAGCGAAGGAGTTTCAGCAAAACCTGTGATTTGCAGTTCATTTTATTTGTTTTAGATGGCGCTAATATAAATATTTGACAAAAGACCCTAAGACTTTTATATTAAAAATAGGCAACAGCTGAATACTGTACTTCACTCAGTAATCGGTGATCTATTAAACAGTTTTGTTAGAGTACCCAAATATACTTCTTTGCAACTAATATGACAAGCAGTTTTTTATTTTAATCATTAAGGTCTCACACTCCTCAATGATTTTAATTGTGTAGGTGCTGCTATCTAACATTGAAGCGTGCTAAACATAACACTTTTTTTTTAATCCACCCGTTAGGGCAGGCTAAAATCTCTAGGACCATACCGCCATGTAGTTGTGTAGTTTTTAATTGATAGTTTATTATTCCATTTATAATGCATTTGTTAAGAATGAGGGTCATCAGCAACAAGCCTGCATAAAGTTCCACCACTTTATTGAAGCACTAGAAGAGGGTCCGGCTTGTTGCTATTGTCTCCCATTCTCAACAAAATCCGTGTATTGTACAGCAAATATTTGGAGGCTAAATAATGCACAGCTAATATTGCACACCCAATAATTCATGTACATGGCTTCCAAATATTGGGGTGTGCAATCCAGTAATAACAAAAAGAAAAATAACAAACTTAAAAACTAAAGTGTCACAATGGGCGGTCTTATCGCTCAAAGCGATCTCTTCCAGACAAACTTTGGATTGAGAGGAATTCATTATGTACGTGGTATGCAATAAAGTGTAATAGTACTGTAGTGTTTTTTGTATTAGTTATTCACCCACTGTAGTAATAGGATTCCTCAAAGGCAGCAAGCCAAATGAGTACTGAAAGATACGTAAGAAACATGGGCGAAATTCCCGTGATCTGCTTAAATTTCTCCTGAAACTTTCTAAGGCGGCTGTCTTCTGGGTTCTCGATGGGTCTGAAGACGTCCGGCTCGCCGAATGAGAAGACCGGCACCAGAGATGCTCTGAAAATGATGGAGTTTAAGGATTAAATCACGTTTTTGGGACAACATAAAAAGCAATGTTTTTCCTTATTTTGTTTCATTTGCCTACACTCGTGCAAGTTTACGATACATATGATGGTTAATATTTCACCGATATTACACATGATCACTCGAAATAACACTTGTTTGGAAAATAAAACAAAATGGAACTGTATCAATTTTCACTTCCCGCCAAAAAGCCTTTATAATCTGTACAATACTAGCTGTACCAAAGTCGTCACGAGCTGTATTTCGCATCCAATAATGTACAGTATTGCACACCTTGACATTTGGAACAGTACATGTGTTATTGGCTGTGCAATAATGGCTGTGCAATATCGACACGAGCTGAGTTTGTACAGGCAATATTTGCCGTCCAGGAAAAGCCGGCTGAGTACCTATTTGAAACCACCTTTTTGTACATGGAATATTGGCTGTACAATATCGGCTGTGCAATTTTGGCTGTACATTATTATGGTCGTACAATATAATATAGTCTCCCGACTGTTTCGTTTGTATTTCAATTTTCGATAGGTATATAAAGGAAAAGAAGGATATCAATAAACTTTTTAACATTTTACATTAATTGTACGAGACTAAGAAAATTATGGTATGGCTTTATCTGTTGTTTGTCTTATTTTCAGAGATTTTGCCTTAACATAAACTCAGTCATTTGGTAAAAAAATGAAATCTGTAACAGGACCAAAAAACAGAGCTGCAAAAAAATGCGATCAACACGGCTCGTCGGAAGGAGCTGGAGTTTTTCCAACGAGCGCTGGATATCCAATGGCTGAACAACCGCATGGAAGACGGCCGGATGGGCCGCTGTCTCGCGCTTATACGACAGGAAGCCGACATGGAAAAGGAGTATCAAGAGGTTCTTATTTTACCTGGCATTTAAATAAACGAAATTAGTAGAACTGGCTGTACCAGCCAACTCCTATTTCAATATCTGCTTATCTAAGTCAATAAGTTTTAATTTATTTTGTGATTCCTGTAACAAATAACCCTCCTTGTGTGTTCATTAAATGTCGCCTTTGTGGCACATGTTGTATTAAGTATATAACTTCTTCAGCGCACTGACCACGCAGCTATCGTTAATGCAACTGCTGCTAGAGAAATCGCTTTAGGCATCGAAGTGGCTCAAGTCCGCAGAGAGGAAGCTTGTGAGTTACTCCGGAGGCATTACCTGAGGGAAAGAGACCCGAGCCTGAGGAAGCTGCAAAAGAAACTGCAATCTGGGTACGCATGCAGAGATCTCAGACTGCAGATACAGAATAACGAATATAGGAGGTTACAGGAGAAGGTTTGTATTTGCATTTGATTAAATACTAGAAATAACATTTTCTTTGTAAGGAACATATGCAATCAGCTATTTGTTGCTGCCGTGTAGTGTGTAGCTCCTTGCAGCAATGACCTCAGCACGCAAAGACATTGAGCTTCTTCACACAGTTGCTGAAACTGCTGCAGCAACTGCGTGGCCAGCTGATTCGGGTGAACTGCCCGTCTGTGTTTATATGTGATGTTTATAATCTTGATAGTATTTTTACCTGTGTCTACTTTAGCTATAAGAGTTACAAGTATGATTCTGTATTTTTGACCCATTGAAATCTGAGCCTTGCACATTATCATATGGAATTTGATCTTGCTATGGGTTAACCTATCTTTGGGATCTTAACCAATTTAAATGAGTTAATCATTCACTAAACTGCACTGTACTACACATTTACCGCACATATTGTCTATAGAAAAGGCCCATGTCCCAGTACTGGAAATTTAATGGGATGTTGATGTCTTTTAAGGATATCATGACATGTCTCTAACTTTTGCAATGTTTGCATGCTGCAAAGAAGTTAGTGTACAAGTAAGTAACAATAATTTAGGTTTTGATTTTTACTTGTATATTTCTTACTTGTTTATTATTTGTATATATTATTTTATTTTCGAAATGCCATTACATCACAACCAATTTAACACAACACTGTCTTAAATCAATAACTTTGCATTGTACCAATGGGGCTGGCATGTTTGTGTCGACTAAAAGTCCCTTAAAAACTATAGAAATAAAAAAAATTACCAGCAAAAGAAAAAGCACTGATATTCCAAGCAAAACCTAGTACAGATAAGCTACTAACTTTATATTCTTCCTTCGAAAAATACTAGCTTAGCCTGGCAGCACAGATTACTTAATAGTTACTATGTAGTCGGGCTGTGACCCACATTGTAAATTTTCCAGGAAAAAAGGATATTCCTCAAAATCCATTCTGTTATTATGGAACTAAGTGGTTAAAAACACACACCCTTTAACATCCTTTTAAAATAATTTATAACATATAAACACCTTAACATTTTTAGGCCGAAGAAAAATGCACAAACATGCATGTCCTAAACTCTCTCTATGACAACATAGAAGCTGACAAAATGGAGGAAGCCAACAAGGTGACGCGAAATAGGGCATACTGCAAGGAGCTACAGCAACAACTCATCAATAAGGAACGAGAGAAGCAGTGTCTCTATGAGGAGAGCCTGATTGAGAAGAAGATGCTTGAGGAGATTATGAGGACCCTTGCTGATGAGGATCAGAGGTACTTTACCCTTTTATAGATTCGTAGACATTATCCCAAATAAAAACAATACTAATAATTAATATTAGGGCTTACGTTACATTTACCTAATTGCAATCTCCGCTCAAAAGCACCATCTACTCTTTCTAAAATGATAACTTCATATTCTTCTTGATAATAATTCAAAGTCATTTTTCTTTGATTTTCTCCAAGTGTGCGCTAAATTAGATTATTTGAAGGAATGTACTTGAAAATGGCGGGTAAACACTGGACAAGACAGGCACTGGACAGGCAGGAATGGAAGAGGATGGGGGAGGCCTTTGCCAAATGGCAAACAGACAATGATGTTGTCAAAAATGAAAACATACTTAGTTAGTTAAATAATTAGTATAAGCTTGAATAATAAGTATAAAATTGTAAATCTATAATGTCTGAATAAATGGCTATATTATTATTATTATTATTACTTGAAAATAGAATTTGTTTCCAATTTCTATTTTGATTATTTTTGCAAAGAGCATATTGAATCATAAATGCGTTAGCGCCGTTCAGTGAAATTTTTTTGTGTAATTTTATTTATCTTTTTTCTATATATTAAAGTTACCACTTTTTGACTCGTAGAGAGCTGGCCGAGAAGCGGAAGACGACGGCGCGCCTGAAGCGGGAGATGGTGTCGTCCGCCGCCGCGCGCGCCGCCTGGCGCAACAAGCAGAAGGAGCTCGCGGTGCTGGAGGAGCGCGACATCGAGAGGCAGCAGGCCATGCAGTCCGACCGCTCCGCTGCCGTGTGAGTACACGCAGCGAGCAGAAGGAGCTCGCGGTGCTGGAGGAGCGCGACATCGAGAGGCAGCAGGCCATGCAGTCCGACCGCTCCGCTGCCGTGTGAGTACACGCAGCGAGCAGAAGGAGCTCGCGGTGCTGGAGGAGCGCGACATCGAGAGGCAGCAGGCCATGCAGTCCGACCGCTCCGCTGCCGTGTGAGTACACGCAGCGAGCAGAAGGAGCTCGCGGTGCTGGAGGAGCGCGACATCGAGAGGCAGCAGGCCATGCAGTCCGACCGCTCCGCTGCCGTGTGAGTACACGCAGCGAGCAGAAGGAGCTCGCGGTGCTGGAGGAGCGCGACATCGAGAGGCAGCAGGCCATGCAGTCCGACCGCTCCGCTGCCGTGTGAGTACACGCAGCGAGCAGAAGGAGCTCGCGGTGCTGGAGGAGCGCGACATCGAGAGGCAGCAGGCCATGCAGTCCGACCGCTCCGCTGCCGTGTGAGTACACGCAGCGAGCAGAAGGAGCTCGCGGTGCTGGAGGAGCGCGACATCGAGAGGCAGCAGGCCATGCAGTCCGACCGCTCCGCTGCCGTGTGAGTACACGCAGCGAGCAGAAGGAGCTCGCGGTGCTGGAGGAGCGCGACATCGAGAGGCAGCAGGCCATGCAGTCCGACCGCTCCGCTGCCGTGTGAGTACACGCAGCGAGCAGAAGGAGCTCGCGGTGCTGGAGGAGCGCGACATCGAGAGGCAGCAGGCCATGCAGTCCGACCGCTCCGCTGCCGTGTGAGTACACGCAGCGAGCAGAAGGAGCTCGCGGTGCTGGAGGAGCGCGACATCGAGAGGCAGCAGGCCATGCAGTCCGACCGCTCCGCTGCCGTGTGAGTACACGCAGCGAGCAGAAGGAGCTCGCGGTGCTGGAGGAGCGCGACATCGAGAGGCAGCAGGCCATGCAGTCCGACCGCTCCGCTGCCGTGTGAGTACACGCAGCGAACAGGAGGACGACAATACTGCGAAATTACTTGTCAAGGTCTCCACTTGTTATGCCGTGTGTCGAGGCAGCGAGCGGCGTGACTCGCGGCTGCCTTTAGTGGAGTCCCGGCCTAAGAGCTATCGTCACAGGGCGACGAATGCAGTGCAGTGCCTCACAAAGTTTTGTCAAAACAGTTCTGTGTGATGCTACAATTGTTATGGGCTGGCATGTTGCTTACAAGCGGAGGTCTTTATTTTGTAACGACATAATTCGACAGAAAATATTTCAACAACACAAACATTCAATTTACTTACTGGCGCTTCGCCTGCCGCTGCCGCGGCACGCTCGCTTCGCTCGCTCGGCTCGCGCGATGTTACAGTGACTGCTCTCTCTAACATAACCTAGTATTTGAAGCCGTTTGTGTTGTCGAAATATTTTCTGTCGAACTTGTCGAATTATGTCTTTCGAAATAAGTTACTCGCCTACCTGTAGTAAAAATACATATGTTTATTTTTATTTATTAGTATAAATTTATTCTCAATTACAGAATTGCAGAACGTGATCGAAAGATGCGTGTGAAAGAAGAGATAAACGCGAAAATAGTGAGCAAGATATTAGCAGATGAGGTGAGTTAAAGATTGGCGTCAGCACAGTATTACAATACTAGAAAAACTGTGTATGTTTTTTATTTTCTTTATATGAGAAGAATATGAAGGGACCAACGTCTTTCATGGTTCTGAGAGCCTCTCCGTAGCATTAAGGCATACTGGTGGTAGGTTTCTCGTATGCGAGAGGCTGTCTGGGTAGGTACCACCGCTTTGCCAGTTATTCAGCCGCCAAGCAGTAGTGCGCAAGCATTACTGTGTTCCGGTTTGAAGGGCATTGTAGCCAGCGAAATTACTGGGCATTATGAGACTCAACAGCTAATTGTCTTAGAGTGACGAGCGCACTGCAGCGCCACGCAGGATTTTGCAAAATAAAGTTCTGGGTGGTGCTGTTATTGATATGGGCTGGCGTATTGCTTACCATCAGGCAAACGACCAGCTCGTCTCGTCACTCAGTTACATAAAAAAAAAATTTACGATGTTGGTTCCTTTGTCGTGAACTAGATCAATGACTTTTGTATTATATTGACATTGTATTGTCGCCGAAGTAAAAGGAAACTTAAAAATATTGCTAGATACTGTAAAATCGATGTTTTGGCGGAAACCGAAACCGAAACTACCACTGTAGCTTGGGCTAGAGATCGCTTTAAGCGATAAGGCCGGCTATTATACTACCGTGGTAAGGAATTTTGTGCCGTTATTATTTATTTAGTAAGTAAACTTTAGAAATTAGAGCGAGTGTGGCTCAGTGGGAGAACGTGCGACTTTCGATACGACGCACCCGAGTTCGAATCCCGCAGGCCTCGCACCACTGACTTTCTTAAGTTATGTGCGGATTTAACACATGTCCAAGAATTTATCACAAAAATTCAAGGACATCCACCAACCCGCACTGGGCTAGCGTAATAGATTATGGCCCATACTCTCTCTATAAGAGAAGGCCCGTGTCCCAGCAGTGGGAACGTGATGGGTTGATAATTATTATTTAATAGACATTCCGCCAATTCGTACAAAGCGTTTTGGTTCCACGTTTATAGTGCGAACCGCTAAGGAATGGAACTCATTGTCGTCTTTGTTTCCTGATAACTGCAATCTGGGTCTCTCCAACGCCAGAGTGAATAGGTCAGAATGAATCTTCTAGATCTACGTGTTCCATCTTCGGCCTCATCGTCGTCACATCAGGCAAGATGATGGTCAAACGTAGATCAATCTTAAGTAAAAAAAATGTATTTTGTAAACTGGTATGCAATAAAGCTTTTTTTGGCAGTATAGCTTTAGTGTTTATAAATTGTATATATATGCTAGTCTGTAAGGTATATATTTTATGGGCCTCTGGTACTTTTTAACCGACTTCAAAAAAGGAGGAGGTTCTCTGTTCGATTGTTTTTTTTTATGTTTGTTACCTCATCATCATCATCATCATCCCATCACGTTCCCACTGTTGGGACACGGGCCTTCTCTCATAGAGAGAGGATGGGCCATAATCCACCACTCTGGCCCAGTGCGGGTTGGTGGATGTCACATGTCCTTGACTTTTTTGTGACTAATTCTTGGACATGCCGGTTTCCTCACGATGTTTTCCTTCACCGTTTCTAGAGCGAGTGTTAAATCCGCACATAACTTAAGAAAGTCAGTGGTGCGGGGCCAGCGGGATTCGAACTTGGGTGCGTCGGATCGCAAGTCGTACGTGCTCCCACTGAGCCACACTCGCTTTGTTACCTCAGAACTCCGTCATTTATGAACCGATTAGAAAAAATATTTTTGCGTTGGGTTCAGTATAGCTACGAAGTGGTCCCATATAAATTTCATCGATATGTGACCTTGGACTTCGAAGATACATTGAAGTCGGTTTTTGTTTTTTCTAAAAATTAATTATAATTTGTTAACTGTATTATTGCCTGAAATAAATAAATGTATTATTATTATGATAAAGAGTTTCGTATTGTTATTTGAAGTTTATTTAATCTCCAGGCCGAGCGCCAAGAGCGGGAGCACATCATCAAAATGCTACAAGAACAGGAGTATCTCGAGAAGAACGCTAACGACGACGTCGTCGACTCTACTAAAGCAGGTCGAGTCAAACAGGCGACCAAAGAAGCGCTCACAGCACAGATGAAGAATAGAAAGAAGCTGGCTGAAGAAGAGAGGCAGAGAGAAGCCGAGATCAGGAAAGAGGTACAATATAATCAATACAAAAATCATTTATTACCAAACGAAACAATAGCTATACAATATTTTTAAGCTATTGCATAGCTTCTATCGCGGGCCTTGAGCGTGGAGACCGAATCCAGAAATTCCGTAACGAAAATAACCTAACACCCCCCACTCCGAATGCTATGCAATAGCTTTACCGCGGCAGTCTCCGAGTGCCACACGTCTTTTTATTTTATATATGACTAATGGGCAAACAAGCAGACGGCCCGCCTGGATGGTAAGCGGTTACCGTCGCCTATGTACACCTGCAACACTCGGGGCGTTACTGGTGCGTTGTCTACCTTTAAGGACCCTTTTCACCCTTCTTTTAAAGTACCCCATGTTATTATAGCTCTGCGGAAAAAACCTAATAATAATAAAACCCCAAGTCTTTTAAAAAATAAATATAATATATACTAATAATAAATATTATTAAGTCAAAAGGATATAGGCTACTTTGTATTAAGGGAAATCGCGGGTGAAACCGCAAGGCGCAGTTAGTAACAAAATATATAAACAAAACCTTCGCTTTCTCTTTCAGACCGAAGCCAGATTCCGGGCGGATGAACAGAAAGCGCGCGAAATAGAAGTCGAAAAGAAAAATAAAGGGCGCCTGTATTCACAACAACTACTCAAGCAAATTGAGGACAACGCGACGCGCCGCGAGAAGGACAGAGCATTGGAAGTGGCGCGCGCGCAGTATGTGTGGGACTATAATAAAGCTTGGTAAGGAATCCTAATATCTAATGGAGGTCTCGTATAGCTCGTATGCAGCCTACAATGATTTATTGATAATCTATTGCATACTGGCAGTTTGCTGTTTAAACTGATGTTACCTTGAAATGTCTTTTAGAAAATAATCTCGCTGTAAACATTATTTTTTTTTTACGCATAAAATGTCTATGTTTGGCCAATATCTCGCCTGATGTGAAGCGATGATGTGGCCTAAGATGCAGCACATAGATCTAGTGAAAGACTGCAGTTGAGTGGCTGCTCAGACCCGTCTCCCCGATGTTCACCGAAAATCATCCAGAAACACGACTAGGTCGCTTGACTTTGTTCGGTGGCTGGTATTACAACCAAGGCCAGAGCCTACTACTCCAAAGCGCGTAACATCACGATGTTTTCCTTCACCGTATTAGAGTGAGCGTGCAAAATCTGCACTAAACTATAATAAGTCATTGGTGCAGGGCTGAGTCGGGTTTCGAACCCAGGTGCGTCAGATCGAAAAGCGCACGAGGTCCCCCTAAGCCACACTACAAAAGTAAATAAATGTATTAAAGAAACAAGGACCCAACTCTCTATTACTTGGTCATTGGGGACGAAGGCCCCTAACAAGGGGTCCAATAAAACAATCCCAAAAATGTATTGGGCAAATTGACTCAAATCTCATACACCATCGAGGTTGCGGATTCGATTCCCGTGACAGGACAAATGTTTGTGCCCAGGAAAAAAACCGCAAGCATTTGTTTCGTGTCTGGGTCTTGTGGGACCATGGTTCTCATATTTCCTGGTTCCCTAGATACATGGAATCCTAGTTAGGGGCCAGGATCTAGATATGCGATCGTTGGACGTATTTATTTACTTACTAAAGCTATCTTACTTAATGTTTTAAATGTTAAAGTGCGTGAGGATGGATGGATGTTTGCTACTCAATTACGAAGAAACTACTGAACAGATTTTGATAAAATTTGGTATCTAGGTATTTTAGGTCCTGAAAAAGGACATAGGATCTGAATAGTCAAGGAGTGGAAAGCATTGCCAACGTCTGTGTTTCTTGACAACTACCTGGGAGTCTACAATTCCAGACTAAACAGGTATCTTCTACTCGTGGTAGGTCTCTCGTATGCGAGAGGCCGTCTGGGTAGGTACCACTGCTTTGCCAGTTATTGTGCCGCCAAGCAGTAGTACGCAAGCGTAACTGTGTTCCGGTTTGAAGGGCATTGTAGCCAGCGAAATTAATGGGCATAATGATACTTAATATCTGATGTCTCGGGGTGATGAGCGCGATACAGGGCTACGCAGTATGTTTTATGATATTAAATGCTGCAATTGTTATTAAAGTGCCACACAGAACGTGGTGGACGGAGGCGTGGCGCTTACCATCAGGTGAACGACTTGCTCGTCACATTACTCAGATCCTTAAAAAAAGAGCGTGTTACATCTTATACCCCATCATCGCTTACCATCAAGTGAGATAGTGGTCAAATGCAAAACTAAAATAGTATAAAAAACCTACCCCATTCAAAATTTTAAATTCCCGACGCAAGAAGGAGGTGTGGTATACGTTTGACCACTATGTGTGTGTCTGTCTGTGGCATCGTATCTCTTAAACGGGTGAACCGAATTAGATGCGGTTTTTTTATTTGAAAGCAGGTTTTCTACCGGTGGTTCTTAGACATGATTTATCAAAATCGGTTCAGCCGTTTTTTACTTTGTCGGGGGTTTTTTATATTGTAGTTTTAACCACATGTAATTTGTATCCGCAGGGACGCTGAAGTAGCCAAAGAGCGCAAAGAAATCGTCAGAGAGCACGCGCCCAATCTACTCGGCTACCTACAGGCCGCCGTCCTCAAGAAGGAAGACTTGCCGACCGTGCGCGAGGGAGCCAATCAGAGACCAGAGCTGGCCAAGTTAGATATTGAGGCTATGGCCATTTCGAAACGGCCGCGTCGGTTCGCGAAGTGTAACGCTCAGTGTATGATTTTGAGGGAATACTAGAACGATTAATGAACGAACGATGAAGACCGTCCATATTGTTTAATAGTTTGTGTATTGAAGTTAATTTTTACAATGACAAAGCTATAATTTGGTTTCACCGATACCATACAGAACGATCGAGTTTGTATGAACAGTTGAAATAATGTTGCTCTTCTATACATACAGAACGATCGAGTTTGGAAGAACAGTTGAAATAATGTTGCTCTTCTATACATACAGAACGATCGAGTTTGTATGAACAGTTGAAATAATGTTGCTCTTCTATACATACAGAACGATCGAGTTTGGAAGAACAGTTGAAATAATGTGGCTCTTCTATACATACAGAACGATCGAGTTTGTATGAACAGTTGAAATAATGTTGCTCTTCTATACATACAGAACGATCGAGTTTGGAAGAACAGTTGAAATAATGTTGCTCTTCTATACATACAGAACGATCGAGTTTGGAAGAACAGTTGAAATAATGTTGCTCTTCTATACATACAGAACGATCGAGTTTGGAAGAACAGTTGAAATAATGTTGCTCTTCTATACATACAGAACGATCGAGTTTGTATGAACAGTTGAAATAATGTTGCTCTTCTATAATACATACAGACGGTCGAGTTTTGTATGAAGAGTTGAAATAATGTTGCTCTTCTATACGATCGAGTTTGTATCAATAGTTTGTATGTTGTTTAATAATGCCCACTGATACCTTTTTAATTATTTCATTACAGCATTTTAATTACCTTCCAATGTACATGAGTGATTTTAGCTTTGAAAATTAACGTGGTTTGGACACATTATTAATAATAATTTACGGACGACACTCACGTTTAAATTGGAGTAATCCAACTATAGTCTCAACCACATCCGGGGGTCTTTTTCAAGGCGAGTGCGGAACGCGTCACGCCTCGCAAAGTGCTAGTGTCACCCGTAAATTATTATTAATAATGATTTTTAGATTTTTAAAATTGTATTATTGTCTTATAGATCTAGTAGTAAAGTGTTCCCAAAATGTCGGCTGCTTTTTTTAAGATCTCGATGAAAATTACTAATAATAATATTATTTTAATGTAATAGACTGACAAATGTTGTGATATTATAATTCTTATTTCAATAAACTAATTTTGTATTTAATTTTTTTTTAACTAACAGTAATTTTAACGAAACTTGACAAGGTATATTTGAATCAAGATTAAAGTCATTTTTTTCCTAGCAGTAGCAAAATTGTAAGATCGGGTACCTATAAGACACTAGATATAATATGGATCATCAATTCTGTGTAATTCGCAAATTCTTCTTACAAACGGAAAAAAAACTTCTAAAACGGTGAAGGAAAACATCGTGATGAAACCCGCTTACGCGCTTTGGAGTGGTAGGCTCTGGTCGTGGTTGTAATACCACCCACCGAACAAAGCCATGCCGTCAAGCGACCTAGTCGTGTTTCGGGATGATGTTCGGTGAACTATCGGGGAGACGGGTCTGAGCAGCCGCTCAACTGCCGTCTCTCTCTAGATCTATGTGCTCCATCTTAGGCCACATCATCGCTTCACATCAGGCGAGATAGTGGCCAAACATAGATTTATAAAGTGTAAAAAAAAACAAACATAATATTATTCTCCCCATTTTAATTCTATCGTAATAAAGATTCGATCCACCTCACTAAATTAAGCACCAGCGTTAAAAAAGTGATTAAAAGTACCAGGTTACCAGCCAGAGCAAACATACGGTCAAAAGAGGCGAAACTCAAACAATAATTAAGTGAAACCGTGGTTAGCGCTCGAAATATTTAACCGAATCAAATTAATTCCAAATACGGGTGGGGAATATTAAAAGGGTGGTGTGGGGTGACCATGCTAGTAGCATGGCGGTTGGACGCAGGACCCTGCTGAGAATTACAATAATATGACTAAAAATACCATAAATATAGTAATCAAAGTAATCAATGATCCTAATAGAGGGTCGGACAGTAATAAAAAAATATATAAACTTTTGACAATTGAATTGAGAATCTCCTCCTTTCAAAGTCGGTTAAAATTGAGACTTATCCGCGATCCCCAAACTTATCACGAGGCCTGCGTCTTGGGGGTGTAGTGCAATTTTACCAAATGAATTTTATGTTACCAATGAATGAGAATGTTCGGAGGGTTTCAATTACAAGTGAAACATATTTCGTGTTACCCAAACAAAATAAGTCAAATTAGTACATATTTTAAATACATATGTTGTCCTTAGAGTACGTATTCATGGCCACCGTGTCCAACTCGCTCAAGTTAGCATTTTTTCGCAATAAAGTAATAAAAGCCGCCGCATCAGCGTTCCTCGAACACGAGTAAACGCCGGGCCACGCTCACCGCGATAAGCATCTGTGCACCCTTCTATACTACCCGTAGTGAACTACACAGTACGTTAGCTCCACTACGGTTCATTCGGTCCCTTTTATTGACTAGAAGGTCAACAGAATAACAATCATGAAGCACGAAAGGAAACGTGGTTCGTGACAATAACCAGTTGGCACGTCGCCGTCGCGCGACACGATTTGGCTTCTGCCAAAGGCTTCGTAGACACTGCTTTCGGATTTACCAATTAGCCGCGTAGTCGGCTTAATACATATATAATAGTGGACCGCGGCTTTCTGCCATGATCCCGTCTCCATGTCGTGTTATTTATACAGAAAATGGGCTCGTTTCACATGCAAATAACGTATATCTTTAAATATATCTATTATTGATTAATTAATTTAATTTCATGTTATGTTTATCAATAAAGCTTAATTTGAAAGTCTATGGTTCTAGACTCGATTCTGTTTCAATTATTTTAATAACTAGGTATTTTTTTTTAATAACGGTGGTTTTTTAAGTCCAAGTGCGAAAGGTTGTAGTTCTTGTAACAATGGTTTGAAACGTTGGTAAAATGCCCCATTTGTGCCGTCCCACGTTTGCTAAACATCAATCACTGCGTTCCACTGTCTCCCCATTCCAGCGGCCGAATCGACACTCCATACCCTCGTTATTTGCTCGACATAAGCTTATCAGGGGGTACAAAAATTGCGTTTGTTTAAATAAATATTGCATCGTTGACAATCCGCGTTTGAGGATGATATCGCTGATAAAAATAATGGAAATGTGTAAATCCTTACCCTACCTTGTGTACCTTGTATGGATGGCTAATGTAGGTAGATATAGCATATTATTGTTCATGTTTTTTATTACTGCGGAAGATAAAATATTGCAAAAAATGTAACAGCAAGGAATGGGTCGATTTTCAGGTTTTATGGTGTGCCTCCATTTGATGTATCTGGCTCATTTAAACTTGTAGAAGCCATTGGTGGCTTGGTCAACCGGGAGTCGAAATCATTGAAGAGCATTGGCATTATTTACATTTTCCGCCGCCATTTTATCAGTTACCCTGTCAATGCAGTAGGTACATGTTACAACGCGTCGGTCGATTTATAAAATTTCTTGGTGTTATTTTGAGTAATTCAAGTGTTTCTTTTTTGTTTTTGCAAGAAATTGATGAATGTAAAGAAATAATTAACACCTAGGCGTGGATTGTGAAGGAAAGCTATTGAAAGCACTGTTTTTTTTGTCGATTTTGATTGATTTTCTTCGAAATGGTGAAGTGCCTAAGAAAGTCCATCTCCTTGACACTAAATAAGGACCTTATAAACTGCCAAAATTGTGATTGCTATAGACTTAATAAGGCCCAAGGGCTAAGACTGACAACTGACAATGTTCCTAAATATGTTATTTTTATGCATAAAATTATTTTAGTTAGTACATAACAATACGAAAATAAACTGTGTTTTTTTAAACACATAATTCAAATGTGTTATACTGCACAACATGGAAATAACATAATAAAGTAATATAGTTTTGGAAATACCTACAGAAAAGAAATGAGCCTTATTGAGATCACCTATTCCTAATAAGGTCCATTGACAAGCTTTTTAAAAACAAATTTTGTTCTTAATTTACTTTTGATGCATGATTTTTGTTCAATGTTTTTACTTCAAATATGAGCATTTTGTATACTTTAGATGTTTTTTTTGAGTTCAAATGCTTCTTAAATGAAATTTATAAGGATTTGCAAAAACGTGGTCCTTATTAGACGAATATACCTCACCAATCGACATCGTGAGATGGAGCTCGTTACGACAACAGGTAAAAGCTTGGAACTGAAGCAAACAATAAATGGTGAACTGATTTAATGACGTTTTTAATTTGAAGTTATAGACCCTTGAGTTGGCGTGTGCTGCGCAGATTTCTGTTTATTTTTCTCCATCCTCTGTTTGTAAAACTCTAAAGCCTGCTTGAAGGTCAGCTGTTCTTCTAGATGTTTCTGCTCCTTTATACCGAAAGTGGTTTTCTCTGAGTACCATTTCAGATACTTTGTGTAATCCTGATGAAAAAGCGTATAAGATAAATTATAGAGATCAGCCACCACCTACTATGATGGCGACTGTAGTGTTATACCAAAGTGTCCTTTTGTGGTCAGGATGGTTCTACTGAACACCAATAAGGTCGTTTTGTTGGCCTGATGGCCAGTTTATGTTATCGTTAAGGAATATGGGGAGCCAATACTATTTTTATAAGGTTTTTACAACCGATAACTTCGGGTAGGGATAAGAATTGCACTAACCATTTCGCTTTCAGCGTCATCTTGAAGGACGAAGTCATATACATCTATTGGGGATAGACCACGTGCTGCTATTCTGAAAATGTATTATTACCTACTATTATATGTATACAGCACTTAATTAATTCGGCAAAACTCTTTACATGCTACGTAATAATATAAATATGTGTATCTATTTAATCAACTTGGATTGCATATCCACGCACTACTGAATAGACAGCTTCTGTGGTGTAGTGGTTGGGCAGGTTGGCTCAAATCTCATACACCACCTCAAAATAATTTTAATAGTACAAGTACGCCAATGAGGTTGAGGGTTCGATTCCCGCGACGTGATAAATGTTTGAGCACAGAAAAAAAACGCAAGCACTTGATTCGTGTCTGGGTGTTCTGGGACCATGGTTTCTTAGTTCCTGGGGGCCTACTCCGAGTTGTTTTCGTTCGTTCGTTCGTGCGGACTAAAAGAGACACTCTTATGCCTGTTGCATAGCGCTGTCCCTTTCATCCGACAGAACGAAGATCGTAATTACTTTTTCAGAGTAAGGCCCCTGGTTCCCTAGATACAGGATATCCCAGTTAGGGGTCAGAATCCTAGTTATTATTTATTTATAGGAGGGAGAAGCCTCATCCATTGCCTTTCGACGTTCCTCGCAATGTTTTCTCTGACCATCCTGACTATTAATTATTCTGTGTGTATCAGGCCGGTAGACTTGTACCTACTATTAATTATTCTGTGTGTATCAGGCCGGTGGACTTGTACCTACTATTAATTATTCTGTGTGTATCAGGCCGGTGGACTTGTACCTACTATTAATTATTCTGTGTGTATCAGGCCGGTGGACTTGTACCTACTATTAATTATTCTGTGTGTATCAGGCCGGTGGACTTGTACCTACTATTAATTATTCTGTGTGTATCAGGCCGGTGGACTTGTACCTACTATTAATTATTCTGTGCCAATACTCTGCTTTAAGTTTTCGCCCATTTCTCGGGTATCAATCGCCTTGGTCCACTTGTTGCCTTCCCGTCTTACCAAGTGCCCTGCCAATTTCCACTTTTATTATTTAATAAAAGTGGAAATTGAAAAACTATAAAACTAAGTAGGTACATAAATGTCTTTAGGTATTTACCTAAGGACATTTATGTACCTACTTAGTTTCTTTACCTTGCGATTGTTTCTGCCGACATAAACTTTTCTAAAGCGTTCTTCAGGAAACCAAAACTGTACCTCTGGAGTACGTAAGCCAAGCTACTGATGTCCAAGTCCTTAGGAAGAACGGCATGACTGAAATAAGGTACTTAAAATAATAATTATTAATCACTTTATTACTGCAGTTAATTTTAAAATACAACGGTAACTTTGACAGATATTCAAGCGGCAAGCAGTAGTGTCCAAATATTAATGTGATCGAATTTGAAGGGCTTTGTTTCAAGCGTTGACACACACGAAGAAAGACCATAGTCTCAGAGTGACAAGCGCAGTGTGATACCGTGACAGATTTTGTAAAGCAAAGCGCTACGATTGTTATGGGCAGGCTTGCTGCTTACCACCAGGAGAACGACCTGCTCGTCAGTTACATAAAAAACTACCACTAATATAATTCCCTTTTACAACATTTTCAAAGAACCAAATCCTTAATAAAAAGTTTCATGGTATGGTACTGAGCACTCTTCTTTACAGAAAAACTATGAGTATCTCGTATCTCTATAGTTGACGACATGGTTCCTAAGAACATATTTTCCCTACCTATTGGGTTTAGGTGATTAAATAGTGAATGGGCAACCTGAACTTTCGCATTTGCAAGTTATAAATAATAATGTTACCTTAGTAGCCAATCATTGAGTATCTGTACTACAGTGCCATAAGAAGCGGTTGGCAGCAGGACCACTGTAGGAAAGTTATTTAATAACTTCTGGCTCTTCACCGCCCAGGGGTCTACGCAGGTCCCTCAAAAATCATGTGTCGAAAGAAGCTTTCTTCACTAGTTGAGTCTACTCCTTAAGAAATGATGGACGGACCCTCCTTGGGCGGTCAATTTGATCTCGCTTTCAACCAAGTGCGCCTGTTGACGTCGTACCCCTCAGAATACAGAAGGTATACTACTTTACCTATGAGAGTAATTTTGTCCGTTTTATGGATATTTTTGGACAACTTCTTAACAAAGTAGCGTTCTATTAATTTCCAATCGATGTTTGCGTCTTCTGGTGGCACCTGAAGAATAATGTTATATCCTACTATAATATTATAAACGCGAAAGTTGGTAAGAATGGATGTATGGATGTACCTTTGTTACTCTTTCACGCAAAAACTACTAAATGGATTTTGATGAATTTTAGTATGGAGGTTGTACCCTGGATTAGCATATAGGCTACTTTTATCCCGGGAAACTGCGGGTGAAACCGCAGGGCGCAGCAAGTTAATAATAAGTAATGTGTATTTAATTTATGTATGTTGGTACCCGCACGACTCAATATCGACGACCATTTCTCGAATAAAGGGGTATGCTGAAAATCAGTCTTGCGTGAGCTGTTGTTTTTTGTATTTTTATGCTGATAAATATATTGTGTTTAAATCTAAAGTCTATGTACAGTTTGGCAATAAATAATTTCTTTCTTCTTCTTTCTTCAGTTACAAAAATTGAGACTAGAAGGTAAAACAACTGTATATAGGATTCTCTTATCGAAAGAGTTCTAATCTGATCGCAGGTGTGGCTTTAAGTAGGGTCATGATTAGTAAAATAAGTGGGGAGTTGGAAGAAAAAGTGAGATACTGGAAAAAAGAAGTGGGATAACGTAGAGAGAAAATAAGAGACAAAGTAGGGAGCTGGGAGAATAAGTGAAGAGCTGGTAGAAAAAAATAGGAAGCTGAAAAAAAAGGTAGCTTGGTGAAAAAGTGGGGAGCTGAGAGAATAATTAGAGAGGTGAGTAAAAAACTTAAATTCTAGGAAAAAATGTATAGAGGTAGGAGAAAAAGTGGGGAAATGAGAGAAAATTGAGGAGATGGTAGAAAATGTTGGGAGCAGGGAGAAAAAGTAGGGAACATCTAAATTTTTGATAAATCTTACCTAATAATAAAAAATGGTTGAATAACTGACCTTTCTATAGTAAAGCCTGTGAACATGCTTGATATGTATCACGGAAGGTTGAACGGCTTTTGCGCAGGCGACTACTGAACGTACCAACTGATCCAAATAAACTCCGGTCACGAGCATCTCTGGAATCGTACTTGGGTTCAGTTCGAATAGAACAGCGTCTGAAATAAAACAATGGGGATGAAGATTCAAATAGAAAACTTAAACTAGTTACCTTTTTTTATGTAACTGATTGACGAGACGAGCAGGTCGTTCGCTTGATGGTAAGCAATACACCTGCCCAAAACAGATGCACCATCAGTCAGAACTTTGTTTTGCAAAATCCTGCGCGGCACTGCATTGTGCTCGTCATCCTGAGACAATTAGCTTTTAAGTCTCATAATGCCAAGTAATTTGGCTGGCTACCCTTCAAATCGGAACACATCAATGATTGCGCAATACCTCTTTGGCGGCAGAAAAACTGGCAAAGTATTAATACAAATAAATACCTAAATATGCTCCAAAGAAGTCTCCAAAGTTGTTATGTGGAAAACGCAGACAAATACAAACACTTGATTCCTTGGATAACGCAATGATATAATGAGCCTTCATTATAAAGAAAAGGACATCTTGTGTGTAAAAAAGAAGCTCTACGAAATATCAACAATCTACAAAATACCGAATTTATCGTGTAAAATCTGTAGCAAGTTTTGAAAACGTGCTCAAAGACATGCTTTCTATAAGTTTTTATTTCTCCGTCGTCATTTGTTACATTGCGTCGAGTTTCAGCTCAACTCGTGGCGGGAAAGCTTTAACAACGTCTACTTCTCCATACGAAGGGACGCGATAGGCTCCCACTTATGTAACCATTTGTATTGGCAGGTCCAACGACGTCGTGTGATATGAATGCAATCTTCCGCGAAACAATCGGAAGCCGGGACGGGAGCGGAAGAGGCCCTGAGTCATTATATTAATTTTAATGTTTAATTTTGTTTAAAGTATGCCGGTGGTTTTTGTGTTTCCGCGTCTTACCATTAATCGAAGCCAGTACACGAACTAGCGTAGTTTTGCCACTACCCCTTGGACCAACAAGAAGTATTCTCTGAAAGCCATGCACCAGTTCCCGGCATCTCTCCCACCATATGTGTCTCATTTCACCATTGCACGGTAGAGCTTTTCTGAAAGTCGTAAGAATAGTACATTGTACACCGAGGGGAGAAAACGATCGGAGCGGAGGGCTTAAAGGAAACTCGAGAACAGAAATAGAACTTTCTCCCGAGTGATACATAGTGCTTTATACTACACCTACGAGGAAAATAAAATCGTCGCTTTCACTATCAGATGACATTTTAGAAAATTATTTAGAAAATTAAAAGCTAGGTACTGTTAAATTATCAATTTAGTTAAAACAAAATTTAACGCAACGAAATAAATTGCCGCGCTTTTTTTTCGTATTGCAGAATAAGGTTGCCATCCTCATTTCATTAAAAATAGAAAACAAAAAAAAAACCGCCTCTTTTCTCTAATTATTTGATATAAAACCTTTTTGAGATTTGGGTTTGTATGTTTCCCGCCTCTTTTTTCTAATTATTTCATACAAGACCTTTTTGAGGTTTGACGTTTGTGTTTTTTTTTATGTTCGCTGCTAAAAAACAAAAGAAAGCTAGCCGGGCAGTAATGGATTTTCATACAACATTCCTGCCCTGCTTCGGAGGGCAGTAATGAAATGCCATATAACTTTTCCCGCCGCACATTTTTAAGGGAGAAATTACGAACTTTGTAACCCGTTTATGAACGAGTAATAAGACACTTTCCGAGTGGGTGTGGTATAAAGAGTTATTTTCTTCTTCTTCTCTTCTTGCGGTGCCTCTCCACTACTGGAGGTCGGCCATCAGCTCCGCATATTCTTTTCTATTTCTCGCCAGACGAAATAGCTCTTCTACGCTGGCGATTCCGGTCCACTCTCGAACATTTCTGAGCTACGACTTTTTTCTCCTCCCGACGTAGCGTTTCCCCTCTATCTTTCCCATTATAATATTTTGGAGAAGACGGTATTGATCGTGCCTTAGCACATGGCCAAGAAAACTTACTTTTCTTGTCTTGATGGTCAGGACGAGTTCCCGGGATTTATGCACACGTCGTAGGACCTCTTCGTTCGTGACCTTGTGGATCCAGCTAATTTTAATCATGCGACGGTAGAACCACATTTCAATAGCCTCGAGTTTTTTGCGAAGGTCCTCTTTAATAGTCCATGCTTCGCATCCATACAAAACTATTGGCCAGATGTAGCATTGGAGTATCCTTACTCGAAGACGTATGTCCAATTGTTTGAGGCACAGAATTTTCTTCATTTTATTGAAGGATGCATGGGCAATTTCAATCCGGGTCCTCACTTCTATGTCAGATTCCCATGTTTCATTTATCCACGTGCCAAGGTACAATAGATAGGTACAATAAACGACAATAAGGTACAATAGGTAGGTAGGTAGAGTTATTTTATCCTATTCTAATATGACCTACCCATAATCACATCGCATATCATCTCCGGAAAAGTTGGGGTCGCCGATGTATTCTTCCATTTTAGTATTTGGATATTCTATTATATAGTCACGGAAAACTAAATCCTGAAAATGATTATAATGTCAATAATTATACTTGCATTTTATCAAAAGTGGCTATTGTTATCTATTTTTGAATCATCATCACTTTTCACATGTACAAAATGTGTGTTTACCTCTAACTGCTCTAAGATATTTTCGTTTAAAGTTTGCTCTACTTTCCCTTTCTTCTTTCCCCTCTTTCCTCGTTTTTGTTTCATTGGCTCTGGCATCTTTTCATCATTATTTGCGTAATCTGTTTTCAATGCCTTTTTCAGTAATTTCAGTTCATGTCTGATAATAAAATATGCGCCTATTAAACCAACAATCATTGCAGTGAGATGACATAATTCTATCGTTTTAATATTAAACTAACAAATTCATATCTTTGTCGGATATGAATATCATACTTACTTCATATCTTCTTCGACTGAAGACAGAATTTCAATCTTTACTTCCATGTAGGCATTGCTCTTATCATAAACTCTTACTGATTTTTCTTTAACGTCCAATGTCTCTGCTCTATCCAACTCATCCCAATCTCTATGGTATTTCTCGATCATCTGTATATTACGGAGTTAAGGGGGACATGAGGGGTAAGCACCTAAATATTTATGTATATAAAGTTTAAAATGTTTACCTCTAGAATATGTTCTGTTTTCTTAGATTCTGGGTAGTCAAAACCCGGATGCAAGGTAGGGTTCTTCATCATCTTCCTTTTTATTTCTTGTTCAATTTTCTTTTTCATAATTTCTTCCTTTTTACGCGCCATTTCTTCTAGTTTTGCTTCCACCTTAGCCATTTTTATCTATGATGTTATATTTATGTAGTCTTTTAAAATATTTTAATATTGAATAGGTATTCCATAACGTATTTAAATTTTGATGTGCTTACATTCATAGCTGTTTTGTTCTGATTTGCTTTTTTTTCTGCCAAATATTGTTTATACTCTTCTAACCATTCGTCTGGAGTTGGTAACTCTTCTTTCAATATAAGAGCTGCACCGCCTTTGTTTGCTCCGGGTATGTCATGAAAAAACTGGATGGCCATGTACCTGAAATTACATTTTTATTAGCCTGAATTTTAGTGTTTCTGCGACTATTTTTATGTTTAATTTACCATGTTTTGAACCATTCTCGAATGTAATCCCTATAATGTTCCTTGATGTCATCAGCTTTTCTTTTTAAATAGTCTTGTTTTAAACTTTCGAATTCTGTTTTCCAGTCTTCATCATATTTTCTTTTTAATTGTTTTCTATTTTCTTTGATCTGGATTTGAATGATACATGGTTTAAGTTGCACAAATAACTACATAGCGATTCTAAGAAGTTGCAAATTTAATACCTGTTCTAATGTTTCTTTTTTTTCTAGTTTTGATTTTAAACATAGCCTTAACCCTAAAAGTTCATCTCTTTTGCATTGGATGATCTTTTGTCGTTTGGATTCAAAATATGCTCTGTAATAAGTATTGTTCTTGTTTAGTATCTATTATTTGTATCATTGCTTGTTTTTGTCACAATATCAAAAGCGTTTTAGTTACCTGCATACTTTTTGAATAAGGAGTGCAGCCCTTTCTCTAATTTCGAAAGGTGCTGGTGGCGCCAGAATTCCTGCCAATTGTTTTCCCCATTCTTCTCTCTTGTGTCTTTGTTGTCTTATATTAGTTGTGACTTGTCTGTCATAAAAACAAAATATATTTTAACATCTAATAGTAAATTTCGTTTTAAAAAACATACACTTCATTTCACAATCTTGAGTTATATTTTAGATCAAAGATCATTGATACTAAGCTGTTTTATTTTAGTTTTAGCTTTAGATCAAAGATCATTGATACTAAGCTGTTTTATTTTAGTTTTAGCTTTAGATCAAAGATCATTGATACTTAGCTGTTTTATTTTAGTCTTCGTTTTTTTTAATTTATGTATGGAACTGAAAGAAAGTTTAACACCTTGTTCTTTCTTGAGCTTGTACCAGTTCGACAAATCTTTTGATCTCTAGTTGTTCCGCTGATATTTCTACTTTTTTTTCTTCTATGGTCAAATCATCTTCTTCATTTTCGACATTCTCATTTTCCCACCATTTATCCACTTTCACGCTTTCCTCGGAACCTCTTGCAGCTTTTTCTTCTGAAAAGTTGCTTTTTATGAAATAGAGAGTGAAGTGATGTTGAGTTGAATTTAAAACATCATCTTACCTATTAATCTCTTTCTTTCTTTAACTCTTTCAAAAATTTCTTTTAGCACAGATTTAATATTTTCACGTGACTCTATCTTTTCAGGTATTTCATCAAGCTCTGCATCTTTAGGTGTCAGCTTTTGGTAACGTAAGCCGTTACTATTGAAGTGATATTCACTTACTTCTAGTTTCCTTAGCTCGTGTTTGAGTTCTTGGATCCTGAAAGTAAATGATGAAATAAAAAATCCAAATAAGTGCCAATGCTTTAAAATGTCTCAAGTCTTGATGTGATGGAAATGTTGAAATATAATCAAACAGATATAAGACTAATTGTATCAAAAATGAGTACGAGTATCGCGAACCTAACGCAGTTTTGCACACATTTGTATTTCCTCACCAGTTAATAACTTTCTAATCCATTTCTGATTTGAAACCACTGCATCACATAAAACTTATAAGATTTTTAGAGACTGGGAAAATAATATATTGGATTTACCGAGGGTAATAAAAGTATTTTAAAATTACCTAGACACCACAGCTCTAAGCACATCGTGTATGTAGCTCGTCTTCTGAACTTGAAGGCTCTGTTGCAGGCAGTCCCAGATCTCGTTGTAGATAGACATGTACTGTCCGAGTACTCCAGACAGACGGAGGCTGGCGTCGCATTGTGTCTTGGCGTGAGCTTTAGTTTCCTGCAAGCAAAAGCAGATTATTTATAAGAAGTTCAATATGTTATAGAAGTTCATTTCTTCTTTCTTTGTCATCTTCATCTTAGATGTAGAGCTTTCCCTCTAGCCGAATCAGAAACGCAGCAAACTTTACGCAGTAAGTTTACTGTTTTTACCCAGTCACCGGCCAGCCCATATTGTGAGTCACAGTCTCCTGATTCATTACTACCATAAGCGTACGTTGGAGTATTTAACAGTAATTATAAGTCAAATTACTTAATAATTGTGAGTCATGGGTCTATCAACTAATCGATCCCAATCACAATTGTTTTAATAATAGAGTGTCCTTATATTACCTGCAAGTTTAGATCATATTTTACAATAGCTCCTAAATCAACAAGCGTCTTCTTCCATTTCTTAAAATAGAAGTCACTGGACATTTTAATTTACAAACAAATTGAAAATAAACATCAAAGTTGCAAAATTACTAGTAAAAAAAATCAAGTAGGCCGTGCGCTAAGGTCACTTAAAAATACAATCATAATATCTGTTCAAGCCGAGAATTACTCCGTTTGAAAAGGGTTTCCCTTAAATGTAATAGAGGTACTTATTTTTCAGTCAAGATAAAATACCTACCTACTGTAATTCACTAAAAAAGTAGACCCCTTCCAACATTAGGTATAAAACATTTCCTTTGAAAACTGCAGCTATTTCACAAATTAGATAGTAAAACCAAACCCTCCGAAATAAACCTCGCAGCAACCTCCCAATTACACTTCACCCCAAATTAATTCCCCGAAATATTATCACTCAACTACCCTTAAATCAGCCCCTAACTACCCATTGAAGGCGCGATACCGTCACGTCAAACCCATTTAGCGGAGTGAAAGGCCAAACGATCGTCGTAGCCCGGTATCTGCCACTACGGAAAACTTACATCATCTACAATGCGGGAAATAAGCGATCTGTGTTGACGGGAACGACGCTTACTTATTGCCTTCCTTTTTTGTAACCAACCCCTTAAATCACTATAAAGGTACAAGCCAAACTCAACCTTGTTACTGCTAGTTTATAAGGCACGATCTTGCGTGACTGGAGACACATCGTTAATACGTTTAGGAATTGTGATGCTGCCATGTTTTTGGGCGCGCTACCCGCAGTTTCCGGTTGCGTTGAATACGCGGCCATCTTGTCGCCGGAAGTAGTAAACTCTTCCGTAGCGCCATCTGTCGGGGGGCGGCGAAAACGTGTCGTCGTGTCGCGTTTTCAGCGGGAAAAGTCGTTTTGCTCCGTTCCTTTTTATTGCGTTGCTGTTTTGTTAGTTACGCATTCATAAATTCGCTTTGTTTACTCGCTCCGGCTTATTTATGATTTTAGTTTTTGTATTGTCGGATTCCATTGTCAGTTGTTGTGTAATGGGAATGTAAATTAGCTGTATAAGAGCCTTGCATATGTTTTAGAATTATGCGCAAAAGATATCGTAGTTTTTATAACTGTGCTCGAAGTAAACAAGAAACATTTCATTTTAACATTAGGAAATTCGTTTCTAATTTCGTTTCGTCTGACAGTAACTATTACTCAAAATATATTCAAAATGTTTTTCTTAAGTTTTGGTTCAAATATAAATATATTAGATAATCTAGTTGTAACAATACTACAAATGTGGGGTACATTTTTATTCCAACAAAAATAAATTCCGAAATATTCAGACACCCCGCACACGTCATAAAAATATACAATTTTCCAAATTTGCTCTTTAAGTAGGTGTATTCCCATTACGGGGGAGGGGTCGCGCCTCTGTCGTCATATTTTTCGGCTGTATCGCATTATGAGACCCCTCGGGACCACTACTGGCATACGATACCCGGAGTCAGGTAGACTCTTGCCTCTTAACGTGTCTAACGTGCCTAACGTGCCTACATCTCTTGGCTGTCGTGTGTTAAATAAAAAAAGTATATGATGCGACATAAAATTTTATTTTTCAGTTCACTTTTTGGGCGGGAGACTAAAAATTGTAATAAAAGGTAGGACTCGTCTGTTGGGAGAGCTTAGGATTGATTTTAGTTTCATGAAAGTTTTTTTATGGATGGAAATGGAATGTTGGTTGGTATATGAGTAGTTTATCTGCTAGCAATAGTTTCCTCTTTTCTGATAATATTATTTTTTTGGTAGAGCTTTTATATCTTGCTTAAAAGATGGTTTTGAGGATTTATAAAACAGTACAATTGCTTAGCTTCGAGACATTTTTCAGTGGCCCTGCTGTTATTTAGCATTTTCCTGGTGAAAAGATATAGGTTTAATTTAGAAATTATCATTCAATAAACTCATAAAATGAGTAGATGCATGGCCAGTTTCTCAGTGAGTGTGTCTCCAGTAGTTTGATGTTGAAACAACTTCACAGTTAATACAACACTTATGACAAGTCTTCTTTCGCAGGCACCTACGCAGGTACAGTTATTGGACTTCGAAGAAGGTAATTTCTGGTGACATCTTGTCTCTTACCAAATTTACTCACAATATTTCATGTATTTTCATACCTCCCACGTTCCCTGCGTGATGTATCGAATTTTAGAGGAAATTCTTACGCTACTTTTGACAGCATCCATTACAGTGTTGGTTGCGAGATTCTCAGGGGATAGGTTTTAAATTTTATAATGTGAAGACGTGGAAGAAATGACTTCCCACCTTGTGTGGGTATCTGGTGACATTTTTTAATACATATCTTTATTATATAACGCCTCTCCATCTCCAGTATATCTCTTGATATTACTCGTCTTTCGTCTTGTGTGTTTAGCATTATACAGTATTTGTTTACTATGTTTGCTTTGCATATTATTTACTATTAATGTAAATCTTATGTTGTTGTCTTAATATCAACATACATGCAAACTATCTGTGGTCAACGATGTTGGTATCACTAATATTAAGGTCTTAGAGTATACATAAGTACTAAGATTAAGATATTTTAGTTTAAGCCTGTAAATTAAGTTACTAGTGATACTGTTTGCTGATCCTTGAATTAAGTTAAAAAATAGCATCCTAATATTTGAGAAATGATCAAAGATGCATTTAAATTAATTCACAAGATGTTATATTTATTATTAATTAACAAACGTTAAAGTGTTGCGTCTATATAACAGTCACTAACATACGAATAGTTTCGGTAACTACGAATTGATGACTCGACACATATTTTCCTTAGGTCAATGATTTTAAGAGATTAGTTCACAGCGTTCCAGAAAACTGTTCACAGTACTCCAAACTGTTACTATTTTTGAAAACTGGGAATATTTGTTTGCATTTGCAACTAACAGACCACGTTTCAGCAAATAGTGCTAAAACATATTCCCAGTAGTTATTGTTCACCATTCCTCAGCACCTATATCACTAGGACAAAGTAATATCGGAATGAGGCGAGCCAGCCCGATTTATGCGCGACGCAAACAAGTTGCAAATTGGTCTGTAGATGCGACGTTTTCGCTAAATACCTATAAAAATGTCCGTTGTCCGTGAGTTATTGTAACTAGCTGTGTGGAGCAGATTGGAAGCTCGAGCGGTCAAATATAGTATGGAATGGAAGTGCATTTAGACCTCGAAAACGGCGACAGCAATTGTTGGCAACCCAACATAACTTTATTTTTATATAGTTGCCGAGCATGTTTTCTGTATTAATGTTGTCAATACTGATCAATAATAGCATTATATTTATACGGTTGGCCATAGGTCTTCCGCCCCACACCTTCCATGTTAACTAGGCTAGTTAGACGTATCTAGCCTTTAATAATTTATATTCCTGAAAAGTATTTTTCTCTCCTGCCCACCATCGCACTCTATCACATACAGTCCACGCTCTCTAACTGGGTGTCGAGCACTTGGTCCTTCTTCACCAAAGAAGATTCCACCTAGAAGAGACTTAGAAGTTCGACCTCGCTGCGTCGCCGGAGTGAAGAAGAAACTGCGACAGGAATATCTTGCTGTGCCTGGAGGTACAGACATAGAAGACAAGTGGCTAGCCTATCGATTTTTTACAGGCTACATTTCGGGGAGTGTACACAAGACCAGCTGATTCCTTCACCCCCATTCCATCTTAGGACCACCAGGCGAAGAGAGTCACTCCACCCTTACTTTGTGCACATACCACCAGTCCGCACAAAGCCCTTCGCTGACTCTTTCATTATACGTACTGCTAAGTAGTGGAATTCTCTACCGGAATCCTTATTTCCTTCCAATTACAACCTGGACTCCTATTCACTTTGGCAACTTGGCGATTCCTTGCTTCGAAATCATGTCGATTCCTTCATTAATAAACGACATCTGCGAAAATGAAGGAATCGCACCTCATGGGCAAACTAGCTCCACCTTAGACCGCAACTACACTTACCATCAAGTGAGTTGTTGTCAAACGTAAGCCCATTTCATCATAAAAAAGACTACAGCTATTATTACTTGTTATAACAAAAAATAAAATGTTTTTTTTATAAATTTATGTTAAATGTTATTTATAATAAACTCCACAAACCTAAACTTCCACATTTAACGGAGAAAACTCACGTTTCTTCTGAAATAAGTAGCCCACAGACTGGCCATCGAGGAAAAGTCAGCCCCTGGCACTGATGGCACAAATGTTCCTCCCATAACAGTCACAATCTCGCGCCACCGTATTTGCGCACATTGGTCGACTAGTAGGTCATGTTCCTTTGGTAGGAAGGTAGGTACTCTAGCTGCTCTCTTCCTACCCCTACACCACACGCAAAACTCTAAATTGTAGCACTTTCCGCGCTGGGACGGCTCATTTCGGCTGCGCAGAAGAAATATATTTTATCGTCGCGAAATGTAAATTATTTGCTTCTCTTATCTGTTTTATTAGCTGAGAATTGCCACTGTGCTGCATAAAAGTCGTTATAGGATGTTATTGTTATGAGCTATTCGCTGAGAATTCGCTGAGATTGTTGTAGCAACAAACGTGGTTAATGTAAGTCTGGGCTATTTTATGTTGAGTGCTTAAGCGTGTACCTTTAAGTAGTCCTCTGTCTACTTAAACGGTATTAAAGAGTAACGGATGAAACTGCATCTCAGCAGAATTTTGTATTATAATGCCAGAGCCAAATATATGGACGGCCAAGCCCCCATCCTTTACCTTTTAGGTGTGTCAAATGTGTGGGCTCTCAATATCTTTTTTTTGTGCAGTCTGTTGTAATAATTATCAAAGGATTTTTTATATTTAGGTCATTTTAGTTGGTACTTAGTTTAAAATCTGTTACATTCAATCAACTAGGCGTACAACTAAATGAAAAATTGACAAAGTAAGTAAGTATTATGTTCACTTGTAAACTATTATGACTATTATTCCAAACATAAAGCATCATACATACAATCCGACCACAACCATAACCATCTCATACATCACACATACAAACCTGCTAATCTCCTCTCCTGCTCTCCGCCCATAATTTAGACAGGGACGACGTTTTTACGACCTCTTAATCAAGAAATATACGTTTGCAGGACGATTAAGACTATGCGATTTAGCATCCTGCTAATGCAGTTGTTTCTCTGATATATGGGGGTACGAATGGAGGGTAATTGTAAACGAGTCCACTAATTTCGAGTTACGAGGTTTTTCGCTTCGAGTGTATTTGTGACTGGCTAGTAGGTAGGTAACAAAATGTTTAGAAAAAAGTGGGAATTACTTTTTTAAATTTTATTTTTTTACAATATTTTATTATTATTATCTTGATGCTGGCAAGAAACAAGAACAAGAAGAGCGAATCCAAACAGAAAAAAAAGGCTACAAAATTTTCTTTAAATATGAAGTCTTGTAAGACGGTCCATAGAAGATTTAGGTAAAATGGAACCCCTACGTAAATCTTGTCCTTATTTTTTTATCTGTCCATCTGAGTTTAAGGAAAGTACGAACGAACGTAACTTGGAACATTTTTGTATATAATCCAAAAAGTTTAAATTCGGACTGTAGGTACCTACTATTTATAATTTATGGACAAAAATGACCACCTCAGATTAGTGCGCTATACCACAAAACATATCTATTTTGTGGCTATACCTATAGGTAATTATTATACAAGTTTGATATAAATAAGTTTGGATGACCAAATCCGAAGTTATTACAAATAGAGAAATGCTCAAAAGAGATCTCAATTTTGACAATAACTAAAAAACAAAAAAAAAAAATTAAGTTTGATTAACTAATTGAACGAATGAACTTCTTATTCGTTTCAGACAAGACCAACCACTATTTCCTATCTGTCATGAAAAATATTGTTCACACCACGTATCTATCACACCCAACGACCCGCGGGTGAGTCGGCAATCGGTACAAATAAATACCGGATGAAAAGCGGTATTTTCGCCGAGGTGATTTCGGAATGACAGATCACAGATCCACCCTGTATATTTCAACCCGGGAGCAGGCCAGGCGCGTATTTGCGAATGTTAGTTGCGAAAATAATTTTGACAGACATATGTTCGGGCCACGAGATCAATTTTGGATTTCAGATAACGTGAGGTTATGGCATCAATTGTTTTAAAAACCGGCCAAGTGCAAGTCGGACTCGCGCACGAAGGGTTCCGTGCCATCATTATCTATAAAAACGGCAAAAAATCACGTTTGTTGTATAGGAGCCCCCTTAAATATTTATTTTATTCTGTTTTTTAGTATTTGTTGTTATAGCAGCACAGAAATACATCAACTGTGAAAATTTCATCTGTCTAACTATCACGGTTCATGAGATTCAGCCTGGTGACAGACGGACAGACAGACAGATTGACAGACGGACGGACAGCGGAGTCTTAATAATAGGGTCCCGTTTTACCCTTTGGATACGGAACCCTATAAAGCGGGTGATATGGGCTATAAGTAAATCTATTTATGAGTGTACTGTTGATTTATATGCAAAAATTAATATAGAATCGATTTAATAATAATTGATTTATAATTGGTAGAAGCGCTATCTGTTGAGTTTTCTCTCTCTTGCTTTATCTGTGGTAGGAGTCAGACGTATTGCCTTCCTAGTGAAATTAAAATAAGAAAATAATATAATCTTATTACTATTCAAATATCAGTGTTCGTTTCATTTGACCCATAAAGACAAATTGCGATAGGTTATGGGCCCAGTTTACGTGTTTGAACTACTGCGTGAACATTAGTACAAGTGAAAATTTATATTTCGAACGTTACTTCTTAAAAAATAAAAATGGACAATTTGAAGTCGAAAAGAAATATTAAATCATTTGATGGAGAAAAGTATAGTGTGTGGAAATTTAGAATTCGTGCTTTATTAAACGAAATGGACGTTTTAAAAGTTATTGACGAGGATCCGTTATTACGATCTAAAGAGTGGGAGAAAAACAATCGGATTGCTAAAAGTGTTATCGTGGAATATTTATCCGATTCGTATCTCGGGTTTGCGAAGGAAGATAGTACTGCGAAGGATATTTTCAAAAGTTTAGATACATTGTATGAACGGAAAAGTATTGCCACTCAATTGGCATTACGAAAAAAATTACTGGCGTTAAAACTACAAGGTGATGTGTCGCTTATAAAACATTATGCTATTTTTGATGACGTCATTACGGAACTGCTAGCAGCTGGAGCTAAATTAGAGGAAACTGATAAAGTTGCTCATTTGTTACTCACCCTACCCGCATCTTATGACGGTGTCATAACCGCGATCGAAACATTGTCGGAAGATAATTTAACGCTAGCTTTCGTAAAAACAAGACTGTTGGACCACGAAGTGAAGTTAAAAAATGAATCTAGTGACACAAGCGCTAAAGTATTGCACGCGGAAAACAAAAATTTTACATCGAAGAAGCGGAAGTTTGAAAATTCACAACAGACTAATACTTACTACCAGAAGGACAATAACAAATCAAAAAGGTTACCAAATAATATCGGAAAGTGTTATCATTGCGGACGAAAAGGACATAAAAAGAACGACTGCTACTATTTCAAAAGAATGAATCAGCAAAGACCAGACAAGACAAAAACGGACAGGACAAGAACAGTTCAGGCAGTTGAGATTAATCAACCATCCACGTCGAACGATTTCGCGGGATTTGCTTTTATGACTGGAGAGTACCAACAAGATGACAGCGCAAACAAAATATCGTTTTTACTGGATTCCGGAGCATCGGATCATATAATAAACAGAGAAGACCTTTTTCTCAATTATGTCGATTTAAATACACCACTTAAAATTTCAGTTGCTAAAAATGGTGAATTCATTTCAGCTACAAAAAAGGGAACACTACAGGTTACCAGCAGCGAGGGCGTTCAAGGTGTTTTGGAGGATGTGCTGTTCTGCCGTGAGGTGCCGTACAACCTACTTTCTGTC
This sequence comes from Petrophora chlorosata, assembly GCA_951640565.1. Lineage (NCBI taxonomy): Eukaryota > Metazoa > Arthropoda > Insecta > Lepidoptera > Geometridae > Petrophora > Petrophora chlorosata. Next base: position 1,512,907 of record OX621196.1, on the reverse strand, counting down.
TCGATGATGCAACAGGCTGGATTTTCAGTAATTTTCGATCATCGAGGGACCCAAATATGTAAAGATGGTAAAACCATTATGCGAGGTAGGTCCATTAACAATTTAATTGCTGTAGATTTTGTGGCATCAGTGAATATGAGTCACCCTGTTTCCCAAGTGTGCAATAGCGATAAAAATAATTACAAATTATGGCATCAACGTCTAGGGCATATAAATAAAGGTAAATTTTTAGAAATAAAGAATAACAAAATGGTTGATGATTTAAATCAAATTGATGCAGTAATGCCATATAAAACGACCGTTGTTTGTTGTGCATTCAGATGTCTGTGGCCCTATCACTCCTACAACTGTTGACAACAAGAATTATTTCGTACTTTTTGTTGATCAATATACTCATTACTGTGTTACGTACCTACTAACATATAAATCAGATGTATTCGCCGCGTTCAAAGATTTCGTTGCAAAAAGTGAAGCTAAATTCAATTTAAAGTTAGCTAATTTGTATTGCGATAACGGTGGAGAATATTTATCTACCGAAATGAAAAACTATTGTGTTGAGAAAGGAATCACCTATCATTTGACAGTTCCGAGAACCCCGCAATTGAACGGCGTTTCTGAGCGGATGGTGCGAACTATTACGGAAAAAGCTCGTTCTATGATAAACGGTGCTAAGTTAGAAAAAGTCTTCTGGGGTCAAGCAGTTTTGACAGCTGTTTATTTAATAAATTTGACACCTACTAAAGCTTTGAAACTTTTGCAAACACCATTCGAGTTGTGGCATAATAAAAAACCTCAGATAAAATATTTAAAGGTTTTTGGATCAACTGTTTATGTACACGACAAAACGAATAGAGCAAAGTTTGATGAAAAGTCATGGAAAGGTATACTAGTGGGCTATGAACCAAATGGTTATAAAGTTTGGAACCCGGAATGCGAAAAATTTGCTGTAGTCAGAGACGTTATAGTGGACGAGACAAATTTTCTTCAATCCAGGCCTACATCAAAGCCTGAAGAGAATACTGAAAATTCTCGTGACAAAACTGATAACGGCGGTAAGTCTAAATCAGTGTCAACAAAATCTCAAAACTCTGACAGTTCTAAATCAGATACCGCTAAATCTGATGGACATGTCTGTCCTAATAAAATTCGCAAATTAAATCATGACACAATCGAATCTGAACAAGCGGGTGATATACGGTCTGATAATTCTTCTTTACTGAAGGATATACAAAACACAGAAAGTAATTTCGAACTTAGACGGAGTGACAGGTTCAAAGGGCGTCCAGCTATTTCATATAATAAAGATGATGATAATGATGATTATTTAATGTGTGCTCAATCTATTTTATGCAAGGTACCAACTTCATTTGCTGAGATTAAAACTAGAGATGATAGAACTCAGTGGGAAAGCGCAATTAGGGATGAATTAAATTCTCTCTCAGCGAATGAAACATGGACTTTAGTACCACGACCAGAACATAAAAATATTGTAGATTGCAAATGAATTTTTACCATAAAAAAATGATGAATTTGGAAAACCACTAAGATACAAGGCGCGTTTAGTTGCTAAGGGCTTTAGTCAGGAGTACCTAGCAGATTATAACGAAACCTTTGCTCCTGTAGCTAGGATAGCTAGTTTAAGATTTATAATTTGTTTTGCGAATCAATTTAAATTATTAGTTCATCATATGGACGTAAAAACAGCCTTTTTAAATGGAAAATTAAAAGAGGAAATCTATATGAAGATTCCTGAGGGTGTATTACGCAAAGAAAATTATGTTTGCAAATTAAATAAAGCGTTATACGGGCTCAAACAAGCAGCTAGGTGCTGGTTTGAAGTATTCGAAAAATCACTCTTAGAACAAGGTTTTCAAAATTCATCAGTCGACAGATGTATTTACGTCTTAAACAATGGTGATGTGCATAAAAATATTTATGTGGTACTATATGTCGATGATTTGGTGATAGCGTGCGCTCAAATTGAAACAATGAATAATTTTAAAAGGTATTTAATGAGTAAATTTGAAATGTCAGATCTAAAAGAAATAAAACTATTTCTTGGCATTAAAATTACTAGACACGACGATAAAATAACGTTAGATCAAAGTGCATATATCAAAACTGTTTTGACTAAATTCAATATGCAGGATTGTAAACCTGTAAATACCCCCTTAGAAAATAAACTTAATTATGAGGCACTAAACTCAGAGGAAAAATATAACGCTCCATGTCGAAACGTTATAGGTTGCCTGATGTATATCATGCTGTGCACTCGTCCAGACTTAAGCACAAGTGTCAGTATATTGAGTAGGTATACAAATAAAAATAATAAAGAATTGTGGCAATGTCTTAAAAGGGTGCTTAGGTATCTGAAAGGCACTAATGATCTGAAGTTAAGTTACAAACGATGTGATTATAGTAACATTTTATGTGGGTACGTAGACTCGGATTGGGGTGGAAATGATACACGTGACAGAAAGAGTACAACTGGATATTTATTTAAACTCTTTGATCAATGTTCAATTACCTGGTGTACCAGGAAGCAAATGTCGGTCGCAGCCTCGTCTACTGAAGCTGAGTATATGGCATTGTATGAAGGTGTTAAAGAAGCGTTATGGCTTAAATCACTAGCAGTTAGTATACATATGAACATTGATAACCCTATTACCATTTATGAAGATAATAATGGATGTATCAGTATTGCAAATAATCCAACTAATCACAAACGGTCAAAACACATCGACATAAAATATCATTTTTCCAGAGAGCAGGTTGAGAAAAATGTAATAAAATTAAATTACATTCCCACAGGTGAACAGTTGGCTGATGCGCTGACGAAGCCGTTACCTGCAGTCACTTTTCATGAATTGAGAAGAAAAATGGGTTTAGAATAAGACTCGATTTCATTGATTTTGATTTGCTTAAATAATATTGTTAAATTAAAATTTCATGTTGTAAATGAAATGGTCTGATTGGGTTTTTCTGGGTTTTCCCTAATCCAAGCAACAAATGTTGGACCATAATGTATTTTCCCAGCAAACTAGGAAGTGAAATATGTTCTGTTTAGTTAATCAATTTATGTTTGTATAATTTTTGATGATTAATTTTTGAGGGGGCGTGTTGATTTATATGCAAAAATTAATATAGAATCGATTTAATAATAATTGATTTATAATTGGTAGAAGCGCTATCTGTTGAGTTTTCTCTCTCTTGCTTTATCTGTGGTAGGAGTCAGACGTATTGCCTTCCTAGTGAAATTAAAATAAGAAAATAATATAATCTTATTACTATTCAAATATCAGTGTTCGTTTCATTTGACCCATAAAGACAAATTGCGATATGTACCTACCAATCTCAGGAGCTTACACAAATCAGAAGTGTTGCTGAGGCATCTTTTACTTTTGTTATATTTTACTCATAAATAAGTAGGCAATTGATACCTACACGACATCCTACATCGTAGAAAAAGTATTGTAGTTACCGCCGTGCTTTTTTCGCATTTGTGAATCCCAGTCCGCCCAGTCAGCCTTAACTGGTGTCTGGTAGATTTATGACCTCTCCCGAGAAAAAATGGACTCTCCGAGGAAGATTCCACCGGTTTTTATTCCAGCGATATATTTCATTTGAGTGAAATGACGCGAGCGAGCTTCATGACTTTTAGATTTATTAAGTGGTACCGTGCTCCTTACTCATTTGGAAGGTTATGTGGAGAGTTGGGGAGCGAACATGGTAATGTATGGATTTGAATCATTACCATACCTTATAAAGATGGCTTATGGCTACGGCTCCGCCTATGTTGTATTAGTGGGGCAGGTTAGGTGCAGAAATTAGTGTAAGCATTTGTTTAGATTCTGGGTGTTGTATGATCATGGTCCTCCCAGTTCGCTGCCTAGATGCAGATAATCTTAGGGACCTGAACCAATGTCTGATGTGATCGTGGGGTATAATTTTCTGCTGATGAGATATGATGTGATGAGGTGAAATGAAATAGGATCAAAGATAACCATATAAAAAAATAAGATCTTTGTTTTTCAGCGTACCTACTACGCTGCCTAGGCCCACGACACCGGCCATCTCATTGTAGGACCTAGGGTGGTGCCTGAATGATAAGAAGTCTACAAATGTATTAAGCTGACGTTTAGATATTTTGTAGCTCACTAAGATCTTCCTTAACATTCTTGGTTGAAAAAAATAAATAAACTGAAGTACATAAACTTCTAGTCTCTGAGCCAGTTGTGATAAAGAACCCATCAAGCAGAGCAGCGCTTTTTCGTCAGGCTGACCTTTGGGCTTGGTAGAAGTAGTATTTTACCACGACTTTGCTGGCCATTAGGCCCTTCGTCACTGTCCAATTTATAAAAGCTGCCTGCTATTCTCAAAAAGCGGAACAGACCCTGAAAGACCGAAGAGAGTAGAACACGCCCCAGTTACTGCTTTGCTCCGAAAACTGTATATAACAGTATAAATTAAACAATATAAAAGTGTTGATATATTCATAAGTTCTCCCAAAACACAGTGAGGAAATACGGTGTGTTTTATGAAAGAAGTTGTTCAACGGATGATTTATTTGACACGCTGTCGGTAAGTTGTGGAAATATACTTAGTATTTTTACTGAAAGTGTGTTCACATTGTTCACAGTTAAATCGTTGGCAATGATATGATGATTATCACAGAGGGCTTTTTCTTGGTGATGATGATAATAAAATCAGGAAGAATGGTTGAAGGAGTACAGTAGTAATTCCCGAGCCGTGCCACGTAAAAAGAAAAGAGAGCAAAAACGTAAAGAGGCACTTATCGTGTGACTGAGATACGCAAATGTTTGTATTACGTGTAGGTGCCTACATAATATTGTACATGATATAACGCACAGACGAAAGTAACCTCGCAAAAAGCATAGCGAGGTGTCTGGAGGACGGACGGCGTGTTTTATTAAGGAAGTTGTTCATCGCGCGATAAATCTCTCGGACAAGCGCTGTCGGTAACACGGCTCGGGAATTTTGGAGTCAGCATATATTTTAAACGGCCAAAGAAAAATTGAGGATTTTACCAAATCATTGATATGAGTTTATGCGAATTTTATTTGTAGTTCCGTTCAGGTCACACAAGCGCATAAATATATGGTATTGAGCAAAAATAAAGGTATAGATTTACTTTATTCACCTGTGGATAGGCCGGTGGATTCAAGAATTCATAATATTTTAACAACTGGTGGTAAATTTCTCGTATGCGAGAGGCCGTCTGGATGGGTACCACCGCTTTGCCAGTTATTCAACCGCCAAGCAGTAATGCTTAAGCATTACTGTGTTCCGGCCAGAAGGGCATTGTAGCCAGCGAAATTACTGGGCATTATGAGACTCAACAGCTAATTGTCTCAGGGTGACGAGCGCAGTACAGAGCCGCGCAGGATTTTGCAAAACAAAGTTCTGGGTGGTGTGGTGCTGTTATTGTTATGGACTGGTGTATTGCTTACCATCAGGCAAACGACCAGCTCGTCTCGTCATTCAGTCACATAAAAAAATAATTACGTTACTGGCAAAGCCCGATAGCAATAGTTTTAGTGACAGTGATTGCTTTATCCCGAATGCGTTTCCTCGACGGCCTAAGGCTATCTCCTACTTAATTCTAAAATAAGTAAAAAGATGTTTACACTTTGTGTTGTACGTTGGCGTCAAACGAGTTCATGAAACTTTCTAACCAACTTTGGCAACTTTATAAAACGTTAATCAGTCGCCACAACTCTTGCACCACGTCACCACCGAGTGATATATTGCAAGGCGGGTCGGCGAGAGTCACCGACTGACAAATTCATTCCCCACTTGACACCTACAACCCCCCACCCTCACTACAGAAAGGGAGGGGGTGTGGAAGTGGGAGGATGTCACACGCTAATCTGTGTAACACCATGCATTTTTCATTTGGACGCGAATTTATGAATTATGCAATATGGTGTACATTTTTGCTCCGTGTTTTGATGCATGTTATAAAATCATTTTGGAGGATGTTCAAACGGATAGGTGATAGTGTATATTTTTGTAGGTTGATGTCTAGACTAGATATGTTTACTATGGTGCCTTTCAACGTGTTTGTGCTGTAAACTGTTGGAGTAAGTCCTGACTATGGAACATATGTTACATTTCGTGACACATTCTATATTAAAACAATCCAGCTAACCTCACTAAAATTAAGTAAATCGATTTACCTAACAGGTGCAGTACAATCGTGTTATGTTTCTTTCGAATAGTTTGACGAATGACAATCTTCCGGTTTCTCCTCAAAACGCCAGACTGCCAGCTTCGAACATCCAGCTTTATCTTTAGCGAAAACGCAATCCCCACGGGAAAACGGCACGACATAGCCACAGAGCGAAAGGCTAGTAGAAAATAAAAAGTGGGACGATGGCGAGGGTACGAAACAACTTTCTTTATCGTCGCCCCCGCGCTTTATGATCGCATAAATTCAGTTTATCTTTATGAATATTCAGGCGAGCGCTATTAAGTGCTGACGACGATTCTTTTGTAGGTTTTTAGGGTTCCCTAAATAAAAAGGGAAGGTGGAGTAAGGTGTCCCAGGTGGAGACTTAAAACCTACTGTAATATGACATGAAACTAGATATAAAAGATGTTTTTTCGTCCGGATTAAAATATTGCTGAAGAACTTTTAAAGAGAAAGTAAAGAAGAAGACCTGATGGGAAGCGATCTAGGCCGCGAAGATTGGTCCCTTGCACTAGTGCAAAGAGAAACAAAGCGATGCAATAAGTAGGTACATCGACTTCCAGGAGTTGCAGCTGTTGCAGGTGATTTTTCGTCTTGCTGGCATTGAAGAGCTCTCGCGCACTTTGCTAACGAAAACTTATTTAACGCCAAGTCGCTAAACTGCCAACTTGCTCACGAAAAACGTGTCCCTCTTCACACCTGACGAATTTTCTATCTACAATAAGTTATCGCAGTTCACAGTTTCGTGTGTAATGTGTTAGATTCGTATAAATGACTGCTGAAGGTCGTAGCTTTCACAAGTTGTTTGAATTTAACGACCCTTGAAGTGCTAAAGAAAAAGAATCGTAAAGACGGGGATAGGTTAGATATCTTGCGCCTGATTTAAGAAATCTTTCTTCGTGTTTATTTTTTCGGGTTTTTGTGAAACTTTTGCTATAATTTACACCAGAGGGTTAAGGAAGTCTAATCGTACCTACCTTGGTAGAGCTTGATTTTTTTTGTATAATTTCAAGTATATTGTTCCTACACTCTGGTGCAATGAAATCGCACATAGCAACGTTTTTTGCAAAATTTCATTTTTTTTTTTTAAATTAAAAAAAATATTTTTTTTTAAATATGAAATTAAAGGTTATTTCAAGACCTATCTAATGATACCATATAAGCGGTGATGAGTTTACCGTACTCTCGAAAAGAAATGACAACAAAATACCCCAAAATTGCTCGCTTAGCTCACCGCAGTTTGCGAGACCAATTGCATGTATAAAAAGGCATGTTTTGAGTGAAATGTCGTCACTTGCATTTCAACGCTCAACCTGAAAGGACGTCTAGTGACTACAGCTGCATTCATCAGAAGAAAATGGATACTACTCCAGAAAAAGCCGCTCAAGTCGTTGCTTTAATTGAAGCAGGCCAGAACCAGAGTGCTGTAGCTCGACAACTGAATATCAGCCGATATTCCGTTCGTCGTGTGTACCAGCGCTATCGGGAGACTGGTGGCTATGGGCGACGACGAGGATCTGGTCGAGCCAGAGCTACAACACAGCGCGACAACCGATTTCTTGTAACGACGGCATTGAGAAATCGTCGTCTGACTGCCGTTGAACTTGCACAGCATCTCCAGGAGGTGCGTGAAGTGGAAGTTAGTCGGTAGACGGTCAGAAGAAGACTTGCTGAAGGTGGCTTGACTGCGCATAGGCCAGCAAATGGCCCAAAACTGACGCCAGCTCACCGCCAGGCTCGTCTTCGATTTGCACAAGAACATGTGCATTCGACTGTCGACCAATGGAGAGCAGTCCTGTTCTCAGATGAGTCCAGGATGTGTCTTCATGGCAATGATGGACGAGGAAGGGTCTACAGAAGGCCTACAGAGAGATTTTCCCAGTGTTGCATCACGGAACGTGTCTCATATGGCGGTGGTTCGTGTATGTTCTGGGGAGGTATCTCTCTCGAAGCCAAAACTGAGCTTGTCTTCATTGCTGGGGCCAATAGAGGACGACAAGCAAGAGGACTAACATCTCAGCGGTATATAGAGGAAGTTCTCCAGGAACATGTCGTACCATTTACTGGTTTCATTGGAGGGAACTACCTCTTTATGCATGATAATGCTAGACCCCATACCGCTGTTGTTGTACGACAGTACTTACAAGAGGTCGGTATTCCGGTGATGGAGTGGCCAGCTCGCAGCCCGGATCTTAATCCAATCGAGCACATGTGGGACGAATTAAAAAGAAGAGTTAGAAGCAGAAATGTTGCTCCAGTCAATATACAGGAGCTACAAAATGCCATCAAGGAGGAATGGGATGCTATCCCACAAGACTTTATCAAACATTTGATAGAGTCTATGGAAAACCGGTGTCAAGCCGTTATTCGGGCCAGAGGGGGTAACACTTCGTATTAATAAATGTTTTTTTTTAGTAAAATTTGTGTTTTTTTTAATTAATCCTCAATTTTCGAACTGCAAACAACTTCTAATAAAGATGAATTTGTTGTTGTTCTTTTTTTTTTTGGCAAAATCGTGAACTTGTCACCGCTTATATGGTATCATTAGATAGGTCTTGATATAACCTTTAATTTCATATTAAAAAAAAATATTTTTTTTTGTTTAAAAAAAAATAAATGAAATTTTGCAAAAAATGTTGCTATGTGCGATTTCATTGCACCAGAGTGTAGGTACAGGGTAGTTAAAGGGTCTGCATATCTGCGAAAAAGAGCGCCATAAATAAGGCTTTTCAAAAATATGCAAGAACCGAACTCTTTGATAAAAAAAAAACCAACTTTCTTACAAAAATGATAGTTTTATTAAAAACGATAAACATGTCGCACATCTACATAATGCAAACGAAGCGCCTCTTATGTAGAAATAAAGTACACCAAGGATATCATTACTAAACATTTTTTTTCCAAATATTGAGCCCTTGAGCATTAAGCATTGACAAGTGGAGTGATACATGGCGGCCGTGTCACGCCGCTCGCGACCTAACCCCATAACTCACCGAGCACCAGCTAGTGAAGTGAAAATGGGCGAGATTTGCAGTTAAATTATATAAGACCTTCAAATTGTTGGGTATTCTTACAGTATTAACAGTTGAATTCAAATTCATTTATTAGACCAACTTAGGATTAGTCCAAAGGAGGTGATGCATGTAGAACGTGTCACGCCCTGTGCAACCTAACATAATAATTATCCGAGAACTCATTCGTGAATTAAACATTCAGAGATTTTCAATTAGGCTACCTACTGCCTAACTTGTGCAAAATAATTAGGATTTTATAATTAAAACTGGCGAGATACCGCGCGCTAACTAACTTAATCATCATAATTCAATCAAAATTTTCGTTAATCTCGTCATTGCGTCGTTTCCTCCACTAGAGTAAAATGAGAAGCGAATCATCTCGCAGTTAAGTTCTGTTAAATGAATAAAATAACTACAGATTTAATTTTAACTTGAGTATTAACAAGTGAAGTGATGTATGGAGGCCGAGTCGCGCCTCGCGCAACCTAACCCCATTATTCACCCAGTACGTCCTGCTAGTGAAGGGAAAAATTAAATGGGTTAGAGAAATTAGAAACTTGCAGCTAAGATTATCAGCGTATAAGTGATTTTGATGTCCTTTTACTTCGGAGAAGGTTGCATTAAAATAAAAAAGTAACTTTCGCAGAGAAAAAGTATTTATTTAGGTAGGTAAATAAATCGCTCTAAGCGGTACCCATTGCCTATGCCCATTGTACCTCTTTAAGTAACTTGCCATTATTATTTCTTTCTTTTTTGTATTGTGTGTTTACTTGGTATGTAATACAGTGTTATTGTATTGTATTTAACTTTCGAGTTAGGTAGTAATAGCAACACTGACCAAGAGTTTGCTACTTACATTATTATTTTTTTACGCTTAATAGATCTATGTTTAGATTAGATCAGATAACGCTTTATTGCCACACAACAACAAGAAATAAATTACAAAACAATACTTAAAGCTAAAGTGTTACAATAGGCGGTCTTATCGCTTAATATCGCTATGTTTGTGTACTATCTGGCCTGATGTGAAGCGATGATGTGGCCTTAGATGGAGCACATAGATCTAGAGAGATACGGCAGTTGAGTGGCTACTCAGACCCGTCTCCTCGTCGTACATAACTGCAAGTAAAATAATGTAACATTCTATCTATTGTGACATTGAATATAATAGAATAGAATATTTTCACTATACTACGGTGATAGAATACAACACCACAACATAAAACAACATAATGTTTTTGTACTCCGACGAAAGAGGCCTGGAAGCTATATCACAGATCACAAGCCTAGTTTAGGTTTCAGGTGCTCCATCAGTTAAAAAAAATTGTAACAAATGTTTCAATTAATAAATGATTTTGATTTTGTTTTTTTTAATACCTATACATAATTATTATATTTACCTATTTGTATTAACAAACAGTACCTACTTATTTCCACTATTTGTACTTACTTAATACGTTATTACAAACATGTGTACATAGGATCTTATTATTAGAACTATTTTCCCATCCCTACACCCAACTTGGCGAATGTTTTATTACCTGATGAAACGGTTTGTCCCGAAATCGGGCAGCCCCAGTAAATCGGCCCCGACCGAACGCCTTTCAAGTCACTGGTAGCTCGTAGATAGTACTTTATGGACGACACGTCGAAGATTATTCTTGACTTTTGGCGGGTACTGAAACGTGATGTAGCTAAATCTATTCTATTTTCAAAATATTGAGTTTATTACATACTTGAATGCAATGTGTGATAAATAATTAATAATTGTATAGGTATATAATTAATCTTTTGTTTTAATCATTTGACACTGGCGGAGTGCAGACCGTGCGCCACCAAAAAAACATACATGTAAAAAAATCATTTATTCAGAACTTTTTAGCGGGAAGTGAAAAGTGATAGAGTGATACAGTTTGATTTTGTTTTATTTTCCAAACAAGCGGTATTTCGAGTGATCCTGAGTAATAGCGGTGGAATATTAACCATTATATGTTCATAAACGTGCACGAGTGTAGGCAAATGAAACAAAATAGAGAAAAACATTGCTTTTAATGTTCTCCCAAAAAGTCCATGGAAAGCTTGAATAAAGTTCCACCACTATTGAAGCACTAGGAGTGACAATGATTTTGACTACAATACGAAAGAAATCATTGTAATGTTTTCAAACTATCAAATAAAAACTACGTAAGACAAGGCGGTATGGTCCTAGAGACTTCAACCTGCCTGTAAAAAAAAATGTATACAGCGCCTTAAGGTTTTTGAACGCAAACGGGACCAAAGATTCGCCTTATTTAAAACTAAGAGCAATGTAGAACATCGCTATAGATTGTTTAGCAGCGATGCTAGGGATCTATAGTACGTAGGATCTATAGGTAGGTATGTGGTCTTGTGATAATTTGACGTTCATAAGTGCGTCTGTGATGCCAAACATGAATAAAGAGATTTTGAGTTTGAGTTTTAGTTTATACAATACAATAACGCTTTATTGCACACTAAATAACATAACACAATTATGACACATAGTAGACATAGACACATAATGAAAAATAAAATAAAAGTCACAAAATACATCGTAGTTTTGACGTACAATAGGCGGTCTTATCGCTTAGAGCGATTTCTTCCAGACAACCTTTGGATGGATAGAACAGGTATAAGGTCTAATGCGGTTTATAATTATAGCATTTGGTTTCCACCTTCTCACTGACCGAAAATGTAATTTTCAAGGCCAGATAGTAGAATAAGTACCTAATACCTATAATAAGGACTGTACCGATACAAAGATAACGTACATTCATAATGTATAAAAATAATTAATTTTTAGAAAAATAAAACCGACTTCAATGTATCTTCGAAGTCCAAGGTCACATATCGATGAAATTTATATGGGACCACTTCGTAGCTATACTGAACCCGACGCAAAAAGAATTTTCCAAATCGGTTCATAAATGACGGAGTTCTGAGGTAACAAACATAAAAAAAATAAAAATAAAGAAAAAATACAATCGAACAGAGAACCTCCTCCTTTTTGAAGTCGGTTAAAAAAATTGACAAATAAATAAAGACGCACTAATAATTACTGGTGTCAGATGGTAAACCACTTAGTTAAATTACTACAAAATTATGTATTTTCTGCTTTGAAACTTTTAATTGACTTATAATATCGGTAAAATTATAGGCAACGACAAAATGATACAACTACTTTTTAACGCCCGATGTTTTGTTGCCATGTTTTTAAAACTTTCCAATCAATCATGGTAAAAAAAATATCTTAGGCAAACCTCCTCCTCCTTGCGTCGTTTCCCCAATGCTGGGGGTCATGACCACGTCATGGTATCACCTCATATATCTTTATCATTAAATAATAACACGTGTAATAGGTAACATTTAGGTTGATCACAATTATAACGTGCTTTATCCGTAAGTGGTTGTGCATTTAGAATTATGTTAGTATAACTTATTATAATAAGTAGGTAGGTATTATTTTATTTGCAAGTAAAATTTAAAAATCGTTAGTAAATAATTTTTAGAAAAAACCAAAAACCGACTTCAATGTATCTTCGAAGTCCAAGGTCACATATCGATGAAATTTATATGGGACCACTTCGTATCTATACTGACCCCAACGCAAAAAGAATTTTCCAAATCGGTTCATAAACGACGGAGTTCTGAAATAACAAACATAAAAAAATAAAATACAATCGAACATAGAAACTTATTCTTATTGAAGTCGGTTAATAAATATAAAAAGGAAATAATTATTATATTTGTGTACTTCTTGTAAGACTTTCTTTAAAAATTTAACTCTTATTAGAAAGTATTTTAAAGTCCAAACCCAGCCTTGTATTTTGGCCCACATCCGTCGTTTCATCATTAAATTTAGATGGACTAATAAAGAGCTGCTAAATTCAAACCTTTTCAAAATTCAGTAGGGCATTTTCTTTACCCAGCTGGCGACACTATTCATACATCCTAGTCCGAGGTCAGTCAATTTCCCCACCTTTTAGTAGTCCATCGATTTTGTGATTACCACCCATCAATACCTATTTGAAGTGATAATTTAAGACTAACACACGACATAGAGAATCGTATATTAGTAATTACACCCTGCTTTGACGTCCAAGCGTAATTGAGACTCATTAAAATTATCAATTCGAAACATTGCTGGTTTGTTGTATGTTTGTATTTTTTTTGCGACGATATGGTCGAAAAAGGATCACATAGATTGGGAAGACTGCACATGCTCGTCGCTCGCTACGTCTCTCTCTCACCGAACATCCCGAAACACGACTGACTTGACGACCGACGGACTTTTTGGCGGGAAGTGAAAATCGATTTTGTTTTTTTTCCAATTTGTTTTTTTTTTGTTTTATTTCGAATGATCATGTGTAATATCGGTGGAATATTAACCATCATGTGTTCTGAAACGTGCACGAGTGTAGGCAAATGAAACAAAATAGAGAAAACATTGCTTTTTATGTTCTCCCAAAAAGTCCATGGAAAGCTTGAATAAAGTTCCACCACTTTATTGAAGCACTAGGAGAGGGTCCGGCTTGTTGCTGTTGACCTTCATTCAACAAAAGTTTAATAAATGGAATATTAAACTATCAAATAAAAACTATGTAAGACACGGCGCTATGGTCCTAGAGACTTTAGCCTGCCCAAACGGGCGAACTTGAAAAAAGCCGAGCCCATTTTAATTAAATTTCGAACAGCAATAATCCGAACTAACATTCGAGTAACACGTTTTATTCGAGTAGAATCGATACATTTGTGGTAAAAATATGAACAAATAGTGAGCGGAGACGCGGGGCGGAAAACAAGTGCGTAATAATTTCACTATAATTTCCATGTAGGAATTTAATGACTGGGTATAGTTAGAAAGTCTGTGTATTAGACGGCTGTCTTTTATGTCAGCGATTATAGAGTGCAATTGGGGAACGTTTTGTTAAACAAGAATTGCTTTGACGCCGATGACGGTCGCATTCTGGTTTAAAAATATTGCCAAAGAGTTTCTTTATTATTTATATGACACACTTTCTGTTCCTTTTACTTTGTACCTAGAGCAGTGGCGTAATTATAGATGAAGATGTCATGATATGGCGTCACTCTGTCTTGCTCTCTTGCTCTACGTCCCATTTTCTCATTCTCATAAATCAGTTATTACAAAATTATTATTATCATAATTATTAATTCATTGCAAATATGGGTACAATAGGTCTAGGTGTGAAAATAGTAGTAAGGCATGCAATTAGGAAGTTTTTTATTATATGAAAAATAACAGTCCAATATTGTTATTAGGTATAAAATAGAGAAAGTCTAATAGTCATTTCAAAATAAAGTGTCCAAAGATAATTATTGTAATAAATAATAACATTAAATAATATAAATCTAAATTGGAATTAATAATCATATTATTTTATTTACACTCGAGAGCAATGAATCCGGGTCACTTAAAGAATGTTAAAAATCTCGGAAACTAAAAATGATAGGTTAATGCAATAAATTGTATTTAATAGACAATGTAATACTCCTTAAATGAAAGTAAAAAAAATATGAGTCACCATACATTTTATTAACACAAAATTACATAAAGAAAAAAACTGCTGATCTCTCCTTAAAACAAAAATAGGAAACATGAAATTTTTGAACTTTATTACGATTTTCTTGAATTTTAATACTTCGTATTGCCTCCTCGTGCTTCCATTACTGCGTTTACGCGGTTTGGCATGCTGTACACCAAGTTCCTTATACGATTTTGGGGAATATTCTCCCATTCCTCTGTGAGAGCAATTTTGAGCTCACGAAGCGTGATTGGGGGAGGGTTTCGTTGTTTTACGCATCTGCCTAGCTCGTCCCAAGCATGCTCGATCGGGTTGATATCCGGGCTGCGCGCTGGCCACTCCATACGAGTAATGTTCATCTCTTGAAGGTAGTCATTCACAATCCTACCTGTATGAGGTCGGGCATTGTCATGCATAAATATAGCATCCTCACCTAAATTGACCATAAATGGACCAACGTGATCATTGAGGATTTCTTCCACATATCTTACGCTAGTTAAAGAGCCGTTTTCTATGATCACCAGCTCTGTGCGACTTTCAGAAGAAATTCCGGCCCACACAAGTACAGACCCACCACCGTAGGCTACTTTTTCTTCGATGCATGCTTGCTTGAATCTTTCCCCTGGTCTTCGATACACTCTGTGTCTTCCATCGTGCTTGTAGAACATAAATTTTGATTCGTCGGAGAACATAACTTTTGACCAATCTTCAATACTCCAATTTACGTGGCTCTGGGCATATCTTAGTCTCGAAATACGATGCCCACGCTCCAGTTTAGGGCCGTTTGCAGGTCTAAGGGGTTTTAAGTTAGATTCAGCAAGCCGACGTCTTACTGTCCATGCACTTGGGTTACTTCCTCCGAGGCGTCGAAACTGATTGGTGAGTTCAGTTCCTGTGAGAAAGCGATTTCGAAGCATGGTGTTCACCAAGTATCGGTCTTCTCGTGCTGTGGTACACCTGGTTCTGCCCGTTCCTGGTCTGCGTAGGTTAGAACCAGTTTCTTCGTAACGTCGGAGAACTCTTTGTACTGTTGACAGCGACACACCGACAGTCCTGGCTGTATCGCGCTGACTCCGGCTGGTTTCCAGCATTGTAAGTATTCTGGTGCATTCTTCAGGCGTAAGCGACATAATTTCAGCTTGAATAATGAATATAGAGCACTATCAACATGGTTTATGTACCCACATAAATGACAGATTACAAACAAAAGCAAAACCAAATGCTGTAATTTCGTAGTTCCATCTTCGAAAGTGGCCCTTTTTCAAATTTGATTTTTTTATGATATAACTTTACAATAACTAAGAAGTTTTAATACCTTCATTTAAGGAGTATTACATTGTCTATTAAATACAATTTATTGCATTAACCTAGCATTTTTAGTTTCCGAGATTTTTAGGATTCTTTAAGTGACCCGGATTCATTGCTCTCGAGTGTATCTATGATCAACATTTATCAGCTTAAAATCATTGACACTACACATTACACTCACGACAAACATTGACAGTTTTGTCTTTTAAAAATAATTTTACTTTTAATTTATGAACATTGAATTCTCGAATTAAATGTTAGCGCGAAATCTATCTAGCCTTGGAACCGAAAACTAACATGAGTAGATCTCCCTTTTCATTCTCATGAAGTTTAGAACAGTTTTAGCTTAGTGGCTTAGCCTGTGATCTGCAAGTCACTGCCTATGTTTTTTTTAAATCGAAATGCTTATCTTCCTTTCCAGAAATATTTATATTTTATTCTCGGTATATTTCCGTAATAGCATCATCTTGATGCTAATCACGGGAGCACGCTACTTGTACGTCTAATAAATTAGATTTATTGTTAATATATACCATCAATACGTTTGTTTTGTCCATCCGTCTGTCTCGCATGCAATTTATGCCATTGTGTGGGGCCATGGAGGCGATTGCCGTATCTTTAAAGTACCTATGTGATAGAGGGGTGCATTTGGAACTGGCATGCTAAGCATGGCGAACTTCTCGATTTGAAGTACTCAATCCTACTAATTATATAAATGCGAAAGTTTGTGAGGATGGATGGATAGATGGATGGATGTACTCAACCACGCAAAAACTACTGAACGGATTTTGATGAAATTTGGTAATTAAGTTCTTGAAAAGGGCCACTTTGTATAGCGGGAAATCGCGGGTAAAACCGTGGGGCGTAGCTAGTAACACGATACAATTATTATACACTAATATTATAAATGCGAAAGTAAGTCCAGAGTCCTTTAAAAGGGGTATTAAATTAATAGAGTCCTTAAAGTCAGCAACGCATCAGCAATGCCTCTGGTGCTGCTGATGTCCATAGGTGACGGTAACTGCTTAACATCAGGCGGGCCGTCTTGTTTGCCGACACATTAAAAAAAAAGATAGATTGCCGGCAAAGGACGTAAGGATACATATTATCCCAATGTAACACATAACTAAATTAAAAGCGCACGAAGCGCGGGAGCTCCTAGTTTTAAATATACCTACACCTACAAGAAAATGTATGCTCTATTTTACTAGCACCGACAACGCCTTGTCTTCTCATTGCTGGGACACAGGTTTTTTCTTACATGCAGAGCCTGTTCTGTTAATCTGTTGTCCCATATTGTATGCAAAGGTCACTATTTACTATGCCTCGGGCCTAGTACGGCTTAGAGGATGACACAATTTGTCATGTCCATGACTTTTTTGTCCATTTAAGTAGCGCCAACCAGGGTCATAAGGATAAAAGCTCTGTCAGTTAATATTCATTTTCATGGTATAAAAAGTTCAAGGGCAAGGGTGGCGCATCAGGCAAACGATTTGCTCGTCTTCTTGCTTCAACGGCGGCACAAATTCGCCAGTCTGCATGCTCGTCTGTCACCGTTCTAAAGAGGGTGCTTTAAATTCTGTTGATACAGCAGTAATTGGCCCAGGATTTATGATTATGTTTACCTTACGTTTGGTTGATTAGAGTTTGATACGTGATGTCGTGGCCTAAGCGATTTGCGATGGAAACTTCGAGGAAAAGGCTTACCCAATATGGATGGTAGGATTGTTACGTTAGGTACGCAGTTCTTTTGTTTCATTGGAATTATTTTGTAATAGGTAAATCATTGACCTTTTGTTGTTACTTACCCACAGACTTCCTGTGTAAAAGCTCTGACAGTGTGCTTTAAAAATTGTGACCATGACTTCTTCATTACAACTGGAAAATCTCATCATCTTACCTCTGACTGCTAGAGCCCTGCGCTCCCTCTCAATGTCTACATTGCCCCTAAGGTAGATAGGTATTTAAACTTCGTAACTCGGTTAATGTAGATTGGAATTTGATTAGTTGAAACATACAACAGCTGCCTTAATTTTAGACTCACCGACAGAAATGTTTTTTTTTCTGATCTATTTTTAGCTTTCGACAAAGAGTACTTCAGTCATTATTACTGACCAATTCTTAGGAATATAGATATGAAAACTTACAAAACACATAGCAATAAGATATTCCGACGTTCTTTTATTTCCGATATAAGAATAAGTTTTATCTCCATGCCAGGACATCTGAATGTTTGATATTATGAATCCTTTACTAATATAAGAATACGATTATTTTAGAGGAACATGGGATTTTAATAACAGGAAGTGGCAGAGCTGGCATTAAAAAAACAATGTGTCAGATAAAAAAAACTCAATATCAAAGCTTATAATACTCGTACTTATCCTTTTTTTTCAATAAACCGGGAAGCCATTTGACCGCACCCGTAATAGCCACTCATCAAATTGTGCAATCGCCCTTACGCATTGTGTCACTCGACTCTTGTCACATGTTTTACTTGACATGACAGTTATTCTCTCCACACCACCATAACACACACCTCAAAACCAAACTTTCAAGCGATCTAAAGCTCTGCGTATAAGGACATAAGAATGACAGCAATGCCTGTATGTGAAGAAGTATTGGCAAGGGAAAACACAACTTCCAAATCCAACTTACAAACGATCTAAAACTCTATGGCTACGAGAATAAGAGTGACAAAAGTAAAGGTAGTATTAAATGTGTTGGTAATAGGCAAGCTGCGAAAGCCCAGTGGTGGTCATTTGATCCGTAGATGCTCAGATTACGTGTGTACAAATAGGATTTTGCCTACTTATAGATATTTTATGGAATAGGGATTATCTGTCGTGTGGCTTCTGTTCAGAGAATTGAAGTTTTTATGGGCCTATTTTTAGATTTGAATGGGAAGATCTTAGGAAGTATATAAAAACTTAAGGAGAAGATTGTAATACTTAAATATATCTGAACATGTTTTTTTTGTTTTCTCCGAATTATTTATTCACTGCCGTAAGGTAGGTACATTATTTATTATTACATTATGAACTTATGAAGCTAGTTCGGCTTGCATGACATAAATAAATAGATAAATTGGTAATGCTGTCTAGGACTATTCATTATTATATGATGCTATCTGAAATGTTGTCTTTGAGGATTTCTTTAGCACGTAGTTAAACCAATTGTATTATTTCAATATCTATCTATATGTCTAAGTATGGCATACAAATTGATACAATACAAAATCACCAGTTGCACAACAACAGCAACATCAATCACGCTTCCAAGGAATAATTCCAACTGATCAAATCTACTGCGGATTAGATTAGCATTTAAACATTTAATCTGCAAACTAACATCACCTCTACGGTCTTCTAAATAGAGTCTTCTTTAAACAAATAAAATACAAAACAAGAGCGTGTTATTGAAATACAATAACGGTTCCCGTCAGCCGTCAAAAGGCATTCAGGCGGTTAATTAGCGCTCGTCAGGGCACAATGAGATTTGGTTGACAATATGTCGGGACGCGCTCGGGGTCCTTTATTCGGCTGTTCATTGTTGAAGTATCGGGTGTTTGTTTCTGTGGTGAAATGGTGAAGAGTCGTTGAAGTGTACAGTGGCACAATGTGGTTAAAAAGCACAAAAAAGAGTTTTGTGCAATAAAATTGTTCTGTCTTTTGAGCAATGTTGTCATGGCGGCCTAGTAGGTAAATAGGTATTTGAAAGACTAGCTGGATGGCTGTTACACAAATTATAACTGTGTAGAGCTAGTCATCTAAAAACCTAGTAAAACTCTATATGTGTCCCAAGGAAATAGCTACCTACTGGAGATTGAGGGTAGTCACAAAAAAAAGAATCATACCTAATGAGTCAAGCTTATCAAATAACCTATAAGTATACATAGTACCTATATACCTAAATGTTATTATCATGATAAAACGCGGAGATTAGTAAAACAAATCAAGAAGCCATAGAAAAGAGAACATGCACAGATTGAGCTGCAAACCAAAGAAATCCATTTCAGTCCAAAACCCATCTAAAAAAACCTTTATTCAATACGAGTAGCCATATTGCCATCCGGCTTATTACCCAAAAAACATTTTCGCCACATTGTCACCCTCCCATAATAATTAGGCTTAAGGGTCCCCGCTCCCATTCATATTCGTAAGCTCTTTTCATAAATACGACGTGACGTGCCGTGTATAGAGAGATGTTATCGATCTGTCAAAACTACTACACAATAACAAGTTCTCGGCTTACATCGACAAGCTCACAATAGATGGATTAAAATCAAACATCCACATGCAAAAAATACTCCTAACTTCTTATAAATAGAAGCTATTCTCGGGTGCAGTTGGGAAGAGGGTAGTCGTAAAATGTTTTTTTTGACGTTGAGCAACTCGATAATTATGTTTCGAGTTACGTTTGCATTGTTGTTCAGTAGCTGGTTCGGTGATGGATTTTAGAGGATTGTCGGATATTGATTTTTTACGACAGTCATTGATTCTTTTGTTGTGATGCATCGAATTACTGCATGGAGTTTTGGTCGAATAATCAGTAGTTGAAGTAGCTCGAATAATCAGTAGTTGAAGCTGACAACAGCTTGTTTAAATACTTGATAAATGTCGCGATGTATCTATTTTTTGCTGTCATTACCGCGAGATTGTGGCTGTTGTTCCATCAGCGAATGTTATAATTATGACCTTTTTAAATGACGACGACAGCATGCTTTACAGAGGTAGAGCAGGCTAGCTGACTATTTGACTAATGTATTTTGATATAAAAAAAAATAGCTGAAGGTGGTGTAAGACCAGACCAGGACCTCGAATGACTGACCCGATAACTGAAATAAATGGAGGAACCGACGCGTGCCTTTTTCATTTTAAGGGAATGTCGTCATATAACTGTACATTTCAGCTTTTTATAAACAAAATTATTCAAGTCACAAATTTAAATACTTGTGTCACAGTGTAGTTAATCCTAAACTAGACTGGTGTATGTTTAGGGCTGATGTAATGGAAACTTTTGCGGCTGACTGTCGCCTACTAATAATAACAGTTTTAGTGACGTGACGTACGCATATTCCTTATTATTATAGCTGTTTAGATGTCAGAATTTCACAGTCAAAAGTAAACAAATGCTTAAACATTTTTGTGACTAACTGTGTATGGTCACAAATTAACTGAAAATATATTTCAAATTTATTGGAATCGAGGGCAATAAGCCCGGGAGCAAAAAAAACCAGGAGCATAATCTATGGACCCCAAACGGCGTGTTACAAATGTAAATAAGCACGATAATGTAAAATATAATAATTTTGCGCCAATCAAATACTTATTTAAAATAATTAATAAGTGTGTTCGTATAATTTGAACAAAAAGTACCTACTAAATGGAAATGTTACTTAAATAGCTAAAAGCCAAACAAGGCTTATTTACGCCACCAATTTCTAAACAAATGAGTAGGTACCACCACCGATTAGTGCTCACTACATGTTATTTGGACCCACCTTAATAGCGTTTAATGTACGCCGTTTACAAATAATAACATGCGGTTGAATTTCGAGAAAAATAGCTGAAATTATAGCTAAAAATCTAAATTATAGGGTAGGGTAATTGGAAGGTCGGTCCCGTTTTATAGAAATCGATTTAGTAATTATTGACGGTCGCAACTTGACAAGGTTTTCGTGATAAAGCCCTCGGGTTAGTTAACTTTTATAATGCCTAACGTTCGAATTTTATCGAAATGCCCAACATAACACATCAAAGTCAAAGTCAAATATCATTTATTAAATAGGCACATCAGTGCACTTCAACGTCATGCTTCATAAAGACAATACAAATATGTTAAAAATTGTAACTTATGTTGACATGCCTTTGAAGCAAATGGTAAGTATGTTTACCCATTTCTTTCCTATAATCAAACTGAAGTCCGGGTGCAGAAAAGAAATGCGAAAACTGACTCTACCAGTGCTTCAAAAATACGCCCGCTAGAGGAGAAAGCACCAAGAAACTCTGCGGGAAGTCTCTTTTTCAACTCTTTTAAAATGTTTCGAAATATAACAATGAACAATTGTTTGATTAAAATGGACAATTAGGTATAACATTAAGAACATCATATTTTAATGTATCAAAAAAGTGTTGATAAATTATATTAATATAGAAGCACAGGTGCGCACAGGTTTATATCGAAATAATATTTTAACTATACCCTGACGGTTTCAACAATTGCCTTGATCGTGGTCACAAGATCACTGAATCTTTTGATATTAAATCTGCGCCCAAATAGACCCGATGATTTCATAAAAACGTATTTGCCTATATTTAAAATGTACCTACCTACTTCTGTACTATATCTGCGGAAATTGACAAATTTATTCCTGTTTCCAGAATTATCATTGGTAAGTGGTAACATTGTATAATCGCGGTTTATTCGTTTATTATCTCTTTTCCATGTAATTTCAGAGAACCGTTCTATCAACAGATCTAGAAAAGCTATTATAATTTGGCTCTACAAATAATAAGTAAACACTGCGACAATTGCTTCACCAAACAAAATATCGATGGAAATTTTATTTAGCTACAAAAAGCAGCTTAAATATACAAAAAACAGCTAATTCAGCATGCCAATAACAATAACTTTCGATTGTTATCACATAAACGTGTGAAACATAAACCGTTTCGACCGCAGCACCGCTCGCCCGCAGCACCCGCCCGCGGGGACCGACCGCAGATTTGGGAAAACAATTTGCAACAAAAACAAACCTGTTATACGAATACTTAATTAAAACGCAAATTGGTGACCGCGACCCCCGCCCCCGGCCCCCGGCCCTGGGGTGGGAATAGGGGTGGGAACTCAACACGCTATTTTATACAAACACTAGCTGCACTCCGTGGTTTCACCCGCTTGGACAATATCAATGAAATGTACTCGCATCTTATGTCTTATTCCAGAGTCTAGTCTAAGAGTAGGTAAAAAAACAGTTCAGTAGTTTTTCGTGATTTCGCATTTATAATATTAGTAGATAGTAATTTATAGTTATAGTAAATATTGTGGGAAGTAGATAGAATTTAAGGTAGTGATAAAATGGAGGAATAGTACCTAAGGTAAGCATCTGTATAAAGATACACATATACGTCAGCTCGGCACTGTGCGTAAACTTTGAAAAACTGTTTACGGGTACGACGATAAAAGAACTTTTGAATGAGTAAAAACAGCATCTATATAAGTCAAGAAGTTGATCTTCACATAATACCATCGCCACGTCGACATATTGTTGTATGATATTGAACAAATGTACAAAAAACGACTTTATGTTACAGATTAAAAAGCGCACGCCACACTCCGTATCGTGTCTACAAATGAAGAAATGTACGCGGTACGACATCGGTAACACATCGACGAGGCAGGTGTCGTATGACTACTCAATGGACTGTCTTACTTACTCAATGGGGAAGCGTAGGTAGCGTAGAAGACAAAAAATAAAAACCGGCCAAATACGAGTTGAACTCGCGCACGAAGGGTTCCGTACCATTATCTATAAAAACGGCAAAAAAATCACGTTTGATGTATGGGAGCCCCCTTAAATATTTTTATTCTGTTTTTTAGTATTTGTTGTTATAGCGGAAACAGAAATACATCATCTGTGAAAACGGGACCCTAAAAAACTTCATTCTAGTATAATACTAGTTAGAATAACTATAACATAAAACCATCGATAACCTGCCACCACTAGACTCTCGGTTTAGCATAATAAACGCTCAGTATTAGCATAAAATCAGTCGGACGGCGCGGGCTCGTTAACGGCTAACCTATTTGACTTGCTAAACCCGCTCCTGGCATTACATTGATTGGTTTTTATTATTATTTTATGACAATGATTATGGTTGATGGAGATCGCCGAAATTTTGACAGTTTGATGTCTCTGAGATCAAATAAACGCAATGAAAACTTTCGGCTTATTCGCCGTAGACACGGTCATCAGTTGTAAGAATTCAGTCGTTTTCCGTGACGTATCCGTGTCGCTAAATTCTGTCATATTAGTTCAAGTGAAAAATACAATAAGTTGAAAATAAACTACATGTAATACGTATGTTAAAATAACTTATTTGGAGGCTACGAAGTATGACTAATTGCCGTATAGTAGTCAGGTGAGCGGCGACGCTAAGGTGTGTTGACTAACGGTAAGAAAAAATATTATACTTATCTATATTTTCACTTAGTTAGTAAAACTTTTTAAGTTGTCGGACTGATTCGATATTATGAACAAGGAAAGGGCAGCCCACATGGCGCTTACTTTCTGTCTGTTCTGATCTTTTTAAAACCTACATTGGCTCTGAAAAGGACCTTTGAAGATGACAAGCTCATCATGACGAGTCCCTTTTTCTCATTAAATTTAAAAGATTTGTTTTTTTTTATTAAGGGACTATTATAATAGAATCATGTTTTGCATGAAAAAAAACAGATTTTTTCAGTGATGTATGTGATCGTTGGGTGTATTTATATTTCTTTATTTAATACATTCGGTTATTTACTTATTAATGTTATTTGTCTTGCTTTATATTAATCCAACATGATTTTATTGGATATAAATGAATCAGAACCCACCGCGTTCGTGCTCCTTCCACGTTGTGCAATGTGCATACTTTGCGCCTACTATAATATGCCATGATGACTACTTACACCAAGCCTTGTTTACCACTCTTCACTCTTCAGGCAGTTGCCCCCCAAATTGGCTATAAACAGTGCCTCGCAGCTCCGGCCGCGACTCAGCCCGAGTTAACCCCTAAATCACCCTCGCCGAGGGCAATAAGTTACAAATTCTACGACAAAAAGCTAGGCCATTTAACGTGAAATACTGGCGGCGCAGACAGCTTTCATAAAAGTTAGGGCTGCGATATATCGCCCGTGTAGCGATGTCTTTATTGTTTTCAGGGTGTATTTTGGTGGGGACCAAAAACTTTTAGTTTTCAGCTTTTCAAAGCACTCGAAAACGTAGAAAATTGTATCTGAAAAAGTAAAACGTTATTTGGTTTACTTTATAATTTCAAAGAAACTAATTATTTTTATGTTATTAAATATTAATTCCTGAAGGCAAACATCAGTCCGGTTTTGACTTCCACTCAATTATAACCACATACAATTAAATATTTTATTCCTAGCTTGATTAAAAATGGCTTCAGGAAATATTTCCAGGTAAACAAAATGTATATGCTATCTTCTCACCTCTTTACATCTTTCCCCTTGAAGCCTTGACCTACTTATATTATGTCTAGATATATCTCTACAAAAACAGCCTCTGTCCTTATTCCGGGCATTTTTATGAAATCTGTCGTGTCGGGCCATAAGTCAAGTTAAATGGCGCACGTTCCCGCAGAGATATTAGTAAGTTATGACCCGCAAATAATTCCGATGAAATGTATCTGCGACGCTCGGGATTTATTTTACACTTATTTTTATGGGAGTTCGAGAATGATGGCCTTTTCCGTCTTCTTAAGGCGTAGTTTCTAATGATTTAGAGTACTTTAGCTTTTATACTTATGTAGGTATCTCCTTACTTTCTGTGGCAGTTAGAATTCTGTTATGTTGGTTTTCTTAGTCATAAAATTCAGTAGATATGGGCTTATTTTATGGTATGCAGCCTTGAATTTAAATTGTTCTTTAATTTTTGTGTTAATTAGTAGTGTGGTGTTAGTATTGTAGAGCGTAGTTACGCGTCAGACGACGTACAAAGAATGATATGTAAACTTATGATTCCAAGACCGGCGGCAGCGACAGGCGCCACATGGCGGTCACTGCTTCGTTTAGTGGCTGTGAGGGACAAGTCCGTGTAAATTTTTTACAGCTAAAGAGTTCCCTGAGGTTCCTATCATAATTAACTAGGTAGGTAGGTCTTTGGAAAGCCTTTGTTGTTACCTACCTAGATCACCTCCCATCTGAATAGGTACCAACGAAGGAAGGGCATCTTGGTACTGCAATTCTTATAAACATGGCACTTACCATCAGGCAAACGACATCGTCTTGTTGCTCAGTTCCATAAAAATATATTAAGTGTATCAAAAGTTTCGCATGTTGTCACAAATATTACAGTACTGCGAGAGACTGCGTTGCTCTCGGATCCCAAGACATCAGTTATGATTTGCCTGTCGCTGCCGTCGATCTCTTCATCATAAAAGTAGTAATACCTTAGACTTTATGGGTAACTTGCTTGTATTTTAAACGAAAACACGTTTTATGATTTGACATAATCGTAAAGAAGACAAGTATCTATACGTTTTAAAAAACAAAAAACTGACTTCAATGTATCTTTGAAGTCCAAGGTCAAATATCGATGAAATTTGTATGGGACCACATCGTAGCTATACTGAACCCCACGCAAAGAATTTTCCAAATCGGTTCATGAACGACAGAGTTCCGACGTAACAAACAAAAAAAAAATTAAAAAAAACAATCGAATAGAGAACCTGCTTTTTTTTAATTCGGTTAAAAATCATATTGCTCGGGCAGAAATCGAACCTGCAACTTCGGAATATCGTCCCGATCCTTTACCACAAGCCTACCGAACCGACTATTCGAAAACATGGTTTTCTCATTATGCACTTGTTTATTCCAGATTTACGAAAGTTGATAAAGAGGAATACAAAAGGACTCCACTAAGAAGAAATCAATGCATAAAAATGGATTGTGTAATAACAAAACAAAAGAAATAGCAGTTTAAGAATTAAAAACATTCATAAAACTTTATGATGATTGTAAATGTGATAAACTTTTGGAAACAGAACTCGAGAAAGTACATAGTACGACCTGCCCGAAATGAAACAAAAGAAGAGGACAGCTTTGACAACGATTATGTCGCTAAAACTATTGGTGCTTTTGGCCCTTGGCAACTACTATACATTTCCATTGTATCTCTAGCTAAATTCAGCGCAATTTGGAATTCCTTATCTATTGTATTCTTAGCTCCTGCAACGAACTTTGTTTGTAAAACATTTAGCGACAATGTTACTGTAGATGCAGAAGTCAGTAATAATACTTGCTATGAAAAATGCGTTGAATATGATTTTGTGAGGAATATATTTGAAGAGACGTTGATCACAGAATTTGGATTGATATGCGATGACGCGTGGCTTGCAAGTTTTACTCAGACGATAATGATGTTCGGAATTTTATGTGGCGCTTCGTTTTATGGATGGCTATCGGACAGGTAAAAACAAATCATGGATAGATAGAATAAACATAGAAAAAATTATAATATAATTGTTACAATTGTTTACAAGGGGCGGTTTTATCGCTTAAAACGATCTCTTTCAGATAACCTTTAGATGAAGAGGAATAACGAAACATAAGCGGCGATAGAAATTATAATAGATATACCAAGGGCTTACTTTCACATGATATAAAATATAATATCGAATTACTTAAGCATATGACTACATAAATAAACTTAAATAATTATAAATACCTATTCTTACAATACAAAAGTGAACGGATTTAAAAAACAATAGCAAAACATATGTATACATTATTATTGGGTGACAGATATAATGTTTTGTGTGGCCAGTGATGGGCAGGCTTAACGGCTTCAACGGTGAAG
This sequence comes from Petrophora chlorosata, assembly GCA_951640565.1. Taxonomy (NCBI): domain Eukaryota; kingdom Metazoa; phylum Arthropoda; class Insecta; order Lepidoptera; family Geometridae; genus Petrophora; species Petrophora chlorosata. The sequence continues at coordinate 1,485,223 of OX621196.1, read as the reverse complement.
GAGTTATCGTAAAACAAACTACTGTCATATTTGCAGTTAGAACCACAAGAAACTTTAGATTCATAGTCTCATATTGACTTTGTGATCATGAGTCAATATATCCCAATATATCTCTATCTGGTTTTGAAAATAACTGTTTAGGATGTGATACACATTGGCGGAATAGTTACTGTTCGGGGTACGCCAAGAACACAGAAATCAGATAATAATAATATGATCGAGGAGTCTAAAGGTTGAAAGTGAGACAGAAGACATTATCTGTTACAAGTGCTACATATCATGTACTTATCACAAAAAAATCCTTATTTGCATATTTATGAATTATTGATTTATTTCAAGGTTATGATGATATATTGACTTCGTACCTACTTGACTTCTAATTGACGAATTTTATGTTTTCAGTTTTGGTCGCAGCAAAGTAATGGTATTATGTGGTATGAACTCTGTCATCTTCATGTTGGCATCACCCTTCTGTCCAAACTATTGGACTGTTACTGCTGCCAGATTTTTTAGCGGCCTCGGCAGTGGCGGTATTTTTTGTATGGCAGGAGTGTACATGTCTGAAATGATCGGAACGAAGTCTGTACATGTTGTAATAAACGTATGCTTAACCGTTATATATGTCATAAGCCTGCCTATGCTAGCTGCTATTGCATATTTGACATCAACTTGGCGCACATTCATGATAGCATATAGTTGCGTGACAATTCTTACTGTGATACCAATTTTCTTCATACCTGAAACTCCGAGGTGGCTAATAGCGAATATGAAAGTTACAGAAGCTGTGGATTTAGTGACTAGAGCAGCGAAATTGTAAGTTTCACTTGCTTCACATTTTTGTAAAACAAGGATACGTAATATGTATGGCGATTAACGTTATTCTCTGAATGATTCTTAGCAATAAAACTTGAACCGACCCGGAGGAAAAATATTGTGATTATTTTATGTTCCAGCAACGGAAAAGATTCATCGAATGTCCACGAAAACATAACAAAATATACAAAACAGATAACCCTTAAACGAGACAAAAACTCCAATTTAACGTATTTTGATTTATTCCGGACAAGAAAGTTAGCAAAAACGACCATTGCAATAGTAACTTTGAAGACAGCTGCAGGTTTCAGTTACTATGGACTTATACAGTATATTTCTCAATTGGGATTCAATTTATACTTATATGTATGTTTAATAGGACTCTACCACGTAAGTACAAAACACACAGGAACATCATTTTTATTAGCCCTTATTACACACATATTTGGGTCACACAGGAACATCATTATCATTAGCCCTTATTGACCCTATTTTAGATTTATTTATTTATTTATTATTGCAGTAGGAACTAGATGACCTACAATCATTTTTGCCAACTTTTTCTACCCTCAATGTGGATAATATTTTATCATTTATCTATCTGACAGGTCTTCTGTTGATTGTGGAAAAATTTACCTAGATATTAAAAAAAATAATAATATCTAATTATTATTTTCAGATACTGGTATCACCACTAGCCATCGCCGCTTTAAAGTTCTGCGGGCGAGTACCAGCATGCTTTAGTATATTTGCAGCTATTGGCGTGATGTCTGTCGCCCTAATCTTCGTACCAAGACAATCTACTACAGCAGTTGTTCTCGGAAGTCTTGGAGTGTTTTCTGTGACCGTCGTATTTTTTATCCTCTATGTCTATGTTATAGAAGTGTATCCTACTTCTATAAGAAACATGGGGCTCAGTTTTAATTTTATGGGAGTGAAGGTGGCGGCGATGGTTGCTCCTTTCGTGGTCAATATACAAACTCGGTGGGTGGCTTCGTTGATTTTTGCACTGGTATCTTTTACAACTGCTTTAATTTCCTTGCTCTTGCCAGAAACTAAAGGAAAGAGTTTGAAAGATAGCATTGATGATGTGAAATAATGTTGACACAAACTATTAATTTACTTGACAACTGACTAAATGCCCAAACCGTACAGTGACATAACTTTTATTTTTATTAAACGCCTGTTATTATATCTGCATTTTATTATTTTTATTGCATTATACTATATGGATTTTTTGTCACTATTTTATTAATCAACTAGCGACCCGCCCGGCTTTGCACGGTTATTATACATATAAACCTTCCTCTTCAATCAGTCTATCTATTAAAAAAAACCGCATCAAAATCCGTTGCGTAGTTTTAAAGATTTAAGCATACATATGGATATAGGGACAGAGAAAGCGAATTTGTTTTATACTATGTAGTGATTAATTTATGTATTCGGTTTACAAATTGCTAGATAATTATTATAAGTAGTGTGTATACGTAGTGTGTGTATTCTAAGTAATAAAAGCATTCGCCCCTAAAAATAATAAAAATAAATTCATTTATTTCAGGCAATAATAACAGTTAACAAATTAAAATTACCAGAGGTCCATAAAATATGTACCTTACAGATAAAAATATATACAAATTATTAAATACTAACACTAGGTATTTCGGTTTCGCCTTTCTGTAGCGCCGGAACACTATTCCCGGGATCTCGGGAACTAGGAATATTTACTTATATTTTGCGAGAAGCCGGAGTACGTAGGATTTGATACTCGTCCAATAATAATGACCATACCTACCAATATATAAGGCATTTGTCCCACTACCGACGTGAAAGCGGCTGGTGCATGGCGATCGATCGGATTTTATTTTAGAATTATTTTAATTTCGGAAAAATCTCTACCCGTTTGGTGGGGCGCCACTAGTAGTAATACACTTATACGCGAAACTGTTTTTTCTGTTTCGTGCATAAATGTGAAAATGTATGAGCTAGGCTATAATATAATGTATGAGCACCGATATACTCACAAATAAATAAGCAACGTCTGCTTGTCTGTGATGATTTCAAAGAAACCTACAACCGACAGCGTCTAGTAAGTAATATAAATTATTATCAATCAAGTCGTATATTCTTCGTTTAATAGTCGTGTTCATACAAATTAATAGCTTCTATTCATAACGCTCTATCTTGGCTCGTAAATTAAAGCTTATCTTCTAATGTTATGTCATCGCCAGTGAAGTAGTCATTCATGCTATCGTCTCGCTTTGATTTAATACGTTGCTCGTTATAGTGGAACATTTTTTAGTTGGATGTTTATCTTTTTTATGGAGCTGAGTGATGACACGAGCAAGTCGTTCGCCTGATGGTAAGCGCCTCGCCTGCCCTAACAGTTGCAGGTCCACACAGAACTTTTAAAACCATAAATAGCACTTCGTAGGACTGCATTGCGCTCATCACCTCGAGACATTAGATATTAAGTCTCATATACTCAGTAATCTCACTGGCTACAATGCCCATTCCGCTTGCGCACTACTGCTTGGCGGCAGAATAAGAGGCAAAGCTGTGGTACCTACCCAGACGGCCTCCCGCATACGAGAGACCTACCACAAGTAAAATTTTAACTAGCACTGATATTAACTTAATTTTAAGTATAGATAAAACGCTACCCTTATGGAGTAGAATCCATCCTATTTGGTTGTAATTTGTAATAAGATTTGTTGTATACTTTCTTTATCCCAGGTTTATGGCTGCCCGGTCACGTCAGACAATCGGTCACTGATCTTTTGTTGGTGAAAATGGAATATACGGAGTTTCATATTGCAACGCACACGTCCTAATAAAAGTCGGCTACAAAATAGGTGACAAATGACGGTGTAAAAATACGGACTGACTATCAAACCTACAAAAAGTCTGACGTGGGCGGAGGCACTTAAACTTATTTAAATCCTTTGGGTAAATGCAACATGATTCAGCATATCGCATTATCATCTGAAATTATTTGACATTTGTATAGTTTAAGAACTCAAGCATCTCGCTCCTTAATCACTTCCTGTCCACGCTGCGGCCACGCCCGCCCATAAAACCCTCTTTTTTCAACAAAAATAATGTACACAATTAATCAGTGTTTATTTGCATTAAGGCGGCGTGCTTGTTAATTTGCTTGCCAGATGAAAAGTTAAGCTATTAAGGCGTGTGCCTCCCCGACCGTTTTTTTCCGAGAGCGCTTAATCTTACCCGGTATAACAAATGACTGCCCTTAAGAATTAATTTAAAAGAATACCACCCAACAAACGATTTTTCATTGTCATATTCTTTTTAATGCTGCTTGATATTCGTGGATATTTTCAGCTTAATTTGACTCGGTGTTTGAACTGTGAGGGATTTAGGTATTATTAGATTTGATTTATTAGTTTTGTGACAAAATGGGCATTTCATGATGGGGGTAAGTGATGAATGAGGAAAAATAATTTATTGTACTTTTACGGAAAACTTATAAGCAATTATTGTATAGTTTTATAAATAGTTAATATGAAGAATTGAAGAGCTTAGGCAAGGTGCTCTCAATTACAATACAATACAAAATATGCTTTATTGTACACAATAACAAAAAAATATCAAGGTAGGGACCAGAATTGACTATACAATTACCTATACTTATTATCTATAAATCATGGATACCTACAAAATGGTTTACGGTAGCGTAGTTAGTTAAAACTTGTTTTAAACAATTAGGAAGATGAAAAATGATATTGATCATCATCATCAGCCCATCATGTTTCCACTGCTGGGACACGGGCCTACTTTCATAGAGAGAGTATGGATAGGCCTAGCGCACTCCGCACTGTAGGTACGAAGCTACAAGTACATAGCCGGACACCGACGGCGGGTCGCGCGTCGTTAAACGTGCCGCGTCAAAAGAGATAAGAGCTATGCGATAGAAAGAGAGGCGCTCTGAAGGTTATTATGACTGGTAGGTATGCAGCGCTACGCGAGCTGAATTGAATTTTATTGCGTCATAGCAAGAGTCGCTATTTGTTTAAATTTCTTTGCGGAGTGTTGCTTCTATCCCTTAGTATTCTGTGGTCATAGTCATTAATTCATATAAAAAATACACGCCACAAAACATAATAAATAATGCAGTTATTGATACTATTTTGTACCATATTTCAGTCTATTTTTACTTATAGAAAAATAAGTTACAAATAAATGACCCATAAGTTAAATCATACAATAAAGGTAAATAAAAAAGTTTTAACCGTTCTTTATCTATTAAAAAAAGTTGTATATTTAGACTCGTCTCTCTGATGGTTCACCCAAAATTATCCTGAAATACAACTAGCTTTGTTCGCCGGGTGGTATTACATCAGCGGATATTAAACATTTATTTACCTTTAAAATTAAATGAGTTACCGACTGCATGCCAAGGGAGGGTAATGCTAACTGTAAGTTCAAAGTTCTTTATTCAATCTTGGCGTCAGACGCTATTTTATCAGACGCGATTTTTGTCTTAGGTGCCAGTTGGCAACTTGGCAGAAGCGGAATGTTTCATGCATCTTTGTCATATAATTAATTAGTAACGGTATAGTATGCTTTTTTTTACAATAATTTTCACACGCAATTTAAATTTCCTTTCTGTGACCTCCGTTATACATTTAGGAGTTTTATTGTTAAAACGAACGCAATTGCCTGTTCTTTTAAGTATTCTGTGGTAATGTGTCGGCGCTTATAACACCGCTATCGGAGCAAAAAGCAAACAAACAAATAAACTAGTGTTTATTACTACCCGACAGGAGCATTATGTTGGGAGCATAAATATTGGCTATAACTGCTATTACAGTATTGCTATAGCAGTATTATAGCTGCTATAGCAGTTTAACTGGATGCTACAATTATAATGTTCTGACCTCTTATCTGGCGGCATTCTGTGTGATAGTGAAGAGGGTAGAGTCGATAATAATAACAAGATTAAAACACCCTGATCAATTCGTATAGAAAGAAAATATTATTTTTAATAACATACTAGCCTCATTAATCATAGGTACAAACACAACAGTTACACTAGCAACTGTCGAACCTCAGATGCCTAAACTAGGTGTATACCTGTAATATAAAATCATCTGCGCTTCGCCATGAATGTAAACAATATTTATAATGTTTGTATTATCATAGAAAATTAATTCATGTTTAATTTTAAATTAGCACGTATATATTAAGTTATATATACTCTTAAATAATGAATCGAGACTTCCCAAGCTTCTTTCTTCTTCCTATAAATTCAAATTTCAAATTCAACTTAATTTATTTCGCTTTAGATATGGTTAACAAAGGTCTTAAATTAAAATAAAAGTTCAACATATCTTACCTATTGGCATGCGAATAATAGTTATGTTTGGTAACATCAAATAAAATATAAAATAAAATCAACTACCCGCAGAACATAATAAAAAGCTTAAGCTGGCAAATCTTCGCACCCGCTTCGTTACGTTAGTAGAAGTTGCGGTTACATTGTTAGGTAGGTACATTTTAAACTAGGAATTACTTATTATATAATGACTACAAATTGCAGACGCCTTTTGTCTAACAAATAAATATCTTTTAGTCTCCTCACTAGGCAAGCCTGTATCGAGGAGACCACAATTTTGAAACTACACAAATTGAGCTTAAATTCTTCATCGGACAGCATTGGATTAACAAGGTATTTTAGGTATTTTTAGATAAAATCAATAGTTACGTACAAAATTAAGGTTTTGTAAATCAATACTTGATATTAAATTATGCATCACTTATACCTAAATATAAATATATATAACTTTTAAAAATTCTAAATAGGTAGTTAGCTTAAATTTCCGGCTCTACTTTTAAACACATTCAGAGCGATGATTTTGACTTATTTCTGCTATACTGAACTGAAAACCTTATTTACTCTATTTAAAAAGCCTATCACTGCCAACTTAATCGACGTTTAGGAATTAAAGATATTGTGGATTACAGAAAAATGACAGAATAAATTATTTGAAAATATTTTATATGATAATATATATCTGATAATATTTTTAAGAGCCTTTTGAGGTTAGGTCGGCAATTCATGCTAATAAATAGATTTATAATGCATTGTCATCAAGTTGTGAGCTACCCTGAAAGTTTCAGCCGGATAGCTAATCGGGAAGTGCTCAAAATTTGAGTTGCAAAATTTCATCCGGAACGACAGACAGACAGGCAGACAGACAAACAAGAAAGTGCCTTAATGAAAACGTGGTAACAATAAAATATCCGAGTGAAAAACATATTTCTTTTTCGATATCTCGTCGTCTTAAGTCGATATCTTTGAACTTCAATCACGTCCCTAAAACAGCGTCAAAGACACCTTGTCCTATCATTTAACGGTTACAACGCAGTAAATTCAACTGTTATTGTTCCGACTGTTAAAATTAACGATTATTGTCAGTTGATAGACGCTCCGCCGATAGCTGCCGATAAAAACTAACGAGTTATTCGTTAAGATGCGATATGGTACGTTAAAGTTGGATAAGTTAAAGGATCGAAGCTTTTAAATCGGTAGTTTTGAATTTTAACGGGCTTTTTGAGATTATATGAACGATTCTACAAAACGATACACTGACATGAGAATCATTGAATATGATCTGGGATTCATACTATCACTAGTTGAGCCGCGCGGTTTCACTCGCTTAGTATTCGGTTCATAGTTGCTCCCTCAGGAATTGTTCGTTATTCCAAGTGAAACAGTAGGTATTCTATTAAGTTATCCAGCGTATAAACTAACTACGTTTCAAATTTTAGCTGTTGCGGCGTAGAGAGGTAACAAACACACTTACATACAAACTTTCGCATTTATAATATTAGCGTGATTCAAAAATAGCTCAAGTAGGTATTTGTTTCGTGTCTCGGTGTAGTAGGCCTATGGTCCTCGGAAAAACAAAAACAAATTCAATTTTAACGCGTATGGCTTGCCTACAAACAATGCTTTCAGAAGTGCGCTCTGTCCCGCTTAACGATGAAATTAAAAAATCGAATTATCTTGTCCATTTAATAAACTTTATTCCTTCATTATTTCTTAATTTATTGATGTTCTTATTTTGTCAAATGTTATTTAATTATATCGGAAAAAGTTCTCGTCAGTCTAGTTTTAGTAATTTATTATATTGTCGGATGATATTCATTCCAATTTTGGCTGTAATATCTGGCTAGTTGAATTGAAAATATTTAATTCAAACTACTTAATCGAGCGGGAGCAAGTGTGGCTCAGTGGGAGCACGTGCGACTTTCGATCCGACGCACCCGAGTTGGAATCCCCCTGCACCACTGACTTTTTTAGTTATGTGCGGATTTAACACTCGCTCTAAAAACGGTGAAGGAAACATCGTGAGGAAATCTGCATGTCCAAGAATTTATCACAAAAATTCAAAGACGTGACATCCACCAAACCACTGATGCTGATGATGATGACTTAATCAAGTGTTCTTAGCTATGATTTAATAAAATCTGTTTAGCCGTTTAAAGATCATTAGCTCTTTTCAATTTGATGAGGGATGTGAGCGTCTTCACACTCTGATCAATTCGAAACTTGGAATATTAGCATTGATTAATTTATTTATTTCAAGTTACATAGACTCATAACATTACAATTAATAGAATAGGTACAATACATGGTCACATTACAAAATTACATTAAAATTACGTCAAATGATTATTATGTCTAATATATATAAAAATAGTTAGGTATCTTTTATTTCAATCAATAATCAATAAATAATTTAAAATAAAAGTTCATAAAATAGAATTTACAATAAATATAATATAATAAAATTATGAACCCCTATATGTAACGTGGAGTTGACAGCACCGGTTCACATAAGGACAATCCAGTCTGTCGGCAATGACGGCCAGCATACTGTTAGCACTCGCCGCACCAGCGAGGCGCATCTTTTGCGCATTGTTGAGTCAACGCGCGCTTCCGCAAACATTGACGAGGCATTACAAAAGCGGAGGAGCCCTATCAGCACCCTGAACGCGTTGTTAAATTGGACTCTGAGGGTGCTGTACGATCTATGCGTGTAACATGCCCACAGGCTGCACGTGTAAAACGAAGTGCAAAAAGCTCTAAAGAGAGTAATTTTAACGTTAAATGAACAGCGCGCAAACCTGCGGATTACCATGTTTGCTCTGACCGACAACGCCCTTCTTTCCCTTTCAACATCGGCATCACCTTTCAAGTTAGGTGTGACGATATGGCCTAGGTACTTGAAATGTTCTACCCTTTCTAACATATGCCCATTCAGCCTAATTGGTGGTATATCCTTTACTGCTTTTGACCCAACTTGAAAGACCATACACTGACTTTTTTTAACATTGTATAACAACCCATGATCAGTTGCATAGGCCTCACATATACTCAGCAGTTTTCTAAGTCCACAGACCGAGGCGCTCAGCAACACCATATCGTCCGCGTAACTTATGTTATTAAAACAGACTCCGTCAATGTAGCACCCAATATGCTGTCCGCTGAGCGCCTCGATAAGGTCATTTACGTACAGGTTAAAAAGTGCAGGTGAACTCAGCCCCCCCCCCCCCGCCTCACCCCGCATTCCAACCTTTAGGGTTAGGATTACATATAGCCATACAGCCTACTTCAAAATTATAATTTTAGTGATAAAATGCAAATATTTTATATCAAATTATTGTGAATTATAAATAATTTGATAATAATAAATGTTTTTTCGTCCTAATAAGGGACACATTTATGTATTTATTCCAAAAATGTAAATGGATTTTCAGCGACATATAATCTCTTTGTTGTTACAAAAAAAACTGTATTACCCAGTTAAGTTGAAAATGCTCTGTTTATTCGTATATAATTTGCAGTTAGGTACTAACTTAACTTTGTAGGGATAATTATATTATGCACTAGTGTGTAATATAATTATGTACGTGTGTGTTATAGTTCGGTTTATGGCCCTAAGAATGATGTAATAAGGCTCACTTTACGAGCAAGTGTGTTGAAAATTATTGTTATGATAGTAAATTCGAGTACATTCGACTGATAATGGCACGCTGGTAGTCTGCTACTCACTTGATCCCAGATTTGATAAAGAGAAGTATGTCGCAGATATCAATCAGACGGCCTCGCCCGTTGTCGCGTACATAGTTAGCTATCTAAAATTAACTATAGCTTGTATAGTCTCAGTATAGTATAGTTTGAGACAACAGTTTAAACGTGTTCGCTGAAAGTAACAGAATAACTATTAATTGTCTTACTGTACAGTATGCTTGGCAGTGGCGTAGCTAGGTAACCAAAGGCCCTGGGGCAAAAAATAAACTAGGGCCCCAACTAAACTATTTAAAATCGTTTGTTTCGTATTCGTTACGTTCCGAACTATGGTTAATTTATATTCCAAATGTGGAAGAAATTTCTAGTTCAATTTATAGTTTGTAGATCAGATTCCGAGGGGCCCCCGGGGCACTGCTCCATCTAGCCCTTCGGTAGCTACGCTACTGATGCTTAGTGTGTACAGAAAGGTACCAACTCAGACGGCGGCGTTGTCTTGCATACGAGAAACCTACCACCACCTTAGGCAGCAACTAGATTATGACACTCGTGATGCCGTGAAACGATCCATATCCGCTGAGGCGGCTTCTCCGACTGCGGTGAGAGAAAATAAATTGAATAATTTACATTCAATTTATTTTATGATCACTCACGACCAGAGGTGGGCACATGAAAAGGTCTCGTTCATTGCGAATCATTGCTGTCATGCCGATAGTGTATGGAATATCGATGTACTTGCATTGATGTATTTCGGAAGTGATGTAGGAGGCACTGGTGAGGTAGAAATGGTGGAGGAAAACATCGTGAGGAAACCGGCATGTCTAAGAATTAATCACAAATTCAAGGACCTGCACTGGGCCAGCGTGGTGGATTATGGACTCTCTCGATGAGGGAAGGCCCGTGTCCCAGCAGTGGGAACGTGATAGATGATGATATGGGGCTACCTACGTATAGTGCCTATCTATCGTGCGGATGGGTTGGCGACTTGGCGGAGAAATAATATACACGCAGGTTACCACAGAAAACAGTAAGTGTTCGTTTATTCGGTAAACGGAGAAGCAGAAGGCGTACAAGCAAAGATAGTGATAGTTTGAGACGATACTGGATACAACACAAAAGACGGGAAAAGAAAAAGAAGTATAGGGAAAAAGTAAGAATTTAGAAAAATAGATCGCGAGCGAAATTGGCGGGGCGTGCGTATAAAAGTGGCACAGGTCCGGCGCGGGAGTAGTGAAACGTAGCACTGGCGGGCCGGCTCGATGACTGCGGCCGGGCGCGCTGCGTTGCGTCCCGCACCTTCCGCTTCATGCGTCTTCGATCCCCGGGACTGGTTCTTTAGTGATGTGCGCGTGCAGCACCAGTGTTGCGCACGCGCCACACCACCCCCCTTGGAGATTTAGAGCACCTGGAAATAATCAGGAAATTTAACGCGACGGCCCGAGCGAGAATAACGGGGGCCGTCTTTCTGTATGCGATCAGCTGCCGCTTCCTGCTCATTTTCTGCCATTACATATGCTGGCTTAACTCTGTCTATGGATACTGTGACAGGTCCTCTGGAAAGCTCAATAGTTATGGTTTTGTCTGTCCTATCTATGACCTTGTGTGGGCCAGTATAAGGAGGTTCCAGCGCACCTCGTAGTGCATCTTTTCGTAAGTAAATGTGTGAAGTTGTTTGCAGGTCTTCGTGAACAAATACATTTTTGTTTCCATGTCTTGATGCTGGGATGGGCTTTAAACGCGTCATGTGTTCTTTGAGCTGTGTGACGAAGTTCGATTCTGATGTGAATGTAGGTGTCTTAGAATCAAAGAACTCACCAGGTATCCTCAAGGTCTCACCATATACCATTTCCGCAGCCGAGCTCTGTATGTCCGGCTTCCACGCGGTACGTATGCCGAGAAGGACAAACGGCAAAGCTTCAGTCCATCTTGTTTCTTCATGCGCCATGATGGCTGCCTTCAGGGTTCTGTGCAGACGCTCAATCATGCCGTTAGATGCTGGATGGTATGCTGTAGTATGACGTAACTGGGCACCACACAGATCTGTCAAAGATTTAAAAAGTCGTGAATTAAATTGACGTCCCTGATCAGTCGTCACCGTCTGGGGGCAGCCGAATCGCGCTATCCAGGTCTCGAAGAATGCTTTCGCCACCGTTTCAGCTGTAATATCTCGCAGAGGTGTGACTTCCGGCCAGCGGGTAAATCTATCTATCGCAGTCAAGCAGTAGCGGAAGTCTGATGATGGCGGCAATGGACCGATCAAGTCAATGTGGACAAAAGAGAACCGAGCAGCTGGTAATTTAAATTTACTGAGTGGTGAAGAGGTGTGTCGATGAACCTTACTTTTCTGACAAGCTTCACACGTTTTGGTCCAAAGACGGCAATCTTTGCGAATTGAAGGCCAAACAAACCTCTCAGTGACAAGCTTGATGGACGCCGCTGCTCCAGGGTGAGATAAACTGTGCAATGAGTTAAATACTTGCCGACGCAGCTCCAGTGGTACAAAAGGACGAGGCGTTGGCAGTAACGTGTCGCAATATAATGATAAACTTGTACCTGGCACAGGAACTTTTTGCAGTTTTAATGAGGTTGACTTAGTCTGGAGTACATTCTGGAGTTCCTCGTCAAGCTGTTGGGCTTGAGCGACGCTTTCGAAGTCCGGAGGTTTTGTAACGCTCTCCACACGTGACAGGAAATCTGCTGAAACATTGTTTTTGCCTTCAATATACCTTATGTCAGTCGTAAATTGGGATATAAAATCTAGGTGATTGAACTGTCGCGGGGAGCATTGTCTTTCCTTGTGGTCGAAGGCAAATGTTAAGGGCTTGTGGTCTGTGTATACTACGAAATGTCTTCCCTCGATCATGAAGCGAAAATGCTTGATGCTTTCGTAGATTGCGAGTAACTCCCTATCATATGCGCTGTATTTCACCTGAGCCTTGTTCAACTTCCTCGAAAAGAACGCGAGTGGCTGCCATTCATTGTCGACCAACTGCTGCAAAACCGAGCCCACGGCTGAGTTGGATGCATCAGTAACGAGGGCAAGCGGTGCGTTATGTTCTGGATGTACGAGAAGAGTGGAACGGGCAATACTATCCTTACATTTCTGGAAAGCTTCTCGAAGTTCTGACGTCCAAGTAAGGGGTTGGTTTCCTTTCACCTTGGGTCCAGAAATCATGGTATGTAGGGGAGCTTGGTCTGTGGCTGCATTAGGTATAAAACGTCTATAAAAATTCAACATACCCAGGAATCTTCTCAGGCCGTTGACAGTCGTTGGAGCAGGAAAGTCCTGAATCACCTTGACCTTGGTGTCTAAAGGACGCGTCCCGTGCTCTGTGAGAGTATATCCAAGAAACTGTACCTCTGTTACTCCCAGGATACACTTAGACTCGTTCAAAAGCAGACCATATTCCTCCAACCTCTGGAAAACTTGACGCAGGTGTTCCAGGTGCTCATCCCTAGTTCTGGAAAACACTAGGATGTCGTCAATATACGAGTAGGTAAAATCAAGCCCACGCAAGACTTCATCGACGAACCGTTGAAAAGTTTGAGCTGCATTCCTCAGTCCAAATGTCATGAACGGGAATTCGAACATGCCGAATGGAGTCGTGATCGCAGTTTTACAAATATCGTCCTTAAAAACAGGTATTTGGTTATATGCTTTGATAAGGTCTAATTTACTGTATATTTTTGATCCTGCGAGCTTGTGACTGTAGTCTTCTAAGTGTCGGATCGGGTACCTGTCGGGAATCGTGCGTGCGTTGAGCGCTCGGTAGTCCCCACAGGGTCTCCAACCATTATCCTTCTTCGGCACCAGGTGCAGTGCAGATGCCCACGGAGAATCAGAAGGGCGAGTTGTGCCGTCGCGTAGCATGTGCTCGAACTCGTCCTTGGCAATTTTCAGGCGCTCTGGGGCTAAACGTCTAGGCTTACAATATACCGGCGGCCCTGGCGTCGTTCTTATGTAGTGTACCGTCGAGTGCTTGGCTTCGCGAAACACGCCAGATGGTTTAACCAGGTTAGGGTATTGCGATAATAGGTGGTGGTACTCACTGTTACCGGATACAGCTTTGATGCTGAACAGCTGGCAAACTTTCAGCGAGCCCTGGGCGGTGAGGTTGGTGACGCTGTCTAGAAGTCGCTGGTTTCTGCAATCCACAAGAAGACCATAGTGAGATAAAAAATCAGCGCCAATAATCGGTTTATCGACCGAAGCAACCACAAAGTTCCAGGTGAAGTCTCGTCGCAATCCTAAATCCAGATGCATATTTTGCGTGCCGTAGGTATGTATGATCGTTCCGTTTGCAGCTGTCAGGTCATATCCTGTGGGTTCACGGAACTGCCGAAGGAAACGTCGAGGAAGCACGCAGAGGTCTGACCCTGTATCGATCAGGTACTGGATTTTGCTACGTTTATCGGTTAAAAATAGGCGACTGTTCACGGAATAGCAATCATTTGCCGCCTCTACTGATTGCCGCGACAGTTTTCCTGCTTGCTTGCATTATAATTGCAAGGTGGCCGACATCTACGCGCCCTTTCCTTATAAATATCATGATACCAGCACATACCTGGGGTCCTACTTTGGCTCTGACCTCTACTCCTGGATCTTCCATAAGAACGGGAACGGTCGCGTTGGCGGGAACGTCCATGATGTCCACGCAGGTCAAGTTGAGCAAGCTGGGCCGTTATTTCGGTTTGAATTTTGGCCGTTATCACGTCTTCCATCCTCTTCAACATGTCATCAAAATGGCTGCCCGAAGTACTCGCGACTTGAGACGAAGATGACGGCGTGACTTCGCAAATTTTATCAGCCAACTCTGCAATCTCGTCCAAGCTCGCACTCTTCTGCGAAGCTATTATGGCCTGCACATGCGTTGGCAACCGGTTAGCCCACAAACTACGTAAAAATTCGTCACTCACTCCATCACTCGCCAAAGATCTTAAATGACGTAGAAACTGGGAGGGCTTCCTGTCCCCCAGCTCTTCATGGGTCAAAAGTTGGCGAATCCGTTGATCGCGAGAAGATGACAAGCGCTTTATCAATTCGTTCTTTAATTTGTCATATTTATCTGTCTTCGGTGGATTTGTAATAATATCGCGTACCTCTCGAGCGATCTTATGATCCAGCTGTTGAATCACCATGTAGAACTTGGTTGCGTCCACCGACGTTCCTGAGACTGCAAACTGGGCTTCAATTTGGGCGAACCAAATTTCTGGATCTTCGGGCCAAAATGGAGGTAGGCGGACCGATACGCGGTCGACCGTTGGAGCCGAGCAATCTTGAAATTTTTCTGCACCGTCTGTCATCGTTTCTCCTTAGTTCGCACACGTCGTTCAAAATAAGGTCACCAATTATGGGGCTACCTACGTATAGTGCCTATCTATCGTGCGGATGGGTTGGCGACTTGGCGGAGAAATAATATACACGCAGGTTACCACAGAAAACAGTAAGTGTTCGTTTATTCGGTAAACGGAGAAGCAGAAGGCGTACAAGCAAAGATAGTGATAGTTTGAGACGATACTGGATACAACACAAAAGACGGGAAAAGAAAAAGAAGTATAGGGAAAAAGTAAGAATTTAGAAAAATAGATCGCGAGCGAAATTGGCGGGGCGTGCGTATAAAAGTGGCACAGGTCCGGCGCGGGAGTAGTGAAACGTAGCACTGGCGGGCCGGCTCGATGACTGCGGCCGGGCGCGCTGCGTTGCGTCCCGCACCTTCCGCTTCATGCGTCTTCGATCCCCGGGACTGGTTCTTTAGTGATGTGCGCGTGCAGCACCAGTGTTGCGCACGCGCCACAATGATGTAGGAGGCAAGCTTCCCTCATTCTGCCCTTGCAGTAAAGGCACGGGATAAATAAAAGCGCTAATATAGGGTACAGGGCGGCAACATATACCTACCTACACAGTAGATATCTCTACCTACTTCTGCAAAAGAAAAATATATTCTTTAAATCTGCGGTAAATGTTGTTGGTAACACAATTATTTATAGTATGATGAAAGTTTTCGTGAGTTTGTCCTCGACACCGCCAGTGGTCGCCGCAATCTCGCAGCGTAAACTCGCCCCTGATGAAGAGCATCGTACATGCTCGAAACCTAGGTCGACGAAAAAAAACGGCTAGGACTCCTGCCGACAAATCCTAGCCTTTTTTATTACAGAATAGGCTAGCTTTTATATAATATTTACAGCTATTTATACTAAGCTTCCTGTTACCAATCATAGAAAAAGTGTAGAAAGTTATTGTATAATTACCCAAATAAGAAAACGTCTATTAGGCGACAGTATGGTTGTAGAAATAATTCTTACCGTCAGGCGACAGCGACCGCTTTCTATCGGCTGGCAATCTGATTGCTCGGCACACTTTTGATTTAGGTACAATTATTCTAAGATCTTATCTCTTGTTTATCTTATAAAATCTCTCCGCTTCATATCTGCATATACATTCTTCTTGTTTGGAGCGAAAATGAAATAATATTCCACTATACTTATTTAACTAAACTTCAATCTTTAAACACTCAAAACAGCTATAAAATATAAAATTCATACCATCCCCAGAACTCGTTTCCATAATCACCCGTCGCGTCACACACACGTATTTATGACGTTAGCGTCGCCGCCAGCCGCCATTCCGCCATACGCCGCCATTTATAAAACTCAATTACTCACGTCTCTGCCGCTCCTTAATAATGATAATTGATGAGGAAATTTGCGAGCTTTTTGCGGAGATCCTTGCCGGCTATATTTCTTCTTTAGGGTGCGTTCGCACTGTTTTAGACGGCACGGCTTTGGCTTAGCGCCATTGTTTCTTTGGATTGATGGAAAACAGATTTGAAATTATAGCGAGAATTTAGGCATAACACACGAATAAATAAGCTGTAGAGAGAAAAAACTAGTAGTAGTTTCATAAATTGCAAGTTCTTTTTATTTAACCGGAAAAATACGATTAGCTGAACGTGATGAGATTAAATCCCAAATAACACCCAAAAATAGAGTTTAGGCAGGTTATTAAATAACGAATCTTGACGCGTAGTTAATGTCTTAGATCTATGTTTGATTTTACCATCACCTTATTTTAATTCATTCTAAAAGTCTTTTTCAATCTTCAGGAATGTAGTAGAGCATTACCGTTGTCAAAAACTGATGTTTACGTTAAAAACTCCAAGTTATTTAAAATAGCCCAGCTTGTAAGAAACATATCATAATGTCATCTCCCAACATATATATTGCGACAACATCGACTGCACAAAATAAACTCGTAAGAAGTTTTTTTTAATGATAACCCAAAAATTAAAGCAGCGCTGTGTTGAGTCCCTTAAGCCACAAAAGTGTCAAATGCAATGGAGACACGCACTTTGCAACCCGCGATATTTCTTCATAACACGGCCCCTGTTTAATTTGTAAATCGCTTGAAGACTGATTAAAAACTCTTTTCGAATTTGCGCTTGACGTCGCCACTTGGCGGGAAAGCGTCGCTTTTTTAAAGTTCAAATTAAGAACGGCACTAGAAAAAATACGAATTCAGCCTATTCATTTCGCAGATTTCATTTTGCAGAGGCGGTCTAAGTGGTTTGTGAAATTAGAAGCTATATTTCGACGGAATTCTATTTATTTATTCGATTTAATTAGAGTTTGTGTCAAGGGTGTATGATAAAGAGTGAGAAGGCTGCCGAAGATAAAATAAGTTATTCGTTAGCAAATGTAGATCTGTAGATGGGTATAGTACTTGTGCCACGTGTTTTGCAAGTTTACTAGGTAGTTATAGGTAGTCCATTTTAATTGAATTAAATTTTCTTCGATACAATATTGACTGCGCATAACTTGATTTTGGTTTGAGATCTGTTGCATTGACAAAACTCCTTTTTTTAAACGGGTCTACCGTTTAAAAAAAAGACCCAACAAGCCCACTCTCTCATATCACAAACATCAGAACCGCTTCAATCACGGAGGATAACGACTGGGTTCGAAAACGACCATACTCCGCACTATGGTCAAAGAAAATCAAACTGGGCTGCAGATGTAGGTCAAGATAGAAGAGTCCAATTTGGTAACGAGCTAGTTGTTGCAGCGATCTTCTTAGGGGACAGGTGTTATCCTTATACTTAAGTCATGAATATTTAATATAAAAACATGCGAGTCTTTTTGTTTAAATGCAAATTTACCAGTGGCGTTTTGCAAATAATAAAGTAGGTTAGCAACTAACCAATATACCAACTATACGTACCTACTTAATAAATATATAAATGTTCACATTTCACTGTCACTGTCACTCAAGTCCTTCCTGAACAATACCAAAAGTGTAAATGTGTTCTTTTTATGGAACTGAGGAATGAGACGAGCAAGTCGCTCGCCAGATGGTAAGCACCACGCCTGCTGATAACAATTGCAGTGCCACCCAAAACATTTAATACCATATAAAGTACTTTTATTTTTTTAATATTTTCCTTCACCGTTTTAGAGCGAGCGTGCAAAATCTACACTTAACTATAAGTCATTGGTGTAGGGCCGAGTCGGGATTCGAACCCAGGTGCGTCGGATCGAAAGGCGCACGAGTTTCCGCTGAGCGACACTCGTACTAAAACTATAAGTACTGCATAGCACTACATTGCGCTCATCACACCGAGACATCAGATATTTAGTCTCATATGTCAGTAATTTTGGTGGTTCATTAGTATTCATTGAATAGAGTTTCTGCTCCCAAACAAACTATTCTTAATTGTTGTCTTAAAAACTAACTTATCAGTTCGTTAGCACCTACATTATGTGCTTATCTATTCGTAGCTACGACGGTAGGTTACAAGTTACCTTAATGTTGTAAATGTACAATCAAGTACAAGTACCTACTAAATAAGTGAATTTAAATAAAAATGGCTGTGCTTAGGTGTAATTTTGTAGAATATATATATTTATATGAGGGTATATTTTTAAACTATATTCAAATAAGTACCTATAAATATATACAGTGATAATGACTAAACTACAAAAAATTCAAAGGTACATTTACAGATAAAACAGAATTGAGGTCGCCGCCGCATTCTAATGTGTATTTATTGTTTGAAGCGTATTTATTTAGTAAGTATATTTTTTGGAATTTTTTGTCTATGAAATTTAAACTATGATCGCAGCAACAAGCCGGGATTGGGTATCAAAGATAATGTAGCCAGTATTAAGGATATTTAGCTTTCTAGGCATCGTCGGTCGGGAAAAAGGGAAAATACTTAGTCTGGCCATAAATAAAAATAAACAAAATATTACATTTGAATTTGGAATCTGACATTTTTATATGATTGTTCATTGAGTTTTCTCATTTTGGCGCCAATATATTGTACAATATTTTGCGATATTAAAATGGAGTGGGGTGATAAAGAGAACAGAATCGCTGTGATTGCATTACACAAAGTAGGTATGGAGCCAAATGCAATTTTTAAAACTCTCCATACGCTTGGTATTAGTAAAATGTTTGTGTACCGGGCTATTTATAGGTACAATGAGACCTCCTCTGTTTGTGACAGAAAAAGATGTGGCCGCCACGTAGTGTTCGTACGAAAAAGGTGGTCAAAGCAGTAAGGGAAAGAATTCGAAGAAATCCTGTCCGAAAGCAAAAGATTTTATCTCGGGAGATGAAGATAGCACCTAGAACCATGTCGCGTATTTTAAAAGATGACTTAGGACTTGCAGCCTATAAGAGACGTACTGGTCATTTCTTAACTGATAATTTAAAAATGAATAGGGTGGTAAAATCGAAACAACTACTGAAGCGGTACGCAAAGGGAGGTCACAGAAAAAAAATGTTTACGGATGAGAATTTTTTTATAATTGAGCAACATTTTAACAAACAAAATGACCATATTTATGCTCAAAGCTCTAAAGGAAGGAAGCTTCCCAATTAGTCGACAGAGTGCAACGTGGGTACTATCCGACTTCAGTGATGGTTTGGTAGGGTATTAGCTATGAATGAGTGACTGAGCCATACTTTTGTGAAAAAGGTATCAAAACATCGGCACAAGTGTATCAAGATACCATTCTTGAGAAGGTAGTGAAGCCCATTAACAACACCATGTTCAATAACCAAGAATGGTCCTTCCAGCGAAACTCGGCGCCGGGTCATAAAGCTCGGTCTACGCAGTCTTGGTTGGAAACGAACGTTTCGGACTTCATCAGAGCTGAAGACTGGCCGTCGTCTAGTCCCGATCTTAATCCGCTGGATTATGATTTATGGTCAGTTTTAGAGAGTACGGGTTGCTCTAAACGCCATGATAATTTGGAGTCCCTAAAACAATCCGTACGATTGGCAGTGAAGAATTTTCCCATGGAAAGAGTGCGTGCTTCTATTGATAACTGGCCTCAACATTTAAAGGACGTTTTGCAGCCAATGGAGACCACTTCGAATATTTTTTTTATATTTCAAATTGTTTTATATTTATGTATTAAACTAACACACTGTAACAGTAATAAATGTTATTTGCAATAGATTATTTTTCTTTGTTTCAGTATTTATGGCAAGACTAGGTATATTGTTATGTAAGAAGTGTTTTATATACGAAGTGTTGTTACGTGTCTCAAAACCCAAATCCACATCGGATAAGTCCTAAAATGTGGAGTAATACTTCATATGCTTGCAAAAAAATAATGCCCACAAGGTATTGCATTTTTTTACTATCGTACATCCTGTCTACTCGAAGCGTTCATCACTTCAATAATAACAGAACTTCATAGGCGTGAATATGTCAAAAGTTAAATAAATGGTTGGACGGAGTAACTACTTCTATATTATTAACGTTAAAATTTTGTTAGTTATTATCGCCAGCCGATGCCGCGTACTGTCAAGACATTATCAAGACTGTTTTTTAACCGACGAAAAAACGGAGGAGGTTCTCAAGTCGGCGCGTATATTTTTTTACGTATGGCCACGCATAACTTTTTACAGAGTAGGTAGTCCGATTTTCATAATTCTATTTTTGTTTGGTAGGTCATACTTTAGAGGTGGTGCCATATACATTTTATCGAAATTGATTCAGTGCAAAACAAAAAATATAGACAGTCTTGAAGTCGGTTTGTGTTTTTTTCTAAAAATGTATAATTGTGCAGCTGATTGTACGAGTTGCAAGGCGACGTTCGCGACAAATTAGGTACATAGTATTAATTTTAGATTACCCACATCAGAATTTAAAATGTGTTGTACTTACGTGTAGAAACCATCATCATTTAACTCTTTGACGTGCTATGTCGTGCCGAAAATAACCGCTTGTATTTATTTGAAGCTTTTATCACTCTTTCAGTGTCAAAAGTTGAGGAAGCTGCCTTCGTAACATTATAAAAAGTAGTACACCTTGTGATTGAACGAGTGAGTTATCGCGATTATTTATCCTTATCAAGCACAGTAAGTACTTCTCGCTATAGCCATTCTGCCTCTACCAACGCACCTCCACATCAATTCTTGTACCTCCAAATTACGGCGCAGACGCTAGCCGGCAAATCATCGTAATGACTGTCCGAGGCCGCTGGGCTCCATAAATCTGGACCTCTAAGTGGTCCGCGTAATTCTGGTGATTACGCCGCGGCTCCGAAGGAAATTATGGGTGAAAAGCTGTCTGCCAGATATGAAGGGATGTGGTTGGTAGATTGCCCGTAGTTTTTGAGTTACCTGTACTGGATTGGCATTTTGATTTGTAATGTGCTTGGAGTCGCTTTCTTGACAGAAATTATAGGCGAAAAGCAGAATGGTTGCGTGTTGGTGGTTTGGTAGATTGTAGGTTTTATCTTTTTGATTTCATAGGCGGTTAAACTGCAACAGAGGTACCTAATTGAAACAAGGGTAATTGTTTTAGCATTGACAAAAATCACTTGAGATTTCGGAACTCATAATAAATCAGCACACGTTTCTGGTTCTGTGGTTAGCAGATCCAGGCGAGCAGATCGCTGTTACTTACAAACCATACATTTTCCAAGCTTGTCTTAGAATTAACGGAAATCACACCTTAAAACTTTAAGAGCTATCCAATGATTATGTATCATTTCTGGTCTACGTGCGAGCGTTTACATGATTGAGTGAGACCAAAGTACTCCAAATTACAGGCTGGCCTCTCTCTGACGTATGATTATATATCTTGACGTATTATTACGCTGCCTGACGTATCATTACACCGTCTGATATGTTATTACGCCGCCGAGTTATGTTTGAGTTAACTAGACGATGTACATCAAAGTTCCGTGAATTATATAAGTACCCTTGTTTAATGTAAGATAAGATTTTGAAATTGATGAGTGAAGATGGAGCAAAAGAAAATTATGTTAAGCATGTAATCTTAAGCTGGTTCACATGTTGAGTTATGATTTTTCAGAGATTAATGTAAATAGATACTTGAACCTAGAAAGCAAGGGTAATAAGGCTTGATCATGTTGTGTCTAGGTTCAAGGGTAGATTAAGCCCCGTTAAATTAAAAAAGCAATTTTTGTTTTCTCAAAAATTCAACCGATGTTTCGTAAGAACGAAACTTCCCCACTGCAAAGGAAAAGGTACCTAAAGTAACCCTGAAGATACCATAATTTTGCCACACCTTATACCACTGTATAGTTCCATTGTTTAGTACTACAAAAAAATAACTGAATTTTTATGGTAGTTGAGCAAATAACAACTATTTAGATGATGATTCGTGAGTGTGCAACAAAGCTGGAGTTCGATTACATTACATTGTTACACACTGATAGTATGTGACCCATCAATTCATTGCTCATTTAAATTTCACTCATGACCTGTATCAATTAATAAATTTGTCCTATTTGTTTCAGGTTCATAAAATTATAGGCGATGAAAGAAATTGAGGGTAGACACAACTATCAGTGAACAAACTTAAAAAATATTATCTCGAAGAAAATGAGTTAAAAGTCGAAAAAAACGAGACTATATCAAAATGCATAAACCAAACTCCAAAACCGACACAGTACAAAAATTATCAAAAGAAGCTTAAGATGAAGCTAAAGAAGAAGATTACGTGACCAAGTCCATCGGCGCTTTTGGTCTATGGCAGTTCATATACATACAAATAGCTTCATTGACCAGAATAGTCACAACTTTTAATACTTTGTCCATTGTATTTATAGCTCCTGAGACACATTATAAATGTACAAAATTTGACGACAATACTACAGTTCAAGTAGTTCAGTCAACTAATACTTGCTCCGATTCTTGTATAGAATACGAGTATGCAGATGATGTTTTCAAAGAGACTTTGATTTCTCAATTTGGATTGATCTGTGAAAATTCGTGGCTTCAGAGTTTTGCACAAATGATTGTGATGCTAGGGATTTTATGCGGTGTTTCGTTGTTTGGGTGGTTTTCTGACAGGTAAGAAAATAGTAACATGACTAAGAAAAGTCATAATTTCTTGTGCGGTGTCAGTTATTTCTTCAATTTCAGCGACGGACTTGACACCAGATTGGACGAAATAATATTAAACCTATTTTTTTTTTAGATTCGGTCGTAGCAGAGGAATGGTTTTGTCCGGCATCACCTGCACTATCTCTATGTTTGCTACACATTTCTGTCCAAACTTCTGGAGCGTCAGTGCTGCTAGATTTTTCGCCGGAATCGGTACCGGTGGCTACCTTGCTTTGACTGCAGTTTACATGTCAGAATTAGTAGGACCAAAATTTGTCGATATTATTACCTGTGCCTTTTTATTACCATTCGATGGTTTAGGTTTACCAATGTTAGCTTTATTTGCATATTTTACTACCACATGGCGGACTTTTATGTTAATGTGCAGTTTCGTGACAGTTTTCGTAGTGTGTTTTACTTGGTTTTTGCCTGAGACGCCAAGATGGCTCATTGCAAAAGGAAAGAAATCTGAAGCTGTTGATTTGATGACTAAAGCAGCTAAGTTGTAAGTAACATACATTAGTACTGAATCTTTGCTTTGAGTAGTATATTATTTCTACGTATTACTAGGAGCAGCCTTTGCTCTGCATTGAGACAGCGTAGGCTCATAATAACAATAATACTTGTTTTCATATATTTTATCTTTTGCGTCTTTATTTTTCCGACAGGATAAGATAGTTACCTCGAATTGTGTTTTTCAGCAATAAACGTGATACTTTAAACATCAAAGAATACGTAACAAAAGTAACTGAACAGCTGAATGTCGAAAACAAGACAGTTAATTTGACCTATTTGGACCTGTTCAGGACAAAAAACATGGCAGTATGGACCGTTGCATCCGCATCAATATGGTTCGTTACAGGATTCAGCTATCATGGACTACTGCAGTACATTTCACAGTTTGGGACAAATTTGTATATTGTTGTTACCATACTGGGGGTAGTTCAGGTAAATCATTACCAAAATATTCTAGAAATTGAAGATAGTAAATGGACTTTG
Source organism: Petrophora chlorosata (assembly GCA_951640565.1). Taxonomy (NCBI): domain Eukaryota; kingdom Metazoa; phylum Arthropoda; class Insecta; order Lepidoptera; family Geometridae; genus Petrophora; species Petrophora chlorosata. The sequence goes on along the minus strand of OX621196.1, from coordinate 1,460,981 downwards.
CTCTAATGTATCAATTTTGTTTTGATTTAAGAACATTGTAATGAAATCAACGACTTAATGATAAGAGTTGGTTATTCGTTGAATTTTGATATCTCGTTACTAAGGCTGAGCAAAGATCAAATTGATGTCTGTAGACTTAAAGCTAAGTATTTAACTGATACAGAATTGGAAAATTTGTTTTTGTTTGTCATGAGAAATAAGTCTAAGTTAATTTTGTATTTTTTCAGATAGCAGCTGCCCCACTCGCCGTGGTAATTGTCAAATTTTGCGGCAGAAGAGTGTCATCTGTTTGCATCTATTTAACTATTGGAGTAATATCACTAGCTCTGATCTTCACACCAAAAGGGTCCACGGCAGCAGTGGTGCTTGGAGCTTTGGGAGTGACAGCTGCCAGCATTTCTTTCTCTGTAGTTTATATTATAGTTATAGAATTATATCCTACTACTATAAGGAATATGGGATTAGGTTTTAGTTCAGCAGGATCTAAGGTAGCAGCAATCGTGGCTCCCTTTGTAGTCAATATGAAAACCAAATGGATTTCTTCTTCTATATTTGCTGTAGTAGGGTTATCAGCTGTTATATTTTGCTTTATACTGCCAGAGACTAAAGGAAAAAAATTGAAAGATACAATAGATGATCTTAAGTAATAAATAAAGTGTAGTTAATCACTGTCAGTGTCACTGTCGTCAGATGAAGAAATAAGGTTTTGCACGCTTGCTCTAAAACGGTTAAGGAAAACATCGTGATGAAACTCGTTTACGGGCTTTGGAGTGGTAGCCACTAATACCACCCACCAAACTAAGCCATGCTGTTAAGCGACTTAGTCGTGTTTGATGGTGATCGGTGAACCATCGGGGAGACGGGACTGAGCAGCCACTCAACTGCCGTCTCTCTCTAGATCTGTGTGCTCCATTTGAGGCCACGTCATCGCTTCACATCAGGCGAGATAGTGGCCAAACATAGATTTATTAAGCGTAAAAAAAACCACACCTATTAGTTTATTAACTTCAAAGTAGATAAGCAAATTAGTGAGTGTTAATATGTGTGTAGATAATAATCTATCGCAGTTGTTGGTAATACAATTTTTCTGGATTAAAATTATGCCTGTCTATTTGTACTATTGTTAATCACAACTCTATGATATACATTTTAAGTGGCTTTACGGTAATAAAATATATCGATAGTAATGTCACTTGACCTAAATCTCACTTATCAGTTATTGATTTATTGTATGCAGATGCACTTGTGGTCTTGCGACTCTAAAATGTCAGATAACAAAATGTTAATGAGTGACAAAAGATTATCGTTATGATGAAATGTTGTATATCAGTGCTCTTGATATGTCGTCAAAAATACCGCCTGGTCATATAATTACCATGATTTAAATAAAATTTAAACTCTAATTTCAAGTTTATTATTTCGAATAATAATGAATTATCATGATACGAAACCAGCGTTTTTGCAAAAGGTTTTGTCTCTATATCTTAACCTCCTTTTACCACGTTTTTATTAAGTCACTTTGTGTGTCTGTCGTTCCGGGTGAAATCTTGCAACTCAAATTTCGAGCACTTCCCGATTAGCTATCCAGCTAGAACTTTCAGATAGCTCACAACCTACATTTTAAAGTCATTCTTATTCAGTCCTACATTTCAAAGACAATACATTTTAAAGTCATTTATTAGCATGCAATGCCGACCTAACCTCAAAGGGCGCATAAAAACGTGGCTTTTAGGTCATTTTTTAATCTGTGACTTTCTATTTGAAGTTCGGTTAAAAATCAAATAAAATAAATTTCAGTTTCTATTAAGTTTTTTATGTTATCCACCAACCCGGAATATGGTCCATACTCTCTCTTTGAGAGAAGGCCCGTGTCCCAGCAGTGGGAACGTGATGGGGTGATGATGATGATGAAGTTTTTCACATTAATATATTTTCTTAATGCCTATGAGTAAATAGTGAATAATACGAGAGCAATAGGTCAAGATCCAAAACGTCAAAAGGTCAAAGCGCTTGCAAGTCGTCATCTGCAAGTCAATAAAACAAAACATTGCGGTGCAATTTTCACACGCCTCTTAGCCGACACATCCTTGTCCTCAAGCAATCAACTTGTCCACCTGATTGCTAGCATCAAACGAATCAAACGCACCGCTCCCTTTGCCGCACTGCATCAAAGTACCGGGATCAATCGGATGATTTGTCGCAGCCACACTTGTTTTTATTTAACACTTCGCTTATTGAATCACCCTTCTGGAATAGGGTCAAGTGAAGTTACAGCGCTCGCAGATTGTAATTCATAGTTTTCTTCTTGTCTCGATGAAGGATTTAAATTCAAGGAATGCTTTTAGCCTTTTAAAAATTTACGTAACTGCTTAGATAGATATTAATGTTTTGGTTCCAAATTATTTTATATCATACATCCTGACTTAGGTCTTGTCTTTTTTGCTAATAATAATTATATTACTTTAAGCATAAACTGTTGACGCATTTAGATGATACAACAAAGTACATTATAATTTATTTTAATGCAAAAGATATAATTTATTGTAAATCCCGAAACGAAGAGCACATAGCGGCAGATCCGTAGGAAAAATAAAAACACTATTTTTCTATTAATTGGAAGACGCGACTGTTCGCAGTAACGTAAGAAAGGACCTAGAATAGAATAGAAAACACTTTATTATACTTCAGAAGGAATACACTGAAATACATTTATTTTATATCATGAAACTAAAACTAAAAATCTTAAAAATATAATATATAATAACTAAAATATATTATTACAAGGAGTCCCTTTAGGCAAGGCTCCGAAGATACTGGCAGCGTTCCCCCTTTAAATAGCTAGACTAATTCTAAAAGTAGGAATTACATTTTGAAAAAAGTACAATAGGCGGTCTTATCGCTAAACAGCGATCTCTTCCAGACAACCGTATGCTGTAGAGACAATATAAAAATACCTAATGACCTAATGTATTTTAAAGCACACTATTTACCAAAAAAAAAAAACAGTACCAATATTCTGCAAAACAACACCAAAAAGAAGTCAACAAGGGCACAATCCCCACATCAGATCCCAACAACCCATAATTTTCGAACTGCACCTCGGAGTTGATAACTGACATCCTAGCTCATAAATCAGACCTTGTGAAACAATGCTTTGTAGCGCCAATTTGGACGGCCATGAGTAAGGAAGACCACACACTTGAGTTCTTTGTTTATGTTTATTGTGATTATCAATCAATATAAACTAGTGGTTTGCTTCGAACTGAATCTTCGCGATTTCCACAACCCGATTTAGCTCTCCTTCGAACTTTCAAATTCTATTCTTAACAGTGAACGTTCACTGATTCTTAATAAATCCCTTTCTGTCAAACTTCATAAAGTTCTGTCAAACTTCATAAAGACCTGTCAAACTTCATAAAGAGAGAGAAGAGAAAGAGAAGAGAAAAAGAACTTCAAGAGATCGGAAGTTTGAAAGATACTCGTATCGTGAATGAAACATGGATACAAACGTAATCTATGTATCTATTACAGAGATAAGTTTAATTCTTTCTGTATTATGAATACTTTTGCTACTGTATTATGAATACGAATTTCCATCTATCAGAACGACCATAGCCACTGGTAGTTTATAGTCCTCACGTTAAATGGCATTTTACTTACCAATTATTTTTGTATTTGTGTTGTTAGCAGCAAAGTACTAGTTTGTTTAGAAACCGGCATACAACACCAATGT